>OZ005655.1:312236630-313711630 GCA_963930645.1 Salticus scenicus
TTTTCCCAGATTTAAAAAAAAAAAAAAAAAAAAAAAAAAGTATCAAAAGGAAAATCTTTAGCTGTCTGCACACTACCCTAAGGTATTTTGAATAGATTTTTAACAAGATTTTTTTATAACAAAAAAAGTAAAAAATCACTTTAAGATTAAAAGCTTTTTATTTTGAAGCACTAAAAAGCATAAAATAAAAAAAATTATTGAGGTAGCTATAAAGAAATACAAGCTATAAAGAAATCAAGAGACTCGGCAGAGTCTCAAGTGACGCAAGCGCAAAAACAAACGAACGCCACGACACTCAGCGGAAACGGAAAAACGAACGAAACTGCGACACTTATATATACACCAATTTAAAGATCAAAGAAACCGCTGAAAGCCGACACTTAATATCTCAGGAAATATAGGAGGTTATGTTCTGATAATTTCAAAATAGTCTTTCCCCTTCTGTCTGATCCTACCCTGAAATCGCTACATTTCTGCGTGCAATATATTTCGAGATATGAATTGGCTCATTTAAGCTATAAATGGGCGGCCTAATGTGTAAGAATTTTTTCTCGAATATGGCTCGAGCGAATTTAGTTTAATTTATATATGATATTAATCGCTTTTATCTGATGTGCCTGACATCTCCCTTTTCCCTAGGAAAACTCTTGTTTTTTTTTATAACTCAGTTTAAAAATCGAACTATTTTTACTACGCGATGCAAAGATTTCTATTGATAATTCTGAACAGGTGTTATTCGGTTTGGTCTTGTAGTTGGTTGGTTGGTTCAATCTGAATGCAGTCAATAAAAAATTAAGATTTTGTTTTTTAATGCAAGAAAGAAACTTTATTGTTTCTTTTAAATATTTATTGTATATATACGAAATAAAATTTCACTTAAATATATATTTTTTTTGTTATAAAGGAAATATTTAAGATTTCAAAATTTCGCATTTCGTGAAAAAATTATTTCGATAATATTTTAAATAAGGAAGTATTTTGTAATTTTAGATATTCCATTTTCTCATAATAATTATGAATTTACAATTTTTTAAAGCAAAAAATTTTTAATCATTCATAAACATAGATTTTATAGTAGCTCAATGATTTGCGATTCCTATTCATGTATCATTTCGCGCAGAGATGGGAAAAAACAGTAAATGGTGTTTTGGCGCCATCTTTTGTCTTTAATTTAAATTAAAACATACACTTCTGCATATATATATATATATATATATATTTCTTTTTAAAAATTAAAAATCTCTTTTTAAAATACAGTTAGTTTATTCATATATTTACTTTTCTGACTTTAAAATGATACATATTTTAAATATTAGCATAATAAAACTAATATTTTTATTATTATTTAAAGCTATAATGACTAGGAAATGAAAGAAGGGATATTCATGACACTGTATATTTAAAAAAAAAAAAAAAAAAAACATGAAAATAGAATTAAAATTCATGAAAAATGTGTCAAATAGCAATTATTGAAAAACACGTCAAAATAAATAAATAACATCTTTACTTTGAAACCCATAATTTATTTAAAAAATATAATTCTCTCTTTCTTTTCCTTTTTTTTTTTTTTTTTTTTTATTAATTAATTTCTGCATGAAAAATTCCATTTCATAACTATATTTAAAACTACAATAAACACCCTCCTTTAATTTTAAATATCCATTTCTACATGTTTCTAAGCAATTAAAAGTGGTTTTTTTTTTTTTTTTTTTTTTTTTTTTTTTTTAAGAAAAATAGCTTAAATATCGGAAAGTATATGGTTTTATCATAAAGGTAATAATTTGGCCATCTAGTGGCGCCATCTCGTAGCTTGTATTGAAACCATATACATTCCTATATTAAATTTATTTTTCTTTAAAAAAAAGACACTTTTAATTGCTTAGAAAAATGTAGAAATAATTATTTACAATTAAAGGAAGGTTTTTTTTTTGCTTATTGTAGTTGTAAATATATTTATGAAATGGAATTTTTCATGCATAAATTAATTAATTTAAAAAAAAGAAAGAGAGAATTATACTTTTTAAATAAATTATTATGGGTTTCAAAGTAAAGATGTTATTTATTTATTTTGACGTGTTTTTCAATAATTGCTATTTGACACATTTTTCATGAATTTTAATTCTATTTTCATATATATATAGCGTGTTTATCCCCTAGCCATTGTTGCTTTAAATACTAATAAAAAAATTAGTTTATGTTAATATTTAAAATATGTATCATTTTAAAGGCTGAAAAGTAAATATATGAATAAACTCTAACTGTATTTTAAAAAGAGATTTTTAATTTTTAAAAAGAAATATATATATAACTTGTATTTTCCATAAAACTTAAGCTTAACTTGTATTTTAATTAACTTGTATTAACTTTAGCTTAACTTGTATTTTCCATAATTTTTTTCTCCAAATGATTTTATCTTATTTTTAAAATTATAGAAATGTAGAGCTTAATTTATATTTTGTCTATTTTTTTTCCACCAAATATTTTTATGAAATAATTTTTACCTGCATTTTTTAAGAAAATTAAAATTGTGAATATTGGAGCTTAGCCTCAAAAGGGAAAAGAAAATAAATAATTTTCCATTTTTAACATTAACTTGATTTTTTTAAATTGTTTAATTTGCATTTGTAATTCTCTTAAAAGAAACTTGCAAAATGTAAATTACGTAATTCTAAAACTTAAATTTGAAATTTCCCACTTATTATTATTATTATTATTATTTTAAAGAGTTTGAGAATCCCACTCAATATTTTTTTCTAGTGTGAAGCTTCTCCATTTTGTTTCCAAGTGGCAGGCTACTTGAAAATTTGTCGGCATGATAACGTTTGAAATATTGAATTAATTCAAACTAAATTTGTAGTTTGGATTTATCTCAGAAATGTATTTGTTATGTCCATTTGCCAACTGAATTTACCCTCTTGTTTCCCTGTACCAGCCCACTGAAAATTTCAAATTTACATTAGAAAGGTTCTATGTTAAAACTCCATATATACAAGACTTCATTAATAAATCCACCAAGTCCATTAATAAATTGTAGAATTGAAAAATTGTAGAATTGTAGAATTTTGAAAAAAAAAAAAAAAATGGTGGCAACTTCATAATAAAAGATAAATCAGCTTATCCTTTCTAGGAGCCAGAAGGACTTGTTTTAATTTTTTGATCAATAACCACTAAAAAGTAATGATATCAGTACAAAAAACCCTTAACGGGTTAAAAGTTTGTGACGCCGCTACTTTATGGCTATAAGAATTAGAAATATGAGTCTTAAAAATAATGATATTAAATTTTAAGTGACGCTTTGCAATTAGTTAAAATATACATAGATTTTCTTATTTGATCATTTACTTTCTACTTTTATTTATATTTATAATGCAAACGTAATATTTTTAGCTTCAAGATCAGACAGATATATAAAATACACTCACTGATGCTTTTTCATTCACATTTCAAATTCAAAATAACAGTTTTAAAAGGAATGATATAAAAATTCCAGTGGCGCCTCGGTGTTATTTTAAAAGATTTGTTTTTAGATTCCATTAAAATTACTTTTGTTTTGTCTAATAAAGTATATTTACATATTGAAACAGTGCTTTTAATTTTCAAATATACTGTCAAATAATTATACTTTCACTGAGTTTGCATTATAAATTAAAATTATTTATTTCAATAAATTGATTTATCTTTTGCGTCACGCTATCCAAAACTGCAAGTAAAATCTGTGTAAATATTTTCTTTACGTTACACTACCTCTTTGCGCAAATTTTCACTCAGCTGGATACTATGATAATGATACTATGTTTTGGATAGCGTGATGCAAAAGATAAATCAATTTATTGAAATAAATAATTTTAATTTATAATGCAAACTCAGTGAAAGTATAATAATTTGACAGTATATTTGAAAATTAAAAGCACTGTTTCAATATGTAAATATACTTTATTAGACAAAACAAAAGTAATTTTAATGGAATCTAAAAACAAATCTTTTAAAATAACACCGAGGCGCCACTGGAATTTTTATATCATTCCTTTTAAAACTGTTATTTTGAATTTGAAATGTGAATGAAAAAGCATCAGTGAGTGTATTTTATATATCTGTCTGATCTTGAAGCTAAAAATATTACGTTTGCATTATAAATATAAATAAAAGTAGAAAGTAAATGATCAAATAAGAAAATCTATGTATATTTTAACTAATTGCAAAGCGTCACTTAAAATTTAATATCATTATTTTTAAGACTCATATTTCTAATTCTTATAGCCATAAAGTAGCGGCGTCACAAACTTTTAACCCGTTAAGGGTTTTTTGTACTGATAAAAGATATAACACTAATGAAATTGCAGAGACGAATATAGATATTTACCTTTTGCCAGAGATGAAAAATTTAAATATTCAAATTATTTTAAAAAGCATTCGAGACCAATATTCTTAATTATTAGTTTTTGTATAATTATTCGTTGAGCCATAAATTTCAATAGTGTCGAATGCTTTTTAAAGTATTTTGAATATTTAAAAATTTTCATCTCTTGCAAAAGGGAAATATCTATTGTTTTCTCTAAAATTTCATTAGTGTTAAAACTTTCATTTCTTTAAAGCATGTCTTTACCTCAAAAATTTTTTATTTGACGCTTTTTAGGGCTTCAAAATAAAAAGCTTCTAATCTTAAAAGAATCATTTTTTACTTTTTTTTTTTTATGAAATTGACTTTGTCATTGTGTCTTCGTGTGACGCTAATAAACAAGGTGCCTCCATTTTAAAGTAAATATAAGCTCGTCAGTTTGTCGTGCCATGGCTTAGTTGGTTAGAGCGTCGCGTTAGTAACGCGGTGGTCAAGAGTTCGAAGCCCTGAGTGTTAATTTTTGCTGATAATTAGTAGAAAATGTGTCAATTGATAAATGAAAATATTTCGTTCACTACACAGTATCCTAAGTGATTTTTTAAGAGTTATTTAAGATTTCTTTTTTTAATATATTAGAAAACACGAAATATTACATATATATATATTATATGAAATTGGATATATCATCACGTTTTCTGTCACGTTAAAAAACAGGATGCTTCCACTTAAAGAGAATTTTTAAAAATCATTAAAAATCACAAAATATTTTTCATAGTATAAAAAAAAAGTTTTAAGTAAAAAATACATAAATAAATATATATTTAGAAACTTCTTATTTTTGAAATTGGATTTTGTCATCGCGTCTTCGTGTTATGCAAAAAAAAAAAAAAAAAAAAAAAAAAAAACTGATTTCACTTTAAAGTAAATGTAAGGAATTTTTACGTCGTTCAATGGCTAAGTGGATTGAAGCGTCATGTTGACAATGCGATGTTGGCGGGTCGGTTTAGTCTTCAAAGGCGACAAGTTATTTTTCTGTAGATAATTAATAAAAAAGATGTCATTTGTTAAAAAGAAAACCTTTCATGGCCTACACAGTATCCTAAGAAATTTTAATTAGTTTATATATATATATATATATATATATATACACATGAAGCTCTTTTTTTTTTTTTTTTTTTTTTTTTTTTTTTTTAACTAAAAAAAAAAAAAAAAAAAAAAAAAAATCTAGAAACTTTTTCTTGTGGAGCCTTAAAAAGCATAAAATAATTTTATTCTTGCAGAGACAAGCTATAAAAATAATTACAAGATAAAAAGATCTTTTTATATACCATGTTTTTAAATTTTCTGTTCAATCATATAAACGCTACCGAAGGCAGCGGGAACCCAGAGCAACTGTATATTTTTTTAAAAAAATTCATTGCTCTCGTGTTTTGAGCTATTATAAAAGTTTCAAATGGTTAGCTAGTTGGGAAGTTAGTGAAAAATCGATTGTAAGCTTTGTACTGGTAACGCTGCCGAAGGTAGCAGGAACCCGAAACATTTGGTTACAAATATTTAAAAAATGCATTTTCACCGTATTCTGAACTATTCTAAAAGTTTCAAATGTCTAGCTAGTCAGGAAATTAGTTAAATAAATTTTCTGTTGAATCATATAAACGCTGCTGAAGGCAGTATGGACCTGAAACAGTTGACTAAAACTATTAAAAAAAAATGTATTGTCGCTGTATTCTGAGCTATCCTGAAAGTTTCAAATGTCTAACTAGTCGAGAAGTTAGGGAAAAATCGATTGCAATCTTTGTACTGGTAACGCTGCCAAAGGCAGCAGGGACCCGAAACATTTGGCTAAAGGTATTAAAAAAATGCATTTTAACCGTATTCTGAACTATTCTGAAAGTTTCAAATGTCTAGCTAGTCGGGAAGTTTGTTAAATAAATTTTCGTTCGAATCATATAAACGCTGTCGAAGGCAGTAGGGACCTGAATCAGTTGACTAAAAGTATAAAAAAAATGTATTGTCACTGTATTCTGAGCTCTCCTGAAGTTTTCAAATGTCTAGCTAGTCGAGAAGTTAGTGAAAAATCGATTACAAGCTCTGTACTGGTAACGCTGCCGAAGGCAGCAGGAACCCGGAGTAGTTGGTTAAAAATATTTAAAAAATGCATTTTCACCATGTTCTGAACTATTCTGAAAGTTTCCAATGTCTAGCTAGTCGGGAAGTTAGTTAAGTACATTTTCTGTTGAATCATATAAACGCTGCCGAAGGCAGTGGGGACCTGAACCAGTTGACTAAAAGTATTAAAAAAATGTATTGTCACCGTGTTTTGAGCTATCCTGAAAGTTTCAAATGTCTAGCTAGTCGGAAAGTTAGGAAGAAATCGATTGCAATCTTTGTACTGATAACGCTGCCGAAGGCAGCGGGAACCCGAAACAGTTGGCTAAAGGTATTAAAAATATGCATTTTAACCTTATTCTGAACTTCTCTGAAAGTTTCAAATGTCTAACTAGTCGGGAAGTTAGTTAAATAAATTTTCTGCCGAATCATATAAACGCTGCCGAAGGCAGCGGAACTTGAAGCAGTTGACTAAAATTATTAGAAAAATGTATTGTCACCGTGTTGTGAGCTGTCCTGAAAATTTCAAATGTCTAGCTAGTCGGGAAGTTAGTTAAAAATCGATTGCAAGATTTGTCCCTGACAAACACACAAACACACAAACACACAAGAATCGAAGTTAATAAAAACATGGTAATAAAAGTTCCAAGAATAAGAAAATTTTAAAGAAGAATGTTGATATTTCATTTTCACACGAGATGAAAATTCTTAAATATTCAAAGTATTTCGAAAAGCATTCAAGAACAATATTTTTTTGCATTACTTAGATTTTTCTAGCATGCTCTATGACTTTTTTTGGCTGTTCTTTGACTTTTGGTTAGAATGTCATGCTGATAAAGCGTTGGTCTTGGGTTAGATCCATGAAGGTCGACGTTCTATTAGTAACACAGTGGTCGAGCGTTCAGTCGCCGAAAATACGGCCTGTTAATTTTTCCAGATAATTAGTAGAAAAAAAGGTGTCAATAGATAAAAGAAAATTTTTTGTTGACTGCATAGTACCGAAAGAATTTTTGAAGAATTTTTTTTTAAAGATATGGAGATATTAGAATTTTGTAAGCACAAATTTTTTACAAATTTTTTACAAATTTTTTTAAATATTTTTAAAAATTTTAGAAAGAATTAAAAAACGAATTTTTTTTAGTAAATTCTATGATTTTTCTTGATTGTTCTTTGACTTTTGGTTAGAGCGTCATGCGGATTACGCGATGGTCGTGGGTTCGATCCTCGAAGGCCGATGAATTATTTTTTACCGATAATTAAAAGAAAAGATGTTAGTTGATAAAAGAAAATCCTTGTCTACACAGTATCCTAAAAACTTTGATTAGTTTTTTAAGAAACTTTTTTTTATAACTAAAAAGCACAAAATAAAAATTTAAGTAAAAACCACATTTTTTAACATTGGAAGCTTTTCATTGTGAATCCCTAAAAAGCATAAAATAAAAATTTATTGTGGCAAAGACATTTTATAGAGAAATGAAAGTTTTGACATTAAGAAAAATTTAGAGAAAAATATAGATATTTCATTTTTGCAAGAGATGAAAAATTTTAAATATTCAAAATGTTTTAAAAAGCTTTCGAGACCTTTGAAATTTATGACTTAACGAATAATCATACAAAAACTAACAACTAAGAATATTTGTCTCGAATGCGTTTTAAAATATTTTGTATTTTTTAAAAATTTCCTCTCTTGCAAAAGTTAAATACAGTGAAACCTCTCAAGTTGGACACCCCTTTAAGTTGGACACCCCTCTAAGTTGGACACTTTTTCTCGGAACGGAATGTATCCATAGGATTAACATTATGTCCAACCTCTATAAGTTGGACACCCCTCTAACTTGGAAGTTGGACAGTCAAATACTGTCCTAAGTTGGACACTTTTACCCAATGAGACAGGGAAAAAAGATATAAAACTTCCTTTTTCTCACCTTTTTTTAGAAATTTTACTTATCCCTTGTAGAAATATCTGTAAATATCTAAAAAACAATGTTTCTTGTCACAATATATTCATCTCTGTCTCATCTTGTAAAAAAATATTTAATTTATTCAGTTGAAAAGTTCACAAATAACAGAATTTTGGCGCATAATGAAAGAGTCTTTCTTTTTATTGATTTCCATGAATTGTTTTTGTCCTTTTCTCCAGAAAATATCCAATAGAGATCCTACAGGCATGTTTTGACCTAGACTGTTTTAAAATGAGCATTAGACAATACATTTCGGTTGATAGGGTTCCTCTTGATTTGTCCCTTTTATTTTTCCTACCAAGTTTTACTTGAGTGTATATTGCACTAAACTTAATGTGTGAGAGATCTATCTATAGTGAAAAAAGATGCTGATTCAATATGGGTGCATATCAATCGACAGGTGTCGCTGCTATGCTGCAGTTTTCCCCGTTCACGGAAAAATTAAATCTTATTTTTTAGAATGAATAAATTCACCAAACTTCATAAGCGAGATGGCTATTATGAAAATTAATGTTATCTTAATTTGCGTATGTATCAGTAGACAAAGTGGTGCTACTTTTAATCACATTCTCCGATTTTCCATATGACTACCACAGCGTCTATTGAATAAAATTGCACCAAAACACATATGCGAAATCTTTATTGTGAGAAGTTTTATTGATTAAATTTTCATTCATATTAACTGGTGGATGGCGCTAATATATAAAAAATTGTAGAAGAAAGTGTTATTATGGCCACAATATACAAGTTTAAATTTAGATTTTAAATTGGCAAATTAATAATTTTTTGTATATAAGTTATGAATACTTAATTATGTTATACTTAAAGGTGATTAAGTGTTAAAAGGCATGCATAGACACAGTTTAATTAAATCGAAAAATGTAAGCACCCCTATATGTTGGACACCTCTCTAAGTTGGACACTTTTTCCTGGAACCGCAGGTGTCCAACTTAGAGAGGTTTTACTGTATCTATATTTTCCTTTAAATTTTTCTTACTGTTAAAACATTCACTTCTTTATAAAATATCTTTGCCACAATAAATTTTATTTTATGCTTTGTAGGGCTTCACAATAAAAAGCTTCTAACTTTAAAACATGAATTTTACTTAAATTTTATATGAAATTGACTTTGTCATCATGTCTTAGTGTCACGTTGGTAAACAAGGCTCCTTAATTTTAAAGTAAATATAAATCATTACGTTTGTGACGCCTTGGTGCAACTGGTTAGAGTGTCACGTTAATAACGCTGTGGTCGAGAGTTCGGACCCCGGAAGGTCTGGCGTGTTGTTTTTAGCAGATAATTAACAGAAAAGTTGTAAATTCATACAAGGAAATTTTTCGTAGCTTACACAGTTTCCTAAGAATTTTTTAAAGTGTTTTTAAGAATTTTTTTTTTTTTCAGATATTAAAAATCACAAAATATTTTTAATAGGGAAAAAAAAAAGTTTTATGAAAAAAATACATAAATATATATATATATTTAAGAACTTCTTCTTTTTGAAATTGGATTTTGTCATCGCGTCTTCGTGTAATGCTAAAAAAGAAAAGAAAAGAAAAAAAAGAGTGCTTTCAATTTAAAGTAAATGTGAGGGATTTTTAAATCGTTCAATGGCTAAGTTGATTGAAGCGTCATGTTGATAATGCGATGGTGGTGGGTCGGTTCGGTCTTCAAAGGCAGACAATTTACTTTACTGTACATAATTAATAAAAAAGATGTCATTTGTTAAAAAGAAACCTCAAAATTTTTCATTAGATTTTTTTTTTTTTTTTTTTTTTTTTTAATGAAGCTCTTTTTTTTTTTTTTTTTTTTTTTTTTTTTTAACTGAAAAAAAAAAAAAAAAAAAAAAAAAATCTAGAAACTTTTTCTTGTGGAGCCTTAAAAAGCATAAAATAATTTTATTCTTGCAGAAACAAGCTATAAAAATAAAAGTTCCAACAATAAAAAAATTTTTAACGGAGAATCTATATGTTTCACTTTCACACGAGTTGAAAATTCTTAAATACTCAAAGTATTTCGAAAAGCTTTCAAGAACAATATTTTTTTGCATTACTTAGATTTTTCTAGCATGCTCTATGACTTTTTTTGACTATTCTTTCACTTTTGGTTAGAATGTCATGCTGATAAAGCGTTGGTCTTGTGTTAGATCCATGAACGCCGACGTGCTATTTTTTTTTTTTTTTTTTCCCCAGATTTAAAAAAAAAAAAAAAAAAAAAAAGTATCAAAAGGAAAATCTTTAGCTGTCTGCACACTACCCTAAGGTATTTTGATTAGATTTTTAACAAGATTTTTTTATAACAAAAAAAGCACTAACAAAACAAGTAAAAAATCACTTTAAGATTAAAAGCTTTTTATTTTGACGCACTAAAAAGCTTAAAATAAAAAAATTATTGAGGTAGCTATAAAGAAATACAAGCTATAAAGAAATAAAAGATTTAACACTAATGAAATTGCAGAGACGAATATAGATATTTACCTTTTGCCAGAGATGAAAAATTTAAATATTCAAAATATTTTAAAAAGCATTCGAGACCAATATTCTTAATTATTAGTTTTTGTATAATTATTCGTTGAGCCATAAATTTCAATAGTGTCGAATGCTTTTTAAAGTATTTTGAATATTTAAAAATTTTCATCTCTTGCAAAAGGGAAATATCTATTGTTTTCTCTAAAATTTCATTAGTGTTAAAACTTTCATTTCTTTAAAGCATGTCTTTACCTCAAAAATTTTTTATTTGACGCTTTTTAGGGCTTCAAAATAAAAAGCTTCTAATCTTAAAAGAATCATTTTTTCCTTTTTTTTTTTTTTTTTTTTATGAAATTGACTTTGTCATCGCGTCTTCGTGTTCTGCTTAAAAAAAAAAAAGTGCTATCACTTTAAAGTAAGTGTAAGGAATTTTTACATCCTTCAATGGCTAAGTGGATTGAAGCGTCCTGTTGATAATGCGATGTTGGCGGGTCGGATCGGTCTTCAAAGGCGACAAGTTACTTTTCTGTAGATAATTAATAAAATAAAAAATACGTGTGGCACTCGAGGACTGCCGCGGTAAAGCTATTGCATAGCATTTTTTATCAACTTATGCAATTATAATTATTTATTTAATTTTTTTATGCAGTATTTTTTTTTTCTTTGATATTAATTCAAGTTTTTTCTTTGATATTAATTCAAGTTACAGTTTTTGAGCGTGGCGACCGATAAGAAAACAAACTTTTTTCTTATTGAATAAATGAGAATGTATCCGCAATGAGAATATATCAAAAATATCCGCAATCGATTTGTAGGTATCGAAAACCTCGATGTACCAAATTTGAATGATCTAACTCTATTTTTTGAGAAAAGGTATTTTAATAGGTTTTTAAAGGCGTGCAAGTCGAATGGGGATATTCAAGTTTTTTCTTTGATATAATTTCAAGTTACACTTTTTGAGCGTGGTGACCGATAAGAAAACAAATTTTAATAGAGAAAAGGTATTTAATAGGTTTTAAAGGCCTGCAAGTAGAATGGGGATATTCAAGTTTTTTCTTTGATATTAATGAATAAGATAATAATAATGATAAGAAAACAAATTTTAATAGAGAAAAGGTATTTTAATAGGTTTTAAAGGCCTGCAAGTCGAATGGGGATATTCAAGTTTTTTCTTTGATATTAATGAATAAGATAACAATAATGATAAGAAAACAAATTTTAATAGAGAAAAGGTAGTTAATAGGTTTTAAAGGCCTGCAAGTCGAATGGGGATATTCAAGTTTTTTCTTTGATATTAATTCAAGTTACATTTTTTGAGCTTGGTGACCGATAAAAAAACAAATTTTAATAGAGAAAAGATATTTAATAGGTTTTAAAGACCTGCAAGTCGAATGGGGATATTCAAGTTTTTTCTTTGATGTTAATTCGAGTTACATTTTTTGAGCGTGGTGACCGATAAAAAAAAACAAATTTTAATAGAGAAAAGGTATTTAATAGGTTTTAAAGGCATGCAAGTCGAATGGGGATATTCAAGGATTTTCTTTGATATTAATGAATAAGATAACAATAATGATAAGTAAACCAATTTTAATAGAGAAAAGGTATTTTAATAGGTTTTAAAGGCCTGCAAGTCGAATGGGGATATTCAAGTTTTTTCTTTGATATTAATTCAAGTTACACTTTTTGAGCGTGGTGACCGATAAGAAAACAAATTTTAATAGAGAAAAGGTATTTAATAGGTTTTAAAGGCCTGCAAGTCGAATGGGGGTATTCAAATTTTTTCTTTGATATTAATTCAAGTTACACTTTTTGAGCGTGGTGACCGATAAGAAAACGAATTTTAATAGAGAAAAGGTATTTAATAGGTTTTAAAGGTCTGCAAGTAGAATGGGGATATTCAAGTTTTTTCTTTGATATTAATGAATAACATAACAATAATGATAAGATAACAATAATGATAAGAAAACAAATTTTAATAGAGAAAAGGTATTTTAATAGGTTTTAAAGGCCTGCAAGTCGAATGGGGATATTCAAGTTTTTTCTTTGATATTAATTCAAGTTACACTTTTTGAGCGTGGTGACCGATAAGAAAACAAATTTTAATAGAGAAAAGGTATTTAATAGGTTTTAAAGGCCTGCAAGTCGAATGGGGATATTCAAGTTTTTTCTTTGATATTAATTCAAGTTACACTTTTTGAGCGTGGTGACCGATATAAAACAAATTTTAATAGAGAAAAGGTATTTAATAGGTTTTAAAGGCCTGCAAGTCGAATGGGGATATTCAAGGTTTTTCTTTGATATTAATGAATAAGATAACAATAATGATAAGAAAACAAATTCTAATAGAGAAAATTTATTTAATAGGTTTTAAAGGCCTGCAAGTCGAATGGGGATATTCAAGTTTTTTCTTTGATATTAATTCTAGTTACACTTTTTGAGCGTGGTGACCGATAAGAAAACAAATTTTAATAGAGAAAAGGTATTTCAATAGGTTTTAAAGGCCTGCACGTCGAATGGGGATATTCAAGTTTTTTTTTTTATATTAATTCAAGTTACACTTTTTTAGCGTGGTGACCGATAAGAAAACAAATTTTAATAGAGAAAAGGTATTTAATAGGTTTTAAAGGCCTGCAAGTCGAATGGGGATATTCAAGTTTTATCTGATCTACTTTATACACAAATTTTACGCGTACAGCTATTCACTGTTGTACATAAATGATAGATACCTACCTATACACCTATATACTTTCTCACAAACAGCTGCTTACGTATTCTTCCGATTTCGGAGCAGCTCGTCTCGATCCGTGCGAGCTTCGTACAGCCGAAGTCTACCGAAGTCTGCCGAACTGTGTTAGGTTTTTTTTTCGTTACGGAATTTTTTGATTCGGTCGCCGCGCTCAAAGCCCGCAATAAAAGCTATACAATAGCTTAAAAGATATCATTTGTTAAAAAGAAAACCTTTCATGGCCTACACAGTATCCTAAGAAATTTTGATTAGTTTTTTTTTTTTTTTTTTTTTTTTTTTTTTTTTAATGAAGGTCTTGCGTTCAGTCACCGAAAATACGGCCTGTTAATTTTTCCAGATAATTAGTAGAAAAAAAGGAGTCAATAGATAAAAGAAAATTTTTCATTGACTACATAGTACCGAAAGAATTTTTGAAGAATTTTTTTTTAAGATATGGAGATATTACAATTTTGTAAGCGTTGAAATTTTTTTTAAATACTTTTAAAAATTTTAGAAAGAATTAAAAAACGACTTTTTTTTTTAGTAAATTCTATGATTTTTCTTGACTGTTCTTTGACTTTTGGTTAGAGCGTCATGTGGATTACGCGATGGTCGTGGGTTCGATCCTCGAAGGCCGATGAATTATTTTTTACCGATAATTAAAAGAAAAGATGTTAGTTGATAAAAGAAAATCCTTAGTTGTCTACACAGTATCCTAAAAGCTTTGATTAGTTTTTTAAGAAACTTTTTTTATAACTAAAAAGCACAAAATAAAAATTTAAGTAAAAACCACATTTTTTAACATTAGAAGCTTTTCATTGTGAATCCCTAAAAAGCATAAAATAAAAATTTATTGTGGCAAAGACATTTTACAGAGAAATGAAAGTTTTGACATTAAGAAAAATTTAGAGAAAAATATAGATATTTCATTTTTGCAAGAGATGAAATATTTTAAATATTCAAAATGTTTTAAAAAGCTTTCGAGACCTTTGAAATTTATGACTTAACGAATAATCATACAAAAACTAACAACTAAGAATATTTGTCTCGAATGCGTTTTAAAATATTTTGTATTTTTTAAAAATTTCCTCTCTTGCAAAAGTTAAATATCTATATTTTCCTTTAAATTTTTCTTACTGTTAAAACATTCACTTCTTTATAAAATATCTTTGCCACAATAAATTTTATTTTATGCTTTGTAGGGCTTCACAATAAAAAGCTTCTAACTTTAAAACATGAATTTTACTTAAATTTTATATGAAATTGACTTTGTCATCATGTCTTAGTGTCACGTTGGTAAACAAGGCTCCTTAATTTTAAAGTAAATATAAATCATTACGTTTGTGACGCCTTGGTGCAGTTGGTTAGAGTGTCACATTAATAACGCTGTGGTGGAGAGTTCGGACCCCGGAAGGTCTGGCGTGTTGCTTTTCGCAGATAATTAACAGAAAAGTTGTCAATTCATGCAAGGAAATTTTTCGTAGCTTACACAGTTTCCTAAGAATTTTTTAAAGTGTTTTTAAGATTTTTTTTTTTTTTAGATATTAAAAATCACAAAATATTTTTGATAGGGAAAAAAAAAGTTTTATGTAAAAAATACATAAATATATATATATTTAAGAACTTCTTCTTTTTGAAATTGGATTTTGTCATCGCGTCTTCGTGTAAAGCGAAAAAAAAAAAAAAAAAAAAAAAAAAAAAGAGTGCTTTCACTTTAAAGTAAATGTGAGGGATTTTTAAATCGTTCACTGGCTAAGTTGATTGAAGCGTCATGTTGATAATGCGATGGTGGTGGGTCGGTTCGGTCTTCAAAGGCAGACAAGTTACTTTACTGTACATAATTAATAAAAAAGATGTCATTTGTTAAAAAGAAATCTCAAAAATTTTAATTATTATTTTTTTTTTTTTTTTTTTTTTTTAACTGAAAAGAAAAAAAAAAAATCTAGAAACTTTTTCTTGTGGAGCCTTAAAAAGCATAAAATAATTTTATTCTTGCAGAAACAAGCTATAAAAATAAAAGTTCCAACAATAAAAAAATTTTAAAGAAGAATCTATATGTTTCACTTTCACACGAGTTGAAAATTCTTAAATACTGAAAGTATTTCGAAAAGCTTTCAAGAACAATATTTTTTTGCATTACATAGATTTTTCTAGCATGCTCTATGACTTTTTTTGACTATTCTTTGACTTTTGGTTAGAATGTCATGCTGATAAAGCGTTGGTCTTGTGTTAGATCCATGAACGCCGACGTGCATTTTTTTTTTTTTTTTCCAGATTTAAAAAAAAAAAAAAAAAAAGTATCAAAAGGAAAATCTTTAGCTGTCTGCACACTACCCTAAGGTATTTTGATTAGATTTTTAACAAGATTTTTTTATAACAAAAAAAGCACTAAATAAAAAAAAAAAAAAAAAAAAAAAAAGTAAAAAATCACTTTAAGATTAAAAGTTTTTTATTTTGAAGCACTAAAAAGAACAAAATAAAAAAAATATTGAGGTAGCTATAAAGAAATAAAAGATTTAACACTAATGAAATTGCAGAGACGAATATAGATATTTACCTTTTGCCAGAGATGAAAATTTTTAAATATTCAAAATATTTTAAAAAGCATTCGAGACCAATATTCTTAATTATTAGCTTTTGTGTAATTATTCGTTAAGCCATAAATTTCAATAGTGTCGAATGCTTTTTAATGTATTTTGAATATTTAAAAATTTTCATCTCTTGTAAAAGGGAAATATCTATAGTTTTCTCTAAAATTTCATTAGTGTTAAAACTTTCATTTCTTTAAAGCATGTCTTTACCTCAAAAATTTTTTATTTGACGCTTTTTAGGGCTTCAAAATAAAAAGCTTCTAATCTTAAAAGAATCATTTTTTACTTTTTTTTATGAAATTGACTTTGTCATTGTGTCTTCGTGTGACGCTAATAAACAAGGTGCCTCCATTTTAAAGTAAATATAAGCTCGTCAGTTTGTCGTGCCATGGCTTAGTTGGTTAGAGCGTCGCGTTAGTAACGCGGTGGTCAAGAGTTCGAAGCCCTGAGTGTTAATGTTTGCTGATAATTAGTAGAAAATGTGTCAATTGATAAATGAAAATATTTCGTTGACTACATAGTATCCTAAGTGATTTTTTAATAGTTATTTAAGATTTCTTTTTTTAATATATTAGAAAATACGAAATATTACATATATATATATATATATATATATATATATATATATTACATGAAATTGGATTTATCATCACGTTTTCTGTCACTTTAAAAAACAGGATGCTTTCACTTAAAGAGAATTTTTAAAAATCATTAAAAATCACAAAATATTTTTCATAGTATAAAAAAAAATGTTTTAAGTAAAAAATACATAAATAAATATATATTTAGAAACTTCTTATTTTTGAAATTGGTTTTTGACATCGCGTCTTCGTGTTATGCTTAAAAAAAAAAAAAAAAAAAAAAAAAAAGACTGTTTTCACTTTAAAGGAAATGTAAAGAATTTTTACGTCGGTCAATGGCTAAGTGGATTGAAGCGTCATGTTGATAATGCGATGGTGGCGGGTCGGTTCGATCTTCAAAGGCGACAAGTTACTTTTCTGTAGATAATTAGTAAAAAAGATGTCATTTGTTAAAAAGAAAACCTTTCATGGCCTACACAGTATCCTAAGAAATTTTAATTAGATTTTTTTTTTTTTTTTTTTTTTTTTAACTAAAAAGAAAAAAAAAATCAAGAAACTTTTTCTTGTGGAGCCTTAAAAAGCATAAAATAATTTTATTCTTGCAGAGACAAGCTATAAAAATAAAAGTTCCAACAATAAGAAAATTTTAAAGAAGAATGTAGATATTTCATTTTCACACGAGATGAAAATTCTTAAATATTCAAAGTATTTCGAAAAGCATTCAAGAACAATATTTTTTTGCATTACTTAGATTTTTCTAGCATGCTCTATGACTTTTATTGACTGTTCTTTGACTTTTGGTTAGAATGTCATGCTGATAAAGCGTTGGTCTTGGGTTAGATCCATGAAAGCCGACGTGCTATTACTACTAACACGGTGGTCGAGCGTTCAGTCGCCGAAAATCCGGCCTGTTAATTTTTCCAGATATTTAGTAGAAAAAAAGGTGTCAATAGATAAAAGAAAATTTTTCGTTGACTACACAGTACCTGAAGAATTTTTTTTTTTTTTAAGATATTAGAAGATATTACAATTTTTGTAAGAGTTGAAATTTTTAAAAATATTTTTAAAACTCTTAGAAAGCATTAAAAAACGATTTTTTTTTTTAGTATATTCTATGATTTTTCTTGACTGTTCCTTGACTTTTGATTAGAGCGTCATGCTGATTACGCGATGTTCCTGAGTTCGATCCTCGAAGGCCGATGAGCTTTTTTTGCCAAACCTAAAAGAAAAGATGTTAGTTGATAAAAGAAAATCCTTAGTTGTCTACACAGTATCCTAAAATATTTGAAATCTAAGTTTTTTAAGAAACTTTTTTTATAACTAAAAAGCACAAAATAAAAATTTAAGTAAAAAACACATTTTTTAACATTAGAAGCTTTTCATTGTGAATCCCTTAAAAGCATAAAATAAAATTTATGGTGGCAAAGACATTTTATAGAGAAATGAAAGTTTTGACAGTAAGAAAAATTTAGAGAAAAAATAGATATTTCATTTTTGCAAGAGATGAAAAATTTTAAATATTCAAAATGTTTTAAAAAGCTTTCGAGAACTTTGAAATTTATGACTTAACGAATAATCATACAAAAACTAACAACTAAGAATATTTTTGTCGAATGCGTTTTAAAATATTTTGTATATTTAAAAAAAATTCCTCTCTTGCAAAAGTGAAATATCTGTATTTTTCTTTAAAATTTTCTTAGTGTTAAAACTTTCATTTCTTTATAAAATATCTTTGCCACAATAAATTTTATTTTATGCTTTGTAGGGCTTCACAATAAAAAGCTTCTAACTTAAAAAAAATTATTTTTTATTTACTTAAATTTTACATGAAATTGACTTTGTCCTCGTGTCTTCGTGCCACGCAAGTAAACAAGGCGCCTTAATTTTAAAGTAAGTATAAATCATTACGTTTGCCACTCCTTGGTTCAGTTGGTTAGAGAGTCACGTTAATAACGCTGTGGTCGAGAGTTCGGTCCCCGGAAGGTGCGGCGTGTTGTTCTATGCAGATAATTAGCAGAAAAGGTGTCAGTTGTTACAAGAAACTTTTTCGTTGCTTGCACAATATCCTAAGAATTTTTTGAGGAGTTTTTTTAAGAACCTTTTTTTTAGATATTAAAAATCACAAAATATTTTTTTATAGTAAAAAAAAGTTTTAAGTAAAAAATACATAAATAAATATACTTTTAGAAATGTCTCTCTCTCTCCTTTTTTTTTTTCCCCTGAAGAAAAATTTTTTGGGATATTTTAATTTCAGAACGCTGCAAATGCTGCATTTACTTATTGATTTCAAAATAATCTATAATAATGAGCGAATATGCCCTGCCTGAGTTGAGAGGGAATCACTTCATTTTCTATGATGATAAATACTTTCTGAAGAATCACCTTAGGTTCGACAACTGAGTGGGCTTTCTTAACTATTACACTACACTTTAGCACTAAACCCTTCGCTTATATCCTCGCTTTCCCAAGATGGGGTCATTTTGACCCCATTTTGTAGTTGAAATTTAGTTAAGCCCGCCTCATTCAAAAAGTGCGCTAATTCTCCCAAAATAGCAACGTAACCAGTGGAATGTTGCAACTTCTAAACGATACAAAAAGGTGCGGTGCTGGTGATTTTCGCCAAACGTGCCAAGCGGTACCTGAAAGCAATTTTTCTGCTGCAACGCCTTGATCTTGGGAAAGCGAGGGTTAAACGCGTTACTTACGTGACCTGTTATATAGATTTGTCTTGGGTTTCTAAGAGACAGATCTAATGATTTGCACGAAATTTTGTGGTGTTTTTCGGCGTGCAAAATCGGTTGGACTTAAGGGCCCTCCTCTTCACTCACCGCCGCCAGAAGCCGAAGCTAATGTTATTCTATGGGAAATTTTTCTTTACAAATAACTTATTAACTAATACATATTTTTAAATTCTGATTTCACATTCTGAAAATTCCCAGCTGTTACATTGAGGGACCTTTTTTAAAAAATAATTTTTTTAATTTTTTGTATTTTATTTTGAAGCTGAAAAATACGAATTTTCAATATGTGAAATTTTTTCATTTTGCAATTTCAAAATAAAATATTAAAGATTAAAAAAATACATTTTTAAAAAAGGTCTGTCCATTGGACAGTTGGGAATTTTCTGAATGTGAAAACAGAATTTAAAAATATGTATTAGTTAAAAAGTTATTTGTAAAGAAAATTTCCCCATAGAATAACATTAGTTCGGGCTTCCGGCGACGGTAAGTGAAAAGGGCCGTTAACATTATCTCCAAGAAAATTCGCGTTTGTTTTTAACCCTTCATCCACTGATTGAACATAGAGCGGAAATTGGGTTTACACAGAAATATATGTAACGATTTTTATGAAATTTTGAGGTTCGGAATTTTTTCGGGTGAAAAATAGTTTGGATTTAACAGTCTTTTAGGAGAATTCGCGTTCGCTGTTAACCCTTTATCTGCTGATTGTAAAATATACAAAAATGAAAATTTGAGGCTAAAGGTGTTTTGGGATGCACAATCAATTGGACTTATTCTCATCTTTAGGAAAATTTGCGTTGTCTTTTAAACCTTTTTCTGTCTTTTGCAAATTAATTAATTCATTCAATTCATTCAATTTGCAAATTAATTCATTAATTCAAAATTTGCAAATTTTGCATAAATTCGGTTTACTCAAAAATATGTAACGATTTTGATGAAAGTTTGGAATCAAGTGTTTTGGAGGGTGAAAAGTTGATTGAACTTATCCTCCTTTTCAGAAAATTGGAGTTCTGTGTTAAACTTTTATCCGTCAGTTGGAAAATAAATTAAGAATAATGTTTATTTAGAAATGGAAAAAAGGATTTCGATAAAAACTTTTTTTTTTTTTAGGTGATATATCCCTTCTGAATAATCCTTATCTTCTACAAAACTAGCGTTTATTGTTAATCCTCAATTCGCCAGTTGCAAAGTATGGCAGAGAGTTGGTTATCATAGAAACTACTTGAATAATTTTAATAAAAAAATTGAGTCAGTGTGTTTTCTGATGATATTTCGATCTCAAATGATCTCTTTGGACTCAGGATGTTTAGTGTTCATTAATAACACTGCTCTGCGAAAAAAAAAAAAAAAAAAAAAAAAAAAAAAAATCGAGTTCTGATACTATTCTTGCTGATTCTTGTGTAAAATGACCTCCTGAAGCCGAATAGGACCGCCATTTTGCCCAGTCACCCGTCATTTTCTAGAAACACCACCCCTCCCTCAAATTTTTTCCCTGTTCGATAATTTTATGACCATGAATTTGATTTGAAAAATGAAAAAGAATTAATTTAACGCCCAAAAATAAAGTTTAAATAATAACATTAAAAAAAAAAAAATCAGCGACATATCCCCCCCTTCCCTCAAATATTTCCCTTGTCGTAAATATCTATGTTTTAGAATTTTCCAACTCTGTAGCCCCTCAGAAGATATTTAACGGTTAAAATAATCCTCCCCCTCCTCCTAAAAGTCAAATTTATAGCCATAAAATCACCGAAAAATGATAAAAATAGGGGCCGTTCCTAAAAAACGGTGAGTGATAGGGCAAAATGGGCGTCCTATTCGGATTCAGGAGGTCATTTTGCATAAAAATAGGCTGAAATGGTGTCAGAGGCAAGTTTCATGCTGAGCAGTGTCACTGACATTACATCAGGAGAATATATGACGAAACTTAGTTTTTTGGCCATCGCTCGAACAACTTTGAAAAAAAAAAAGATTTTTAAGATAAAAAAAGGATCTAACAATCTTTTTTTTTTTTTTTTTTTTTTTTTTTTTTTTAAAGAAATATTACAATCCGCTGCTGCTGCTAATCCGTCTCTTCGCTTGAACAAAATATATCAGAGACACGATTTTCCAGGAAGCTTCCTGAACAATTTTGTTAAAAATATAAAATTAGGCGTTTGAGATGATTTGACTTTTCTTTATCTCCAGGAAAACTAGCTTCCACTGCTCTCCGTCCGGGACAAACAAGTAATAAGAAATATATTTCTGGAAACAAATCACTGCGTCTGCACCACGAATGATTCTTACAATGAGACCGAGTGAGCTCGCTCATCCAGAATGGCAACCCTTTCCGCGTGGTCGCACACCGCCGAGAAACCGCGAACCTTGGCGACGCCGTACACCCTCCCGAGGACGAAATACTAGAGAGACCTCCCCTTAGAAAGACCTCCTACGGAGGACACACGATCCAGGGCTGGGACCGTCGTGTAGTCGATTGGCCTTAATCTCAATACCAACACGACAGCAGTCAAGAGCTCGTAAAATTATGCTCTACTTACTTTAAAAGCATAAATATGAGAAGCAAACATTCAAATCTTTTCTTCTCCTTCAGGACAATGTTTCAGACTACACAAGAACTAATAAATTAAGAAATAACTAAACTTAAAATCTAATTGTTGTCGTTTTTTTAGATGTATTACTCGATACTGGGACTTTATAGATAAAACACTAATTTTTTTTTTTTTTTTTTTTTTTTTTTTTTTCTTAAATTTTTGGAAAAAACACGGTTCGAATGTTTGCTCCTCATCTCTCTCTCTATATCGTACACTGCATTATCGTATTCCAATTTATATCGTAGATTTCATTACAGAAACATTAACCTTAATATTTTATCTTTTTAAAGAGAGAAGCCCCCCCCCCCTTCCCCCAAGTACGATAGGACCATTGATTTCAGTGAGCCTTTTCGCGTCGCCATCATTTGCTGGGCTTCACCTTGAATGTTCTTTCCTTTGGCAACAAGTTAAAAATATGTTAAATTAAAATTGAAGTAAAACAGACAAATGTAATTTTAATATAGTAACCGTTCATAAGGAACACAATACATTTGCAATACGACTTTATATCAAAAAATGTACTTAAAAAAAAAAGCCTTTGGTTTCTTTTATTCAAAAAACTTTTTCAAACTACTTGGATATATAATATTCTGCAAAAATGTTTTAGTGATCAGTTTTATTTATTTTTTTCGGATTCTGTATTATAGAAACAATTTGTCGATTTGACTGATAGGTCTCTTTTCTTTTTTTAGATCCTGTACTCTGGTGTAAAGGATTTTACAAAAATGTACCTCTGTCGTCCGGTTTGAAGCCGATGTTCCCTACTTGCTGTGTTCGTTGTGGATGAGTGGGAGAATGGAGAAGTTGGCGTTTCTGACTTTTGTTGCACACAGAAAATAAAAACTGAAGTTTCAACAGATAATTGTTACCAATCCCTTTTAAAATTCTGTGAAGCTGCAGTTCCTTGTGTTTCTTATGAATTCGTGTAAAACAAATGAAAAGTTTTCCCATTTTGTATAAATTAGAGTACTTACAAGATGTATGTAACAAAGTCTTTGTAAGTACCCTGGTGTAATGTTACTGTTGTATGTAATATATGTAAAAATTGTAAGTAAATAAATTTCCTTAAGAAAGAAAGAAAGCATTACAGGGTTTAATTTGGTGACGACTCACATTTTCATTTTATTTCTAAAAAGGATGTGAGAATGAATTCATTCGGCAACTATAAAACATGAGCACAATAAAGATATAAATAAAACGATGCTTGAAAGTGAGCATTCAATTTCGATAAAAAAACATTCAACATGTAGTAATTTGAAAGGTGAAGAATATAAAATAAAAATAAATCACCAGAATGCACGTACACACACATATTTCAAAGCATCTTTAAAACTAACTGTCGCGAGTTCTGACACTAGCAGTTTGAACTTGGGTGTACATATCGGGGGCTATTAACTTTTGTACGAACTAGCCTTAGCTTTACTTTAGCTTTCTGTGGTGCATTTCTTGTAAAAAATAAAATATATTAATCGAAAAATAAAAAAGGAAAACCTTATAGATTAATCGATAAAGACTGTATCGATTAATCATTTCTTATCGATAAAAGTATCGATTAATCGATTAAGACTGATCAATCGATAAAAGTATCGATTAATCGTAGACATTATCAATTAATCGATAAAAGTATCGATTAATCGTAGACATTATCAATTAATCGATAAAAGTATGCTTAATCATCATCGGTTGCTATTATTTCAATCACATACAAAATTCATGCTGAGCGCTTCGTGCAAGAGAGTTAAAAACACGAACATCCTTATCTCCTGC
The DNA here is from genome assembly GCA_963930645.1 of Salticus scenicus. NCBI lineage: Eukaryota > Metazoa > Arthropoda > Arachnida > Araneae > Salticidae > Salticus > Salticus scenicus. Next base: position 312,260,499 of record OZ005655.1, read on the forward strand.
GAAAATCGGCAAAATGGCTGCGGAGGTATATGGTGGAGGACGCTGGAGAGTGTGGCCGGAACTCGACGCCCCAGTACAGAGAAGGGGCACCGGCCCCGGAACACACCCCACGCAGGTCTCCACCTTTCGCCCCGCAGCATCCGAGACGACACGAGTGGCAGAAAATGAGACAGGTTAACAGAAGAAGGGGACAGAGATTTTAGAGAAAGAATATTATTAACACTATTAAGTATTATTAATCAACTATTATTATATTAGCTATTATTAATATCATATTTCAACAGAGTCATGAGTGGGTACAGAACACCCAAACTACAGGAAAGCGGTAAGGCTGAATTCGAAGGCTATAACCACTCGGCCATCGCGGCTACATTCGGAGGCAGCTTTATGTGTCTTATTAATTTTATAACAAGTAGAATTTTGCGCTAAAGAAATTCGACCGTGTTCGAATACAAGGGAGAAGCAAATTGAGAATTCACCCGCACTCATTCTTATTCTCTTTTAAAAAAGACGAAGAGCATTGCGTGGATTCGAACTCACACACTATACCTTAAGAAACCGTTAACTTTAACCGCTCGACCATCCCTGACATGACATAAAACCGCTTTAATTGTCTTATTAATTTTATGACAACTAGAACTTTTATTTAAAGAAATTTTACAAGTTCTAATTTCGACAGAAAAGCGAATTATTAACCTACTCGTTGAAATATTTTCTAATTCATTTTTTCCATCTTTAAAATGGATAGAGGGTCTCGTGTGGATTCGAACGCACAGAATCTAGCAAGCACAGGAAACCGATGACTTATACCACTCGGCCATCTTTGCCATGACATGAAACCGCTTTAATTGTCTTATTAATTTTATGACAACTAGAACTTTTATTTAAAGAAATTTTACAAGTTCTAATTTCGACAGAAAAGCGAATTATTAACCTACTCGTTGAAATATTTTCTAATTCATTTTTTCCATCTTTAAAATGGATAGAGGGTCTCGTGTGGATTCGAACGCACAGAATCTAGCAAGCACAGGAAACCTATGACTTATACCACTCGGCCATCCCTGCCATGACATGAAACCGCTTTAATTGTCTTATTAATTTTATGACAACTAGAACTTTTATTTAAAGAAATTTTACAAGTTCTAATTTCGACAGAAAAGCGAATTATTAACCTACTCGCTGAAATATTTTCTAATTCATTTTTTCCATCTTTAAAATGGATAGAGGGTCTCGTGTGGATTCGAACGCACAGAATCTAGCAAGCACAGGAAACCGATGACTTATACCACTCGGCCATCCCTGCCATGACATGAAACCGCTTTAATTGTCTTATTAATTTTATGACAACTAGAACTTTTATTTAAAGAAATTTTACAAGTTCTAATTTCGACAGAAAAGCGAATTATTAACCTACACGTTGAAATATTTTCTAATTCATTTTTTCCATCTTTAAAATGGATAGAGGGTCTCGTGTGGATTCGAACGCACAGAATCTAGCAAGCACAGGAAACCGATGACTTATACCACTCGGCCATCCCTGCCATGACATGAAACCGCTTTAATTGTCTTATTAATTTTATGACAACTAGAACTTTTATTTAAAGAAATTTTACAAGTTCTAATTTCGACAGAAAAGCGAATTATTAACCTACACGTTGAAATATTTTCTAATTCATTTTTTCCATCTTTAAAATGGATAGAGGGTCTCGTGTGGATTCGAACGCACAGAATCTAGCAAGCACAGGAAACCGATGACTTATACCACTCGGCCATCCCTGCCATGACATGAAACCGCTTTAATTGTCTTATTAATTTTATGACAACTAGAACTTTTATTTAAAGAAATTTTACAAGTTCTAATTTCGACAGAAAAGCGAATTATTAACCTACTCGTTGAAATATTTTCTAATTCATTTTTTTCATCTTTAAAACGGAGAGAGGGTCTCGTGTGGATTCGAACGCACAGAATCTAGCAAGCACAGGAAAGCGATGACTTACACCGCTCGGCCATCCCTGCCATGACATGAAACCGCTTTAATTGTCTTATTAATTTTATGACAACTAGAACTTTTATTTAAAGAAATTTTAAGAGTTCTAATAATTAGCGATTTATTAACCTACCCGCTGGAATATTTTCTAAATCATTATTTCATCTTTAAAATAGATAGAGTGAATATTTTATAAAATTACTACATTCTTTTTAAAATAGGTGAAGTGCTTCGCGTGGATTCGAACTCACACTCTATACTTTAAGAAACCGACGACTTTAACCGCTCAGCCAAATCAGCCACACTCTGCAGTATCTTTAGATGTCTTATTAATCCTATAACAACTCGAACATTTAAACAAAAAACGCGAACCTGGAGCCTGCGCGCTTGAATATTTTGTAGCCGGCCAGGTGGTTCGGTCGGTAGGGTTTTGCCTTCCGAATCTTCTGGTCCCAGGTTCGAATCCTGGTGCGGGCATGGATGTTTGTGCTGTCCTATGTCTTCAAAATATTGTGTACTTGTTTCTGTGAATTTCTGTAAAAATATGGATCAATCGAGACAAAAATCATTGTAACTATAGGTCTCAATATATGTCAAATAAATGTCAAATGTTGAATATTTTGTAAAATTACTACATTCTTTTTTGAAATAGGTGAAGTGCTTCGCGTGGATTCGAACTCACACACTATACCTTAAGAAACAGACGACTTTAACCGCTCGGCCAAATCAGCCACACTCTGCAATATCTTTAGATGTCTTATTAATCCTATAACAACTCGAACATTTAAACAAAAAACGCGAGCCTGGAGCCTGCGCACTTGAATATTTTGTAAAATTACTACATTCTTTTTTAAAATAGGTGAAGTGCATCGCGTGGATTCGAACTCACACACTATACCTTAAGAAATCAATGACTTTAACCGCTCGGCCAAATCAGCTTTAAAAAAAATTTGCGAAATTTTGAATACGAGAGAAAAACTAGCCTGGGGCTGCTTGCTTGAATATTTTTTTTTAGTTACAATTTTTTTCTTTTTAAAATAGATGAAGTGCTTCACAGGGATTGAAACACAAACACTATAAATTATTAAATAGAGTTTTAAAATGAATGCCTTCACATGCGAGAAAGTGACTTGTGTGTATTTAAACTCCCGTAAATCTAGAATGCTCGACTGCATTTTTTTGCTGCTTCATAAGCGCTTTACAGTTTTGAACCATCAATTAACAATAAATTTTACTTTGTAGCGCAGTAAAAAGCGTGTAGTTGGAATTGAACTCGGGATCCGCTGTTCAGAAAATTAATGCAACTAACCTCTCGGCTACAGTGGCTATACAAGCATATTTTTATTAAACTTCTGGATATGAATTTGTTCTTTTATAACCGTTTATTTAAATTTAATGAAATTTTTTATTTCTTTATTTTTTTATTTAAGGGAACTTTTAATCTGTTTTATAGAAATAAAATGTTTTTCAACTTTAATTAGCGTAAAAAAGATAAAAAGAAAAAGAATAATCTGGTGTGTCACTTACACGACTTTCTCTTCCCTATAAGTACGGATTGGAGATTAAAGGTTGAGATAACGAGTACTGTTATGTTAACCTACGTTAAAACAATTCAACTTAAGCTTCGGAACAGCTTTATTTGACAGATAATTCTATGTGAGGAGGGGGGGGGGGTACCGTCCCTCTCAACCCCACTTTTCATTATTGTACCTACATTTATAGAAAATTCAAATCTGTTATTCAATTCAAACGTTCATTTAAAATTATTTACATACGCATCATTCCTTGTAACCTATCAATCTTGAACGAACTTTCCTCGTAACAAACGTATTCACTTCAAAATACATTATTTGGATCGCCTGATTCCTTTTTAATTTACTCTAACAGACACAGGCAAATATCAAACTATTAAACTTGACTGCGGTATTCAGGAAGCTTCAAAACGTGTAAATATACAAGAAACCAATCGATGAATATTAAGCTTAAAAAAACACATTATTTACCATATGGCTTTGAGGAATTAATTTTAATTCCTGAGCAGCTTTCCTGGACATGGTAAAATACTATATGATATAGTATATTATAGTAAAGCACTTCCACTAACAAATAAAAAAGAATGTTACGGCTTAAAAACTGGCAGCCCTGCATATCTTTTGAAAATTATGTACACATAACATGGTGCACATAAATATAATCCTATATTAATAGCACACGGCCCGACCCGAAAAAAAATTCCCACAATTTTCAAGTATTGTCGCATTATAATCTAGTTCTTTTGTGGAGCCCTGTAAACAAACAGTGAATGATTTCTATACCACATTCTACATGAAACATGTTTTTACGCGCATAAAAAATGTATATTCGTTCCATTTGGTTTAGTGCAGTGTATAGATGTTAAACTCTACTTACCTGCAATTTCCTCCATAGACGCAATGTATTTAAATTTTCTTGGGTGTCCCTGTACACAAACCATTTGCTTGATTTCAACGAAAAGCTTAGTGTAGCATCCTTAAATGATACACATTTAGAATACCAAGTTTGAACTTTCTACTAGTATAATTTGTTTTTGAGGTATGCTGATAACAGACAGACACACAGACCAACCGCTAAAAACCTGTTTTTCGGATACAGGGGACCTGAAAACGTGTAAATATAACAAAAAATCAATTACATTATTATTATTATCCAACAAATGAACAAGTATATAGAATTGGTTAAAAAAAAAGAAATAATAAAATCAAATAATTACAAGATAAAATGAACTTTTTATATACCACACTTTTAAATTTTCTGTTGAATCCTATAAACTTGACATTTCTATATATTAATAATTACTTAAAAAAAAAAACTACTATGTTGTGGCCACCACAAGACTTTCTTCTATATTTTCCTATACATATTCAATCAGTAACAATATTTAAAAAAAAAAAAAAAAAAAAAAAAATTTTTTTCCTTTTTTTTTTTTTTTTGTGAAAATTAATACATATTCAATCACTAACAATAATTTAAAAAAAAAAAAAAAAAAAAAAAAAATCGAATTTTTTTTCTAAGTTTTTTTTTTTTTTTTTTTTTTTTGGTTAAAAGTAAAAAAAATCGATAACTTTTAAATTATCACAGATTTATGGTTCAACCATTCGTTTTAAAGGTATTGACGAGATCTTTCGAATGATACCCATCTTCAAAATTTAACCCCCCCGGGGGGGTACTTCCCCCCCAGGGGGGGAACCGATGCCCCCCCATGCACAAATTTTTTTTCCTAGTTAACTACTACTATCATCAATAATTCAAATTAATTTTACAATCACAAGTTTAAAATAACTCTCATTATGCCCATTTATACGGAATTTTGTCCTATGCTGCCATGTTAAAAATTTGCATAAAATGCGATTACAGCGCCACCTGTTGAGCTATTGATCCCCAAATCTAATGGGCACCAGTTCATGTTAGGGTGCAACTAAATACCAAGTTTGGTTAAATTTCATTCATATGTTCGTGAGATACAGCGTCCACAAAAAAATGATACAGACAGACAGACAGACACACAGACAGACATTTTCTAAAAACTATCAATTCGTGTTCAGGACATCCCAAAACGTGTAGATCCGTCAAAAAACGGAGGTCGAAAATTTTCGCGAATCCAATACTTTCTCTATATTACATATAGAAGAAAGTAATAAACAAATAAAAAAAAAAATGGAATTATCCCATCCACTTGAAAGAAAATGATCCAATGTGTAATAAAGAGAACCAATATAAGAATTTTTCAAACATTTATTAATTGAATAAAAATATTAAACGAATACATTGTCATCGTGTTCTGAGCCATTCTAAAAGTTTAAAATGTCTAGCTAGTCGGGAAGTTAGTTAAAAAGCGATTGCAAAATTTGTTCTGGACACACAAATAAAAAAGCGTGTTAATAAAAACATGGTGAAATTTGAAGGATTCACCTTTTTTCTCCTCCCATGTAATCCTATTGAGTTTTTGTGGCTCCACATTTTAAGTATATCTTATTAAAAAATTTTAAGTTTTTCAATTCCTGTTTTTTGAGTTTCAGAAGTGAGCAACTAAAATAAATAAATATTTCTTTTAGAATTCGAAAATTACAGCCCTAAGCTTACTTAATGAAATAAAATATTTATATATATGCGCGCAAAAGTTTCGGGTCAAACTAATTTTTACCAATAGGTTTTGAATAAATTAAGGTAAAAATAATTTAAATATCGTGCCGTAAACTTTATCAAATATACATTGAAAGTATATAACGAGCAAATTTTTACAAAGAATGTATTTAAATATAGAGTGAAATATACATAAATCAAAAGTTTGATCAAAAGTTTCGGGCCAAGCAATTAAAAGTTCGCAGTGACGTTCATGCCCGGAAATGACTGGTGCATTTAAGAAAAAACACGACTATGTAGAAGGAGATCAATTTTTTTTTAACACGCTTATATTAGCTTCCCCTGTACGTATGTTTGTATGTTTGTAACCGCTCTGGGAGCAAACAAAAAATCTATATTGTAAAAAAAGACTTTCTCTACGTGAACGCCGTGAGGTAAAGCTCCGAACCTAAAGGTCTAGCGTTCGATCCCAGTCAGGGGAGAATTTTTAAAAATGGTTTTTGTTTAATTCTAAATTCTTTTAATTAAAGATTTAAATGTATGTAAATATTAGGGTGTGTCACTCACACGATTTTCCCTTACCCTGCATTTTAATACTGAGACAGATATTTTGTGCTTTTTAGTTCACATTTCTATAAAAGCGTGTTCTTTAATTTTTTAAAAGTATAATATTATTACACTTGTGTGTCAGTACTGTGATGTCAAGATGCCGCATTTACAGAACCATAAAACGGTTATTAAATGACTCCAGATTAATAAAGTTTTTCGTGATATTGCTTCAACATTACCTATTGGAAAAAGAACTGTTGATAATATTATCAAAAAAATGGAATGGAACAAACACTTTGGCAGACCAATCAGTACCTGAAAGACCCAGAAAAATGACTGAGTCAGTCGACGAAGTTATTAAGAGAAAGGCAGTTGTAGATCCAAAGAAGAATGCTGCAATTATAGCACGTGATTTATTGGAGGAAAACAGGGTTGATGCTCATCGTAGTACTGTTTGGCGTAGATTAAACCAAGTTGTACGCTCTAGATGTGTCAGAGCAAAGAAATCGTCGATTTGTACAAAGAATAAGAAGGCGAGAATAAAATTTGCTGAAGAACATGAATAGGAGACAGTCGGGGATTGTAAAAAAGTATTATTTTCAGACGAAACAAAGATTAATCTTTTTGAAAATGACGAAAAGCGATACATTCAACAACCAAATAATGCCAGGTGTGATTCTAGATAGAAAATGTTCCCTGTAATACATGAGGGGGAAACGTCATAGCGTGGGGAGCTTTTTCGTATAAAGACGTGGGTCCTTTAATGACAGTAGTGGACAAAGTTATGTACAAAAACATCTTAACGAACATAAACTGTTTCCTTATGTACTACGAAAGATGCCACCACTGATCTCTATAGGGTTACTGTAGAGATCAGTGGATGCCACGAGGACGGATTTTGCAATCAGACCCAAAACTTCGATCTGGATTCGTTTAAAACTTTTCTTCGGCAAAAATTTTGTATCCTTGAATGGCCAAGTCAACCTTCTGCCTTAAATCCCATTCTGCATTTATAGGAATAGCTAAAAGTAAAGGCAGGAGCTATTAATTCTTCAAATAAAAAATATTATCGGATAAAGCTCAAGAGCAATGGCAAAACAATTGACCCTACATGGACACTTAATGCCTCATCCATGTTCTGCTGTAATAGCTTCAAAGGGCGTGTGACCAAGATATTAATGTTATTTAGCCTTCTGATGTGTTAGAAAAAATATTTTTTGCTATTTTGCTATTTTGTTTTTCATAAGTTTGTTTGGCCCGAAACTTTTGAACACACAAATCTCATATGTTTTGTTATAATTTAATATTTATTTTTTTTATTAACAAAATACGTAAATCGTTTAGTTCGGCAATATCTTTGCATGATAAGACTACAGTTTTTTAAATCTTTATTCCTATAATAATTATTAACGTAAAAGTGTTTGGCTTGAAACTTTTGCACGCACTTGTATGTATGTATGTATTATTCACTAAGAGTTCAAAGACGGAATTCATAAAAACTTCATTTTTGAATGAGATATAATTCGATGCAACAAAAATTCCATAGGATTCCATGGGGAGGGAGAAAGGGGGCCTTAACAATTATAATCAGTTTTTGAACTTGAATTTTTGCCTCTAATGTGCACTGGATCTGAAAATGCTATATTGTCATTTATGACTTCTAATTCAGTAGGAGTAATAGTTTAGGTTTCAGAAAAATGAGATGGATTTTAAATAACGCAAGAAAATATTTTTAATACTGCAACCCCTGTTGATGATTGCCTTCCTCAAAAGTACACGAGCGTTTTATTGCAATGAACGAACTAGAGAACGATTTGGGGAGAATACATTTTAATAAACACACGGCGATAATAAAATTAAAAAAAGGACAATTCAGCGCTTCGAAAAATAGGAAAACGAAAAGAATAAATATTTATTATTAATATGCAAAAAATCGAAGTTTTGTAATTTTGTGAGCAAGAAATATATTACAGTCAATAAAAATTCTGTTTTTTTTTTTTTCCTTCTAATAACCGTTAAACATGTATTCCAAATTTAAAGTATAAGGTCTACGCAATCACAAAATGGAGGTGAAAAACAGTTAGGATCGATTATTCGATTCGTATGCTCGAAAATGAACCCAGTTCAGTTTATTAATAAAATTGCTTTTAACGGGAATCATAATCGTTCATAAAATTACAATGTATGCGACCTTTTTAATTTTTAATAAAATTCGTTTATTGGAAAGAGATTGCTTTTTACTTGAAAATACTCACGGCATGGAGATGCTGATATGAAACGGTGTGTGTCCCAGAATAGGTCAGCATGTGCTCTCGAATTCTGCATGTCCTGTATATATTAAGTACACTTCGATGCTTATGTACTCTGGTAGATATCGCGTGATTTCTGTTTCAACATTTGAAGGAGTGACTGGCTGTGCATGGGTGAGCACCTTGAGCTACGGAGTGGCAATGGGCGACTTTCTAGGATTCACTGTCCGGGGACATGCCATCACAATGTTGATCCTGTGCGGAATTCGTTGGATGCGATCTTGACCCACTGAAAATCATCGCCTGTCCAAGCTGGTAGATATAAAGTTGAAACACGCACTAGCAAGTACGTCATCAGAACAGAGAATTTCCAAATCTATGCCTGTAACTGACAACGCACCAGCTGTCTTTGGATGTGCCTGAAAACAAAAGTTGAAATTGAGGACAAAGATAACTAAAAAGAGGGCATTTCTATCAAAATCGCATATATTAATGAGATTTAAAAAATCAAACAAGGGAAAATATAAAACGTTACAAATGTTGGAAGTCTACAAAAACTGTTTCAATTTACCAGAATGATTCCTACTAAATCTGAAGCTAAATTCCTGGAAAGTGTTAATGTTTGATAGGTTTTAAATGTTTTTCTATCAAGAAAAGATCTAAAAATATTTCAGTAAGTTCAAAATTAATATATATATATGTATATATATATATATATATATATATATATATATTCACTATGTCCACTTTCGCGTGAAATTAATTTAAAGTAATTACATTTCAAAATGACGATTTTCATCTCAGAGAAGACGAAGTTCGAAGTTTTGCGTGAATACGCGCTAGGATCCCCTAGAACCCCCCCCCCCTCAGAACTAGAAACCTAGTGCAGTTAATCGGCTTTAATCCCCACAACCCAACAGCGAAGTAGAAATCAACCATTTTGTACCAACATCTGAGGAATTATTTATTTATTTATTTATTAGTGTGTGTGTTAAAAATGAAAAAAAAAAAAAAAAAAGATTAATTTGTTTTAAATTATCACATATGTGAGGTCAACCATTCAATTTAAAAGTATTGACGAACTCTTTTCAATGATGTCCGTATCGAAAATTTACACACGCAACTCCGGCATTATTCCTCCTTTAGAAGGAGGAACGAAGCGATTTTTACCTTTTTGTCTCTTAGTGTTATACATATGTGTGTGTGTGTGTTCGTATTCATTTCACATTTAAAAGTTCAAAATAGTTCTTATTATGTGCATTTATCTGAAAATTTGTTCTATACTGACCTATTAAAAATTAAGAAGAAATGGGAAGTCAGAGCCACTTTTTGAGCAAAAGATCCCCGAATGTAATTAGCAACTATTTAAGTCAATGTCCAACTAAATAGGTAGAGAACTGGTTCTATTTTGTCCATTGGTTCGTGAGATACACCGTTCACAAAAATGTTGATGTACGCAGGCGCACAGGCACACATTTGTCTAAAACGGGTCCAATCGTGTACAGGGCATTCCAAAACGTATAAATTCATTGATAGCCAGGGGTCGAAAAATTTCATATGTGTGTGTGTCTACAGAGAGAGAGAGAGAAGTTAAAAAAAAAAAAAAAAAATCAAAAGCGACTTTCTTTGTAACTATACTATGTTTTCTATTTTGCTCCAGTGTTCATCCCATACAGAAATAGAAAGTTTGGTAGAATTCTATTCATTCCTCTGTGCGATGCAGCGCCTACAAAATTTCGACGACATACAGGCCCACATACACAAAAAGACAGATTAAAAGGATTCAGTTGAGTTTTGAAACGTAAGTCGACGGGGTGGCTGGAAAGCAAAAAGGTTCACGATTCCAGTATCTTCTACGTACGTTACTAAAAGAGAGTGAAAAAGGAAAAATCTTGCCTTCCAATCGAGTCGTTGCAAATACATTTGTAACTCCAATTTTTCCTTTTAGAAATTACACAAAGAGAAAAAAAATCTCAAGGATGTCTCTAAAGTGTAATAATTTCGGTCTGTTAATCGCTCACGTTCGACAAAACAAGTTACATGTAAATTATACCCGTTTCAAGACCAACTCCGTTACTCCGAAGGAACTCACTTATGCAAACCAGGTTCGTACAGTCCTTCGTACGTTTATGCTTAAATTATATTTATTATTTTGCGCATATTAATTAAATGTTTTGAAACAGATATTTCCTATAGTTTTTACTTTCCGAACACTATAGTGAGGAAAGTACTGTAATCATGTCGAAAATCCGAATTTCAAATTTTGATGTTTCTATACGTTTCGAGGTCCCCCGAGTCCGTTTTCACTATTTTTGTGATGATGTGTGTATGTATGTGTGTGTGCATGTCTGTGAGTGAACACGCTAGCGTCTAAACGCTTCGTTCGAATAAGCTGAAAGTTGGTACGTATAGTGTAAGTCACCCTAGTACGAACCCTATAGATTTTGGTGAATCCAGCACTTATAGTTTTTTTTACAGGGACACCAGGAAAAATTCTTTATCATTATGGCCTATGGGGCCAAATTTTTAAAAGTGTGATAGCGTCTAAACGCCTTATTAATCTGATCAAAAACTTTGTACACATGTTACAGGCCACAGTTGCACCAACTGTATAGATTTCGGTGAATTTAGCACTTGCAGTTTTTTTGCAGGGACACAAAGAAAAATTCTTTATCATTCTGGCCTATGGGACCCAATTTTTAAAAGTGCGATACCCTCTAAACGTCTTATTCAATTGAGCTGAAAATTTATATGAATATTATAAATCACTGTTGCACTCACTATAAGCATTTTGGTGAATCTAGCATTTATAGATTTTTACAGGGACACAACGAAAAATCCTTTATCATCTTATGATCTATGGGCTCGAAGTTCAGTAGCGTTAAATAAAACATCATGTACTATAGGGAGAAAAATACTCAAACACTCTATTATGGTTTGTAAGTTTTCGTTTCTCAAACACTCTCTTTTGTTTGTTTAACAACTCCTCTTTCTTTACTTTTTCTACAAAACTGTTAATTACTCAGTGTTCGGAAAGTCGAGTGGAGTCACTCAAGATTTTTTTTTTTTTCTAATGCGTTGAAATGTGTTTTAGTGCGTTTGATATATTTGTTACTTGATAAAAGCAGATGATATAATTAATGATAAAGGAAACTGCATTTCTGAAATTTTTATACCATGTATAATGTAAAAAAAAAAAAAAAATGCACGAATAAATGGAAATGAATAATGAAATATTTTCCAGTTTTTATCTTCCTCTCATGACTGTTTCCGAAATGGAATGGAAATTATTTCTCGGTTACTTATTCATTAACAGTATATTTGAATGAAATAAATGTAAAGCGATTATTGCAGTTTGCTTTTCATTTTCAGGTTTAAGCAAAATTCTAACATCGGGTCATTCGTTACAGTTCAACAATTATAATTTTTAGAATTCCGAGTACCGTAGAATCTTTGTCAGTATCCCAGTCGGCGCAGTTATTGTTATTTTTCACTTTTTAAACGTGGAAGACTGGAGAAAGTAAAATTGAGTAGAAAAAAATATAGGAATAATGAAAAACTTCGACTAGGAGATTTTAGTGTATCAATGTGCTTTGAGGCGTTCTGAATTTGTTTTTAGTGATGCTTGTATATGTGTGTGTACGTGTGCGAGTGAATACCGCAGCGACGCAATGCTTTATTCGATTGAGCTAAAAGTTTGTAGGTGTGTTGTGTTGTGTCTGACCGTCAGATGAACGGTATAGATTTTAATGAGTGTAAGACCTCATTTACAGGAACACAAAAAATAATTCCGTATCATTGCAGACCATGAATACAAATTATTTCAAGTAGACTAACAAGGGAAGTATGAATCAGTAAAATTGCTATTGAAACCAAACCACGCTTAAATTAAAGAGCATGGTCGAAAACATTGGGTACCGCACAAATTTGCTGCAACAACTCCCATGGGGGTGAGATATGCCCTCTATTAGTTTTAGTTATTTCTATAAAAGCCAACAAAACACGCAGCGTCGTGTGAGCAGGGGGTGCAGTGCTAGCGTGCTTGACTTCGGATGCGTAGGTAGTGAGATCGAGTCCCCGCAAGGGCGTTTTGTAATTAATTTTTTTCTTTATGTTTTTAATTAAATTAAATCATTAATTTAAGGGAAAATATTTATTACATTAAGAAGATTTTTTTTTTTTTTTTTTTTGAGGATTCCAATTAATAAAGAATTGAGAATGAATTTAAGAAATGCATTTTTTTATTTTTTTTATTTATAAAAAAGAAAACCATGTTTAAAGCTACAAATATAGTTTCTAATTTATAACAATTTGATTAAAAGTAGAAAAATCATGGAACCATAAGTATTTTTTACAATTAGAACAAGAAATATAAAAAGATTGATCACAACTATTTGAATTTCAATTTTGTTCACCGTAAATTATCGTTAATCACGAACATTTTGTCAAATATTTGGCTTTTCGTCGCGATTACTTGATTTGTAAAATTCATATTTGCCCAGATTTTGAATTTTTTTAGATGTAAATTAATTATAAATTAGTAAAATCATTTTGAGAAAATTTGTCATTGTCTTCAATATTATTGTCAGTTCTTCCGACACCACGAAGCTTGAAACTTGTTTGATGAAATATTTGAAATAAAAGTTAAATGCGACGTCCAATAGTTAAGCAACAGCTGTTCATCATTCAGGATTTTTCATGTAAAAAATAGCATAAATAAATAATACAATTGAGAGCAGACGATTAACTCTTGCTATTAATGTCGTCGTTAAAAAATAGTAATTAATAATTTATATAAAACAATCATTAACAAAATTTTATCTGAATGTAGTCATTAACAAAATCTTACCTAAATATAATATAAAAGCATTTCCCGTTAAATTGTTAATTTCTTTAAATTTAATAAATAAATAAATAAATTGGTTAAAAATAAAAAATATATTAAACTGTCCGCTCTGAAAAAAAAAAAAAAAAAAAACTTGTTTTAATATAATTAATATATTTTCTCTTACAATAATGATTTAATTTAATTAAAAAATGTCAAAAATAAATATTTCAGTTGAAATAAAAAAATAAGATACAAAACGCCCTTGCGGGGACTCGATCCCCACTACCTACGCATCCGAAGTCATGCACGCTAGCACTGCACCACCTGTTCACACAACGCTGCGTGTTTTGTTGGCTTTTATAGAAATAACTAAAACTAATAGAGGGCATATCTCACCCCCATGGGAATTGTTGCAGCAAATTTGTGCGGTACCCAATGTTTTCGACCATGCTCTTTAATTTAAGCGTGGTTTGGTTTCAATAGCAATTTTACTGATTCATACTTCCCTTGTAAGTGTACCATCGTTTGAATTCTACATTCGATTAAAATATATATATATGTATATAGACATGTTGTAGGTCATCACTGCAATGATTGTAGGACTAATAAATTTCTTACAGGGATACGAAGTAGGATTTTTATGCATTGCTGTCTATGGACACAAATTATCTCGTTTTCAAAATGCTAAACATTTAAAGCGCAAAATCTTAAACATGTTAATTATTTTGCATTGTTATGGATTATTTTTATGATTATTACAGAAAAGGATGAGCAAAGTACTTATCGACAAAAGTTACTTTTACAGAGTAGCATGTATATGTATTTATATACAATATCCTAATAATTTAGTTATAAAGCTAATTATCTGTAGATTATAAAATTATTTAAAAAAAAAAAATTAAAAATCGATAAATGTTATAAAATTCTGCGCAATTATTGGTTACTAAAATCTATGTACTTACTATTTATATTCTTTTACAGCGACGCATAAAATAATTTGGACACATATACGGTCCGTTGCACAAACATACGGATTCGCAGTGAAACACTCAAACGCACTTTTATACTTTTTTTACTGAATGATTCACTAATTTAAAATTGTTTAAACGTGTGATAAAGTTATATCGAGTAGAAGTACGCCAGATTTCTAAAAGAAAAGAAGTGATGTAGATTGTACTTTTTACTTTGTGTATAGAAAGAATTCTGTATAGATTGTAAGACGTATGCACGTATGTGTATGCAGATAAAATTCATGTAAATTTATGAAACGCGAGCATGTAATATAAAATTCAGATAATACTTGTATGCAATACAATATCTAAATATACGTAAGATTAATGTAAAGTGAAAATCTACAGAATGATTATCATAATATGTAAGTTGTAAGATACTTGTTTCCTATGTGTAAATTGTTGCGTTATAGTATTATGTATGTATATAGGGTCTTCTAAGTTATACTCACTTACATGGGCATCGGCCCATAAGGGGAAAGGTGGGGCACTAGCCCCTTCCTGAAAAATTCCAATCAATAAAGAATATGATTTATAAATTATATTTATAGCTTTTTAGAACTCTGTCATAAGAGTTTCAATAATTATATAAATTAACAAATAAAATTCAAATCACAGTGCTCTAAAGCTGAACCAACTCGACCCGACCTCACTTAGGAGTAAAGTTGGCTCTGACTTTTTCATACGAGTTCTAGTCAACTTGACAATCCGTTTTTCGAATTTGGATCGAGCTGTACAATTTTTTGTGAAAATTGCCTCAGCTTAAATTTCTTGCAAAAAAAGGTTGTTGTAGCACGCGTAGCATATGTTTAAACACAGGGTCCAGGCTTGCTTAGTTATCTCAGTCGACCCATCCACCATTGGATTCTAACAGAATTTCTAAAGTATACCGAAATGTTTGCCCCTCCTGAAAACTATTTTGGCGACGTCACTGCGCAATTATGATCCTGTATGGGTACATTCAAAGCAGTTGATATAATAATAATGTAAGCAAATATGCAGGTTAAAAATCGGACTTACAGGATTAGTATTTAAAAATTTTCCACTAAGGAAAATGATAAGGGAGTTCTATGAATAATTATTTACAATTAACGAACACTATATTAACATTGATTGAATCAAAATAAAAATGTGAGTAAACTTATGTACAGTATATTATATAAACGTATGTACATTATATTATATAAACTTATGTACATTATATTGTATAAACTCATGTAGATTATATTTAATCTATACTATATATAAAAGAGTACTTCCACTCTCTCTGATTCACTGACTCAACAACGTACAGCAAAATCTACCTGGAGCCACTGACTCGAAACTGGGTCAGAATATAGAGCATAGAGTGAAAGCACCTCCTAAGAAAGCATTTTGCAAAATTCGCACCCCAAAGGGGGAAGAAGGGTTTCACAAAAATCTTCCTATCTCAAAGAAAAAAGCAGATATCCGTAAAATTTTTGCTTTACAGTACAGCTTACACAAGTACCTAAAAATCAATTTCTGGATTTTCAGAAATTTGGTCCACAAGAGGGGATGCGTGGCCAAATGTCATTCCACATGCTCAAAAAGAGATTTCACAAAAAGGCTCTATATATATAAAAAAAAAAAAAAACAGATATCTATAAAATTTTTGTTTCAAAATATAGCTAACACAAATATTTAAAAACTAATTTCTGGAACTTTAGAAATTTCGGTCCCCAAGGATGCGGGGGGGGGGGGGGGACAGGAGGCAACACGTGATTTCACATAACCCTTTATATAGCAAACGAAAAAATAGATATCCGTACGAGTTTTACTGTAAAGTATAAGAAACACAAATACCAAAAAACAAGTTTTGGAATTTTAGGTATTCGGCCCCCAAGGAGAGGGTAAAGGGGCAAAGCGTGCTTTCACTGGGCCCAAAAGAGTTATTTCACATAATCCTTCATATCTCAAAGAAAGAAACAAATATTCATACGATTTTTGCTTTTACGTAAATATAGCGAATGCAGACACCTAAAAATCAATTTCTGGAATTTTAGAAATTCGGCCCCGAAGGGGGGAGGGGTCAAAATGAGATTTCACATTACCCTTCATCTAAACATATAAAAGGTATATCCACCACTGAATCAACATTGCTGTGGCGATTCTGTGTGGGACTGGGTCACGAATTTTGGTGCGAAGCTTGGATCTAGAGACCTTAACAAAAAGAAGGGGGGTTACAAAAATTCCCCCCATTTCCCCCTGGAGGCGGACGGCAATAACACGTTTGAGAGCATAACGCGTTTTTAAATTGCTTTACAGTAAAGAAATTTCATATGGGGAGACAAACTCAATTGCAAAATAATAAATAAAAATAAAACAAATTTGCCGATTTCCAAATTTTGGATTTATTTTTTATTTTAAGGGAAGAAGGGGGAATTGTTTTTTCGCAGAGGGGGGGGGGGATTTTCAAATTCCAGATTTTACATAGAACTGCTTCAAAAATGGCACATAGTAGTTGAAATTGGCCGTGCGTCTTCTGAAGTGTATTTCTAAAACCCATTTAGAATGCTTTGTGATTTTCGATCTTTCTCTTTTTTTTTTTTTTTTTTTTTGTGGTAGTGGTGGTGGGGTGATTATGACGGGGTAGGTTCGAGAGCTCTCTTAAATTTGTCCTGATGAATGTATGAGACCTGCATTCAAGAATTTTGATGTGTGGGTTTTTTATTTGCACGAAACATCATCTGTGACGGGATTTTGTGAAATTCCCCCCTTTTCCCCCTATGGGAATGGGGGAGGGGCAAAACACAGTTTTGCAAGTGTAGTTCTGTCGCAAATTATTTCAGGAAGACACATTTTTTGGTATCTGTTTCCACTCGCATTATAAAGGGTTTTCCGAAGTTTCCCCCTCCCCCCACTTGGAAATATGGGAGGGGGGGGGGTAAAGAACACGCTTCCAATTGTGACTTTCTTCTAATTTATCTCGGGAAGGTGATTTTTCTGTGTATTAATTGGTTATGTGTAACTAAAACTTTTTATAAAAGGATTTCGTATAATTTCCCCCTTTTCCCTTGGGGGGAGGGGGGACAAAACACTTTTTCAAGCGTAACTCTATTTAAAGCTATCTCAGAAAAGCAATTTTTTGTTATGTGGGCGTACTAAGTTTACACAACTACACGCACTACAAATCGATTTTGTGAAATATCCCCCGCTCTTTGAGGAGAGGCACAAAGCACGTTACCAATAGTAACTCTGCTCTAAATTATCTCAAAAATGTGATTTTTTTTTTATATATATAGGTGAATTCGCTATACGTACCCAGCACACCCTATAAGGAAAATCTGCAAATTCCCTCTCCTTTTATTGGGGGGCGGGGGAGGGGACAAAAAGACTGAGATTTTTTTATGGATTTCAATTATTATTATTATTATTAAATAAGATTTTTATATTTATAAGTTATATGTAATTTTAAGCATTAACTTAAATATAGTGACCAGCGAAGCAGGCAGTGCCTGCTAGTCCCTTCATAAAATTAATTTTCTTGCATTAACTAGAAATCTAAAATCGTTCTCTTTATTTTGGCTTAATGAATTATTATTGGCTAGAATTGCATTATCGATGTATATGATTTGAATGGCATAAAAAATTTTGTTTTAAATTATTATTATTATTACTAGTCCATAACCCCGTCAAAAATGACGGAATGTGAAATTAGTTAAGGTAATGAATCAACGAATGCTTTGCCAGCTTCGTTGGACACTATCTTTTAAAGGGGACTAATGTGCAAGTTGCACCTGACGGGATTAATATGCAAGTTGTACCTGACAGGACTATAATGTGCAAATTGCACCGAACGAACAAACTATTTCTTTTAACAAAAATACCTACTAACCCTGGACGATAGGTCTAATATAACGTATCCTATTATATATCGTATTTATCGTAATATAACTCAGTACTTAATTCTCTTCCTTTTTCAACTCATTTTAATAAGTATTTTTTATATGCATGGGCAAATTTAATATTTTTTAATTTTTCGCGTGAAAACATTATTTCATCTTATCACCCCCCCCCCCTCATATATATATATATATATATATATATATATATATATATATATATATATATAACTGGTAAATGTTTTTGTCAAAATCATAAATTTAAATGTCCAATTTTGAAATTATTTTCATATTTTAATTAATTCTAAAATATCTAATCAAAACTTCGTTACAAATAAGATACCAAATGAAAGGTACCCTATTTGTAACGAAATAACCTTAGGTACCTTATTTGTAACCTTATTTATATTAACTAATTTGATAAATAGGACTTCACAATCAGCTGTTTGTTTATATCAGATAAGTACATTATCATGATTGCAAGGAAATGATGCAATAACTATTAGCCTATAATTTTTATGATCGAATTTTATATTGCATTTTAATTTTATCCTCCATGGGTATTTTAGAATTGCAATGGTAGTTTAAAAAATTGAAATCTTTTTACATATTGAGATTAAGGAAAAGTGCAAGCACAAAAAACGTTCAGTTTTGAAAGATCTTTCTAATGATGTAACATTTATGCAGATTAATACATAAATAAATAAAAAACAAAAATGCATAGCATTTCTAAGAAGAAAAAAAAAAGTCTATCAAAAGTTTCTGTTTTGAAGCGGTCTAATCGGAATCGTGATGGTCATTATTATTATTAATTATTATTAACATTTAGATAGGAGACTTGGCGTTGGAATATTAAAACAGAAATAAACTACTACGTCAGAAACGCCAAAGAAAAATTATAGAAGCAGTTCAGTGCTAAAAGAATAATTCTTTTTGCACTGAAGACGGTACGCTTTAGGCTACCGAAACAGCTGTATGCACCTCAATAATTTTTCTTTGGCGTTTCTGACGTAGTAGTTTATTCCTGTTTTAATTTAGATTGTATATATATATATATTTATAGATAGATAGATAGACAGACATAGATATATATAGATATATGTTCGCAACGAATATTATAATGCTGAGATTCCACCGTGTAAATAGGCCCACCAGCGGCCGAGCGGTTCTGCGCTCAAAGCTGGTAGATGGGAGGTGCCGGGTTCGATCCCAGGTCGCGCTCATCGACCTAGCCGTTCGGAGTTTTCCGTGGTTTCCTCCGAAACTCGCGTAAATACGGGCTAGGACCCCTTAGAAAGACCCCCACGGAGGGCATTCCCCCTCTAGGCCTAGGACACATCAGGAGTCAATCGGCCTTAAATCCTACAACCAACCAACCATCCACCGTGTAAATAACCGGAATAATTAGGAAATTACAAAATGGCAACATCACTTGTTAAGAGATTTGCATCAAAACTGATAAGTATAACTCATGTCAAGATGCGACTACTGAAAATGTACATGAAATTTTAAGCATTAGTTCTTAAATTAGAGCTGCCACAAATGCTTTGTCATACAGAGAGATAAATAGATATAGGTTCGCAACGAATATTATAATGCTGAGATTTCACCGATTTCAGAAGATACAAAAGGACAGACGTTTTCTGAAAAGGGTCCTATCATGCTCTAGACCTCTCAAAATGCGCAAATCCCTCGGAAATCAGAAATCAAAAATTTTTATCAATACAATATTTTTACTTTCTTTTACCCTTATTTATATAGGGTAGGTAAAAGTATTGTTTTTGAGTCAAATTTTCGAACCTGAGTTTTTGTTCTGAGGAATGTATGGGACCTGTATTCATTGGACGTTTCGAGGTCCTGTGAATCCAAAAACCATGTTTTTAGCGGTTGGTCTTGTGTGTGCAGGGGCGCCAACTTACATGGGCCTGTGGGGCACGAGCTCACACAGTGATTTGCTCTTCCAGCCCACCCAATTTTCATTATTTTTATTTATTATTTATTTATATTTTTGAAGCTTCAAAAAGCGTTTTCTTTGAAAAAAGTTAGGAATGAAGCCATAAAAGGAAATTCAGCAGACTCGCATTTAAATGTGTGTTAATTAAAAGCCTCCTATTTTACAAATGAATTATGATCCGTGTCAATTGTAAATTCCTATAATATGTGTTAGGTTTCAAAATCAAATTTTTGGTGACAGCAACAGACGTTTCACGGAAAATATATTGGGCACCCTCCTTCACCCTGCAGTGAAACTTCACCAGACGAAGGTTCATTTTTAATTCCATCATAACTTTATACTTTAAATAGTGATGAATGAATGTATCCTTATCCGCCTTCATCCCTCTTCCATGAAAAAAAATCTGGAATGACTCTACTCGACTTTCCGAACATTAAGTAAATTAATTATTGTATAGAAAAGTAAAGTAAGTCTTTCTATAAACAAAAGAGAAAATTATAATAGAGTCTCAGTATTTTTCTCTATATAGTATGTTGTTTCAGTTAACACCATTGCCCTTCAAATAATTTGAGCCCATAAATCATAATTATAGAGTATTTCGTTCTGTCCCTGTAAAAATCTATAAATCCTAGATTCTCCAAAATCTATACATTTCGTGCGACATTGACCTGTAACATGCATATAAACTTTCAGCTGAATTGGATGAAACACTTCTGTCTAAGACTCTATCACACTTTAGAAAATTTGAGTCCATAAACCTAATGATACAAAATTTTTCGTTGTGTACTTGTATAAAAAAACTATAAGCGCTATAAGTTGAATTATTAGTGCTATAGTTAAACTATAAGTTGAATAAGGCGTTTAGACGATGTCGCATTTTAAATAATTGAAACTCATAGGCGATAGTGATAAAGAATTTTTCATTGTGTACAAAACTATAAGTGCTACAGTCCCCAAAATTATAGAGTTTGTTCGTTGATGACCTACAACATGAACATAAATTTTCAGCTCAGTTGGGATACTAACGCACAATAATTTCAGACTATAATTATAAAGAATATTTTGTTGTGTGCCTGTAAAAATCTATAAGTTCACCCAAAATCTATACAGTTCATGTGTAAGTGACCTTTAACATTTGTATAAATTTTCAGCTTATTTGAATAGGTTGCTTGGGCATTACCGCACTTTAAATCATTTCAGCCCGTAGACCATAATGATAAGAAAAATTTTGTTGTGTCCCTATAAGACAAAACAATAGGGTTCATGATACGATGACGTACAAACCTACAACATATGTACCAACTTCAGCTCATTGGAACAAAGCATTTTGACGCTATCGTGTTCACTCACTCACACACATGCATACATCATCGTAAAAATAGCAAAAATGAACTAAGAGGACCTCAAAACGTATAGCTACAACAAAATCTCAAATTCAACTTTTGGTCATGGTTACAATACTTTCCTCACATAATATGTTCGAAAAGTAGCATTGTTTATAGCATTGTTTTATAGCACTATCCCTTTTACCCAAAAATATTTGAGCCCACCCAATTTTTTTCAAAAGTTGGCGCCACTGTGTATGTGTGTGTCTGTTTGCTATCAGTATATCTCAATAACATATAGGGGTATGCATCCTATAGGGATGCTACATTAAACATTTCTTTGAGATGAAGTAAATGGTTCGTGTACAGGGACATCCAAGAGAATTCAAAATCATTACGTGTATGGGGGAAATTGCAGATGAGTAGACTTTAACATCAACAGACTGCACTAAAGCAAATGAAAGGAATATATATTTTTTATACGCGTAAAAACATGTCTTGTGTAGGTTTATGTAGTGGAAATCTATCAATGTTCGTTTACAGGCTACACAAAAGAACTAGATTATTGTACGAAAGGAAGAAACACCCAGTTTAAATTACACTACGTTAGAAAAAAAATCGAGGCCTGATACTATTTCTGCTTATTCTTGTGTAGAATGCCATCCTAAAACCGAATATAACCCCTATTTTGCCCCATCACCCACCGTTTTCTCGGGACGTCCCCACCTCCCCCAATTTTTATCACTCTTCGGTCATTTTACGGCCATGAGTTTGATTTGGAGAATGGAAAATATTTTTTTTAACTCTTAAAAATAAAAAATATATAATGTGTAATAAGTGATCATAATAATTGACTAATAAAATATAATAAAAGTAACTTATAATTTCAGTGGAAAATCCCCCCTCCCCCCAAATCTTCCGTTTGATGCAAATGTTCATGTTATACAATTTTTCAACTCTTTAGTCAGAAGATATTTAACTGTTAAAATATTTCTTTTCTTCACTCTAAATAGCCCAAATTCATAGCCATAAAATGACCGAAAAGTGGTAAACTTAGGAGACGTTGGGTTATAAGGCAAAATGGCCTTTTTATTCGGATTCAGGAGGTCATTTTACATAAGAATTTGCAAAAATTGTGTCGGGCAATTTTCATGGCGAGCAGTGCTATTCATATAAGCTGTAAGTAATATTTCCATTGTATTAGAGATTTTTTTTTTTTAAAACAACCCATAAGGAAACTTATTGAGGAATAGATATTTTCCTTATGTAATTTGTAGGTGATAAGCATCTACCTGATGAGAAGTGTTTACGAGGATTTTACAACAATATCGAAATTTTTTCAAGAATATTCGCTGTCATTCTCTTTCCGTATGTATATTGATTACATTTCCCGTTAAAAGGTAAGAAAAACCTTTCGTTTTGTATGCTTTTTATGTTAAAAAATATCTTTCAACTTTTGAATACAGTTCAAAAACAGTTAAGGTTTTAGTGCTTCTTTGTGTAACAGGGAGATACTATACATGAACTAACTTGGAATTCGGGTTCAAACTTTGTACGGCTGTAGCACACCTTAAGGGTATCCTGTCCTTTAATTAGTTTGAAGTGCCCGGAAGATTTCGAGAAAAACGCCCTCAAAGTTTTTAGGTACTATTAATTTTCGTAATTATCTACAGCAGCGGAACAGCTGAGTTAGCAGCGTACTTGCCGACCCCTAGATTCAGTAACTTTTTGCTCTTCCGTAAGTAAGTAAACTTTGACAAATTTTAATAAAACTTGGACAGATATTGATAGCTTTTATCAGTCACCAGTCCAAAAATCTCCAGAATAGGTTAAAAATTAAGAATTTTTGACAATTTATTTATTTATTTATTTTTTTTTTTTCTAGCTGGCTTTGTTTCTCGAAATCATGTATGTTTCTCACTCATTTTATCCATGTTATCGCAGATATTTTTACAGGGGTGCCCCCCTCTTTCTTTTTAAGGTTTCGGTCTAAAAAGGAAAGTATTACTTTTTTTTTTTTTTTTCAAAATTTGGGAATGATGTCTCACTAGCCAAAAGCAGTGAAAATAAAATTGTTGAATTAAAAATGGCAGATTTTATATTCCTATCAAATTTTACTCCTGTGATCAGTGTTACCAAATTTTTTATTCAATTGGCACCACTCAATTTACATTGTAACAGTTGCCTAATCACTTCGCAGATTATGCGTCCATTACCTATGTCAAATATCATTCCTCAAAAATATGGGTGAGAGTTGAATAAGAGTGTTAAATTTAGCCACACTGTCTAGAGCGCTTTATAGCGTTAGGGCCTGCGAAGGGTTAAGTATTTAATTTTGGATTATTTTCGTGTTCACTATGAAACACGTGTTTGTCTCGATATTTTGTACGATTTGAATGAAATTTTTACAGAAAACGAATTGGTTAAGGCCCGGCATAGTGTGGATGAGAAAGATGTTTCCAGAGGCAGTGGGCACCCAAGCATGATTTTGCCACATCTCAAAGAAAGATTTCCGTCAAAGTTTATAATTTTTGAAATTTAGAAAAAAACAAAAACAAATAATGGCTACTTAAATAAAATATTTTAGGGATAGAATTGAAAGTGATTTGACACAATGATCAGCGAAGCGAACTAGGACCACTAATAATGAAATATTTATAGTGTAATTTACAATTTTGCAGGTTATTATTTTATTTAAAATCTCTTATAATAATAATAATAATAATAAAATATAAAGAAAGGTCAGAAAAGGTAAAAGGCGCCGATTGGTTAATCGGCACGTTTAAAGTATTAAAACTTTCTATTTTATTTAAACTGAAATTTAGAAGGCTTAGACAAAATATCAATATATTTAGGACTTCGCTTACAATTAAACTACAAAATTTATTTTTTTTTAAGCAAAATTGCTGCTTTGTATCATTAAAAACCTTCATGATAAGGCAAGACAAAAAAGTTCAAACTTTTTTTCAACATTCGTTCTCTCATGAAAAATATCATAACGCCATATCATGTTTCAGGGCTAATACACAAATTAAAAGAGGAAAAAATAATAACGCCAATGAATAAACAAATTTACATTTTAAGTTGCACTCACACATCAATTTATTTAAACATAATAACTACCGACTTCTTAATCACGCAATAATAATATTTTGTACATCACCTTATTAAAGTACCTGGCACTTTTTGTTCGCGGATTTTTTTTTAAACTGATAACCGTATCAAAATTTATATTTCGTAAATCCTAATACCGAATTCCTTGAACATTCTGATGAACATTTTTGAACATTTCCCTTGAACATTTTTATAAAATCCTGTATCTTTTCTATAACCCTTATATAATATAATAAGAAAGCACCACAGAACTGGAGTTGGAAAGTAATAAGTATAAAACTTTGAATAAACACCATAAAATGCAATAAACTCCCAACACAGTTTATCTTTTGAAATTTTATTTGTAACAAGAACGTATAAATAAATACAGTTCTTTTGATGTAAAAATTAATGAGCGTGTAAACATTTTAACTTCATTATCATATTTTGTAAACTTTACTGTTACGAGGTCAGTTTTATCAAATATTTTCAAGCAGGCAAGAACAGTTTTTGATACAATTTTATTAATCACGTGCAAATAGTTATAATTGTTTTTGTATGAATGCGTAATGTTTGTTTTTATTTTTAAGGTGTAATGAGATTTTAATAAATATCTTTTAAATTATAGTAGAATGCCATTTATCTGAAAATCAATTAAACCGAAAGACTCCATCCCGATTTCTGAAAATCAGTTTAACAGAAAGATTAAGTCATTTTAATATTTTATTCATGAAAATATTTTTGATAAGGCATTGAAACTATAACGTAATAAGAAAGCGCCACAGAACTGGCGTTTTAAAGTAATAATTACAAAATTTTGAATAAACGCAATAAAATGCAATAAACTACTGCAGCACTCGTGCTTACTTTGTACGCCTGATGTAGGGTCTTGTGTTCTTTCGACCCGAAACAATTGTTGCGTGTTTATTGCATTTTATGGTGTTTATTTAAAGTTTTGTAATTATTATTGGAAATGTACTTGTAAGATAAAATGTATAACTATGATTGGTACAAACTTGAAACATAATGTAATTCCTCATCAAACTGGAAGTTTAATGCAAAGTATTTATGATATAAACATAATACTTAATTTTATGCATATATGTGATATAATCATTAAAAAACAAGTAATATAAAAGAAAATTTTTTAAAGTCAATTCCAATTTACAAACACTCTCGAAACAGTTTTTTTTTTTTTTAATAATTTTGTATTAGGAAATAAAAAAAGCGCGTGAAAATTGAAATAAAAGTAATTATAAGATTAAAAAAAAACTTTTCATGTATCATGTTTTAAATTTTCTGATGAATCATAGAGCTCTTATCAATGTGCATAACAATTTTAAAGTGATAATGACGTCCATTTTTGTGAGATGCATCATTTAACTTTGTATACTTTTTTAATGTTCACGTTTAATTAAATGTATTTATTTTTGTGTCAAAAGAAAATGAACTCGTATTTTTTTTTTTTTTTTCCCAACCAATAAATTATAGCTAATAATTTAATGGCTATTTTAACGCTATTAGGATGTTATTATTTTCATATTTTAATTAATTATAAGAAAACTAATCAAGATTGGAAAATCTGACTTCGAGGTATTGTGTTGTCACCGGGTTCTGAGCAATCCCGAAAGTTTCAAATTTCTAGCTAGTCGGGAAGTTAGTTAAAAATCGATTACAAGATTTGTACAAGATATATATATAGGGAGAGTGTGAATTGAAAAATTGCAAAGAATTAAAAATTTGCTCACTAAATGTTCTGGTTATTTGACGAAATGGGCTTTTCCTTGCTTGCAGGTTTTGAGGTCTTTGCAAAGTAGAGTCTCTTTAATAATACGGGCCGACGCAGCAGCCGCCACCTTTGTACCTTGGAAGAGAACAGCTTTCTTGATTTTGGCACATTGATCGCAACTATTTCTCCATCTTATTAGATATGAGGTAAGCATAGGTCCTCTCCTGAAGAAATTATTGCTGAAAAATCTCTCATATCAGATATATCACATTTTGTTAAGCTAAAATTACAAATAAATAAATATAAAATAAAATAAAATAAATAAATAAATGAACAACTGATGACTGTAACACTGTCTATACCGGTTGATAATCTACGGACTCACTGGTACATGGAACAATCCTGAGGAAAAAAAAAAAAAAAAAATCTGGTGTGAAACAACCACACAACCTCTATTACACGTATTATACGCCTTTTTCTTTCTTTTTCTTTTTTTTTTCAGATAATAGGATCAGAAGATTTGACATAACGAAGTAGAAACCTAAAATTTTTCCGGTAGGAGAAACTCAATACATCAGTAAAGACATATAAAACAAAGTTTACGTGGCAAGTTAAAAAATGACATAAAAAATGGTTGAGTTATCTTTTGAAACACAATTTCCGAGATTTAAAATTAACGTATCTAATTTTCCTGTAATATCCTTGCACTGAAAGAAAAAAAAAAAAAACCTTAAAAGTACAGGGAAAATCTGGCAGCTGGGGTGCCAGTATTTCTAAATTAAATATACAGGACAAAACTGTACTTTTAACAAAAAACCTGTTTGATTTACAGGATTCCTGCGTAAAATATAGGTTAGTGATACAATTTTACGGTTTTAAACAGTATGTTCAACGGAGAAATACTGGCACCCCAGCTACTAGATTTTTCCTGTACTTTTACAGGTTTATTTTTTGCAGTGTCGAATATATGAGAAAGAGTATCTAAAATTGATTTATGTAACAGTTTTCATCAAAATCGTTAGAGTTGTTTTTGAGATACAGGATTTCACCAAAACTTGACAAACTCAGTTGTTGACCGGAAAACAACAATTACATATGAAAGGACGTTTAAAAAAGAGTTACTATGACGAGTTTGAAAAAAAATCCGTGCGGCTGTTTTTAATGGAACGCACTTGCGAGACCTTAAATTGAACTATTTATACAGGATGCCATATCCATTTTCCTGAGCTAACCAACTATATCATTCGAAAGGACATTTAATAGAGTGTTTATGTAGTAATTTTGAATAAAATCGTTAGAGCCGTTTTTGAGATACGGACTTACGGTCCCACTTTCGGTTTCGGATGTCCCACTTCCGTTTTTTCCATTTTCACCAAAATTTGGAGAATTCATCTGTACACCAGTCCTGTCTCAATTCTGAAGTTTCGTCGTTCTATCTCTATTAGTTTCGAAGATATGATAGCCAGAAAATTCCACACACACGCACACACTGACCTATTACCGAAAACCACATTTTTAAACTCAGGGGACCTTAAAACGTGCAAATCAGATGAAAACTCGATATCGAATTTTTGAACCGAATACAATACTTCCATTACCTACGGTAGTAGGGTAATGGAAGTAAAAATGTCGGATGGGCCAGCTCGTATAGCTTATTTCAAAGCAACCTCATCACGCTTATCTTTTAAACAAAAGACATCCAAAATGGGTGGCATCATCTTACGTTTAAACATATCGAAGTAATTTATCTGAAATTTATGCGAAATATTGAAATTTTCTGTCTCTTCCGGTTCATCTTAAAATTCCGGAAATTAAATAGTTTATATTCCTTGGATTATTTCCAATCTTTTTGTAATTTAAGAACCTTTCTAAGTTTAGAGAAATATATTTATCCTATAGCCTACTTAAATGGTCTATGTAATAATTTTAAAATTCTTATGACGTCAGCTTTATAAGAAATTCCTTGCACACGCAAGTTTAATTTTTGATAAAGTTTTGTTTTAATTTACTTTTATCAGTTATGAGTAAATAAATCTATTTCTTTTTGTGTAAATAAAAGAAGAAGAAAAAATCACGCGGTACACATTTATTCTTAACACTTTCCAACTGTACGTACCCGTTGTATCGTATAACCTTCAGTGTTCGTTACCTACATTAGCAAAGAGACAGAAGGAGGAAAAGGCAGGCAGAATTGAATTTAGAATCAATAATAAACACTGTTGGAAAGTGTTAAAAGTGCTTAACACAAATGAAAAAGGCATAGATTTTAATGTAGCCGTGTAAACCTAAACATATATCATATCACATTCTATAAAAAATAGCATATTAACAGTAAATGTCAATTTCTTTACGATTTTTGCAATAGAAAGTTACTTAAAAATGATTTACAAAATGTTTCTCCTAAAATGCAGTGCATTATCATTTTCTGGATGTCACTGTTCACAAACCACCGCACTTTAGAATGTAGAAAAAGAGGGGGGGGGGAAGCTAAAAACCCATAGAAATAGCACGGGAAAAAAAAACTCACAATGTCAAGTGTGTTTAAAAAGAAAAAAAAAAAAAGCTCGCACCAGAAGTAATAAAAGGACAAAATTGGCTAGAAAAAGACATCGAAGAGCGGGAACGGGCGGGCTGGGGCATTGTTCCTGTCGTCCAGGATTAATACGTCTCGCCCAGTATATGTACAGGACCTCTTAAAGTCCTTTTAAACAGGGAATATTCCATAGTGAACTTCAATAACATATATCATTTTTAAGAAGTTTTGTAAATATTTATGGACGCTGGAGATGGACAGGCGGACAGGCAAATATACTAATTTAAATCATATTCACACTTAAAAATTGTTAATAATGCTTAATGTAAATGAAAATGTGAGTTCAGCAAATTCCCAATGACAAACCATAATGTAACTGATAGATTTTTGTGTGGCCCTGTAAATCTTATTGCTAATTATACGATATTCTATAGAAAACATTCTTTTGTGCCTATGAGTAATATAATTCAGTTTCGTAAAGATTTGTGTAAAGTAAAGTTATAAAATAGGGTTTATAGATTTCTTAAAACGCAATGCTTTGAAATACTTTCGGGTGTCCCTGTATACAACCCATTGATGGTATTGACTCCATTTTCAATTGAAAACAACCGACAGTGCACTTGAATAACATACTTCAATATCATTACGATTTGTACAAATCAAAGGTATTAAACTAGGGTTTATACAAATACTTCTCATAAACTTTAGATTAGTTTCGGGTGTCCCTGTACACAGATCATTTGTGATGTTGACTCCATTTTCAACAAGAAACATTCGATAGTGAACTTGAATAACAAATATTAATTTCAAGAAATTCCATGAATATTTATGGAAGTTAGAGCGCAGACGGACAGATAGACAAACCGAAGCCATTAACACTTTCGACCTTGTTAGAAAGAGTTAAAAAAAAAAAAAAGGAGAGAGAGATGAACGTTAACTAATTTTGTTTTTATTGGTTTCAATTTGATACGAAATATGTAATAAATCTTAAGAAATTATAAAACGAATAATATCTTTTTAATCAGCTCGGATTCCTTGAAATATTCCTACCTGTTGGTACCTTCGGTGTTCAGCTATTCTTTAGTCAATAGCCAGACATGCAGTCTGACTTTAACCCGCTAGGACGCGCTGGGGTATTTCAAAACTCAAAGATCACAAAAGGAATCCTGGTATGTATATATATATATATTTAATATTATAGTTTTTACTCATTTATATAATTTAAAAAGTAAAGTAAAAAACAAAATCAAAACTTAAGAGAATGGCTTTTAATTACAGTGGTGAAAACATGAATGAGGATGTCGTCCAAATCAAACAAAAATGCATGGCACCTTTAAAAGTTGGAAATAAAATTTTCAAATCTGCTTACGACTGGGAACTGACTGAGGAAGACTTGGAAAAAGCTGCCCGGGAACTGGGTGAAACGGAAGAGAAAAAGACGAGATGTCTTCGGAAGCTGAAGGAAAAACTTTCAAGTGAGCTTTTTCCCCCTTTCATTATCCTTTTATGCGTCACGATGCAAAAAACCTGCAATACTATCAAACTTTGAAATTAAAAATAGCAAGGTAATATGGAGGACAGCCTACGGTACAAATACACTCTTGATACAGATCAGCTCAGATATTTTTTGTAGTCACTAGTCGTTCCTATCTAACCCATAACTATTGTAGGACCCGAAGAAATAATAAAAATATCAATTTTCCGTAATGGATACGGTAAGATTAATACTTTAGCTCTGTAACAATGTTTAGATTATTCACTGTTGCATATACCATAAACGAAGAAATATTAAAAGCAGTTATTTTAAAAGAGGTGAGAAATAAAAATGTCACAAGCCGAATCATTAAACAAATAATATAAACAAACGATACATAAAAAGAAAAAGAAAAAGAAACTTACTTAAAGCAATTTGCTTACATTTACTGAATGGCTGCCTCTTTTTTCATCTGTCACTAAAAATGGACATTTTTCTTTTTTTTCTTTTTTAAGTTTTAATGTGACCACAGAATTTATCAAAAATTTTGTCACAAGTTTCCTTTAATAATAATAATAATAATTCCTTATGATAATAAACAGTGTATTATATATTGAAATAACCATAACTTAAAGATACTAAAGTTTGCCCGATTAACAATTTGCAGCACAAACGAAACAATAATCATGAAAAACGGCAGTTTTTCTAGTGACGCAAGCGCAAAAACAAACGAACGCCACGACACTCAGCGGAAAAGGAAAAACGAACGAAAACTGCGACACTTATATATACAAGAATTTTAAGATCAAACAAACCGCTGAAAGCCGACACTTAATATCTCAGGAAATATAGGAGGTTATGTTCTGATATTTTCAAAATAGACTTTCACCTTCTGTCTGATCCTACCCTGAAATCGCTACATTTCTGCGTGCAATATTTTTCGAGATATGAATTGGCTCATTTAAGTTATAAATGGACGGACTAATGTGTAAGAATTTTTTCTCGAATATGGCTCGAGCGAATTTAGTTAAATTTATATATGATATTAATCGCTTTTATCTGATGTGCCTGACATCTCCCTTTTCCCTAGGAAAACTCTTGTTTTTTTTATAACTCAGTTTAAAAATCGAACTATTTTTTACTCCGAAAATACCGTGATGCGGCAGTTTCGCGGACGAATTTCTTCTCTTCCATCTGAAATACTGAATATCAAATAATCGTTTTGGCTCCATCTATCGGAAAGCGTCAAAAATAAACACAAAAAAAAATATATATATATTTTTCTTTTTTTAATATATATATTAAATGAGTTATTTATTTAGGTACTTGTATTTTATATGACATTTGTTTATCAAAAATATTCTTTGTATTTACATTGTTTTCATGCTGATACGTTGTTAACTTTCAAAATTGGTTCTATTTTAAAAGGTGATTGCAACAACAAAAAATTTTTCCTTTATTTTCATAAAAATGAAAAATAATATGATAATCATATGCAAATATTTCTAATTTTTTCAAAATTAGGTGATAAATCACTTAAACTACGGATTGAAAAAATTCTTAAAACAGAATTTGAAAATAATTAATTTGCTCATTAAGTTTCTAGTATATATAATATATAAATTACAAAATGTTAAGCTATAATAAAATTTTGAATAGATTAAGATTTTTTTAAATTAAATTCATAACAAACTATACTACTTAAATATTTACCAGTATAAAATTTTCACCTTTTAAAGATTTTTCTATTATTATTTATTTTTCTCTTTTAAATCAAATCTATACCTAAAAAATTTTAATAAGAAATAAATATAAATAAGAAATTTTTGTCATTTTTAAAATGTACTATATTATGCCTTTGTAATGTTGCATGTGTCCATCTTTTTTATCACTTTTTATAAAATTTTAAAATTTTATTTAGTTTGTTATTTTGTTCGAGTATGACCTATAAAACAACACTTTTAATACAGTGTTATGACTCATTACCATGCTCCTTTAATTTTACGTTTTGATCATTAACCCCTAAAAAGTAATGATATCAATACAAAAAACCCTTAACGGGTTAAAAGTTTGTGACGCAGCAATGTACTTTATGGCTATAAGAATTAGAAATACGGGTCTTAAAAATAATGATATCAAATTTTCAGTGACGCTTTGATATTAATTAAATTATACATAGATTTTCTTATTTGAATTTGCTTTTTCCTTTTATTTACATTTACAGTGTAAACGTTATTTTCAACATAAAATAATATATAGCATTTACTCATTGATACCTTTCCATTCACATCTCTTATACTATGAAAGCATGTGTTTTAAAAGAAATTATATGAAATTCCAGTAACGCAGTGGTGTTACATTAAGTGATTTGTTTTTAAATTTCTCTGCAATTATTTTGTTTTGCATATTAAAGTATATGTGCACATTGAAATATTGCTTTTAATTTTCAAATACGCTGTCAAATATATCACTTTCATTAAGCTTATATTATGTACTGAAATATATTTATTTCAATGAATTATTCTATCTTTTGCGTCACGCCATCCAAAACTGAAAAAAATTTCACAGTTTTTTTCTTTGCATCACGATATCTATTTGCATGCATTTTCAATTTATTTGGATGAAATGACACAAAGTAAACATTTCCATATATTTTACTTACAGTTTTGGATGGCGTGACGCAAAAGATAGAATAATTCATTGAAATAAATATGTTTCAGTACATAATATAAGCTTAATGAAAGTGATATATTTGACAGCGTATTTGAAAATTAAAAGCAATATTTCAATGTGCACATATACTTTAATATGCAAAACAAAATAATTGCAGAGAAATTTAAAAACAAATCACTTAATGTAACACCACTGCGTTACTGGAATTTCATATAATTTCTTTTAAAACACATGCTTTCATAGTATAAGAGATGTGAATGGAAAGGTATCAATGAGTAAATGCTATATATTATTTTATGTTGAAAATAACGTTTACACTGTAAATGTAAATAAAAGGAAAAAGCAAATTCAAATAAGAAAATCTATGTATAATTTAATTAATATCAAAGCGTCACTGAAAATTTGATATCATTATTTTTAAGACCCGTATTTCTAATTCTTATAGCCATAAAGTACAGTGCTGCGTCACAAACTTTTAACCCGTTAAGGGTTTTTTGTATTGATTTAACTCTACAACAAACTTAAAAGATACAAAATGCAAACTAAAACAAAATTTAGGAAAAAGTATGAAAAAGTATTTCAAAAAAGGAGACAGGCCGCAAGACTTGTCACCTGCCCGTGTCAGTCAGTGATGAGCGTAACTCTATATGCTGATTACAAGAAAAAAGTTTTCATTTTAAATTGTCTGGATAAAAGCTAAAATTGACTGTTTCATCTATTCCTCAAGTGTAATAAGCAACGAATCGTCAATATATCTACAACATTTTATATTTTTTATTCACAATTAGATTTTTTTCATACATATATAAATAAATATCAGCTAAAACTGAACTACAGCTCCCCCCCCCCCCCTCCAATCGGGATACCACGAATCTTTCAGTAAAAATTATTACTATCATAGATATAATTATCTTGAACAAAAAAATGAAATAAGTGAAAAAATAACTCGTCTTTATCAAGATTTAATGTATTGTATTATGCGTCTCAAAAAAGCTCTCAACTTTGTTGTTCAGATCTGATTAACATTATATATATATATATATATAAGTTAACTGCAGTTCAATTTTAGCTGATATTTATTTACATACGTATGAAAAAAAGAAAGTATTTTTAAATAAAAATATAAAATGTTTTCGATATCTCAGACAAGGCTAATGAATAGAAAAGATCGAGTAATTGGAAAAATCATGTCCACCGTGTTCTCTCAATACTTTCAACATGAAATCGCTTAAGAAGGTTTGGGTTATTTTTTGGGTCGTCGATCTAGATTCTTATTTTTCCAAATTAATGCACGTTAGATCTGCTGCTAAGAGTGGATTCCGAACCCGTTTAAAATTTCTGAGTCAATTCATTTTCTGCCTTCATCTTGACGCCCTTTACTGTGCCTCCTAGAATGCATTTATGACACTTCGGAAACAGACTAACTTTCGTACTGCAAAATAAATACAATGTCTCATCCTATATTTTAATACGAATTTGTTTTGTCGGATCCATAAGATAAAGGCAATGTATTTGTAGTTAATATATTTTTTAAATTATAAGTTATCGTATGGAATGAGAAGTTTTTGTTTCGAATTAAAACGGTGTTTTGAAGAAGTGATAAGTGTCATCTTAAATTTTTCATCTTTCCCAAGATGATCAATCGTTCTCATTATTCATTATTTGTTGTTTTGAAAAAGGCAAAACTATCGATGCATACAGGCATGAGGAGAAATATTGCCTATAAGAAAGTAAACACTGTATACGACATCATCTGTAAAATATGTTTTACATCTTTTAATTAACGCATTTTTTTCGGAAATTTTAAAGTTAACATTACTTAAAAAATAAATCACCCAATCAAAGGACTATTTCAAAATCAATAAAGTTGTCAGTGTTAACTGTAGAATGCAATGTTTCGATGCCTACCTTTAAAAATACAAAAATAAATAAAAAAAAAAAAAATCTGGTGTGAAACAACCACACGACTTCCATTACCCGCTATTACATGTATTATATGCATTTTTGAGAGAGAATGTGATCAGAAAACATAAAAGTGACCTAAAGAGAAAATCGTTAGAGCCGTTTTTGAGATACCAACTTTCACAAAAAATCAATTATTGAGCGGAAAACAATAATTACATACAAAAGCATATTTAAAAGTGAGTTAAAATGGCGAGTTTGAAAAAAATCCGTACAACCGTTTTTAAAGGAACGCCTTTGCGGGTCCTGAAATTGAGCTATTTATGCAGGACGCCTATCAATTTTCATGAACTAACCAACTATATCATTCGAAAGGATATCTGATAGAGTGTTTATATAGCAAATTTGAAGAAAATCGTTAGAGCCGTTTTTGAGATACGGACTTACGGTCCCACTTCCGGTTTCCGATGTCCCATTTCCGGTTAAACTCAATTATTGACAGGAAAACAATAATTACATACAAAAGCATATTTAAAATTGAGTTAAAATGGCGAGTTTGAAAAAAATCTGTACAACCGTTTTTAAAGGAACGCCCTTGGGAGGCCTGAAATTGAGCTATTTATACAGGACGCCTATCAATTTTCTTGAACTAACCAACTATATCATTCGAAAGGACATCTAATAGAGTGTTTATATAGCAAGTTTGAAGAAAATCGTTAGAGCCGTTTTTGAGATACGGACTTACGGTCCAACTTCCGGTTTCCGATGTCCCACTTTCGGTTTTTCAATTTTCACCAAAATTTGGAAATTTCATCTGTACGCCAGACGTATTTGAATTCTAAAGTTTCGTAGCTCTATCTTTATTAGTTTCTGAGCTATAATAGCCAGAAGATTCTCCACATACATATACACACACACATACACACATATACACTGACCAATTGCCAAAAATCACTTTTTTGGACTCAGGGGACCTTAAAACGTGTAAATCAGGTGAAAACCCGATATCGAATTTTCAGACCGAATACAATACTTCCATTACCTACGGTAGTAGGGTAATGGAAGTAATAAATGCATAATATTATCTATATTTTTCGACCGAACACTAAATATGCCTCAGAAAAAAAAAATTATATGAAGACAAAAAAAAAAAAAAAAAAAAAAAAAAAAAACGAATCTGCAATAAAAAGCGAACTCTCCATTAAGAAATAAGATATAAATATATTAAAAAAGTCGTTCAAGTCAGCTAGAAAGACACAATTTATTTTTGTACACTTAATCCAAATATAAAATTTTTCTCTTTTTATTCGCAGTGACATGAGGACGCTGTTGATTTTTTAGGAGGCACAATAACAAGAAAAAGTTTACAACATCATACTGACGTATTTTTGTTTGATCTTCCGATGTATAATGCCTCATCCATGGATATTCTGAGTTTTACGATTTCTAGAGAAAACCGCAAAACTCTTTATAAACTTTGGAATGCTAATAAACTGCTATATGAAGTAAAATATTTTACCCGATACTACACAAAAATACATTTATTTTGAAGACAATTTGGCAGTCGAGAGAATGGAAATGAAATATTAATTTTATGTAAAATAATTGCATTACGTGATTAAAAGCATGTGAATAAGCCCTGTATACTTTTGTCAGCTTTAGATAATTTCGAATGAAATATTTAACGTTTGGTTTAACAGAGCTGCAATCGATTCATTCCGTAGCAGTGTTAGTACTCGCCTTCTATTCACACCATTTTCTTTGAAGAATTATTTTATCAAATCTGTAATTAAGATTTAAATAATAATAAAAAAAAAAAATATTTTTCAAAATAAGTGGTATGAATAAAGGGCGAAAGGTATGAATGTATTGGTGGATATATATATATATATATATATTTATTTATTTATTTATTTATTTATTTATTTATTTTTCTTTTCAGACGAATCCAATGTTAAATTCCGTCAAGACGACGACTACTTATTACGCTACCTTCGAGTCAGAAAGTACGATGTCTCTAAAGCGTACCAAAACCTAAAAATGTTCTCCGAAGATAGGAGAAAGTTTCCGAACATCTTTGCCCTACCACCAGATCCTAAACTCCAGAAACTGAACTGGCTCAACATTCTGCCCTACAAGGACGAAGAAAGAACTATAATATTTTACATGCAATTCGGTACAAGATTTTCCTTATTTAAATATACATATCTCTTAATGGTTAGTCATTTCTCCATTAATATCTTGCAGATCAACAAGAGCATTAACGGAAATTTAAAATTACAAAACTAATGTATAAGCCGTATCAATGTGCACGAACAAATATTAATTAGGACTAAAATAATTCTTTGATCATAGATTTCAACAGGATAATTCCTATACACTCATTAACTTCTGATACATTTTAAGAACTATTAATTGATATAACAATGGTCTGCAACCAAATCACTGCATATGTATACAGGGTTATGAAATTAAACGATCCTATTTTAAAACTGGACGAAACTGTTCTTGTGAAAGTTATAAAATTTTGTGTAAGGCATAATGAGGTATGTAAATTTGAGAGAGAGAAAAAAAAAGTTCAAATTTTCACCGCCAGAGGTCGATTTAATGGATTAAACATTTAACATGCATTTATGGATAGTTTACAAATTTTATTATAACAAGATATATTCAACATGACGACCATCCTTTTCAGCTATCATCTGGAATCGTAAGATCTACAGCTGATCGCAGTGTGTTTGGAGAAATGTCAGGAGCATGTTGAGAAATGCTCTCTCCAAGATCAAATAAAGTTCTTAGATTATCATGACTTACTTATTCAGACCTTTCAGACTCCCCGAAAGCCAGAGGTCGCATGGATTGCAAACTTTGGCTTAGGGATTGAGATCTGAGGACCGAGGAAGCCACGCATCAAGAAGTGTCTAATTGGTTTAAAGTAAACGCTCCTGGAGGCAAAATTTCGAACTAATTTTTTTTTGTATTTTATCTAACGAAATCCCATACTTTCATGGTGTCCTACACAAAAATTTATAACTTTCTGAACAATAGTTTCGTCTGTAGACAACTTTAAAATAGAGTCGTTTGATTTCGAACAACCTGTATATATATACAGAGAGAGGAGGGGAGGGGGGGGGGAGGAGATATATTTATTTCCTGAAACCGATAATAATAAAAATTTTCCATCACGTTAATTTTTTTTTTTCAAAAACTCCCTCTCTTTTTTTTTTTAAGTTTATTTTAATTTTGCGTGAAAACATTGAATCTGGTATTCTATAGTTGAACATAAAACCATATTCTACTATTATTTTTTACTTTAAAACAGAATGAATCTAAAAAATACTAAGAAATGTTAAAATAGAAGCATATGGGGTAGGGTGCGCGGTGGAAGGGGTGGCAGCGAAAGCATTTTTTAAGAGGCGCCAAAAGAAGTAAAGGTTTCACAGGCAAAAAGAGAGGACTCAGAATGCTAAATACGACATAGAGGACTGCTTTGTTTCGTTATAAGAAGGAATATGTTTAATTCAATGTAATTTTCTTTTTGGTAAACCCCTATTATTTTATATAAATAAATAAATAAACAAAATGGACAGAAATGGCGGTCCTTCTTGGATTCAGCATCTCGAGGGGGAAAAAAAGTTTGCCGAAAAAATTTCATACAACTGAAAAAGAAAAATCATTTTGCAGAAATTAATCAATGTTTTAAGAAAAATGTAGCTTTTTACTACAAGATAGAGATAACAAAAATATTTCAAAACAATCGATATAAAAGGGGATCCAAAATGACTTGAACACCCAGTCATTTTGTAACACCAAGACAAAAATTCATAAATGATTATCAGAAAACGCTATTCTGGGAACAAATACAATCATCTCACCTAATACATAACGGTAAAATGAATATAAAATTTTAGATTTATTGAAAATACAAATTATCCTAAAAAATGGTGTTGCAGAATGATATTGTTGCGTACTGGGGGTTCGAGAATTGTCTCCGAATCTTACAGAGCCCTAAGAGTTTATTTACAGAAATTTCCAGAACATTACAGGTCTGTATTCCAAGTATCAACTTCAGTTTCACGAGAAAACACAGCTTAAGTCGGCAGGACGGGCTCCGTGAAACGTAACATGAGAACGGGCATGGGGGTGTCAGCGCACCCCAAACATATTAAATAATATGAATACGAAAAAAAAAATTTTAGAAATCAATCTGTTAATGAAATTCATGATAATTCCACTCTTTCTCGCGAAAATCAATAACTTAAATGTTCGATTATCGGTGTTTGAATATTTATAAAAAATAAATTAAAAGCACTCACCTTTTTCCTCCTTGTTCGAAAAACTTGATTTTGGGGTGTAAGAACACCCCGTGCCCGTCCTGCCGGTTTAAATATCAGCTGACAACATCCAATTCACTGCAAAAACTGTACCATAGTATTAACACACAGCAATAGTCTCAAACGGGTTAGAAAAATAGAAAGATGGCGTCAACCGTAAAACCAGGTATGCAGTGTGAAGCTGGTTATCACTCACAAGGAAACATACAAAAGGTGTCATCTTAAAAAAATATTGAAAAAAATATACCGGGTGATCCAAAAGTCAGGACAAATTTTAAAGATGAATAATTCGAAAACGAATCAAGATACAAAGATACGGTTTGCACCAAACGGATGGAAAAGAAGCCGGGTTTTGTGGGAAAACGAAAAAAAAATAGTTCTGTTGGCGACCAATAGATGGCGCTGTCGGATTTCTGATGTAGGATTATGCAAAGCAACAAACGATATAAAAATGAGCAACTGCGGCAGGTAATTGTTGTCGAAGCTTACATGCATCGAAATATCACATTCTCAGTCGCTACTTTAATCACGCATGGCCTCCAAGATCTCCCGATCTGACACCCTGTGACTTTTGACTGTGGGGATTCTTGAAGTCAAAAGTGTACCGCGACCAACCGGAATCACTAGCAGCACTGAAAGATGACATCCGCCAAAATGTGTCTGCCATAACGCAAGAAATGCTACTAAATCCTGTGAACGGTGTGGTGAATCGCCTCACAGCTGTACTTTTGAATGATGGACAGCACATTGAGCAGTAAGTTAAGCGAGCTTGTAAGTTATCAACACTTTTTTTCATTTGTAAATCATCTTTTGGGGAAATAAAACACTATAGCTCCATCCGTTGGCCGCCAACAGAACTAATTTTTTTTTTCGTTGCCACACAAAACCCGGTTTCTTTTTCATCCGTTTGGTGAAAACCGTGTTTTTGTATCTTGATTCGTTTTCGAATTATTCATTTTTAAAGTTTGTCCTGACTTTTGGATCACCCAGTATATAATTCTACTCTTCATAAAACACGAGAAAGTGAAAAAATTATCGGCTGAAATGAATTACAGCGACCACAGAAAATTATCAAAATTAAGCATATTTGGCGATTTCACACTTTTAGGAGATTGATTTTGAGTATTTAGCGGAGAAGCAAAACACGGTTCTGTTCGTACACAGCAATCTCAGTGTTAAGCGAACTTATCACCTAATAGCGCTAAAAGCCAAATATGCTTAATTTTGATAATTTTTTGTGGTCGCTGTTTTGTGGTTGCCGATAATTTTTTCACTTTCTGGTGTTTCATGAAGAGTAGAATCACATATATTTTTTTCAATATTTTTAAGACTGACACCTTTTAAATGTTTCCTTGTCAGAATTAGATGCCCAAATATAGCCCAAACTCGTGGTCGAACAGTGTAGTGATTTTCCAGGAAAGAGACATTTAACTATGTAAGGAAGATTGGGCTACTCTTTACTGCATACACTACAAGTGCAAAAGTTTGGGCTACATTTGAACCGGTTTTTAGGGTTGTGCTAGACTTCACGCGGAAGACATTCATTTCATCTCTATATTCTTCTAACCTCTTTGGAATAGACTGCAGTCAGTCGGAGAAGTATAGCCATGCAGAGATCTTTACAGTAAGTCGGTTGGCGAAAAATTGACTGATTCGACCAGATTGGGTTTCTTTTTATAGCATCCTATAAACCCAGAATTTTCTGGTAACTTCTGAAATAATGGAGTTAGAGCTTAGTTATTAAAGATATCGATAATAAGGGTTTTCTCGCCAAGGTCGCCAAAAAAGCCGCCAAATTTTACACCAAGGCCATTATCCGCTTCGATGAATCTTTTTAACGGGTTTTTAAAGGAAAATGAGCTATTTTAACGCGAAAACAAGCTAGAAATACAGAAAATTGACATTTTATAACATGCAAAAGCTTCTTTCAACGAAATTGCATAAAAATAACTACTATTATTTACAAATTCGTAGAACAAAGATCAAAATTATCCCTAAACGAGCCTATAAAATAATGAGATCAGGAATACTGAACATGACTCCGAGAAGAAGAAGCAGAAATGTGGAAATCAATTTAGCATATAGATGTGCTTCGCAGGCTTGGAAATTTCCAAACGAGTTCACAAAGTGAGTTGTAGGAGTGTGGCTCGTAAAAGGAGAGAGGCAAAATTGCAACTTTTTATGATCAAGAAATTTAAGAAAACAGAAATGTGTAATATTGAATTTTCTTTGATTATAAGAGGATAATAGAGCAAAAGCAAAGAAATTCTCAGGAGATCCGCCAAAGCTATCGAAAAGTGAAAAAAGAGCCATTATAAAAAGGACGAGCGATGGGAAAACAACTTTAGGTGAATTTACGAGAGATCCAGAGATAGCGGTATCATAAAAATACTTTGTCCAGAGTAGTTGAATAGCTGCAAGACGCTCAAGAAAAGAAAATCCCAACCTCGTATGACTAAAAAGCACCATCAGAATCACCTTGATTAGATGAAAGATCCCATGTCCTGGAAGTTAGAATACGAAAGAATAATATTTTCTGATGAAATAATATTTTATTTATATTCCCTTGATTGTTTTTCTTATTACTGGCACGATCTGCGCATAGAACATGAAACATTTTCAAAACGGCAGCAAGATGGAGGATCACTCATGGTTTGGGCCGAGTTTGGATTTCGTAGTAAAGTCGACATTGCGTTTGCCTCTGATAGAATGGATGCAATAACTTATGAAGATCTACTTGAAGAAAATTTACTGCCTTCTGCCAAGCAAATTGACGGATCTTTGTGGATGTTCCAACAATCCATCC
This sequence comes from Salticus scenicus, assembly GCA_963930645.1. Taxonomy (NCBI): domain Eukaryota; kingdom Metazoa; phylum Arthropoda; class Arachnida; order Araneae; family Salticidae; genus Salticus; species Salticus scenicus. The sequence goes on from OZ005655.1 coordinate 312,302,928, forward strand.
ACATGGTAAATAGCTTTCGGGAAGGGTTCCTAAATAATGCTGTACATGTAATTCGATGGTCATCTGTTTCTCCTGATTTAAACCTGATGAAAAACGTTTGTAGCCTACTAGTTAGAGCAATTTATGCAAATGGAAAGCAATATGCCGCAATTTCAGAATTAAAAGCTTCCAGTATCTTCCAGTGGAAAAATATCGACCCAATTAAATTAATAGGCTTGATCTGCTCTATCCCTGGCCGTGTTTTTACATTAATTAGATAATCTGGTGCATTCACTGGCTACTAATTTTTATTTTTGGTCCGTGTTCATACCATTATGCAACACCTCAAAAAGGAAAAATGCAGTTTTCTTTGTATAAAAATGTCTGTTTGAATTATATTTTGAAAATAAAAGTATTCGTTCTCTTTCTAACATTGATAAGTCTTAAGTTTATTTTGTAGCATTGTTTTCTTTTTTATGCTTGAAAAACTTGGTGTTCATATCATTTTGAAATCCAGTGTAACTCACGCAAATAAGTTGCGACACAATCGGGGATAGTGCCAAAGCTTGGCGATTTTTCTTCTTTTCCTTCTTTTAACTCCTTTTAAGATCGTTTTATATGGTATATTAAAACACTTTTAAAAATTTTCACAATAAAATGTTTTCTGTTGATAATAGAGTAAATACCACCATTGATTTGTATAAAGAATTTACAGAAATTGTTACAAAACACTGCGTTGTACGAGAGGTATTTCTATAAATCCCATTTTCATACTTTTACTTTGCACAAATCATAATAATCATCTTATTTTATTATATGTATAGATTATGAGTGAAAAAAGTTTCGAAAAACCTTTTTCTACGATCCAAAGGTTTTGTGGTTGACTTTGAAGTCTCATTCCACAGTGCTATTCGCCTTGTCCGACCACAGTGCGAATTTTATTCCTCCTTTTTAACAGTTTTATATGTTGAAAAGTGTTTATGACTTCGCATTCTCTGTATACCCGAGCTCTTGCCAATATTCATGGTATACTTTGAAACTGATGTAGATTATTCATGTTTACAATAAAATGTTTTCTGTTGATAAGAGAGTAAATACCACCACTGATTTGTATACAGAATTTACAGAAATTATTACCGAGGTTTTCTATAAATCCTATTTTCATACTTTTACTTTACACAAATCATAATAAAATTGATATTTATCACTCTTATGATAATAATGAAATGAAGAAAAAATAAAAATATTTTTACTCAATATAGTATAAATAGCATTAAGGTTTACAGGACCACACAAAAGTATTCAGATACTACAAGGCTGGCTATAACTGGAAATGGATGGAACTAATATAAATAATCGATTTTAAAACATTAGATTGCGCATAGCGCGCTGAGATTTAATCCTGGTAAATAAATAATATTTAACTATTTATTTATATTCAATTTTACTAGAGAGCTGAAGAGTTTATAAAAGAGTTAAAAAGTTATTAAACATCAACAGTTTATAAGAATGTAAGATTTCTACTCACCTTCTCTCCAGTGCATGATTAAGTGTCCAGCGTCAGTAAGATCCATCTATCATCGGCATCTGAAAATATACTTAATGTGTGGAAAAAAAGGATGTTAGTTTCTGTTAATTATTTTGTTTTTAGATGCATCATTAAATTAGCACTTTTTTGACACTATTATTTATTCCTGATTAAATATATATTATTTGGTATGTGATTATAGCTGAATAATCATGAAAAACGGCAGTTTTTCGAGTGACGCAAGCGGAAGCCCAAACTGAACGCTGCGAACTCATATATACGGCTAGTTTGACATCAGAGAGATTTGTAAAAGCCGACACTTAATATCTCAGCAAATATGCCATATTTTGTTCTGATCTTTTCAAAATAGTCTTTTATCTATGGTCTTAATCTATCCTTAAAATTTTACATTTCTACATGCAGTATGTTTTGAGATCTGAATCTCAATTTAAAGCCAAAAAGGGAAAACGATTGGTGTAATGGACTAAATTCTGAAAAATATCTCTAAAACGGCTCGAAGGATTTTCATATAATTAATATATGCTGTTAATAGGATCTTTCTTAATCTAGTAACGTCTTCGTTTTTTTCAGGAAAACTCTTGTTTTTTATAAAAGTTGTTTTAAAAATAGAACTATATTACTCCGCCAATTGCATGCTTTTCTTCGGCGAAAATGGCCGTAAATCGGTTCTTACTTCTTGCTTCCAAGGCTTTGTTGGTTGGCTGACCAACGTGAATGCAGTCAATAACTTTTTGTTATGAAGAAAATATTTTTTATTTTAAAATTTCCCATTTCGTCAAAAAATTATTTAGATAATATTTAAAGTAAAAGAAGTATTTTGTAATCATAGATATTCTATTTCATCGTTATTTATAATGAATTAATTTCTTTTTAAAGCGAAAAAGTTTATCACTCATGCACACAAATTTATACCATGGTTCATGATCTTTGGAGCGCATGCGTACATCCAAAATTTTTGGCGCTCGCTGACTCGCTGTAGACAGGCGCTAATTGTTTACCATCGAGGTTTGCACTGTATTATTCCGCCCATTCCGCCAATCAAGCTTTCAGTTTCATCTTTCATTACGTTTTTCTATTTTATTGTATCCTAATCCGTGATTACTTCGAAGTGCGTTATTTAATTAGAAGATATTCTAGTTGAAAACCCTAAATTAATTAATATGGGAAGGTTTAAATAAATGATTTCAGAAAAGCAAAACTTAATATTATGTTTGCATCTAGAGGTACGTGTTTTATTATGGTTACATATTTTTTTTCGATTAGTCAATAAATGTGTTTATATATCTTATCTTTGATCTGTTTGCACTGCCAAGCCTAAACAAATTATTACTCATAATCGCCTGTAATTTTCAAAATATGCCTGTTTTTTAGTTCCATGTTTATGTATTGCTCGGTAACCTGTTTCAATATTCAGACATTCCTACCCAAGAAATTTGTTTGAATAATAGAATAATTTCAATAAATAAATAAAATTTCAGAATAAAAATATAACTTTAAAAATAATTAAACATTAAAATTTAAAAACAAAGCAAAATATATATGTTATGTAAGCTAAAAGTAAATTTCTTTCTTATTTTCAGCAGAGGTCAATCTAGGTTTTTGAGAATGGTAACCCACTTATAATTTTTACAGTTTGTGAAAATAAAAAATGCTCTGAACAATTACCGACTTGTACAAAATAATTTTGAAATACAATTACATATGATAAAAATAGAACAATTGTAAAATAACTATAGATGTGATTGGGTAAATACCAAAATTAAAGATTTTCAAATCACTCTGTAATATGATAATAATAAAATATAAGAAGGAGCTTTCTAGCAGCAAGCGCTGCAGATTATTCCGATAAACTTATTATGGACAGCAGTAAAGTATGCTTTTTGGATTACCAGTTTAATAGTTTAATCACAATTGCTTACATGCTGTTATTTCGCTGCTTATCAATAAAATTTGCACTTTTTTTTTCTTTTTCAAGCTATTCCTGAAATATTTTTTGCTTACATTTCGCCATAATACACAATTATTTTTATTTTTTATCTATAAAGTCTGCGATTTTTTGAAAACTATTTTGAATTGAGCGATAATTTCACAGCTTGTTAATAAAATATGGAATCATATTGCTGCTTATTGAGAAACTTTATTTTTCACAATACAAATAATTACTAAGAATAGAGTATTTTGTTGCAAATTGATAAAATTCTTTTTTTTTTTTCCACCAAAGCTATTTCTCAAAATCCATGATAATTTTGTGGCCTGTTATTGAAATACAGAATCATTTGTATTTTCTGTATCTATCATCAAATTTTATGTTTAATAATATAAATAATTGCCAAAATTCATCATTATTTTGTTGCCTATCAATAAAATTTTTTTTTTTTTTTTTTTTTTTTTGTTCAGTTCTGTTTACCAAAATATGCAATAATTTTGTAATCTGTTATTAAAATGCACAAGCATTTTGCCGCTAACAGTTCAAGGCAGGCATTATTTATGAAATCAAGCATAACAGAATTTTACCCCAAAAGGCAGAACTAAATTTGCTTTTACAAAATAATTAGCTAGTTATTAGGAATGTACTGAATATTCAGTATATATATTCGATATTCGACCGTAATGCTGAATATGAAATTATTTGGCTAGATGAATCTAAAGATTGATTTTGAATTTTATACTATAAAATAAATAATGTAAAAAACTATCATCTATTCAGATACAGTCAACCGTCGAGCAAAAGGTGTGCTTATTTAGTATTTTAAGGACAAAAAAAATGTGAAAAGAGGAGGGGCATTTAACTGAGTAAAGGATTTTATGGTATTTTACGGTATATATAAAATAGGTAAATACACTAAAACGTTATCTAAAACGTATTTGCATAATTAAATCTGCTATTTTGCCAATTATGGCCATTTCTACGATTTGAAGATTAATGTTTGAAATTATAAAATATTTTAATGTTTCCCTTTCATATGTAAATTTCATGTATCTTAAATTAAATCTTAGAGCATAATAACTTTTCAGGGGTCGATCCAGGTTTTAAAACTTGGGTCCCTTTTTTGTGAAAAACAAAATATTTTTGTGAAATTTGCATTTATTTTTGTGAAATATAAAATATTTTTGTGAAAAAGTAAAATATTGTGTAAAATTTTTCGTTTTTACAATCACTTTATGTAATGTTTAATATCAAGTTAATATAGTTTTGTTGAGCCAAATTAAGGCATTAATTAAAAATAATACTGAAAAACAAAAACATTTAATAAAAGGATCATTTTTATAAAAAAAAATCTTGTGAAGGGACTCATTTTATGAATTTGAATTTTGTGAAGGGTCCCTTTTCATGGATTTGAATTTTGTGAAGGGTCCCTTTTTATGAATTTGAATTTTGTGAAGGGTCCCTTTTTACTATATGGAATTTTGTGAAGGGGCCGCAAAAGGGACCCAAATTTTGCCTGGATCGACCCCTGCTTTTATATTCTCTAAGAATTATCTGAGGATGATAATTTCGCATCTAAAAAAGATGTTAAGAATAAAGTTATCAGTTTTGGTTTTAGTAATTCACTATGCTGTAAGTATCAAAATGTAGCAATGAACCTAATTATGTATATACACTACAAAAGTTCTGCATGAAAGCGTGCTGTTTACCATTTAACTAAATTTTATGTTCAAAAGCTTTTTTTTTTGTAATTTTAAGATGTGCAAATTTTCATATATGCTTCAATTATTCTTTCTTGCAACTACTCGGTATTCGGTGCTCGTCCAAGCACTCAGCAACTACTCGGTCAAAGTGCTAATTTGGTGTAACACTAATATCTAACAAAAGTTGTTTTTGTTAACAACAGTACTTAAATAAAGATTATATCTTTAAAATCGAGTTAACAAGGAGTGCACGTATTTTAGATAATGTTGCCATCTAGGACATTTTAGGAGATCAAACAAATATTATGTCCACCCCCGTTAAAAAAGGTGATACATGATACAAGTAAAAAAATAGTGAATTTGAGTTTGTCATATGAAAAGCCCAGTGGCAGAAACGCCGCGACACGGCGACATAGTCACGGACACAGAAAAACGGCTTGCAGACAGTTTTTGTCTGCACTAATAAAAAAAATTGACCCTAACTTCCAGACACTCTTTGTCTGTACTACTAAAAAAAAAATTTCCCACAACTTTAAGACAGTTTTTGTCTGCAGTCATAAAAAATTGTCTGCAATTTAGATATTTTTGCCCACGACAATGCACTACTGATGTATGACGTCTTAGACGCTCTGTGGTAGGAACTCTAAAGCTCCCTATAGGTGCCTTGGAAGGAACACACAAAACAGTGCTTAACAAGGGCGACCTAGGAGCCTAGATCTCCCTTGATAGGCAGTGTTATGCATGTATTCTTTTTCTCCTGTTACCTGTTACTGAGATTCTACGGGAATGTAGGAAAGTGCTAATTTCATTTAAAACTGCTCCAAAAATTCTCCTCCACTTCAAAATTCACTTATAAAAATTTCTGTATCAAAACTAAAATTTTATTATTTATAATTATTTATATTGTGTTGTGTCAAACATTGCTATGAAATATTTAATTGAATGAGTTAAACTTATTATTTTATAATTGTTTATACTATATTATTTTGTAGTAAAATTGTATTGTGTATTGTTGCACGAGATCACCACGGTTGTTAACCCCCCCCCCCCTCCTCCCAGATTGCCGCTTTCAGGCTTTTTGAGTACAGATTACGAAATTTTAAAAACCTGTCGCAGACAGCTACAAAATTTTATGTCACTGGGATGAAAAGTGTCCCACCTAAGCTATATCATGCAGTTTATCCACCTGAGTGAGAGGCATTTTTGTTAGTTTTATTGTAAGCTAGTCAATGCTTTATTGTTATCTTTAAGTTGATTTTTCTCAAAGATTATTTTTTATTACTGGGGTGCAACATGATGTTGTCATCTAAGAAAGTTTAAGTATTTATTGAGGAATCTAACAGTTAATAACTTTCTTTGCTGTGAGCTCAGCATCATGCCACTGTGTATTGTAATATTTTCTAGTAATTTTCTACATTTAAATCAATCACCATTTCTGAAAAGGAATTTTTTATGTTAATTTCTCATAATTAAAAAAGTAAAATATTACTAAATGTAAATGGTACTATTTAAATAGTTCGAAAAAAATTAGGAAGTTGACAGCTGATTGTCAGTAATTAGCTGGCCAAATATTCGGCATTCGGCCAAAATCATTAAATAAACAGATTAACCATGAAAAGTGTCTAAAACTGATTATTTTCGTAGAGCTAAAGTTTTAATTAATACAGACATGGTACAATCTTACAGAAAAAAAGGCTGAACTTTTCTCGATCCCCCCCCCCCTCAAAAGTGGTATCAGGCAACTGACACAATATAAATTTTTCAATAATAAAAATAATGTTAAATTTGATTGCATACATGCACACACAATAAACAAAATCAGAACAATAAATCTCATATTGAATATCATATTAATTATAATTAAAATAGTTCTAAGTGCTTAAAAAACAGACAAACTTATTACGTATACTTGAAAATAAGTTTATTCTGTAGAAGCATTGTTTGCTCGGGCAATTGATTAGCAGAATAATGTAGTTCTAGTTTATTAGGAAAATGCAGTTGAAGAGCTATTTCTTTTTCATTTTCTCAAAGTTTGAATTTGACATTTCTTGAAAGCCAATCACATAGAAATTGCTAATAATATATTGCACAAATTCAGGCTGACCCCCCCCCCCCTACACATGTCCAAAAAGTTTTAATGCAGATTTGCATTGATCCCAAGAATAATAATTTTCAAGCTTAAAAAGGCTGAAAAGTAACATGTCTGTTAATATCTTTACTTTTTCTTTTCCTCTTGAATTTCATTCTGAACACCACTGAAAACAGAAAACTCTCTTGCGGTAAACATTGCAAAAAGAGCCATTCTGCCACTTTTTTCTTTTTAACTGTGGTATGCTCATGCATGCAAGAACATAGCAGCGCCGGATCTAGGGGGGGGGGGCTAGGCTAAAAGTACTGACATTCATAATTGAATATTACAATTAGAAATTTTTCATTAATATGGAATAACATCTTGAAAAATCTTAGCCCCCCCCCTCCCCCCCCCCAAAAAAAAAAAAAAAAAAAAAAAAAAAGTTTTAGATCCGCCACTGGAACATAGTGCATGAATAAGTTGTCTGCATTTTCTTTTTTGTTTAGAAACAGAATTTACTATTAATTAAAGTGAATTAAATTACATTTAGTTTAAATTAATATTTTGTATTTTAGAAGATTAATTTCTCAAGTAAATGTTTGAATATTGAAGTGTGGAACTTTAAAACAGGCATATTCGAAAAATAGAGGTTACAAGTGATTTGTTTATACTTGAAGATATTTTTGTGTTAGCCAACAGATCAACAGACATTTATTTACTTTTCGGAAATATGAATAACTACATTTTAGAAAATAAAACTATAAAACACTTGCCTCTAAATCATAGTAATGGAAGTGTATATTTATAATTTATTTTCCTTGTAGCTGCAAATCTTATGCATTTCATGAATTGCTAATAGAATAGGGATAATTTTGGATTTGGGTATGAATTATATTTCATGAAATAAAATGAAAACTAATAATTTCATATGCCTACAAGAATTCACATTTATATACATATCATCATTACCTATAATTATATACTGAAAATATATTAGCAACATTGAAATTGACACAAAAAATATTTTAGTTTTTGAAGATGGCAATTCAATCAAAACAAGTACTGTCAAACAGTGCAGCTAATTAACATGCTGCTATATATTTTCCAAATTTAGGTATATACTGCACATTATATATGTTTACTTTAACATTTTATCGAATTGAAACATTTGGGGAGCAAATGTTCAAATCAAGTTTTTTCTTAAAAAAGAAAAAAAAAAAAAAAAAAAAAGAGTTATTTTTTTAATTTATTAGTTTTTTTTTTTTTTTTTTTTTTTTTTTTTTGTCTGAAAAATTGTATCTAAAGGTGAAAACATGGTTTGAATGTTTGCTCCTCGTTTATGTTTTAATAGTTTTAATGTAATTAATGATTTTAAAACATGGGGTACTTTGGGTCAGGGTTGTTCGGTTTTTTCCATAGTGGAAAAAACCTGGTTAAAATCGCCTAGGACAAAATACCGTTTTGTCCACTATTAATTATTTGCGAGTCCTAAATTAAAAATTACATTTATTCTTTCCATGTATATAAAACAATTCTTTATCATTATGTGTATGTGAGAGCTTGTGAAATACGGTCGCCATTGGCGACCAATATTTTTTAAAACTAGTAATAATGTTTTCAACTTTAAGGATTTTTTTTTTTTTTTTAATATATATATTTTGGTGAAAGAATTGGTCCCGAAATCGGGCTCCAATTCTACTTTCGCTGTTTTGCCCTCACCACTTTTTGAGACACTGTGTTGAATTAGGGAATTTACACATCTCCGTGCATGTTTCACAACTCTGTGTTAAATTATTGCACCGTTTTAGGGAATTGGTTTACACTGCTCCTGTCTGTGCATGCTATCGATCTGGTGCTGAATTTTTGTACCTGTGTAATGATGTACCATTGCCGATGGTGTATTAATTTAGAGAAAATAATAAAACCAGTTTCATCATGTTAAATTTAAACATGTGTTTCCTGATGTAAAAAATAAATCATTCCAGCCTAATAAATAATTGATTTTTAGTTGGTATAATAATTGGTATATAGAATCTTAATTTCTATATTCCAGGGGTGCAGAAAATGTTCAGACCTCTGAAATTTCCCCCAAAAATAACGCATCAACCTATTATCTGAAAGTTTCTTTTTTTTTTTTTTTTTTTTTTTTTTTTGGGGGGGGGGGGGGAGGGGGTAACGGGTATTTAAAGGGAATACACTTGTAAAAGAAGAATACAGCTGTTAATTTGTAGTTTAATATTCGAAAATTTGTTTTTTCAGTAATTTTTTCTTACTTCCGTTTTCATTTTTATTTTATTCTAAGATAATAATTATTCAAAATTTCCCCAGACAGCCAGAATTTCCCCCGAACATCGTTCGCACATTCGGACATATTTTGCACCCCTGCTATATTCAAGTAAATTTTGAAACTGAATAAAAAGAAAAAAAAAAAGAAAGAAAGAAAATGTTGGAGAATATTTTTTTATGGGCTACCATAATTTTTTGTTGGCGACCATATTTTTTAATAAATTCCTGAACCCTGTGCAGGGTTTAAACTGCCATAAGTTTTTTTAGCATTTTGCTAAAACATATTGGTCAGAATTTCACTAAAAAGCTAAAACTGGATAACTATATAAAATATCTCTATATAATAACTCAGATTTTTTTTTGTAATATTTGCAGGCAAAAACTACGAAAGAACTGAAATTTTTGGGAATCATTATTTGTATAGTAATATCTACCACTACACTTTATTTAATTTTTAAATTGCTTTTTCATTTTACATGTATGATATGAGTACCTCTTTTTCTATTGTTGAAATCAAAACATAGTTTTCCTGATTCATATTTTTAAAGTCACAAATATAGATGCTTGGTTAAAATCATCAATGAACAAAAGGAATAGAAAACAAAACTGAGGATAACAAAGCTAACAAGGAACACTGTGTCTGGCTGTGATTTTAATGAAACTTTAATTTCTGATAGAGGGCATGTACCAAATATTTTTTATCACAGAAATTTTTGCTATCATCCATGTTTTCTCTATTTATTGAATTTTTAAAATGTTAAAAACCACATCAGCCACATATCAACAGTAAGCTCCGCCTTTGGGTGTGACTTAAAAATACTAAATGATTTTGCGCTTTCATGTTTAAGTTACAAATGAAAATTTATAGTAGTACTGAAAATTATTTCAACTGAATTATTCATTTGAGTATTCACTTGCTGTATAAATACAAATTTTTCGCATATTTTTGAGTAAAATTTGATAGCATATCAAATATGAAAGAAACGCCTCTCTCTCATTGAAATCTGAGCCGGACGCTTGGGTGATGTTCCTTGAAAGTAAAAGAAATCAATGGTATCCAAAGAATTAATTAACTTTCGAAAAAGCTAAAATAGTGCTTGCCTATTTTCGCTAAAATGCTAAAGTAATTTTTTTGCCAGGTTAAACCTGTGTATGTAAATAAAATCAATTTAAATATTTCAAAATAGACATAAATGATTGAAATAGGCATGCAAATTTAACAATATTTAATAAATAAATATATCTATTTCTAAGGGTGAATTGGGTGCAAAAGTATAGTTTATAGTTTCAATTTTAATTCCCCTCCTTCCCCCCCCCTCCCCACTGCTTTCAACTACATTATCATCTCCTCCCTCATAGTCGTAAACACCTTTAAAAAATTTGTTATTAAGCATGATGAAATGAATGATTCACATATATTTCATGGAATTTTTTACTTTCTGAAAATACATAGGTAAGGAAAGTATTGTCATTATAACAAAAATTTGACGTGAAGTTGGTGTATCTACATGTTTGAAGTTCCATGAGTTCATTTTTGCTGTTTTACGATAATGTATGTACATATCTGAGTAGAGTGAACACAATATTGTCTAAATGCTTTGTTCAAATGAGCTAAAAGTTGGTGCATATGTTATAGGTTATCGTAGTACAAACTGTATACATCTTGGAGAATCTAGCACAATTTTATTTATTTATTTTAACCAGGACACAAAGATAAATTCTTTATCATTATAGTCTATGGGCTCAAATAATTTAAAGTGTGATAGCATCTGAATTCCTTATTCAGTTCAGCTGAAACTTTTATATACATGTTATCAGTCATTGTTGAATGAATCGTATAGATATATTTTGCTGAATCTAGCATTTATAGTTTTTTTTTACAGGGAAATAACGAAAAATTCTGTAATATTATGGCCTATAGTCTGAATTTATTTAAAATGTGATGGCGTCTGAAGCCTCATTTGATTGAGCTTTGAATTCATATACAAATTATAAGTATATGTCACACAAACTATATACATTTTGGTGAATCTAACACTATTAGTTCTTTTACAGATATACACAAAATAATTTGGATGCATTCCATTCCATTAAACAATATATTATTTGTGAGCAAATAATCAAATAATTTTCTCGATTGTTTATTTAATGACTTCTCTTACATTATTTTATTTAAACAACAGTGAATTACTTTCATGTTCAGAAAGTCGACTGGAGTCACTCAACATTTTTATTATTTCTCTTTAAGTTTCTGCATATTTATCAAATTGATTATATATATATATATATACAGTTATACACATGTCACATTTATATTATTAAAGACATTACTTTTGTGAAAAATAAATAAATAACTTTTCTATGTGGAAGTAAAATTTAATTTTGTATTTTTTTCATCTGGAATTTCTATTACCAAGTAATAATTTTTTTTTACAAAATTAAAATAAGAAATATATTCAGAAAATTCAAAGTCGTTAAATTAGTACCCATTTTCCAAAAATTTATTTTTTAAATTTTTAGTATTTCATTTTGTGGTTTAAAAAAGCAATTTGTGTGAAAATTTGCATTTTTGAACGAAAAAAATATATAAAAATTTTTAAAAATCAATTTCTTCGAAAATGAGTACCAATTTAATAATTGTGAATTTTCTGAAAGTGAAAACGGAATTTAAAAACTACATTTGGTAATGAGTAATTTCTATATATAAAAAAAAAAAATTACTGTCGCTGGCGTCAAATTTTTTTTGTCTGCGACAGCATCTTCTCGCGGAGGGCAGGGTCCTTCGCATCATGAGAGGTATCAGTGTGTTCCGAATACTTCAAGGAAGACATTTCAGCTGCTTAGAAATTTCTATCATTTTAATTAAAGAAGTTATTAGCTATAAACGACAAATTTATGAAAGTACTCTATTTGCCACCTTGAAAAAAGTTTCTCCCAGTGACGTTGGTCTTCTGTCATGAAGTCATTTTACACGGGAAAAATAAAATACGATCCATGGTTGTAGGTAGGTAGGTTGGATTTAACATCGCCCAAGTACTGCGCTATGGGTAATTGGTGACTGTCTGGGAAACACTTCTAGGGATGTTCCAGAGACATCACAATTTTGATCCTCCATGGAGGAGATTCCCCAGACGTATATTTTTGATGGGAACATGGAGGACTTTGTGGCCACGGCAGATTTTATGTGCACCAGACACCATTAGTGCACACGACGGTCTTTGACCGGCTCAAGTATCGAATCAGCAATCTTCCAATTATGAGCTCGGTGCTTTATGGACTGGCTATACCGCTGCTCGGAACCATGGTTGTAAAAAATAAATGTCAGTGTTGCTATTAATAACTTTTTTTCTCTACTTTTAGAAAGTAAATTTTCTTACATGGGAAAATTAAAATATCCATGGTTGTAGGTAGGTAGGTAGTTAGATAGGTTGGATATGACATTGGCCATTACTGCACTATGGATAATTGGCGACGATCTGGGGCATACCCCTAAGTATGTTTCGGAGACATGCCATCACATTTTTTATCCTACACGGAAGAGATGGCTCCCCCGCTTCGGTGACCCAAAAAGGTATAGTTTTGATGGGAATATGGAGGATATTGTCGCCACAACAGATTTTACGTGCACCAGCCACCATTAGTGTACACAACGGTCTTTGGCCAGCTCGAGTACCGAACCCGCAATCTTCCAATTACGAGGTCGGCGTGCTATCGACTGGGGTGCCGCGGTCCTGATCTATAGTTAAAAAACAAAGGTGATATACTAAAGCTATAATAGAAAATAGTCTGGATATTACGGATTTCTTTCTATTAAAAAAAAAAAAAACTGATTTTAAGCATGATTTTTATAAAAATAAAATAATGTGCTTGAATATTACATATTTCAATTTGACATTGAATATGGGGATTTATATAATAATTTTCTGCTTTTGTCTTGTGTTATGCGCTATTAACATTCCTATTCAGTGAAAGGAAAGCAGCGGATAGGCGGGCAGAGCTCTGCATGTGTTAACAAGTAAAGTGAGTCGGGGGAAGGCGAAGCCTCCCTCAGGGGTTGGGGAGCGGAGCGAGCAGGGGGCAGAGCCCCCTAGTTATGAAAATAGATCTTCCCATAAGATAGGCCATAGCTGTTGCCAAGATTAGGTATTGTCCTCTCTTAAGAATAACTTCTTCACATTCTACATCATTATCACTTAAATTAGCATCAGACATTTTGTTTTTAATTAGTTAATAGATTGTGAATAACTCCAAAGTCATGATATAATATCAAAGTTCACATACTCATCAAAATTTATATTTAGAATGGTAAAATAATGACCAGTCAAGAAATTTTGTGAATTTTAGAAAAGTTTAAAAGACATAACTAATATTGTGTGACTTATAAACAAAGAAATTTTTCATTCAAATGAATAGGAATGAATCAGGACTTCACTAAAAGGTCGTATAAATGTAAAAGATGTATAAATTGGGTTTTTTTGTAATGGAAATTTTGTGATTACCATAACTTGACATAATACTCAAAATTGAATTGAACCAAAGTTATACAGCAAACTTATCGTACAAATATCTTAGATGAGTTCGTTAACTAAGTTGCTCTGCAGTTTGTTTTCAAGTGGCAGCTACGTGAAAATTTCAAATCCACATTTTGAATTTTGATGTTTACATTGACCACATAAAGGTCTCAACCAAGTATTTATTAATGAATTTTATCTGCCATTTTTAACAAAATGACCGATATCTTTAGTACGGCCATTTCAAATCAGGATACCACTTGTAAATTTATCATCAGAATACCTTTTGAAATACTGAATCAGTTCAAGTTGGACATTGAACTTATCACACCAATATCTTGGATGAATTTTGTACCAATATTTAGTTTCCAAGTTGCAGCCGCATGAAATCAGGCTGCTACTTGAAAATGCGCCACCATAGTAACTTTAAGAATACTAAACTGGTTCAAATGAAAGTTGGGAAGTGAACTTACAATTCAAATATCTTGGATAAGTTTGCTAGGCAACTTGCTCCACCATTTTGTTTCCAAGTGGCGGCCACTTAAATTTTTTTTTATTACAATAACTTTTGTAATACTGAATCAGTTCGAATCACGTTTGCACAGTTGACATATCATTCAAGTACCTTTGATAAGTTCACTGGGCATCTCAGTCACTCTGTCCTTTTGTTTCAAAATGGTGGCCACTTGAAAATTATCACAATAACCCTTCAACCGATTTGCTTAAAACTCCATATATACATAGCCCTCATTAATAAATCCATCAAATTCATTAATAAAATGTAGCTGCCATTTTGAAAAAATGGTGGCAACTTCTTAAGAAAAGATAAATCAACCTAACCTTCCTATGAGCCGGAAGGACTTGTTTTAATTTTTTGATCAATAACCTCTAAAAAGTAATGATATCAGTACAAAAACCCTTATCGGGTTAAAAGTTTGTGACGCAGCTACTTTATCGCTATAAAATTTTGAAATATGGGTCTTAAAAATAATGATATAAATTTTAAGTGACGCTTTACTATTAGTTAAAATATACGTAGATTTTCTTATTTGAGCATTTGCTTTTTTCTTTTATTTATATTTACAATGCAAACATAATATTTTTAACTTCAAGATAAGACAAATATATTAAATATACTCACTGATACTTTTTCATTTGCACTTCAATTTAAAAATAACAGTTTTAAAAGGAATGATATAAAAATTCCAGTGACTCCTCGGTGTCATTTTAAAAGATTTGTTTTTTGATTCCATTAAAATTACCTTTGTTTTGTCTATTAAAGTATATTTACACATTGAAACAGTGCTTTTAATTTTCAAATATACTGTCAAATAATCACACTTTCACTGAGTTTGCATTATAAATTGAAATTATTTATTTCAATAAATTGATTTGTCTTTTGCGTCACGCTATCCAAAACTGCAAACAAAATTTGTGTAAATGTATTCTTTGCATCACACTATCTCTTTGCACAAATTTTCACTTAGTTGGATACTATGATACAAAGTAACATTTACATAAATTTTATTCACAGTTTTGGATAGCGTGACGCAAAAGACAAATCAATTTATTGAAATAAATAATTTCAATTTATAATGCAAACTCAGTGAAAGTGTGATTATTTGACAGTATATTTGAAAATTAAAAGCACTGTTTCAATGTGTAAATATACTTTAATAGACAAAACAAAGGTAATTTTAATGGAATCAAAAAACAAATCTTTTAAAATGACACCGAGGAGTCACTGGAATTTTTATATCATTCCTTTTAAAACTGTTATTTTGAAATTGAAGTGCAAATGAAAAAGTATCAGTGAGTATATTTAATATATTTGTCTTATCTTGAAGTTAAAAATATTATGTTTGCATTGTAAATATAAATAAAAGAAAAAAGCAAATGATCAAATAAGAAAATCTACGTATATTTTAACTAATAGTAAAGCGTCACTTAAAATTTATATCATTATTTTTAAGACCCATATTTCAAAATTTTATAGCGATAAAGTAGCTGCGTCACAAACTTTTAACCCGATAAGGGTTTTTGTACTGATAAAATATTACGGAGCATTTAACAGAGCCCCGATTATGTTGGTTACAGAGTGAAAAGTGAATACATATACATTGTAGTAGATTTTGAAAATGCTGATTCAAACAGTTTAAAGGTAAAAGTTAGGAGTGGTACATTCTTCTCTGCTACCCGTACATTAATGAAGATTGTCTCTAGGCGAAAAAGTTTATTCGAATAAGAGTTCTTTCTTTAATAGCGAAATATTAAAACACAAATTATTTCAGTTTTTCTTTCACTTTTACGACAGGAACTCCGCTTTCATTTCCGTCGAACGTTTTTAGCAATTTAGAGCAATGTTTAAAAATAGTAATAAATTCCATTAGCCTATCTCAATGTCAACGCTCTAATTTCCGTTAACATTTATATAATGCCTCGACATTAAAATGTGTTCAGCTCCCCTAACAGCACAGTTAGGCTTAACTTATCCACAGCACATCTTAAGGACGTTTCTGGGATGTCTTTTCATCCAGAAGACATTTTGAAGATATCCTGGGAAGGCGATGTGCTGTCTGGGTCAGTATGACTCCAGACAACACAATGACATCCTAAGAACATCCAAAGCATGTCATACTCGGGATAACCTGATATCCTCTGGACAACGGAAGTTGTCTTTTTTTTTAATTTACAGGACGTCTTCTGGATGTCAAAATGTCACACTTTTAGACATCTTAAGGATATATTTTTATGATTCTTATACAGATATGGGAGGAATGTAGACACCTTCAAATAATCCAGAGTATAGCATAACCTGACATACTGCGGATGACAAATTTTGTCCTGCATACTTTCAAAAAGTATTCTCTGATTAGAAGTCGTCTCCATTCTGAAGTTGTAACAAAATTTAGAACAATATAGTAAATTTACGTTTACAGAAGCAATTGACTGTACAAATAAAAATGAAAATGAAAACACTTACATTATATATGAACTTTTTAGATTTTCGAAAAAAAAAAGTGCCGTAACTTTCCATCTTCTATCTTCAAATGTAATGGCGGCCAAACGAAATGCACGTGTTTTATTCTCTTGCTTAAGATCGCACATGTGTCGAATGCGCATGCGTGTCTGATAAAAAAAAATGAACTGGATTTTTGGAGGATTTTTTCATGGCATAGTCCAATCAGAAAATTTATCGGCTATACAGTGGAAAAGGATAATTTGGATTAATCCATTTACTATATCCTTTGGGAATTCAATGGATAGCTGTCAAATAGTATGAAAAATACAGGATCTGTATAATAATTATAAAATGACCGAAATAATTATAAAATGATAAAATAACTGTTGTTGTATGGGACATTTTCTCTATTGAAAATAAGCTTCTTTGTATACATGAACTTACAAAAAACTTACGATACATTATAATTTATGAGAAGTGTAATTATATTTTAATGTCTTTATACCACACACAATGTAACGAAATTAATTGACATTATTCAAAAACGTAAAACCTTTTCCCCCTATAGAAAGATATTATTAGTTAAATTTACAAGTTTACGGGACCACACACATCATGCAATACAAATGAAACTTGTTCATTTTAAATATTGTGATATAAAAATATATTTAATGTATTATACCGTGGGTAAGCAAGTTTTAGAGTTCTACGCAAACGTAATCTTCTCAATACTTTTTCTTTATCAATAAAGCTAAAAATGCTTTTATTATTACTTTCTAACAGTGTTTAAGATTGATTAGAAATTCAACTGAGTGTTTAACGATGCAACGAGTAAGTACAATTGGAAAGTGTTCAAAATTTATGGAAACGCGCGTCATTTTTAGGTCTTCTCTATCATATTAAATGAGGTAGAATTTACCTATAGGGGGAATTTCTAAAAAAGTTTGGCCCCAAAATTTACCTAAGGGGTTATTGGGGGGATTAATATTCAGCGGACTTTTACTTTACATATTACCCCCGCAAGAAAAGTGACACCAGTCAAAAAATACATATTTTGTGTTTATACCATTGCAAAATAGCTAAGAAATACCTCAACGCACACAAAATGTGTCATATCTCTACCTCCAAAACTATCCACCTGAGACGCAGTTGTGTTGCAGACAACTCAGTGCTTTGTCATTACCTTTAAGTTAGTTTTTCTCAAATGTAGCGTTTTCTAATTGGGCCACATTTCTTGCCAAAGTGCAACACTCCCCTTTCTCTAAAACATTTTTTCTCTATTTTCGACTTATTTTTCAGACAAGTGGAATCCCGAAGAAAGACGTTTTGAAGAAATATTCCGCACTGCTATGGCTGTCTGCGATCTCGTTTCAATGAATCCCAACTGCCAAATAAACGGAGTCATTGGTGTTTGGAACGCAGATGGAATAACCGGGAGACAAATCACGGAAATTTTGTGGACTATAAGTGTACGGACGTTTGCTTCGATTGCACAAGTACGTATGAACAATTTTTTTATTTCGTCCTATTTTACCTCATTACCCGACATGGAAGTATTGCATTCAGTCCAAAAATTCGATATCGAGTTTCCACCTGATTTACATGCTTTAAGGCCTTCTGTGTCTAAAAATGGAGTTTTTGGCAGTGTGTGTGTGTGTGTGTCGAGAATATTCTGACCATCCTATAACCAAAACTAATAAACGTCGAACTATGAAACTTCAAAACTGACACAGGTCTGGAGTATAGATTATTTTTTCAACTTTTGGTTAAAATTAGAAAACTGGAAGTCGGGCATCGGAAACCGGAAGGGGGACCGTATGTCCGTATCTCAAAAACGACTCTAACGATTTTCTTCAAAGTCCCTATAAATAGGACAATTTGAGGTCTCGCAAGTGCGTCTCAAAAAAAGTGCAAGATAAAAACGGCTGTACGGATTTTTTTCAAACGCGCCGTATTAACCCCTTTTTAAATATCCTTCTGTACGTAACTGTTGTTTTCCAGTCAACAACTGAGTGTGCCAACTTTTGGTAAGAGTCGGTATCTCAAAAATGGTTCTAACGATTTTCTTGAAATTTGTTATATAAACCCATTTTAGATATCTTTTCTCGTGTATTACGTGCTTATTACAGGAAAATTATAAGTCATCCGGATTAGGTAGGTCAGTTTCAGATCTCGGAAATTGGAGTTTCAAAAAATGTCTCTACCTATTTTTTTTTTTACATGCTATGTAAATTATTTTATTTTTCTTTACACGAGTATCAGCTTTGTCTTACCGGAAAATTTATAGGTGTCTAGGTTAGTTTTATGTCTTCTGATCCCATGCATATAATAGGTGTAATAGTGGGTAATGGACGTCGTGTGGTTGTTTTACACCAGATTTTTTTTTTTTTTTTTTTACTGAAACCAGTAGCTTTCACAAAATTTACGTGAGCACTCGAGCGTCTGCATACAAAATGCTGCCAGAAATATCCGAGCTAGAGATGAGAGTTATTTCAGGTAATATAATAAATACTACTCAGATTGCATTAGCTCTTTATATAGAGCAGTAATATATTGCTACTATTACTCTATTAAATAAGCAACATTGTCAAATTGTTTATCTCTCTGAACCAGGTGTAGGAGGGAGGAATTTCTGACAATAAGCCAATACAACACAAACTGATAATTAGATTGCTTGAGAGAGCGAAAGGTATTCTGTTACCCAAGGAGTTGATCCTATTAGCAGTGAAATATTAGATGAGAAGTAGTGTGTTCATGTTAATTCAGAACATATTAAAAATGAATTCCTCCGTTTTAATATCAGTCAAATAAACCTTTTAAGTAATATCTTCGGAAAATTTCGTACAGTTTTCTAATACTTTCTTGAATAAACCAGCTATTTTGGCACAAATATTAGCCTAATATTAGTTCAACCGAAGATATTCCATGAAAGAATCATTTGACTGAATATCAAATGATATTAATTTGGTGCGTTGCCGTTTTGATTGCAACACTCGTGCCTACTTTATTCGCCGGACGAAGGGTCGTGTATTTCTTCGAACCGAAACAATTGCTGCGAGTTTATTGAATTTTATTATCTTTATTGAAAGTTTTGTATTTATTAATTTAAAACGCTAGTTTTCTGTGGTGCTTTCTTATCAGTTATTTATGGTTTCATGCCCCATTAAAGATTAGAAAAAAAAAAAATCGGATCATGCTATCTTTGAAAACAAAATTTTAACTTTTTAGATAATTCGGAGTGGAAGGCTGATTTTTATACCAACTATGTGAAAAATACCCGAGCCGGGAATCGAACCCGGGCCCTCCGCCCCACGCGCGGATGCTCTACCACTGAGCTACCCCGGGCGACAACCAGCCAGGCATCTCCCACATAACATCCATTGGCAAGGTCACCGAGTCTGCAAACGCAGCTATATCAGGTGACAATATTAAACGTGGCACAACTCCAATAGACCACGAAATTATAATTTTGAAATTCATTATTCATCAACCGTAATTCGTTTTAGATAATTCGGAGTGGAAGGCTGATTTTTATACCAACTATGTGAAAAATACCCGAGCCGGGAATCGAACCCGGGCCCTCCGCCCCACGCGCGGATGCTCTTGGTCTATTCGTGGTCTATTGGAGTTGTGCCACGTTTAATATTGTCACCTGATATAGCTGCGTTTGCAGACTCGGTGACCTTGCCAATGGATGTTATGTGGGAGATGCCTGGCTGGTTGTCACTCGGGGTAGCTCAGTGGTAGAGCATCCGCGCGTGGGGCGGAGGGCCCGGGTTCGATTCCCGGCTCTGGTATTTTTCACATAGTTGGTATAAAAATCAGCCTTCCACTCCGAATTATCTAAAACGAATTACGGTTGATGAATAATGAATTTCAAAATTTTAACTTTAAAACAACTGTTTCTAATTTAAGAAAACGCATTCAGAGCCGTTATCCCACCGTGCATCCGCCAAATAGGATTCTAAATAATAAATGCAATTCGAATGTTCAAGTTCTTTCGGAAATGAACATTTATTTCGCCAGTTTGAAATCTGATATATTAAACCCTATTTTTTAATAGCTGTCTATTGAATATGTGGTTTATAAATTGAGCCTTCTTTGTTACGAGGTTACGACAAACAGCACTGCATTACTGGATGTTATTTGAAATGTTCTGTTTTCGCGTTTAAACAAAATTATTTTTGGTTTAACAGATTTTTGTGCTTATTCATTATGCGGAATTTTAAAATAGGACTACCATTATTTTATAATGGAATTTTCGTTTAATGGGTGAAATTCTATTAGATAAAGTGAAGAATGTAGAGGCTCGAGAACATAAATCATATCCATTTTGAACAACATTGCATATCACAAAATGATTACAACAGGCATTCATCACACATCGACTGAGCAATTATAAAAATACAGTGGAGCACCGTTTATACGTTTTTCAAGGGACCGTTCCTAAAAAACGTATAACTGAAAAAAACGTACAACTGAAAATTCGCTTTAACATTAATGCAAAATAAAGTGTCATATTAATAATAAAAGTCTAATAAATTTTCATGATTTTCTTTACATTTATTCGAATAAGATATATTTTAATTATATTTAAAATATTTTTAAAAGGTTGAATAAAAATTAAATGATGATTAAAAATATAGAAATTCAGAAAAATTTTTCAAGATTTTGATTTTAACCTTTAAAGACAAAGCCTTTTATTCTCTAAACGAAGATGATATTTTTGCAAATGATTAAAAGGAAGGAAAGACAAAAAATGTTTCTCGAACCGTAATTTCAAATAAACACGATAAGAAAATCTTCCAAGTCGCCCAACGGAAGTGAGTAATAAACCTTCAAGTTTTCAAAATGCCTTTCAAAGGACCCTTCGGAGACTGGCTTCAAGTTCGGTTTCTTTTGATATACCTTTGATGTGGTGAATCGAATTGACGCGAGGCAGGAGAGAGTTTCCCTCGGCTGACAAACCTCCTACTGCGATCGAAATTGGGTCTCTTTTGTAAAAGAGCAATAAAAAGTAATGTCCTTCATTGTAAATGCGTGCAAAATGTCAAGGGTCGCTTTCGGACAATTGATAATTTATGAGTTTTGAAGCGCTGCATAGTAGCTAGTCTCTGAAGGAAGCCTAAAGTTGTGGGCTTTCTTCATTTCATACCCCATTCCTGGAATCAATTAAAGTGCAGTTTCCACTGAGGTTGGTTGGAAGTCGTTTCGAGCGGCGCTATTCAGAATCCTTTGATGTGGTCAAGTGGTTGGACCTGGTTCAAACGGGTGGTTCGAAGGGAGAAAGTCCCTGTCTCTAACCCCCAGCTGAGATAATTGAGGGGCCAGAGGCAGATATCTTTGTCAATTTTGCATGCTTTCCTTTGAAGTAGCTGCGCAATCTGATAAAAAAAAAAGGCCAGAACTGATGACAAGACATTTGGCTCTTCGAACTTCCAACTGCAATGGAAAACGACCTTTAAAAAGAAAGTGGGAGGTCTTCAAGTGGTCACTGGCTACTTGGTTTATCTCTGAAAATTTCTCTTAAACTTGCCTTCAAACTCTGACAACTAAGTGCGGCTCTATTGATATTTCTTTGATGTGGTTTAGGAGATTGACGCTCGCTGGAATCGAAGCTCACAAACCTCCTAGTGCGATAATTGCATGTGAAGGGGGTCTCTTTTGTAAAAGAGCAATAAAAAGTAATGTCCTTCATTGTAAATGTGTTCAAAATTTCAAGGGTCACTTTTGGACAATGGATAATTTATGACTTTTGAAGCTCTGTAAGTTGCCAGAGTTTGAAGGAAGCTCAAGATGCCGGTTTCCATTGCGGTTGGAACTTCGAGGTTCAAAAAACCATTAACCACGCTTCCGACACAAAGAGCCAAATGTCTTGTCATCAGTTGTAGACCTTTTTTATCAGATTACGCAGTTACTTCAAAGGAAAGCATGCAAAATCGACAAAGATATCTGCCTCTGGCCCCTCAATTATCTCGACAGGGGGCTAGGTCTCTAGACTTTCACCACGTTCGAGGGTTTTCAGCCCGGTTGACCACATCAAAAGATTCTGAATAGTACCGCTCCAACCAACCATCAGTGGAAACCGGCCTTAGGCTATCGATGCAAGTCGCACTTTGTTCTATAGCCGCACTTTGTTACCATAGTTCTAAGAAAAAATAGTCGAAAAAAAATAAGAATAAAACATAAAGAGCATTCATCCTTTTTTTTTTTTCTTTTAAATTCCTGGAATGAAACTCAAACTTGGGATTCTACAAGGAGAAAGAAAAAACGTATAAGTGAAATTAAGAATTTACTTGTGTCGTATAAACGAAATATTTTAACATTAGGATTCAATGGAATGATTTGGGACCGAAGTCGAAAAACGTATAAATGAGAAAAACGTATAAATGAGAAACGTATAAAAGGTGCTCCACTGTAATAGAATACTGGAACCCATTAGGTAGGGTGGAACAAAGTAACCTGTTACTGAAAAGAAGTTATTTACCTCATCTCTAATGCAAACAGAACATTCAGATAAAAGCTGTTGATATTCCCATTAGATTTAGCTCGCAAGGTTATCTGTATAAAGGTAAAAAAAACTGGAGTGACTCCACTCGACTTTCCGAACATTGAGTAATGAACGGTTTTGTAGATAAAGTAAAGTAAGAGGAGTTGTTAAATAAACAAAAGAGAAAATTATAATAGGGTGTTTGAGTATTTTTCTTTATATAGTACACGATGTTTAATTGAACGCTATTTTACTTTGAACCCATTTTACCATAGTGCTATTACACTTTAAGCCCATAAATCATATTGATAAAGAATTTTTCGTTGTGTCCCTGTAAAAACCGATAAATGCTAGATTCATCAAAATGCATATAGTGAGTGCAACAGTGACTTATAATATTAATATAAATTTTGAGTTCCATCAGATAAGGCATTTAGATGCGGTCGCACTTTTAAAAATTTGGTCCCATAGGCCATAATGATAAAGAAATTTGCATTGTGTCCCTGTAAAAAGAACCATAAGTGTTAGATTCTCTAAAGTTCATAAAGTTCGTGTGACGGTAACTTATAACACGTATAAAAGTTTCAATTCATTTGAATAAGGTATTTAATGGCTGCCGCACTTTAAATAATTTGAGCCATTAGCCCATAATGATAAAGAATTTCTCTTTGTGTCCCTGTAAAACTCTGAAAGTGCTGGAGTCACCAAAATCTATACAATTTGTATGATGGTGACCTATAATACGTATATAAATTTTCAGCTGAAATGGATAAGGCATTTAGATGATGTCGCACTTTAATAATTTCACCCCATAGGCCATAAAGATACAGAATTATTTGTTGTAACCCTAAAAAAACTATAAGTGCTAGATTCACTAAAACCTTTACAGTTTGTGCAAATGTGACCTATAATATGCGTATACATTTTTTGCTCAATTGAATTAGGCGTTTACACGCTATCATACTTTTAAAAATTTGGTCACATAGGCCATAATGAATAAAAAAAAAAAAAAAAAAATTCTTTGTGTCCCTGTAAAAAAAACTACGTTTGCTAGATTCACTAAAATCTATACAGCTCATGGAACTGAGACCTATAATATGTATATAAATTTTTTGCTCGGTTTAATAAGGCGTTTAAGCGCTATCACACTTTTAAAAATTTGGTCCCATAGGCCATAATGATAAAGAACTTTTCTTTGTGTCCCTATAAGTGCCAGATTCACCAAAATCAATAGGGTTTATGCTACGTTGACGTTCAATACATAAACCAAATTTCAGCTCATTCGAGCAAAGCGTTTAGACGCTAGCGTGTTCACTCACGCACATACACACACACACACACACACATACATTATCGTAAAAGTAGTGAAACGGACTCAGGAAACCACAAAACGTATAGAATGAAAATAGCGGCAGCGACTAAAATCAGAATCTCAAATTCGGATTTTTCACATGATTACAATAATTTCCTTACATATGTATATTCAGTAGAGTAAAAACTAGTTGGCATAGGTGGATTCTGCTCAGTTCCCCATCATATTTAAGTTCTCGTAAATTTCTAGTGCGAGA
The DNA here is from genome assembly GCA_963930645.1 of Salticus scenicus. NCBI lineage: Eukaryota > Metazoa > Arthropoda > Arachnida > Araneae > Salticidae > Salticus > Salticus scenicus. Next base: position 312,327,974 of record OZ005655.1, read on the forward strand.
CATATTATAATCATGTTAAAAGAAATGAATTTGACCAAAGCTTGATACAGAGACAGAATGAAATCCCCGTCTGATAGGCTTCACCGTTCACTTCGATATATTTATCTTATTCTAATCTATTAATTTATTTTACCAGGGTCGATTCCGTTGTTTAGTTTTCATGTTACTATTTCCAATGCAATAGTTCTTCAAAATTCCTATTTATATGAAAAATTTACAATTTCGCTATGTTGATAAAATCGTAAATTACGAATAATTTACAAAATTTTCCTATTAGAATATTTGTATTCAATCATGTTCAAACAAATATCATAAATGTAATTTTGAAGTTGTCTAATGTATTTATGATCCTCAAAATGGAAGTTTATGCTCAATTTTGCCTTATTCTGACGTGTTAAGTAAATCGTAAATTCCAAATAACTTACGAATTTTTTAAACTGGAAAAATCATAGTCAATGATATTCATGCCAGTATCCAAAATAATATTTAAAAGTGGTTTGACATCTTTTCGATGAAAATATCCCTCAAGATTGACATTTATGTGAAATTTTGCCCTATTCTGCCATGTTAAGAAATTCGTAAATTTCCAATAACTTGCGAAATTTTCAAAGTAGCGTATTTATAGTTACTGAGGCTCAATCCGGCATCAAAACTGACATTTTAAAACTGGTCTGACTGTTTTACAGTAAAAAGTTTCCATTTAATGCACGTTTAAGTGAATTTTTGTCCTATTCTCCCATGTTAAGAAAATCGTAAATTTCTAATAACTTACGAAGTTTTCTAATTCGAATGTTCCAAATGAATAGGGTTCTTGGCAGTATCGAAAGTAATATTTTAAAATTGATCTGACCTCTCTACGATCATTTGTTCGTGAGATATCGTGTACACAGACTAACAAACTAACGGACTAACACACTAACGGACTGGCACACTAACGGACTAACACACTAACAGACACCCTACAGACAGACACCATACAAATTTGGTCATTTTCGGATTCCTCACACCTGAAAACGTATGAAAAAGTCAAAAAACCGAGGTCGAAATTTTTCACGATTACCTAAGTTCCCCATACCTATAGTATGATGGGGAACTAATACGACTGTAGTTGCTTTCAGTACGTGTGAGATATACATAGAATAACAGAGCGCATGCCTTAAATTAATTACCTTTCATACGTTATCGTCTGCTAGAATAATAATTTTATTTTGGATGTCAGTAGCGTTGAAAATGCATTTTAACTGAAAATATGTGTATTTACTGTCTTGAAATCTTAGCACTTATTTTTTTATCATTAGTGTTTTTTTTTTTTTTTTTTACTTTGCAAACAATACATTTTTACTTTCCGAACATACATTTGTACGGAAAATATTGTAATCATTTCAATAATCCGACATTGAGATTTTGGTGTTTCTATACGTTTTCAGGTCCCCTGAATTCATTTTTACTATTTTTACGACGATGTATGTATGTGAAACAACTCGACGATGTGAGTGTGCGAAACGAAAATGGCCAAACGCTTAGTTCGAATGAGTTGGTACGTAGGCCACCCTAGTTTGGGCCTATGTACCCAAACTTTTAAAAGTGCAATAGCATCTAAACCTTATTTATCTCAACCTAAAAAGTTATACATATGTTATAAATCATCGTTGCACGAAGTGCATAGATTTTGGTGAATCTAGCTCTTATAGTTTTAGTTCCCCATCATACTATAGGTATGGGGAATTTAGGTAATCGTGAAAAATTTCGACCTCCTTTTTTTGACTTTTTTATACGTTTTCAGGTGTGAGGAATCCGAAAATGACAAAATTTGTATGGTGTCAGTCTGTAGGGTGTCTGTTAGTGTGTCAGTCCATTAGTGTATCAGTCCGTTAGTGTCTTAGTCCGTTAGTGTGTTAGTCTCGTAATTTGTTAGTCTGTTAACACGATAGCTCACGAACAAATGATCGCAGAGAGGTCAGATCAGTTTTAAAATATTACTTTCGACACTGGCAAGAACCCTATTCATTTGCAACATTCGAATTTAAAAACTTCGTAAGTTATGAGAAAATTAAAATTTTCTTAACATGGGAGAATAGGACAAAATTTCACTTAAACGGGCATTCAATGGAAACTTTTTGCTGTAAAAATGTCAGATCAGTTTTAAAATATCAGTTTTGATGCCGGAATGAACATCAGCAACTATAAATAGGCTACTTTGAAAATTTCGCAAGTTATTGGAAATTTACAAATTTTTTAACATGGCAGTATCGGGCAAAATTTCACATAAACGTCAATTTTGAGAGATAGTTTTATCGTAAAAATGTCAGACTACTTTTAAAATATCATTTAGAACACTGGCATGAATATTAATGAATATGAATTTTTCAATACAAAAATTTCGTAAGTTATTGGAAACTTACGAATTCCTTAACATGGCAGAATAGAGCCAAATTTCACGTAAACGTCAATCTCGAGGGATATTTTCATCGAAAAGATGTCAAACCACTTTTTAAATATTATTTAGGATACTGGCATGAATACCATAGACTATGATTTTTCCCATTTAAAAAATTCGTAAGTTATTTGGAATTTACGGTTTACTTAACATGTCAGAATAAGGCAAAATTGAGCATAAACTTCCATTTTGAGGATCGTAAATACATTAGACAACTTCAAAATTACATTTATGATATTTGTTTGAACATGATTGACTAAAAATATTCTAATAGAAAAATTTCGTAAATTATTCGTAATTTACGATTTTATCAACATAGCGAAATTGTAAATTTTTTATATATAAATATGAATTTTGAGGATTATTGCATTGGAAATAGTAGCATGAAAACTAAACAACGGAATTGACCCTGACAAAATAAGTTAATAGATTAGAATAAGATAAATATATCGAAGTGAAAGGTGGATAGCGTATTAGGCGGGGATTTTATTCTGTCCCTGTATCAAGCTTTGGTCAAATTCATTTCTTTTAACGTGATTATAATATGTCTCGCACTAGAAATTTATGAGAACACAAATATGATGGATAACTGATTAGAGTCCACCTATGCCAACAAGTTTATCATTATGGCCCAAATTTTTAAAAGTGCGATAGCGTGTAAATGCCTTATTTGATTGAACACATGTTCTAGTATATGTACCATATGGAACTATATGTATGTGCTATGGAGCTTATTTACGTTTGCGGAACTAGTTAGGAGCATGCGCTCTGTTATTGAATGTATTTCACACACCGCAGCAGTCGTATTTTTTGCCTTTATGCAAATAAGCTTGCAAACTAAATCTAATGGGAACGTAAGTAGCTTTGATTCAGACGCAACTTAAAGTCTTCTTAGAAGTTTGATATGTCTCACTCAGATTGTTTATATCATAACACTATATCTGTGTATGTAAACACGATTATCCATTGCGAAAATTTACTGATGGCAGAATAAGAATCTATAGAAAAGAACACGATTCTTTCGATTCAACGATTTGGCCATTAAAACGAAACTCGTTCTGACCAGATTACGGAAAACTAATCTAATTTTAGACAAATCAGAAATGCATGCAGTAATTTAAATATCGATGCACCGTGAACGAGTTTTCTGAATAGGATGAGAATTGGAAATATATCACCAAAGTGACACACCTCAAAAATGCAGTAATTGCGAGAAATAAAGTTAACGATGAGGATCTATCATTGACTAGCTTGCAATATAACTGCCTCTCAGGTGGATAATTATCGATATGGACATTGGACGCTTTCTGTGCCTACTCATTGTTAACCGACTTCAAAAATGAAAAGGTTCTCAGTTCGGGGCCGTGCGACAGTGCCCTTAGCGGAAATCCATAAACCCGTGTCCTTAGCGGAAATGTTATGTCCCCTCAGTGGCATGCTTTCAGCATACGTGCCTTTAGCGGAAATGTATAATAAATTTAAAAATGAGCTCTTCATTTTTCCTCCACACTTTATCCACATTTAGCACTGGCTATATTTTGCTTCAGAAGTAACCTGTCGCACAAATAAATATGCTTACTGTAGAATATCCTTTATTTGAGGGAACGGATACTCCATTCGAAAATGTACATTATTGTCATTTTATGATTTTATTTAAGTTTTTGAAAATCTAATTAGGCTTTACACCTTTTAAAACGAAAACGAAAAATCATGAGGTAAATTTTGATCATCAACATTTTCCAACTGTACATACTCGTTGCATCGTATAACATTCTATGTTCTATGTCTAACTATATTATTACACAATAGACAGACAGAAAGACAGACATATAGACTAACTGAATTCATAATCACTCTGAAACATTGTTGGAAATTGCTAAAAATATGCTTAACACAAACAGAAATGCTGCGCTTAATTTCCTATTTGCTTTCCCTTAAATTGCAGAAATCGCTGCATAGCAGCGCCACCTGTCGGTCCATAAACATTCAAATTGAATCAGCATAATGTCTCACAATGGCCTTCTCTTATATCAAGTATTGATTGGTTACAGAACTTGAGATATAGAACTCGAGATATAGCTTCCCCTTAAATTGTGGAAATCGCTGTATAGCAGTGTGACCTGTAGAGCGCTTGGCACCAAAAGTTGATAGGCTCTAATTTAGCTCAAGGTACATCTACATATGCAATTCTGAGCAGTAGTTCCGGAGATACAGTTACCACAAAGTTTTTGTCCCTCTCACACACACACGGACAGACAGACATTTTAAAAAAATAGTGAAATCGCCTTCTGGAACTCTCAAAACGTGTAAATCCGTCGAAAATCGATATTTTTACAAATTCAATACTTTCTTCTATTGAATACCGAATAAAGTAAAAATAAAAAATTCTTAAAATATTTACGGATGCCGGATGCGGACAAATAGACAGTAGAATAAACAAATACACTAATTCAAATCGGATAATTAAAAAAAAAAAAAATGGTAAAACTATTCTACCATTTTTTTTTTTTTTTATGTGAATATGATTCACGTTTATGAATACGCTTATGAATACGCTTAATGTAAACGAAAATGCAATTCAGCAATTTTCCAATAATAACCCTCCGTGTAACTGAATATTTTTGTGTGACTCTGTAAATGTAATACTAATCATACTACATTCTATAGAAAGCATTCTTTTGTACATCTGTATAACATATTTCAATCTGCTACTGGCACACCCTTTTATTTCCGCTAAGGGCACTGCATCTTCTATTCCTCCTTCTTCCCTTTCATCCCGTTCCGATAAGGGCAAGGTCGCTAAGGGCACGCCACCCTCAGTTCAAACCGTATGTTTTTTGTTGTTGTTAGCTCATAACTTTTAAACGAATGCTCCTATTTTGATACTTTTAGTTCCTCATCATGCTATAGGTATGAGGAACTTAGGTAATCGTGAAAATTGTCCAATTTTTTTACTTTTTACACGTTTTCAGGTGTGAGGAATCAGAAAAGGACAAAATTTGTATGGTGTCCATCTGTAGGGTCTATGTTACTTTGTTAGTGCATCAGTCCGTTAGTGTGTTAGTATATTAGTCTGTGTACACGATAGCTCAAGAAAAATAGTCACAGAGAAGTCAGATCTGTTTTAAAATATTACTTTCGAAACTGGCAAGAACCCTATTCATGTGCAACATTCGAATAAAAAAACTTCGTAAATTATTAGAAATTTACGATTTTCTTAACATGGGAGAATAGGACAAAACTGCCCTTAAACGTGCATTAAATGGAAAATTTATACTGTAAAAGTGTCAGACCAGATTTAAAACATCAGTTTTGTTGCCGGAATGAAGAACATTAATTATAAACATGCAACTTTGAAAATTTCGCAAGTTATTGGAAATTTACGAATTTCTTAACATGGCAGAATAGGTCAAAATTTCACATAAACGTCAATTTTGGAGGATATTTTTATCGTAAAGATGTCAGACCACTTTTGAAATATTATTTAGGATACTAGCATGGATATTATTAACTATGGATTTTCCAATATAAAAATTTCGTAAGTTATTAAAAATTTATGAATTTCTTCACATGGCAGAATAGGGCAAAATTTCACGTAAACGTGAATCTTGAGGGATATTTTCATCGTAAAGATGTCAGGCCACTTTTGAAATATTATTTAGGATACTGGCAGGAATATCACAGGCTATGAATTTTACAATTTAAAAAATTCGTAAGTTTTTCGAATTTACGATTTACTTAACACGGACGAATAGGAGAAAATTGAGCATGAACGTCCGTTTTGAGGATCATAAATATATCAGACAACTTCAAAATAACATTTATGATACTTGTTTGAACATGATTGACTAAAAATATTCTAATAGAAAATTTTTGTAAGTTATTCGTAATTTAAGATTTTATCAACATAGCAAAATTGAAAATTTTTCATACAAATATGCATTTTGGGGCTTTTTGCATTGGAAATAGTAGCATGGAAACTAAACAACGGAATTGACTCTGATAAAATAAATTAATAGATTAGAATAAGATAAATAAATCGAAGTGAACGGTGGATAGCCTATTTCATTCTGGGGCGGGGATTTCATTCTGTTACTGTATCAAGCTTGTGTCAAATTCCTTTCTCTTAACATGATTATAATATATCCCGCACTAGAAATTTATGAGAACATATATATGATGGAGAACTGAGCAGTGTCCACCTATGCCAACTAGTTTGATGTTGTTGGAAACGTCTTTATATGAAATAGTTAGAGCTAAACAAAATACAGGGTCCCCACAAATGTCAGTCCTAACTCTTTTAACTACTATACGGCTTCAGCTTTTGTTATAAATGTGGTATGCAAGTAGAATAAATTGGTCATGCGCTGCGAGACGCAATCGCTTACAGCGCCACCTGGTGGAAAACAGCAGAGTTAGCGTTCCTATCCTGAAAATGGTCTAAGATAGCGGAAAAATGTGAACTACGAAGTTGTTGAGCACCATTGATTTATTATGAAAAACACTTTGTAGACATTAATGCTAAAAATGAAAGCGTACATTTGTTTGTTAACAAGTTCTTGCAGACATTTACCGAAACGATCTCAGAAAGAAAAAGATATTCATCCTCAAGTATTTTTATGTCGAAACTCTTGACTTAGCTGCAATATGCACATATGTCCCTTATTTCAATTGGACGTTACACACTTTGTACCGTAGTGAATGTACACGCATGCTGTATAAAATTCAAAGTACGCTCACACCGGATTAACACACGGTCGCTCCTCTACACCTAGAAACTATTTTTTATTATTGCAGCTGCAGTTTTTCAGGGCTCCTACATGTCAGTCTGTTGCCTTGTTCTTTATCCACCTATAATTTTTAAAGGCTTTGAATTTGTACATTTTTTGTTAAAAAAAAACTTCACACGAGGAAAATTCCTTTATAAAATCATTAGGATTTAAACAAAAGACGCTTGTCTGTCTGTCTGTCTGTTTTCATGCTTTTTTGGTTCTCTTAGGTTTATCCACTTATAACTCCCTAAAGGAAGCCCCAATTTTCATATCTGTTTTATTGTGGGAAAGGTCTTTTTGTGCATATTGAGGCAGTTCATACATATTTTTCTGGGACATAAACACAAAATGACCAGTTATTTTAAATATGCAACTTTTATTGCCGTGATGCGAAATGTAAAGTTGCCCTCGAAAGTCTTTGCATGTTTAGCAATATCAAAAAATTTCACTGAAGAAAAGAAAAACTATTTTAGAAAAAATAGAACCAACTCCAAAAAGTAATTATTGTTCAAGCTATTAAAAGTTAATTGAAAATTGGCAGAAAATGGAATTGTAACTTTCGCCTGAAAGTATAAAATAAATTATTTCGCTAGCCAACATAAACACTAGTATTCGCCATAACATTTGAAGTTGGCACAAAATTAAATAAAAATTGATTCTTTTTTATTCAATACCCAGATTTAATTAAATTAAAAAAAATACATCCCACTTTAGCATTTGAATATTACATCAGAAAACTACTTAGCTTGAAATGAAATAATTAAGATTTCGTAAGCAACAAAAGTTCGCAACGAAAACTCTAATAACTTCTTAGAAATCTAAATCAGAATTGCGTTCCCTCTACGGGGATGTGACTCGTGGATCCATTTTATAGAGTAATAAAATAGTAAAAAAAAATTATTTTCCATGTTGAACGGAGAAGATCTCATAAGAAAGTGAATTTTGTGCAATGAATATTCCAACAGTAATCAAGGATTTACGGTTACTTTGCAAAATGTATTTAGTTTACAATCTCTTTTTCAGAATGGCTACCCTTGGCGGATAAAGAAGTTGATCGTATTAAACACGAATCGACTGGCGCGTCTCTTGTACACTATGGCAAAACCTTTTCTGCAAAAGAAGGTCACAGAGAGAGTGAGTAAAATTTTTTACTCTGTCAGTTAACAATTGCTATTATAATTGTTTCTAAAATTATTGCCAACTGTTTTTAAAGTAAGTTTACGCACATCACTTGCCATCTTTTTCCTTAATCTTGAAACTGTCTTTATGATATTCAAATGCAGGATTTAAAAAAAAAAAAAAAAAAAAAGAAAAGAAAAAAGAAAAAAAAAGGACGCACGCACCAGATTGTTTAAAATAATTAGACGTAATGCGGCTCTTAATAAAGCATAAATTATATTTTTGACTCAGCATGACAGTTTTACAAGATGTACAACTTTAAATTTATTTCTCGCGCCATTTCAATGAACAGGCTTCTACTGAATAGAATTTTAATGCAGTTACTTTTTAATTTTAAATTATTTCATTGAAAAAATGCGTTTCCTCGAAAGACTCTTTCTAGTTTTGTTATTTTTCGAATAAATGTGAATTAAGTCTTTCACTACAATTGAACAGCCGCTCTCAACGGCTTCCTGTAACCGATACAGGCGAGCGGATCGCCCCCAAAATCGATATCGACACGTTTCAAAAAAGATGTACTCAAGTTATCCAAAACCTCTTTATACCAAGAATTGTCCCCCCGATAATAAAAAAGATGGGCAAATTTCAACAGATGGAATAATCCGAAAGAAATCAAAAACTAATCAATAAAAGATTCACTCATTCCGTAGGAGACATTTCTTTCTTTATAATTTGCAAAGCACCACCTTGCGAACATTTTTTTTTAATTTCCTGAGCGTGTCTTCTAAAATGTGTAAAGAGACTCATTTAGATGGCAATTTGACTACTGTTTTAAACTATAGAAGCCATCAACAGTTAAATTATAATGAGCCCTCTTTTTTTTCGACTCAATATCTTGCAATGTTTGTTCTTATCCTTGTTCAATTTTTAACGTACAAGGTGATTAAGAGACATTTCAGTAGTGGCTTCAGTAGCGCTACTGAAGCTTTCCTATAAAAGCTTTCCATTTAATATTTGTAAACTGAATTGTATCAGGTTTGTTCAATAAAATATAGGCCCATGCAACCATTTTTATGGTTTTTGATGTATTTTTTACGGAATCTTTAAATTACGTTTTCCCAATTTGCATTTTTTCATGATTTTAAAAACGCTTAAACTTCCACAGATATATTATGTATAACAGAACTTACTTAAAAGAATTAGGGATGGATTTTAAAATTTATTACTTAGTTTTTGAGAAAAATAAAAATTAAAATGTGCATGACTAGGTAAAAATGGACAAAAAACATAACTTTTATTATAATTTTACTTTTGATATTTTTTCTTCAAAAGATCCATCGCTAATTCTTTTAGGTAGGTTCTGTGAAACACCCCAAATAAATATCAAGTTTTTTCTTAAATATCTGCAGAAGTTTAAGCATTTTGAAGATCATGAAAAAATCTGATGTGAAACAACCACACGACTTCCCTCGCCCACTATTACACGTATTACATACATTTTTATTTTTATGTACTTGGAGATAATACGATCAGGAGACAAAATTGACCTAACGAAATAGAAACCTAACATTTTTTTCTGTATGAGAAACGAGTAACGACATATAAAACAAAGTTTGCATAGCAAGTTAGAAAATAACAGAAAAAAAGGGTCGAGTTACATTTTGAAACACCCATTTCCGAGATCTAAAATGAACCTACCTAAACAGGATGATTGTTAAATTTTCCTGTGATAACCACGTAATACATGAGAAAGGATATCTAAAATGAATTTATGTAACAATTTTCAAGAAAATAGATAGAGCCGTTTTTGAGATACCAACTTTTACCAAAACTTGGCCTTCTTAATGATCGACCGGAAAACAATAATTACATACAAAAGGGATATAAAATTTATTACGTATTTAAAAGGAAGTTAATAGGACGAGTTTGAAAAAAATCCGTACAGCCATTTTTAAAGGAACGCACTTGCGAGACCGGAAATTGAGCTATTTATACAGAACGCCTATATCCATTTTTCTGAACTAACCAACTATATAAGTCGAAAGAACATCTAATAGAGTGTTTATACAGCAACTTTGAAAAAAATCGTTAGAGCCACTTTTGAGATACGGACTTACGATTCCACTTCCGGCTTTCCTATTTTCACCAAAATTTGTAAACTTCATCTTTACAACAAACTTGCACCCATTCTGAAGTTTTGTAGTTCTATCTTTATTAGTTTCGGAGACATGATTGCTAGAAGATTTCGCTCATACATACATACACACTGACCCATTGTAAAAAAATACTTTTTTGGACTCAGGTGGCTTTAAAACGTGTAATTCCTGTGAAAACTCGATGGAAGTAAAAATGCAAACTGAGAAAACGCAATTTAAAGATTTCAAATTTGTAAAAAATATCTAAAAGCATTGTTGCGTGAATAATACAAATAAATGAATGAATGAATAATATAAATAATGAATAATTATTGCGTGAATATATCTGTACTGATAAGTATAAAGGATTTAAGTCCATATTCTTGATTTTCCAGGAGACGAAAAAGAAAGTTAAACTAACTAAACACTACTGAGCAGAATCGATTAGGAAAAAGGGATTATGTTGGTTTATACGCTTTATACCATTCAGTGATTGTCAATCTTCATTTAATAAAGGGAAAAATTGAATTAAATATTTTATACCAAAGATGAATGCTAAATTTCTGACTTGAATCTTTTTTTACCAATGGATTTTCTCAAAGACTCAATGACATGAATTTAAATCCTTTATACAAATCGATAGAGAATTTTTCTCTGAGTCTGACTATGTACTTAACTCAAAATCGACATTTTTGGACTTGAATCCTTTATACTTATCAGTGCAGATACATTCTATTAAGAAAAAAAAAAAAAAAGTATATAGTTAAATTTATAAATCGATATGAAATCTTCAGGGGTGCCAAGTCAAAGGTCCTCTTAAACTGCCCCTGTTAACTACGTCGAGCGGAAAACCCTCCAGTTTGGCATAGGGACGACTAGATACTCTCCAAAAGTAAATAAATGACTTCACGAAAATTCCACAATTTTCAAAAATGGGTTGACCACTGGATCAAAAACTAATCCATACGTGTTCGTCTTTTTCACGAGTTCCGTATGAGTCAATTACCTACTCTATCTTCTGTTTTTCCACACACGTCCCCAATGAGTGGACATTTTTTAACTAACTTCTACTTTTATCTATATATATACATAAGAAAAAAGTGATACATTCGCAAATTGTTTTCGACCTTCGGTTTTCAATGGTTTGCCACGTTTTGGAATGCCTTGAACAAGATTGGATCCCTTTTAGAAAATGTCTGTTTGTTTGTGTCTTACCAAAATTTTGTGGAAACTGCATGTGAAGAAATAATGAAATGAATTTCTACAAAGCTTTATGCTTGTTATTTTGACAAAGATGGGTGCTTTTTTCCCACATATTGCCCAACAGGTGTCCCTATTAGGCTGCCTATTCTCTCCTATACAGAAATACTATGACTCAGTCTCCAGGGTGCAAGAGCTCAAAATGCTTGATATGCGAATAGGCACTTATAAAAAAAAGAACAGTTGCATTTCGGGAGTGCCGACAGAAGTGAAAACGTAAACAACTATGTGTGTATTTCTTGAATCGTCAGGAAATATTTTATTGTGTAGAAAATACTTTTAAATGAAGTGTTTTTTTATTCATTAATATAAACTACTACTACAAAAATTATATTACAATTTTATTTAATGCGCTAACTGCAATAGAGACAGTGTCCGGAGATGAGAGAAGTCGTGTAAAGCCGCACCAGACTGTAAAAACGTGAGAAAAATGGCGGCTTTGGCCTTTCTCACGGTTTTGTGAGGTCTACCTGGAATATAGACAGTGTCCGGAGATGAGAGAAGTCTTGTAGAGCCGCACCAGATTGTAAAAACCTGGGAAAAATGGCGGCTTTGGCTTTTATCACGGTTTTGTGAGGTCTAACTGGAACGTTTCCGGCTGCAATCTTTAAGAGGCAGTGTCCGGAGATGAGAGAAGTCGTGTAGAGCCGCACCAGATTGTAAAAACGTGAGAAAAATGGAGGCTTTGGCCTTTCTCACGGTTTTCTGAGGTCTAACTGAAACGTTTCCGGCTGCAATCTTTAAGAGACAGTGGCCGGAGATGAGAGAAGTCGTGTAAAGCCACACCAGATTGTAAAAACGTGAGAAAATGGCAGCTTTGGGCTTTCTCACGGTTTTGCGAGGTCTAACTGCAATAGAGACAGTGGCCGGAGATGAGAGAAGTCGTGTAGAGCCGCACCAGATTTTAAAACAATATACAGTGTATAATTATTAACACTTCACATTAGCAAGTTAATTGTATGATACATTATTTGTATCATACAAGGATGGCAAGCGTTTGCTGACGATGACGGGAATTCAATGATTTTTGTTCACCCAAAGGTTTTCAATTCAAATGGAAAGCGTTAGCTGACGATGACGGGAGTTCAATGATTTTTGTTCACCCCAAAGTGCTCAACGCGCCTAAAGAAGTTTTCACTTAAAAAAAAAAACTATGTTGACTCTATTTTAATGCATATCAGACGACAGGCGTTGTTGCTATGCTTCCATTTACCTCGTTTACAGATTAGGTATATCTCAGCTCCTATAATATAAATTCACCCAAACTTCATAGCAGGTGCATATTATTAAAAACTATGCTGATTCCATCTGAGTATGTATGCTGACAGAAAACATTGCTATTACTCCCATTTTACAATTTTCTAGATCGCTATAACTCGGCATCTATTAGTTATAATGGCACCGAATTGCATAGGCAACATCTTTATTGCAAGAATGCGCGCTGGATAAAATTTTTGCGCTGTTTATCCAGAAAGTCGCTCTCTCAGGCAATAGGATGTAGGTGAAGCCATCGTGACTCACTGGATGGCACGCTTCAGCTGCAATAGGCTCTTGTTAGCAAAAGTTTGATTCTAAATGTACCTTGTTCGTTTCTTTGGCAGATTTTCCTCCTCGGATCCGACGTGGCAGCTCTCCATCGGCACGTGAATCCAGCCTTGTTGCCCAAGACGCTGAAAGGACACCTGGAAGACAAAGAGTGTGACGCATCGCAGCATGTGCTCGACAATTTACCCTATCTTAGATACGAGAGAATGTTTATCTAGGAATAAAATACACTGCGATGCAAGAGCTCTGATGCCGTTCCCGCTGATTCTTACGTAAAATGACCTCCTGAAACCGAATAGGACTCCCATTTTGACCACTCACCCACCGTTTTCTCGGGACGCCACCTCCTCCCCCCATTTTTATCACTTTTTTGGTCATTTTATAGTCATGAATTTGATTTGGAGAATGGAAAAGAATTATTTTAACACATGAAAAGAGAAAATATATAATGTATAATAAATAATAAGTGAATAGAATAAGTGAAATTTGTAATTTCAGCGGCTAATCCCCCCTAAAATTTTCCCTTGCTGCAAATGTTCAGAATTTTTTACTTCTGTAGTCCCTCGAAGATATTGATCAGTTAAGATATTCCTTTTCTCCCCTTCAAATCAAATGTATAGCCATAAAATTAGGGAGGCGTCCCCAAAAAACGGTGGGTGATAGGGCACAATGGGCGTCCTATTCGGATTCAGGAAGTCATTTTCCATAAGAATTTGCAAAAAGGGCGTTGGGGCCCAATTTCATGCAGAGCAGTCCCCTCGGAAATGTAGAACTATGCACATAAAATGACTTCAAAAAATAGGTGTGTTTGCTTTATAGTGTCGATATTTTTTATCAACTAATATATTTTATGTACAAGTACATATAGATTAAAATACAGTTTTTTTTTTTTTAACTCGTTGTATACATAAAAGGGAATTAGAATAATTTACACACAAAATTTGAGCTCTATACATAGAACACAAGTATGAAGATGTATTTGGTTTTAATACATACTTAATACATGCTTTTAATACATACCTTTAATACATACTTTTAATACATACAGTTTAAGTGTAGGATCTCCTTGGAAATTTTTGTCAGAATTTTTTTTTACATGTTTTATATCTTTATAAAAAAAAAAAAAAAAAAAAAAAAAATCTTTTTTGTATTTAAAAAGTACCTTTTGATCATTGCATTTTTAGTTAATTTAGGATAATATTTCATATTCTTTTCCCATTTCTAACGTACAGCTAGGTTTAAAATGGCATTGACAGAGGTAAAAATTGCACTTTTTAGTGTTTTTTTTTTCCTGTAAAGTGATCTAATCAGACTCAAGGAAAACAGATAAATGACGTGATTATTACTTGGTTTTCCCTGAAAAGGACTGAGTGAATTTCCTGATAACATACATTTATCATGAATTTTAACATTTGTGAAGAAAATGAAATGCCACGTTTATTTAAATGAGGGTAAGAATTCGAATATTTAAACCGAAAAAATCATAAATGTCAGTATTAAATAATATCATATTACACATTAATGTATTTTTAGCTATTACGCAAATTATTATTATTATTTTAACCTATAGTTAAGTATTGGATCGTTTCTAGAACAGAAGATCCTATGTATCTGGTGAAATCGAATGGAAAAAAAACCGACAAATCTTGCAAACACATTTCTTATCGACGACGATTTATGTCCAGATCAACAAAAGATTGTTTATTTTTTTTAGTCGGATGTTCGTGATTTTTTTTTTTTTTTTTTTTTTTTTTTTTTTTTTTTAAGAATATATTTAGGTACATTTAGATTAAAGACAGTACGAAATCTATGTTTTCAACCAATCTCGCAAGTGTTTATTTATTTATTTATTGTGAAAGAAAAACGTCTTTGTATGATATATCTTCGCTGGAAAGATTATGAATGACTCACAGTTTGGTTTTTATAGGCGTATAAAATGGAAAACTCTATGAATTTTTACTTCCCCATCATACTATAGGTATGGGGAACTTGGTGAATCGTGAAAAATTTCGACCTCGGTTTTTTGACTTTTTTATACGTTTTCAGGTGTGAGGAATCCGAAAATGACAAAATTTGTATGGTGTCTGTTAGTGTGTTAGTCCGTTAGTGTGTTAGTGTGTTAGATCTCCTGAACAAATGATCGCAGAGAGGTCAGAGCAGTTTTAAAATATTACTTTCGATACTGGCAAGAACCCTATTCATTTGCAACATTCGAATTAAAAAACTTCGTAAGTTATGAAAAATTTACGATTTTCTTAACATGGGAGAATAGGACAAAATTTCACTTAAACGTGCAATAAATGGAAACTTTTACTGTAAAAATGTCAGACCAGTTTTAAAATATCAGTTTGGATGCCGGAAGGAACATCAGTAACTATAAATAGGCTACTTTGGAAATTTCGCAAGTTATTGGAAATTTACGAATTTCTTAACATGGCAGTATAGGACAAAATTTCACATAAACGTCAATTTTGAGAGATATTTTCATCGTAAAGATGTCAGACTACTTTTGAAATATTATTTAGAACACTGGCATGAATATTAATGACTATGAATTTTCCAATATAAAGATTTCGTAAGTTATTGGAAACTTACGAATTTCTTAACATGGCATAAAATCTTTTTGTAAAAAAATAGAACCGACTCCAAAAAAGCAACTACTATTCAAACAACAATCTATAACACTACAATTAATCATAACTTTTGAAGACGGCGCAAAATTAAATAAAATTTAATTAGTTTTTAAAGGTTTGTTTTTCGATCGGTAGCAACAAATGCTGTTGTCTCGAATGATCCATTTTCATGTTTCCTTTATTATTTTATCACTGTATACAATGGGTCCATTAGTAGCATCCACATAGAACAGTGAACATTCTTCACAATGCGGTATTTATGTTTCTACGAATTTAAAGTTTCCTTTGCAAATTTGGTATAACTTTGATAACTATCATCTTTGGTGGCTTTCGGATTTGGCGATCAAAACGTAATGCAAAAATATACACGCAAGATGTACATTTTCATAATATGTATTGTACGAAGTATTGTTTCATATTCTTGATTGCTCTCTTAATATACCTTATCAAAATATAATGATATCCCAAAGAAATTAAACATGTTTGCCAGATAATTTTGCGATTTTTCTTTCACCAATTACGTCAGATACCAGCATCTTTGCCAACTTTTGCTGATTACGAAATCTTATTTGTTTTCTTGTATCAAAGTAGTTTTCGGCTGCGTTTTGCAGGTGACACTGTAAGATGTGTATTTTGAATAGGATTTGATTTTTGTATTGAAAAAAGGTATCAATTTTTATTTAATTTTGCGCCGACTTCAAAAGTTATGATTAATTGTAGTGTTATAGGTTGTTTGGCGAAGGAAATTATTTTATACTTTTAGGCGCAATTTACGGTTTCATTTCGTACCAATTTTTTTTTTTTTTAGTTGTTTGAATAGTAGTTGCTTTTTTGGAGTCGGTTCTATTTTTTTACAAAAATATTTTACTTTTCTCTTTTCAGTGAAAAGTTATTCATATAGCAGAACATCAGAAGACGTTGGACGACAGTTTCACAAATCACAACTTCCAAGAAAAGTGACATTACTCAAAAAATGGTTTATGTCACTGAAAAATGCATGAAATGCACCCAATGTAAACAAAAAAGTTACATCTCCATCTACAAAGTTATCCACTCGAGAGACAGTTATGCCAGTTTTATTCTAGTCAAGTTATTTTTAAGTTGATTTTTCTCAAATGCTGCATTTTTAAGTTGTGTCACTTTTCTTGCCTTTATAGGATATGAGCAAAAAACTATCTATTGAATGAACATACGTTAAATTAAAATGTCTTTAGAAATGTAAAGAACGGATACGCTGTATTCGTAACCAAAAATTCTGTTAGGCATATATAATGAACTTTACAGTGAATACGTGTCACCTGTTGCGCTGGAAATTGCGAAGCGTAAAGTTCACACAACGAGCAAAATATGCATTGCAGCTGACGGACAGAAGTTTCAACATCGATACTTACATACTGCTTTTACCAGTGTAGCTGCATGCGTTCAGCAGTTAGAGTGAGAACAGACTTTTGTAAGTATCCTGTAATTTGTTTATATCTTAATGAAATCATAATGAAACCTATTTAAGGCTAAGATTATTACGGCAACAAAAAAGTATTAAAATTAAATCATCTCTTACGAAGTTATAAGCTAACAAATTTCAACAACAACAACAACGAGAAACGTGGTTTGTATTGAGAACTCTTCCTTTATGAAGTCGATTAAAAACGTCTATGCGTTAATCGATGTGACTGCTTAAAATAACCATACTTTGAATTTTACATAGCGTAAATGTCACCGCTACGCTACAACATATACAATGTCGTTCAAGTGTGCACAAAATAGGAAATTGTGAACAAACAAATGCATGTTTTAAGCGTTCTGTTTTTAGCATTAGTTTCTAAACTATCTTTTTGTACTAAATCGATGTTGCTCTGCAATTTTATAATTCACTTTTTTCCCCTGTCTTGAACCGTTTCCGAGATAGGAACGCTAACTCTACCGTTTTCCACCAGGTGGCACTGTAGGCGGTTGAATCGCTTTTTACATATTCACTTTACCATACCTACATACCATTTTTATGACTATAGCTGCAACTGCTCAGCAGTTAAAAGAGTTGGGACTGACTTTTTTGGGACCTTGTATTTTCTTTTGATCGTAAATATATTACAATGGGACCTATTTCAAACCAAGACCTTTACAATAAAATAAAAAGCATAAAAATCGGATCATCCGTTGAGAAGTTAACAAACAAAAACAAAAAAACATACGCTTTGTATTGAGAAACTCCTCCTTTTTGAAGTCGGTTAATTAGAGCGTCTCTTACGAAGTTATAAGCTTACAAACACCAACAACAAAACATAGCACGAATTAAGAACACCCTCCTTTCTGAAGTTGGTTGAAAACGACTTTGCGCTAATCGATGTGACCGCTTACAGTAACAGTACTTTGAACCACAGAGTATACGTATCATCTGCTACGCTGCAAAGTCTGCAACGTAGTTCAAGTGTGCACAGTGTAGGAAATTGCGAACAAACAACTGCACGTTTTAAGCGTTCTATTTTTATCAATAATGTCTGAAAACTGTCTTTTCGTAGTAAATTGATGATGCTCTATAACTTCGTAATTAACTTTTCTTCCATCTTGAACTGTTTTTGAGATAGGAGCTCTAATTCCACTGTTTTTCACCAGATGGCGCTTTATTTTCTTTAGATTGTAAAGATATTGCAATGGGACCTACTTCAGACCAAGATATTTACAACAAAACACAAAGTATCAAGTAACTGTATTTTGAACTATATAGCGTACAGTCGGTAACAAAAGTGTCCAAACACTAGCAAAAATTCCTATGTAAAAAAAAAGTATACTTCATATGGTTTTGGTAACTAAATTCTTATCGAATCATGTTCTAACACTGACTAAGAACAGGATTCGACAAGGATTTATTTCACAAAACCTCATGAAGTGTACTTTTTTACATAGGAATTTTTGCTAGTGTTCGGACACTTCTGTTACCGACTGTATGTCTCAACAGCTACCCTACAACGTGTGCAATGTAGTTCAAGTGTGTATAGTGTAAGTAATTGCGAACAAAGAAATGCACGTTTTTAGCATTGTATTTTTAGCATCAATGTCTAAACTATCTTTTCGTACTAAATCGACGATGCTCTGCAATTTTATAATTCACTTTTTCCCCCTGTCTTGAACCGAATCCGAGATAAGAACGCTAGCATTAATATCTAAAGAATCTGTTTGTACTAAATCGATGATACTCTTCAACTTTGTAATTCACTTTTTTCTCTAGAACCTTTTTCGAGATAGGAACTTTAACTGCTCTATTTTCCACCAGGTGGCGCTGCAAGCGGCTTAACCTTGTACTGCATGGCCACTTTGCTATACTTACATACCATTTTTATCACTATAGCTGCAGCCGTTTAGCAGTTAAAAGAGTTGGGTCTAATTTTTGGTGCACCCTGTATTTTCTTTAGATCGTAAAGATGTTACAATGGGACCTATTTCAGACCAAGGCATTTTCAACAAAACAAAAAGTATCAAAATTGGAGCATCCGTTCAGAAGTTATGAGCTAACAAACAAAAAAAAAAAACATACGGTTTAAATTGAGAACCTTCCTTCTTTTTTGAAGTCGGTCAAAAATAGAGCAAAATTTCACATAAACGTGAATCTTGAGGGATATTTTCATCGAAAAGATATCAAACCACTTTTTAAATATTATTTTGGATACTGGCATGAATATCATAGACTATGATTTTTCCAATTAAAAAAATTCGTAAGTTATTTGGAATTTACGATTTACTTAACATGTCATAATACGGCAAAATTGAGATTAAACGTCCATTTTGAGGATCGTAAATACATTAGACAACTTCAAAATTGCATTTATGATATTTGTTTGAACATGATTGAATACAAATATTCTAATAGGAAAATCTCGTAAATTATTCGTAATTCACGATTTTATCAACATAGCAAAATTGTAAATTTTTCATATATAAATATGAATTTTGAGGATTATTGCATTGGAAATAATAGCATGAAAACTAAACAACAGTATCGACCCTGATAAAATAAATTACTAGATTAGAATGAGATAAATATATCGAAGTGAAGGATAACCTATTAGGCGGGGATTTCATTCTGTCATTGTATCAAGCTTTGGTCAGATTCATTTCTTTTAAGATGATTATAATATGTCTCGCACTAGACATTTATGAGAACATGACTATGATGGGGAACTGAGCAGAGTCCATCTATGCCAACTAGTTTACTGTAATATTTGGATATTTCATTATTATTGGTCATTTTTCATAAAAGTAAGTTTTCTAAAACGAAGATATTAGTGACATTTTTTTTTTTTTTTTTTTTTTTTTTTTAATGTATCCGATTACCAAATCGTAAATCGTAAATCTATCTCAGGTAACGATTGCTGCGCATTCGAATATTCAATCATAATTTCTGCTTCACACAAACACATCCTGTAAAAATTTGAATGAAATATTTTTTCAGTTACCCTGGACGAATGAGTTTAACATTCATCGTAGCTATAAGGTCTTTCGTTATGCCCAATTGCAACGTGAATTCTGATACGTTTATCGCATTTAGGCCATATTTCATATTTCAGTCTATATATATAAACAGAATTAATCTGGTGTGTCACTCACAAGACTTTCTCTTACTCTGAAATTGAATACTATAAATACAGGTTGCAGATTAACAGGTAAGATAACGAGTACTGTTATGTAAACCTGTGTTAAACAATTCAAATTAGGCTTCGGAAGAGTTTTATATGATAATCAGTTCTGTCCCCCTCAACCTCCTGTTTCATTAATGCACCTATAGAATTTAATTCGGTTATTAAAAAATAATTCTGTTTTTAAAAAATAATTTATTAAAATTATTATTTAAAAAAATTATCTTATATGATAATGCAGACGATTTCTATATTAGAGAAGCAGTATAACACTAAATATATATATATATACTAGCAGACCCGGCCACGCGTTGCTGTGGCTATGTTATACGTTGAATTATAATGTAGTAAAATATTCAATATATTAAAATTATTATTTACGAATAAAGACCATCCTTGATAACATCCTTGATCTTAGCAGACTTGACCCGCTTCGCTGGTCCCTATTTTTAAATGATTCACTATAATTAAAGAATTCTCAAAATTGCATTAATTTTTAACATGTGAAAAAAAAAGAGAAAAAAAAAATCTGATCGGGAAAAATGTTCGACACTCATAATGAATCCATATATTATCGAAAGGAAAATGATATAAAATACAAAAAAATCTTCTCTCATTGGTGGAATAATCTGTTCGGACCCCCACTGCCTGCGGCAGTGTATACCTGCGCAAACCATGCGCACCGTTTCTTCATCCACCGTTCCCGCCCTTCTTAATAACTCTATACTTTCGAAAATATCCGCAATCGATTTATCGGGCCTTAAAACTTAATAATACTAATTTTCAAAGTTCTAACTCTTATTTCTATTATTTTGCCCCTTTGCCCTCCCCCCTCCCACTATTCTAAATAATTTCACAAATTCGAAAATATCTACAGTTTATTTGTAGGTGTCAAAAACCTGTATGCACCAATTTGAACGATCTAACTATATTTTTATTTTTTGCCCCTCTGCCCCCCTTCCCGCCCCTCCTAATAAATTTACAAATTCGAAAATATCCGCAATCGATTTGTTGGTATCAAAAATTCTATGCACCAATTTTGAATGATCTAACTCCATTTTTATATTTTGCTCCTCTGCCCCCCCCCCTTTCCCGCTCCTCTTAATAATTTTACAAATTCGAAAATATCTGCAATCGATTTGTACGTATCAAAAACTTCTATGTACCAATTTTTAGCGATGTAACTCTATTTTTATTTTTTTGCCCCACCGCCCCCTTACCCGCCCCTCCTAATAACTTTACACTTTCGAAAATATCCTCATTCGATTTGCAGGCCTCTAAAACCTCTCTATACCAATTTTGAACAGTCTATCTGCATTTCTATTTTTTTTTTTTTTTTTTTGGTTGTTGTTGTTTGTTTGTTTGTTTGTGAAATCACGTTTTGGCCCCTCCCCCCCCCCCTTTTGGGAGGCGAATTTTGCAATAAAAACTATCCTATCTCTCAAGTTGGACCAAATTGCACACAGTGTCCAAATTTCATTAAAATCGGCTCATTAGTTTAGGAGTTCATCGCGGACAAACATAATAAATTTTATATATAAAGATATATATATATATATATTATATTAAATTATAAAGTTTTGATCAATGAAGCACAAATAAGTAAAAAACAGGATTAATTTCACTGCATTATCTTCATTATAATATGAATTCAATTTACACTTCAGTCTAAGTAACACGTGGCCGGCTATGCTAACACCAAAAATTTAAAAAGTGGAAATAATTGAATTATACGAAATTTATTAATAGGTTAAAAAGTTGAAGATTCTTTGTGTAGATGGCAGCACCAAATATATTTCAGCTTTCATTTCAACCCAGTCGAAAGGTATCGACATCTGTTAGAATCATTTGGAGTTAACAGATAATTGTGACTGTCAAATAATAACAGACAAATAATTAGCAATAAATTAAAATTGCGACTATAATTTGAGATTTAAACTATCCTATCTCTCAAGTTGGATCGAACTGCACATGGTGTGCGAATTTTATTATAATCGGTTAAGTGGTTTAGGAGTCCATTGAGGACAAACATTGTGACACGAGATTTATATATATTAAGATATATATAAAGTTGAATTTATTCTCAGTATTACATTTAAAAAAAAAAAAAAAATCTTTGTTAAAAATGCAAAAATTCGATAACTTTATTTTAAATTAACGCATATCGATGGTTCAACCATTCGATTTAAAGGTATTGGTGAGCTCTTTTGAAAGGTACCCATCATGAAAATTTCCTCCCCTTGTGGGGGGACTCCCCCCCACCAGGGGGGAGGCGAGGCTCCTACATACACAAAAAAATCTGGAGTGACTCCACTCGACTTTCCGAACATTGAGTAACTAACAGTTTTGTAGATAAAATAAAGAAAGAGGAGTTGCTAAACTAACAAAAGAGAGAAAACCATAACAGAGTGCTTGAGTATTTTTCTCCATATATCACACGAGGTTTTATTTAACGCTACTGAACTTTGAGCCCTTAGATCATAAGGATAAAGAATTTTTCGTTGTGTCCCTGTAAAAATCTATAAATGCTAGATTCACCAAAATGCTTATAGTTAGTGCAACAGCGATTTATAATATTCATATACATTTTCAGCTCAATTCAATAAGTCGTTTAGATGCTATCGCACTTTTAAAAAATCTGGCCCCATAGGCCATAATGATAAAGAATTTTTCTTTGTGTCCCTGTAAAAAAACTGTAAGTGCTAGATTCACCAAAATCTATACAGTTGGTTCAAATGTGACCTATAACGTGTGTACAAATTCTTTGCTCAGATTAATAAGGCGTTTAGACGCTATCACACTTTTAAAAATTTGGCAAAGAATTTTTCTTTGTGTCCCTGTAAAAAAACTATAAGTGCTAGATTCTCCAAATTCTATACAGATTGAGTATCTGTGACCTATAATATGTGTATAAAGTTTTTGCTCAATTGAATAAGGCGTTTAGATGCTATCGCACTTTTAAGATTTTGGTCCCTTGGCCATAATGATAAAGAATTTTTCTTTGTGTCCCTGTAAAAAAACTATAAGTGCTAGATTCACCAAAATCTATACGGTTCGTACTGTGGTGACTTACAATATACGTACCAACTTTCAGCTTATTCGAACAAAGCGTTTAGACGCTAGCGTGTTACTCACAGACATATACACATACATACACACATACATACACACATACATACACACACATACATACATCATCGTAAAAATAGTGAAAACGGACTCAGGGGACCTCGAAACGTATAGAAACATCAAAATCTCGAATTCGGATTTTTGACATGATTACAATACTTTCCTCACTATAGTGTTCGGAAAGTAAAAATTTTCCCATTTAACTACTTCTATTACAAAATAGTATGTTGTGGTCACTACAAGACTTTCTTCTATATTTTCCTTTACAAATTCACTCAATAACAATATTTAAATAAATAAATAAATAAAATACGATTTTTTTTTCAAAGTTTTTTTCGTGAAAAGGAAAAAAAAAAAATTATAACTTTGTTTTAAATTATCACATATTTATAGTTGAACCACTCGTTTTAAAGATATTGATGAGACCTTTCGAAAGATAACCATCTTGAAAATTTACCCCCTGGGAGGGAAGCGATGCCCCCACATGCAAATTTTTTTTTTAATAATTAACTACTACTATTATCAATAATTCATATTAATTTTACAATCATAGGTTAAGAATAACTCTCATTATGTACATTTATACGAAATTTTGTCCTATACTGCCATGTTAAAAGTTTAGAAAAAATACGATCACAGCGTCACCTGTTGAGCGATTGATCCCCAAATCTAATCAGCACCAGTTTATGTCTGGGGCCAACTAAAAAACAAGTTTGGTTAAATTTCGTTTAAAAAAAAAAATTCTAAGTTTTTTTTTTTTTTTTTTTTGTTAAAAGTAAAAAAAAATCGATAACTTTGTTTTAAATTATCGCAGATTTATAGTTCAACCATTCGTTTTAAAGGTATTGACGAGACCTTTCGAAAGATACCCATCTTGAAAATTTACTCCCCTCGAGGGAGGACTTCCCCCCCCCCAGGGGGGGTGGCGAGGCTCCTACACATACAAAAAAATTTTCCCAGTTGACTATCTCTAATATAAATAATTCTTGTAAAATCCATAATGATTACTAAAAAATAATTCTCTTTATGCACATTTATACAAAATTTTGTCCTATATCACCATGTTAAAAATTTAGAAAAGGCGGGATGGCAACGCAACCTGTAAAACAATTTTTACCAAAAGTTGATAGGCACTAACTTATGTCAAGGTGCAACTACATACCAATTTGTATGAAATTCTGTGCAGTAGTTTCTGAGATACAGTTGCCACAAAATTTTGTCACACACACACTCAGACAGACATTTTCTAAAAATGGTCAAATCCTGTTCTACAGCTCTCAAAACGTGTAAATCCATCAAAAACCTGAGGTCGAAATTTTTTACGAATCCAATACTTTCCTCTATTGAATATAGAAGAAAGTAAAAATATATATTGGTTTCATTTGGATTAGTGCATTTGGTCTATAGATGTTAATCTACTCACCTGCAATTTCCCCCATATACGTGATGTATTTGAATACTTTTGCGTGTCCCTGTACATGAACCATTTGCTTCATCTCAACGAAAATCCTACATGATACACATTTAGAGTACCGAGTTTAGAATTTCTGCTACTATTTGTTCTTGAGATATGCTGATCACAGACACACAGACAGAGACACAGACCATTCCCTAAAAACATGATTTTCCTATTCAGGGGACCTCAGAACATGTAAATATAACAAAAACTCACGTTCGATAATTTGACCCTAAAACAATACTTTCTTGACCCTATGGGTAAGAGAAAGTAAAAATGGTCCAACATAATATTTATAGTTCTAAATTTGTGAATTGGTTCTCTTTTTTCTCCCCAAGAACTTGAAAATCGTACTACAAGTGTTTTTTTTTTCTTTTTTTTTTTTTTTTTTTTTTAAGTGGCATTTAGGGTTTTTTGTTGCATTTACAGTATCTAAAACCTAAATGCGATAATGTACTGAAACACTATCTAAGCCTTCTCCAGTTTTTCGCCCTAGAGATTTATGCGTCTTGGGTGCTTTTGATTGGATAAAACCGTTTTTAATAAGCAGTTTTCCAATGGTTCTGTCGGATTTTTTGTAGGAACAGAACAAGATTCCGTTTGGGTGTAGATTGTTCTTCCATCTTACACATTTTTACGAAGAATATTTGAAAACGTTCATTCATGGTTTTGCGAAAATCTGAAATTTTCATCGCAAATATCTTTTTCTATAATGGATGCCTGAAAAGATATTATTGGACATTACAGCCTTTATTGCACTCCCCCTTAAACGCTTGTGCTGTCAGAAATAAAAAATTCTTTGGTCATTATTATAACACCAGTAGAATGAGTAGATAGGTCTTCGTTAGTCATCTTTATATCACTAGCAGGACATATCTTATTATCAAATCTTTAATTAAGAATTTAGGGAGACCTATTTTCTCTGTTCATTAAATTATAATATTTAACTGACATGTTTTCGTGAAGAAATTTACCTGTGTCGCTCACTATGTATATCTATATTCTCATTAGCAGTTATATGGGTGGTCTAATGGGTGAGTAGCTGTGAACAACACCCCCTTTCACGATCTGGACTCTTCTCTCTTTGCTTAAATCTTTTTACAGATACCGACATCATAATGATCTTCACTTTGTCATTTTACTGCAGCATTCTATTTTCACAAGGTCCCGGGATAATTTTTTAATCTGACCTAATGATTTTTGTATTTCTAACAATAACAAAATAACTTTTTTAAACATAACCTTTACTTAAAATGATAGTGTAATATTTCTTAATTAATTTTCCAATTTCAGTGCTTACAAATTATTTAATTGTCTACAATAATAATAATCTTATGCTATAATGAGCAATATTTGTGTGTGTATATATATATGTATATTTCACGGTTCTGGAAAACGGTAGCTCGGACAGTCACGTGATTTAACACAAAGGTGCCCCCCGAAGGGTCATTGTGCACATCGAAGTCAGATTTTCGAATTTTTGATTAGTTTTCTTTTAATTAATAAAAATATGAAAATAATAAGCTAATAATAGCAAAAATTTAGCCATTTAAATTTTATCCATAATTTAATTATCGCAAAAAAAAAAAAAAAAAAATTATGTGTCTCACAAAAATTGACGTAATTATCACTTTAAAAATTTTTTTTACACATTGATAAAGTGCTAATATAGTTTACGATGCTAATATATCTTGTACTAATACGATGCTAATATATCTACTGGGCGATTTTTTAAATTTTTGCGTTGAAGTACACTGAACATTTTTCGCCAAGAAGCTT
The DNA here is from genome assembly GCA_963930645.1 of Salticus scenicus. Lineage (NCBI taxonomy): Eukaryota > Metazoa > Arthropoda > Arachnida > Araneae > Salticidae > Salticus > Salticus scenicus. The sequence continues at coordinate 312,354,867 of OZ005655.1, forward strand.
AATTTAGCAACAGCGATTTAATCTAGGTAGCGCATGAAAAATATAAAAATTATAAAGTATTACAAAAAAAAAAAAAAAAATAAAAATAAAATTCCTTTTCCGCAAGCTTAAAGGCAAAGGTTTTACGTTAATGTTACAAAAGTAAAGAAACATTACATATGCATTAATACATTACTTATCCAATGACTTTGTTCTCACACATTGCATTATTTACGTCGCTATTCTGTTTTCAAGAAATTTAATTTTTAACTACAAAAGGGGCCATTCTACTGAAAATTTTAGGCTAGATTTATTGGTCAGTAAATGTTTCAATTTTTTAAAGTCCAAGTTCATTGTTCAACAAATAGAAGCCATAAAGATATACAATCCCAGCAATGGTGAATCCGGGAGGGGCTATCGGGCTACAACCAGGCTGAATCAAAATTATAAATTTTATTTAAAATCCATATAACTGTTGGTTCAATATCTGTCTTTTAAAGAAAAAATAATAGAAACGTGAAAGTGCACTTGTGACCTTACTTGGTCAAGCACTGGTGAGCCAAATACAGTTAAGTGCTAGCGAGCATGGCGATGGAGAATGGCAGCTTTGGCATCATTATATTTTCTTCCTACGCGAAAACCTCATATCTCTTCACGGACCAATATCTTGTTTCCGCAAGATAAAAAGTCAAAGGAAGCTGTAACATATTACTCTCAATTTCAATCGTAAATTTTAAATTCATGCCTAAACCAGCATTCTAAACTATTCATCACAAACGATATTGGTATTAAGACTAACGTATTATTTTAATTTTATATTTTTAAATGATTAATTAAAGCTGTTAACATGGTTTTTATATTTCCAATGACCCTTTTACTTTCTCTTACCCATAAGGTAGAGAAAGTATTGTTTTAGGGTCAAATTTTCGAACGTGAGTTTTTGTTATACGTTTGGAGGTGGACTGAATCCGAAAATCATGTCTTTAGCGAATGGTCTGTGTGTCTGAAGTGCAGAAAAATCAAACTTGGAATTCTAAATGTGTATGCTGAACTAAGCTTTTCGTTGAGATGAAGCAAATGGTTCGTGTACAGGGACACCCAAGAGAATTCAAATACATTACGTCTATGGGAGAAAATGCAGGTAAGTAGAGTTTAATAGCCATAGACTGCACTAAACCAAATGAAATTAATATATACTAGCAAACCCGTGCGAAATTTTCGCACTTTATTTCTTTTCTTATTTACCTTTAAAATTTGAAACTCGTAAATATTATACCCATTTCACCACCTGATTAAAATTTTAATTTAGCAGAAGCTAAAATGTCTTTATAACCCAATAAATAGTGTGCAATAGTGAAACCAGAATCATTCAAAGAAAAGTTTCAAATTAAAATTCATGATTGACGACCCAGTTTTCATACTTCCGCACAGTTGAACCCACATGACGCCTTTTAAATTTTTATCGCCAAGCGTGCGATCACTTAGATGACATTTTACTTATTTTGGAATATTTTTTGCTAAAAAAAAAAAATCCTATTTCAGTTGTGCTTTTTATGATTGCGTTTTTTAGTCAGATTATGGTAATAATTCATATTCTGTTTATATCTTTAAAATATTGCTGGGTTTAAAATGACGCTTGCAAAGATTCTGAAGAAGTAACTAAAATTACATTTTTTCATAAAATAGTGTCATCCTACGAATGTTGTCATTTTTCTTCAGTCGTCATTCCTGTGCGAAATATTCGCACTTTTTTTCTTTCCTTATTTACCTTTAAGATTTGAAACTCATAAATGTCATACCCATTTCACCACCTAATTTAAATTTTAATTTATCAGAATCCAAATTATTATTAAAACCAAATTAATATTGTACAGTGGTGAAACCAAAATCATTCAAAGAAAGGTGTCCATGCTTCGGACTCTCCGGCAGCAACTCCCACCTCCACCTGATCACCATCCAGGCGAGTTCACTGCAAAATATTGGGGTGGTCATAATGTTTTGGCTTTTGAGTGCATATTATCTATTATATAGTAATAGGTAAGCAGGAAATTTATGGTACACTTTTAACATATTAATTATGGGAGTAGAGGGTTGAAAGTGGTATCATTCGAAAGGTATGATTAGCCAGATGTGTAGAATACAAAAAATATTTTCTTACGATGTCAAGACGGTATTTAAAATACTTTCAGTTTTTATGCATTTTCCCATTTTATACACGTATTCTTTTAAATTGAAAAAAATACCTGAAGTAGAAATAAGTTAAATCTGACAATTTCTGAGAACTCAACTAAAACCATAGACACAGTAATTTGTATAATGTGGCATCACAATACTCTCGACTACAGATTTTTACTTTCTTTTATATTCAATAGACGAAAGTAGTGGATTCATAAAAATTTTCGACCTCGGGTTTTTTGATGAACTTACACGTTTTGAGAAATGTAGAACACAATTTGACCATTTTTAGAAAATGCCTGTCTGTGTGTGTGTGTGACAAAATTTTGTGGCAACTGTAGCTCAGGGACTACTGCACAGAACTTCATACAAATTGGTATGTAGTTACACATTGACATAAATTAGTGCCTACCAACTTTTGGTAAAAATTGTCCAGCAGCTTGCGTTGCCATCCCGCTTTTTCTAAATTTTTACATGGTGGTATAGGACAAATTTTGCATAATTGTGCATAAAGATAATTATTTTTTAATAATCATTATTAAATTTAAAAGAATTATTTATATTAGAGATAGTCAACTGGGGGAAAAAAAATTTATATGTAGGAACCTCGCCTCCCTCCCCCCTGGTGGGGAAGTCCCCCCTCGAGGAGAGTAAATTTTCATGATAGGTAGGTAGCTTTTAAAAGAGCTCGCCAATACCTTTAAAACGAATGGTTGAACCATCGATCTGCGATAATTTAAAATAAAGTTATCGATTTTTTTTAAAATTTTTCATTTAAAAAAAAAAAAAAAAAATGTAATATTGAGAATAAAATTGACTTTATATATATATATATATATATTTGGGGTTATACTACGTCTCTAATATAGAAATTGTCTGCTATATCATGGAAAATGACTTTTTACTTTCCGAACACTATAGTGAGGAAATTATTGTAATCATGTCAAAAATCCGAATTTGAGATTTTCATGTTTCTATACGTTTCAAGGTCCAACGACTCCGTTTTCACTATTTTTGCGATGATGTATGTATGTGTGTGTGTGTGTGTATGTATGTGTGTATGTATGTGTGTGAGTGAACACGCTAGCGTCTAAACGCTTTGTTCGAATAAGCTGAAAGTTGGTACATATATTGTAAGTCACCCTAGTACGAACCCTATTGATTTTGGTGAATCTAGCACTAATAGTTTTTTTACAGGGACACAAAGAAAAATTCTTTATCATTATGACCTATGGGACAAAAATCTTAAAAGTGCGATAGCATCTAAACGCCTTATTCAATTGAGCAAAAAATTTATATGAATATTTTAGGTCACAGATACTCAATCTGTATAGATTTTGGAGAATCTAGAACTTATAGTTTTTTTACAGCAACACAAAGAAAAATTCGTTTTCATTATGGCCTATGGGGCCAAATTTTTAAAAGTGTGATAGCGTCTAAACGCCTTATTAATCTGAGCAAAAATTTTTTACACTTGTTATAAGTCACAGTTGCACAAACTGTATAGATTTTGGTGAATCTAGCACTTACAGTTTTTTTACAGGGACACAAAGAAAATTTCTTAATCATTATGGCCTATGGGACCCAATTTTTAAAAGTGCGATAGCATCTAAACGCCTTATTCAATTGATCTGAAAATTTATATGAATGTTATAAATCACTGTTGCACTAACTATAAGCATTTTGTTGAATCTAGCTTTTATAGGTTTTTACAGGGACACAACGAAATATTCTTTATCATTATGATCTATGGGCTCAAAGTTCAGTAGCGTTCAATAAAACATCGTGTAATATAGGGAGAAAAATACTCTAACGCCCTATTATGGTTTTCTCTCTTTTGTTTGTTTAGCAGCTCCTCTTTCTTTACTTTATCTACAAAACAGTTAATTACTCAATGTTCGGAAAGTCGAGTGGAGTCACTCCAGATTTTTAAAATAATAATTGTAATACATTATTTTTACTGAGTGAATTTGTATAGGAAAATATAGAAGAAAGACGTGTGGTGGCTACAACATTCTAGTTTAGTCTAGGAGAAAACAGCCATTATATGGTAGAAATTTGACTGAATGAGAGATAGATCGAAAGTTTATACTCTTAAAAATATATGCAAGTTAAAAAAGGATTTGATTTATGAGAGTTCTATTTTTTTTTCCTAATTTTTTTAAGATCTGATTTCTTTTTTCTTTTCTTTTTTTCTTTCTTCTACATGTATATATATAAAGTATTGGATTCGGACTCCAGTTTTCGATGGATTTACACGTTTTTTGATGTCTTGAACACGATTTGGCTGATTTTATACAATTTCTGTCTATCTGTCAGTCTGAGTGTGTGTATCACAAATTTTGAGGACGCTGTAACTCACGAATCAATGAACGAAATTTAACTAAACTTACTATTTAGTTGAACCCTGACATAAAATAGTGCTGATTAGATTTGTTGAACAATTGCTCAGCAGGTGACGCTGTGATCACATTTTTTCTAAATTTTTAACATGGCAGTATAGGACAAAATTTCGTATAAATGTACATAATGAGAGTTATTACTTTCTTCTATATTCACTAGAAGAAAGTATTGGATTCGTAAACATTTTCGACCTCGGGTTTTTTGATGGATTTACACGTTTTGAGAGCTGTAGAACACGATTTGACCATTTTTAGAAAATGTCTGTCTGTCTGTCTGTGTGCGTGTGTGTGTGTGTGTGTGACAAAATTTTGTGGCAACAGTATCTCAAGAACTACAGCACAGAATTTCATACAAGTTGGTATGCAGTTGCACTTTGACATAAATTAGTGCCTATCAACTTTTGGTAAAAATTGTCTTACAGGTTGCGTTGCCATACCGCTTTTTCTAAATTTTTAACATAGTGATATAGGACAAAATTTTGTGTAAATGTGCATAAAGAGAATTATTTTTTAGTAATCATTATGAAATTTACAAGAATTATTTATAATAGAGATAGTCAACTGGGAAAAGAATTTTGTATGTGTAGGAGTCTCGCCAGCCCCCTGTGGGGGAAGTCCACTCTCGAGGGGAGTAAATTTTGAAGATGGGTATCTTTCGAAAAGTCTCGTCAATACCTGTTAAACTTGAAATCTGTGATAATTTAAAACAAAGTTATCGATTTCCTTTACTTTTAATGAAAAAAAACTTAGAATTTTTTTTTTTTTTTTTTTTTTTTTTTTTTACCAAACTTGGTATTTAGTTGGCCCTTGACATAAGCTGGTGCTGATTAGATTTGGGGATCAATCGCTCAATAGGTGACGCTGTGATCGTATTTTTTCTACATTTTTAACATGGCAGTATAGGACAAAATTCCGTATAAATGTACATAATGAAAGTTATTCTTAACCTGTGATTGTAAAATTAATATGAATTATTGATAATATTAGTTAATTAGTAAAAAAAAATTTGGGGGGGGGGACAAATTTTCAAGATGGGTATCTTTCGAAAGGTATCGTCAATACCTTTAAAATGAATGGCTGAACTATAGATCTGTGATAATTTAAAGCAAAGTTATTGATTTTTTTTACTTTTATCGAAATTTTTTTTAATGTAATATTGAGAATAAAATGGACTTTTTTGGATATTTAGTGTTATACTACTTCTTTTTATTTAGTGTTATACTACTTCTCTAATATGGAAATCGTCTGCATTATCATGGAAGATAATATTTTTAAAATAATAATTTTAATAAATTATTTTTACTGAGTGAATTTGTATAGGAAAATATAGAAGAAAGTCACGTGGCCACAACATACTAGTTTTAAACATGTAATTGTAAAATCAATAGGAATTAGTTATAGTAGTAGTAGTTAACTAGAAAAAAAATTCTGTGCATACGGGAAGTACACCCCCTGGGGGAGTAAATATTCAATATGGGTGTCTTTCGAAAGATCTCGTCAATACCTTTATAATGAATGATTGATCTGTGATAATTTAAAACAAATTTATAGATTTTTTTGTGTTTTAACGAAAAACTCGCATTTCTTTTGACATTGGCAAAAAAACTGACTTTCTTTTGGCATTTAATGATATAATTTTGTCAGATAAAAATCGACTGCGTTTATAATGGAAAATAATTTGTATTCAATGAATTTTGTGTAAAATTATATAGAAGAAAGTCATGTGGTGGCCACATCATACTAGTTTTTTTTTTACTTTCGTGTGTGCGAGACAAAATGTTGTGGCGACTGTATCTCAGGAACTATTACACAGAATTTCATACAAATTTGTATGTAGTTACACCTTGACATAAATTAGTGCGTATCAACTTTAGGTAAAAATTGTCTTACAGGTTGCATTGCTATCTTGTTTTTCTAAATTTTTAACATTGTGGTACAGGACAAAATTTTGCATAAATAGGCTTAAAGGGAATTAATTTTTAATAACCATTATGAAGTCTACAAAAATTATGTATAATGGAGATAGTCAACTGGGAAAAAAATTTGTATATGTAGGAACACTGCTTTCCCCTCCCCCTAGTGGGGGAAGTCCCCCTTCGAGGGGAATAAAGTTCCAAAAGAGTTCGCCAATTCCTTTAAAATTAATGGTTGAACCATCGATCTACGATAATTTAAAATAAAGTTATCGATTTTTTTCAATAACAAAAAAAGAAAAAAAAATATGTAATATCGAGAATAAAATGAACTTTTTTTGGGATATTTAGTATTATACTTCTTCTCTAATAGGGAATTCGTACTGCCTTATCATGGAAAATAATTTTATTAAAGAATGATTTTAATAAATAATTTTTTCTGAGTGAATTTGCATAGGAAAACACAGAAGAAAATCATGTGGTGGCCACAACAATCTAGTTTTATTTATTTATTTATTTTTTTTTTTTTTTTTTTTTTTTTTGTGTGATTTACGTCAGCTCTAATTTGAAGACATATTTTTAAGCAAAAACATAATGCATTCCACTTAACTCAAATTGACAACTTATTTAATATATATATATATATACGCAAGCGAAGTGATGACGTCAATGACCGTCCACGGTGCCAAGCAAAAGATTTCCTATGTTAATCGTTCATTGGATTTTTTTTTTTTTTTTTTTTTTTAACATTAAGAAAAATTATCTCCCTATTTCAATCCCCATATTTGGGTATAGTTATAAGTTAGTGTCTGGTTAGACAAAGTTATTTTTTCTGCAAAATTCATAAATTTTTAATTTCAAAACTCTGGAGAAATAAAATGGCATACTTCTATTTTCGAATATAAACATTTAATTTCAATGGAATGAGATTCATTTCAAAGAGGAACAGATTTGATATCTTCTGTCCTCGGTGGGGGAAAAAAATGATAAGGAAAGATCGCCAAATTATTTAACGAATATATTTAATTCCTTTCAAAAATCATGCTTTTTTACTTTCTCTTACCCATAAGGTAGAGAAAGTATTGTTTTGGGGTCAAATTTTCGAAAGCGAGATTTTGTTATATTTACACGTTTTGAGGTCCCCTGAATACGGAAATCATGTTTTTAGCAAATGGTCTGTGTGTCTGTGTGTGTGTCTGTCTGTTATCAGCCTATCTCAAAAACAAATTATGGCAGAAAGTTCAAACTTGGTATTCTAAATGTGTATCCTATAGGGATGCTACAGTAAGCTTTTCGTTAAGATCAAGCAAATGGTTCGTGTACAGGGACAATCAAGAGAATTCTAATACATTACGTCTATGGGGGAAATTGAAGGTAAGTAGAGTTTAACGTCTATAGACTGCACTAAACCAAATGAAACAAATATATATTTTTTGTAATAGAGATAGTTAACTGGGAAAAAATTGTATATGTAGGAGCCTCGCCTCCCCCCCTGGGGGGGAGTAAATTTGATGGGTAACTTTCAAAAGAGCTCGCCAATACCTTTAAAACGAATGGTTGAACCATCAATCTGCGATAATTTAAAACAAAGTTATCGATTTTTTTTTTACTTTTAACAAAAACAAAACAAAAAAAAAAAAAATCTTTTTTTTTTTTTTATAAATATTATTATTATTATTTTTTTTTTTAATATTGAGAATAAAATGGACGTTTTTTTGGGGATATTTGGTGTTATACTACTACTCTAATACGGAAATCGTCTGCATTATCATAAAAGATAATTTTTTTAAATAATAATTTTAATAAATTATTTTTTAAAAACAGAATTATTTTTTATTAACCGAATTAAATTCTATGTAAATGTAGGTGCATTAATGAAACGGGGGTTGAGGGGGGCGGTAGCCCCCTCACATAGAACTAATTATCCTATAAAACTCTTCAGAAGCCTAATATGAATTGTTTAACACAGGTTTACATAACAGAACTCGTTATCTTACCTTTTATTGTGCAATCTGTATTAATAGTATTAAATTTCAGGGTAAGAGAAGGCGTGTGAGTGACACACCAGATTATTTAATAACGAGCAATGAAGAAGAAAAAATATTTCGTAGAATATACATGTAAACTCATTCTCATATTTATAAGGACACTTTATGTTTTGAAATAACTAATGTAAAAATAATTGTGAACAAGATTATACTAAGTGCACTTAATATACCTAGTACTCTAAAAACCAGACCTGTTATAATTTTTTTAATATGAAAAAAAATAAATTAAAAAAATAGTGCAAAATATTTTTTTCTCTGTATTTTTAGATGAGATGTTCATAATTATAGGGACAATCAAGATTTTTTCGTTTTATTTAATTTACTAGCGGATAAATTACAGTTGATATGCGAATTTGTTAACTACTGGGCCAGATTAATTCATATATAAGCCTTCAATATTTCTTGGACGAACATTACTGATAATTCCTCGAAAAAAAGAATGTTCATGTAGTGAAGTATGATAAATGTGTTTTTTAAATGGAGGGATAATTTCAATCCGTCGCATTTCTAATTAAATTCGAAGATCAAAAATTGATGAAGGAAATATGATCAAACGTTGAACTGCTGGTTCGATAGGAGAGAGATCTCATGCATTAGAGTTGTTTTACAGAGATCGAAGACTCATAATTTCTCTTACTGTTCTACTCAAAGTGACTGCTGCTGAATTTGCTCGAAATTTTTAACGAAAGGTTGGTGTCCACATTTATGCATGTTTAAAATAATCAATAATATGTTAAAATGAATAAAAAACGTGTAATAATCAATAAACATTCAATGGTGGAAAGAACGTCTGTGTTAAAGTTGAATAAAGACAATATAAAATGACTAGTATGCTGTGGCCACCACAAGACTTTCTTCTATATTTTCCTATACAAATTCACGCAGTAACAATATAAAAAAAAAAAAAAAAAAAAAAAAAAAAAAGATTTTTTTTTTTCAAAGTTTTTCTTCGTTAAAAAAAAAAAAAAAAAAAAAAAAAAAATCGATAACTTTGTTTTAAATTATCACATATTTATAGTTCAACCATTCGTTTTAAAGATATTGACGAGACATTTCGAAAGATACCCATCTTGAACATTTACCCCCCCCCCCGGGGGTACTTTCCCCATGGGTGGGGGGGGAAGCGATGACCGTGATTTTTTTCCTAAATAACTACTACTATTATCAATAATTCGTATTAATTTCACAATCACAGGTTAAGAATAACTCCCATTATGTACATTTATACGGAATTTTGTCCTATACTGCCCTGTTAAAAATTTAGAAAAAATACTATCACAGCACCCCCTGTTGAGTGATTGGTCCCCAAATCTAATCAGCCCCAGTTTATGTCAGGGGCCAACTAAATACCAAGTCTGGTTAAATTTCGTTTAAAAAAAAAAAAAAAAAAAAAAAAAAAAAAAAAGATTTTTTTTTTCTAAGTTACTTTTTGTTAAAAGTAAAAAAAATCGATAACTTTGTTTTAAATTATCACAGATTTATAGTTCAACCATTCGTTTTAAAGGTATTGACGAGACCTTTCGAAAGATACCCATCTTGAAAATTTACTCCCCTCGAGGGGGGACTTCCCCCCCAGGGGGGTTCACGAGGCTCCTACGCATACAAAATTTTTTTGCCAGTTGACTACCTCTATTATAAATAATTCTTGTAAATTTCATAATGATTACTAAAAAATAATTCTCTTTATGCACATTTATACAAAATTTTGTCCTATATCACCATGTTAAAAATTTAGAAAAAGCGGGATGGCAACGCAACCTGTAAGACAATTTTTACCAAAAGTTGATAGGCACTAATTTATGTCAAGGTGCAACTACATACTAATTTCTATGAAATTCTGTGCAGTAGTTCCTGAGATACAGTTGCCATAAAATTTTGTCACACACACACACACACAGACAGACTGACAGACAGACAGACAGACAGACAGACATTTTCTAAAAAGGGTCAAATCGTGTTCTACAGCTCTCAAAACGTGTAAATCCATCAAAAACCCGAGGTCGAAAATTTTTACGAATCCAATACTTTCTCTATATTACATATAGAAGAAAGTAATAAAATGTTGCATTTTCGGATGAAAAACGTTTTATTCTTGATTAACCAAATGGTTTTAACAGTTACTGGCACGATCTGAAGATAGCGAAACACAGAGCAGATTTTTTAAAGGCAGATATGAATCGGGCATTTTAAAAGGTGGATCTAGGGTGCTCTGGGGAGCTGTTTCTACTGAAGGCAGAATGAATTTAGTAATTTTCTCTATTATTATGAACATCAAGAGAATATCCGCAAATTTTAAACATGAAATTATCAGAATTTTGTTAGATTTTGGGGGGTAATAATATTTTTTTCAACAAGGCTTACATTTTTGCTCTACTTCTAGAGCAATACGAAATAGTTCAAAGAAAGAAACTTCTGTATTATTACCTTTCCCCGGGGCCTAAAAGTTGAAAAACCTTAACTTATCATATTAGAAAATTGCATGCAAGTGGAGAGCAATTTTAAATAGTTTAAATGTATCATCCATGCTGTATGAAATGGTATTGAAACTGAATATTAAAAACAAATATATATATATACCACAGAGAATGTCTGACTGTTTCACCCTGAAAAGAGACCCCATAAAATATTAAAGAATAACTGAAACTAGTATGTTGTGGCCACCACAAGACTTTCTTCTATATTTTCCTATACATATTCAATCAGTAACAATATTAAAAAAAAAAAAAAAAAAAAAAAAATACGATTTTTTTTTCTAAGTTTTTTTTTGTTAAAAGTAAAAAAAATCGATAACTTTGTTTTAAATTATCACAGATTTATGGTTCAACCATTCGTTTTAAAGGTATTGACGAGATCTTTTGAATGATACCCATCTTCAAAATTCAACCCCCCTGGGAGGGTACTTCCCTCCCAGGGGGGGAACCGATGCCCCCCCATGCACAAATTTTTTTTCCTAGTTAACTACTACTATTATCAATAATTCATATTAATTTTACAATCACAAGTTTAAAATAACTCTCATTATGCCCATTTATACGGAATTTTGTCCTATAAAATGCGATCACAGCGCCACCTGTTGAGCTATTGATCCCCAAATCTAATGGGCACCAGTTCATGTCAGGGTGCAACTAAATACCAAGTTTGGTTAAATTTCATTCATTGGTTCGTGAGATACAGCGTCCACAAAAAAATGATACAGACAGACAGACAGACAGACACACAGACAGACATTTTTTAAAAACTATCAATTCGTGTTCAGGACATCCCAAAACGTGTAGATCCGTCAAAAAACGGAGGTCGAAAATTTTCGCGAATCCAATACTTTCTCTATATTACATATAGAAGAAAGTAAAAAGAAAAAAAAAAAAAAAAAAAAAAACTAAGATTCGAGCTGTCTTTATAATTCTGAACACCTGAAAAATCATTTTTTTGACCGTATTTAAAGTTTTCTAAGATAGAAAAACGATAAAACTTTTTAAATATCGTCTATTACTGAAATTCAAATTAATAAAAAATATATTTGCTTAAATAATAGTCTTCAGTGTTTAGTAAATATATATATAAAAAAAAAAAAAAAAAACGGTTGTCCTTATAATTAGGAGAACCAGTGTATTACTAAAGTATACATCTGGCATGTATATTTCCGTATTACGTTTTTGATCGCCACATATACAAAACACCAAGGACGAACATATATCAAATCTATGCACATTTTGTTTCTAGAGTTTTGAAATTTAAAATTAAAATTTGGTGAATTTGACAGCAAAATAATTTAATGTAACACATGTGCACGATAACTAATTTTTAATCGTAACCAAATATGTGAATTAAAATCGGGAAAAATTTTTCCATAGTTTTTAACAGTTTTTTACAAAAAATCCAATAGACGATTAACATAGAAAATCTTTTAATTGGCCCAAACGACGGTCAGTGACGTCACACTTCGCTTGCATATATAGATTTGGAGAAGCTTTTTATTTCCGGTTTTCGATGAATTTACAAATTTTGAGATTTCCTTGCATTTTATTTATCTGAAATTGACTACTTATTTTTAAAAAAGTGGATTTATTACTAGCTTTTGCATGTATAAGAATCGAGTAGAAGATACAGAAAAAAATTCAATTTCCGGTTTTCGATGAATTTACACGTTACGAGATTTCCTTGAATTTCAATTAACTGAAATTAACTACTTATTTTTAAAAAGGTGGATTTCTTATTCTATCCTCTGCATATATAAGGAGAAAGTATAAGATTTGAAAAAAAAAATTATTTCCAGTTTTCGATGAATTTACACGTTTTGAGATTGCCTTGCACTTCAATTAATTGAAATTGGCCACTTATTATTTTTTTTTTTTAAAGTGGATTTAGTATTCTATCCTCTGCTTATATAAGAAGAAAGTATAAAATTCAGAAAAAATTTAGATTGTCGGTTTTTGATGAAGTTACACGTTTTGTGATTTCTCGATCTTAATTCGACCCTTTTTGGAAAATAACTGTCTTGAGTTCAAACACTGTATTTTATGAACCAAAGGAATTAATATGAATTTGATATTTGGTTGGACCTTGGCTTGACATGGTTCCGATTAGTTTTTGGGCTGTATCACCCGAAAGGGCGTGCTGCCACATTGCGATTTCCTCATTTCTGGAAAGGCTCAACATCTACAGTGTACTAAAATTAGAGAAATATCTGAAGTAAAATTTTGCTGATTCAGTTTGAGTGCATATCGAAAAACAATTGCCGCAGCTGTGTTGCAATTTAATTCTGTTTGTGAGAAGACAATAGCTTTGCTTTGCCGTGCTTTGCAAAAAAGAAGTCGAGTTTCAACCACTGGGCGATACTAGTTATGATTATTTATATATGTTGAAAAAAAAAATTACAAGAAAAGTTAACTTGCATATATTTATTATAATTTTAGAAAGATATGCAGTCATTAGTCAACTCGAAAATATTTATAACAGACATTTTTAAAATTACTGAAAATAGAGTTAAAGTATCTAAAATAATGGTAGACATTTCTAATAAATTAAAATAAAGGTAAAAGGCTGGAAAAGGATTAAACTTGATAACGAAAAAGGAAATTTCTGAAAGTAAATAAACTTTGCGACATAAATTCGATTATTAAAAATTAATATTTATTAATATTTGTCTATTAAAATTATAAAAACTATATATCAAATGATTCTATTATTTATGATCCAAAAATATATAAGTAGGAGAAAAGAACGTGCCAACATTTTTGTTTTTTTAATATTTTAAATGAAATTGAGAAAAATCGTTCGAAATAAATGGAACAGCTCTCGCCAAGATCTTTATTTACATAATTGCGATAGCCATTCCAATTCACCGCCAAAATGACAACAAAAATTTAAAAGCCGCCAAGGGCCTCCCATGCTAAAGCTATACACCAAAGAAAATTTTAGAAATGAATATAGTTCATGTTGCTAGGGAGGGAAACACAGTTACTGCATGCCTTTATATGCAAGAATAGATTAAAATAAGTCCTGTCATCCTTAAATTCTGTTTGGTGCAGAATATAATATATTGGGTTGTTCGGAAAGTAATTTTGTTTTTCTCAGCAGGGGACTTAATTGTATTTTTTTTTTTTTTTTTTCACACCATCTTCACAATTAAGCTGCATTACCATTATATAGTGTGACAGCTGATATAGCAAGGCTTGCTTGTGAAAAAGTTCGTTTTGTTTTGCTCAATATGTTTTGATGGGTGCCCTATCCAATAAAGAAAATCGGAAGCGACATTTTCGGCCTATTTTGTTTTTGCTATCAAAAAGGCGAAAACACTGTTCAAACAAGGAAAACTAGTATGTCGTGGCCACCACAAGACTTTCTTCCATATTTTCCTATACATATTAAATCAGTAACAATATTGAAAAAAAAAAAAAAATATATATATATATATATGTATATATATATACAGTAAACTCCCGATTATGCGCGGTGAACGGGGAATAGACAACCGCGGATAATCGAATCAGCGGATAATCCGCAAAATGGTCAAAAAGGGGATATAAATCAATACATAAAGCCTTTTGAGCAATACTATTTAATTAACAGTTAAACATGGCCTACATATACAATTTAACATACTAATAAAAATTTCTACTTACATTTTGCTCTATTTTTTAACAAAAAAAATCGGTGAAATATTATTATTATTATTATTTTTTTTTTTTTTTTTTTTTTTGTACTAAAACATTTTTTCTTAATTTGCGATTGCAGTTTTTTTATCAGCATTTTGTCACAAAGTGATACATCGTCCTGTTCCTCGAGATATTTTATAAGTCCATCTGCATGTGCTAGGGCTGCGTCGTGGCTCATTCTCTGCTGAGTTTTATCTCCTTCTTCCTCTCCTTCTTCACTATCTTCTGAAACTGGGTCTAATGCTTGGCCCACAATTTGTTCATCTGTAAGGTGTTCAATACCTGGATTATTGGCGTCACAATTAATCCACTCTTCAATGTTTCCTTCATTGACTTTTTCTTCTTCAGTAGCAGATATAGCTAAATTTGCCAAATTGTGAGCAGAAATTTCTTCCTCCTCTATAAACTCTACCAACGTATTTTCCCCATTTGGTAAAATTTTTCTCCAAGACCTCATCAATGCAGACTGCTTAACTGCCTCCCAAGCAGTGTGTATGTCATAAATGCTGTCAAGAATCGTGTAATATCTCCAGAAGCCTTAAAGATCATTACTCTCTTCGATCTTTTTTTTGTAATAAGTTTGTTCTGTGTTTTTAAATTCCCTTTTAAATTCAGGCCCTTGAGGACCGCGGATAATCCGCAAAGCAGATAATCCGACCGCCGATAATCGGGAGTCTACTGTATATATATACGATTTTTTTTTCTGTTTTTTTTTTTTTTTTGTGAATTTTTAGATCAAAGAAACCGCTGAAAGCCGACACTTAATATCTCAGGAAATGAAATATGGGAGGTTATGTTCTGATATTTTCAAAATAGACTTTCACCTTCTGTCTGATCCTACCCTGAAATCGCTACATTTCTGCGTGCAATATATTTCGAGATATGAATTGGCTCATTTAAGTTGTAAATGGGCGGCGTATGTAAGGAACAAATTTTTCTCGAATATGGCTCGACCGAATGTCCTTTAATTGATATATGATATTAATCGCTTTTATCTGATGTGCCTGACGTCTCCCTTTTCCCTAGGAAAACTCTTGTTTTTTTTATAACTCAGTTTAAAAATCGAACTATTTTTTACTCCGAAAATACCGTGATGCGGCAGTTTCGCGGACGAATACAGTCCAAAGAATATTCTGAAATACTCAATATCAAATAATCGTTTTGGCGCCCTCTATCGCGAATTGGCGTCAAAAATAAACACAAAAATATAAAAAAAATACTTTTCTTATTTTAATATATATATTAAATGAGTTATTTATTTAGGTACTTGTATTTTATATGACATTTGTTTATCAAAAATATTCATTGTATTTACATTGTTTTCATGCTGATACGTTGTTAACTTTCAAAATTGGTTTTATTTTAAAAAGTGATTGCAACAACAAAAATTTTTTTCTTTATTTTCATAAAAATGACAAATAATATGATAATCATATGCAAATATTTGTAATTTTTTCAAAATTAGGTGATAAATCACTTAAACTATGGATTGAAAAAATTCTTAAAACAAAATTTGAAAATAATTAATTTGCTCTTTAAGTTTCTAGTATATATATATAAATTACAAAATGTTAAGCTATAATAAAATTTTGAATAAATTAAGATTTTTACTTTCTTCTATATGTAATATAGAGAAAGTATTGGAGAGAAAGTATACTGCCATGTTAAAAATTTAGAAAAAATACGATCACAGCACCACCTGTTGAGTGATTGATCCCCAAATCTAATCAGCCCCAGTTTATGTCAGGGGCCAACTAAATACCAAGTCTGGTTAAATTTCGTTAAAAAAAAAAAAAAAAAAAAAAATACGATTTTTTTTCTAAGTTACTTTTTGTTAAAAGTAAAAAAAATCGATAACTTTGTTTTAAATTATCACAGATTTATAGTTCAACCATTCGTTTTAAAGGTATTGACGAGACCTTTCGAAAGATACCCATCTTGAAAATTTACTCCCCTCGAGGGGGGACTTCCCCCCCCCAGGGGGGTTCACGAGGCTCCTACGCATACAGAATTTTTTCCCCAGTTGACTACCTCTATTATAAATAATTCTTGTAAATTTCATAATGATTACTAAAAA
The DNA here is from genome assembly GCA_963930645.1 of Salticus scenicus. Lineage (NCBI taxonomy): Eukaryota > Metazoa > Arthropoda > Arachnida > Araneae > Salticidae > Salticus > Salticus scenicus. Next base: position 312,371,616 of record OZ005655.1, read on the forward strand.
ATAATTATCTTTATGCACATTTATACAAAATTTTGTCCTATATCACCATGTTAAAAATTTAGAAAAAGCGGGATGGCAACGCAACCTGTAAGACAATTTTTACCAAAAGTTGATAGGCAATAATTTATGTCAAGGTGCAACTACATACTAATTTGTATGAAATTCTGTGCAGTAGTTCCTGAGATACAGTTGCCACAAAATTTTGTCACACACACACACAGACAGACTGACAGACAGACAGACAGACAGACATTTTCTAAAAAAGGTCAAATCGTGTTCTACAGCTCTCAAAACGTGTAAATCCATCAAAAACCCGAGGTCGAAAATTTTTACGAATCCAATACTTTCTCTATATTACATATAGAAGAAAGTAAAAATATAGCAATGAAAATTATACAGCTACTTATATGGAAAGCTGGAATGTGTGCGCCAATTTGCAAGTCAATCGAAGGATTTTTGCGGCCGCTATTGCGGTACATACAAATTCTTCTCATAGGCCGTAAAGATAAGAAAAATTTTGGCGTGTCCCTGTACACGAACAACAAAGGGAATACACACCTAACACTATACAGCTAATTCCGTTGGGCTCGTGAATATGTGTACCAAATTGCAAGTCTATAGCTTTATTTTTGGGGCCGCTATCGCGGTACATACAAATTCTTCCCATAGGCCGTAAAGATAAGAAAAATTTTGGCGTGTCCCTGTACACGAACTACAAATGGAATGCACACCCAAAACTATACAGGTAATTTCGTGGGGATCATGAACATGTGTACAAAGTTTCAAGTCAATAGCGTGGTTTTTACGGCCGCTATCGCACGACAGACAGACAGACAGACGGACGGACCGACGGAACCCAAAATCCTTTTGAGTCTCAACAGAGGGCCTCCACTGACGTTTCGGCAAAAATTGAAGTCAATAGCTTGATTTTTGCGGCGGCTATCGCGGTACATACAGATTCTTCCCATAGGCCGTAATGATAGAAAATCTTTGGCGTGTCCCTGTACACGAACTACAAATGGAATATACACCTAAAACTATACAGCTGATTCCGTTGGGCTTATGAACATGTGTACCAAATTGCAAGTCGAAAGCGTGATTTTTGTGGCTGCTATCGCGGTACATACAAATTCCTCCCATAGGCCGTAATGATAAGAAAAACTTTGGCGTGTCCCTGTACACGAATTACAAATGGAATACACACCCAAAACTATACAGCTGATTTCGTGGGGCACATAAACACGTGTACCAAATTGCAAGTCAATAGCGTGATTTTTGTGGCCGCTATCGCGATACATACAAATTCCTCCGATAGGCCGTAATGATAAGAAAAACTTTGGCGTGTCCCTGTATACGAACTACAAATGGAGTACATACCAAAAACTATACAGCTGATTTCGTGGGGCTCATGAACACGTGTACTAAATTTCAAGTCAATAGCGCTATTTTTGCGGCCGCTATCGCGCGACAGACAGACAGACAGACAGACAGACAGACACAGCCCAAAACCGTTTTGAGTCTCAACAGAGGGCCTCCACTGACGTTTCGGCAACAATAAAAACTACTCCAAAAAAAAAAAAAAAAAAAAAAATGCTCCTTAACTCGTATAGCTCGTATCGCTCCGTAACTCGTTTCTTAGATATAATAGTGATATAAAATAAAATTGAAATTACAATGCATCTGCAACTGTTAAATTAGAAGTTAATAATAACATTGTAAATATTGTACACACTATTCTAAAAAATATGGCATAAAATTTCGAGGAATTTTTTTTTTTTTTTTTTTTTTTTTTTTTTGGTGAATGATATCATTCAAATGATTAAATGACATAGAGGTTCAAATAGGATTCAAGGATGTTTATTTCCATTACAAAGGATTTTTTTTTTTTTTTTTTTTTTTTTTTACTATCACATATTTTTTAAAAACCTCTGTTATTCATTATTTAGTACAACATATTGTTCTGAAATTTGCGTAAGTACTTGTTTATTTTTTAATATAGCTTTCCTATACAATATCCCTAAAATCTTAAAAGTGTTACGAGGTAAAGTGAGGCAATTTTAAGTTTTTAATTAAACACAAAAAATTAAGTAAAATTCTAATATGTAACTGTTTTCACTTTGTAAAACTAGTCTATTAATCAGTTTAAAAACTTAAAAGTCGTGGCCAAATCAACAATAATAACGATTAATACTTATACTAAATTAAATGATTTTTCCGTAGCTTAATAATTACTGTTAACACAAACATTGTTACAGTAACTTGAGTTTGCATTGTATTATAAAAATCGTAAAGGCAAATTCTTTACGAAAACAACTTTAAATTAAACTGATTTAAACTCATTTTGTATTAAATAAAAAACTAATCAAGTTGTTCTGTAGAATTTTTATATGAATTTAATTTCATCGATTTTAGAAAAGTGTGTTTCCAAAGTTCATACAAAATCTCGCCAAACAGTGTCGAATGCGAATTATTTTAAATTATTTGTTTATCTTGTAATTGTTTATCTTGTCTTGTATCAAGATATTGTTTTTATCTTGTAATTTTCGGAATTTCTAAAAACTGTAAAACACGTCTACGAGAATTTTTACGGAATTTTGTTTAGTTAAGAATAAAACAAATGTGTATAGTAGGGGAAGGGAGGGGGGCATAAGGACTCAGTGATGGGCAAATTTTAATTTTATAAATATGAAATTTGGGTGGAGGGAAGGGGAATCTCTGTTAGTTTGATGGAAAGACCTTTCCAAAACAACATTTTAACACAAAATGTTTCTCTCTATAACTATTTGTTAGGAAAATAAGAAAGAAAATTTTTCTTTTAAAGTCGTCCCCCGTGTCTCGAGAACACCTTGGAAAATTTAAAAACTGTAAAAAAAAAAGGAGGCGGGGGGGAGCTTAATCAGTTTGAAGGATCTTTGTTTTGTTTGGAAATTCGAACTGTAAAAACAGGGGAGCGAAAGGCACATCTTTGAAATTTTAAACAAATGAAGTTCTTTTTGTAGTTTGTCGGAAATGTCTTCTACAAACAAAATTTTTTTTAATATATTTTGTTTGCCTCTTTTTTTTTTTTATTATTATTAAATATACTGAAAATAGTCTCCATTATGTTCCTATTTCACGATCACGTCGTTTGATCTCGTTTGGTTTATTTAAAAAGAAAGAGAAAAGAAATTGAAGCTGAATTGAGATAGAAGAAACCTTAGGAGGCAATCATTAAAATTTCCAATAGGAGGGGGATTAGGAGCTCATTTAAAGTTCTACTTAGACTCATATTTAATATGCACGCTTTTTACGTTTTCAAAACTTTCAAGGCGTTTCCTATAGATCTGGGAAGAAAAATGGGACTTTTAGAATGTATATATATATATATAAGCTTCTTTAAAAAGTGCCCCACGAGCGGTTCTGCGCTGAAAAGCTGGTGGGTGGGAAATGCCGGATTCGATCCCATCCAGCTCTCTTCGACCTAGTCGTTCATTCAGTGTTTTTTCTCCGAAACTTGCATAAATACGGGCTACGACCCCTTAGAAAGAACTCACGAGGGGCAATGTACTTATAGGCCTAGGACCCTAGCGCAGTCAATTGGCCTTAAAACCTACAAACAAACAAACTTAAAAAAGTATCGCTGGAAATATTTTAAGTGATTATATTTAGAAGATTTCTCAAAGTGCTAAAAAATCCTTATCATTTAAAATTTTAAAGTTAGATCTCTCATATACACTTTATACCCCCATAGCCCAATTTTCGAAAATGAGGCAAAGTCCAAAATCCCTACACTACGTTTCAGAAAATTTTTAGAAATTCTAAAGTGATTCCGAAATACTAGGAAAAATGTGGGGACTATGTACAGTATGTTTAATCAGATAGAATAAAACTAGATGCATAACATTTTAATGCATGTTTTTTAGAATTTTTTTTTTTTAAAGAGATTTCCCTATTAAAATTTCTAAGTGATCTAACTGGTAACCCCCCTCCTATTTTCCCCAGCTGAATTAATTTTAAACCAAACAAAATCTCTCTCAAATTGATTAAGCATCCTTTTTAGAATTATCAGAGTTTCCAAGGGAGGATCTGAACCTAACCCCAATGGTGCTAGGTATTTTGGAAAATTACTGTCATATCCTTAAACAGTTTTACTTTATGCATATCTACAATTTAAAAATAACAAAATATTTATCTTTTGTTCACTCGATTGACCATTTAAAAATTTTTGTTAAATTTTTATCTAACTAAAATCTATGTGGTGAAAACTCTTTAGAAACTTATTCGTAACACTTTTTTACAAAAACTTTCGTACACAAATTATTTTTTTTAACATTTATTTTGAATTTTCTGTTGAACTACCTAAGAAATAGTTGAACCAATGAGCTATATAAGAAATTGAATATTGAATAAAATAAAAAATCTTTATTTATTTTTTTATTTGTAGAAATTTTTGTCATTTTTAAAATGTGCTATATTATGCCTTTGTAATGTTGCATGTTTCCATCCCTCAAAAAATATTCTTTCTTAAAGTTTTTTTTTTTTTTTTTTTTTTTTTTTTATCACTTTTTATAAAATTTTGAAATTTCATTTAGTTTGTTATTTTGTTCGAGTATGACCTATAAAACAACACTTTTTATACAGTGTTATAACTCATTACCATGCTCCTTTAATTTTACGTTTTGATCATTAACCCCTAAAAAGTAATGATATCAATACAAAAAACCCTTAACGGGTTAAAAGTTTGTGACGCAGCACTGTACTTTATGGCTATAAGAATTAGAAATACGGGTCTTAAAAATAATGATATCAAATTTTCTGTGACGCTTTGATATTAATTAAATTATACATAGATTTTCTTATTTGAATTTGCTTTTTCCTTTTATTTATATTTACAGTGTAAACGTTATTTTCAACATAAAATAATATATAGCATTTACTCATTGATACCTTTCCATTCACATCTCTTATACTATGAAAGCATGTGTTTTAAAAGAAATTATATGAAATTCCAGTAACGCAGTGGTGTTACATTAAGTGATTTGTTTTTAAATTTCTCTGCAATTATTTTGTTTTGCATATTAAAGTATATGTGCACATTGAAATATTGCTTTTAATTTTCAAATACGCTGTCAAATATATCACTTTCATTAAGCTTATATTATGTACTGAAACATATTTATTTCAATGAATTATTCTATCTTTTGCGTCACGCCATCCAAAACTGTAAGTAAAATATATGGAAATGTTTACTTTGTGTCATTTCATCCAAATAAATTGAAATTGCATGCAAATAGATATTGTGCTGCAAAGAAAAAAATTGTCAACATTTTTTCAGTTTTGGATGGCGTGACGCAAAAGATGAATAATTCATTGAAATAAATATGTTTCAGTACATAATATAAGCTTAATGAAAGTGATATATTTGACAGCGTATTTGAAAATTAAAAGCAATATTTCAATGTGCACATATACTTTAATATGCAAAACAAAATAATTGCAGAGAAATTTAAAAACAAATCACTTAATGTAACACCACTGCGTTATTGGAATTTCATATCATTTCTTTTAAAACACATGCTTTCATAGCATAAGAGATGTGAATGGAAAGGTATCAATGAGTAAATGCTATATATTATTTTATGTTGAAAATAACGTTTACACTGTAAATATAAATAAAAGGAAAAAGCAAATTCAAATAAGAAAATCTATGTATAATTTAATTAATATCAAAGCGTCACTGAAAATTTGATATCATTATTTTTAAGACCCGTATTTCTAATCCTTATAGCCATAAAGTACAGTGCTGCGTCACAAACTTTTAACCCGTTAAGGGATTTTTGTATTTCTTATAGATATACGGCACACTTGAAATACACTTTCATCCATTTTCAAGCATTGACGCACCATATAAATCTAGTTCTATTGTGTAGCCCGGTAAACGAACAGTGATAGACTTCCATACCATATTCTACATGAAACATGCTTTTATGCATATAAAAAACATATATTCGTTTCGTTTGGTTTAGTGCAGTCTATAGATGTTAAACGATGTTAAACTTAATAGACATAATGTATTTGAACTCTCTTGAGTGTCCCTGAACACAAACCATTTGCCTCATCTCAACGAAAAGCTTAATGTATGATACCTATAGGATACACATTTCGAATAACAAGTTTGGACTTTGCTATTATTTGTTCTTGAGATATGCTGATAACAGACACACACACAGACCAACCGTTAAAAACGTGATTTTTGAATTCACGTGACCTCGAAACATGTAAATATAACAGAAACACAATTTCGAAAATTTGACGCAAAAAACAAAACTTATTCTATCATATATATAGGTAAGGGAAAGTTTAAAAAAAAAAAATATATATATAGAGAGAGAGAGAGAGAGACACGACAATATTTCATTATTTAAAACATGAAAATCTGACATTGACAGATTTTAATTTAGTGCCAGAGGCCTACTGCTAAACTTGTTAATATCGACAAATTCTTCTTTAGTTAATTCGTGACGATCTAAATTCCATGATAAAGTTTTCATTAAATCAAACCAATGTGTTTCAGCTGCAGATACTGTAACAAATAACGTTGGAAGTCCAAACTGTCTTATAGCCGCAAAACAACGTTTTTTTCTCTTTTTCCCAATGAGGGGGAGGTGTGCCTTGGGGGGGACTCATGTCAAAGGTGTACCTTGGGGGGGGACTCATGTCAAAGTTGTACCTTGGGGGGGGACTCATGTCAAAGTTGGGCCTGGGGGGGACTCATGTCAAAGTTGGGCCTGGGGGGGACTCATGTCAAATTTGGGCCTGGGGGGACTCATGTCAAAGTTGGGACTTGGGGGGACTCATGTCAAAGTTGTGCCTTGGGGGGGACTTCATTCAATAAATCCCCATTCAATAAACCGACTGAAATAGGCCCTTAGCACTAATTAAGAGTGTATTATAAAAATTCGACAACGCTGTACCGACTGAAATAGGGGTACCTTGGGGGGGGGGACTTATGTCAAAGTTGAGCCTGGGGGGGGACTCATGTCAAAGTTGTGCCTTGGGGGGACCTCATTCAATATATTCCCGATTCAATAAACCGACTGAAATAGGCCTCTAGCACTAATTAAGAGTGACGTATAAAAATTCGACAACTGTACTGACTGAAATATGCCTCTAGCACTAAAAAAAAGGATAACACCGGAAGGAATATGAGGTCAAAACTGACTAGAAAAAGCAACCGAGGCTGGGAATCTCTAGGTTATCGAGCTGCGTCCCGCCTAATATAAGCGAAATATAATATCCTACATTAATATATCTATTACTCAGAAAACAAAAATAGGCTTAGGGTTTTTATATTGTTTTAAATATTATTTTGAAATGAAAAGAATCTGAAGCGTAACAACCAGACGACTTCCATTACCCACTACTACACATATTATATACTCTTTTTAGAAATAGTGTGATCAAGACATAAAATTGACAACACATGAGGAAAAAACTTTTCTGCATGAGCAAACTAATGCATACTCGTAAAAAAACATATAAAACAATGTTTACACATAGAAAATGTTTTAAAAAACTGGGAGTATTTTTTTTAACACTCATTTCCATGATTTCAAACTGATTTGTATAATCAGGATGCTAATCAATTTTCCAGTAGTTATCAATGATGGCCGAGAGGTTCTGGTCTCAAAGCTGGTAGGTGCCAGATTCGATCTCAGTTCGCGTTTGTCAGCTTTGCCTTTAAGAGTTTCTCCGAAACTTGCGTAAATACGGGCTAGGATCCCTTAAAAACACCCCACACGGAGGACACTCCCCCTCAGTCCTAGGATCCTAACAGAGTCAATTTGGCCTTAACCATAACACCATCGTTGATGTTATTTCGCATTACCTATAGTAACATGCAAAAGGACACCAAAAATGTACAGAAATTTCGAAAGGGGAGAGGATCAGTTATTTTCAGCCATTTAAACTGTTAATAAAAATTGCAACAAAAGTTTTTTAATTTCAGAAAAATATAATTGTCAATTAAGAGCTTAAAATTATGTATAGATGCAACTCAAACTTCTGCTTAGAATGACAAAAATGTAGTGGTCGTGGTGTATGGATTAAGCTCTTCTATTCTAGTGACGTACGCCTGAATGGAATGCCCTCTGTCGAAATCCTTCCAAGGGTTCCAGCTCGTATCCATTGATATATCGAAGAAACTATGGAAAATTATAAGTGGCTATAAATAAATGATCACAACCTTTGTTTAAACTCGGCACATCATTCATCTACCAGATTTGAGAACAGAGCTTCCTGCTACTGATGATGAGACCAGAAATTCAGTATTTGAAGATAAAATTGATTACTAAAATAGGAATATGCATAGTATTTGATTGCTGTTGCACTCATAGAAATTATTTTTTATTTTAAATATAATAGCAGACACTTAAAATTTTACATGCTTGATAATAAATTCTCCAAATGTACAATTGTCAGACCCAGGGCCTGATTATCGCACGGGCACTCGGGGCTCGTGCCCTGGGCACGGAATTTTTAAGGGGGCACAAAATTTTATTAAAAATTAAGAGTATTTGAATTAAATTCTATAGATTTACTCTAACTCAACTATATATCATATGTGAATAAAATTTAAGTTAGAATTTGTTGTTTGGTCAACAAGAATAATTTAACTATCATTGAGGATGAAAACCGAGAAAGAGTCATCTTTCATCCAAATTTTTTTAGTCAGTCCATTTGCCTATTAAAAATTGTGTTAATATAGAAACCGATTCATGTGTGTGTGTGGGGGGGGGGGGGGGCGGGGGAAGTGCAGTATACCTTCTTGTTCCTACCCATCTCTATGCCCCTAATAGTTTTTTACAATTTCATCCATTCTAAGGGGGCAAGAAAATTTGAAAGTGCCCTGGGCACAAAAATTCCTTAGTCGGGCCCTGGTCAGACCTAACGGTATTTTTCGAATCTCTTTGGCAATTCACAAGTACAAGAAGGTATTTTTCCCCTTTTTTCTTTGGGGAGATTGCACGTATTAGTAGGAATGTAATTTTTAAGTCAACATGATAAAATACAAATTTCAATAGGTCGTTTTATTAACAACAACAAAAATAAAAATAAAAATAAAATAAAGTAACAATTGTTGATAACAAAATTGTAACTGCAGAACCACTAGGCATATAGTGAAAATAAATTTAAGCAATTTTCAGCCATTCAAAATTCTTGAAAAGGGAGAAACATTGTTGTGAATCAATTCCATGATTACATCAACTTCGCTACTTAGAAACAACTTCTTTGGACGCAACCCTACAAAATCTGTGGAAAAGAGAAACATCGTAATCGTAACATTTTAGAAGTGGGTGCATTGTTATTTGGGCTTCTTCATTGCCAACGAGAACTAAATTTTTAACATCATAATACAACAGAAGAGCTGTTTCGACTTCTGTACAGAGATGTGCATCGTACAAGATGCATGTGAAAGTTTGATCAGCAAACACTTCTGTGAAATCTCCAATGAAAACGCTCGATAAAAGTGTAAGGATCACATTACAACTTTTGACGATATCGCGAGAAACCGACAGCTTTTCTTCTAAGGTGAACGGCTTCAGTTCATCCGGCAATTTTATTTCTCTTCTTTTAATTGCTAATACTGGATTATAATGCTTCAATTTACAGGTCAAGTCAATAAAAGTTTGTTCGCTTTTCAGACCGATAAGAATTGGACATTTATTTTTTATCAAGAAGGTTGCAAGCTTTAATACTGTAAAATAACTTTCGTTGGGAAATCGGGAGTTTACAATTGTGATACGAATTTCACTTTTGGTTACAGAATCAAAAACACTTTTGATGTAATTTGGAAAATTAGGATCCACACAAGAACAAAGTGTGATGAATTTCCACTGAGATGCATATTTTTGGGGATCAAGAATGATATCTTTCATTGAATTATTCAGATTTTGCAAAGCATCGTTTTCCAGAAGAGCCATTCTCATATTACTCAAAATTTGTACACTAACAGAAGACTTTATGGGCACATTCAATAATTCAGCACAGAATAGTTCGAACTTCACCCTTTTCAAAGTGTCTGTAAGAACTGAAGTCAGAACATTACACACGCGACCAAAAAGGTTCTCCTCGCTTCCGTCAGGCTTCTGCACTTTACATAACACAATGTCCTCTCGCTTTGGCCATTTGTAAAATTCTGCTTTATCTAATAGGGCGCAGAGACTTATTTTTACAAAAGTGGATTTTTCCACTTGGTTCTCAAGTACGGTGTCGAAACTTGGAGGGCATTTCATCCAAGAGACGGTGATTCCTAACCATAAACTCAGCAAATTCAGTGGAAAATAAGTATTGTAATAATCTAGTTCGTTTTTATAGCAGTCTTTCACTTTTATGTAATTATCACAAATAGGAGCACATTTTTTTATTTCTTTTTGCATGTAGAGCCAATTTGGATTCCATTCGAGAATGAGTGACGGGAAGTCATTTATATCCATAAAAGCTTTGCCAACGTCTTTGTGAAGGCATCTCGATGACGAAACGCGATTTTTTCCTTTACGACCAAAACAAATGATAGGAGCAGGTTTAGTCTGACTGCTTGCAGGATCAGGCCCTGAAGAAACAGCATTTTGTTCCAAATGTCGATCACTTGAAAGCGTTCCACAACTTAATTTAGATGCCTCCTTCTTATTATTTCCTTTAACAGAAGCATCAGTGTTTGTTAGATTTGCGTAATGAGCACTGGAATTCTGAATTGACGAACCTGTCGCATAATTCATTGGATGCTCTAAAGTGTTAGAATTTATTTGTTTTGAAGAATGAGCATTTTGTTCCAAATGATGACTACTTGAAAACGTTATATAACTTAATTTTGATGTATCTTTCTTATTATTTCCTTTAATAGAAGCATCAGTGTCTGTTGGATTTGCACAAGGAACTCTTGATTTACTGGATTTCTGAACAGGCGAACCTGTAGAATAACTTGTTTGATGCTTTACAAAATTAGAATTTACTTGCTTTGAACAATGAGCATTTTCTTCTAAATGTTGATTACCTGAAACCTTTCCACGATTTAATTTTGAAAAATCTTTATCGTCATTTCCTTTAACAGAAGCATCGGTGTTTGTAAGATCTGCGTAATGAACACTTGATTTACTGGGATTCTGAATTGGCGAAGCTGTCGTATAATTTGTTTGGTGCTTTAGAACGTTAGAATTTATTTGTTTTGAAGAATGAGTATTTTGTACCAAATGTTGATTACCTGAAAACATTTCGCAACTTAATTTTGATGCATCTTTCTTATTATTTCCTTCAGCACTAGCATCACAGTCTACTGGACTTGCACAAAGACATGGTTTACTGGCTATCTGAACTGGTAAACCTGTCGCATAACTTGTCTGATGCTTTACAATGCTAGAATTTATTTGCTTTGGACAATGAGCATTTTGTTCCAAATGCAGATTACTTGAAAACATTCCACAAATTAGTTTTGATGCATCATTCTTATTATTTCGTTTAACAGAAGCACCACTGTTTGTTGGATTTGCACGAGGAACACTTGATTTACTGGATTTTTGAACTGGCAAACTTGTTCGATGCTTTACAGTATTAGAATGCTTTGCTAAATGAATATTTTGTTCTAAATATTGATTGTTTGAAAACTCTCCGTAACTTGATTTTGATTGATCCTGCTTATTATTATAGTTAACAGAAGCCTCAGTGTTTGTTGGATTTACGCAACGAATACTCGATTTCTTGGAATTCTGAACGGTCGAATCTGTTGCACAGTTTGTTTGACGTTTTACAATATTAGAATTTATTTGCTTTGCAGAATGAGTACTTGATTCTAAACGTTGTTTGTTTGAAAATGTTCTATAACTTGACTTTGATGGATCCTGCTTATTTATCTCGATATCAAAAGCCTCAAAGTTCATTGGATTTGTGCAATGAACACTTGCATTACTGGAATTCTGAACTGAATTTTTGACGTAATTTTCTAAAGAACTTTCTTTAAAATCTACTCTATCTGCTATCGCTTCAGTATTTACAATTTTTAAAACAGCATCCCGATTAAAATTATTTGTAGAATAAATTTTGACTGTATCACCTATATTGTCTTCATTGCCAATGGCTTTTTTGCATTCAGTCTTCTTCTGACTGTTTGCAAGTTTAGAATTTATTTGCTTTGGAGAATACGTATTTTCTTTTAAATGTGGATAGCTTGAAAGCATTCCATAACTTAATTTCGATGGATACTGCTTATTTTTCTCATTATCAGAAGCCTTAAAGTTTGTTGGAGTTGCGTAATCAACATTTACATTACTGGAACTCTGGAATGAATTGTTGACGTCGTTATCTGGAGAACTCTCATTAGAATCTACTTTATCTGTTGTCTCTACAGTGCTTTCAACTTTTACGACAACATCCGGATTAAAAATATCTTCAGAATGTGTCTTGACTGCATCGCCTAAACTATTTCCCATAACGCTCATTTGCTTGCTTTTAAGCTGCATCCGATTGCTTGCAGGATTAGATTCTACTTGGTTTGGTGTATTTTCTTCTAAATGTGGATTGCTCGCAAAACTTAGATCCTTATTATTATTCTCGGTGAGAGTGGTATCGACACTGACATCACTGGAGTTCTGCATTCGGGAATCTGTTGTGCAATTGTTTTGACGTTTAGTAAGATTATTCATCATTAAGCATTCATTTTCTTCTGAATTCAATTTTGTTTTTTTCTTACTTTCATCTTTATTATCTGCCTTCCGTTTACAAGGAGCGTTAAAGTTGCTTGTATCGTTAGATAATGGGGTCGTTTCTGTAGATGGTATAGGAAGACATTTTCGTCTCTTAACAAGTTGTCCAACAAATTCATTATTTATATTCCGCTTTTCTCCTTTAATGGAGTTGAATTTTGTCAGATTTGAGGTTTTTTGTGTATTATCCTTTACACTACTCACTGCAGCATTAGAGCTGTCGAAATCACACTGGGCTCTTTTCAGCAAAGAAGAATCGTTGACCGGAGGACTCTCATCAGAATGTAGCTCATCCGATATCTCTGCAGTATTTGCAATTTGTACGACATCTTCCTCATTAAAAATATTGCTAGAATAAGTTGCGGTGGATTCGTGAGTAACATTAGCTGCATCGAAATGATTACTGTGTACATCTCTATTGTTCCTAGATGAGTTTTCTGTGGTATTTTTATTGAAACCAAATCGATTGGTTTTACGATTGAGAGCTCTTTGCAAACTGTGCTTTTTCTTTTTTATCATCAATACTTCTATTTCATCAGTTGTGGGTGCAGGCGTAAAATCCTTGTCCGGCTGCGCTTCATTCATCTTGGAAGAAACTGAACCTCGCTTTTCGCCCTCAAAAATAATTTCCACTGTTTCTGGCTGTTCAATTTTTACTTGAATTTTGGAAGAATTCAAAGGATGTGGACTATTTGTTTCATTATCTACTGATGCCACATATTTCATTATATTCTGCAAATATTCTGTAGAAGGAATTGATATGTTTATTTTTACAGAAAGAAGTTCAGGATTTAACTGTACAGTGTTTCCTGTTTCTGGTATCAACGGATTATTAATTTTCTCGTGTTCTTTTTTTAACATAGACGTATTAAAATCATTTTCAGTGGCGGAAAATGCATGACAGGTAGTCTTACAAGACACATGTTCGGGACTTTTAATTTCTGATTTCACATACATATTAACAGCTTCGGGTGTCACACAGATAGTGGAATTGTTTTCAGAAGAAGGAAGTTTTGAAGAAATATTTTCGTCAAAACTTCCGTCAAAACGTATACTATTACATTTAATGTCAGATTTTATATTGTTTGTCATAGACTTTTTCTCATTTTCATAAATACAAGAAAACTTACTGCAACCATTGTTATCGTCCCCCGGAGTAATAGATGGAAATTCTGAACACTCATTTTTATTCCAAATTTCAAATTTATCGATAGCAATAGCAGATTCATTGTTAGATGGCACCGAAATATTCTTATTAGATGAGGTGTTTTCCGTATTCTCATAACTGTTACACTTTGCCACATTATGTTGAATACATGATTCCAAATTCTTTTTAGTAAAACTGTTAGTTCCTTCAAAATTACAATTGTAGTCGGAACGGCTTGAAACTGGAAAAAAAATATTTTCTCTTTGACATATTTTCTGAGGTTTTTCAGAAGAAGAGGGCATGATCGTAGAAGCATTTGTACCTTCAGTACTAACGCAAGGAAAATTTTCAGATGTTTTCTCTAATACAGGGGTGCAAGGCCTATCTTGCACATCTGCATTTTCAGTTGGGGAGTTATTTGCTTCTTCAATTTTTTTAACAGGACGAAAGAATGGATTTGAAAATTCTTTTCGGATATAAGTAGCGTAGATATAATTCAGGCATTCTTCAATGTCACTCTTGTTAAAATTCATAAAATGTTTGTAAATTTCTAAGAAATCTGTTGATACTCTGTTTTTAACAGACTCATTTTCGAAATTCGCTGAAATTGGGTGCAACTTACTTGGAAGCGTCATTAAAGCATTTTTATCACACAGTGTGTCTTCTAAAGAAGAATCCATTGAAACATTATCTTCAGCTGATACTCCATCCTCTGCATTAGTTTCTAAAGCAGTTAGTATTGCTGAAGCTTTTGCAGAATTGCAATATTTTATAAAAGTTTCCTTTTGAGCGTGCAAAGAAGAATTTGGACCACAAGGGGCTGTTGAAGAAGGAGATGGTGAACTGAAAACTGATGAGATAGCTGTGTTTATCTGAGTTGACGAACTGTCTTTGATTTCTACCGTTTCTTTTCCGTACAATAACGGATCCTCATCAACTTCAGGTTTCGAGAAACTTTCTGTGTTAAAACCACTTTCAACACTCTTTGAATTTGCTATTCCAATTGTACTGTCTTCGGATATTTTATTTACTGAATTAGAGTTAAGAGTAGGTCTATTTCGGGACACTCTCGGACTCAATTCATTGACTATCATTTTCCGATGAGAAGATTCTCCAGCATCATCAGCTAGATATTCTGTGCAATTACATTTCAGAGTTGGTTTGTCGATTACAGAATGTTCTCTTTCTAAAGAACTCTGTGGAGATTTCATAATGGCTTCTGACGAATTATGACTTTGGGAAGTATGAATCCTTTCCGATACGGTTGTAGAATGTGTATCGTCAGTTATTAAATCTTTCTCTTTTTTAATAACAACATTTGGAAGAAGATACTTGTTGTTATAAAGTTCCCGCTCATCTTCAAGCAAAAGTCCATCCCCTGAACCGCTACTAGTATTGGATGGTTGTTCTTCTTTTATTAGTTGAGGGACATTTTCAAGTGCTGAATTATTACAGTTTTCATTTGCAACTGATGCGCAGTATCTGTCGCTAATAGCATCAGTTTCACAGACGTATTCGGTTACAAGTTCCTGTTTTATTACTATTTCTGTATTTGAAGTTGCAATTGGTATTTTATCTAAATTGTCTACACTATTATCTTCTTCAGAATCGAGAACTTCGTCTTTAATTTTGAAAACATAACAACGTCTTTTCTTTTTAGGAGAAATTTTATCGTTGAAGACGGTGGAATCAGAGTCGATCTCTTTATCATAATCATCTGCAGATAATGTTGCTTCATCACTTAATGCAGACAACGTCTCTTCATCACTGTTCAACACACTTCGAAGCTTTTCGTATTGATCTGCTGTAAAATCTGTTTTGTCGCATTTTTTTTCTTTGCTATTGACCAATCCCATCTCCTCATCAGGAGGCTCTGTTTTAATATCAGATTCTTGCTGTGTCATTAACTCTGTATGTTTGTCTTCATCAGTTGGCTCCGATTTAATGTGATAATCCTGCTGTGTAGTTAAATTGGTATATTTGTCTTCGTCAATTGGCTCCGATTTAATGTCACTGCTGCGTAATTTCTGCTGCGTAATTAACTTTCCAGATGAAGGCCTACCCATGTGACGGGCCGGCAATACAGAACTTGACTGAATAATTCTAGGCATTTTTACCTTTCTTCGGGAAATGATACTTTTTGCTTTCACCTAAGAAGAAAAAAAATATATTCAGCAATTAATAATTTAAAATATGAAAATCAAGATGTAACATTTTAGAAATTTTAAAGTAAAAAAATAATCGCCGAAACGTCAGTGGAGGCCCTCTGTTGAGACTCAAAACGGTTTTGGGCAGTGTCTGTGTGTCTGTCTGCCTGCCTGCCTGTCTGTCTGTCTGTCTGTCTGTCTGTCTGTCGCGCGATAGCGGCCGCAAAAATAGCGCTATTGACTTGAAATTTGGTACACATGTTCACGAGCCCCACGAAATCAGCTGTATAGTTTTTGGTATGTATTCCATTTGTAGTTCGTATACAGGGACACGCTAAAGTTTTTCTCATCATTACGGCCTATGGGAGAAATTTATATGTATCGCGATAGCGGCCACAAAAATCACGCTATTGACTTGCAATTTGGTACACGTGTTCATGTGCCCCACGAAATCGGCTGTATAGTTTTGGGTGTGTATTCCATTTGTAATTCGTGTACAGGGACACGCCAAAGTTTTTCTTATCATTACGGTCTATGAGAGGAATTTGTATGCACCGTGATAGCGACCAAAAAAATCACGCTATTGACTTGCAATTTGGTACACATGTTCATGAGCCCAACGGAATCAGCTGTATAGTTTTAGGTGTGTATTCCATTTGTAGTTCGTGTACAGGGACACGCCAAAGATTTTCTATCATTATGGCCTATGGGAAGAATCTGTATGTACCGCGTTAGCCACCGCAAAAATCAAGCTATTGACTTCGAATTTTTGCCGAAACGTGAATGGAGGCCCTCTTTTGAGACTCGAAAGGATTTTGAGTTCCGTCTGTCTGTCGTGCGATAGTGGCCGCAAAAATCACGCTATTGACTTGAAATTTTGTACACATGTTCATGATCCCCACGAAATTAGCTGTACAGTTTTAGGAGTGTATTCCATTTGTAGTTCGTTTACAGGGACACGCCAAAGTTTTTTTTATCATTACGGCCTATGGGAAGAATTTGTATGTACCGCGATAGCGGCCCCCAAAATAACGCTATTGACTTGCAATTTGGTACCCATATTCATGAGCCCAACGGAATTAGCTGTATAGTGTTAGGTGTGTATTCCATTTGTCGTTCGTGTACAGGGACACGCCAAAGTTTTTCTTATCTTTACGGCCTATGGGAAGAATTTGTATGTACCGCAATAGCGGCCGCAAAAATCCTTCGATTGGCTTGCAAATTGGCGCACACGTTCCAGCTTTGCATAGTAGCTGTATAATTTTTATTGCTATATTTTTTGTAAACTGTGTACAGGGACACGCCATAAATCTTAACATTACGGCGTATGGGGTGAATTTCGTTTAAACGCATTTTAATATCATTACTTTGCAATGAAGAAAATGAAACTAGCGTACGTGAGTAAGATGCTTAAACTTATGTTGCTTGAAGAAAATATGTGCTCTTAAGCTTTCTAATTAATGTACAGGATCTTACAAAAGTGTTCTGACAATCTCACGTAGTCATCCAAACGATGTTACATTTGGAACAATTATTAATTTTAAACGCAGTATAAGCTGAATAGTTTTTACTGGTGTATACAATGTTTATGGTTCGTTTACAAAGACACACGAAAGAATTTCGTAACATTAGAGTCTATGGACAAATTTTTAATTTAAGCGCGCACTTTAATGCGTTTATGCTGAATTGAACTTAATAAAGTTAACATACATTACGAAGATGCTTAAAATCATGTTTACTCTTAAAAAAGGTTATGTATAGACTAAATAATTTATGGGGCCACACAAAATAATTCCGAGTATGTACTGTATTCATCCAAATGATGTCAAATTAGTTTGAAATTTTAATGAGTTATAATTAATTAAGTTTATTCTTATTATTGGCGTTTATAATGACTGTGGCTACTTTTCCGGGATACATAAAGGAATTTCGTACTATTACGGTCTATAGTCGGTATTTCTTAAAATTGTATTTTAACATGGTTACATCCCCATCAAATATAATGAAATTTTATTAGAATTTTAAAAGCATGTTTTCCTGTTGAAAATTGTGGCCATAGAATTGATAATTAGTTTAAAGGTTACACAAAATATTTCCGATATGCTATGTAATTTTTCTTTGTATGAAATTTGATAGTTATGAAATTTGGTATTTATGAATTTCAGGGAAATAATACAAGAGCGTCGTTTATTAAGAATACATATTATTTCGTACTTCGGGGTTCATAATTTTTCCGAGAATGAAAGGCGAAACTTGCAAAAATTCAGTGATTTATTCACAGGAAGTTCCAGAAAAATACAGGTCTAAAAACCAAGTATCAGCTTCAATTCAACCAGTAAACATAGCTTAAACAACAGCCGTTAACAGCAAAACAACATTACAAACTGTTTATCAATAACACATAAAGCAAGTCTCATTCAAAGAGGCTCAAAGCAAGCATTTGACGAAACTGACACAGATCTGAGATTTGGCGCCTTGGCTAAAAAAATGCTCCTTTTATACTACTCTATCGAACACAGACTGTTCTGGAAGAAAATTCTCGTATCTCATCAGCCAATGAGATTAGAGCTTCCATATTTGGTATATCCCTAATAAGAATTATCTCGCCAAGGTCGCCAAAAATTCGCCAAGGAGGGAAACAGTCGCCAAATTTGGCGCCAAATCTATTTCTTCCCTTATTGGAGCTTTTTAATGCGTTTTTAAAAGAAAATAAGGCTATTTTAACGCTAAAACGACTAGAAATGCACAAAATTAGCATTTTATCGACTTTCTAAGCCTCTTTGAATGAATTTATACAAAAATATATGCAATTATTTACAATTCCGTAACACTTTATCATGAAAAACGGCAGTTTTTTGAGTGACGCAAGCGGAGGGACAAACGGGACGCTGCGAACTCATATATACGGCTAGTTTGACATCAAAGAGATTTGTAAAAGCCGACACTTAATATCTCAGCAAATATGCCATATTTTATTCTCATCTTTTCAAAATAGTCTTTTATCTTCGGTCTTAATCTATCCTGAAAATTTTACATTTCTACATGCAGTATGTTTTGAGATCTGAATCTCAATTTAAAGCCAAAAAGGGAAAATGTGTGGTGTAACGATGTAAGGATGTAATGGACTAAATTCTGAAAAATATCTCTAAAACGGCTCGAAGGATTTTCATATAATTAATATATGCTGTTAATAGGATCTTTCTGAATCAAGTAACGTTTTCGTTTTTTTCAGGAAAACTCTTGTTTTTTATATAAATCGCTTTAAATATGGAACTATATTACTCTGTCAATTACATGTATTTCTTCGGGTGAAAACGCTGTTATGCGGTTCTTACTTGTAAGGTATGTGGGTTAGTTTGTTGACCGACTTGAATGCAGCCAATGAATTATTTAGATTTTTTTTTAAACGCAAAAGTACTTTATTACATGTTTAAAATATTTATTGTATATATACTAAGTCAAATTCACTTAAATATATTTTCTCTTGTGTTATGAAAAAATATTTTTGATTTCAAAATTTCATATTTAGTCAAAAAAATATTTAGATAATATTTTAAATAAGGAAGTAATTTGTAATTTTAGATATTCCATTTTATCATATTAATGATAAATTTACAATTTTTTTAATTGAAAAAATTTTTAATCATTCATGAACATCAATTTTATAATAACTCAATGATTTGCTATTCCTATTCATGTATCCTTACGCGCCGGGAATGAAAAAAAAAAAAAAAAAAAAAAAACAGCAAATAGAGTTTTGGCGCAAATCTATCGTTTTTATTTAAAACATACTCTTTCGTAAATATATATATATATATATATATTTCTTTTTAAAAATTAAAAATCTCTTTTGAAAATACAGTTAGAGTTTATTCATTTATTTATTTTTCAGACTTTAAAATGATACATATTTTAAATATTAACATAATCAATTTTTTTTATTATTATTATTGAAAGCAATAATGACCAGGGGATGAAACACTGTTTACACTGTTTATTAGAAAAAACAGTGTTTTAATAAACAGTGTTTAAACAGTGTTTTAATAAAATTTATTTTTCATGAAATTTATTAAAATTCATGAAAAATGTGTCAAATAGCAATTATTAAAAACACGTCAAAATAAATAAGTAACATCTTTACTTTGAAACCCATAATAATTTATTAAAAAAAAATTATTATTTCTTTTCTTTTTTTAATTAATTAATTTATGCATGAAAAATTCTATTTCATAAATATATTTACAATTACAGTAAACAAAAAATCCGCCTTTAATTTTAAATAACTATTTCTACCTGTTTCTAAACAAGTTTTTTTTTTTTTTTTTTTTTTTTTTTTTTTTTTTTAAGTAAAATCTGTATGTATATGATTTGAATATAAACTACTAGATGGCGCCACTACATTTAATTTATTTTTCTTTAAAAAAAAAAAAAAAGAAAGAAAGAAAAAACTTTTAATAGTTTCGAAACATGTAGAAATAATTATTTAAAATTAAAGGAGGGTTTTTTGTTTATTGTAGTTGTAAATTTATATTAATAAAATCAGAGTTTTGTCTGTAAATTTGTCGGAATCGAAAAATTTTGTGATATCTTCACGTTTCACACCCCATGAAAGCCGAAAATGACTTCAGAAAATTTTGCCTGTGTGTGTGTGTGTGTCTGTGTGTGTGTCATCGTGTCCGAATGTCGCTTTTTTTGTCCGGGCATCACTTGAGAACGGCTGGACGGAATTCAACGATGCTTGGCAGGAATTTAGGTCTTCACCCAACTTAAAATTATATCTATCAACTTTTCAGAAATTCCCCCCCGTTCTCCCCCTAGGGGGTAAAAGACTAAAACACGTTTGTCCGGGCATCACTCGAGAACGGCTGAACGGAATTCAACGGCGCTTGGCAGGGATTTAGGTATTCACCCAACTTAAAATTATATCCATCAACTTTTAAGAAATTCTCCCCCGTTCCCCCCTGGGGGGTAAAAGACTAAAACACGTTTGTCCGGGCATCACTCGAGAACGGCTGAACGGAATTCAACGGCGCTTGGCAGGGATTTAGGTATTCACCCAACTTAAAATTATATTCATCAACTTTTCAGAAATTCTCCCCCGTTCCCCCCTGGGGGGTAAAAGACTAAAACACGTTTGTCCGGGCATCACTCGAGAACGGCTGGACGGAATTCAACGGCGCTTGGCAGAAACTTAGGTCTTCACCCAACTTAAAATTATATCTATAGAAATTTTCAAAATTCTGATTAGTGTTTAAATTGTGGGTAAAAAACGCCTGCGCATGCGCCATAAATATTTTTTCACTAAAACGCTTTGAATGGAAAAATAAAATGCAAAAATAAATTTTTAAGATAAAGACTTTTTTCATTCGCGTGAATCGCACTACAAATTATGAAAAGATTTAAATGAAGTTTTGCCATCTGAGTTTCATACTTTAGTTAATTTTAAAACATCTAATTGTCGTATCGAAAAACTGTTTACACCCCAGGATTCAGAAAAATCATCTCTTTAATTTGGTACTGAATTTGTAACGATAGGTCTGATACTTCTAATTTATTTTCCCCTTTTTCCGTTGCCACTTAAATTTCATACTTTAGTTATTTTTTTAATATCTAATTGTCGCATCGAAAAACTGTTTGCACCCCTGGATTCAGAAAAATCGCCTCTTTCATTTGGTACCAAATTTATAAATATAGGTATGATATTTCTAATTTATTTTACCCTTTTTCCGTTTTCAACCTAGATTCGATATGGAACAGCTTTAGTATTGGATCCCTTTGGCAAAATTTGAAATTCGGAACCGAAGTAGCTCGGACGTTTCTCGCCAAGATCTTTGATTGCACAATTGAGATAGCCAATTCAGTTCATCGCAAAAATGGCTTAAAATATTTAAAGTCACCAAAGGGTTCCCATACTAAAGCTGTGCATTTTGTACTTATTTATTTATATTTTCTATTGAAGACTTCTGTGGTCACGAAATTTGGTGCGTAAATTGTTTGTTTGCATCCGGCACTTATTGTAACTGGATTTCACGAAATTCGAAATCTCCCCCCCCCCTTCTCGGAGTCGGAGGGTAATAAACGGTATAACTTCTGTATAACCCCACAGCTAAATTTGGCGATTTTTCTTTGGCGTTGTTTTGAAGGATAACGATGTCGTTCTGGACTGTTTGCGATATAATATGGCAGCCTAATATTTTGTTTATTTTGGATTTATGATTTAGATTATGATTTTATCATTTATCATATATGATTTATGATTTTTAGATTTATGATTTAGCCATAATCGCCAACAAAAAAAATCGCCAAATATCGTTGTGGGTTTATACTGAAGTCGTTCCCAATAAACATGTGTAAAAACATGTTTTTCCGTTTGAATTCGCTTTGAATTATCTTAGAATGGCGAATTTTGGTGTGCGGATATTGATTAAGTGTACGCATTATGTACGTTAGTGGGATTTTGCAAAACTTCGAACTCACCCACTGAGGAAGGGGAAGTAACAAGTGGGTAAGTTGTGCCTAAGGCAGTGGGGACCCAGACTGTATATTGATTAAGTGTACGCATTATGTACATTAGTGTGATTTTGCAAAACTTCGAACTCACCCGCTGAGGAAGGGGAAGTAAGAAGTGGGTAAGTTGTGCCGAAGACAGTGGAGACCTAGACTCCTCACTTTGCGAGCGAGAAAACCTCTACCAATCACAGCGAGAACTTGGGTTATTAATAAAGATATGGGATTTTGACAACTCATTTAAGTTTAATGTCCAGCGAAGCGGGCAAAGCCTGCTAGTATATTTATAAAATAGTATTTTTACGCAGAAATTTCATTTTTTTTTTTTAAAGCTTAACTTATACTTTCCATGAAATTTTTCTCCAGGTGATTTTATCTTATTTTTAAAATTATAGAAATGTAAAGCTTAATTTATATTTTGTCTATTTTTCCCCAAAACGTTTTATATGAAAATATATAGGAAGTAATTTTTGGAATATTGGAGCAGTATACTTAGCCTCAAAAGGGGAAAGAAAATATATAAAATTCTATTTTTAACATTTACTTGATTTTTTTTTTTTTTTTTAATTGTTTAATTTGTAATTCTCTAAAAAGAAATTTGCAAAATGTAAATTACGTAATTCTAACTTAAATTTGAAAATTTTCACTTATTTTTCTTTCTTTCTTTCTTTTTTTCTTTTTTTTTTTTTTTTTTTTTATGAGTTTGAGAATCCCAGTCAATAAATTTTTCTAGTGCGAAGCTTCTCCATTTTGTTTCCAAGTGGCAGGCTACTTGAAAATTTGTCAGTATGATAACGTTTGAAATACTGAATTAATTCACACTAAATTTGTAGTGTAGATTTATCTCAGAAATGTGTTTGATATATGTTTATTTGCCAACTTAATCCACTCTCTTGTTTCCCTGTGCCAGCACACTAAAAATTTCAAATTTACATTAGAAAGGTTTTATGAACCGATTTGCTTAAAACTCCATATATACATAGCCTTCATTTATAAATCCACTAAGTCCATTAATAAATTGTAGCTGCCATTTTGAAAAAAATGGTGACAACTTCATGAGAAAAATTAAATTAGTTTACCCTTCCTAGGAGCCAGAAGGATTTGTTTTAATTTTTTGATTAAAAACCACTAAAAAGTAATGATATCAGTACAAAAAACCCTTAGCGGCTTAAAAGTTTGTGACGCCGCTACTTTGTGGCTATAAGAATTTGAAATATGAGTCTTAAAAATAATGATATTAAATTTTAAGTGACGCTTTGCAATTAGTTAAAATATACATAGATTTTCTTATTTGATCTTTCACTTTTATCCTTTATTTATATTTATAATGCAAACGTAATATTTTTAACTTGAAGATCAGACAGATATATAAAATATACTCACTGATGCTTTTTCATTCGCATTTCAAATTCAAAATAACAGATTTAAAAGGAATGATATAAAAATTCCAGTGGCGCCTCGGTGTTATTTTAAATGATTTGTTTTTAGATTCCATTAAAATTACTTTTGTTTTGTCTAATAAAGTATATTTACACATTTAAACAGTGCTTTTAATTTTCAAATATACTGTCAAATAATTATACTTTCACTGAGTTAGCATTATAAAGTAAAATTATTTATTTCTATAAATTGATTTATCTTTTGCGTCACGCTATCCAAAACTGCAGTAAAATTTGTGTAAATGTTTTCTTTACGTCACACTACCTCTTTGAGCAAATTTTCACTTAGTTGGACACTATGATACTATATGTTTTGGATAGCATGATGCAAAAGATAAATCAATTTATTGAAATAAATAATTTAAGATAGTTTCAGAAATTAAACGGTAAAACTGGATATTGGCAAGTATCCTGGCATATTTAAAGTGGAACACAACAAATGGCGACAACGCAAAATTGCAGATTGAAAGAAATAATCGTATCGTACTAAATAAATAAATAAGTAAAGTGAATTTTACCGATTACAGTTTTTATAAGCGTCTATTTCAGCTGTTATCAGGAAAAAATTCTTATCTAAGATATTAGCTGCGATTAGACATATTACCATGTTTTTATTAACTTCGATTCTTGTTTGTCCCGAACAAATGCTGCAATCGATTTTTAACTAACTTCACTTCTAGCTAGACATTTGAATTTTTCAGAATAGCTCAGAACCCGATGACAACACAATAATTCGAAGCCCGATTTTCGAATTTTTGATTAGTTTTCTTTTAGTTAATTAAAATATGAAAATAATAACCTCCTAATATCTTTAATAATATCCATTAAAATATTAGCTAATAGTTAATTGTTGCCAAAAAGAAATTGACGAGTTCATATTCTTTCGACATAAAGATAAATACATTTAATTAAACGTGAACGTTAAAAAATTGTAAAAAGTTAAATGATGCATCTCACAAAAACTGACGATTTATATTTAAAGATTTTATACGCACTGATAAAGTGCTAATGTAGAAATTTTTCATTCATCAACTTTGAAAATTCATGTCAGATAAAGTGAAGTGGAAGGCTGATTTTTTACACCACCTACGTGAAAAATAGGCG
Source organism: Salticus scenicus (assembly GCA_963930645.1). Classification (NCBI taxonomy): domain Eukaryota; kingdom Metazoa; phylum Arthropoda; class Arachnida; order Araneae; family Salticidae; genus Salticus; species Salticus scenicus. The sequence continues at coordinate 312,396,694 of OZ005655.1, forward strand.
AAGAGGCCCGGGTTCGATTCCCGGGAATGTATTTTTCACATAGTTGGTATAAAAAAATCAGCCTTCCACTCCACTTTATCTGACATGAAGTGCTAATGTAGTTCTATAACTGTCCAACAGAAATTTTTAAATAATGGTATATAAAAAGTTTTTTAATTATTTTTTAATCAGTTTTGAAATAGTTCGGAACAACTACAGTATTTCCCCACAGCTGAATTTGGCGATTTATTTTTGGCCATTATGGCTAAATCATAAATCCATAAATCATAAATGATAAAATCATAAGCTAAATTATAAATCGTAAAATCATAAATCCAAAATAAACAGTATGTAGTCTGCCATATTATATTTCAAACAGTCCATAACGACATCGTTATCGTTCAAATCGGCGCCAAAGAAAAATCACCAAATTCAGCTGTGTGAAGATGCTATAGTTGTACCAATAGTTCCATATTTTGGCAATGGGTGCTACAAAATACCAACTTTCAATAATAAGCGATAAAAATGGATACATTCTATTAATTGACTATTAAAAGAAAATACCTTTCCCAAAAACTTGAACACCTTAAGACGTAAAATGAAATCAGCCAAAAAAAAAAAAAAAAAAACGTGTGGCACTCGGGGACTGCCGCGGTAAAGCTATTGCATAGCATTTTTTATCAACTTATGCAATTATAATTATTTATTTATTTTATTTATGCAGTATTTTTTTTTCTTTGATATTAATTCAAGTTCCGGGGGAGGGGACTCATGTCAAAGTTGTGCCTTGTGGGGGGGACTCATGCCAAAGTTGTGCCTTGGGGGGACTGATGTCAAAGTTGTGCCTTTTGGGGGACTCATGTCAAAGTTGTGCCTTGGGGGGACTGATGTCAAAGTTGGGCCTTGGGGGGACTCATGTCAAAGTTGTACCTTGGGGGGGGGACTCATGTCAAAGTTGGGCCTTGGGGGGACTCATGTCAAAGTTGGGCCTTGGGGGGACTCATGTCAAAGTTGGGCCTGGGGGGGACTCATGTCAATGTTGTGCCTTCGGGGGGACTGATGTCAAAGTTGTGCCTTGGGAAGACTCATGTCAAAGTTGTGCCTTTTGGGGACTCATGTCAAAGTTGTGCCTTGGGGAGGGAACATGTCATAGTTGTGCCTCTCATGTTAAAGTTGTGCCTTGGGGGGGATTTTAATAAATGCACTTTGTTTATTCATATTTAAAACACTTTATACACAAATTTTACGCGTACAGCTATTCACTGTTGTACATAGATGATAGATACCTATACACCTATATAATTTCTCACAAACAGCTGCTTACGTATTCGTCCGATTTCGGAGCAGCTCGTCTGGATCCGTTCGAGCTTCGTACAGTCGTACCATATACATACACGTTAAGGTTCAACTAGTCGCGGGCTCGAACTCATTCGTGGACGCGGCCAAAAAGCACGCTGTCTCACTAGCATTGTGTCTAAAAGAGATAGAATCAGTTATGAACAGTTAGCAGCTAGTCTACACGCATACGTCTAGTCGCACGCACAGAAACACCGTGCCGAAGTCTGCCGAACTGTGTTAGGTTTATTTTCGTTACGGAATTTCTTGATTCGGTCGCCGCGCTCAAAGCCCGCGATAAAAGCTATGCAATAGCTTAAAATATATATATATATATTATAGTTTTAAAAAATTAAAGAACACGCTTTTATAGAAATGTGAACTAAAAAGCACAAAATATCTATCTTAGTATTAAGATTCAGGGTAAGAGAAAATCGTGTGAGTGATACACCGTAATATTTACATACATTTAAATCTTTAATTAAAATAACTTAGAATTAACAAAAACCATTTTTAAAAAATTTCCCCTGACGGGGATCGAACACTGGACCTTTAGGTTCGTAGCGCGGCGCCTTACCTCTACGCCATATCGTTCACGAAGGGGAAGTATTTTTTTTAACCGACTTCAAAAAATTGTATGAAATGAAACTAAATTGCGCCAAAAACTATAAAATAATTTCCTTCGCCAAACAACCTATAACACTACAATTAATCATAACTTTTGAAGTCGGCGCAAAATTAAATAAAAATTGATACCTTTATTCAATACAAAAATCGAATCCTATTCAAACTACACATCTCACATTGTCACCTGCAAAACGCAGCCGAAAAATATCTTGATTCAAGAAAACAAATAAGATTTTGTAAGCAGCAAAAGTTGGCGAAGATGCTGGTATCTGACGTCCTTGGTGAAAGAAAAATCGCAAAATTATCTGGCAAACATATTTAATTTCTTTGGGATATCATGATTGATTTGATAAGGTATATTAAGAGAGTAATCAAGAATATGAAACAATACTTCGTACAAAATGTATTATGAAAATATACATCTTGCGTGTATATTTTTGCAATACGTTTTTAACGCCAAATCCAAAAGCCACCAAGGATGATAGTTATCAAAGTTATACCAAATTTGCAAAGAAAACTCTAACTTCGTAGAAACATAAATTCTGCATTGTGAAAAATGTCCACTGTTCTGTGTAGATGCTACCAATGGACCAATTGTATACAGTGAATACAATAATAAAGGAAACATGAAAATGGATCATTCGAGACGACAGCATTTGTTGCTACCGATCTAAAAACAAACCTTTAAAAACTAATTAAATTTTATTTAATTTTGCGCCGACTTCAAAAGTTATGATTAATTGTAGTGTTATAGGTTGTTTGGCGAAGGAAATTATTTTATACTTTTTGGCGCAATTTAGTTTCATTTCATACAATTTTTTTTTAATAGTAGTTGCTTTTTGGAGTCGGTTCTATTTTTTTACAAAAAGATTTTATTTCACAATATAATTTTTTGTTTGCTCCCAGAGAAGTTACAAACAAACAAACAAACATACATACATACATACATACATACATACATACAGGTGAAGCTAATAAAAGCGTGTTAAAAAATACTGCATTTGTGATAATAATAAAATGTATGTATATAGAGTACTCACTCATTTTCTTTCACTATTTTTTCATCACTTTCTTCATTAATAAATGCACTTTGTTTATTCATATTAAAAACACTTTATACACAAATAAATGCACTTTGTTTATTCATATTAAAGACACTTTATACACAAATTGTACGCGTACAGCTATTCACTGTTGCACATAAATGATAGATACCTATACACCTATATACTTTCTCACAAACAGCTGCTTACGTATTCGTCCGATTTCGGAGCAGCTCGTCTCGATTCGTGCGAGCTTCGTACAGCCGAAGTCTACCGAAGTCTGCCGAACTGTGTTAGGTTTTTTTTTCGTTACGGAATTTTCTGATTCGGTCGCCGCGCTCAAAGCCCGCGATAAAAGCTATACAATAGCTTAAAAAGGAATTTAAAATGGACAGTTTATAAAAAATCATGTAATTAAAAAAAAGTTTTCAAGGTATAACTTCAGTATAACCCCACAGCTGAATTTGGTGATTTTTCTTTGGTGCCGTTTTGAACGATAACGATGTCGTTCTGGACTGTTTGCGATATAATATGGCAGCCTATATGTTGTTTATTTTGGATTTATGTTTTTATGTTTTATGATATGATTTTATCATTTATTATTTATGATTTTTAGATTTATGATTTAGCCATAATCGCCAACAAAAAAATCGCCAAATATCGTTGTGGGGTTGTTCCGTTGAAGTTGTTCCGTTTTTAAAATATTCAACCTTAAAAAAATAGTTAATTAGTCGATAATTAGTCAAAAAAATTAGCGATAAAGTTTCGAGTCCATTTAAGCGATTTATAAGAGTAACTCTTAATTTCAATTTTCAGATCTAAATTTGAAAGCATGGAAAGAAAAACGATGTGCGGTCGGGGGACCCCCGTCAGGAACGAAGTTTCTTATGCCTTTTCTCCAATTCCGAATTTGATCTAAATTGTTACTATTTATTTATCTCGTTATTGGCCCCAATAGCATGCTTTGCATGAGAGCTAATTAAGCTTCAAATTAAAAACAGCGGAAAAGTTTCAGTATAGGACTCCTTCGGCGAAATTTGAAATTTGGCACCGAAGTAACTCGGACGTTTCTCGCCAAGGTCTTTACTAGCGCATTTATGATATCCACATTTTAATTTATTAAAAACAATTTATTGCAAAAAATTAATGTAGCAGAAACATTAATTCCATAAATTATTTAAAAGCAGTATGTATTTCAGCTATCCGCGATTGTAATGAAATGCTCGCCCTCTGGTGGGCTAAGGTGAAATTATCACACCACTGCATATCCTCATATTATGCAATCGACTTTCCATGATGAAATGGCGGAGAAAGAATAATAATTACACGTGTCTGTTATATTTACTAACAACTGCAGTGTTCAGAGAGCGCCATCTATCGATCATTACAAACGCGGATAGCACTGCCTCATATATTCGCAGTACAGTTTTTTCGCACTTGTTTCGCAAGTTGTTTTACGATTTTTTCCCTCTTACTGAGCACATGATTTCACCATTATCCTTCTGTAATGTATGTAAATATTAAATAATAAACATTTGAATCACACATATGTAAACAGTAAATCCTTGTATCAAAATATACAATTTTATCAACTTACTTTTCTATCTAAATTTGTATTACATACACTTGTTGCAGTTTTTATTAATCGAATTTTCATTGCAAAATTTCAATAACAAGACAATGTAACTCGCGTATGATTTGAAGCATTAAAAAAAAAAAAATTATATACCATGTTTTTAAATTTTCTGTTGAATCATAGCCGTACGCAAGCGAAGTGATGACGTCACTGGCCGTCCGTGGAGCCAGATTGTCAAGGCCATGGTGCTTTTTACAGTTCATTTGTTTACTTTTGAGTGACAACAGAGGTTTTTTTTTGTTTTTTGGTTTTGTATTCGAATGTAAAAATTGTCCGATGCTAAAAGTTTGAATTCTGTGATGTTTTTCCCTTTTGAATAAAACTTTTTTTTCTGAGTTTGCATTTACAGTCCTTTGATATGCGGATAGTATAATAGATATTCTTTATCAAAAAAGGAATAACGTAAAATTTTTGGTACCCTCGGCGGGACTGTAAATGCAGTTAATTGTGAATATGGCTAATTTAGAAAATTTGAAAAAAGCTAAATAGGCTGAAAGAGCCGCTTTCTCGAAAGCATATAATAAAGTTGAAGAATTGATAGCCTAACAAGATATTGACCTTGTAGAACTGGAATCAGAATTGAGTGTTTTTAAATCGAAAGTTTATCGCCTGGAAGTAACGCATGCAAGTATACTTGAAGTTCTCTCTGAAAACGAATTTGACACAGAATTCGAAATAATTGAAAATTATCGTGATAAAGCAATAAGAATTGAAACAAAAGTAAGAAGAATAATTGATAGCCATCAAACTGTAAGTACTGCTTTTAGTCCAATTCAGAGTGAATCTGTTATTGTTAATTCTGTAGAAAATATTAATGAGAAAAGAAGGTTTAAATTACCAAGATTAGAATTACGATGGTTTGATGGTAATGTTAAAGGATGGCTTTATTTTTGGAGCCAATTTGAAAAAATTCATAATGATTCTACTATAGTTAATTCTGATAAATTTCAGTATCTATTACAAGCTACTGTTGAAGGATCCCGAGCTAGAGAGGTTATTGAAAGTTTTCCGCCAACTGGCGATAATTATGTAAAAGCAATTGATTGTTTGAAAACCCGTTTCGGTCGTGATGACTTACAAATTGAAATTTATGTTAGAGAATTATTAAATTAGTTTTGAAGAATGCCAATTCAAAATTTTGTTCAAACAATTTATGTTTACTGTATGATAATCTCGAACAACAAATTCGTGCACTTGAAACACTTGGTGTCACAACTGATAAATGTGCAGCGTTACTTTATCCTTTGGTTGAATCGTGTATGCCTGAAGATTTCCTTAGAGCTTGGCAGAGAAGCTCACATTTTGATCATGGCAATGATCCAAAAAAAAAAAAAGCCTTGACAGTTTGTTAGCCTTTTTAAAAACGGTAGTAGAATCTGAGGAAAGAATTAACTTAGCTATGGCTGGTTTTGATTTGTATGATTCTTCTTGTAAAGGGAATAAAGAAAGAGGAAAAATTTGTACTGCTGCTAGTTTGTTAACTACTAATGCACGTGCAGAGAAGTTGTGCACTTTCTGCAATGGAAAAAAAGAATCGATGAATTGCTCTAAAGCACGAAAAATGTGATGTAATGAAAAAATAAAAATTTTAAAGGATAAAGGTTAGATGTTTAAAAGTTGGCCATAGGGCAGAAAAATGTCGATGTTTTGTGAAATGTACTATTTGTAACAGAACACATTTTGCTATTATGTGTACAGAATCAAACAAAAGTGTAAATAAGTCTACATCAAATAATCCGGAAAAGGAAATTAAAGAGCAGAATAAATCTGTGAATTTGGCAACCATATCCAAATCTCCGCAAGTTTTGCTGCAAACTTTGAAAGTTAATTTAAAATATAAGAACAGTATTTTAGTTGTGAGAGCCCTGTATGATTCCGGATCTCAGAAATCGTACGTTAGAAGAGAGATAGCATCTAAGTTAAATTTGAAACCTCTACGTCAGCAACGTTTGTCTCATTCATTTTTTGGAGGTGAAAAGAGCAACAACGAACTTCATAATATATATAAAATTGAACTAGGAAGCTTAAATGGAAATTTTTACTGCAATTTTGATGTAGTTGATCAAGAATCTATTTGCAATGATGTTCCCTCTGTTTCGTGTGGCCCATGGATTGATGAATTAAGATCTATGAATATACACATTTTTGATACAGAAGATAATTCGGGTCCAATTGATGTTCTCATTGGAGCAGATGTTGCTGGTAGACTTTTTACTGGAAAGAGAAAAGTTCTATCTAGTGGGCTAGTAGCTGTGGAATCCTATCTAGGATGGACACTTATGGGGAAAACCAATTCACCTTCTGAAAAAGAAGATACTACTATGATGGTAATTTCCTTGTTTGTTAGAGAAGCAACTATTTCCGATCTTTTTAGTCTGGAAGTTTTAGAAATAAGGGATCCTGTCGAGATGAAGACCAAAAAAGAGAACGAGCATTTGACCAAGCTATCTTTTGAAGAAACATTAAGAATTAATGAAGATGGAAGATATGAAATTGCTCTTCCATGGAAAGAGGATCATCTTCCCCTACCCACCAATAAAGAACTAGCCATGAAAAGATTAATAACATCAACTAGAAAATTACATCAAGAAAATTTGTATATAGCTTATGATAATGTGTTTAAGGAATGGGCTTCATTAAGTATAATTGAAGATGACCGAATCCAATCATCATCTCGCCCTTTTGAACACTACTTACCTCATCGACCTGTTGTGAAACGGCATGGAACTACGAAAGTGCGTCCAGTTTTTGATGCATCTGCAAGACAAGTCGAATCACCATCATTGAATCAATGTTTAGAATCTGGACCTAATTTATTAGAATTAATCCCTGATCATCTTCTTAAATTTAGAGAACGTAAATGTGGAATTGTTGCTGACATCAAAAAAGCATTTCTACAGATAAGTGTACGACCAGAAGATAGAAATTACCTTAAGTTTTTTTGGTGGAATGAAAAAGAAAATAACGATCCTAAGATGTGGTGTTTGGTGTGAAAAGTAGCCCTTTTCTTTTAGGAGCTGTGTTAGAGCATCATTTGAAAAAATATCTGAATAATTCAAAATATAATCAAAAATATGTTGAGATTATTCTTCGAAGTTTTTATGTAGATGATCTAGTTACAAGTTTAAATAACAAATCAGAAATATTACCATTTGTTGAACAGTTTAATGACTGAAGGAAAATTCAATTTAAGAGGATGGAAGTATACAGGAGATGAAGATTCAGAACAGGTTACTTCTGTTTTAGGATTGCTTTGGAATCACAGAGAAGACGAACTGAAGATCAATTTGGATTGGTTGAATACATACAGACTTGAAATTGTATCGAAGAAAGTAATTCTTTCTGTTACGCAAAGAGTTTTTGACCCAATTGGGTTTTTATGCCCTGTCCTCTTAGTTCTCAAGCTAATGTTACAAAAAATGTGGAAAGACAATATCCCGTGGGATAAGGAAGTTGAAGATAGTATGAGACGAGAATTTGTAAGATGGTTTGAAGGTTTGAATATCTTAAAGAATTTGACTATTCGTTGTTTTTTTCCTGATGTAACTAGTCAATATAGCATTAGCGTTCATACGTTTTGCGATGCTAGTCAATTTGCTTACGCAGCAGCTGTTTTCATTCGCATCGAATATGCTGACGTTTATGTAACTCTTTTGGCAGCGAAATCAAGGTTGCCCTAGTTAAACCCATCACTTTTTCTCGTCTCGAATTACTAGCTGCAACGGTGGGAGCTCGATTATGTAAATCCGTACTCAGTGCACTCCAGTGGGAAGGTATTTAACAACATTTCTGGACAGATTCAACTGCTGTATTAAGCTGAATTCAGCGCGAAGAAAATTCGGCTGTTTTTGTCAGTAATAGAATACGAGAGATCAGAAAATTAACTGATTCTACCCTTTGGAGACATCTTCCTGGAGCTCAAAATCCAGCCGACTTGCCTTCAAGGGGGTGCTCTGCCCAACAACTCTCAGACAGTAAATGGTGAGAGGACCTACTTGGCTTCGAGAAACTAAAGATAAATGGCCTGAAGAAAGAAGAAAAACGAGCCCAACGTCCAATAGCTTGCCTATCACTTGTTTTTTGAATCAAACTGAAAATGATAAATGCAGCAATAAAAAACATGAAGAAGAAGAGTATTTGAATAGAAATAGTTCAGGTTGGTACTATTTTTATTTTTCGAATTATGATAAAATACTAAGAATGGTTGCCTGGATGAAAAGATTCGTTTTCAACTGTAGAAATTCAACTTCATGAATCATTGGTGAGTTATCATATAGAGAAATAAAATGTGCAGAACTAAAGATAATCAAGATGATACAAGACGAATATTTTGCTTCTGACGTCAATAGAAAAAAACTGAATTCTTTAATATCGTACCAAGATGGAGAAGGGATTTTTAGAGTGAAAACGAAAATAACGTATCGAAAAGATTCAGAAGATTTTAAAAACCCTATCATTTTACCATCACGTCACCAAGTCGTCGAGAGGCTCATAATTACTGAACATAAAAAGAATTCGCATGCAGGATCACAAATATTGTTAAATATTTTACGTGAACATTATTGGATTTTAAATGCAAAGAAAACTGTTCGGTCGATATTGTCCAAATGTGTTATTTGTTTGAGACATGCAAAAGAAGTGTGATCACCCCTATTGCATCACTGCCAAAAAATAGAGTCAGAGACACTGCAATCTTCGAGATTATTGGTTTTGATTTGGCAGGGCCATTATATTTAAAGGGTGAAAGTAAAGCATGGATTTGCATCTACACTTGTGCTGTATTTAGAGCGGTTCATTTTGAACTTCTTTCATCGTTGACGACGAAAGTCATTCTTCAAAGTTTTCGAAGATTTATCGCAAGAAGAGGAAGACCATCAATCGTTTATTGTGACAATGGGAGTAATTTTGTTGGCACATCAAATTATTTGAAATTAGTTAATTGGAATGATATTGCACGGTTTAGCAGTATACAAAAGATACAATGGTTTTTTAATCCTCCTACCGCTTCTTGGTGGGGAGGGTTCTGGGAAAGATTAGTAGGTGTCATGAAACAGATTCTAAGACGAGTTTTGGGCAAAGCTCTTTTATCTTATGAAGAAATGGTCACTGTCTTATGTGATGCAGAGTCGGTTATAAATGCCAGACCACTTTCCTATATGTCAGAAAAGGATTCTGAACTTATACCTTTGTCGCCTAACACATTTTTACAGGATTTTCGGCAAAGTGGCGTTCCTGACTTTGATCAAGTGGATGAACTTGTTCTTAACAAGAGAATAAAATATCGTCAACAACTGATCACAGACATACGGAAAAGATTTAGATCTGAATATCTGGGTCTTTTGATTCAAAGAAATGATCACAAGAAACAAGGGCGAGAAATTCAACTTGGAGAAGTTGTTCTCATTGGCAGTGATAATTCAAAATGCACTGACTGGCTTTTAGGTTTAATTATTGAATTGTTACCTGGGAAAGATTCTGTTACTCGAATAGTACGTGTGCGCAAATCTAAAGGTGATTTATTACGGCCAATACAAAGAATTTTCCCACTTGAAGTTTCCTCATCTTGGTTCAAAGATCACTGCAGGGAAACAAAACATAAAATTGTGAACAATGAAGGTTTTTGTAGAACTCAAAACAATGAGACAGCATCTGTTACTGAAAAACTAGAAGTGGGAGAGTGGTTAAACATCCTCTAAAATTGGACTTATAAAACTTTATTTATCTTCTGAACTTTAAAATTGTTGTGAAAGGCCTTGAAATATCAAGTAGAAATGTGTTGTTTTAATGTACCGGGTGATCCAAAAATCAGGACAAACTTTAAAAATGAATAATTCGAAAACGAATCAAGATACAAAGATACGGTTTGCACCAAACGGAGGAAAAAGAAACCGGGTTTTGTGTGGCAAAGGAAAAAATTAGTTCTGTTGGCAACCAACAGACGGCGCTATAGTGTTTTATTTCACCAAAAGATGATTTACAAATAAACAAAAATGCTGACAACTTACAAGTCAGCTTAATTACAGTTAATTGGTACTACTACAGAAACTGTTCAATGTCCATCATTCAGAAGTACAGCTGTGAGATGATTCACCACATCGTTCACAGCATTTAGTAGCATTTCTAGCGTTATGGCATTCACATTTTGGCGGATGGCATCTTTCAGTGCTGCTAGTGATGCCGGTTGGTCGCGGTACACTTTTGACTTCCAAGAATCCCCACACCCAAAAGTCACAGGGTGTCAGATCGGGAGATCTTGGAGGCCATGTGTGATTAAAGTAGCGACTGAGAATGCGATATTTCGATGCATATAAGATTCGGCTACCATTACCTGCTGTAGTTGTTCCTTTTTATATCGTTTGTTGCTTTGCATAATCCTACATCAGAAATACGACAGCGCCATCTGTTGGTCGCCAACAGAACTATTTTTTTTTCTTTGTCACACAAAACCCTGCTTCTTTTCCATCCGTTTGGTGCAAACCGTATCTTTGTATCTTGATTCGTTTTCGAATTATTCATTTTTAAAGTTTGTCCTGACTTTTGGATCACCCGGTATTTTGAAATTTTCATTTTATTATTTGTTTTGTTATATAGTTAAGTTGCCTTCCGCCAACTTAAGGTGGGTGGATGTCAAGGCCATGATGCTTTTTACAGTTCATTTGTTTACTTTTGAGTGGCAACAGAGGTTTTTTTGTTTTTTTGGTTTTGTGTTCGAATGTAAAAATTGTCCGATGCTAAAAGTTTGAATTCTGTGATGTTTTTCCCTTTTGAATAAACCTTTTTTTTTCTGAGTTTGCATTTACAGTCCTTTGATATGCGGATAGCATAATAGATATTCTTTATCAAAAAAGGAATAACATAAAAAGATGAAAGATTCTTTATGTTAATTGTCCGTTGGATTTCTCAATATATTAAAAAAAAGTAACTGTCGCTGGCGTTTGTCTGCGACAGCATCATCTCGCGGAGGGCAAAGTGCTCTGCATCATGAAAAGTATCAATGTGTTCCGAATGCTTCAAGGAAGACATTTCAGGCAGTTAGAAATCTGTATCATCTTTATCTATATATTAAAAAAATGTAACTGTCGCTGGCGACAATTTTTTTTTTTTTTTTTTTGTCTGCGACAGCATCTCCTTGCGGAAAGCAAAGTGCTCTGCATCATGAGAGGTATCAATGTGTTCCGAATACTTCAAGGAAGGGGATTCAGGTAGTTAGAAATCTGTATCATTTTAATTAACGAAGTTATTAACTAAAAACGTCGGGTTTATAATGGTACTCTATTTGCCATCGTAGAAAAAGTTTCTCTTATGACGTTGTTCTTCTGTCATGACATCATTTTCCACGGGAAAATTAAAATGTGATCCATGGTGTAAAAAATAATAAAATTAATCCCAATGTTGCTATTAAGAAAAATATTTCTATTACTAGAAATTTCTTGTGTTGTTTATCAATTTTTTAATATCTTCTTTCTCGTGAATAATGATCATGATTTCCCATCATTATCCATTATAGGTCAGCATAAGTTTTTTAAAAACTTACTGAATGGACTCTTCCCACCTGACGTCAGAGGTCACATGATAGAGGAAAAACAAATAGCAGACGAAGTCTTGTTTATCTACAGCGATTGCTGAAATAACATATTTTCTATTCTTATTTTTGATCAATCGTATTTAATCTGTGTTATTTTTTATACATCATCATTTTTAATCCATTTTATATCATTACTAGCAGGCTTTGCTCGCTTCGCTGGATATTAAACTTAAATGAAGTCTCAAAATACCATATCTTTATTAATAACCTAAGTTCTCGTTGTGATTGGTAGATGTTTTCTCGCTCGAAAATTAAGGACTCTGGGTCTCCACTGTCTTCGGCACAACTTACTCACTTTTTACTTCCCCTTCCTCAGCGGTGAGTTCGAAGTTTTGCAAAATCACACTAATGTACATAATGCGTACACTTAATTAATATCCAATCTGGGTCCCCACTGCCTTCGGAACACACTTCTTACTTCCCCTTCCTCAGCGGATGAGTTCAAAGTTTTGCAAAATCCCACTAATGTACATAATGCGTACACTTAATCAATATCCGCGCACAAAAATTCGCCATTCTAAGATAATTCAAAGCGAATTCAAACGGAAAAACATGTTTTTACGCATGTTTATTGGGAACAACTTCAGTATAACCCCACAACGATATTTGGCGATTTTTTTTTTTGTTGGCGCTTATGGCTAAATCATAAATCATATATGATAAATGATAAAATCATAATCTAAATCACAAAATCATAATCTAAATCATAAGATCAAAAATCCAAAATAAACAACATATTAGGCTGCATATTATATCGCAAACAGTCCAGAACGACATCGTTATCCTTCAAAACGGCGCCAAAGAAAAATCGGCAAATTCAGCTGTGGGGTTATACTAAAGTTATACCGTTTATTGCCCTCCGACTCCGAGAAGGTGTGTGTGTGTGGGGGGGGGGGGGAGGGGGGATTTCGAATTTCGTAAAATCCAGTTACAATAAGTGCCGGATGCAAACAAACAATTTACGCACCAAATTTCGTGACCACAGAAGTCTTTAATAGAAAATATTATAAATAAATAAATACAAAACGCACAGCTTTAGTATGGGAACCCTTTGGTGACTTTAAATATTTTAAGCCATTTCTGCGATGAACTGAATTGGCTATCTCAATTGTGCAACTAAAGATCTTGGCGAGAAACGTCCGAGCTACTTCGGTTCCGAATTTCAAATTTTGCCAAAGGAATCCAATACTAAAGCTGTTCCATATCGAATCTCGGTTGAAAACGGAAAAAGGGTAAAATAAATTAGAAATATCAGACCTATATTTATAAATTTGATACCGAATGAAAGGGGCGATTTTGCTGAATCCAGGGGTTCAAAGAGTTTTTCGATGCGACAATTAGATTTTTAAAAAATAACTAAAGTATGAAATTTAAGTGGCAACGGAAAAACGGATAAAATGAAAAATAAATTAGAAATATCAGACTTATTGTTACAAATTCAGTACCAAATGAAAGAGGTGATTTTTCTGAATCCTGGGGTGTAAACAGTTTTTCGATACGACAATTAGATTTTTTAAAATTAACTAAAGTATGAAAATTAGATGCCAACACTTCATTTCAATCTTTTCATAATTTGTAGTGCGAATCACGCGAATACAAAAGTCTTTAACTTAAAAAATTATTTTTATATTTTATTTTTTCATTCAAAGCATTTTAGTGAAAAAATATTTATGGCGCATGCGCAGGCGTTTTTTACCCACAATTTAAACACTAATCATAATTTTGAAAATTTCTATAGATATAATTTCAAGTTGGGTGAAGACCTAAGTTTCTGCCAAGCGACGTTGAATTCCGTCCAGCCGTGCTCGAGTGATGCCCGGACAAACGTGTTTTAGTCTTTTACCCCCTAGGGGGGAACGGGGGAGAATTTCTGAAAAGTTGATAGATATAATTTTAAGTTGGGTGAAGACCTAAATTCCTGCCAAGCGCCGTTGAATTCCGTCCAGCCGTTCTCAAGTGATGCCCGGACAAAAAAAGCGACATTCGGACACGATGACACACACACACACACACACACACACAGGCAAAATTTTCTGAAGTCATTTTCGGCTTTCATGGGGTGTAAAACGTGAAGATATCGCAAAATTTTTCGATTCCGACAAATTTACAGACAAAACTCTGATTTTATTAATATAGATTCATCCTCTTTTGTTTGCAGTATACATTTACAATCATCATTTAGTTTATACCTGTTATTGATGTTCATGAAGACCATGATTTTTGGTACTTAAATCAGTGACAGTGCAATATCGTACTGCGAAAATCCATTTAGACCAGTAGCTAAGTTAATTAACTTGTTGTAACACCTTTATGCAATTAGATTAAATGAAAACATTTTAAAATTTCAAATTATAATCCATAAACATTCCACAAGAAGCTATTATCAACTGCTAGATCAGTTAATGTTACAGTTACACTACAATATACAAAAATCGATTCTTATAGGTAAAAATAAATAAACACATAAAATGTTTTTTAAAAATTATTAAATTTACACAATTATTCTACTGTTTACAAATGCACACTATCCGCGTTTGTAATGATCGATAGATGGCGCTTTCCCAACTGCAGTTGTTAGTAAATATAATAACTTTTCAAAAATCGAAATTATCAATTAAATCAAATTATTATTGTTTTTTCTTGTTGTTCTATCTAGAGCTGGACGATATCAGAAATTAAATATCGCGATATATCATCAAGTTAATATCGATATTGGTGATATATTGCGATATTTATTTCAAGAGAAGGAAAATAGATATTTGCTACTTTTTAAAGACAAATGAACACCAATTTTAATGTATACAAGTGGGGAGTGTTTTCTATATGTATATTTATATTTTCTGGTATATTACTTCCAAATCTTTTTTATTAAAAAGAAAAAAAAAAGAAAGAAAGAAAATGCATAAATAGCAACACAATGTTTTGTGTTTCTTTTAATTTATACCATTACTTTTAAGTATATTTCTGAATAGTTTGTCCTCCATTCGTTCTATTTTAAGATTTAATTATTTCAAAATCACATTTTAAGAGAGCTAATGGGTGATATGTGTTTTATTTACACAAAGTATATCATCAAGATACATAATTATAATAAAAATATAAGCTTAAGAAAAATGAAGTTGTACTTAAAATGTAGATGATTAATAAAATTTTGCGCAGAAGTCGTAACTTAACTATCTATCTATCTCTCTCTATATATATATCAATGATTCATTTATATACGGAAATTTTAAAAATAAATATTAGTATGAGTTTTGCGCCAAATTCCCATTCCTGAGTATAAAGAAAGTTCATTTACTAATATTCCTGTCAGTCATTGATAGCGATATGGTTGTAATTAAATTAATTTCAGTGAATAAGAAATGCACAGTAGAAATACTGTTTATAAACTTTCTTTAGAATTGCCACCGAATAAACTTTCTCGGTTGTAGAGTAATATTAATTTGAGACCCTATAACTCATAGGTATTCTAAAGGTCAATTTCCTGCCATTTTTATTTTATTTTTTATCTACTTACCATATCATGTTTTTTTTTTTTTTTTTTTTTTAAGATATATATATTGAATTCATATTTTGTAATGTTTTTATAACATTTGGAAATTGTATTATATTTATATACTAGAACCGCCCAGTGGTTGAAGATCAATCACTTTTTGCAAAGCAAAGCAACTGCCTTCTCATAAACGGAATTAAATTGCAGCACAGCAGCGACCCCTGTTGGCCGATAGGCACGAGTCGTCCATGAAATAGAGCGTTCGAACTAAAAAAAAAAAAAAAAAAAAAGAAAAGAAAAAAAAGAAAGGAAATCTTAAAAATGGTCAATTAGAGTTCAAGGAATCTCAAAACTTGTAACATCATCGAAAACTGGAAATCTAAATTTTTTCTGAATCTTATACTTTCTCCACTTTTTTAAGAATAAGTAGTCAATTTCAGTTAATTGAAATGCAAGGAAATCTCAAAACGTGTAAATTCGTCGAAAACCAGAAATCGAAATTTTCCCCGTGTCTTCTACTTTCTTCTTATGCATGTAGAAGCCAGTAATAAATCCACATTTTAAATAATAAGTAGTCAGTTTCAGTTAATTGAAAAGCAAGGAAATCTCAAAACGTGTAAATTCATCGAAAACTGGAAATCAAAATTTATCCAAATCTTACACTTTCTTCTTGTATAAGCAGAAGATATAATAATAAATCAACTTTTAAAAAAATAAGTAATCAGTTTCACTTAAATGAAATGCAAGGAAATCCCAAAACGTGTAAATATATCAAAAAACGGAAATCGAAATTTATTTCGTATCTTCTTTCTTCTTATGTACGCAGAAACTAGTAATAAATCCACTTTTTAAAAATGAGTAGACAATTTCAGTTAATTAAAATGCAAGGAAATCTCAAAACGTGTAAATTCATCGAAAACCGGAAAATCGTTTATCCAAATCTTATATTTTCTTCTTATATGTGCAGAAGATAGAATAATAAATCCAATTTTTAAAAAATAAGAATCAATTTCAGTTAATTCTTTGCTTAAAAAAGAAAAAAAAAAAAAACACTTGACGATATTTCGAACAATCCATGCAATTCCGAACAATATATCAACGAACCGATAGCAAGAACTAAACGCGATATACTGTTTGCAGTGTTTTCACTTTTCACCTGCGAGCGATGAGCAGCTTCGATATTATTGGTGTGGGGATATTATCGAATGTGAGAAGCTGGGAAATAATATACTACTGCGACAAATAAAAAAAATAAAATTAAGAGATTATTATTCAACATTTTAAAAATGTTTCAAAGCGTGAGATTTAACAAATCTAAAATGGGGGAAAAAATGAAATCTAAAAATACCATGGGGAGAAGAAAAAAAATCCCTTTTCGGCAATCTTAAAGGCAAAGGTAGATTCCTTTACGTTAATGTTACAATTGTAAAGAAATTTTACATATGCATTAATACCTAGCCAACGGCTTTGTTCCCACACATTGCATCATTTACGTCGCTATTCTGTTTTCAAGAAATTTAATTTTCAACTACAAGAGAGATTTATTCATTCTACTAAAAATATTAGGCTAAATTTATTGGTTTGTAAATGTTTCAGTTTTTTAAAATTCAAGCTCACAATCATTCAACAAATAAAAACCTTAAAGATATACAATCCTGGCAATGGTGAATCCCGCAGGGGGCTATTGGGCTTCACCCCCCTCCCCACCCAAGCTTAATCAAAATTATATTTTTTATTTAAAATCCATATAACTGTTGTTCAATATCTTTCTTTCAAAAGAAAAAGTAATAGAAACGTGAAAATGCACTTGTGATCTTACTAGTTCTGGTAAGCCTGGCGTTGCTATGGTCAAGTCAAATACAGATAAGTGGTAGCGGTTTTTGGATATTTATTTCATTTTAATTTTTATTGAATTATTGAAAGTTTTGTATTGTGTTTTTGTGATTCTTATTCTCAGATGAGTAAATATTGTAAAGTGAAACTGTTTTGGTTCACATAAGGTGGAACGTTAACATTAAGATTAGTTAACATTTGACCATTTGGCACCTCTGAATTTCAATGTTAATTGTTATCCAATGTATATATTTTAACATATATGTGGTTCTGCATGTCTTTCATACCCTATGCACTAACTTAAGATTTCTAAAAATATTTCCTGAGGACTAGAACATTAAAAACATCAGAGATGGCTCTAAAAGTGGCAATCACTGGTGCACTTACCCTAAAACAGACAATTTAATTTTTTTTTAAACTTTAGCAATGATAAGTGGTTATCCCAAACATATAAAAAAAATCCCTTTTCGGCAAGCTTAAAGGCAAAGGTAGATTCCTTTACGTTAATATTACAATTCTAAAGAAATTTTACGTATGCATTAATATCTAGCCAATGGCTTTGTTCCCACACATTGCATTATTTACATCGCTATTCTGTTTTCAAGAAATTTAATTTTCAACTACAAGAGAGATTTATTCATTCTACTAAAAATATTAGGCTAAATTTATTGGTTTGTAAATGTTTCAGTTTTTTAAAATTCAAGCTCACAATCATTCAACAAATAAAAGACTTAATGATATACAATCCCAGAGGGGGCTATTGGGCTGCACCCCCCTCCCCACCCAAGCTTAATCAAAATTATAATTTTTATTTAAAATCCATATAATCGTTGTTCAATATCTTTCTTTTAAAAGAAAAAGTAATAGAAACGTAAAAATGCACTTGTGATCTTACTAGTTCTGGTAAGCCTGGCGTTGCTATGGTCAAGTCAAATACAGATAAGTGGTAGCGGTTTTTGGATAGTTATTTCACTGTAATTTTTATTGAAAGTTTTGTATTGTGCTTTTGCGATTTTTATTGTCAGATGAGTAAAAATTGTAAAGTGAAACTGTTTTGGTTCACATAAGCTGGAACATTAACATTAGTTAACATTGGACCATTTGGCACCGCTGAATTTCAATGTTAATTGTTATGAATTTAGTAAACTGTACGACTTGGCGAGATTTTTGGTGAAAAAACTTGCGACTTAGCAATGAAATTTGTGATTTGGCGGCAATTGATAGTTGAAGACGAAATTTTTGACTTGGCGACAAAATTTTGCGAGTTTGGCGATGGAAAAAAGGCAGATTTGGCGTCATTATATTTTCTTTCCACGCGAAAACCTCATATCTCTTCACAGACCAATATCTTGTTTCGACAAGATAAAAAGTCAAAGAAAGCTGTGACATATTACTCTCAATCGTAAGTTTTAAATTCTTGCCTAAACCGACATTCTAAACTATTCACCACAAACGATATTTGAATTAAGATTGACGTATTATTTAATTTTATATTTTTAAATAATTAATTAAAGCGTTTGACATGGTTTTTAATTAACACACTATTATTAACTTGATTTGATGCAACTATTAATGTATGTAACGGAATTTTGCAATTCAATTTTCGGTAACTTCTTGTCGTCCTAAGAACCTGAAATTTTGCACACGACTTCATAATCAATGACAATACTAGATACAAGTGTTTCCAGGCACTTTTCTCATCAGGGGCAGGTTCCAGGGGCAAACAAAATATCTATGCTTATACAAAACTATCGTATGTGACACAGGATTTGGATGTATTTGTATAATGTCGAGTGGCAACAATTAATTTTTTTTAAATAAAGATTTAAAAGTATGTAATAGTTTTCTAAAGTCTTTATTAGTTCACTTTTAAATAAAAGAGTGTTCTTTATTTTTTTTAAAATGGTATAATTTTATTTATCAAAATAAGGGAATTCGAGTAATGAAATACTTTAGTTTAAATTTAAGTTTTTATGAAAGTAAACTTCAACGGAAAATTCATTAAAATCGTCCCTAGTTCATTTATCAAAGGGATAATACCTAAATGTCCCCAAATTTATTACTTTTTCTATCATGCCAGTTTAATTCGTTTAGCATCGATTTACACGATTTTTTTTTTTTTTTTTACGATGACATTTATCTTTTACATTATAGCATCTGTGTCATAAAGCTAAGTCTAAATCTGATTAGCCCTAAGCCCCTAAGATATGTTGATTTTATTTACATATTTATTTATTTATTTATTAACTTTTATTTTATTTGTTTAAAATCACGGATAAAATTTTATTTCATTTTTCTCAGTAGTTCAGTACATTGTTGTAATTGTGACGTCATATTTTCTGTTAAATTTAACATTTCTTTTTTTTTTTTTAATCAGGTTATTATATTGTTTAAAAACATGATTAAAATTTTACTAGTGGATCTGCAGATCAGGAGCCTCAACGTCCTATTTGCATCAGACATTATTCAATAGGTCATTTTTATTTATTCCTTATTATATAATATATATATTGATTCGATCGACTTATTACCATAGTCAGATACATTCCTGAGGGGGGCTGCCGCACCCCTCAACCCCCCGCTGTATCTCTCTTTCTATACCTATCTGTATATCATATAAAGTGTTACGGAATTGTAAATAATTGCATTTATTTTTATATAATTTCTTTCAAAGAGGCATAGTAAGTCCATAAAATGCAATTTTTGTGCATTTCTAGTCGTTTTAGCGCTAAAATAGCCTAATTTTCCTTTAAAAACGCATTAAAAAACTCCAATAAGGAAAGAAATGGATTTGGCGTCAAATTTGGCAACTGTTTCCCTACTTGGCGATTTTTTGCCGATCTTGGCGAGAAAATCCTTATTAGGGAAATACCAAATATGGAAGCTCTAATCTCATTGGCTGATGAGATACGAGAATTTTCCAGAACAGTCTGTGTTCGATAGAATAGTTTAAAAGGAGCATTATTTTAGCCAAGGCGGCCAATCTCAGATCTGTGTCGGTTTCGTCAAATGCTTTCTTTGCTTTGAGCCTTTTTGAATGAGACTTGCTTTATGTGTTATTGATAAACAGTTTGTACTGTTGTTTTGCTGTTAACGGCTGTTGTTTAAGCTATGTGTACTGGTTGAATTGAAGCTGATACTTGGTTTATAGACCTGTATTTTTCTGGAACTTTCTGTGAATAAATCACTGAATTTTTGCAAGTTTCGCCTTTCATTCTAGAACAACTTACGAACCCCCAAGTACGCAACAAAATGTATTCTTAATAAACGACGGCCTTGTATTATTTCCCTGAAATTCATAAATACCAAATTTCATAACTATCAAATTTCATACAAAAAAAATTACATAGCATATCTGAAATATTTTGCGTAACCTTTAAACTAATTATCAATTCTATGCCCACAGTTTTCAACAGGAAAACATGCTTTTAAAATTCTAATAAAATTTCATTATATTTGATGGGGTGTAACCATATTAAAATACACTTTTAAGAAATACCGACTATAGACTGTAATAGTACGAAATTCCTTTATGTATCCCGGAAAAGTAGCCACAGTCATTATAAACGCCAATAATAAGAATAAACCTAATTAATTATAACTTATTAATTTTTCAAACTAATTTGACATCATTTGGATGACTACAGTACATACTCGGAATTATTTTGTGTGGTCCCATAAATTATTTAGTCTATACATAAACTTTTTTAAGAGTAAACATGATTTTAAGCATCTCTATAATGTATGTTAACTTTATTAAGTTCAATTCAGCATAATCGCATTAAAGTGCGCGCTTAAAATAAAAATTTGTCCATAGGCTCTAATGTTACGAAATTCTTTCGTGTGTCTTTGTAAACGAACCATAAACATTGTGTACACCAGTAAAAACTATTCAGCTTATTTTGCGTTTAAAATTAATAATTGTTCCAAATTTAACATCGTTTGGATGACTACGTGACATTGTCAGAACACTTTTGTAAGTTCCTGTACATTAATTAGAAAGCTTAAGAGCACATATTTTTTTCAAACAACACAAGTTTAAGCATCTTACTCACGTACGCTAGTTTAATTTTCTTCATTGCAAAGTAAATGCGTTTAAACGAAATTCACCCCATACGCCGTAATGTTAAGAATTCTGGCGTGTCCCTGTACACAGTTTATAAAAAATATTACAATAAAAATTATACAGCTACTTATATGCAAAGCTGGAACGTGTGCGCCAATTTGCAAGTCAATCGAAGGATTTTTGCGGCCGCTATTGTGGTACATACAAATTCTTCCCATAGGCCGTAAAGATAAGAAAAACTTTGGCGTGTCCCTGTACACGAACGACGAATGGGATACACACCTAACACTATACAGCTAATTCCGTTGGGCTCATGAATATGTGTACCAAATTGCAAGTCAATAGCGTTATTTTGGGGGCATCTATCGCGGTGCATACAAATTCTTCCCATAGGCCGTAATGATAAAAAAAAAAACTTTGGCGTGTCCCTGTACACGAACAACAAATGGAATGCACACCCGAAACTATACAGCTAATTTCGTGGGGATCATGACCATGTGTACAAAATTTCAAGTCAATAGCGTGATTTTTGCGGCCGCTATCGCACGACAGACAGACAGACGGACGGACGGAACCCAAAATCCTTTTGAGTCTCAACAGAGGGCCTCTACTGACGTTTCGGCAAAAATTGGAAGTCAATAGCTTGATTTTTGCGGTGGCTATCGCGGTACATACAGATTCTTCCCATAGGCCGTAATGATAAAAAATCTTTGGCGTGTCCCTGTACACGACCTACAAATGGAATGCACACCTAAAACTATACAGTTGATTCTGTTGCGCTCATGAACATGTGTACCAAATTGCAAGTCAATAGCGTGATTTTTGAGGCCGCTATCGCAATACATACTAATTCCTCCCATACGGCCGTAATGATAAGAAAAATTTTGGCGTGCCCCTGTATACGAACTACAAATGGAATACATACCAAAAACTATACAGCTGATTTCGTGGGGCGCATGAACATGTGTACCAAATTTCAAATCAATAGCGCTATTTTTGCGGCCGCTATCGCGCGACAGACAGACACACAGACACAGCCCAAAACCGTTTTGAGTCTCAACATAGGGCCTCAACTGACGTTTCAGCAATTATATTTTCAGTGATTTTTATTATCGTTTGCACGTGACATATGCATCAGATTATAAATTTTTGCAATGAAAGCTATATAGAAAATGTCGGCTATATAGAACAATTGACGAAAAATCACTTTTTAGCTTGTAACTTCTAAGCATTTGAAGCTATCGAAAAAGTTTAAATACAAAAATTGTTCTTTAGGGTAATGCGGTAATTCACCTCATTTGAAGTATTTTCCTATTTTCAATATTAAAGAAATTATGGGCAAATGAAAATTTCCACCCCCACCATTTCCACCCCCTTTGAGTTTGATACCCCATCTACGAACTTGACCGAGATTTTTACTGTCCTGACAACCTATCCTGAGCTGGTTAAATTTAAATAAAAATTACTCCAGTTATCGTGTTCACAACTTAACATGGGGAAAAGCGTTATACATATAAACTTTTGAACGGAGGGTGGTTTTGGGTTCTAGGGGTCATGATCGGTGAAGATATGAAGAAATTTTCCAGAAGTCGTGTCATGAGAACCATTGCAATAGGTAGATCTCCTATAAGGAATCTACTTAAAAGAAATTTCCAGCCGAATTCACTTTTGTCAGAGAGAATTTATTAAATCTTTTTAATGCTGATATTTTCATTATAATTTTTCTTTTGAGAATTTTAAATACCCCAATTAAAAAAAAAAGTATTTAGAAACAAATATTGCAAAAACACAGTGACAAATTTATAAAGAATTTATTTAAAACAAAAATAAGGAATTTTTACAATAACGGTCCTTTTACGTCAAGGGAAAAAATATATAGGAGTACATCATTCAAATATGCATATGAAATCATTCATATGAAATTTTATTATTACAAATTATTTTTAATTAATTAAATTAAAATCTTTTCCGAAAATTAATATACTTACGAGGTATAGATAGTGCTGAAGAAGAAATTTAATGAATGTCAATAAAGCCTTTAAACTTCAGTCACGAAAATCGTAATTTGATTTCAATGAGACAAAATTTATTAAGCTATTTAAAACAAAACTTTTAAAACCCAAATTCTTAATGTATCGTATCACATAAATCTTTTCGAAGTTATGATTTTGCAAAATCTTATTGCATTAACTTGAAGGTATTAAGGTGAATTGCATACTTTTCTTTAAAAAAGAAGAAGAAAATATTTTTAAATACTTCAAATATATTTTGGCATTTAAAATATATATATATATATATTCAAATTCAAATAACTCATAACTCGTATACAAACCCCCCATCTTCTAATTTCACATCGACAGTTTTTTAACATTACAAAATCTCGCCAAGCAAACTTTATTGGCTACAACAATAGATTAATGGATTAAAAGTTAATTTGTAACTTAGATTTATTTATTTACGTCACGCGAAAATTTTAACACCAAAGGATTTTGTATACTTTATTTTCCTAGACATTTGTTCGGGATGATGATACATTGAGAAATCGATTGTTGCCATTAGAAATATTAGTTTAGTTAGTTAGAAAAATTCTAATCATCGCATCGATTAGCGAATTGTATTCCTGGATTCAGAAAAATTGCCCCTACCTAATGCTACCGATTCTGAAAAAAAAAAAAAAAAAAAAATCGGACCGTTACTTTTATTTTATCTGTCCCTTTTAACGGTCTTGCGTCTGCAATCGCTTTTAAACGAAATTTCAAACGATGAAATTCACAAACTTACAGAAGAATTTACGGGAAAAAAGCGACAAAATATCTGCATTCAATTAAAGTTAAGTTAAACTGAAATAACTTAAATAAAGCGACAGCAGAAACAAAACTTGCACTTGCAGAGAAGAACACTTTATCGCCTATTAGCATTTAGCAATGAATAGACCAGAACATTGTAAACAAAACCGAATACGCCTAGTCGCCAAACCTACTTTCCGATAACCATAATGTGTGCCGTCTTTTGTTTTACATAGGTCGCCCAAAATGGCTGAAATCGGGAGGACAACATTCTTCATAGAAGTTGGTTCAGACTGCCAAGAAAATAGTAAAAAGAAATTATAGCCCTGATAGTAATACAGGTCGCCCTCTTTTTGACTCGATAGATTCGAAACGTGAAATAGCTCAAAATGAACGATTTTTAATTAATTTTGATTTGTTGGATTCGTCAACAGAAATGAATCGCTATTATGAAAAACGTATATATTATCGTGTGATTTTAATAATTTCATATTATTTCAAGAACTGGCTACAGTCTATTTGTCCAATTTTAACCCTACAAGGCTCAATTTTTTTTTTAGTGCGCGACAAAAATATATAGGTTGTAATGAGTGATCAAAAGATAGGAAAAACTTACCCCCCCCCCCCCAAAAAAAAAAAAATATTTTACGGGAAAAATCAACTTTTCAGCTCAACGTACCGTATGTGGTACATACACAAAAATAGGATTTTCTAATACGTTTACTATTGTAATATTAAAAGAAAAAAAAGAAAAAAACTTACCTCTGCAAAATATACAGTATTTTTTTTTTCCGAGTCAAAACTGTTCAATAACTATTCTTTTTTTTATTTTTGAATTCAGACAAACGACTAACGTATCACTTTCATTCAAATTTCACACTGAGTTGCACTATAACAAAAACACGAACGCCCTCTTTAGGTAAAGATTCGTATGACTACATTGCTCAATGTCAGTAGCTTCTATCGAGATGTCAAGAGAGGTCGCTACTCAAAGTTTTCTAGCTATAGGAACGATTAAAGTCGGTGTTCCACATATGGAACCGGGTGCCTTGTAGGGTTAAATCTGTGCGTTTTTCCCCCATCTCGTGTGAGTCGTTTCTTTGAGATGCACGCTCTTGATTGAGGAGAAAAGCCATACATAGGAACTGTGTGCTAAAGCATTTTTCTGATTGAGAAAAATTCTCCCCGAGTGGTTATGCTGTGTGTTACATCTTTCATATTGGAGAAAAGCCATACATGTGAGATAAGTCCTAACATTTGTTTTATCAAAACTTAGATTTAAACAGACACCACTCAGAAGCAAGCTACTCTTCAACTCCATTTCTTGAAACCACCGGGTGATCATTTTCTCTCTATCACCCGAGACTCGGGTGATAGAGAGAAAATAAGCGATAAGATAGAGCGCCGAATGACTGGTTAGTTTCCAAATTCCAAGATTTCGGTCTACTTGGACTGGTCCTCACTGCTAGTTTTATTATTGGTTACACTATATATGTAAAGTGTGTTCTAAATGATTTTTAAAATTTTGCCTATTTTCAAAAATGTCAAATAATATTTTGAAATATTATAGATGAATATTAAGATCATGCTCATTCCCCTTACATACATTCTTAACATAAATGCATACTTCGCCTCTACTACAATAAACGGCTAAAATATTTTCCAAGGCAGATCACGAATATAAAGGAGGACTCGTGCCTATTCCATAAATCAGTCGACTCGGTCCCTGCCACCCACTAGTGAGCTAAAGAAGCCCTTTTCTTTTTGACTTTTTAATAACATCGAAATGGAAAAATGCTTTGGCGCTATTTTGTAAATTTACCTTTAAAATCCTCATTTTTGTGGAAGGGGGTCGGAAAATATTACTTCTAACACACATACAAAAGCGGTTTAAAGAGATACATTATCAGGGTGATTGGTATGTACTGTTATAAAGGCAAAAACTAATATGGAAATTTCAATACAGTTTAGTACCTTAAAATAATAGGAGGGGGAGCCACAAAACACGTTCCTTTGCCATACTAGGGGGACAAAGATTTCCATTTAATGATGGACACACGTGCAGAACACAGGTTCTGACTGGGGTGAAGAAGAATAAAGTAAAATCATGCATGACTCAAATTATAACACGATTTTCCATGCTTGTAGCGAAAGACCCGTTGTCGTAAAATCTACTGAAATCAGAAGAAAAAAAGGTATTTCTATTTTATTATTTAACTATGAGTTCACAGCCTCTAAATTACAAAAGGTTCTTGATAAGCTTTTTTTTTTTTTTCCGTTATTTTAAAAGTTTCAGAGCTTTTGTTATTTACATATTTGGTATTTTTCTAAAAAAAAACTTCTTCCTTCCCTTTTATTTTTACTTCTTTGTACGTAGTAAAGGAAGTTTTGATCGCTACCTAACCTTCTGTTTTAGATATTTGAAGAGGATCTAGTAACAGAGAACACGTAACGTTATTAAAAAGAATAATATATATATATATATATATATATGTGTGTATATTTTTTATTGGAAACGTTGATGCATTGAAAATACATGTAAAATTCAGCTTTTATGAAGGTCGATTTTGTCGACGTTCTTGGCCAATTAACACAATCCTGGCAAACCTATATCTACGCAAATTTACACCTGCCAAAATCTGGAACACTTGTTTAAATTTCAAGTTAACTTTTTTTTTTATGAATACGACAAGACTATTGCTTTCAATCAGACATTCCGCGTTGCCATCCTTTGCTGTGCGTCGCACCTTGGTGATGACAGGTCAATATCCACTTTTACCATTTTATTTCTTGATACTTTATCTTACAATATGCCCAAATTGCAAAATCTTTCCTATATTTGAAAATCGGCTATTAGCCATTCGATTGACAAAAAATAAAACAAACTAATGTCTCCTATTTCTAAGAAAAGCATATTCAAATCACTCAAAAATTACATTAAAAATAAATAAAATAAAACGTTCGAATTTTTCTTACATGCGTCTTCTGGTGGCATTTTCATTCACTGAAGTCTTAATCGAAATGATGGAGTAGAATGTTTTCACACGCTCTTTTACAGATAAGAGTTTTTAATACACAATAATTATAAGATAAAAAAAATTTTATAAACCAGGTTTTTAAATTTTTTGTTGAATTATAGCTGTAGAACTACATTAGCACTCTATCCATGCGTATAAATTTTTAAAGTGATCATGACGTCCATTTTTGTGAGATGCATCATTTAACTTTTTACATTTTTTTAACGTTCACGTTTAATTAAATGCATTTATTTTCAGGTCGAAAGAAAATAAACTCCTATATTTTTGGGGGGAACAATTCAATTATAGCTAATATTTTAAAAGCTATTCTTATAGCTATTAGGAGGTTATTTTCATATCTTAGATAATTAAAAGGAAACTAAACAAAAATTCGAAAATCGGGTCTCGAAGTAGTATGCTGTCATCGGGTTCTGAGCCATTCTGAAAGTTTCAAATGTCTAGCTAGTAGGGAAGTTAGTCGACTGCAAGATTTGTACCGGGCAAACAAACAAACAAGAATCGAAGTTAATAAAAACATGCTAAAATAGACCTGCCGTACTAATTGTGTCAGTCGATTTTGTTTTAAAATATAAGCATCTACCCACAAAAAAAAAAGGGCAGGATGAGTTTCATTTTATATACTATATTATCAATCGATTGCGTCTTTACAAAAAACTGGATATTCAGAAGATTTGTCGATTTTAGCATCTCAATACCTGGGAAATAATGAAAGCACTTACCTTACTGAAAAATCGAATGACTTCTTTTGGTGTAAAGTGCAACCTGATCGTTTCTTTTGGTAGGGATCCAATCTGAAGAGATTTTCCATTAACTGAAATAAATAAAATTACATTCAATTATAGATTGCATTCAAAAATTTCATTTCATTTAAAAAACTTTGCGTGTATAAAACTTGTGTAAAAGATTCGACCCTTAAATGTTTTTAAGTGTATTCAAATATATATAATACTCGAATTATTAATGCTTTAAATTTGTACTGCAGCTTATTTAACAGACAATCGTTCTATAAAACAGTCATACTAAATTTTGCTTAGTATCTAAAAGGGTGCTATTTTTTGAACTCCATAAAATAAGCCTATTTAAAACGCCTTCAAATAATTTTTTTTTTCCCGTACAAACGCTTTAAAAATGAAGCCAGCACAAAAGCTTATCACAAAAATGCCATCTAGGAAAAGAGTTGCATGTTTAAGTATTTTTAAGACATGGATTTAACAACACTACATACGTTGAAATTTCCAACTAAAGAATAATAAAGCTTATATATATGTATATTATATGTATAGTTTTTCGTACGAGTACTTACAGATCACAAACAATATTCTAGTTCGCAGTTCTGCCATAATGGACCGTGTGGTTAACGCTGGTTATTAAAAAAAAGAAAAAAAATAATCTGGTGTGTCACTCACACGACTTTCTCTTACCCTGAAATTTAATACTAAAAGTACAGGTTGCAGATTAAGAGGTAAGATAAAGAGTGCTGTTATGTAAACCTGTGTTAAACAATTCAAATTAGGATTCTGAAGAGTTTTATAGGATAATTAGTTCTGTGTGAGGGGGGCCACCGCCCCCTCAACCCCCCATTTCATGAATGCACCTACATTTCTATAGAATTTAATTCGGTTATTAAAAAATATTTCTCTTTTTAAAAAATAATTTATTAAAATTATTTAAAAAAATTATCTTTT
Source organism: Salticus scenicus (assembly GCA_963930645.1). Lineage (NCBI taxonomy): Eukaryota > Metazoa > Arthropoda > Arachnida > Araneae > Salticidae > Salticus > Salticus scenicus. The sequence continues at coordinate 312,425,800 of OZ005655.1, forward strand.
ATGATAAGGCAGACGATTTCCATATTAGAGAAGTAGTATAACACCAAATATCCAAAAAAAAGTCCATTTTATTCTCAATATTTAAAAAAAAGTACGATTTTTTTTCTAAGTTTTTTTTTTTTTTTCGTTAAAAGTAAAAAAAAAAATCGATAACATTGTTTTAAATTATCGCAGATCGATGGTTCAACCATTCGTTTTAAAGGTATCGGCGAGCTCTTTTGAACGATACCCATCATGAAAATTGACTCCCCTCGAGGGGGGACTTCCCCCGACCTGGGGGGGGGGGGAGGCGAGGCTCGTACATACACAAAAATATTTTCCCAGTTAACTGTCTCTATTACAAAAAATATGTATTCGTTTCATTTGGTTTAGTGCAGTCTATAGACGTTAAACTCTACTTTCCTGCAATTTCCCCCATAGACGTAATGTATTAGAATTCTCTTGATTGTCCCTGTACACGAACCATTGGCTTGATCTCAACGAAAAGCTTACTGTAGCATCCCTATAGGATACACATTTAGAATACCAAGTTTGAACTTTCTGCCATAATTTGTTCTTGAGATATGCTGATAACAGACAGACACACACATAGACCATTCGCTAAAAACATGATTTTCGTATTCAGGGGACCTCAAAACGTGTAAATATAACAAAATCTCGCGTTCGAAAATTTGACCCCAAAACAATACTTTTTCTACCTTCTGGGTAAGAGAAAGTAAAAAATTATATATATACTGGGATGCAAGTCATGCATCCTATGAAAATGGCTCAGCACCAAAGCTCCATTCCACTGCGAAAAAAACCATCTTTCTCCCATCGCGCTCATGTGGAAGGACGAGGATTGGTCGGTTGAGTAAAAAGAGAAAGACCGGTGACTGGCTGCATTAAAAAAAAAAAAAAAAAAAAAGTTTTATATATAGGCTCCAGTGATTGGCATGCTCTAGTCATTGACATCTATCCCGAAATAATAAATAATAAAAATAATAAAATCATATTTTACATATAATAATTTTAACATTTTAGGTCAAACACTGCAGATAGGGTGCTAATAACTGGTAAAATGAATCACTAGCAGTGTCAAACACTGGAACATAGGGGGCCAATGACTGATAAAATGAAAAACTGGCTGACTGATAAAATGGAAAACTCAATGACTGGAACATTGAGTGGGTGTCAAATAAAAATTCATTAAAAAAAAGAAAAAAAGTTATCCAATGTATATATTTTAACATATATGTGGTGCTGAATGTCTTTCATACCCTATGCACTAACTTAAGATTTCTAAAAATATTTTCTGTTGACTAGAACATTAAAAACATCAGAGATGGCTCTAAAAGTGGCAATCACTGGTGCACTTACCCTAAAACAGACAATTTAAATTTTTTTTAAACTTTAGCAATGATAAGTGGTTATCCCAAACATATAAAAAAAATCCCTTTTCGGCAAGCTTAAAGGCAAAGGTAGATTCCTTTACGTTAATATTACAAATGTAAAGAAATTTTACGTATGCATTAATACCTAGCCAATGGCATTGTTCCCACACATTGCATTATTTACGTCGCTATTCTGTTTTCGAGAAATTTAATTTTCAATTACAAAAGGGTTTTATTCATTCTACTTAAAATTTTAGGCTAGATTTATTGGTTTGTAAATATTTCAATTTTTTAAAATTCAAGCTCATAATCATTCAACAAATAGAAGTCTTAAAGATATACAATCCCAGCAATGGTGAATCCCGGAGGGGGCTATTGGGCTACATTCCCCGCCCCACACAAGCTTAATCAAAATTATAATTTTTATTTAAAATCTTTATAACTGTTGTTCAATCATCTTTCTTTTAAAAGAAAAAATAACAGAAACGTGAAAATGCACTTGTGATCTTACTATGGTCAAGCTCTGGTAAGCCTGGCCTTTTTGGATAGTTATTTCATTGTAATTTTTATTGAATTATTGAAAGTTTTGTAATTGTGTTTTTGTGATTCTTATTGTCAGATGAGTAAAAATTACAAAGTGAAACTGTATTGGTTCACATAAAATGGAACATTAACATTAACATTAGTTATCATTGGACCATTTGGCACCGCTGAATTTCAATGCTAATTGTTATGAATTTAGTAAATTGTATGATTTGGCGAGATTTTGGTGACAAAACTTGCGACTTAGCAATGAAATTTGTGACTTGTCGGCAAAAAATAGTTGACGACGAAATTTTTGACTTGGCGACAAAATCTGGCAAGCTTGGCGATGGAGAAAGGCAGCTTTGGCGTCATTATATTTTCTTTCCACACGAAAACCTCATATCTTTTTACAGACCAATATCTTGTTTCGACAAGATAAAAAGTCAAAGGAAGCTGTAACATATTAATCTCAATCGTAAATTTTAAATTCTTGCCTAAACTGACATTGTAAGCTATTTACCACAAACGATATTTGTATTAAGATTGACGTATTATTTTAATTTTATATTTTTAAATGATTAATTAAAGCGTTTAACGTGGTTTTTAATTACACACTTTTATTAACTTGATATGATGCAACTATTAAGGCATGTAACGGAATTTTGCAATTCAATTTTCGGCAACTTTTTGTCGTCAGAAGAACTTGAAATTTTACACACGACTTCATAATCAATGACAATACTAGATACAAGTGTTTCCAGGCACTTTTCCCATCAGGGGCAGGTTCCAGGGGCAAACAAAAAATCTATACTTATACAAAACTATCGTATGTGACACAGGATTTGGATGTATTTGTATAATGTCGAGTGGCAACAATTAATTTTTTTAATAATAAAGATTTAAAGCATTTAAAGTATGTAATAGTTTTTTAAAACCTTTATTAGTTCATTTTTTAATAAAAGAGTTATTTTTTTTAAATGGTATAATTTTATTTATCAAAATAAGGGAATTCGAGTAATGAAATACTTTAATTTAAAGTTTTCATGAACATAAACTTCAACGGAAAATTCATTAAAATCGTCCCTAGTTCATTTGTTAAAGGGATAATACCTAAATGTCCCCAAATTTATTACTTTTTCTACCATGCCAGTTTAATTCGTTTAGCATCGATTTACACGATTTTTTTTTTTTTAAACGATGGCATTTATCTTTTACATTATAGCATCTATGTCATAAAGCTAAGTCTAAATCTGCTAAGCCCTAAGATATGTTGATTTCATTTACATATTTATTTATTTATTTATTTATTAACTTTTATTTTATTTGTTTAAAATCACGGATAAAATTTTATTTCGTTTTTCTCAGTAGTTCAGTACATTGTTGTAATTGTGACGTCATATTTTCTGTTAAATTTAACATTTCTTTTTTACTTCCTTATACAAAGTATAAGGAAGTATAGTGATCCCGATTTGCGAAATGGATTTTGTATTTCACATTGCTCGAAAACGTATGATCGCTGAATGTTGTCAATTTATACGTGTGACTGTCATGAGGTCTAGTTGCATACCTGCAAGTGTCGTCTTAACACGAGCTCTCGTTTTAGAGATATAAGGGATTTTACACGATTTTTCGTGACGTCTGTATGTGTGTGTGTGTGTCTGTGTGGGTGTATGTCGCATAACTCAAAAACGGTTGGACGTAGAAAGTTGCGAATTGGTACATAGATTTGTTATAACATCTAGTTGTGCACCTCCCTTTTTGGACTTTCCATGATTCTCCGTTTTCGAGATATTTAGGAAAATTAGGTTCATAATGACAAAAATACATAGGTTTTGGCCATAATGTATCAAAAAACGGTAATAACTAGACAAATCTTGCAATTTAACTGACTTTCCGACTAGCTAGACATTTGAAACTTTCAGAAAAGCTCAGGACACATTGACAATGCATTTTTAAAGTATTTTTAGCCAACTGTTTCCGATATCTGCTGCCTTCAGCAGCGTTTATGCGATTCAACAGAAAATTTATTTAACTAACTTCCCGACTAGCTAGTCATTTGAAACTTTCAGACTAGATCCGAACACGGTGAAAATTGTGACGTCATATTTTCTGTTAAACTTTTTTTTTTTTTTTTAATCAGATTATTATATTGTTTAAAAACATGATTAAAATTTTATTATAGTTTCAGTGATATTTTTTTATTATCGTTTGCACGTGACATAAGCATCAAATTATAACTTTTTGCAATGAAAGCTATAGAAAATGTCGGCTTCATCACAAGTGACGAAAAATCCCCTTTTAACTTGTAACTTTTAAGCAATTGAAGTTATCGAAAAAATTTAAATACAAAAGTTGTTCTTTAGGGTAAGGCGGTAATTCGCCTGATTTGAAGTATTTTCCTATTTTCAATATTAAAGAAATTATGGGCAAATGAAAATTTCCACCCCCACCATTTCCACCCCCTTTTAGCTGGATACCCCATTTACGAACTCGACCGAGATTTTCACTGTCCTGACAACATATCCCCAGCTGGTTAAATTTAAATAAAAATTACTCCAGTTATCGTGTTCACAACTTAACATGGGAAAAAGCGTTATACATATATATATAAACTTTTGAACGGAGGGTGGTTTTGGGTTCTAGGGGTCATGATCGATGAAGATATGAAGAAATTTTCCTGAAGTCGTGTCATGAGAACCATTGCAATAGGTAGATCTCCTATAAAGAATCTACCTAAAAATAGACTTTTATTCCCTTTTTTTTTTTTTTTTTTTTTTGGGGGGGGGGGTCTAGAAATTAAATTATTTGATTTTAAATTATGTTACATTATTAGTTTAATTATCCAAATGGTCTCTCATAATTAAATAGACCTTCCTAATTTTGATTTATTTGTTTCAAATTATAATTCCAGATGGCAGCACTACTCAATTCATAATCTGTAATTCTCTAAATTATTAAGTATTTTCCCTTTGACCTGGATTATGGTTTCACTTTACTTACTCCATGATTTCTTGATATTTCTTCGCCGTGATTAACTGTACTTTTAACGACTATCTGGTTACTGAATTTTACATGTGACACTCTTTTTATATGCAACCTTTAGTTGCTCTTTTCTTTACTATTGTATAAGTGATTCTTACATGAAATTTTACTACATTTATCGGTGATATTGGTTTCATAATTTTTATATGTTTATCTCTTTTTGTGGTGAGTTCATTTTGAAATTAGTTTTATTTTGAAATTAGTTTTTTCTTGTTTTTGCTCAAAAGAATGTTTCGGGCCCGGATCAAAGATATTCTTAACTATTGCTGTCTTTGAGACATTAAAACATTCTTTTTGCATATTTGTGTTCTACCAGGGTACCAGGCCCTGATAACGTTAGAATGCAAATATGTATTTATCCATTTCCAATTTATTCCAATTTTATTTGATTTGGTGGTCTTTGTTTTCGATCAAGTTAATTGTTTGAATACTGTTAATATTTAATAATCCTTATCCTTAAATTTCACAGACTGATTTTATCTATCTATCTATCTATCTATATCTATATATCTATATCTATATATATATATATAATATATATATATACACTTTTTACATTTATCCATTCATACCCGATTTATATCTTTCTAGTATTGTTTCAATAAAATTTTACAAATATAATTAATAGGAAAGAGCGAAGTTTTTATTAGACATTATCAGGCTTTGCCTGCTTCTGTGGTCACTATATTTAAATTAGGGGTGGGAATCGATTAAGAGTTTTAACTGAGTTAATCGTAGTTCATTAATCGATTAATCGGATTTTTAATCGGTTTTCATTTTTCTTCATATAATTTTATTTCAATGATGAATAAAACTCTCATATTGCGTATATATATATATATATATATATATATATATATATTATTCATAAGTTTGACTGATTTTTTTTTTTTTTCAAAAATTTTTGTCTAATCAATTATATCCGTTTCATAACTGAAATTTAAATAAATTTTCAGAGTAATAATTGGTGACTTTAAGTGTTAATTTTATATAAATATTTTCACTTATTTTTTTATGATTATATATATATATATATATATATTTTTTTTTTTTTTAATAAATTAATTTTTCGATTCATTTTGAAAGAAACATTGAATGAATTTACACATACTTTAGTTTTATATTTGCAGACCTTGTGCATCTCGCCTGTCACTATTTTTAAATGAATTCACAAAATTCCATATCATTATCATAACAATCTCAAATTCTTATACTTTAGTTCTTCTTTGTCACTTCGGACTAGAACACAGAATGTTATTTTCTGTTTCTACTTCAATAGTTATTATCAGCAATAAAGAACAGACAATAAACGCTTGAAGATACTGTGAAACTCTGTTGATATTTCCCCATCAGAGGGACAGTGGAATCCCTCCTTTTTTTTTTTTTTTTTTTTTTTTACTTTAGCATTTCCATTTTTTGAAAGCTTGTTGTTTCTGAGAATACTATTACCCTAGCCAACACTTTCTGTAGAAGGCTACAGACAGTTGGTGTTGCTCCAGCATGCACATGAAGCGGCATTTTTTTTAAATAACTGTCCTCCCCCTTTTCTCTATCAACAAAAGTGCAACAACTTCTTTTGAGAGGTTTAATTTTTATTTATTTATTTTATTTTATTTTATTTTTTTTTTTGCTTTTTCATTATTTGATGGATGTTTCTTAGAATGTTTGTTAGCAAAATATGTGAAAAAATATTTTGTAGGCAGAACAACATTTTTACTTTAGTTCGTAGTTTTAAAATTTTAATCGGATTTTGAAAAATTTTAATCGAATTAATCGATCCGATTAACTCGATTAAAAAAATTGATCGGGTTTAAGCATTGATCGATTAACCGAATCGATTAATCGGCACAGCCCTAATTTAAATGAATTAAAAAAAGAATCGATACTTTTTATACCGTTCTACAAATTAAAACTAAAAAGAAAATACATTGAAATGCCTTAAAATCTTAGCCTAGGGCCCTTGCTGCCTTCGGGAGACTTCCTCACCACAATGTCATGGTACTGGATAATTTAATTTGATTTAATTTATAGAGATATCAATAATATAGGAAAAATCCATTAGTCATTTTTTTTTTTTTTTTAATAAACAGACTGGAAAACTCATATTTTACATAGATACATTTTGTATAGTTAGAGCAATTTGAAAAAAAAATGCTTTTTCTTTTTTTCCCCTCTCGCATTACAAAAATACACTGCTCGACATTGAAAATGCAACACCAAGAAGGAATGATAATAATAGAATGAAATTTGTTGGACACATACATTATAGTAGGAAGAACAATTGATTAAAATTTCAGGAAATTTGGAGTAATATGTACTGAGAAAACAGTACATAAAGCAGCGACCTCTGTGAGCAATAACAGCACATATCTGCCTAGGCATTGAATCGAACAGTGATTGGATGACATGTACAGGTAGAGCACTTCATGAAGCTTCAACACGATGCCATCGAAGTTGACGATTCATCGATCGAAGTTACTGGTGAGTGGTGGGGGACCAGTCGCTTTTCAATGATTAAAACAGTCATTTTCATTGGTGCGAGATCAGGAGAACGCGCTGGCCAGAGCAACAGTCGAACACATTCTGCATCAAAGAAGGTCCGGACAATACAAACAACTTGCGGCCGTGCATTATCTTGCTTAAATTTTGCGCTACGGAGGCCTCGAATACAGGGCAGAGGGGCGGGCCTTAACTCATCAGAAATTTAATGGCCGCTGTTCAGAGTGCCAGAAATACGAACATGAAGTAATCGAGACGTGTATCCAATGGGAACCCATAACATCATTGCAAATGATGGAAAGTATGATGATGTCGAATCCCAGCTGGCAATATGCATTATTCATAATGCCGTTAAATACGGATAAGTCAATCTTGATGCAGTAAACAGGATTGTGATTTGTCTGAAAAGTGACTTCCCGCCATTCCTGCGTCCAGGTTCATCGTTGATCACACATATCAGTGATGCAGTTTTGATTTGAGGGTAATCAGAATTTTGGTAGCCGCATACTGAGTCAGCACCTGGATTGATGGTATGTTGTACCATTGGATACACGTCCCGGTCACCTCTTGTTTTCATTCCCGCCACTCTGAATACCAGCCATTACATCTCTGACGAGTTAAGGCCCATAGCTCTGCCCTATGTTCAAGGCCTCCGAAGCGCAACATTTAAGTAAGACAATGCACGATCGCAAGTTGTCCATATTATCGAGACCTTCATTGATGCCGAATGTGTTCGACTGTTGCTCTGGCCAGCGCGTTCTGATCTCGCACCAATGAAAATGACTGCTTAATTGTTGAAAAGCGACTGGCCCCCCACCACTCACCAGTAACTTCAATCGATGAATTAGTGCATCGCGTTGAAGCTTCATGAAGTGCTCTACCCGTACATGTCATCCAATCGCTGTTCGATTCAATGCCTAGGCAGATATGTGCTGTTATTGCTCACTGAGGTCGCTGCTTTATGTAATGTTTTCTCAGTACATATTACTCCAAATTTCCTGAAATTTTAATCAATTGTTCTTCCTACTATAATGTATGTGTCCAACAAATGTCATACCGTTATTATCATTCCTTCTGGGTGCTGCATTTTCAATGTCGAGCAGTGTAAAATAAAATGGAGAAAAATTGTACAAAAACAATGAAACAGCTTGGATCTCTTAGTGGAATTCGAAATTTGGCTCTGAAGTAGTTTGCACGTTTCTCACCAAAATGTTTACTTTCGCATTTGCGATACCCATATCAACTCATCGCCGAAATGACAACAAAATAAAAACTTTGTATATACCATGTTTTTAAATTTTCTGTTGAATATTATAGCTATACGCAAGCGAACTGTGATGACGTCACTGGCAGTCCGTGGATGCAAGAAAAAGATTTCCTATGTTAATCGCCCATTGGATTTTTTGTAAAAAATTATTAAAAATCGGGGAAAATTATTTCCCGATTTTAATCTCCATATTTGGGTATAGATATGTATTAGTTCCCGTATGCATGTGTTAGATTGAGTTATTTTGCTGTCAGATTGACAAAATTTTAATTTTAAATTTCAAAACTCTGTCATCCTTGGCGTTTTCTGTATTTGGCGATCAAAAACGTAATACGAAAATATACATGCCAGATGTATATTTTCGTAATACATATTTGTACGAAATATTGTTTCATATTATTCATTTCTCTCTTAATATAAGTTGTTAAATTAACCATGATTTTTGAAAGGAATTAAATATGTTCGCTAAATAATTTGGCGATATTTTTTTTTTCCCCGCCAAGAATGACATGAAATCTATTCCGCTGCAACATATGAGTATCTTATATCAGACAATTTATTTAGACATTTGAAAATAATTTGACTTCAAATTAGGATAGAATATTTATCATTTTCCTTTTAATTAGTAAATTAGTTAGATATTTATTGCATAAATATCATCCTTTGAAATGAAATTTTTACGTTTTCAATCGAATATGGAAGTTTGCCTTTTTTTTTTTTTTTTTCCTAGAGTTTTTAAATTTAAAATTCACATTTTATCACTTTTACAGCAGAAACAACTTAATCTAACGCATGCACATGATAACCACGGAGTAATAGTAAAAGGAGTTGGGTCCTATGGGAGAAATCTACGAAACTGTGATGTAAATTTTTGGTAAATATTGAGGGCGCCACTTGTCATTACTCCCTATCTCGGCGCCTATATAATGTCTTCAATAGAATTTTGCCGGAGTACATTTTAAATATTTAATTTTAAGCAATTTAATTTTTTTGTAAGTGCTTAAAACTGCATAATTCAGATGTTTCAAAATAAAAACTTGCTCAACAAAGAATTATCCTAATCTTGATGTTGGTAAAAGGAAACTAATGCAAAAATCAAATCGCCAGAATCTTATTTACTACATTCTTTTATACGTCAAATATACTAATAATGAAAAATTATAAGACCTCTATAAGATATCCATAATAATCTACATTTTCAAACGATACAATACAAACGATCTCCATTCTTCGGTTCACAAGGATCGTCATTTTTTAAAAGTTCTCTTTCAAAGTAAAATTAGTATAAAATGGCTCTTAAAAAAAACATGTCGCTTAGAATACCCTATTTATTGAAATTTGCTTTCAATCGAAATTTTTTCAGCTTGATATTATTAAAAAAATAATAATTAAAACGAGACATTTCCCCATTGAATAACATTGCGGAAGCTGGAGAGAAGGAAGTATTGTACGCTGGCGCCATCTGTAAACATTAGAAAACAACATCACAAAATTTCAGCGTTACCTTCTTCTCCTATTAAATATTACTCCGTGATGATAACTAATACGCATATCTATACCCAAATATGGGGATTAAAATCGGGAAATAATTTTCCTCGATTTTTAATATTTTTTTTACAAAAAATCCAATTGACGATTAACATAAATCTTTTTCTTGCTTCCACGGACGGCCAGTGACGTCATCACTTCGCTTGTGTATATTACAGTTCACTGAAAAAAGTTTTTGGTGCCAGTCCTCCTGTAGAAATTTAGATAATCACTTTTAACCTATATTTAAGTCAGTGATTACTATTTTTTCTTGTTTGCATATTAATTTCAAAATTATTTTCAATACTAATGTTCGTTTGGCAATCATGTTTAACGCGAGGAATGCTTAAACTACTTCTCCTAAATTAAACTCTTTTCGTACGGAATTTCATATCTATGACATGGTGAAAAAAAATGTTTTTCTTTTATATATACATACACACACATATATAAAAACTCAATACTACAGCTGGCAATAGAAGTGTTGATTACAAACAATATTTTAATCTATCGTCTTAGATTAAAACATTGTCCACAACAACTTAGATTGTCCTTAATAGAATAGTCCTTAGATTGACCAATCAGTAAGAAAATACCCCTTGTTATTCTGTAAAGAAGTCTCGGGTATAAAAATTAACTCGCCGAACAGATCAGTTAAAATTACAAAAAATTATCAAAACCTTTTGAGAGGGGGTCTTACGAAATTCTATGGTGAAGTGTGACAGATGCTGTCCTTTCAAAAGATTAATGGTTTGATGAAAAATGAAAATAGTCACACGATGTAAACAAATGTTTACAATTTATTGTTATTTAAAAAACAAATAAAATTATTGGGTGGAAAATTTTCGAAAAAAAAAAAAAAAAAAAATTATAAACCTTTTGCATGATAAGTTTTCTTTTATTAGTCACAGTAATGCAGTCCCGGACTGGCTCCTTTGGGGGCCCTCGGCTAGAACTCGAAAAGGGGCCCCTTAATGAGGAATTTAAAGGAAACTAGCAGGCTTCGCTGGCCACTATATTTAAATGAAGTCTCAAAATTACGTGCTAAAAAATCTCATAAAATGAAAAAAATATATAATAAAAATTCATTGAAATCGATTAAAACTTTCAGTTTTTACCCTCCCCACTAAAGGGGAAAAAATTTTGTGAAATTTCATTATACTGTGTATTGGTACACATAACCAACACACACACCAAACAAAATCGCCTTTCTTACATAATTTAGAGCAGAGTTATAATTCGAAACATGCTTTTTACCCACCAGACCCCAAAAGGTGAAAGGGAATCTTACCTAAAATCCCCCTATAGTGCGTCTTCTGTACATATGTTACAGCCCCATAACAAGAAGAAAAAAAAAACTTCCTGAGATAACTGTAAATAAAGTTACGCTTGGAAACGTATTTTTTGCCCCCCACCTCACCCCACCCGGCAAATAGAAAAGGGGGAAATTTGACAAAATCCTTTTACAGTGTGTGTTAGACTCATATAGCCAACCCACATCAAAATATAGATTTCCTAAGATAATTTATTTATTGTGTGTGTTAAAGCACACACACACCAAAAAATCACCTTCCTGGGGTAATTGGAAGAGAATTACGCTTGGATATGTATTTTGTGCTTCCGATCTCCGCCAAAAGGGGAAAGGAGGTGTTTAGCAAAATGTATTTTTAGGAACATATAAGCAATCCATGCATTCAGAAATTGCCTTTCTGAGATAATCTAGATGAGGGTTACAACTTGAAACGTGTTTTTGCTTTCCCGACTAGAAAGGGAGGGAAGGGAAACTGTTCGCAAAATCAATTTATATTGAATGTTGTGTACACATAGCAAGCCCACATACCAAAAGATTGTTGTCCTGAGATAATTTGGAACAGAATTACGCTTGCATTTTTTTCCCTCGCCACTCCTATGGTGCAATTTGTCAAATCCCGTCACAGTTAATGTTTGATTCAACACGCACCAAAATTCGTGAACATAGCTCCCATAGATTTCCCAGGAAAAATTTAATGCAAAAAGGCGGCTCTGAAATTTGCCCCTCTTGTAAAATGCCCCTGCCAAATCAAAAATCGCAAAACTCCCAAAATGGGTTTTTGAAAATATACTACAGAAGACGCAGTATTTTTCTACTTCTACGTGCCATTTTTCGTAGAGTTTTACTGGAATATCTAAATTTTGCGAAATTCTTCCCCTCCCCCTTAAAGTCAAGAATTCGAAAATCGATACATATTTTTTTTCTTTTTGTACACAAATCTACTCTCTTTTTTTTAAAAAAAAATGAGAATGTGAAATATTTTCTTTTTAAGCAACCAAATCACATTGTTGAAGAAACCATAATAATCTAAATCCTGCAGTAATACCTAAATAATTACAAAAAGGGAACAATGGTAATAAATTCCCAAGCATATTGAAAAAGAAAAGTATTATTTAACTGTGATTTCGTTGATACAAATTGTAAAATATATATTATAACAAAAAGAAAAAAAGCTCTGAAAAACCTTGGTACAAAAGTGCAACTAAGCAACTCTCGTCAAGATCTTTACTTACGCAATTGCGACAGCCTCTTTAATTCATCGCCGAAATGAAACGAAAGTTTAAATGTCGCCAGGAGGGGGGGGGGGTCTTATACTGAAGCTGTACCGAAACATTTTTAAGAAACGAATATAGTAACCGCTCCTAAGGAACGAAACTATAACTGCATGCTTTTATATGGAAAAATAGATGAAAAAAAAAAAAGCCCTGTCGTACTAAATCCGTTTCGTACAGAATTTTACAGAAAAAAAGCTGTTGGATCAGCATTGTGCAGGCATAAAAGCAGCTGCTAAGGGCAGAGGGAATCCAAATAGAAACCGACTGATTTCAATGTTTTTTTTTTTTTTTTTTTTCTTTTCTTATGTGTGATTTTAATTTTTAATACTGATAACTGATATAGAACTTTATGATCATTTAAATATAATGACCAGCAAATAGCGAAACGGGTAAAGCCTACTAAAACCAGAGCAACGCGTGCCTGGGTTCAGTTAGTTTTTAAATAAAACGTCTAATTTTAACCCAAAATAAAAAACCTTCAATTTAAAAAATTCATATTAGAAAATTAAATAATAGAATTCTTTAGTTACTGTTTTTTCCGGTAGTTAAATGAAAACTTAGTGTAACACCTTAACTTCCTAGATTATATTCTAAAACAATACCCCCCCCCCCCCCACACACACACACACCCCAAAAAAAAAAAAAAAAAAAAAAAAAAAAATCCCACTATTTAATGCAGTTTTATTTCGAATGAATAATTATGATTGAGAATGGCCGCTCCGCTTGGCATATGAAAAGCGTTGGATGACAGTCACTTGATTGTTGGTTTGTACTTTTATTATAATGTTTTAAAGTCAAAAATGAAGCACACCAAGAAACAGAAATAAAGGCTTGTCTCAAATTACCGAATATTTGGAAAGTACGTAAGTATTATTTTTACGTAAAATCTCTAATTTTCACCTGAAATTAAGAATCTTTAATTAAAAGAATTAATTTTATAAAATTAAACCATAGAGTTGTTTTGCTTGAACTTATGAGCTAACTAAAGAACGTTCTTATCCATTTACAACCCAGGCCGTACGATCGTGCGGGTTAAACATCCACTTACATTTTTGCATCTGGAACAATCGTATGTAATAAAATCAGGAAATGAAAGATCGAGCTAATTAGCAGAAAGTGTTAAGTACAAATGAATATAGATAATGAAAATAAGCACATGCTGCAACCTGCAATTCATTCATATATATATTTTTCACGTTGAACCCCTCCGAGAAATTAATAACAATAAACAACTGAATTTGTTCAATATATTTTACTATTGACATTATATACATATAATAAATATTATTATTAATTATTATTATTCGTTAAACATTTGAGTTGACCTACATTTAAAAATATTTGAAAATATTTTAAATAAAAGTAACTTTCTATTATGATAATAATAAAAAAAAAGGGGGAAAATACCTTATAAAACTTTAGGAGTATATTTTTAGGATTATATTTAAATAAGACTATATTTTTTAGCTTTCGTTAAATGTTTAATTATATCGAAACAATAATAACTTTACAAAAATGATCCCCCACCTTGTTGCGGTGTCGCTGTACGGTCGTTTTTTGCCATCATTCGAACCCGCTACCTGACAACTAGAGACCAATGCGCTCTTTTTTTTTTTTTTTTTTTAAAGGGGGGGGGGAGGGTGGATCTTATCGCCACCGGTAGTCAAAGCCTATGTTATGTTATGGGGAGTTTTGTTACCTAATGTAATTTTCAATATTCCTTTTTCACATTAAAAACATTCACAACCATTAAATTATTTCATATTTACTCAATATTGATGATTTTTTTTTTTTTTTTCACTTTGAAGCTATGAAGTGCGAAGTGTATAGGTAGTTTATGTATAATTTTCATTTTTTTATGACTATAATATTTCATCTCTTTTCAGTATATAAAAAAATATATATTTATAATAATAAAGCATCCATTAACCTTTCATATATATATCGTGAAAAAATAATTAGAAGCTTTGTGAGTGCGAAAATTATACAATTTTCAACAGAAAATATCGATAGGCCATAGAAAACTTGAATTAGGTATACCAGCTCCAAACCCTTCAATAAATATTATCGGAAAAAAAAAAATCTTGATCACAGAGGTTAACAGACAAACAGAAAGACAAAACGAAGCCAACTCATTATTAGATATTCTTAGATGCTTTAAAACGCATTTTTATTTATTACTTCCATTACCCTACTACCGTAGGTAATTTAAGTATTGTATTCGGTCTGAAAATTCGATATCGGGTTTTCACCTGATTTACACGTTTTAAGGTCCCCTGAGTCCAAAAAAGTGGTTTTTGGCAATTGGTCAGTGTGTATGTATGTATGTGTGTGTGTGTGTGTGTGTGTGTGTGTGTGTGTGTGGAGAATCTTCTGGCTATTATAGCTCAAAAACTAATAAAGATAGAGCTACGAAACTTTAGAATTGAAATACGTCTGGTGTACAGATGAAATTTCCAAATTTTGGTGAAAATTGAAAAACCGGAAGTGGGACATCGGAAACCGGAAGTGGGACCGTAAGTCCGTATCTCAAAAACGGCTCTAACGATTTTCTTCAAATTTGCTATATAAACATTCTATTAGATGTCCTTTCGAATGATATAGTTGGTTAATTCAGAAAAATTGATAGGCGTCCTGTATAAATAGCTCAATTTCAGGTCTCCCAAGGGCGTTCCTTTAAAAACAGCTGTACGGATTTTTTTCAAACTCGCCATTTTAACTCACGTTTAAATATGCTTTTGTATGTAATTATTGTTTCCGATCAATAATTGACTTTTTGTAAATGTCGGCATCTCAGAAACGGCTCTAACGATTTTCTTGAAAATTTGTATTTGGTTGATTATTATTTTTCTAATTATTATTTTAAATAACTTATTTGACGGATAGAGCAATCTTGTTTCTTATTTAAATCAAAAATGTACATAAAATGTTTATAATGTGTGTAGTACTGGGTAATGGAAGTCGTATGGCTGTTACACACCAGATTTTTTTTTTATGGATTTTTTCTGGGGGACTTTTTTTTATTGAAACAAATACTGTTTTGGAAAATTCTGATTCAAATTTTAAGTTAATATGTAAATTCTAAACAAAGTTATGTTAAGGAAATAACATTGATTTTTTGCTTTTAAATTATCCTTTTTTTTTTTTTTTTTTTTTTTTTTTAATTAATATTAGTTTAAAATTTTTTAATCGCTAAAATAGACTTTCCACATGAAATAATTTTTTGTGTGATTTTAGTTAGCAGACAGATAAAAATTTTAAATCAAAACGCAAATTAAAAAAAAAAAGGCGAAAAAAAAAAAAAAAAAAAAACTTTCAAAAACTTCTGTTACCAAGTTATGTGGAATACTGCCAAACAAATATTCTTGAAATATTCTAAAACTTTCTGGTTATTGTTATAATCTCTTATATTCATTAGTAGAATTTAAAAAAATTACTTACAGTGATGCAGAGCTTGTATATAAACCAAAAATTGTCGAGGAAACAAGACAACAGCAGAAATAAAAAACAAACGCAGATGCACAAGCAGAAATCTCTCTCTTTATATATAAAAAAAATTATATTTTTTTCCAGGCGAATACACACAATTTTCCGTTTAAGCAATCAACTGCAAAAATTAAACTTTCATGTGCAGTATGCGTAATCTCAAAATTACCCCTGCTTTTGAAATTTTCACGAGGATTTAATCTTAAGTTACCTTGTTTTAAACGGTAGAGTAACTTTCATCTTTATTTTCCAAGATCGTATATCAGAAACTTGACAGCTCTGGAGTAAAATTAGTTTAAACGGATCATTGAACAGGCATTTTAAAAGTTAAAACACTTCGCCGCTAGGCATGAAGCGAGGATTACAATAATCATAATTCCATAGAAAATATTGTCCATATTATTTGGATAGTAGAATTTGAAAATATCAGGAACTGAGATTTTATCTTTTGGGATAATAAAATAATTATGATTTAAATTTATTGTTTACGCTTCTTTTCTCAAATCTATCTCTTAAAGAACCTTGACTTACTTGTTCTTTTGATGATTAAATTAACATAATCTCCTAAGGCTGCTCAAGTATGTGTAGAATATCCTTCAATATATTTGTGGTGTAAGTTAAAAGTGACATTTTTTTTTTTTTTTTTTTTTTTTTTTTTTTTTTTTGGTAAGAGCCGAAACACACAACAGCGAATTAAATATTTCAAGTAATGCCGCGAATTAAATATTTCAAGTAATGCCATAAATAAATAAAAAATATTTTGTCCATCAAATCTTTAAAAGGAGTGAAGTCAAGATGAACATAAAACTATCAAGCAAAAGCAAAGCAATTTGAATGACGAGCAAAATCGTAAACATACCCCTCCCCCTTCCATGCGTACGTGCAATCGCAAAGATTCCATCCCTCTGTCTACTGATTCACCTGCAAATTATATAGAATGATCCACTTCGTACGGATCGAGCTTACAATTGAAGCGCTAGTAAATCTAGCTTGCATCTATGCCAGTTTAGGAGAAAACCATGGAGAACGCTGAACGGCTATGACGGTGGGTGGGTTCAAAATGAGCGCAAGAATGACGCCAAAGGGTTTTTTTGAAAATTTTCTGAGCTGGTCCAGCGCTAAAAAAATAATTTTTTTGACTGTAGCACTTTATAATGTGTATAAAATTTTTAAAGTGATAATGATAATGATTCATAATTTAATTTTTTACAATTTTTTAATGTTCACGTTTAATATGTATTTATTTTTATGTAAAAAAAAAATGAACTTGTAATTTTTTTTTTTTTTTTTCAACAATTAAGTTATAGCTAATAGTTAAATGGCAAATGTTAAAGCTGTTTAATTAATTTAAAGAAAACTTTGCAACGTGATTTTAAATCTAATAACTTGACGTATATAGCAACGAAATATATAAAGTAGAGTGATAAATGGTAACCCTTGAGAAGGTCCAAGATGAGTCATGTGACATGCTCTCCTTGCACCGGCGTAATCGGTGGTTCCCTTGGTAACAGCTTATTTTCAGTAAATTTCTATGGCAACGGTTTGGAGATTGTTCTTCGCTATAATCATAACCGCCAATGTTTTTGTTTACTTACGTAGTTTAATATTCTTTTGTCTAAAACATTCTGATTTTGATTTTACTTCTTTTTTATTTCGTGTAGTTGAACTTTAACCGACGAAATGCTTAAAAATAGTTGAAAAATTATTATTTGTTGTTAAATTTAGCTCTTTAAAAGTTTAAATTTTCTTTTATAAACACTTTTAAACGTTGTTGAGAAACGATGAAAAAAAAAAGTATTTTATTATTTATTAAAATGTGAAAAATATGTAAAATTATTTTAAAAACAATTTATTTCAGTCATAGGACTGTCATGTTACCTAATAATAATGATAATTTGTTGAACTGATATTTTAAATGCCAAAACAGCGATGAAGGGTCAAACACAGCAACCTATTGGAGCATGTCACGTGATTCATCTTGAACCACGGAAAGCTAATTCTTCATCCATTGAATCAGCACACTAATTTATATATCTCGTCTGTATAGAGTGACCTCGCGAAAGATGAACAGTTTTTAGAGCTCTTTTTAAAAGGTATAACATCTATGCAGTATTTAAAAAAAACTCATCAATTTTTACTGCAAAAAGTGGCCGACTTTCATCACCAAAGTCGTTCAATCTAGACCCATAATAAATAGGAGCGGTCCACTCATATGTATTGTGCCGACAAACTCTCTGCTCTATTTACATAGATAAAATTATCCACATGGATTCGGCGTTTGTATTTTTAATTAAAAAACATTTCGTTGAATTTTTAGAATACTATTACTGCGCAGTCGTCGCAGCTGGCACAATTGCCCTGGTAAAGTGAACAGTTGTAGGTTGTCCTGGTCTGGATTCTGCGGGAAATAGTCTTAGCATACTAACTTGTCGCCTTTCTGCTGAATTTTAGAGCCTTTGTAAAGATGACTATTGATTTCTGCCCACAATCCTGCGCCAAAAGGGAATATGAGAACACGCGATAACCTTTTAGGTTACTGCTCTCAATCAAGCAATATTCGTACTTTGCAGTATTTCGCTCTTCGTGACTTTTTGGGTTCGAGTAACAGTTTTCTTGGATTGTTTCGGAAACGTTTGTCGCATATATTGCAATCCTATACTAGAACCTGCCTATTTATTTACGAACTACACGCGAAAAGTCAACATTTTTGTAACATGCATAGTTTAGTGGTGTAGAAGAAAGCCATAGGATGTCCGATCAGATTAGAGGAGGGGAGGGGGGATTGAACCAACATGCAACGTTCTACAGTATTCTAAAAGCACTGAAAATAAATGTTGAGCCAATAATCAAGCTGAAATCTCAAGAAACTGAAAAACAAACTTATCATTAAAATATCTATGATCAGTTGGTTCAGAGTAGCAAGCAAATAATCGAATAATCAATCTGTGAAATGGAATAAACGATAACGATTGACTAACAATCAACCTGAAACTTTAATTTAGGATTATCAGTCTATCTATCAACACTACACACTGTAACATTTTAACTGCCAGGTAAGATAAAATTGAATAACAAGATATTAAAAAGCTGGAGCAACTCCACTCGAACATTTAGTAATTAACGAATGTTTAAGTAAAGTTAAATAAGAGACGTAGTTAAATAGATAAAAGGGAAAATCATGATAAGTGCATTTGAGCCTTTCTCCCTAAGTTGTATGTCGTTTAATGCACCATATTATATTCAATTCATTTGCAGGGTTTAAACTGCCATTAGTTTTTTTAGCATTTTGCTGAAAGATATTGTATTTTGCTTAAACTATGTCAGTAAGAATTTCGCCAAAAAGGTAAAACTAGATTATTTCATAAAATATCTTTATATAACTACCTCTAGTTTTTATGCAAATATTTGTAGACAGAAATTACAAAATCACTAAAAATATTGAGAATCATTATCTATTTAGTATATTCGGATTTAATTTCGACTTTTAATGATTGAATTTAAATGCAAAAATATTTAAAAACATAATTAAGAATTTGCTTCATAGATGTATTCTCAGTCCTAGTATTGTGTTTGTAGCAATCGAAACAAAATTTTGCTGATTCATTTTTCTTAAATCACAATATACGCTTGGTTAAAATCGTCAGTGAACAAAACAAACAGAAAACAAAATTGGGGATAACCAAGTTAAGAAAAAGAAATCAATTCTATTCAAAGAATTAATTTTCGAAAAAGCTAAAATACTACTTTATACGTTTTAGCTAAAACTCTAAAGAAACTTTTTTGCCAGGTTAAACCCTGTTCATTTGTGGTTCCTTGTAAAATATCTACAAACGATAATCTCGCAAAATCAAATATTTATGTATTCTCTCGTACTTTAAAACACTATTACTAAAACGAACTTTAAATAGTTTGAGACCACAAAGTATAAAAATCCTACTGTGTGTATACCGGTACAATACATAGAAAAAACAGCTAAATCTTACACGTGTAAACCTGTATGGTTTTTGTGAGGATAACCTGTAACATGCTAACTAATTTCTATCTTAATCAAATGACGCTAGCGCACTTCCGATAACACTGCTCGGCATGAAAATTGCCTCTGTCACCATTTCAGTATATTCTTATGTAAAATGACCTTCTGAATCTGAATAGGACGCCCATTTTGCCCTATCACCCACCGTTTTTTAGGAATGACTCCCTATTTTTATCATTTTTCGGTGATTTTATGGCTACAAATTTGATTTTTAGAAGGGGGGTGGATTACTTTAACCGTTAAATATCTTCTGAGGAGCTACAGAGTTGGAAAATTCTAAAACATGGACATTTGTCACAAGGAAAAATTTTTGAGGGGGACTTGCCACTGAAATTATGCATTACATGTCTTATATTTTTTTTAATCTGTTATTAATGTTAATTTTTAAACTTGATATTTTTGTGTTTTTAGGTGTTAAATTAATTATTTTTCATTCTTCAAATAAAATTCATGGTCATTAAAATTATCGAACAGGGAAAGAAATTGCAAGAGGGGGTGATGTATCTAGAAAACGGTGGGTGACTGGGCAAAATGGGAGTCCTATTCTGATTCAGGAGGTCATTTTACATAAGTATCAGCAAAAATGGTATCAGATCTCGATTTTTTTTTTTTTTTTTTTTTTTTTAAGAACAGTGTAATTAGAGTTTATAGTCCATCAAGTTTTTTTTTTTTTTTTTTTTAATGTGTGTGTGTGTGAACCTAAAAATGAACTAAGCCCAACATTCATAAAAATCAATAAATCGCGTGGCTTATACCTACAATCTTTTATTCAACCAGATACAGAGATTTTAATTTTTAACCTATCGCACTACAAATAATTTGAGTCCTATAAACGTTATGAAGAAAACTTTTTCTTTATGTCCGTATAAAAGAACTACTTTAAGGGCTAGACTCATTAAAATGTATACACTTCGACCTCGTGCAATGGTGTCCTGCAACATACCTACAAAATTTTAGCTCGATCGAATGAAACATTTAGGCGCTATCCTATTCACTTACACACATATAACAGCATATAACAGCATATCAAAATTCAGGATATTTAAAAACGTATAGACACAAAAATCTCAGTTAATTTTACGCCGAGTTGCAGAGTCTGCCGCCAACGCGTGGAAGTGAAAAAGCTGTCACGTGTTTTCATTTTCACTAACTATCATACCGTGTAGAAAGCAATACGCAAAGAAATGGGCAGGTTCTAATCCACAATCATCAATAATGATACAGCTCATTTTGTAGTTTTGTTAGTGCTTTATATCGGGTTGTTCGGAAAATAAATTCGCTTTTTCCTTTGAAAATGAAAGATGTATAAATATTTTATTGAATTATATATTCTCCACTTTGATCGGTTTCTTAGCGATCTCACGAGTTGTTATTTGGCAGTTTTCATAAATCAATACTTTATTTTGTCTTCTTTAGCATAAACTGGTTTTCCAGAACGTAATGCATCTTCAACGAGAAAATTGCCTGAACAAAATTCGGTGAACCAGTTTTGATAATAGCGTTCTTTAAATAAATTTCCTGTATACACATCGTATACATTTTTCCTTGTTTGAACCGTGTTTTCGCCTTTTTGACAGCAAAAACAAAATGGGCCGAAAATGTCGCTTCCGATTTTCTTTATTTGACAGGGCACCCATCAAAACCTGTTGAGCAGAATAAAACGAACTTTTTCGAAAGCAAGCCTTGCTATATCAGCCGTCACACTATATAAGGGTAATGCAGCTTAATTGTGAAGAGGGTGTGAAAAAAATACAATTAAGTCCTCTGCTGAGAGAAACGAAATTACTTTCCGAACAACCCAATAGAATTTCGAAGAAGCTAGAAATGAATGAATCATTCGGAAAATTTTAGTACTCCGCTCCTATTAAAATTAGATTCCAAATTTTGGTGCTAAATTATAATTTTTCGGAAAATTTGTTCGGCAAATCGCAAAATCCAACGCCAAAGTTTAAACATGTGTGGGCGATCCATTTGGCGATTTGGCAAGATTAGCAACCCAATTTGACGGAAAATAGTTGTTTAAAAATGCCAAAATCAGTAAACTCTTTCTCAATTTTAATGGAGGGTCTTTATTTATTTATTGTATGTGTGAGTGTTGTAATGCTTCATTTTTTCCCACTAACTTTTGCCAAAGAATACAAAAGTGAGCCATCTACACTCGAGTAAATTCAACTGAATTCTAAGCTTTATTATTTTACAATGAGAGACCGAAAGGTTGATTTGTGCTAAAGCCTATAGATTATCCCCCAGACAAATAATAATTCTAAAATTCGAGACAGAAAGTTGAGGTAAAATACCTAAAAAAAAAAAAAAAAGTATTAAATATAATATCACATTACTAGAAATCCATTAATAATGAGAATGAAATTGTTAATTATAGAGTCATTGATTAAATTTTATTCTTTTACAATTGCTTTAATAATTTGAAGGAAAATCCCTAATTTAAGAAAACCAAGTTAATATAATTGCACCTTACGTTTAACGGGACGCAGCACCTTTTCATCTTTTTTTTTTTTTTTTTTTTTTTTTTTTTAGAAACTTTTATTTATTTCATGTGTATATTATGAAATGTTATTGACAAAGTAATTTTTATAGAAAAAGCAGGAATTACATAAACAAAAAATGGAATTTTTTTTTTTTTTTTAATTATTATTATTATGTAAGAATTTTTTAAAAAAAATTTCTACATTTTGTCACTAAATTTTTGTTGTAACCATAAGAATATGTGTTATAACTTAAAGGAAACACAATTTAAAGATTTATTACACTTAATAACGATCAAATAAAATTTAATTTAAAATTTTTTTTCTCAGTTATATTAGAAATGTCGAAGCACATTTTTAGCAAAAAATAAGTAAAAATAATAAATAAATAAATAAATAAATAACATTTATAAATAAAATAAAATTTCCTTTTCTTAATACGAAACGCATTTTTAGCAATAAGTAAATAAATAAATAAATAAATAACACTTATTTAAAAATAAAATAAAATGCCCTTTTCTTAATGCACTAAAAAGAACAAAATAACTTTTTCAGCTCAGTGCCGCCGATCTGAATACTTGCATTTTACTACTATTCCAATAAAATTGCACCTCAAACGAAGAAAAGGGCGGCTCAAACCATTTTAGACCAAAAATTTCCAATCTGGCTAATTTCAGCTCATATTTTCATAGATCCATAATAATTTAAAACTAATTAGTCAGATTGGAAATTTTGGTATAAAAGGGTTTAAGCCGCCCTTTTCTTCGTTTGAGGAGCAATTTTATTGGAACAGTAGTAAAATGCAAGTATTCAGATCGGCGGTACTGAGCTGAAAAAGTTATTTTGTTCTTTGTAGTGCATTAAGAAAAGGGCATTTTATTTTTTAAATAAGTGTTATTTTTTTTACCTTTGTAATATTTTATAATTTTTATATTTTTGATGCGCTGCTTTGATTAAAATCGTGATTGCTAAATTAAACTTCTTGGCGAAAAATTTTTGGAGTACTTCAACGCAAAAATTTAAAAAATCGCCCTGGAGGATCTATAAATAAAACTGATTTTAGTACAACATATATTAGCATCGTAAACTATATTAGCACTTTATCAATGTTTAAAAAAAAAATAAGTGATAATGACGTCAATTTTTGTGACATTTATAATTTATTTTTTTTATAAGTTTATATTGTTCGCGTTTAGATAAATGTATTAATTTTCCTGTCGGCAAAAAAAATGAACTCGTAAATTTAGTTGCCAACAATTAAATTATGGATAAAATTTAAATGGCTAATTTTTTGCTATTATTAGCTTATTGTTTTCATATTTTTATTAATTATATTTTTATTAATTATGTCAGACATGACTAATATTTTAGTGAAAACCCGAAGTCTTTTGGTGGTCTGATTGCTGAGATATAAGCAAAAAGATGTGACACATTCGGACAAACGCCGGTGACAGACAGAGCGGGCATAAGAAAAGGTCTTAATAAAAATCGATATCTTCACACATTTCCTGCTTTTGAAAAGTCCAGAGATAATTGTATACTACTGCAGTTAAATGCACTGAAATCTGCTAAAAAATGTAATGAATAAAATCTTTGAGATCACCATAAAGTTTCAAGAAGTTGTAATAATCGAAAAGACTGTACAAGACCATTTATCAGACGAAAAGATATATAAGCAAGACAGGATGAAAGCCGAAACGCATTACATTACATATAGAACGTCGCGTT
The DNA here is from genome assembly GCA_963930645.1 of Salticus scenicus. Taxonomy (NCBI): domain Eukaryota; kingdom Metazoa; phylum Arthropoda; class Arachnida; order Araneae; family Salticidae; genus Salticus; species Salticus scenicus. The sequence goes on from OZ005655.1 coordinate 312,450,349, forward strand.
AAATCCACGCAAAGAAAAAAGGAGAAACATATCCACAAAATACTTGTACGTTTACTGACAAATAGATAAATAAACGAACCTTGTGAAAAAGCACCCCAAAAATGTAAAAACCCGCAATAGTTATTTCGGATGGAAATAATCTATCGCCAGGTGAAAAGTTCGGCACAAGGATCAAGCCTAATTACTTCGATGCGAAACAATCATTGTTTGGTTTTGAAGTTTATGATGTTTGCGTACAAACTTTTCTTCATTATTTTAATTGGATGTTATTTCTAATATTGGCTCTTTCGAATCTGTTTAAAAATCATAAATCTTATTATTTAGAAAAAGGATAAATTACTTTAGAATAATGAAAGATAAGTTTTCATTTAAACACATTTATATTCACTCATTATTTTACTACTGACTTTCTTTACGAGTCTGATTTTTTCATATCTGCAACTATGTGACGTGTTAAATTTTGAATATCATGTATAATTTTTTTTTGCTTCGATTTTTATTATGAAGTTCTAATGAAGAATGAAGTTATAAAATTAACAATTCATAAAATTTCAAAAATATATATATATATATATATATACAAGGTTTTTTATTTTTATTTTTTTTATTTATTTATTTATTTATTTATTTTTTTTGTGGGATGGGACACCTAAAATTATTCTTAAAATAAACATTATTTTTAATTTTTGACACTTCCACCAGGTGAAGTAACTACAGCCCCCTATTTGTTGCTATGTACCATTTTAGTTGTAGAACACTAAGTTCATGTAACAAAAAAACTATTTTATAACACTAAAAGTAAACAACTGCTTAATTTTCAAGGCAAGTTTTCAACGTCACTCACTGATGTCAGCATAATCACTTTTCATACTTTATATACCTAATAATATAACTTTTACAAATTAGTAGCTAAATTAAGCCTAAAAGCAGCATGTGTCTAATAATATTTTTTTTTTTTTTTTTTTTGAAAAATAATGAAAAGGGTGGGATGGGACAGAGCAGCTCAGGAAGCGATGGGACATGTAAGAAAAGGAAGAAGAATAAAGATTCTGATACTCCTTAAACAGAAAATATCAAGAGGCAAATGAATGAATAGATGGAAGAAAAAAATGCACGAAACAAATTCAAAATCATGGAAAATAATTTGTGTGGCATTCACACGACTTTTGTTTACCCTTTTAACATTTAAAAATACTTTATTTACCCTATGTGTATGAGGAATTCATTTTCATTCCTGAGCAGTTTTCCTGGACATGATAAAATATACAAAAGAAATTACACACTCACCAATTACAGTTAGGATTTCTTGGTAATATTTGTTCTTGAGATATGCTGAAACACACCCAGACTAGCCACTAAAAACCTTATTAACATTCAGGGAACCACAAAACATATAAATATAACAAAAACTTAATTTTAAATATTTGAACTAAAAAACAGTATTTTCTCTGCAGAAGAAAAAAAAAAAAGGATGAACTAATTGAGCATTTGAAAATTTTTATTTAGGTGGTGCATTATACTCTAATGTTGAATAAAATACATGGTATTCGTAATTAATTAACCTTACATACATCGTGTCCCACTGTTTTTGTCATTTTTCATAGTATGTCTGTATATTATGTATTTATTTTAACTTTATAAACATGTCCCATCCCTCCCTCCTATAAGGGAGGGATGGGACATTTTTATGACTATGTTAATTGGCTTATAAAACTAATATTTTAATAATTACCACCCAATTTATATTTCTGTTAAAATGTTTCAATTTGTTTCTCTGAAACTTACAGTGTTATACCAGTAAAGGTAAATTTGTAAAAAATATTTTTGTCAAAACTGTCCCATCCCTCCCTACTCTCCCCTACGCATTTTTTTGCACTGGAAAATAACAAAATTATTATTATTATTATTATTATTTTTTTTTAAGCATAAAAAAGGTTTAAGAATTTATTTTTCTTATGACATACTTAATATTAAAACAGGGAAAGAAAGAAATAAAAATTTTTGCAATTCACAAATTACAGTGCTGCTGAGTAACATTTATCAAGAGTTTCAAGCAAAATAAATTAAATAGAAAAAATAAGATTATTTTGTCATTTTTATAAAACTGTGTAAATTCTTCGATCTAGTAATAGATTTAGTTTAACTTTTAGTTTAAAATAGCCTTTTATGCAAAATAATACAATAGTTGTAACAGGGTTGGCAAACTGGGCCCAGCCCAGAAAAACCCGCCCGGGTTTTTCTGGGCGGGCCCACCAACAAAAACCCGCTGGGTTTTTGCAAATAAGTGGGTTTTTGTTAAAAATTATTTATAATTTACAAATCCTATCTATAAAGTATAAAAAAGCACCTTACCTTTTTAAGAAAAAACATTTTTATTTTCTAGAAAATAGTATTAAACATAAAAAGTAACTACAGTTATAAATATAATAAAAGCAAGTTTATCTTCTATAACTGGTTCAATTTTTCTTTTCCTGTAAAACCGAAAGATATTTTTGTTTAACAGCGGACATAAATGTTATCCAGAATTAATATTTAAAACTGTTTAGTTTTAAAACTTTATAATAATTTTATTTTAATTTTAGTAGCAATATTACAAATCTAATAAAATTTTCTTCTATAACCATTTCAACTATTAAAAAACTTAAAAAAAAATCTGGTGTGTCACTCACATGACTTTCTCTTACCCTGAAATTTGATACTATAAGTGCGGATTGGAGGTTAAGGGTTAAGATAATGAGTATTGTTATGTAAACCTATGTTAAAGCAATTCAACTTAGGCTTCGGAACAGCTTTATTTGACAAATAGTTCTATGTGAGGGGGGCTACAGCCCCCCTTAACTATTAAATTCAAAAGTTCAGTTAAAATTATTGAGACAACTTTCACAACAACATTCCTTAAAACTTATCAGTCTTGATCAAACTTTTCTAGTAACAAACACATTAACTTAAAAATACAACATTTGGATCGCCTGAAATTATTTGTTTTTAATTTATTCTAACAAACACAGACAAAGGTCCAACGTTAAAAATTTGACTTTGGTATTCAGGAAGCCCCAAAACATGTAAATATACAAAAATCCAAGCGATGAATATTTACCTTTAAAATATACATTATTTACCATATGGTTATGAGGAATTAATTTCAATTCTTGAACAGCTTTCCTAGACTTGGTAAAATATTGCAGTAAAGCACTTCCACTAACATTAAAAAAAATGTTATGGCTTAAATATTGGAAGCCCTGTATATCTTCTAAAAGTTATGTACACATCACGTGGAGGACATAAATATAATCCTATATTAATAACACATGGCATAACCTGAAGTACACTTCCACCAATTTTCAAGTATTGTCGTACTATAATCTAGTTCTTTTGCGTAGCCCTGTAAATGAACAGTGAATAATTTCTATACCATATTCTACACAAAACATGTTTTTACGTATAAAAAAAAAATATATATTCGTTTCATTTGGTTTAGTGCAATCTATAGATGTTAAACACTACTTACCTGCAATTTTCCCCATAGGCATAAGTATTTGAATTCTCTTGGGTGTCCCTGTACATGAACCATTCTGTTGATCTAAACGAAAAGTTTAGTGTAGCATCCCTACATCAACATATTTAGAATACAAAGTTTGAACTTTCTGCTATTATTTGTTTTTGAGATATGCTGTTAACATACACATACACACACAGACCAATCGCTGAGAACATGATTTTTAGATTCAGGCGACCTCAAAACATGTAAATAAAACAAAAATTCAATTTTGAAAATTTGACCCAAAAACAATACTTTTTCTACCTTATGGATAAGAAAAGTAAAAAAAAAAAAAAAAAAAAAAAAAAAAGGATAAAGCAGTGCAACCTATTTTTATAATAAAAAAAAAAAAATAAATGGTATTGTACTTAAGAATTTAAATTCTTGTATTTTTTTAGTTATTGTCATTTAGAATATTTATTTTGAATAAGCATATGTTAAAATAAAATATAGCTTAATCTTACTAATTAATACTATTTTAATATTAGAATCAAACCAATTTTTATTTCTAAGATAAATATTAGATTAACTATTAATTAGTTTTTTTTTTTTTTTTTTTTCTGAATTATTAATTAGTAGTTTAATATAATTAGGTGTATTACAATTAATATGCTAAATAACATATATCTAACATTGCAATGCAAATTTATTCCAACAAAAACCCACAAAAGCCCAGAAAAACCCACAAAAGCCCAGAAAAACCAGCAAAAATCCAGAAAAACCCAAGTGGGTTGGGTTTTTCTAGAAAAACCCGGGTTTTTGCCAACCCTGAGTTGTAATAATATCTGCATATAATTTATATATTAGAATTACACCGAATATTTGGTCAGTAATTGGTAGGCAATAAGGAATATTTGGTTCGAATGGATATTTAAATATTCAGCAAATTCTAGAAATAAAAATAATTTTTAATTAAATTAAAACATTGAAATGTTTAGGTTAATAAAATAAAATTAGAGAAGAAAATGTTTATTTATCAATATTGTGGATTGTGGTGTTTAATAAGAATATTCAACCTGTATAAATACCAAAGTTGTAAAATTTCGGTTGTGGAAATTTAATTTTCAGCAACCGAACGCTAAAAATAAATTTTAAATAAATTATAACATTGAAATTTTTTGTTTATTTGATTAAAATTAGTTATGGAAATGTTTATTTATCAATATCGTGGATTGTGCTGCGTGTTTAATAAGAATATTCAACCTGTATTCTTTGACAGTTTCAGGTTTAATGAGGCTATAAAATTTAAATGTTTTTTTTTTTTCAAATTATATTTCAGACAAATTTCCCCCATATCACTTTTTGAAACGTAACAATCTTTTCAAAATTTCAGTATAATAGCCTTACCCAAACTTTAAAATGCTCAGTTTGAATTTCTTGGTTTTAAGTTATGCTGATACCGAAATATACATCATCAACCGGTAAAAAATTCATTTTCGTATTCAGGGGACCTCAAAATGCGTAACTAGGGGGGGGGGGGGAATCATTGAAATTTAGAATCCAAACTAGTACTTTGCATACCAGTTATATAAAAAAAAAAAAAACTAATTATACTGCGCTAAAAAAAAAAAAAAAAAAAAGTCTGTGATATGGAAATCCCATATTTGTAATGAATTTTTCACATTTTTTTTAAATTTAAATCTATATTAATATTTTATATAATAATATATTCGTGCATACAATAATAGTCTTTAATGAACCGCTGAATCCTTTCCCCCCCAATAAAATAAAATAAAGAGTTTCTAGAAAAGAAAATCTTGCTGTAATCAAAAACCTCATTCTTTCATTCCGGTTTTAAAAGAATACCGCATGGCCATTCTTTTGTTCTAGTTCTGCGTAAATCAAAGTTTAACGACTAACATACTTTTAATCTGTTTCTCAAAATTATCCTTGAAAGAGAATCAATTACATTTCTTTCCTTTGCATTTGCCGTCTGTGGGTGTTTTAGTTCTCATAACTGAAGTCAGACTCGGGTTAATGCAATAGGGTAATCCTGCTCGTGCTCGCAGTATTGAAAATTATTGACTGAAGGAATATATAAGGAAACCGTTTTTGAGGTGATGTTGGCGGCAAAATATTGCGTGCCAACGTGTTCGCGATTTTCGATTTTGGCTAAAAATTTGGACACTCCTCACTGATCACCGAACAGAATTTAAATTGGATTATCATGCCACTATATTTTTTCCTCATCTTGTCTTACAGCTCTTTTGGATCGCTCAATAAAAAGCTTTTTTTTTTTTTTTTGTCATTCAGGAAAATGATCCTCCCCCCCCCCCCCCCCCCTTTTATGTATGAAATATTCGATAGTGAACTGGAATAACTTTTTTTCAATTTGATTAAGATTTGTGCACAGTAAAAATATTAAAATATAGTTTATAGAAATTCCTCTCATATGTAGAAGGCAATGCTTTGGAAAACGTTTGGGTGTCCCTGTACACAAGCCAAAAGAGATATTAACTCCATTTAAATTGGAAACATCCGATAGTGAACTTGAATAACATCTATCAGTTTCAAGAAATTACATAAATATTTACGGGAGTTAGAGGGAGGACAGACGAACAGACAGATACGCAAATTGAAATCATATTCACACTTAAAAATTGTTAGAGAGTGTTAAAAATGTTTAATGTATACGAAAGTGCAATTCCAGCAAATTTTTATTAACAGCTCTTAATGTAACTGAATATTTTTGTGTGGCCCTGTAACTCTAATACTGATCATACTATATTCAATAGAAAGCACTCTTTTGTGCATATGAATAACCGGAGTAGGAAAATTCCGGACCAGACTAATTATGTAGCTTTTCGCACGATCAACCCCATGGGTAAGTTCTGGACCAAATGTTGGTCCGGAATTTACCTATGCGTTTCCACTCTACTCTTGTAAACTGAGGGTGTTTCACAAATAAAAATTAAATCGGTAACGATTGTCATAAGTGATTTAGCAATTTATACTGCTTAGTATTGTGTTCATAATTATAGTTTCAAAAATTTCTCATTCATATTAGTGAGATTATCCAATTACTGTTGTACATTAAAATTAAAACTAAGTAGTATAAATTTTCCAAAAGAATTGAAAATACATTTTAAAAAGTAAATTATCAAACAAATATTTAAAATGTACTACTCATATTTTAGTTTAAAGTTAGTCTGAACATATTTAAAAATTTAAAGAGTTAAAAAAAAAAAAAAAATCAAATAATGGCAAACACTTTCATTAAAAGGTTAAGATAGATTAAATAAATATATAGTTTAAAAAAAAAAAAAAAAAAAAAAAAAAAGAGCTTGAATTAAATTAAATATTATTACCATATGGCAGTTATTATGACAGTTATATTATTATCATATGACAGTAGATAAACTTTTGTTTCCGCGTCAAATTTTCGAAATGGAGTTTTAGCTATAATTACACGTTTTGAGAATCCATAAATCCAAAATTCAGGTTTTTGACGGTTGGTTTGTGTGTTTTTTAAGATTAAATAATGAAATAAAAATACAAATTAGTCTGAACATACTTAAAATTTTAAATAGTTTTTAAAAAATCAAATAAGGGCAAACACTTTCATTAAAAGGTTAGGATAGATTAAATATATATAGTTAAAAAAAAAAAAGATTGAATTAAATTAAATATTATTACTTTCTCCTATTCATATGACAGTAGATGAACTTTTGTTTTCGCGTCAAATTTTCGAAATGGAGTTTCAGCTATAATTACACGTTTTGAGATACCATAAATCTGAAAATCAAGTTTTTGACTGTTGGTTTGTGTGTTTGTCCGTGTGTTTTTTAAGATTAAATAATGAAATAAATATACACATTAGTCTGAACATATTTAAAATTTTAAATAGTTAAAAAAAATTAATTAAATTAAATTAAATTTAATTTAAAAAAAAAGGGGGGGGGGTCTTCAATTAAATTACCAATTCATGTGGGTAGAAGAAAGTAATAAATAATTAAAATAGATAAATAAATAAGTACAAAACTTTGAAACAACGCCATACTATGCAAGAACTCTCAACAATTGTTTTGTTTGAAAGAAAATACGACTCTTCGTCAGGCGGACAAAGTAGTCACATTCTGCAAACAGAGCGATAACGCACAAACACACAATTGTTGTCAAGTCTTACATTATATGGCGTTGTTTCAAAGTTTTGTATTTATTACTTCTAAATTTCAGTTCTGCAGTGATTTTTTTAAAATAAAATAAATCACTATTTTTATTCTGTTACCCGACTACTTTAGGTAATAGACGTACTGTATTCGCTCCAAAAATTTTATATCGAGTTTTCACCCTATTTACATGTTTTAAAGTATCCTGAGTCCAAAAAACTAATTTTTGGCAATTGGTCAGTGTGTGAATATATTGCACCGTATCTTCACCAACCCTGTGTCTGGTCAGAGTTTCCACTGTTTACGGCAGCATCTTACCAACCAGGCACTTCAACTTGAGTGTTTATTGTACTGTACTGTAGGTGGCCCTCTTAGGCTCAAATTTTGCCTGTTTACTGGTAGGATATATCTCATATTCTGCAGTGTATAATTACATGTTTTAATTTGAGTATATATATATATATATACATATATATATATATAAGCCGACAGGTAGCGCTGCTACATTGAAATTATCCCGTTTATTTCAAGGCTGTATTTCAGCTTCTACTGTGTGTAACTGCACCAGTTTTAACTTAAGAATACATAGACCGACAGGCAATGCTGTCATGTTGCAATTTGTCTTGATTGTGAGAAGGCTGTATCTCAGATTCTACAGTGTAAAACCGCACCAGTTTTACACTGGCGTATATCGGGCAACAAGTGGTGTTATTTGAATGCTATCTTAAAATTTTCCCATTTATTTGAATTTTGTGTGTTATCTTCCAGTGTAAATAAGAGCACAACTTTTAATCTGTGTGTATTCAGATGAATTATTTTTCTGTTATATTACTTATATTTTTTATATCTTGATTTAGAGTTGATTTTGTAATTGAAAGCATAAGAATACGGCAATGTTTAAATAAATTGTAATATAAGCATATCTCTCCTAATAATATTTTGCAGTGTATATTTTAAATTCTTGTTTTATAACTGTGTTGTTATTTCATAGTAAATCAATTGAAATTTATGCGTTTTAATTGTTGATCGTAAACACATGTTTATAAGAAATAATATATTTTTAAATGTATTATATATAAATAGCGTTACGCTTATATTTTATTGTATTTGCACTTTATTATTACTGCTGCAATTGAGTTCTATGAAATCTGAGTATCATCTACATATTGATGGATGAAAGGTCATTCATTCGGAAATTAAAAAGAAAGGAAGATTGGTTACATTATAACCAAAACCACTATTTCATGCACGTGCATGTATTAAACTAATAGTACAATACTGTATCAAACTTATGCTACAAAACATTTAAAAAGCGAAGATCAACTTGCGACTGATCCCTCGCGTTTTATGAATCAAAAAGAAAATCCTTCCATCCTTTCTAAAAAGCATAGGTAAATTCCGGACCAAATCTTGGTCCGGAATTTAACCATGGAATTGCTCGACTCCCTCCTTTTGGTCCGGAACTTACCTACACCCTGAATAACATATTTCAATTTCATTAAGCTTTGTGGAAAGTAAAGTTAATAAAATTTGGTTTATAGAAATACCTCTCATAGAACGCAGTGCTTTGGAATACTTTCGAGTTTCCCTGTGCACAAACCTGTGGTTGCATTTATTCCATTTTATATATGGAACATCCGATAGTAAACGTAGATAACATATTTCGATTTCATTAAGATTTGTGTACAGTTAAGGTATTTAATATGGCTTACAGAAATACCTCTCATAGAAAACAATGCTTTGGAATACTTTCGGGTGTCCCTGTACACAAACCAGTAGAGATATTAACTCCATTTTCAATGGGGAACATTCGATAGTGAATTTGAATAACATATATCAGTTTCAAGAAATTCCATAAACATTTACGGGAGTTAGGGCGCGGACAACGGACCGGCAGACAGACAGTTAGACGGACAGAGAGCCAGACAGACAAGTAACTTTTCAACCTTGTTGGAATGTGTTAAAAAGGAAAATAATGTTTAAACTTAACTTTATATATCAATTGTAAAACTCTCCGCATTTAAGGGATAAAATTTGTCGCATTTAGGAAAATGTTGTAAACAGATCGTTAAATGCGATTAAAAATTCAAACGTCTCTAATTAAAAATGCGTAGTATTTTCTTTAATTTGCTTCTTATAGGTGTAAAGGATATTGAAGCACATGACGTAACAGTGGTTACTTGAACTTTAAAGATGAAAGGATAAAATTACAGTTACTATTTGAAAATATTTCATCGCAATTAGGAAAAGACGGCGGAAAGTAATAATGAACAATGTTAATAGCAAAAGAAAATTCTACTAGAAAAAAACCTTTAAAATTTAATGAAAAGTTTCGCGAACCGTTCTTGAAATGTGTATGTTCCATTATGATTTATAAGTATGCGATTTATGCATTTAGATTTTCAGTAGAAGTACTTTGTCGCATTTATGGGTTATCGCATTTAGGCACAAAGACCTTATTGTTCAGACTAATACTAAACTAAAATATGTGTTTTTTTTTAAATTGTTTGATGATTTACTCTTCAAAAATGTATTTTTAAAGAGTAAATTTGTATTACTCTTTAAAATGTATGATTATAATGATTTATTCTTTAAAAATGTTTTTTAAAGAGTAAAAGAGAGTTCGGGACCAACGTTTGGTCCCGAACTTACCCATAGGGTTGATCGTGCGAAAAGTGACATAATTAGTCTGGTCCCGAATTTTCCTATTCCGATTCCCGACCAATATGTCTGGCACTGAAGAATTAATAAATGAAATAATGAAGTGTTGTCACCTAAATTTCAAACTTTAGTTAATTTTAAAAAAATCTAATTGTGTTGAAATGACCCCTGAATTCAGAAAAATCGCCCCTTTCATTTGGTATCGAATTTTTAACGATTGGACCAATATTTCTAATTTATTTTGGCATTTAACGCTGCTTAAGCTCAGAATTGTTTCATTTATTAATGGACATAGGTTGACATTTTAATTAATATCTCCGCAACTAATTAAAATTTTTAAATTCTGTTTTCAGTATCCCCTCGGTAAGACTTCTGGGTATCCGTATGTCAATTTTTGTACTTCTCCGTTCAATAGCGGCTGAACGTACAGAAGAACCGACAGACAGATAGACAAACCTTACCTTTTATTATTATAGAAGAAAGATAGATTATCAAATACATTTCAGTTTAAATTGGTTTCTAAAAGGAAAAATACTTCAAACAGAAACAGAATTAAAATGGTGCTTACCTTAATTTCAGCATTAAGCCAACCACTGGAAATCAGAAGTTTCATGACACTGATTGGGAATTCTGATTTTTTGATACCTAGAACTTCCTGGTGGAAAAGAAATTCTGCATAAAAATAAATGTCTAAATTGCTGCTAGATGGCAGCATTTAACTTTAATTCTGAAAATAAAGCTTATTGAATACATGTTTTTAATTACCTGCTTAAATTACCTGTCAAAGTGTCAATTACTGGTGCACCTACCCTACTACATAGAGAAAAATACTGAAACACATTATAATACTTTTCACAGGTTGATTTCTTTAGAAATCGACCTATTGCTATCACTTCGTTTATCTATCTATCTATGTATAATGAAAATTTTGTCATCACGATAGCTCCCAAAATAATACTCCAAGTCGAACCAAATTTGGGTAGCGAACTTATAAGTATCTTGGAAGAGTTCGTTAACCAAGTTGCTTCGCCATTTTGTTTTCCTTCAAGTGGCGGCCACTTGAAAATTTCAAATCCACACTATAAAAATTGTATTTAAAACCGGAATTGCTTGAATCAGACCCTATGTGGGTTTCAACCAAGTTTATAAATATGCTTTATCCGCCATTTTTAACAAAGTGGCGAATATCCTCAACTAAGCGAGGCCACTTGAAATCAGACTATCACTTGAAAATTTATCACACGATAACTTCCGAAATACTGAATCAATTCGATGGACAACGAATTGATCATTCAAATATCTTGGAGGAGCAACTTGTTCTGGCATTTTGTTTCCGAGTTGCGGCCACTTGAAGCCAGGCAGCAACTTGAAAATGTACCATCACGATAACTTTCGAAATACTAAACTGATTCAAACCAAAGTTGGATAGTGAACTTATCATACCTAGCGAAATCCCCCAAGATATTTGTGAGTTGCTCCACCATTTTACTTTCAAGTGGCGGTCGCTTGAAAATTTAACATTACCATAACCTTTTTTGTAATACTGAATGAAATTTGCGCAATGGACAAATATTTTCCATAAGTTCGCTGGACATCTCTTCGCTCAGTCTTTTTGTTTCCAAGCGGTGGCAACTTGAAATCACGTTACTATTTGAAAATTTCTTATGACGATAACTTTTGAAATACTGAATTCATTCTAACCAAAGTTGGACAGTGAACTTATCATACAAATATCTTTGATGATTTCACTGGGCAACTTACTCCGCCATTTTGTTTCCAAGTTGTGGCCTCTTAAAATCAGACTACCGCTTGAAAATTTATCACGATAACTTTTGCAATGCTTATCCAATTCGAACCAAAGTTGGACAGTGGACTTATCATTCAAATATTTTAAAAAATGATTTCGGAGGGTAAGCTGCTCTGCAAGCTTGTTTCCACTTGAGATTTTGTTATCACGATAAATACTGATTTTATTCGAACCGAATTTGGAGAGTGGACTTATCTTACAAATATCTCAGATTAATTGACTAGGCAACATGCTGCGCCATTTTGTTTCCAAGTGGTGACCACTCAATTTGTCAGCCCAATAACTTTTCAAATACTAAATTAATTCGAACTAAATTTCTAGAAAAGACCTGTCTCAGAAATACATTTGATATGTTTATTTGCCAACTTGATACGCCCTCTTGTTCCCAAGTTCCGGCCGCTTGAAAATTTCAAATTCACATGAAAAAGGCATTTATGAAACGACTTTCTTAAAACTAAATCTGTGCATAGCTACATCGATATTTCCACCAAGTCCATTAATAAATTGTAGCTGCCAGTTTGAAACAAAATAGCGGTTACTTGATTTAAAAAAAAAAAAAAAAGAAAAAAGAAATCAACCTTGATCAAAGAAAGCAAAAATTTTTTTTTTCTTTTTGGTTTAAAACTGATTCAATAATTTTTTTTATAAATTAAAATATTCTTCTTTTTTTAAATATATAAAAAATAAAGTAAAAACGAGTTCTTAAATTTATTCTGATTCGCGATTTATTTTCAAAACACAGTGGATTCATATGTTTTGGATTATATGTAAATACAGGGTGGGCGGAAAGTAACTCCCTATTTTGAATTTGGAATAGCTTTTGATGCTATGTGTAAATTGCAATAAAAGTTACCTTGTTTTGTAGACTGTAGTGGGGCATTATTTGTAACATTTGTTTTCCTTTTTCATATGTCTAATATATGGCAGTGGCTTGATGAGTGATTCACTGGACGCTGGAGAGGCCGCCGAAACTACACAGAACGGCCTGCGGGTAGTCCACCCCTCACCCCATGCGATTAATTTTTATGGTGGTGGGCTAAGGAAGAAGCGTACCGCAGCAAGCCTCAAACTCTTGGTGACTGGTGACCTTGAGGACAAAATCCGTGAGGTCATAAGTGGTGTTCCTGATGAGCTCTTTCGGAAGGCCGTAGCAAACGTACCTGTTCGTATAGAAAATACTGGGACACACATTGAATTGTAATAACTTTTGTAATTATCATGCCACACAATAAACTAAATGTGTACAAAAAATTGCCTTCATGCCTACATTCGTTTAGGAGAAAAAAATTATTTCCACTAAGGAGTTACTTTCCGCCCACCCTGTAGTGCTACAAATATGGGAATTAAATGTATAAATACATGTATATAGATAGGTAAATATATACTAGCAGACCCGGCAGCGCGTTACTGTGGCTAAGTTTTACGTTGAATTATATTGTAGTAAACTATTCAATACAGTCAAATTATTATTTACGAATAAAGACGAAAACGTTGTAGCCAGTGTAAAAGCCCACGGAATTGAGATTTGAATCTTAGGTCAATATTTGGAAGCAATCAATAAAAATGTTCGTGGAGTTGATATTAATCCCAAATCAACATAAAATTTTGAATTTTATGTTTTATTCATCTCATATATTCAAGTATAGTTTGTAATAAATGTGTAATTTACAAAGTTCTTAGTTAATAACATATCACAATTAATTTTATAAATGAGGTAGGTATCGTAGATTATTCATTATTTTTAATAATTATATTCATCATTTTGAATTAAAAAAATTCAATTTTGATTTAATTCAGCGCTAATCGGTGCACGATATTCTTGAATAACCTGTCTCTTGCTAACACAAATATAGATTCAATGGTTTTCCCACACATGAGCATGCAACATGGGAAAAACGTGGATTTTCCAAGTCTAAGCCGCAAATAGACATTGTTTGGCCTTGAGACTTATTTATGGTCATAAGCTATTTTGGATTAAATGATAAAATGACTAATGTGTATGATTTAACTTTTATTACAATTCTATTAAAATTCTATTAAAATTAGAAGTATAAAAGAAGCAGCCGATTTAAAATCAATTTATATGGAGGAGTGAAATATAATATATCTAATGTTATTATGGATAATTTTGTTATAAAATGATCTCATCATATTAAAGATGGCAACAGCTGCAGTTATAAAAAGGAAAACAATGTGGCTAAGCCAGAAAAATAAGTAAATTTTATAAATATTTTAAAACATTAAAATAGTGTTACGAAATATTGGGCATTTAAAGTAAATAAAGGTATCATTTTAAATAGAAAAGGATTTTAGAAACTATTAATATATTTTAACGAAGTGGTGAGAAGATTTTGAGTATGTTTAAATTTTAATAGTAATTCAAGTTAATAAAGATCGAAAACACTGAAGATAAGAAAATAGCAGGATTTTTTTTAACCGAGAAATATGAGTATAAATCACAATTTTAATAAGGAACAGTTAATTGATAAGTTATTAAAGAAAAGAAAAGTAACAAAAGATTAAGAGAAATAATTATTTTAAGTTTCGAACACTGATCCTATAGATTAGCTTTACAAAACAAATAAATATATTTAAAATCTTCCTATTTTAAATAAATTTTAAAATATTGAAACGGTTACTTTTTGTTTAGAAAATTATGTGTATAGATCACAAATTTCTTAAAGAAAAAGAAAATAATCGTAAATATTGGATAAAGTAAGAGAAAAAATACAAAAGTTTCGAACATCTTTCATTTTTATAGTTCTTCAATGCTGATTAATGGACTGACATTAATTTTAAATTTAACTTTTAATTAATTAAAAAAATCTATCAAAAGGATAATTTAAAATCTACTAACGAAATGATAGAGATAAAAATTGAAATTAAATGAAATAATTATAAGATAAAAAGAACTTTTTATATACCATGTTTTTAAATTTTCTGTTGAATCATGTATGTTATTTTGTTATTATATTATCAATGTGTATAAATTTTTCAAAGTGATAATACGCAAGCGAAGTGATGACGTCACAGACCGTCCGTGGATGCAAGAAAAAGATTTCCTATGCTAATCGCCCATTGGAGTTTTTGTAAAAAATTATTAAAAATTGAGGAAAATTATTTCCCGATTTTAATCCCCATATTTGGGTATAGATATGTATTAGTTATCGTATGCATGTGTTAGACTGAGTTATTTTGCTGTCAAATTGACAACATTTTAATTTTAAATTTCAAGACTTTGTCGTCCTTGGCGTTTTTTGTATTTGACGATCAAAAACGTAATACGAAAATATACATTCCAGATGTATATTTTCGTAATATGCACTGTACGAAATACTGTTTCATATTATTCATTACTCTTTTAATGCAAGTTGTTAAAATAACCATGATTTTTGAAAGGAATTAAATTATGTTCGCCAAATAATTTGGCGATATTTTATTTTATTTTATTTTTTTTTTTTTTTTTGCCAAGGATGACATATATGAAATCTACTAGCTGTTACCCGCGACTTCGTTCACGTAGAAATTTTGATGTGCATGTGTGGGAACTGACGGTTTGATCATAATATGTAATGTAATGAAACCTTATCATTGTGGTGCTGTGCAAAATAGAGTCTGATAAAGTATACTCAAAAAAATTTGTAACTCATTGAAAGATCTACGGGAAAAATATACAATTTATTTTTATTTTAATACCGATCTGTATACAACATTAAATGACTTATTATTTTCCGTCAACACATGCAAGTTCTGGGCACTTGAAACACGTGAACAACCAACATATAATTGACCGTGTGAGAAGCATGGAGTTCCTAAATGAATGCCTGCCACTTTTAAGGTTTGCCCCTGGGATTTGTTGATCGTCATTGTAAAAGCCAATTTCAATGGAAATTGCAATCTCTTGAAATGAAATGGCAAGTTGTTGGAAATAATAGGTATGCGGGGAATCAAAACGCTGTCTCCTTCATCAGTTCCTGTAATAATGGTACATTTTATAATATTAATACCCAGCTCTGTGATACAACTCGTCTCTTGACTTCTAGCTACTTTCATAGCCCGAGCTTTATTATTTCTGTTGGAAAGATTAGATTTGCGTTTCCCGGGCATTTCGAAAAACTATCAAATAATAATAATAATAATAAAACCCTTAAAAGGGAACTAAAAACAAAGTACTACTATGAAATAATAACAAATCAAAAGAATTAAAACTACTAACAAATAAAAAGTAAATTATAATTCAAAAAAGTAAGAAAACGTACGTTAAATGACAAAGTGAAATAAAAAGTTAAAAATGAGAATAGTAATTAACCAAAAATATTGAACGTGTGATGCTTTCTACTTATCTATATAATATTTCTTTAACGTGGTCCAATAGGGCAGTTCCTTGTTTATAAACAAACATCTCAACTTTTATGAGTGGTTGGCAAAAACGCTTGGGAAAAGCATAGCGATGGAGGATCACCAATATAGTAAATTGCGCGGGAAAGTCGAGCGCGCTTTTTTGCCAACCACCAGACGTCACGAGGAAATGCTCTATTACGATATACATGGGGATAAAAAATAATATTTATAAATGGACAATATTTACACACGTGAAATAAGCTCAATAATTTAATAAGAAAAAATCACGACATTTGTCTGGTAAAAGTATTTTATATACTTCATGCTTAGTTAATAGTAGTTGGTATATAGAAAAATAAATTAATTAATTAACGTGTAAACTTGATCATGGTACAGCCTTAATGCCCTTGGCGACTTTTGAATTTTTGTTGTCGTTTTAGACCAAAATAGAATTTATGCGATTATTGTTCCTATACGCAAGAGAAGTGTGACGTCACTGACCGTCCGTGGATGCAAGAAATTTGATTTCCTATGTTAATCGCCCATTGGATTTTTTGTAAAAAATTATTAAAAATCGAGGAAAATTTTTTCCCGATTTTAATCCCCATATTTGGGTATATATATATATATGCAATTAGTTATCATGTGCATGTGTTAGATTGAGTTATTTTGCTGTCAAATTGACAACATTTTAATTTTAAATTTCAAAACTCTGTCGTTCTTGGCGCTTATTGTATTTGGTGATCAAACACGTAATACGAAAATATACACGCCAGATGCATATTTTCGTAATATGCATAGTACGAAATATTGTTTCATATTATTCATTACTATCTTAATATAAGTTGTTAAAATAACTATGATTTTTGAAAGGAATTAAAATATGTTTGCCAGATAATTTGGCGATATTTTTTTTTTTTTTTCTGCAAAGGATGACCGATATCAAATCTATTCCGCTGCAACATATTAGTATCTTTATCAGACACTTTATTTAGACATTTGAAAACAAATTTGACATCAAATTATGATAGAATATTTATCACTTTCCTTTTAATTAGTATATTAGTTGGATATTTATTGTGCAAATATCATCCTTTGAAATGAAATGTTTGTGTTTTCAATCGAATATGGAAGTTTGCCATTTTTTTTTTTTTCTAGAGTTTTTAAATTTAAAATTCACATTTTATCACTTTTACAGCAGAAACAACTTACTCTAACGCATACACACGATAACTAATACATATCTATACCCAAATATGGGGATTCAAATCGGGAAATAATTTCCCTCGATTTTTAATATTTTTTTTTTACAAAAAATCCAATTGACGATTAACATAAATCTTTTTCTTGCATCCACGGACGGCCAGTGACGTCATCACTTCGCTTGCGTATTTCTTTCTATCTTTTCCTTGGCGAAAAATGTCCGATCTACTTCAGCATCAAAATTAAAAAAATTGTCCAGAATTATCAATAACAAAATACCTTTAATATAATGATGAATTAGCTTTTATGCCAAGCGTGTTCATCCGCCGTACTCAAAAAAAAAAAAAAAATCTGAAGTTGAGGTATATAAAAAAATGCTATGAAATAAAATTCAGAAGAAATATCTTAGATTTGTAATATTACTATTTTATTTTAAAATTATAAAGTGTCATTTTCTCATCGACCAATTTAACATTTAGTAATTTTTTATTTTTCGCGTGAAAGCATATTTCATTTTATGTTGAAAAATAAATAAATAAAAATACCTCGTAAACATTTTTGGCAACAATTAAAAATTTAAATGGCTTTTATTAAGTCAATTACCGGTTTATTATTTTCAAAATTACCGTTTTTTTTTTTTTTTTTTTTTTTTTTAAATCTAATCAAATTTTCGGTATAAATAGTAGCCTATGTTCTATTCCAGACTATTCTACATCTCTGTACCAAATTTTATCCAGAACCGTTTAGCCGTTGTGGCGTGATTGAGTAACAAACATCCATCCATCCAAACTTTCGCATTTATATATTAGTATAGATTCAGCTGCAACATATTAGTATCTTATATCAGATACTTTATTTAGACACTTGAAAACAAATCTGACTTCAAATTATGATAGAATATTTATCATTTTCCTTTTAATTAGTACATTAGTTGGATATTTATTGTGTAACTATCATCCTTTGAAATGAAATGTTTGTATTTTCAATCGAATATGGAAGTTTGCCATTTTTCCCCCTAGAGTTTTGAAATTTGAAATTAAAGTTTTATCAATTTTACTGCAAAAACAATTTAATCTAACGCATGCACACGATAACTAATACATATCTATACTTAAATATAGAGATTGAAATCGAGAAATAATTTCCCTCGATTTATAATATCTTTTAGAAAAATTAGGGGACTCCGCCCCCTGCTCGCTCCGCTTACCAACCCCCGAGGAAGGCTTCGCGTCCCCATGACTCGCTTCACTTATTAACCCCTATGGCGCTTTGCCCGTCTATTCGCTTCTTTGCCTTTCACTGGATAGAAAAATTAATACTACAGAAAACAAGAAAAAAAAAAAATGGAAATACCCATATTTAATGTCAAATTGAAGTACGTTATTTTTGAATACCATTTTTTTATGCAATAATATGCTAAACATCAGAAATACTTTTTTCAGAAAAGAAAGAAAGAAATTCGTAATATCTAGACCATTTTATGTTACAAATATAGTATATGAACCCCTTGGCGACAATTAAGTTTTCGTCACTATTTGGCGATGGATGTTTTGGTAGAATTGCTTGTTAAAAATAAACAAATAATTTTCTTTTTCTTTCAAAAAAAAAAAAAAAAAAAAAGAAAGAAAGAAAAAGAAAAGGAAAGGAAAAATTGATGAAATTTTGGAAAAAGCAAAATTTTGTTTAGTATGGAGGACTATTAGCTTTTTTTTTTTTTTTTTTTTTTTTTTTCAAATTATAACATCGCTTTCAAATTATTCAATTATATTTTCGGTAAATTTTCAATTTCGATGTATGCCCAACCATCGTAAAACTCGCGACAACGTTTTATCCGTAGATTGAGACTAATAGTCCTCCGCACTAAAAAGAACAGTTTAATTAAATTAGAATAACCTTTTCAAAAAATTAGAATCTATTTTTTATAATGCCCGTACTTTTTACTATTGAATTTTTTTAGTTCATTTATGACAGTATATAATCGGTACTTTTCCATTTTGCCGGCGAGGCGATGAAGTTGCCTAGAATGATATAACCGACGCCAATCATTAAGCACCTAAGAAAGAATCATTGTTTCAAAACACTTCGGGAACAACTATAGTATCTCCCCACAACTGGATTTGGCGATTATGGCTAAATCATAAAAGATAAAATCATTAGCTAAATCTTAAATCACAAATCTAAAATAAACAGCATGCAGGCTGTCATATTATATTGCAAAGAATCCAGAACGACATCGTTATCGTTCAAATAGGCGCCAAAGAAAAATCGCCAAATCCAGTTGTGGGGAGATACTATAGTTATACCACACTTCGAATAATAATAAGAAAAAATCTGATGTGGGCACCAAATGACTTCCTTATACACCTTTAGAAATATATACATAATTTTAAAAAGCATTGTTATTGGACCCAAGACAGATGGCTAAAAATATTTTAAAAATGCATTATCACCGTGTTCTGGGCTTTTCTGAAAGTTTCAAATGTCTAGCTAGTCGGGAAGTTAGTTAAAAATCGATTGCAAGATTTGTACAGGAAACGCTGCCGAAGGCAGTAGGGATCCGAAACAGTTGGCTAAAAGTATTTAAAAAATGCATTTTCACCGTATTCTGAACTATTCTGAAAGTTTCAAATGTCTAGCTAGTCGGGAAGTTAATTAAATAAATTTTCTGTTGAACCATATAAACACTGCCGAAGGCAGCAGTGACCCAAAACAATTTGCTAAAAATATATAAAAAATGCATTGTCACAATGTTCTGAGATTTTTTTAAAGTTTCAAATGCCTAGCTAGTCGGGAAGTTAGTTAAAAATCGATTGCAAGATTTGTCCAGGTAACGCTGCCGAAGACAGCAGAGATCCGAAGCAGTTGGCTAAAAGTATTAAAAAATTGCATTTTCACCATGTTTTGAACTATTCTGAAAGTTTCAAATGTTTAGCTAGTCGGGAAGTTAGTTAAATAATTTTTCTGTTGAATCATATAAACGCTGCTGAAGGCAGCAGGTATCCGAAACAGTTGGCTAAAAATATTTTAAAAATACATTGTCAGCGTGTTCTGAGCTTTACTGAAAGATCAAAATGAAAAATGTCATGCATGTGCGCGAGCCACAAAGCCCGCCAAAAAGCCCACGTGCCACGCGCACACCTTCTTATTTCCGCTAAGGGCACGGCTTCTTCTATTCCCTCTTCCCTTTCACCCCATTCCGCTAAGGGCACGACACCGCTGTCGCAGACAAAAAAAAATTGACGCCAGCGACAGTTACTTTTTTTTTTTTTTTTTAATATATAGAGAAATCCAATGGGCGATTAACATAGGAAATATATTTCTTGCATCCACGGACGGTCAGTGACGTCACACTTCGCTTGCGTATTACGTCAATTTTTGTAAGATTCATAATTTTGTTTTTTACAACTTTTTATTGTTCACGTTTAAGTAAACGTATTTATTTTCCTGTAGAAAATAAATTAACTCATAATTTTTTTTAGCAACAACTAAATTATAAATAGCATTAAATAATAATAATAATAATAATATATAAGCAATATTCAAGCACGCGGACTCAATTCAGTGAAATAATAACAATGGAAAAAAAAATTAATAAAATATTAAATTAAATAAACTTTGTAAAAATAAAATATTAATCCCTTCAGAACAACGTATATATTAGCATCATAAACTACATTAGCACTTTATCAATGTGTAGAAAATTTTTAAAGTTATAATGACGTCAATTTTTCTGAGATGCTAATTTAACTTTTTATAATTTTTTTTAAGTTCACGTTAAATGCATTTATTTTTATGTCGAAAAAAAAATGAATTTTTTTTTTTTTTTTTTTTTTTTCAACAATTAAATTATAGCTAATATTTAAATGGCTTATTTAAAGCTATCTTTGTCATATGATAAACAAATAATTTGCAATAAAAAAATATTGTGACTATAAATTGGGATAAAAACTATCCTATCTCTCAAATTGGACGAAACTGCACACAGTGTGCAACATTTCATTAAAATCGGTTCATTAGTTTAGGAGTTCATCGCGGAAAAACATCGTGAGAAGAAATTTTTATATATATACTAGCAGACCCGGCCACGCGTTGCTGTGACTAAGTTATACGTTGAATTATACGGCTGTAAACTATTTAGTACAGTCAAATTATTATTTACGAACAAAGACGAAAACGTTGTAGCCGATGTAAAAACCCACAGGGTTGAGATTTGAAACTTAGGTCAAAATTTGGAAGCGATTGATAAAAATTTTCGTAGTGTTGATATTAAGCACAAATTAATTTTATTGTAGGGTCCTATAAATTTTAATGGAGAAGTGATATATATTGTTTCTAATGCTACTTTGGATAAAATTGCTAAAATGACTAATATATAAATTAAATTCTATTAAAATTCTATTAAAATAAAAGTATAAAAGAAACAGACGATTTTAAAATCAATTTTTATGGAGGAGTGAAATATAATATATGCTATAATGGATAATTTTACTATAAAATGAGGGCAACAGCTGTAGTTATAAAAAGGAAAACAATAAGGCTAAACCAGAAAAATAAGTAAATTTGATAAATATTTTAAAACTTTAAAATTGGAAATCTTATGAAATATTGGACATTTAAAGTAAATACATGTATCATTTTAAATAGAAAAAGATTTTGGAAAAGTTTAGTGTATTTTAACGAAGTGATGAGAGGTTTTTGAGTATGTTAAAATTTTAATAGTAAATTCAAGTTAATAAAGATGGGAGGATTATTAGATGGGAGACATTGAGGATTAAGATAAGAATAATTATAAAATTAAAAAAAAAAAAAAAAAAAAACTTTTTATATACCATGCTTTTAAATTTTAATATACTAATAATATACTAATTAAAAGGAAAATGATAAATATTCTATCATAGTTTGAAGTCAAATTTGTTTTCAAATGTCTAAATAAAATATCTGATGTAAGATACTAATATTTTGCAGCGGAATAGATTTCATTTCTGTCATCCTTGGCGAAAAAAAAAAGAATATCGCCAAATTATCTGGCGAAAATATTTAATTCCTTTCAAAAATCATGGTTATTTTAACAACTTATATTAAAAGAGTAATGAATAATATGAAACAGTATTTCGTACAATACATATTACATGTCATACATACGTACAATGAATAATACATATTACATTTCGTACAATGCATACATCTGGCATGTATATTTTCGTGTTACGCTTTTGATCACCAAATAATAATAATAATAAAAGCCAAGGGCGACAGAGTTTAGAAATTTAAAATTAAAATTTTGTCAATTTGACAGCAAAATAATTCAATCTAACACCCGCGATAACTAATACATATCTATACCCAAATATTAGGATTAAAATCGGGAAATAAATTTCCTCGATTTTTAATAATTTCTTACAAAAAATCCAGTGGGCAATTAACATAGGAAATCTTTTTCTTGGCTGCACAGACGGTCAGTGAGTCACACTTCGCTTGCGTATAGAACTCATAGATATAGTATAGCATATATAGAATAGAGTGATCATTGGGGAGAAAAAAGTTATTCCTTTTCATTTGGGAAAAGACGACGTTTTTACCAAAATATGGCCGTCTTTCCCCGAGTGAATACACACGGGAATACAGACTAATATTTTAGCAAATAAAATTTATGAATAATTTATTTGCTAAAGGGGAATGGAAGACTCCAGATACAGTTTCAAATTCACATTTCTTTCTTTCTTTCTTTTTTTCTTTTTTTTTTTTTTTTTCAATACCACTTAATGGCTGTTTCCAAAGCTTTTATTTATTTATTTATTTTTTCGGCATCAAAAATCTTTGTACGATAACATGGGGATGAGAGATCTATATATATTACTATATCTATGATAGAACTACATTAGCACTTTATCAATGTGTATAAAATCTTTAAATTGATTATGACGTCAATTTTCGTGAGATGCATAATTTAACTTTTTATAATTTTTTAACGTTCACGTTTGATTAAATGTATTTATTTTTATGTCGAAAGAAAATGAACTCGTATTTTTTTTTTTTTTTTTTGGCAACAATTAAATTAATGGAACTCACAGATATTTTGGAGCAACTTTAATAAAGGTCTATAATTAAGAAATAATTGCAATAAAACAATATTGTGACAATAAATTGAGATAAAAACTATCCTATCTCTCAAGTTGGACCAAACTGCACACAGTGTGCAAAATTTCATTAAAATCGGTTCCTTAGTTTAGGAGTTTACCCCGGACAAACATCGTGACACGTAATTTATATATATATACAGATAAAAATATCAGGGCCACAATTCAAATACATTAATTCTATTAGTTTTCTCATTCAAACCAGATATTTCAGAATTTTTAAGCAACACATTTTGAATATATTTTTAGGACGGAGGACTATTAGTCTCAATCTAAGGATTTTTATGGTACCAGTTTTACAATAGTTGGACATTTATCGAAATCGAAAATTTATCGAAAATATAATTGAATAATTTGAAAGCGATGATTTGAAAAAAAGAAAAAAAAAAAAAAAAACTAATAGTCCTCCGTACTCAACTAAATTCTGCTTTTGCCAGAATTTCATCTTTTTTTTTTTTTTTTTTTTTTTTTTTTTTTTTAACTTATTATTTATACATTTTATTATTATTATTATTTTCCTACCTAATATAATGTTAAAACTTGGACAAAAATATGAATAAATAAATAAATAAATAGCTGATATTTTTATTTTATATTACATCGCTGCATTCCTTAATATTAATATATTTTTGTTGTTGTTGTAAGATAAAGGTATTGAAATTTGTATTTTATTATTAAATTATAAATTTAGTAATAAAAATAGTTCATTTTTCACTGCAAAATAATTTTAGTTATTCATTTTAATCCGGGGGTTACAAAATAGAATTTCTCAAGGTTTTAGATTTTGAGCACTTGTTCAGGATGCTTTTGGTTGGTGAAAAACACCTGTCCTGTCCAAAAAGAGTTTCCCCACGATCCGACGTTATTGAACCCACCAGTGCACGGGTTGGGTCTGCGAGACCCAGTTTATTCACTAGAATGCAATGTAAGAGAAACATTTTATATATTCTGTGAAAAAAAATTATAAGAAACGTAAAATTTATACTTTGTATTTTTTCATTGTGTGATTTCATTTTGTGGGTGTTATAATGTAACCATTCAAATATTGAAAGAAAATGGTGTCTTTTTCCCACCCGTGCACTAGCGGGTTAAAAATTGAAAAGTTTAAAGTAATAGTGTGTCTTTAATTGTATTGACTTTTCCTAGATTTTCTAATCTAATTGGGGATAGTTTTAATTGATGAGAATTTTGCTGTTAAAATGGAAGGATGGTCAATGAAATTCAATAAAACACACTGAAACTAGTATGTTGTGGCCACCACAAGACTTTCTTCTATATTTTCCTATACATATTCAATCAGTAACAATATTAAAAAAAAAAAAGTTTTTCTTTTTTTTTTTTTTTTGTGAAAATTAATACATATTCAATCACTAACAATAATTTAAAAAAGAAAAAAAAAAAAAAAAAAAAAAAAATCGAATTTTTTTTTTTTTTTTTTTTTTTTTTTTTTTTTTGTTAAAAGTAAAAAAAAAATCGATAACTTTGTTTTAAATTATCACAGATTTATGGTTCAACCATTCGTTTTAAAGGTATTGACGAGATCTTTCGAATGATACCCATCTTCAAAATTTAACCCCCCCGGGGGGGTACTTCCCCCCCAGGGGGGAACCGATGCCCCCCCATGCACAATTTTTTTTTCCTAGTTAACTACTACTATCATCAATAATTCAAATTAATTTTACAATCACAAGTTTAAAATAACTCTCATTATGCCCATTTATACGGAATTTTGTCCTATGCTGCCATGTTAAAAATTTGCATAAAATGCGATTACAGCGCCACCTGTTGAGCTATTGATCCCCAAATCAAATGGGCACCAGTTCATGTCAGGGTGCAACTAAATACCAAGTTTGGTTAAATTTCATTCATATGTTCGTGAGATACAGCGTCCACAAAAAAATGATATAGACAGACACACACACAGACAGACAGACATTTTTTAAAAACTATCAATTCGTGTTCAGGACATCCCAAAACGTGTAGATCCGTCAAAAAACGGAAGTCGAAAATTTTCGCGAATCCAATACTTTCTCTATATTACATATAGAAGAAAGTAAAAAAAAGAATATATCTTACCTTTCCAGTTGCCTTTTTGTATTGTGTAATCGCTAAATCCCTTTCCACTCGAACAGCGCCGAAATTCATTGTCACACTTTCATGCTGGAAAAGCGACGTCACAAACTCTTTACTGGTTTCCGCCTATTTTCAAATAGCCAAGAAAAAAGAAAACTAAAAACTCCAGCCTATCCGGATTATCCGAGCATAACTTAAAGAGAGAGAGCTTCGCGCTCCATTGATGCCTTCACTTCAAGAAGTTATTATGTTATGGCCTGCAGCAACTTCAGAATTGAATGGATGAAAGAGTATCGAATTCAGGAAAACATGAGATTCAAGATCTGTCCTATAAATTACTTCCCATTGTGCATTTTCTCGGTAGGATTGAAATACATCAAGTTAGAGAATTCAGTGTTATGTTATTTTCTCAGAGCTCTAATTTAAAAACACGAAAAACATTCTTTTAAATTCACCCTTCATCAATGCACTTGAAAAAATTCTTTTAATTGAACTCCACTGGAAAACCTCAGTATGGACGTAACTTCTTTTTTAATCTCTCAGTTCCACCCCTTTTACCAAAAGTATTTATTTTTCCTTTTACTTGAGTCGATTTTTAAAATAATGTTCGGCCGATAGCAAAAGAAATCCCTTTAAATGGGACAGGAGCACATTGCTGCTTTCTAATACACCTCTCTCTCTATTCAATAGAAGAAAGTAAAATTTTCGACTTCGACTTTTTGATACATTGACACGATGAGAGAAGTCTAGAATACGATTTAACCATTTTCAGAAAATATCTGTGACAAAAATTTTGTAGAAGGAACAAATACACAGAATTTCATACAAATTCATTGCAACATAATTAAAAATTTATTTAATTTTGATTATAATAGGTGGTACTGCCACCTCGCTTTTTCTACATTTACTTTCCGAACTCTATAGTGAGGAAAGTATTGTAATCATGCCAAAAATCCGATTTTGAGATTTCCATGTTTCTATACGTTTCGAGGTCCCCTGAGTCCGTTTTCACGATTTTTGGGTTGATGTATGTATGTGTGTGTGTATATGTATGTGTGTATGTCTGTGAGTGAACACGCTAGCGTCTAAACACTTTGTTCGAATAAGCTGAAAGTTGGTACGTATAGTGTAAGTCACCCTAGTACGAACCCTATAGATTTTGGTGAATCTAGCACTTGTATTTTTTTTACAGGGACACCAGGAACAATTCTTTATCATTATGGCCTATGGGGACAAATTTTTAAAAGTGTGATAGCGTCTAAACACCTCATTAATCTGAGCAAAAAAATTGTACACATGTTATAGGTCCCAGTTGCACCCACTATATAGATTTCGGTGAATCTAGCACTTACAGTTTTCTTTTACAGGGACACAAAGAAAAATTCTTTATCATTATGGCCTATGGGACACAATTTTTAAAAGTGCGAACGCATCTAAACGCCTTATTCAATTGAGCTGAAAATTTATACGAATATTATAAATCACTGTTGCACTAACAATAAGCATTTTGGTGAATCTAGCATTTATAGGTTTTTACAGGGACACAACGAAAAATTCTATATCATTATGATCTATGGGCTCAAAGTTCAGTAGCGTTGAATAAAACATCGTGTAATATAGGGAGAAAAATACTCATACACTCTATTATGGTTTTCTCTCTTTTGTTTGTTTAACAACTCCTGTTTCTTTACTTTATCTACGAAACTGTTAATTACTCAAAGTTCGGAAAGTCGAGTGGAGTCACTCTAGATTTTTTTAAAAGGGCGGTATAGGACAAAATTTCCTAAAAATGAGCACAATGACAATTTTCCAGAATTTTAACGAATAATTATGAAATTAAATAAAAACCAGCCAACTAGGAAAACATTTTTTGGACAAGGGTGAGCCACGATTCTCCGCCAGCATTTTTCAATAAAGTATCTTTTAAAACAACTCGTGAATACCTTTAAAAAAATCTGGAGTGACTCCACTCGACTTTCCGAACATTGAGTAACTAACAGTTTTGTAGATAAAATAAAGAAAGAGGAGTTGCTAAACAAACAAAAAAGAGAAAGCCTTAACAGAGTGTTTGAGTATTTTTCTCCATATATCACACGAGGTTTTATTGAACGCTACTGAACTTTGAGCCCTTAGATCATAATGATAAAGAATTTTTCGTTGTGTCCCTGTAAAAAAACTATAAGTGCTAGATTCACCAAAATCTTTAGGGTTCTTACTATGGTGACTTACAATATACGTACCAACTTTCAGCTTATTCGAACAAAGCGTTTAGACGCTAGCGTGTTCACTCACAGACATACACACATACATACACACATACATACACACATACATACACACACACATGCATACATCATCGTAAAAATAGTGAAAACGGACTCGTTGGACCTCGAAACGTATAGAAACATCAAAATCTCGAATTTGGATTTTTGACATGATTACAATACTTTCCTCACTATAGTGTTCGGAAAGTAAAAACGAATGGTTGACCCTAGATCTGTAATATTTCAAAACAAAGTTATCGGATAGTTTTCATTAAAGAATAAAATCACTACTTTCTCTTACTCTGCATTTTAATACGATAAAGACATTAAGTCCTAAACGCCTAAGATTAGTAAGTTAAGACTTAAAAAAAAAAAAAAAAAGAAACCCTCAAAGCAGTGTTTGGGGACTGCTGATAGAAGTGAAAACTAAGTAACTTGTGAATTGTATCGTCGAGCTATTAGATTATTATTTTCGAATTATTTTTGGTTTGTAAAGAAGTGTTTATGATTCTGTATTATATGATTCGGCACAATATTCGTAGCTGCCCACATTAAATGAACTAAGCCTTATATTAGGTAAAAATATTGATTACTTATGAAATTATTTTAATTAGTAACTGAGATACAAAAGAAAACAGATTCAGGAAACCTCAAAACGTGTAAATCAGGTGAAATATCGAATTCCACTTTCGATAATATAAAAGAACTTTAAAATATCTTTCGTATGATGCATTAAAATTAATTTACTCTTAATTAGAAATTGAATTTTTGAAATTTTAAAATATTACAGCGCCATCTGGCAGTAGAAATTTCTGTAATTTACTGTTCGATTCCAACTCAACAAATCTTTCAAATGATGTGTTACTTCTGAAATTATTTTAATTAGTAGCTGAAAAGCAAAAGAAAACCCATTCAGGACACTTCAAAACGTGTAAATCAGCTGACAATCTCGAATTCCACTTTCGATAAAATAAATTGGTAAAAAATATGTTTCTTCTCATGGAAAGCCTTCGCTGAGGAGGACGCGAGTTTCATGATTTTTGTTCACCCAAAAGTGCTCAACGCGCCTAAAGATGTTTTCACTTCAAATGGAAAACCTTCGCTGAGGAGGACGCGAGTTTCATGATTTTTGTTCACCCAAAAGTGCTCAACGCGCCTAAAGAAGTTTTCACTTCAAATGGAAAACCTTCACTGAGGAGGACGCGAGTTTCATGATTTTTGTTCACCCAAAAGTGCTCAACGCGCCTAAAGAAGTTTTCACTTCAAATGGAAAACCTGCGCTGAGGAGGACGCGAGTTTCATGATTTTTGTTCACCCAAAAGTGCTCAACGCGCCTAAAGAAGTTTTCACTTCAAATGGAAAACCTTCACTGAGGAGGACGCGAGTTTCAGGATTTTTGTTCACCCAAAAGTGCTCAACGCGCCTAAAGAAGTTTTCACTTCAAATGGAAAACCTGCGCTGAGGAGGACGCGAGTTTCATGATTTTTGTTCACCCGAAAGTGCTCAACGCGCCTAAAGAAGTTTTCACTTCAAATGGAAAACCTTCACTGAGGAGGACGCGAGTTTCAGGATTTTTGTTCACCCAAAAGTGCTCAACGCGCCTAAAGAAGTTTTCACTTCAAATGGAAAACCTTCGCTGAGGAGGACGCGAGCTTAATGATTTTTGTTCACCCAAAAGGTGCTCAACGCGCCTAAAGAAGTTTTCACTTCAAATGGAAAACCTTCGCTGAAGAGGACGCGAGTTCCATGATTTTTGTTCACCCAAAGGTGCTCAACGCGCCTAAGAAAGTTTTCACTTAAAAAATATTAAATTTACTTTAAAAGTAATCTAAAATAGGTTTAGGAACAGTTTTACTTGACACATAAATAAGTGTGGGTATAAGAATGCCTATATATATATATATTTATATTAATTAAAAAAAAAAAAAAAAAAAAAAGTCTTATTAATTTGCCTTCAAACTGACCAATCTTGATCAAATTTTTCTGTTGGAAACCCAGTAGTACGAAATTTAAAATACCAAATTTGAATTTCCTTCAGTTATTTACTTTAAAGTTATGCTAATAACAAATATACATACAGATCAATCACTAAAAATTCGACTTACATATCCAGGATCACCTGAAAACGTGTTGTTATACAAAAACCCAGATTTGAAAATTCTTTGGTTGGTTTGGATACGAAAAATTAATTTTCCTTCCTGATGGGTCTGTATCATAGACTTTATATAGATAGACCACGCATCCCCCCCCCCTCATTATCTGTCTGCTGCGACATGAGCTAGCTTCCCCAGCAAAATTATCACGTGATGCAGACCTGAAGAGAGAGAGACGAGAATGAATATTATGTGATTTTTCCCATAGGAAAGAAAGCAGTTTTGAGTTTTTTAATTTCTGTATTGTACGCATGCGTTGCATTTAAGCCTTTAGATTGATGCATCGTTGGAAAGCTAAAATGTCACAGATTCATTATAAAATAGTTTCTTTTGTGAGAAACCATTCTGAAGGGGAGAATTTTTTGTTTGAATTCCTACAAACATAAGTGCTTTCTTATGGAATAATCTTCCTCAACTCTCTGTCACGTGACACACGGCGCTGACCGAAGGTATCAGATTCCACCCTCAAGTTGAAGCCATTCACTATAATGGGAAGTCCTATTGGTGGCGTAGTCTAAGGTCTATGGTCTGTATCCTGAGGGGGGTGGGATCGTCGACGTAGTAAAATGTTGCAAAGCACTTCCACCCGTTACATTCAATAGAAAAGAACCTTTAGCTTAATTTTGGAAAGCCTTGTACATTTTCTATATGCGCATCAGTAAATTGAGCCTTACATGAAAAACGCCTAACACAAATGAAATACACTTCCAGCAATTTTCAAGTATAGCCCCAATATATACAAATAGTTTGGGTAGTCCTGTAACAAGGTGTCTATACTGACTTGACACAAAAAAAAAAAAAAAAAAAAAATCATGACCTTAAAAAAAGTTTTAATGGCCTTTTATACCGACCTATCCAACCTTTCATTTTTAATTAATACTTCGATATTTATTTTTATTTATTTTGTTTAGTTTTAACCGATATACCACATTTGAAAAAAAAAAAAATCCATTTTAATGATTTTCTAAATTATTGTTTAACAACATTATTAGCTTTGAGGGGGGGGGGGGGGGAATCTGAAAACTTTGTTTTTATTTATAATTTAAGTAAATAATAAAGAAAGCCAATCTAAAATTGAAAGCCACATAAAACTATTTGTATAATGTTATACTGTTGCAACTATTAATATTTTCGAGGATGAGAAAATTATTAAATTTTTCATGAAGTATCATAATTTACCATCTTTTATGCAAATTCAGTCTTTTTTTTTTTTTTTTTTTTTAATCTTTATATTTTAAAGTATAATGTTTTGAAAGACTAAAATCTCTCAATAGACAAATATATTCCGTGTAATAGTATATATATACTGGAGATGATTTAAAAATGAATGGAATGAATCAAAAAATCTTGAATTTTTTACGTTGTGTTGAGTTGTAGAATCAGTATTGAAAACTAATAAGGTCAGCAGCATCTCTAACGGTGAAATTTTAAGTAAAGAAGGAAATTACTGAAAAATGAGAACAAACATCCAATAGTGAGGACAAATGAGGATATGAGAACTTTTGAAAGCAACTGAGGACAACATAATAGCAGGAGACTTGGCGTTGGAATATTAAAACAGGGATAAACTACTACGTCAGAAACACCAAAGAAAAATTATTGAGATGCATATACAGCTGTTTCGGTAGCCTAAAGCGTACCGTCTTCAGTGCAAAAAGGTGTACCTTTTTGCACTGAAGACGATACGCTTTAGGCTACCGAAACAGCTGTATATGCACCTCAATAATTTTTCTTTGGCGTTTCTGACGTAGTAGTTTATCCCTGTTTTAACTGAGGACAACACTTGAAAAATAAGCACTGTCCTCAGAAAATGAGGACGGCTGGTGGACTTACAATCTTTTCTTTACTTTCCTTTCTGCTAAACATCCCCTCTCATAGTGCAAACCACCTGCAGTAGCCGTGTTAGGCTACGTCTCAGACAGCACAGTTTGACAGATCACCAGATGGCAAGAAATGTCATTAAGACTTCCCTCTTCTTTCTCAATAAAAGTCCATTAAGTTAAAAAATAATTTGCTATGTATGAATCTTGGAGCATTCTTTAAGCACAAGCATTTCCTCTTTCTCTCTATATTAAAAAAAAACGTTACTGTCACTGGCGTCAAATTATTTAATCTGCGATAGCATCTTCTAACGGAAGGCAGGAGGGGTCCTTTGCGTCATGAGAGGTATCAATGGGTTCCGAGTACTCCAAGGGAAACAATTCAGCCGCTTAGAAATTTCTATCATTTTAATTAAAGAAGTTATTAACTAAAAATGACAAGTTTATGAAGGTACTCTATTTGCCATTTTGAAAAAAGTTTCTCCCAGTGACGTTGTTCTTCTGTCATGAAGTCATTTTACACGAGAAAATTAAAACATGATCCATGGTTGTACGTAGGTAGGTAGGTTGGTTGGATTTAACGTCGCACCAATACTGCGCATTGGGTAATTGGCGACGGTCTGGGACGCAACCCTAGAGATGTTCCGGAGACATGTCATCACAATTTTGAACCTTCACGGAGGGCATCCCCCTCCACTTTGGTGATCCCCATAGGTATAGTCGGTATGGGAACATGGAGGACTTTGCGACCACGACAGATTTTATGTGCACCAGCCACCATTAGTGTACACGACGGTCTTTAGCCGGCTCAAGTATTGAATCGGCAATCTTCCAATTACGTGCTCAGCGCTTTACCGACTAGGGTGCCGCGGCCCGAAACCATGGTTGTAAAAAACAAAGAAAATAAATATTAACTTTTTTTCTCTACTTTAAGAAAATTAATCTTCTTACTCGGGAAAATTAAAATATGATCCATGGCAGGTAGATAATTAGGTAGGTTGTTATTGACGTCGCACCATTACTGCGCTATGGATAATTGGCGACGGTCTGGGACGCACCCCTACGGATGTTCCAGAGACATGCCACCACAGTTTTGGTCCTACACGAATGGGATAGCTCCAGCTCCCCAGCTTCGGTGGCCCCCAGAGGTATAATTTTGATGGGAACACGGAGGATATTGTGGCCACGTCATATTTTACGTGCACCAGCCACCATTAGTTTACATGACGGTCTTTGGTTGGCTCGGGAACCGAACCCGCAATCTTCCAATTGCAAGCTCGGCGCTCTACCAACTGGGGTACCGTGGTCCGGATTTCAGGTTGTAAAAAAAGAAATAAAAAGGGTCATATACTAAAGCTGTAATGCTAAATGGTCTAGATATTATAATTTTCTTTCCATTAATATATATATATACATATATAATTATTATATATTTCAATTTGATATTGAATATGAGGATTTCCATAATAATTTTCTGCTTTTGTCTTGTAATATGCACTATTTCACTTTTCTTTCACTTTTCAGTGAAAGAAAGCAGCGAATAGGCGGGCAGAGTTCTGCATGTGTTAATAAGTAAATTAAGTCGGGGAGGAGGCGAAGCCTCCTTCGAGAGTTTGTGAGCGGAGGGAGCAGGGGGCAGAGCCCCCTAGTTCGTAAAAATTAGTGAATGAAGTTAGTTTTTAAGAAATATTATTTTTACTATTATATAATCTCTTTTAGCGTAAGTTATTCATTTCAATGTGATGTATTTATCATAATAAAACGCACATTTTTTTTCTTTTTCTTTTTTTCTATTGATTAATGTATACTGAAAGATTTATTCGATTACTTGCTGAAGTTCGATTAGCTAAACGTATTGATATTAAATAATGGCAATTAATTAATTTAATAATGGCTATTAATTTCTTAATACAGATAGGTAACAGTCAAACAATTTACATTTGGCACACATCTCATGAAACCAGAAATATGCAACCTTATAATTACGTAAATAAACGTGCAAAATTTGAATAAATTTCCTTACCTGCTGATTTATCTCCGATTGCTTCTCATTGTTTCATTTCAGATTGTTATTAAGACTGATACACAATATCCTCGCGTCAAATTGCTTTTAAGTAAATATAAAAATAATGGAAAAGACATAAAAATACAAAACTTTTTCCCTTAGTGTCGTTGAATGTTTTTCGATACAGTCATAATAATTTTATTATTATTGTTATTATTATACTATGTTTCATCATGTCAAATTATTACGTCGGTTAACCTTCAAATTAAACTTAACTTCTAATATTTTTGCTTTCAAAGCTCATGCCTTTTATTTTGTTTGTTTTTTTAGTTGTGCGAATCAGGTTTTTTGATTGTTTGTTATTTTAAACTATATGATTAATAACTATAGGATTGATAATTGAACTTTACATTACTTAACACGGACCTTTTGGTATATGTACACAATTTAATCTTTAAGTAAAATAATTTATTTTGTTTTATTTATTTATTTTTTACTGAACAAATCTGAGAAACACTTTGATGATTCCATTTGTAAATTATTAAAATTTATCACATAAATTTTAAGCCAAAAATACACTTAAGATTTTGAGAATGTTTATTTAAAGAATTCCATAATGGGCGATTGCAAAAGTACTTCGAATGTATGATTTCGTTTCTCTACGTTATCTTCTCTTTCTTGCATTTTTTTTTTTTTTTTTTTTTTTTTTTTTTTTTAAATCCTCAAATGAATTAGAAGTACATGATTAATTATTAGATTAATAACTTAATTGCAAATTTATATCTATAAGTTCTCTGAAGATATCTAAATTTCTATATATGCATTTTAAAGTTTTATTGATTAACTATATCACACATACACGCCGCCCCCTTCCGCATATATATACAGATTTATAGAAATACATCTAGTTTTGCATGCTATATTCAACCAATCCCCATGAGGACGTATTAGGTATTATATGCTTTCATTATTTGAATTCTGATTTTTTTTTTTTTTTTTTTCCTTTCGCTTAAATCTTCGCTTTCTTAATGTGATGTATTTCAGCACTTATAATTCATTTTGTGCAATGTTTCAAAAGGTTTTTATATTATAGATATATAGATACACACACACGGGAAAAAAAAAAAAAGAATTTGCCCGTGTTTTAAGGAATGAATTTGTATATTTGGAATTCTTAATAAATTGATTTTTAGTTCCCCATCATAGGTGATCGTGAAAAATTTCGACCTTTTTTTTTTTACACGTTTTCAGGTGTGAGGAATCCAAAAATATCAAAATGGGTATGGTGTATATATCAGACAACTTCAAATAACATTTGTGATACTTGTTTGAACATGATTGACTACAAATTTTCTAATAGGAAAATTTCGTAAGTTATTCGAAATTTAAGATTTTATGAACATAGCAAAATGGGGCAATTTTCCACATAAATATGCGTTTTGGGGATTGCTGCATTGGAAATAGTAGCATGAAAACTGAACTACGAAATTGGATCCAATAAAATAAATTAATAGATTAGAATAAGATAAATATTTCGAACTGAAAGGTGGGTAGCTTACTAGGCGGGGATTTCCTTCTGTCACTGTGTCAAGTGTTTAGTCAAATTTATTTCTCTTAACATGAATATAATATATTCTGACTAGCAATTTATGAGAACATACATAGGATGGGGAACTGAGCAGAGTCCACTTATGGCAACTAGTTTATTTTGCTTTCGATCATTTTGACATAAATAAAATTCATTGTTTGTTTGTATGTAAGGGGATGCAGAAAGAAAGTCACCAAAAAATGATCAGCGGAAAAAAAAGTCACCCGGAAAAAAAAAAAAAAAATCACCGCAAAACAAATCCCACGTAAAAAAGGGGGAGAAAAAAGAAAAGAAAGAAGTCACAAGAAAAACAGTTCGGTCGCCTTCATAAAAGAAATAAATGAGGTTTTTAATAACTTACAATAGAATTATACTTCTTTTAATTTTAAAATTGTGCCTTTCATTTTAACTACTTCTTATCCGGTGTCGTGCCCTTAGCGACCGTGCCCTTAGCGGAATGGGGTCAAAGGTAAGAAGGGAGAATAGAAGAAGCCGTGCCCTTAGCGGAAATAAGAAGGTATGTTCATTCTCGAACTGATATATGTTCATTATCGAGTGTTCACTATGGAAAATGGAGTAAATATTGTTATTGGTTTATGTACAGGAATAGCCGAAAGTATTCCAAAGCATTTCGTTCTATGAGAGGTATTTCTACAAACCAAATTTTAATAACTTAGCACTTGTGTGTATGTGGGGAAAAATTTTGTGGCAACTGTATCTCCGGAACTACTGCTTAGAATTGCGTAAAAATTTACGTGTAGATGCACCTTGAGTTATATTAGTGCCTGTCAACTTTTGATGCGAACCGCTTAACAGGTGGTTCTGATGTCTGTTATACAGTAATTTCCACAATTTAAAGGGGAAGCTACATCTCAGGTTCTATTGTGTATAATCAATCAAAACTTGATATAAGAGAAGGCCATTGTGAGATATTATGCCGATTCAATTTGAATGGGCTGACAGGTGGCGCTGTTATACAGATATTTCTGCAATTTAAAGGAAAGCTATATCTCAGGAACTACTGCATAGAATTGCATATAAGTTTATATATTGATGCACTCTATTCTAAATGAGTGTCTATAAACTTTTAGTGTCAACCGCTCAGCAGGTGGCGCTGCTATACAGTGATTTCCGCAATTTAAAGGGTGGCTATATCTCAGGTTCTATTGCTTATAATCGAACAAAACGTGATATATGTGCAGGCCATTATGATACATTATGCTGATTCAATTTGGATGCTTATCGGCCAATAGGTGACTCTGCTATACTGAAAATTTCCTCGATAACGAGAAAAGTTATATCTCAACTTCAATGGCATATAACTGTACGAAACTTGATATGTGAGATAACTATTATAAACATGCATTTTTTAAGATATCATTTATAGACAATAAATCTGTCTTTCTTTGGATATTTAGTGTTAGTTTTCTCTAAGATAAAAATTGATTATTTGCACTTAGTGAATTTGTATAGGAAAATATAGAAGAAAATCTTGTGGTGGCCACAGAATACTAGTTTTTATTTTTATTTTATTTTTATTTATTTATTTTTTAATGATATGTGTTATTCAAATTCATTATTAATTATTCCCTACTTAAAATGGCTTTAATAGAACCTATGGCACTGGTTTGTGTACAGGGACATCCAAAAAATGCCAATGCCTTGCGCTTTAGGGGAGGCATTTTAAATAACGTCATCAAAAAATCATAAAGAAATTCGCATTTATTGTTTATATGCTAAGAAAATGTTTTGTATAAACTATAATATGCTTAACCTCCAGATTCACAGGACTACGCAAAAATGTTTCGATACATTAAGGGGTGCAAATAGGAAATTAAGAGCAGCGTATCTGTTTGTGTTAGGCATTTTTAACACTTTTCAACATGTTTCAGAGTGATTATGAATTCAATTAGTCTATATGTCTGTCTTTCTGTTTGTCCATTGTGTGATAATATAGACAAAGAACATAGAATGTTATACGATACAACGAATACGTACAGTTAGAAAGTGTTGATAATCAATGTATACCTCACGATTTTTCATTTTTGTTTTAGTTTTAAAAAGTGTAATGCTTAATTATATTTTCTCAGAAACTTAAATAAAACATAAAATGGCAATAATGTTCGTTTTCGTATGGAGTACTGTGATTCATTAAACTTTATATGGTTACAGATCACCATTCCCTCAAATAACGGATATTCTACAGTACGCACACCTATTTTTACGACGGGTTACTTCTGAAGCAAAATATAGCATGTGCTAAATGTGGATAAAGTGTAGAGGAAAATTGAAGATCTCATTTTTTATTTATTAATTTATTTTTAAATTTATTATACATTTCCGCTAAAGGCACGTATGCTGAAAGCACGCCACCGAGGGGAGATAACATTTCCGCTAAGGACACGGGTTTATAGATTTCCGCTAAGGGCACGGCCCCTCTTATCCAATTCATTCATTCAGTTGCTTATTATTTTTGTTCATCATAAATTTTAGGCAGTATTCATTTTTACTACATTTAAATTATTTATGATTTGAGAATGTGTTATGAAAAAAAAAAAGAAATATCATTATCTTTATCTATATGAATAATCTGGTGTGTCACTCACACGACTATCTCTTACCCTGAAATTTAACACTATAAATACAGGTTGCAGATTAAAAGGTAAGATAACGAGTACTGTTATGTAAACCTATGTTAAACAATTCAAATTAGGCTTCGGAAGAGTTTTATATGATAATTAGTTCTGCCCGCCCCCTCAACCCCCCGTTTCATTAATGCACCTACATTTACATAGAATTTAATTCGGTTATTAAAAAATAATTCTGTTTTTAAAAAATAATTTATTAAAATTATTATTTAAAAAAATTATCTCTTATGATAATGCAGACGATTTCCATATTAGAGAAGTGGTATAACACCAAATATCCAAAAAAAAAAAAAGGCCATTTTATTCTCATCATTAAAAAAAAGGGGGGGGGGATTTTTTTTTTCTTTATTTTATTTTTTTTTTTTTTTCCGTTAAAAGTAAAAAAAAATCGATAACTTTGTTTTAAATTATCGCAGATCGATGGTTCAACCATTCGTTTTAAAGGTATTGGCGAGCTCTTTTGAAAGATACCCATCATGAAAATTTACTCCCCTCGAGGGGGGACTTCCCCCCCCCCCAGGGGGGAGGCGAGGCTCCTACATATACAATTTTTTTCCCAGTTAACTATCTCTATTACAAAAATATATATTCGTTTCATTTGGTTTAGTGCAGTCTATAGACGTTTAACTCTACTTACCTGCAATTTCCCTCATAGACGTAATGTATTAGAATTCTCTTGATTGTCCCTGTACACGAACCATTTGCTTGATCTTAACGAAAAGCTTACTGTAGCATCCCTATATGATACACATTTAGAATACCAAGTTTGAACTTTCTGCCATAATTTGTTTTTGTGATATGCTGATAACAGACACACAGACCATTTGCTAAAAACATGATTTTCGTATTCAGGGACCTCAAAACGTGTCAATATAACAAAATCTCGCTTTCGAAAATTTGACCCAAAAACAATACTTTCTCTACCTTATGGGTAAGAGAAAGTAATAAAAAAGAGAAGTATCTGTATGTCTATATGTCTGTCTGCGCAGCTACTTACGCTATTGATCATGGAGCTACAAAACATGGCAGCAAGGTAGCTGAGTCACTGAAAGTGTGCACCTCATCGAGATTTTTTCGACTTTCGACTTTAATTTTCTTTGAAACTTTTTTTTTTTCTTCCAATTTTAAACATTGGCTTCTGTATTTCATTTTTCAAAAAATTATTCTGTCAATTCAATCATCTGCCAATCTTAGCCACGAGACTATTATGCTGGTTTTCATTATAACTATTTATTTAATTCATTCGTTTAAAAGCGAAATCTTTTTTTTTTTTTTTTTTCTGCATCCTATTTATTAAAAATCAAATGGTAATGCAGTAAAATGTAAATTAAATTTTAAATTAAAAAACTTATTTATCACACTTACGTTTATGTATATGTATGTATATATATATATATATATATATATATATATATATATATATATATATATATTATAACAGTTGTTTATTTTTTGATTTTTTAATTAATTCTTTGAAAAGGAAAATCTTTTAATCTTTAAACTAGCTTAACCCCACAGGCAAGTCACACGTCTTGCCGCCTGCCTCCTTCCTTCCTTTCTTAAGTTTCTTAACTGCTTAACCTACAATGACGGGCATAGCCCGCGTACGGTGATCGGGTCAGAAGTGAATATTACGGGCATAGCCCGCGTACGATGGTTGGGCCAGAAGTGAATATTACGTGGAATATTTGATACGCAATTACAGTCTGATGCAATAATTGTTTATTACAAAATGTTTACTTATACAAA
Source organism: Salticus scenicus (assembly GCA_963930645.1). NCBI lineage: Eukaryota > Metazoa > Arthropoda > Arachnida > Araneae > Salticidae > Salticus > Salticus scenicus. The sequence goes on from OZ005655.1 coordinate 312,490,445, forward strand.
AATCCAAAATACAAAATTAGTAATCTGTAACGGTATGATATAGTTCAAAACATTCTGGTACATGTAACGGAACTTTACACTTTTTACACTCCCATGTTGTTTCCTTACGTTTTTTATTTTTGTGACAAACTGTACAATGTTTTGACGGTCTTGATTTAGAGGGTGTTGGATCAATGTGCTTTGGAAAATGAGCCCAGTCCTTCGCGTACAGTCTGTCTGGCGCATCTCCGACAGATGATACGCCTCGTTCTCTAGAAATCTGTTTTGGCATATTCTTCAATAGAGATTCGGCTATATTGATCCTATAGTCGACATAGCATTGTTTCTTTCCATCATTCAGGTTTTTCCATAAAATGTAGGAGTTTTAAAATGACCAATATCAAACAGATTAAAAAAAAAAATTTGTATCCTTTCATGTATTTCCGCATTACTGGAAAACATGCCAATATTTGATCTTGGAGATCAATTCCGTTCATTCCGTGGTTGTACTCTGCAATACAACTCGGTTTTAGGGTGTGGTTGGATCCTTGTGAAATAATTTCGTCTGCTTCATGTTTTGTCGACATCATATATACATCTCGCTTATCTTTCCATTTTATAGCGAGTATTCGGTTGCAGTTTCTTATTACGTATTCCCCCCTTTTTAATTTTACACTGCACAAATCTTTTGGCACATTCTTCCTATTCGAACGTACTGTGCCAATTACATTTGTTTTATATTTATGTGATAACGTCATAAATAATTTTGGGGAAGAATACCAATTGTCCATGTATAAAGTGACTCAGCAAGCTCTTTGACAACACATTCCGAAGCGCTGTCATCACAGTTTATTTTATCGTTGCCGGTATAAATTTTAAATTGATAACAATAGCCTGACTCAGACTCACATAATTTATAAATTTTGACACCAAACCTTGCCCTTTTGGATGGATTGAATTGCTTATACGATAGACGCCCCCTGAATTTCATAAGCGATTCATCAATAGAAATGTCTTTTTTCATTATATACACTTCTTTAAATTTTTGGTTCAAGAAATTAATAACAGGTTTAATCTTGCTCATTTTATCGGTATTGGCAACCAGATTATTGTTTGAGAAATGCAAAAACCTTGTAATTTGTAGATATCTCTTCAAAGGCATTGATTTTCTAAATATGGGCGTTTCGATAACAGCCGTCTTCGACCAATTCATTTGGATTCTTGGTTTTTTTTACCTGTGACATTATAATGGTCAAGGCGAAATATCTTTTCATTTCGGTAGAGTCTACAGGAAACCAAGCGTCGTCGATTTTTCGTGTTCAATGTGGATTTTCTCGTATTTGATCTGCATACTGGTTAGTTTCGGTCACAATATTGTTCCAAAATATGTCATCAAATATTAGATTAAATATATCAAATTCTCCTCCACTTCCTCCTAATTGACATAAGGCTCCCTCTGTAAGGCCAGGAGTCATCGTATAGTCCCAGATTTTTGGACTATTTCTTATTTCCTTCCAAGGCCAGGACTCTGGCAGTTGATCGTCATCGGATGTATCATCAATAACTAATCGCCTACACTTTCTTCGAACTCGACATATATCGTCACTACTGTCACTTTCGTTAGCAAAATTATCAGCACAATTCTCACTGCTTTCATCACGAAATCTCTTTCTTGAGAACATCTTCTGGGGTTGCTTTTCTAGAATTTACGAACGTAAATTTCGACGTGCGAATGTGACCAAGAACAACTTGACACTGATCACGATCCGAAGAGATAACAGAAATACATCACGAGCCTTGTCTGTGCTATCTGCAAACCGCGATCGTCCTACCACTGGCGATGCCCGTCAATTTTACGATTGGCCCAATCAGCGTGTTACACAAGTCGTGCGAATTACCCGAACGCTGCGCGAGCTTGTATACGATTTCGGCCCAACATCTTCGAATCTAAATCGTAGGTTAAGGGGTTAAATTAATTTATCATAAATTTCGATTATGACTTTGTTGAGTTAGTTTATTGTTTCGTTTGTTATGCAGACTGATAATTAATAAATTTGGTTTCTTTAAATATGTGTATTTCATCCCCTGATGAATTTTTTTCACTTTTCTGAGCTTCTCCTACAGAAAGAAATTTTTCATTCTTATTGGTCTTTGTGGTTTCAGTGATCTTGTATCTGTTGCCTGGCTTCTACTACGCTTAATAAATCATTATATATATATATATATATATATATATATATGGGGGGGGGGGAAGTTATGTGGAAAGCTTTGTGGGACGCATTCCTTGTACAGTCAACAGATGGCGCTGTCTCTGATGCTCATCTTTCGACGAGAGGACGAACGGAAGTCAGTTGAGATCTGTCTGCCATGGAAAGATGTTGAGACCGTCAGCGCGAAGGCTGATATGGTCATTTTCTTCTAATTAGAGCTTGAAGTGCTATTAATAGTTGGGTAGAGCCATGGAGGGCTCAATGCATCAATCTTACATATTTGATAAAGTGCGCGAAGGTCCTTTTGTGAATTATAAGTGTGAGTAGATGCTTAAATGTTGCTTTGTTACAGTAATTCTGATAAAGAGAGCTTGTTCTGTGTGTAAAGCCTCGAAACCAGCAGTTGGTTGATGATGCAAATTCTGCTATTATCATTTTATCTTTGTGTAAACTGTGTTGTGTATGTTACGTAATAAATGTTTCGTTATCTAAATCGCATCTCATCATTGCCCCACCCCTAGACGCCCAGCTAAGATCCTACATATATATATATATATATATATATATATATATATATATATATATATATATATATATATATATATATATAAATAGCATTTATCGAAGAAAAATGACAGTATGTAGTAGAAAGGATTATACTTATTAAAATTTAATTTAATTAACAATTATTTGTTTCTCATTTATTTAAATCCTTTCAAATGAAAATCTACTTTTTCATTTATTTATTATATTGGTCGGAATGATAGAGTGAAAAGAGCGAATGCTATGAAACACATAATTCAGAAACTAAAATATTTTATAAATGCTACGATAGAGTCATCTCTAAAAACGTAGTTCTTTAATAACAGCAGCTCCACTGGTCGCCGGTAAATACTCAAACTGAAGTGCCCGGAAAAACATTTTTGCAGGTTGTTGGACCCTCTACCCTACGCAGTGCGAGTGGAAAAGGAACTGCCGAAGGCAACGGGTACCTGAAGCGAGGTTTAGAACAATTTCATTTTTTTTTAAACTTTTTAATTATAATGTGATAAAAAAAAAAAAAAATAGTGATTCAATTCTTTTAAAAAATTCATTTAAATACAGTGAACAGCGAAGCGGGTGTAATCTGCTATATCTGTCCGTCAATCCGTCTGTCTGTTCCCGCTCTAACTCTCGTAAATATTCATGACACTTTTTGAAAGTGATATGTCATTCGAGTTTACTATCGGATATTCCCAATTGAAAATGGTGTGAATACCTCTACTGGTTTGCGTACAGGGACACCCGAAAGTATTCCAAAGCACTGTATTCTATGAGAGGTAATGTTATAAACCCTATTTTAACAACTTTATTTTGTACAAATCTTAATGAAATTGAAATTTATTCATATACATGCTTTCTATAGAATAGTATGATTTTGATTAACATTATAATTTACAGAACCATAGAAAAATATTCAGTTACATTACGAGATTTTATTGGGCATTTACTAGAATTGCATTTCCGTTCACAATACGTTCTTTAATACTTTCTGACAATTTTTAAGTTTGAATAGGATTTGAATAAGTATATCTGTCTGTCCGACTGTCCATCTTTTATCTGTTCCTCTGTTCGCCTCCCTCGTTCGTAAATACTTTCAGAATTTAAAAAATAATACATATTATTCAAGTTCTCTGTGTGGAATTAAATCATTATCATTCTCTATTTAAAATGGGCATTAATAGGTCCTGTACAACTTGTTTTTCTATAGGGACACCTCCCAAAAAAAAATGCCAATGCATTATGTTTTGACAGGATTTTATAAATCACATTTATATAAACTTTCTGCTTCAAAAATGATAAAGAATTTGACATTTATTGTAAATATGCTAAAAAAAAAAATTTTTTTTTTTTTTTTTTTTTTTTTTTAATAGTATTGTATGCTTAACCTTCAGGTTTACAAGGTTGTTCTAAAATATTCAGATACGTTAAGGGCTGCAGGTGTGCATTTTCATTTGTGTTAAACATTTTTAACACTTTACAACCACTGTTCAACAATAACTATGAATCCAATTAACTTTAACATTACGCATTAAGTCTGAATTATTTTTTACAGTCAATTACTGTATTTTATCCTGTATCATATCAATTAAATCAAGATGAAATATGAAAAAAAAAATTTATTAAAATAACCGAAAATACAGATTATTTAATACATTAAAATTCTTAATAGGTATTAGCGAGAAAATGTTCTTTCATAATAATAAATTATTTCATTGTATAAATAAATCAATTGTATTTTTAAATTTCTGTCGTATTACATTTTTAAAGCGATGATATAAAATATATCTATCAAGATTTAAGGAATCTAAATGGGGCCGTGCCCTTAACGGAAATCTATAAACCCGTGTCCTTAGCGGAAATGTTATCCCGCCTCGGTGGCGTGATTTTAGAATACGTGCCTTTAGCGGAAATGTATAATAAATTTAAAAATAAATTAATAAATAAAAAAAATAATAATAACTCTCAATTTTCCTCCACACTTTATCCACATTTAGCACTGGCTATATTTTGCTTCAGAAGTAACCTATCGCAAAAATAGGTATGCATGCTGTAGATTAATCCGTTATTTGAGGGAATGGTAATCTATAACCATATAAAGTTTAATGAATCACAGTACTCCATACGAAAACGTACGTTATTCCCATTTTATAATTTTGTTTAAGTTTTTGGAAATATAATTAAGCATTACACCTTCAAAATTAAAACGAAAAATCAGGAGGTACACACTGATTATCAACACTTTCCAACTGTACGTACACTCGTTGTATCATATAACATCCTATGTTCTTTGCCTATATTATCACACATAGGACAAACAGAGGCATTTATAGACTAATTGAATTCATAATCACTCTGAAACATTGTTGGAAAGTGAACAGAAATGCTGCTCTTAATTTCCTATTTGCACCCCTTAATATTTCGAAACTTTTTGCTTAGCCCTGTAAATCTAGAGGTTAAGCATACTATAGTTTATACAAAACATTTTCTTAGCATATAAACAATAAATGCGAATTTCTTTATGATTTTTTGATGAAGTTATTTAAATGTGATTTATAAAAATGTCTTCCCTAAAGCGCAATGCATTGGCATTTTTTGGATGTCCATCATGCACACAAACCAGTGGCATAGGTTCTATTAAAGCCATTTTAAGTATGGAAATTGAATAAAAAATTTGAATAACACATATCATTAATAAAATAAAATAAGAACTAGTATGTTGTGGCCACCACAAGACTTTATTTTCCTATACAAATTCACTAAGTGCAAATAATTAATTTTCATCTTAGAGAAAACTAACATTAAATATCAAAAGAAAGACAGTTTTGTTAGCTATAAATGACATCTTAAAAAATGCATTGTTATAGTAGTTATCTCACATATCGAGTTTCGTACAGTTATATACTATAGAAGTTGAGATATAGCTTTATCGTTATCGAGGAAATTTGCAGTATAGCAGCGCCACCTATTGTCCAATAAGCATCCAAATTGAATCAGCATAATGGCCTTCACATATAATCACGTTTTGTTTGATTATACGCAATAGAACTTGAGCTATAGCCTCCTCTTAAATTGCAGAAATCACTGTATAGCAGCGACATCTGTGGAGCAGTTGACACCAAAAGTTGACAGACACTCACTTAGGTTAAGGTGCATCAACATATAAATTTATATTCAATTCTGTGCAGTAGTTCCTGAGATATAGCTTTCCCTTAAATTGCAAAAATCGCTGTATAGCAGCGCCACCTGTCGGTCCATAAGCATTCCAATTGAATCAGCATAATGTCTCATAATGACCTTCTCTTATATCAAGTTTTGATTGATTATACGCAATAGAACCTGAGATATAGCTTTCCCTTAAATTGTGGAAACCGCTATATAGGGTCATACGGGGGAATTCTGGGTCACTCTCTTTTCGGGGTAAATAATGGTCACTAACTTTTAAGCATTAAAAAATATTTTTACAAAGCAATTAAATTACTCCAAGTCATCCTTATACATTCTACTTTCTTGTACCAAGTTCAAAAATAATGTAAATGTTTAGCAAATAAGAGAAAAAAAAAAGACTTTTCAAACCACTAGAAAAACATCTTCAAAAAAGATTGCCTCTATAAATCATGATTTTTTTAAAGATCCATACCAATGAAACACTTTTGAAAGAACAATTTTGTTAGTGCTGTTTTTCAATAGCAAATGGCCTAAACTTCTCATACATACTTATACCTTTTCTTCATTATATTTAGAATTAATTTTAGAAGTATACTGATTTATACCCCAGTTTGCTGGGGTAATTCTTGGTCACTTGGGTAATTCTCGGTCGGTTATAGTTTTTGATATTTTAGGTGCTTTTCGATTTATTCCTGAGTAAATGATATTAGTATTTACTTCAAATGTCATACTTTATCGTAATTTTTAACTATAACTTTAAATTATACTTTAACTGTGACCATTTTTTACTACTGAAATTTCTACTGAATATCATTCACTTCTGGTGAACAAATCAATTCCAGCTTTGAAGAAATATTAACTCAGCAATTTAAGGCACACATTTTGAGTACCGAATACCAAAGTAAGAAGGCAGATTAACACAAATTTGGCTGTTATCGCAAATCAGAGTTTCTTGGACGTTGTAACAACAAAGACAGAAAAATCAAATGCAAAGAAAAAAGAAATTCCCATGCAAAAAGATGTAGACATCAAGAGAAACCTTGTTAGCAAAAAAAGTAAGAGCACTTCGAGATGATATAGACAGTCTCTCAAATGCAAGCCAAGCTGATTTGGAATTGTCTAATAACAATGAAAATAAGATTGAAGATGTTCCAATAAAACAGTTGCAAAAAAAACTAGTATGTTGTGGCCACCACAAGACTTTCTTCTATATTTTCCTATACATATTCAATCAGTAACAATATTAAAAAAAAAAAAAAAAAATGCGAATTTTTTTTTTTTTTTTTTTTTTTTGGTTAAAAGTAAAAAAAAATCGATAACTTTGTTTTAAATTATCACAGATTTATAGTTCAACCATTCGTTTTAAAGGTATTGACGAGATCTTTCGAATGATATCCATCTTCAAAATACCCCCCCAGGGGGGAAGCGATGCCCCCCCATGCACAAAATTTTTTTCCTAGTTACGTACTACTATTATCAATAATTCATATTAGTTTTACAATCACAAGTGTAAAATAACTCTTATTATGCACATTTATACGAATTTTTGTCCTATTCTGCCATGTTAAAAATTTAGATAAAATGCTATCACAGCGCCTCCTGTTGAGCTATTCATCCCCAAATATAATCAGCACCAGTTTATGTCGGGGACCAACTAAATACCAAGTTTGGTAAAATTTCGTTTAAAAAAAAAAAAAAAAACGGTTTTTTTGTTTTTTTTTTTTTGTTAAAAGTAAAAAAATTCGATAACTTTGTTTTAAATTATCACAGATTTATGGTTCAACCATTCGTTTTAAAGGTATTGACGAGATCTTTCGAATGATACCCATCTTCAAAATTTAACCCTCCCGGGGGGGTACTTACCCCCCAGGGGGGGAACCGATGCCCCCCCATGCACAAATTTTTTTTCCTAGTTAACTACTACTATTATCAATAATTCATATTAATTTTACAATCACAAGTTTAAATTAACTCTCTTTATGCTCATTTATACGGAATTTTGTCCTATGCTGCCATGTTAAAAATTTGCATAAAATGCGATCACAACGCCACCTGTTGAGCTATTGATCCCCAAATCTAATGGGCACCAGTTCATGTCAGGGTGCAACTAAATACCAAGTTTGGTTAAATTTCATTCATTGGTTCGTGAGATACAGCGTCCACAAAAAAATGATACAGACAGACAGACACACAGACAGACAGACACACAGACAGACATTTTTTAAAAACTATCAATTCGTGTTCAGGACATCCCGAAACGTGTAGATCCGTCAAAAAACGGAGGTCGAAAATTTTCGCGAATCCAATACTTTCTCTATATTACATATAGAAGAAAGTAAAAATTCCTCTTCAGAAAATTCGAAGAAGGTGCTACGAGAAATCCATTCTATTCTTGAAGAGCAGAAATATTTTGCTGTGCATAATATGATCACAACCCATTCTATATTGGGAAAATAGCTAAAATTTTGGACAAGGAAAAAGTGGAAATGAAATTTCTTGAACGAGGTGCCAGAAATTTTTATTGGCCCAAATGAGATGTTTCGGAAATAAATCAAAACAAGTACATATTCTACGAACCAGTTGATTTAAATGGAAAATAATCCCTTTGTTGTTGATAATAAACAGGATAAATATATCATACAAATGTTATAAAAAATTCTACCCAGAATTGTGGGGTTGAAACAAAAGCAAATTGTAGTGCGCTCTTAAAAACAAATCTTATTATCTAAATTAATGTCCTTTTCTTTAAATATAATACAATATATAATTAAAAAAAGTTCTTTGTGTACTAAATAATGATAATTTAGAACATTTATCTACTTTTGACAGGTATTACTATAATGAAAGACGTTGACCCCTATTTACCCCATGAGTGACCCAAAATTGCCCGAATCCGGGGTAATTCTTGATCACTCAAAATTTTAAATAAAATAAATAATATTTTAAATTTAGGTAAAATGACAGTTTAGATAATTTCTAAATTATTTAAGCTTACTCCACGCCAAATTTAATCATTTTATCTTTCATACTTTAGAAAATATTAAGATGTTGTTGCTTTTTGACCCATAATTCCCCCATATGACCGCCACCTGTTGAGCGGTTGGCACCAAAAGTTGGTTGGCACTAATTTAGCTCAAGGTGCATCTACATGTAAATTTATATGTAATTCTGAGCAGTAGTTCCGGAGATACAGTTGCCACTAGAGCTGGACGATATCAGAAATTAAATATCGCGATATATCATCAAGTTAATATCGATATTGGTGATATATTGCGATATTTATTTCAAGAGAAGGAAAATAGATATTTGCTACTTTTTAAAGACAAATGAATACCAATTTTAATGTATACAAGTGGGGAGTGTTTTCTATATGTATATTTTCCGGTATATTACTTCCAAATCTTTTTTATTAAAAAGAAAAAAAAAAAAACAAAGAAAGAAAATGCATAAATAGCAACACAATGTTTTGTGTTTCTTTTAATTTATACCATTACTTTTAAGTATATTTCTGAATAGCTTGTCCTCCATTCTTTCTATTTTAAGATTTAATTATTTCAAAATCGCATTTTAAGAGAGCTAATGGGTGATATGTTTTTTATTTACACAAAGTATATCATCAAGATACATAATTATAATAAAAATATAAGCTTAAGAAAAATGAAGTTGTACTTAGAATGTAGATGATTAATAAAATTTTGCGCAGAAGTCGTAACTTAACTATCTCTCTCCATATATATATATATATCAATGATTCACTTATATACGGAAATTTTAAAAATAAATATTAGTATGAGTTTTGCGCCTAATTCCCATCCCTGAGCATAAAGAAAGTTCATTTACTAATAGTCCTGTCAGTCATTGATAGCGATATGGTTGTAATTAAATTAATTTCAGTGAATAAGAAATGCACAGTAGAAATACTGTTTATAAACTTTCTTTAGAATTGCCACCGAATAAACTTTCTCGGTTGTAGAGTAATATTAATTTGAGACCCTATAACTCATAGGTATTCTAAAGGTCAATTACCTGCCATTTTTATTTTTTATCTACTTATACCATATCATGATTTTTTTTTTTAACATATATATATATTGAATTCATATTTTGTAATGTTTTTATAACATTTGGAAATTGTATTATATTTATATACTAGTACCGCCCAGTGGTTGAAGATCAATCACTTTTTGCAAAGCAAAGCAAAATAACTGCCTTCTCATAAACGGAATTAAATTGCAGCACAGCAGCGACCCCTGTTGGACGATAGGCAGGAGTCGTCCATGAAATAATGCGTTCGAACTAAAAAAAAAAAAAAAAGAAAAGAAAAGAAAGAAAGGAAATCTTAAAATGGTCAATTAGAGTTCAAGGAATCTCAAAACTTGTAACATCATCGAAAACTGGAAATCTAAATTTTTAATGAATCTTATACTTTTTTCTTATATATGCAGAAGGTAAAATAATAGATCCACTTTTTTAAGAATAAGTAGTCAATTTCAGTTAATTGAAATGCAAGGAAATCTCAAAACGTGTAAATTCATCGAAAACCAGAAATCGAAATTTTCCCCGTGTCTTCTACTTTCTTCTTATGCATGCAGAAGCCAGTAATAAATCCACATTTTAAATAATAAGTAGTCAGTTTCAGTTAATTGAAAAGCAAGAAAATCTCAAAACGTGTAAATTCATCGAAAACTGGAAATCAAAATTTATCCAAATCTTATACTTTCTTCTTGTATATGCAGAAGATATAATAATAAATAAACTTTTTAAAAAATAAGTAATCAGTTTCACTTAATTGAAATGCAAGGAAATCCCAAAACGTGTAAATATATCAAAAAACGGAAATCGAAATTTATTTCGTATCTTCTTTCTTCCTATGTACGCAGAAACTAGTAATAAATCCACTTTTTAAAAATGAGTAGACAATTTCAGTTAATTAAAATGCAAGGAAATCTCAAAACGTGTAAATTCATCGAAAACCGGAAAAACGTTTATCCAAATCTTATATTTTCTTCTTATATATGCAGAAGATAGAATAATAAATCCAATTTTTAAAAAATAAGTAATCAATTTCAGTTAATTCTTTGCTTAAAAAAGAAAAAAAAAAAAAAAAAACCACTTGACGATATTTCGAACAATCCATGCAATTCCGAACAATATATCAACGAACCGATAGCAAGAACTAAACGCGATATACTGTTTGCAGTGTTTTCACTTTTCACCTGCGAGCGATGAGCAGCTTCGATATTATTCATAGGTCTATGATATTATTGGTGTGGGAATATTATCGAATGTGAGAAGCTGGGAAATAATATACTACTGCGATGAACTAAACGCGATATACTGTTTGCAGTGTTTTCACTTTTCACCTGCGAGTGATGAGCAGCTTCGATATTATTGGTGTGGGGATATTATCGAATGTGAGAAGCTGGGAAATAATATACTACTGCGATAACTTGATGAATGAGGAATGAAACATTTTATATGTTGTCGTTTAAGGTCATACTTTTTAAGTAGTGGTTTCGATTTGAGAGTTCGCACAAATGAAGCAAAGGGACTGATTGCAGGAATAAGGAAGAGAAAGTGTGTTCGGATCGTTTGCGGTTGGGGTTATTTTTTCGAGTTTAGTCAGTGAGTAAATAGGCGGAAGAGAAGGTGTATTTGTATAAGATATTCAGCGGTCTGTTTGTTGGGTGTTTACGGGGTGGTACCGTGAGGCGGGGAAGCAGAATTTAAAGATATGGTGGTTGGCGTAGGACGCTGTTTATCGGCATATGGATCGATCGCGCTGTGCGCATTAGGAAATATCGTTAGAGGGATATATCGTTAGAGCAAGAACTTAAATACTGTTATCGCGATATTAAAAAAATATCGATACTTGGGGATATATTGATAAATAATCCAGCCCTAGTTGCCACAAAATTTTTGTCACACGCACACACAGCCAGACAGACATTTTCTAAAAGTAGTCAAATGGTAACAGGAGACTTGGCGTTGGAATATTAAAACCTGAATAAATTACTACGTCAGAAACGCCAAAGAAAAATATTGAAATGCATACAGCTGTTTCGGCAGCCTTAAGCGTGCCGTCTTCAGTGCAAAAAGGATTCTGAATCTGCAGAAGTGCTCGTATATATAGGAGAGGGGCCGAATTTAGTTCAACCAATAGGATTACGGGAAAGGTGGGGAGAGTGGCCAATAGGAATTTAATAAATTCCTCTCGATTTTTACAATTAAAAAAAGAATTACGTACTTTTTGTTGTAATTGTATAGTAAATAAATAAAATTCTTCGTATTTACTAATTTCCAACATTGTAGGTTGTGTTTCCAACATTTCCCAATTTCCATTTTGGTGGAATAAAAAATAGTTCAATAAAAATCTATGAAAATATAAATATCAATTATCGTTAATTATATTTGGTATTAAAGAATTAAAAACGCATTAAAAATATCTCTATATATTAAAAAAAAAAAAAAAAAAAAAAAAATGATAGTCACTGGCGTCAATTTTTTTGTCTACGACAGCATCTTTTAACGGAGGGCAGGGTCCTTCGCGTCATGAGAGGTATCAATGTGTTCCGAATACTGCAAGGAAGACATTTCAGCAGCTTAGAAATTTCTATCATTTTAATTGAAGAAGTTATTAACTAAAAACGACAAGTCTATGAAGGTACTCTATTTACCATTTTGAAAAAAGTTCCTCCCAGTGACGTTGTTCTTCTGTCATGAAGTCATTTTACACTAAAAATTAAAATATGATCCATGGCTGTACGCAGGTAGGTAGGTTGGATTTAACGTCGCACCAATAATGCGCTATAGTAATTGGCGACAATCTGGGACGCACCCCTAAATATGTACCGGAGACATGCCATCACAATTTTGATCATTTACGGAAGGTATCCCCCCTCTCCCCTGCTTTGGTGATTCCCAGAAGTATAGTGTGGATGGGTACATGGAGGACTTTGCGGCCACGACAGATTTCATGTGCACCAGCCACCATTAGTGTGCACGACGGTCTTTGGCCGGTTTAAGTATCGAATCGGCAATCTTCCAATTATGAGCTCGGAGCTTTACCGACTAGGGTACAGCGGTCCGAAACGATGGAAGTAAAAAAGAAAGAAAATAAATATCAACTTCTTTTCTGCTTTTAGAAAATGAAAATATGATCCATGGTTATAGTAGAGTGACCATATTTTTTTCATTGAATTTGGGGACAAAGATGGCGGCGTACTCAAATTTCGAGGACAAAAAAATAATTAAAAAAAATTAAATCAACTTAAATTGTAAAATTTTAGTAATTTTTATGTATAAAGCACCTAAAAAAAAACTTATGTCAGCTTATTTATTATACATATAATAAATTACTATAATAAAACATTAATAACTTTATAATTGGCGTCCCCAAATCTTTTGTAATTTTTTGGGGACGAAGAGTTTTGTCCTCGAGATTCGAGGACATAGGGTCAGCCTATTGTAGGTAGATAGATAATTAGGTAGGTTGTGTTTGACGTTGCACCATTACTGCGCTATGGATAATTGGCGACAGTCTGGGCAGGCCCTGACTAACGGCAGGGCATACGGGGCAAATGCCCTGGGCCCCCCTTCTGGAAGGGGCCCCCTAACAGCGTATGCAGAAATTCTGCAACCTAAAGAGCTCTTATGCTACTGCAAGGGGGCCTCTCCAGAATAGGCTTGCCCCGGGGCTCCAGGTAGTCTAAGTCGGGCCCTGAGTCTGGGACGCACCCTACGGATGTTCTGGAGACATGCCACCAGAGTTTTGGTCCTACACGAAGGGGATGGCTCCCTAGCTTCGGTGGCCACCAGAGGTATAATTTTGATGGGAACACGGAGGATATTGCGTCCACGGTATATTTTATTATGTGCACCAGCCACCGTTAGTGTACACGACGGTCTTTGGCCGGATCGAGAACCGAACCCGCAATCTTCCAATTACGAGCTCGGCGCTGTACCGACTGGGGTACCGCGGTCCGGATCTAAGGTTGTAAAAAAGAAATAAATAGGTTATATACTAAAGATGTAATACAAAATGGTCTAGATATTATGAATTTCTCTCTATTAAAAAAATACACATATATTTCAATTTGACACTGAATATGAGGATTTCGATAATAGTTGTTTGCTTTTTTCTTGTAATATGTACTATTAATATTCCTTTTCAGTGAAAGAAAGCAGCGAATAGGCGGGTAGAGCTCTGCATGTGTTATTAAAGAAAGTGAGTCGGGGGGAGGCGAAGCCTCCTTCGGGGGTTGGTGAGCGGAGCGAGCAGGGGGCAGAGCCTCCTAGTTTTATAAATAAATTTTTAGAGGATTTTGCCTGATATAGAACTCAGTCAATTTTTATTGGATGTGTATATATATATGCAGAAATGTCATCTTTGATTTTATGATTACGTTCATCTTAAAATAGTTATACCTCTTTTAGGGTTTTCTCTTGAAACTTCATGTGCCATTGACTTTCAAAATTTCGGAAGAACAATTCAATTGTTAACGGTTCAAATATCACAGTTTAAAAAGTTGATTTTCTTTCTTAAATATGCAGATTATAACATTGAACAGAAGGGTCTAAGTATGCGTATTGTTTTCTTTATCTTATAAACAAACAATTTACTTTTGTCCTTTTTAAATCGTGTCATTGTAATATTTCTGTCTATAAGTTGGAAATTAATTAACATTTCTGTAGTTTGAAATTATTTTTCATTTTATAGATTTTAATTTCTAAATTTTTCTATACCTTCATATCATTTTCATTTGTTATCTTTCTTTTGGTGTATATTCAGCGCGTTATGTACTGTAAACTCTTCGCTTATGCATACAGTGCAACAGAATTCCCTGTAAGTATTGTATTCCAGTGTCCCTCTTGCATACAACGCTATTGATCCCCAAATCTAATCAGCGCCAGTTTATGCCAGGATCCAACTCAATACAAAGTTTGGTTAAATTTCTTGAGATACAGAGTCCACAAAATTTGTGATACAGACAAACATTTTCTAAGCACAGTCAAATCGTGTTCAGGACATCCCAAAATGTATAAATCCATCGAAAATTTTCACGAATCCAATACTTCCTCTATATACACATATATAAGAAAATAATAATAGCTTAAAAAAAAAAGAAATAAAAGGTTTTTAAATCTCGCTTCTGATAACTGCGGATTTTGACAGCGTCTTCATCGCTTACGTCATGTCGGGTGTCGGTAACCACTGACTGCGGCAGCGCCTTACCTGGGCACGTCAATATGGGAGTTTATCGGACGTTTATTGCTGCTATTATTCCGTGGTTTTCTATGAAACTCGCTTATAATACGGCTTAAGTTCCTCTAGATACCCATGTACGGCATCACAACCAGGCGTAGGACATAAGTGTTGTGAATCGGCATTAATTCACAAACTTAAAAAAAATTTATTGATAGCGAAAAAGAAATAAAAAATGTTCGTGGCGCACTTCAACAGTTAACAATGCCTTGTTAAACACGTCTAGATTAATAGCTACATAAGAATGAAAATTGTTCTTAAATGTATATTTCTTCGACTAAATTATACTCAAAAATCTTGAAAATATGAAAAGATAAATGATTAAAATAAATAATTAAATCCGAGATTTCTCATAAATGAACATTTAACTAAAAAATTACGCTGAAATAAAGCTATTGGATAAGATTTATTGATACTTATTTTCAGCAAAAGGGCGCTTATTTTATATAAAAAAGAAAAATAACGTAACACATTAAAAACGAGACTAAAATTTTAATGTCTGCGTTCGCCTAAATTTAATACCTACAGTGCGATTGCAGTAGATCTATACTTCAATTCTTAAAAATAAAATAAATAAAATATAGATGTTTATGTATTCTCTCTTTTAATACTTTCCAACAAGTTTGAAAAGTGTTAATGACTTCGATTTATCTCTGTTTCTCTGTGTCCGTCTGTCTGTTCACGCTCTAACTTTCAAAAATATTCATTAAATTTCTTGAAACTGACATACGTTATTTAAGTTCACTATAGGATATTTCTTACTGAAAATAGATTGAATACCTCCACTGGATTGTCTGCAGGGACACCTAAAATCATTCCAAAGCATTGTGTTCCATAAGAGGTATTTCCAGAAATCATATTTTAATACCTTTACTTTGCACAGATCTTAATAAAATTGAAATATTTTATTCAAGTTTACCATCGGATGTTTTCTAAAGAAAATGGAGTAAATACCACCACTGATTTGTGTATAGGGATACCCAAAAATATCCCAAAGCATTCCGCTCTGTGAGAGGCATTTTTATATACCAAACTTTAATAACTTTACTTTGTACATGTCTTGATGAAATTAAAATATATTGTTCATATGTACACAGAAATATTTTCTATAGAGTATAGTACGATCCGCATTAGATTATTAGGACTGCACAAAAATATTCAGTTACATTAAGGGCTATTATTGAAAATTGACTGGACATTTCCGATAAACATTAAGCGTTTTTAACCCTTCCTAACAATTCTTAAATGTGAATAGGATTCCAAATTGTTTATTTACTGTCTTACCTACTGTCCATTTGTGCATCCGCCTGTTCCGAGATTCTGTAAATATATTTAAAAATTTTAAATAATGATACTTCGTTTTTCAAGTTCATTATGAAATTTCTATTTAAAATGGTATTAATAGGTCCTCTAATTAAATTTGTGTACAAGGACACAAAAAATATGCGTTGCGTTTTAAGACAGACACTTTTATAAACCCTATTTAAATAACTTGTTATCGTAAAAACATAAAGAAATCGACATTTAATGTTAGTACTAGCGAGCTTCGCCCGCTAGCGGGCCAGTATTTTCAAATGAATCACTAACAGTAACTTTTAGTCTTAAGAAAAGAAATTGAAAAAAAAAATCATTTATGATTCGGTAAAAAGTCGGCCATGTCCCCACTGCCTTCGGCAGCTTTCAAATGACGTATTAAAAATAATTTAATCGTAATTAGCAATTGAAATATTGAAATTTGAAAATATTACAGCGCCATCTGGCGGTACAAATTTCTGTATTCCACTGTTCGATTCCAAATCAAAAAAGCTTTCTAATGATGTATTACGAATGAAATTATTTTTATTAGTAGCTGAGATACAAAAGAAAACTGATTCAGGAGACCTCAAAACGTGTAAATCTGGTGAAACTTTGGATAATACAAAAGAACTTTAAAATATCTTTCGAATGATGTATTAAAAATAAATTAATCGTAATTAGAAATTGAATTACGCGTATTAGAATAAAATTTAATTTCCAATTAAAATGTTAATTTTTTGCAAAGTCGATGAAATTTGAACTGCAAGGCTGTCTTGTGATGTTAGGTCTGTATACCAAGTTTAATGTGCGACATTGACCTTTTCAAAATTGCAATTTTTAATCGCAGTACCAAAACACGTGACCTCGTAAATACCAGATGTTTATCGCTGTTTTTTTTTCCGCTTACGTCGAGAAATGCTTACTCTCTAAACAGGTTGCCATGGTGACGAAAACCGACAGCTGCTTGATTTGAATACGGAATTCAATCTGGAATGAAATTCGCGATTTTCAATGCTTTAATGCGTAAAATTAAAAAAATTATAAGTCATTCAGTTTTTGAAATTTTCTCTCAATCTTTTGGGAATTGAATTATGGAAGCGAGATCAAAATACAAAAAAAAAAAAAAAAAAATTATTTATCCCTAAACGCTTTTGAGCTATAAAATGTTTTGTGAAAAAATCGATGTTCCGTAAAATCTAAAAATATGGATCGCTAATCCGTATTTTGTAAAAAAGTTTACATGGTTCGAAAGAGGATTAAATGACCTTTCTGAATATATCAGTTGTTAAGAAATGGAACAATTACTCGGTCGTACAGGGCGTTTCAAAAAAGACGATCGAGAAAAAGAGAAATTTTCGACCCTTATTAAAACCTTTTTGAAAATATAAAAAATCCGTATTTAAAAAAAAAAATTGTTCCGTAAGAATCGGTAATAAATGCTCTTTCTGCTGTTTGGGGTGTATTTCGATATCTCGAACCGTTCGAGCACGATCGCTTTACAAAACCCCACGAAATTTCCTCTCTTTGCTTTTTCTTTTCAGGTACGCGGTCCCGCTCGAATATGATGATCGCGTGCCATTTTTAATCGTTTTTTCGTTAGGCATGGGTCGACATTTTAATTAATATCTCCGCTAATTAGGGTCGCATCGTTTAGCAAATTAGATAACGTACATCTGCGATAAATTCTCCGTCCGACGGTACCTGTCCGACGTCCATGCGACCATTAGCCGCGGAGCCTTTTCTGTTTCAAGCCGTTTCTCACAGACAGACACACACACACACACACACACACACACACACACACACACACACGCGCGCACAGATTTTAATAATATAAGGAGACTAGCGAGCTTCACCCGCTAGCGGGTCAGTATTTTTAAATGAATCACTATAATGACTGAATTCTCAAAATCTCTCAATTACTATAATTAATGAATCACTAACAGTAACTTTTAGTGTTAAGAAAAGAAAGTTAAAATCATTTCTGATCGGGTAAAAACTCACATCAGGTCCCCACTGCCTTCGGCAGCGCAGACCCATGCGCGCTGCGTGCGCACGTAAAGAGGTATACGTGCGCTGCGCGCACATATTCCTTGTCAAGTCAAATTTTTATTCTTAAGAAAATTTAAAAAATCATTTATCATCGGGTACAAAGTCGGACCAGGTCCCCACTGCCTTCGGCCTCGCAGTCCCGTGCTCGCTGCGCGCGCACAAGTTAAGGCGTACACGCGCTACGCGCGCCTATTCCTTCCCTGACTTTTCGTGCCCCCTAAAAAAAATGATTTCTGATCGGGTAAAAACTCATACCGGGTCCCCACTTCCATCGGAAGCGGAGTTCCATGCGTGCGCACGTGTGAAGGTATACGCGCGCTGCGCGCGCATATTTCCTCCTCAAGTCAAATATTTACTCTTAAGAGAAGAAAATCAAAAAAAGCAATTCTCATTGGTTAAAAAGTCGAGATGGGCCCCAACTGCCTTCGGCAGCGCAGTCCCATGCGCTCTGCGCGCGCACAAGTTAAGGGATACGCACGCGGTGCACGCCTATTTCTTCTCCACCCTTTCAGGCCCTCTTAATTAACCTACGTATACCAATTTTGAACGATCTAATTGATTTGGGTGAGATGCCAAAGAAAACGTAATCAGGATACCTCAAAACGTGTAAATCTGGTGAAAACTGTCGATAATTTAAAAGAACTTTAAAATACCTTCGGAATGATGTATTAAAAATAATTGAATCATAATTAGAAATTGAAATATTGAAATCTGAAAATATTACAGCGCCATCTGGCGGTAGAAACTTCTGTATTCCACTGTTCGATTCCAATTCAAAAAATCTTTCCAATGATGTATTACTTATGAAATTATTTTAATTAGTAGCTGAGATACAAAAGAAAACGAATTCAGGAAACTTCAAAACGTGTAAATCTGCTGAAAACATTCGATAATATAAAAGAACTTTAAAATATCTTTCGAATGATGCATTAAAAATAATTTAATCATAATTAGAATTTGAAATATTGAAATTTTAAAATATTACAGCACCATAAAAGAAAACTGATTCAGGAGACCTCAAAACGTGTAAATCTGGTGAAAACTTTCGATAATTTAAAAGAACTTTAAAATATCTTTCGAATGATGTATTAAAAATAATTTAATCATAATTAGAAATTGAAATATTGAAATTTGAAAATATTACAGCGCCATCTGGCGGTAAAAATTTCTGTATTCCACTGTTCGATCCAAATCAAAAAAGCGTTCTAATGATGTATTACTTATGAAATTATTTTAATTAGTAGCTGAGATACAAAAGAAAACCTAATCAGAACACGTGTAAATCGGGTGAAATCTCGCGCGCATCGCGCGCTGTGCACACCTATTTCTTCCCCACCCTTTTAGCCCCTCCTAATTAAACTACGTATTCCAATTTTGAACGGCCTAACTCAATTAGCTGAGATGCAAAAGAAAACCCAATCAGAAAACCTCAAAACGTGTAAATGAGGTGAAAACTTTCGATAATATAAAAGAACATTAAAATATCTTTCAAATGATGTATTTAAAATAATTTAATCATAATTAGAAATTGAAATTTTAAAATATTAAAGCGCCATCTTGCGGTAGAAATATCTGTAATGTGCAGTTCGATTCCAAATCAGCAAACTTTCTAATGATGTATTACTTATGAAATTATTTTAATTAGTAGCTGAGATACAAAAGAAAACTGATTCGGGACTCCTCAAAACGTATAAATCTGGTGAAAACTTTCGATAATATAAAAGAACTTTAAAATATCTTTCGAATGATGTATTAAAAATAATTTAATCGTAATTAGAAATTGAAATACGCGTATTAGAATAAAATTTAATTTGCAATTAAAATGTAGACCTTTTGTTTATTGACGAAAATCGATGAAATTTTAACTGCAAGTTTATTTTGTGGTGTTAAGATTTTATACCAAGTGTCGTGTACGAATTCGAAAAATTGAAGAAAATAGAAATTTGCAATTTTTTATCCCAGTTAAAATACATCCGATTATCAACGGCAGGTTTTTTTTTTTTTTTTTTTTTTTGTTTCGCTCCGAGCAGAAATCTCTCTTCCTTGAAGTGGTTCCCATGGTAACGACAAACGGCAAAGGAATTCTGAAAATCAGTATGGAGGAAGGTCGCGTATTCAATTCAATGTGTTTAATGCCTAAAATTAAAAAAATATATAACTCATTCAGTTTTTGAAATTCTCTCTCAATCTTTTGGAAATTGAATTATGGAAGCGAGATCTATATACCAGAAAAAAGAAATGATTTATCTCTAAACGCTTTTGAGTTATAAAATGTTTTGTGAAAAAATCGATGTTTCGTAAAATCTAAAAATATGGATCGCTAATCCGTATTTTGTAAAAATGTTTATATGGTTCGAAAGAGGATTAAATGGCCTTTTTTTATATACCAGTTGTTAAGAAATGGAATAGTTAGTCGGTCGTACAGGGCGTTTCAAAAAAGACGATCGCGAAAAACAGAAAGTTTCGACCCTTTTTAAAACTTTTTTTAAAAATATAAAAAATATGTATCTTTTAAAAAAAATTGTACCGTAAGAATTGGTAATAAATGCTCTTTCTGTTGTTAGAATGTATTTCGATATCTCGAACCGTTCGAGCAGGATCGCTTTACAAAAACCCACGAAATTTTCTCTCTTTGCTTTTTCTTTTGAGGTAGGCTGTAGAATGTATTTCGATATCTCGAAACGTTCGAGCAGGATCGCTTTACAAAAACCCACGAAATTTTCTCTCTTTGCTTTTTCTTTTCAGGTAGGCGGTCACCTCCGATTTTGAATCGTTTTTTGATTTGACATGGGTCGACATTTATTAATATCTCCGCTAATTAGGGTCGCATCGTTTAGCAAATTAGATAACGTACATCTGCGATAAATTCTCTGTCCGATGGTACCTGTTCGAAGTCCGTGCGGCCATTAGTGACGGAGCCTTATCTGTTTCAAGCCGTTTCTCACAGACACACACACAGACGCGTACATATTTTAATAATATAAGAGATACTAAAATAATGTTTTGTATACGATATGGTATGGTTAATCTTGAGATTTACAGGCTTACATTGAAATGTTCAGATCTATTAAGAATTGCAGTTAAAATCTGAAAACTGCATTTTCTTTTGCGTTAAGCATTTTTAATATTTTCCAGCAATATTTAAGAGGTATACTATGAATTCTATCAGTCAATATGTATGCCTTTCAATCCTTCTGTCTTTCTTGAAAAGAAAAAAAAAAGGAGATGAATTTTATTTATAATTAATTTAAAATAAATAAATGAATAAATGTCAACGAGTAACAAACTTTATAATGAGGATAAAATATCTATCTATATATATTCTATGTTGCGTACTTGGGGGTTCGTGAGTTGTCCGAGAATGAAAGGCCAAACGTACAAAAATGCAGTAATTTATTCACAGAAAGTTCCAGAAAAATACAGGTCAATAAACCAAGTATCAGCTTCAATTCAAGCAGTAATCACAGCTTAAACAGCAGCTGTCAATAGCAAATCCACAGTACAAACTGTATAGCAATAACACTTGAAGCAAGTCTCTTCCAAAGAGGCTCAAGCAATGCAACATTGACAGAAGCTGATCTTAGACTGAACTGAACTGACTCTGACTGCCTTGGCGAGGAAGCGCTCCTTTTAACCCTTTTTAAGGCGGTGGTAAATATCTTACCACCACCTTTTGTGATTCCCAGCACCAAGTGGAAAATTATTTACCATCGCCCATTAGCAGAAAACATCCTTCGGAACCAGCGCTTCACGTTTCAGCCGGTAGATAGCAGTAGGGGCCTCGTAAACTGCTAAATTTCCTCTTTTTATCATTTTTCGAGCAAAATGTCGACAGTAAGCACGGGCTTTTTTGTATCTCTCAGTGTAATTATGAATAAAAATACGTTAGAAGTTATGTAATCATATTTTGTGTATCTTGAAGATATAATAGCTAGATTTTATTAAGTGTTTTGAAAGTTAATGCGAAATATTTTTATTTGTACGTATTTATAATTGGTGGTAACATATTTACCATTGCCTGCTTAGCGATTTTAGGGGTGGTATATAATTTACCACCGCCTGTATTGCAACTGATTCATCTGTTTCAGGAATGCATTTTGCTTAGCATAGTACTTGATATATATGTTTATATTTATGCTTATACTTATATATTACATCATTTATTTATAAAATTTATTATTACTAATATAATTGAGCATATTTTAGCGAATTTTTTTTTTTTTTTTTTGAATACATAAATATTTCGTTATTTAGAAATAATAATTCGAAATTGAATGTAACAAAAGTAATATTTTTATAAGACTTTTCAAGTGATTTTAAATAAAAGAAATTAACTCCATGTATATTTTACAATGTATATTTGTAATATTTTACATGGACGCATTGAAAAAAAAAAAAAAGTCTGAACGCCGAAGAAACTCTAGCTCTTTATTTTTCTCTGCCTTGATTTGAAGTTTATACAGGGTAAAAAGACGATGGTGCCATTTCGGAAGGATTGGGATATAGAGTTATAACAAATCTTACCAATGATTTGCACCCTACTTCTCCTCTTTTGGTGGTTTTTGATAATTTTTTCACTTCAGTTCCATTGATGGAAACACTGTTTTCAAAAAACATATACGCCATTGGTACCATCAGAACTGGTAGAAAATTCCTTCCTGAACCCATGAAGAAAAGTAAAAATTATTTTTTAAAAAATGAATTGCTGATGTTGGCATGTAGAGACACTGTTGCAGTGCAATGGCGGGTTACTAAGGTTGTTACTCTTCTTTCAACAGCCCATAATATGAATGAAATGGCAGAAGTAAGTAGAACCCAGGAAGATGGCTCTAAAAAGAAAGTTTCTTGCCCAAAAGCAATTGCAGATTATACAAGAAGTATAGGGGGAGTGGATAAATTTAACCACTTGAAATCTTCGTATAGCTCAAGTAGAAGATCAAGGAAGTGGTGGCATAGGTTATTTTATTTTCTTTTAGATGCTAGTTTAGTAAATTCCTATATATTGTATGTGGCTAATCATAACGTAGCTAGAAATTCGCATCTAGAAGTTAGGTTAAGAATAGCTCGTGGGTTAATAGGAGGATTTTGCAGCAAAAAGCGAAATTTGCAACCAAGATGGGTTGCAACGAAAAAGGAAATTGGCATTCCACAGGAAATCAGAACAACTAATGTAGGTACACACATGCCAGAAAAAGGGCAAACATAACATACAGAAGGTGCAAATATTGTAGCACCAAAACTAACCTGAAACGGACAAAAGTGATATGTTCAACATGTTATGTTCCAGTGTGGGCAGCTCCTTGTTTTATGTTGTTTCATCAAAATTATTAAAAATAATACATATGTAATTTACATTGTATTTGGTTTTCTACCAGTTATTTCATGTGTAATTAATATATTTTTAATTTTGAAATAACTACTAATAAATAGCTTTACAAAAATGCATATTTATTTCTGAAATTATTTGCATTTCATATTTTTTCTATTGAATAAGTCAGTAAAATGTCATTGCTTGTATTGGGCGGTGGTAAATATGTTACCACCCCTAATATAAACAAAGCTACAACAACAAAATAAAAAAAAATACTTTTTTTGGTCATAAATGAGCTTATTTTCTCTAATTATACCGCAAAATGGAAATTTTTAAAGAAAACGGCTTGTGCCCGTTAAAGGGATATACTGTTCCATGGAACCCAGATTTTTCGAGAAAACTCTAGAAAGTGGTCAACCAATCAACTTACAGCTTCCATATTTGGTACATCCCATATAAGGATTTTCTCGCCAAGGTCACCAAAAAAATCGCCAAGGTGGGAGAAAGTCGCCAAATTTAGCGCCAAATCCTTTACCTGCCTTATTGGGGCTTTTTAATGCGTTTTTAAGGGAAAATAAGGTTATTTTAACGCTAAAACGACTAGAAATGCACAAAATTAGCACTTTATCAATTTACTAAGCCTCTTTGAAAGAATTTATACAAAAATAAACACAATTATTTACAATTTTGTAACACTGCCCCCCTCCCAAGGACTGCACGTCCCGGGCAGTGCAACCCTTGGTCAAGAGGCGAAACTAAACAAATTTACACAATCTAAAATACAAGAACTAAGTTGCACATAAAGATAACATAGAAATATAAATTAAGTGGGGAATATTTACAAAATTCACAAATATGTACAAATATTTATATACAAATATTTACAGTGCGCATGCGCAAATTTTATCAGTATTTACATTTTTAATTTTAATATTACCGGTAATTGTGGTATTTGGCTAGCCTGTTATAGTGCACCACCTTCGGTTTTGATGAAGGTGTTTTAGTGATCCGCACCACTACATCATTCAGCCTTTTTAAGACTGTGTACGGTCCGTCCCAGTTGCACTGTAACTTGGGAGAGAGTCCTTTGCGTCGAACAGGATTCCACAACCAGACCGTCTCTCCTTCCTGGAACTCATGTTGTGTAGCCTTTAGATCGTACCTTGTCTTCATTTTCTCCGTTGCCATGTTAATCCGCTCCCGAGCAAAGTTGTGTACGTCCTCAAATCGTGCCTGGAGATCTTGGATGTACTCCTCGGGCGATGAAGGCGCATCGGGTGGACAACCAAACAGGAGATCACAAGGGAGACGAAGTTCACGTCCGACTAGCATCTGGGCTGGAGTATAGCCAGTGGTTTCATGGACAGCACTTCGATAAGCCAGCAGGAATAATGGCAACTTCAAGTCCCAATCTTGCTGGTTCCTTGATACTAGAAGTGAGAGGTTATTCAGGATGGTACGTTTGAACCTCTCGACCATGCCGTCCGACTGGGGATGTAAGGGTGTTTTCCGGGTTTTGTCTATGTCGAGTAGTTGACACAGTCCTTTGAAAACATCAGAGGTAAAGTTCCTACCTTGGTCGGTATGAAGTTGTAGGGGCGTGCCGTACCTTGACACCCATTGCTGCACTAGGACTTCTGCGACTGTGCATGCCTCTTGATTGGGAATGGGATATGCCTCAGGCCACTTGGTGAAATAGTCCATCACGACGAGGATGTATTTATTTCCACTGGAGGTCCGTGGCAAAGGACCCAAGATGTCGATTGCAATCCGTTCAAATGGTGCTCCCACGTTATACCGTTGCAGACTTCCTCGACTTCGTTTCTGCGGGCCTTTACGTGCCGCACAAGCATCACAGGATTTACACCATTTCTCCACATCCTCCTTTGCCTTGCACCAGTAGAAGCGTTCCCGAACTTTCTGCAGAGTCTTCATTACCCCAAAATGGCCTCCGGTAGAGCTACTATGCAGTTGTTCTAAAACAGCTGGAATTTTTGATCTTGGTAATACAGTCTGCCATCTGAAGCTTTTCCCATCATCAGATTCCCACTTTCTGTATAATACGCCGTTTCTGATATGAAGAGAGTCCCAAAGTGCCCAATAACTTTTCGTAATGGGACTGAATCTGGAAATGTCCTGCCAGGTAGGTCTGTTGCTGGTCGTCTCCTTCAGCTGTAATATTGGCTTTATGTCAGGATCTTCCAACTGGGCTTGTCTAAGTTCTTCGTCACTCCATGGATCGGGATCTTGATCTAATGGTGTTGAGACAGTAATTTGGCAGGCAACCAGATTTATCGGCAAGTATTTCTGTTCGGCTCTAGAGCAGTACTTGCAGCTTTCCGAGCAGGGCTTCCGTGACAAGGCATCTGCATTACCATGTAGAGTCCCTTTACGATGACGTATCTCGAAGTCATATTCCTGCAGGCGTTGTATCCACCTGGCAATCTGTCCTTCCGGGTTCTTCAACTGGAGCAACCACGTTAAAGATGCATGGTCAGTCCGGAGCAGGAATCTTCTGCCATAGAGGTAATGATGGAAATGTTCTATGGCTTTTACGATGGCGAGTAGCTCTTTCCTGGTGGTACAGTAATTTCGCTCTGGTTTAGATAGGCATTTACTCCAATAGGCAATGACATGTTCTTGACCATCAATTTCCTGCGACAGAACAGCACCGACACTCTCATGGCTGGCATCTGTATCAAGTATGAACTGTCTGTCGGGCTGTGGATACGTTAAGATAGGCGATGATGTTAAAGCCTCTTTAAGTCGCTTGAACGCTTTTTCACATTCATCTGTCCACAGGAACTTCTGTTTGGCTTCCGTCAGCTTGTGGAGTGGTCTGGCAATATTTGAGAAACCCTTGACAAACTTCCTGTAGTAAGGGCATAACCCCAAGAAACTTCGTAGTTGGTGTACATTTTCAGGGCGACTCCAGTTCTCGACTGCAGAGATCTTCTCAGGATCAGTTCTCACACCTTCGGCAGAGATGATATGGCCAAGGTAGCTCACTTCACGACGGAACAAGTTACATTGCCAGGATTCAATTTGAGGTTCGCCATTCTGAGTTTCTCAAGCACCTTTCGGATGTTTCGTAGATGGTCTTCAAAGGTGCGCCCCACAATGATAATATCATCCAAATACACCAGACAGGCTTCAGAGGAAAGTCCTGTTAGCACTGTCTCCATAAGGCGTTCCAAGGTAGCAGGTGCATTACATAATCCGAATGGCATAACTTTAAATTGCCACAGTCCTCTTCCCGTGGTGAATGCAGTCTTCTCACGATCACCAGGATGTAACTCTACTTGCCAAAAACCGCTCTTCAGATCCAAAGTCGAGAACCATTTATTGCCAGCAAGTGTGTCTAATGTGTCGTCAATTCTGGGAAGAGGGTAACTGTCTTTCTTCGTGATGTCATTCAAACGACGATAATCCACGCAAAATCTTGTTGAACCATCCTTTTTCCGCACCAGTACTATGGGAGAGGCCCAAGGACTCGTTGATGGCTCGATCACATCATTGTGCTGCATTTCACTTAGAAGTTCAGTGACCTCTTCCTGTTTAGCAAATGGAAGTCTTCTTGGATGTTGTTTGATTGGAGGATGATTTCCTGTATCAATTCTGTGCTGGGTGATGTTCGTTCTCCCGACGTCTTCAGGTGTTCGGAGAAAAAAGGTCTTTAAATTCTTGGAGTAGCTTCTCCGCAGCACATCTCTGTTCCTTTCCTAACTCTGCATTCTTGGGTAATTCCGTTATTAATTTGGGTTGATTGCGTGGGGTGGTTTATGCATGTTACAGGAGTGCAGGCTGCTAACACCTCATCCTTCTTCACTGTTCGGACCTTATCGCTGACGTTTGCGACTCTCACAGGAATAGTACTCTTTGAGAGATCAACTAGAGATGAAGCTACCAGAACTCCTCTTGGGCTATTGTCTGTATTCGGGTATTCAATCAGTCCATAGCGGAAGTATGGCTTGGTAGGTGGTGTTCCTAAAACTATTGTCTCTGTGTGTGGAGGGATGGAAATTTCAGACATGGCTGTTATCTGGCAAATTGTCTGAAAGTCTTGATTTTCAGTGTTGAACACAGCGATGTCTTCCGAACTCGAATGCAGTTCATTATTCTTGAAGTCCAATTTAAAGTTAAATTTTCTCAGGAAATCAATTCCAATGATTAAAGGATCTCTTATATCAGTCACATATGCCATATGATGGTAACTGGCATTCCCAAAAGTGATGGTCAAGTTCATTTTTCCATATATTTTGATTTCGTCTCCGGTCACAGTCTGGAGTTTAACACAGAGCGGCGTCCAGATGATCTTCTCTTTTAGTTCTTGAGCCAAATCCGCTCTAATGATGGTCACGTTGGCTCCCGTGTCCAGAATCATCCGGCAGGCGGTGTTGTTAACTTGGCCATAGACGTAAAGTCCATTATCGCCGCCACTCATCGATGAAACATGAAATACGGTAAATTGGGGCTCTTTAATTTCAGGCAACCTCCGCCCCGCGAGATGGCCTCCTCTTAGTTTCCCTGCAGTGATGTTGAAGCCGGGTGATTTCCTATAGTTGGTCGCATAGGGCAGTTCCTCTTCACATGACCATCCCCTCCACAGCCCCAGCACTTTATTTGCTGATCCTTTATTTCCTTATTATTCTCCAGGCTGCGCAATCTCTTTAGGATCTCTGCGATACTTCTCTTCATTTCATTTTCATAAGCAGGCGTATCGTTTAAAGAGACTGCTCTTATGGTATGGCGGTCTTTACGTGAGGCTTGTTGGGCTGCTTCTATCCTAAGTGCATAGCCAAAAGCTGATTCTACGTCTCTGATGTTGGAGAGTCTCAGCGCTTTTTGAATTTCTGGATCACGAACAGCATCGATAAAGTACTGAAGAGCTAAGTCGTTTCGAATGTCAGCATGACAGTCTGAGAATGCTAGGTGTGACAGTCTCTGAATGTCCGCTGCCAGCTCTTGCAAACTTTCGCCCGTTTTCTGGTAACGGGACTTCAGCTGGAGGCGACTATAGTCCTTAGAACACTTCTCTCCGAACCGTAGCTCCAGTGCTCTAGTCAAGGCCTCGAAGTCGTTCCTTTCTTCTTTAGAAACACTTCTCAGTATCTCAACTGCATCTCCCCGTAATGCTGCTGCTAAGTGGACTGACTTGGCGGTAGAGTCCCAGCCGTTAGCTTCAGCTACGATGGAAAACTGCGTCTTATATACATGCCAGGAGGAACTGCCATCGTAGGTAAATAGCTTAATAGATTCCTGATTCTGGATTCTTCTCTCTTTCTTTTCAGTTTCCTGGGGCATGGATTCTAACTTTTCTTCCACTTTTCTCTCCAGATCTTCCTCCATTCTCTTCAGTTTACCTTCTATCTCTGAAAACCTTCCTTTCAGTTCCTGATCAAAATTTTCTTTAACTTTCTCCTCGAAACTCCGTTCTATTTTCGTAACACTCTCTTCAACCTTCATAACATTTTCTTCTATCTTCATAGCTTTCTCTTCAACGTTCATAACATTTTCTTCTATCTTCATAGCTTTCTCTTTAAAACTTTCTTCTATTTTCAAAACTTTCTCTTCAAAATTTTCTTCTATCTTTATAACTTTCTCTTCTATTCCATCCATTCTATTTTCCATCACCGTTAATTTACCCTCGATTGATTCTTTCACCGTTGAAAGCTCTCTCTTCATCTCATCTTGATTAGATTTAATTTCTTCCTGAATTCACCCATATAGTGTCTTTCAACTCTCTTTGCGATGTTTCCATTTTCTCTATCAATCCGGTTTCCATCTTTTCCTGTCCGGCTTTCATTTCATTCATCTCTTGACTCAGGCTATCTTTCATCTCTCTCTGTCCTTCTTTCATTCTTTCGATCAATCCGGTTTCCATCTTCTCCTGTCCTGTTTCCATTTTCTCTATCAATCCAGATCTTAACTCATTCATCTGAGCAGTGAGACCTTCTAGAATTTTTTTCATCTCTTGCTCCATAGCTCTCGTTATCACCATTCACAGACAATCCCCGCTTCTGACACCAGAAATGTTGCGTACTTGGGGGTTCGTGAGTTGTCCGAGAATGAAAGGCCAAACGTACAAAAATGCAGTAATTTATTCACAGAAAGTTCCAGAAAAATACAGGTCAATAAACCAAGTATCAGCTTCAATTCAAGCAGTAATCACAGCTTAAACAGCAGCTGTCAATAGCAAATCCACAGTACAAACTGTATAGCAATAACACTTGAAGCAAGTCTCTTCCAAAGAGGCTCAAGCAATGCAACATTGACAGAAGCTGATCTTAGACTGAACTGAACTGACTCTGACTGCCTTGGCGAGGAAGCGCTCCTTATATACTGTTCCATGGAACCCAGATTTTTCGAGAAAACTCTAGAAAGTGGTCAACCAATCAACTTACAGCTTCCATATTTGGTACATCCCATATAAGGATTTTCTCGCCAAGGTCACCAAAAAAATCGCCAAGGTGGGAGAAAGTCGCCAAATTTAGCGCCAAATCCTTTACCTGCCTTATTGGGGCTTTTTAATGCGTTTTTAAGGGAAAATAAGGTTATTTTAACGCTAAAACGACTAGAAATGCACAAAATTAGCACTTTATCAATTTACTAAGCCTCTTTGAAAGAATTTATACAAAAATAAACACAATTATTTACAATTTTGTAACAATATCCTAATAGTAAATAATATCCAGTAATTATATATATATATATATAATTACTGTGTATATTTATTTATACGCAGTCAACTATCGCTTTTACATCTTTCATTTATTCGACTTTTACGTTTATATATCTATTTTGTGCAAGTATAGTTAAAATCTATTCCTGTTGAACACAACGCAAAATTGCTTGGTTTATACGATGCGAATATCGATTATAAACCTTTTTCCTCTTTTCTAGTATTAGCCAGCTTTATACCTCAGTCCTTATTTCTCAGTTCTCCTGTTATTAATTATCTTAAATTTCTTGAGAAATTTCATTGTTATGTTTATTACTGTTAGTCTTTTTACGTCGCTCTAAGGAAAAAACAAGAACGAAAAATCCTGCAGTACGCATCGATTATTAACACTTTCCAACTGTACGTACGTGTTGTATCATACAACTTTTAATGTTCTTTGCCTACGTTATCACACAACAAACAAAAGCACTGAAAAGTATACAGACAGACAAATTGAATTTAAAATCACTCTTCGACGTTGTTGGAATGAGTTAAAAAGCTTAACGCAAAAGAAAATGCAGCCTTTACATTATAATTGTAGCCCTTTATGAATCTAAATATTTTAGAGTAGCCCTGTAAATCTGAAGGTTAATCATATGATATTCTATACAAAACATTATGTTATAATATTAAGAGTACATGTAAATTTCTGTATGATTATTAAAGTAGAAAGTTATTTACATGTGATTTTTAATAATGTCTGTCCTAAAACGCAAAGTATTGGTATTTTTTTGGTTGTTCCTGTACACAGTTGTACATAGCCTGTTAATGTCATTTTAAATAGGTCCATAGTGAAGTTCACTAACATATAACATTTTTAAAAATTTGAGAAAATATTTACGAACGCTGGGGGCGGGAGACAGCCAAGTAGAAAGCTAGACAGATGCACAAACAGAAATTATATTCACAATTAAAAATTGTTATAAACTGTTAAAGACTGTTAATGTAAACGGAAGTACAATACCAGAAAAGTTTTGCAAATAGCTCTTAATGTAACTGAATATTTTTGTGTGGCCCTATAAATCAATTATTCTTCATACTATATTTTATAGAAAGTGCATATGAAGAGCATATTTCAATTTCATTAAGCTTTGTGCAAAGTAAAGTTATTAAAATTTGGTTTCTAAAAATAAATCTTACGGAACGCAGTGCTTAGAAATATTTTTGGGTGACACTGTACACAAACCAGCAGAGGTATTTACACGATTTTCAATAGGAAAATCCGATAGTGAACTTGAATAACATATTTAAATTTCATAAAGATTTGTGTATAGTAAAGGTATTGAAATATGGTTTATAAAAATACCTCCCATAGAACACAATGCTTTAGAATACTTTCGGATGTCCCTGTACAGAAACCAGTAGAGCTACGCACTCCATTTTCAATAGTGAACATTCAATAGTGAACTTGAATAATATATATCAATTTCATTAAGATTTGTGTACAGTAAAGGCATTCAAATATGTTTTATAAAAATACCTCCCATAGAACACAATGGTTTAGAATACTTTCGAGTGTCCCTGTACACAAACCAGTAGAGGTACGCCCTCCATTTTCAACAGGGAACATCCGACAGTGAACTTGAACAACATATATCAGTTTCAAGAAATTCTGAAAATATGTACGGGAGTTAGAGCGTGGACAGACGGATAAGCAGACAGACAAATCGAAGTCATTAACACTTTTCAACCTTGTTGGAAAGTGTTAAAAAGCAACAACAAATTTATTCGTAATGCTAAATTTAATATCCATAGACAATCAGTGAATCAGATGTTTGTTTATTAAAGATATTTTGCAATTAATGTCTGTCTTCAATGTTTAATATTACTTAGTAATATATTTTTATTCGAGTTCAATTCAAGCAATGGCAATTAGTACTTTTATTTTAAAACTTATTTACTATCTTCAAAAAATATAAACACGTATATAATTCATTAAATACAATAATAATTAAATAACGTTAACACTTCTTTTGTAACCGTTTTTTTTTTTAGCTCTTATAACTCTTAATAAAAATTTTAAGTCTTTTAAAATATCTTTTATGTCACTCCCTTGAAAAATGTGTATGGTTTCAAACTAAAACTAGTATGTTGTGGCCACCACATGACTTTCTTCTATCTTTTCCTATACAAATTCGCTCAGCAACAATAATTAAAAAAAAAAAAAAAAAGTGGGACTTGGACAAAATTTTGGGTAAAATATGAAAATTATTCTAAGTTTGTCAAAACACGGAAACCGTGGGACTTTGACAAAATTAGGGGAAAAAAGCAAAAATTAGTTTAAGTTTGTCAGAACACGGAAACCGTGGGAGTTTGATAAAATTAAGGGGAGAGAGAGAGAAAAAAAAAAAAAAAAAAGATTTTTTTTCTAAGTTTTTTTTTCGTAAAAAGTAAAAAAAATCGATAACTTTGTTTTAAATTATCCCAGATTTATAGTTCAACCATTCGTTTTAAAGGTACTGACGAGACCTTTCGAAAGATACCCATCTTGAAAATTTTTGCCTTTATCACCCTGTTGAAAATTTAGATAAAGCGGGATGGCAACGCAACCTGTAAGACGATTTTTACCAAAAGTTGATAGGCACTAATTTATGTCAAGGTGCAACTACATACCAATTTGTATGAAATTCTGTGCAGTAGTTCCAGAGATACAGTTGCCACAAAATTTTGTCACACACACACACACAGACAGACAGACAGACAGACAGACAGACAGACAGACAGACATTTTCTAAAAATGGTAAAATCGTGTTCTACATCTCTCAAAACGTGTAAATCCATCAAAAACCCGAAATCGAAAATTTTTACGAATCCAATACTTTCTTCTATTGAAGATAGAAGAAAGTAAAAATAACACATCTTTTCTACTCGCAGCCCTTCTACTCTTATCTGTCTTCATACATCATACGTTCATACATCTGATTCTCATCTATTGTCATTTTTCGAAGAACACACCTGTAAGTAACTTTAAGGGGTTTTCTGTAATTTTAAAAGAAGAATATGCAGGAATGAATTCTTCTCCTTTAAATACCCATGATGTATTTAAAGGGGTGGGCAAAAAAACCATTAATCCTCATGGATCACTTGAGGTTGTGAAATGTGGGAATACACGAAATTTAGGTGGTAACAATTCATTTTAAACTTTTCATACTTTTTAGTGCGAATCAAGCTAATAGAAAAAGTCTTTAATTAAAAAAAAATAATAATAATAATAATATTTTTTTAATTTTTAAATCTACACTTTTTTTTTAAAAAAATATTTTTCACCAAAAGACTAAGAAGAGAAATGTCAAGCTGAAGTACATAGCTGCTAACATTCCTAATTTTTATGTCGGATGTATCCACCAGTATTTTTAAAAAGGAATCTGTCACGTATATTTTTGACGAATCAATAGAATTAAATGAACTGAGAACTTTCTGGTATGAAGCCTCCGTTGAAAACAAAGGAGACTTGGCGTCGATCTCAAACTTTGCATTGAGATGTTTTTCCTTCAAATACATTCTGAATTAGAAAATAGTTCATTCACTTGTCCATTAATATTGTTTTGAATAACAAAATATTGTATGCAGATATATGTTAGAGAAATTAAGAAGGCAATTTTGCTTTTTAAAAAATATAAAAGACTGTGCTAGGATCATAATAATACTTATATATTAACACTACCAAACAGTACAATAAACGTTACAATATATCGCATTTAAACAAATATATATATATATATGGTCCACAGTAGAACATAATACAACGTTTCTGTTTATGTAGGAAGTCAGTAGAATCAAACAGTAGAATCTCGTACAGCGCGCTCCCCCAAAACACGATTTCGTATAAGGCGACGAAAAATCTGCGACTATTACTCATACTAGAGCTCCTATAATTTTAAAATACATTTTTTAATATTATGTCATATTGTCAAGAGAAAATATATATATATATATTATTACTAAAAATATTTACCGGCTACTTAGTATTTTTCAAGCTGTTGTGAGCTCAGATATATATGTATGTATATAAATTAGATTACAAACAGCCTACTATTTAAAGAGTTAAAAACTTTATTAATTAATTTATTTTTATTTTCTAAAAATATAGATAACTGAAATCATAAAATATTCGCAAAATTCAGCTATGATTGATGCAAAGAATAATAATAAACAATATTCCTTAAAAAAAAAAAAAAAAAAAAAAAAAAAAAAACATACCAAAAAGAAAAATATGAAAAATATAAGGTATTAAATACATAACTTTGTACTAGTCTTTTTTTTTTTAATTGAAAATTGTTAAGGATTTAACAGGAAAAAAAAAATCAGTTCGCATCTGACATTGTTTACAGATTAGTTAACATTGGCGAACACTGTCAAAAATTTCGCCAACAACCCTAGTAAATTTCATAACCACACAATTCTTTTAATCCTTTCAAAAATGCAATTTTTTTTTTAATTAAATCTGTAAATGAGACATTTAAATGTTTTTCAGAATCTTAATATAAATCTTAAATCTTAAAAATAAAGTTTTTTTTAATTATTATTATTATCAAATAGGTAACATTTCAGCTTTTGAGCCTCGGAACCCATCCATCTCTACAATTTTAAATCCATTTTTCTCCTTTTTGGCTTCATCAGTTGAAAACTTAAAGAATCAAAATTTGTCACGAGAATGATTTGTGCAATTAACGGCTGCACAATCGCCCATATTTCACATAAACAATTATCTGAAAATACGTTTAAAAACAATCACGCGCAATTCACACTCTACAGGAGAATGTAGTTATGGTAACCTTTGAGCGTAAGAATGGCGGATGCGTCAGCTCTCTATGTAGGAGTCTTAACTCATACAATGCGATACAGAGTCCCGTATAGGTATAACGCGTGAAATAAAGGAAGTTAGATTCGCATACGATGACGACATCTTTTCTACTTTCAACCTGTTCAAGGAAGGATTGCTCCGTTACTATGCCAAGACCCGACGCTTTTGGTCTCATTGCGGAATGAAATCGTCTGCTCAATGTATGTCTCCCATAACGCGATTTTCTATTACGTGGAACGTATTCCCCGCGTTATACGAGAGTCTACTGTATATATGTCAATCGGCTGAGGTCACCGCACTCTCCTATGTCCGGCATTCTAACTCATAAACCATTAGGATTTGTCTCTCCAGAGTGGCAACGGCGCTTCACCCAAGATTCTTTTAGGAATCTGGCAGCAGCGAACAAGATCATAGAATAATAATATTATTCTATGGTCATAGACCTATTATAAGAGTGGATGGGACAATGGCAACCTTTTTTAATGGCAAAGATAACTCATAAAAAGGTCATGTGAATGTTGATCTACAGGAAGCCAAATTGGCTAATATTGAAATTTACTCGCCATGCTCTAAAGCACTGCTTTTTATTAAGCAGACGGTATTTTCACATTTTCTTTGAAAGTTCTTTTTAAAATTTTTATGTCACTTTAAAAGTTAGATTTTTTTAAATTTAAAAAGAATTTTATAGCAAAAAATAGTAATTAGATGTATTTTAAAACCCCTAAAAGTTATGTTAAATAAGGATTTTATTTCACAGGTAAAATTCTTTTTAATATTTTATTATTTCGTTCTTTTTAAGTAATTATTTTTATAAAATGCTTACAATTGTTATACTTATTTCTCTAAATTGAATTAGTTTAAGTATATTATATCTTATGTTATTTCAAAAATGCCCATAATTATTTATGAGAGTTAAAACGAGTATAGACAAATCAAAGTTATAAAAACTTTTGAACTTTGTTAGATGTTAATAACAAGGTAAAAATAAATTTCAGCAGCTGTAATATTTTACACTAGTTTTGCTTGTTAGTATCTTTTAATAATAATAACAATATATGTATTTATATTCAAAATAAAAAAATTGCCAATAGCGCGATAAATGCCATAAAAGGTAACCTTTTTCAACATTCACATGGTTTCATCTTTGTACCTTTTCTTATATTCCCTTAATAATGGAATGCTCCATCCACACTTATAATAGGTCTATGTCTATGGTTGAGATACCCCGCCGAATATATCTGCAGAGTGTGAGTTGAGCTAGGGAGGAGAGAAGGTTAATTCTGTTCTGCAGCTGAGTGCTGGCTGAGATTACTAATATTCTGAGCTATTCAACTAATAATCATCTGATTTAGAGTCCCTCTGTTGATAACCCCCCCTTCCCTCTATCCAGCCTCCTCCTTCCATTTTTATATAGATGTATTACATAATAAGGAATAAATAAAAATGATGTGTTGAGTCATGTGTGATGCAAATAAGACGTTGAGGCTCCTGATCTGCAGATCCACTAGTATATAATTTGGTTATACGTATTTGTAATTATGTGCATTATATAGTATCTTTACATCAGTTATACACTTAAAATTACATCAAAACAAATTTCTGCTTACAGCTTTTTTTTTTTTTTTTTTGAAAAATGTTCTCACCTGTTGAAAACTAAACCCAACCCACAGTAAAAAAAAAAAAAAAAAAACAGTCAGTCCAACTCGAACTGCAAGAGAATAAATTTATTCTACCAGGTCGAGTAAAATTGAGTTACCCAACACAATGCAGCATTTCATGACCCCCTCTCTTAACTATCATGACCCGTTGCTGAAATTTATGACATTTCCATGACTTTCATGATCCATTGCTGAATTTAATGATTTACTAGATATTTAGATCAGTGTTCTAGATTTATGTTAAAACCAGCAGTACCTATTAATTTATCATCGCCTTTAAGAGCAATTCCCCAATACTTCTTCTCTTATCATGACTTTCGTGGCC
This sequence comes from Salticus scenicus, assembly GCA_963930645.1. Taxonomy (NCBI): domain Eukaryota; kingdom Metazoa; phylum Arthropoda; class Arachnida; order Araneae; family Salticidae; genus Salticus; species Salticus scenicus. Next base: position 312,527,774 of record OZ005655.1, read on the forward strand.
TAGTAGACACCCTGTCAGTGTAAACGAATGATATCCATACCACAAAACATGCTTCTATGCATATAAAAAAAATTTCATTTTATTTTGTTAAGAGCAACCTATAAACGTTACTCTGAGCTCACAAAAAAAATTCCTCAATAGACGTAATGTATTTTTGAATTCTCTTGGACGGATCGTTTGCTTGATCTCAACGAAAAGTTCAGTGCAGCATTCTCATATCATATTGATTTAGAATACCAAGTTTCGACTTTTTGGCTACTATTTGTTATTGAAATAGGCTGATGAAAGGCACACACAGACCAACCGCTCAAAACACAATTTTTGGATTCCGGAAATCTGAAAACATGTAAATATAACAAAAACGCAATTTCGAAAATCTGACCCAAAAATAATATTTTCTGTCCTGTTATACGGGTAAGAGAAAGTAAAAAAACACAATTTCTAAGATATCGTTGTAGAAAGTAACGTGGACTTCTTTTGGACATGGAGTGTAGGGTGGCCATGTCTTCTCGAAATTCGATGAGAGTTCCTATTTTGAAATCGTTTTAATAAGTTTTGAAAAATTGTAACAAGGAAATAATTTATCATTATACCTTTTTAGTATTTTAACCCTCATTTACTTACCTCCGTAATTGGCTTATCATAATGCATTTTAATACTATTTTATGATAAAGTTACTCTAATAGGATCATCATGACGTAGTGGTGCACTTCTATGAGAAATAATCCGGTGTGTCACTCACACGACTTTTTCTTACCGTGCATTTCAATACTATAGAGACAAATTGCAGATTAAGTAAACTATAAGTTCAATAAGGAAAGATAATAAAACTCAATCTACTTCAAAAACATTCTAAAATAGGTTTAGAAACAGTTTTATTCAACATATGAATCTGTGTAACCCCCCCCCCCCCCCAATTCAATTACAGTGCCTACATTTATTTAAAAAACTAGTATGTTGTGGCCACCACAAGACTTTCTTCTATATTTACCTATACATATTCAACCAGTAACAATATTTAAAAAAAAAAAAAAAAAAAAAAAAAGTACGATTTTTTTTTTTTTCTAAGTTTTTTTTTTTTTTTTTTTTTTTGTTAAAAGTGAAAAAAATCGATAACTTTGTTTTAAATTATCACAGATTTATAGTTCAACCATTCGTTTTAAAGGTATTCACGAGACCTTTCGAAAGATACCCATCTTGAAAATTTATCCCCCCCGGGGGGGTACTTCCCCCCCAGGGGGGGAAGCGATGCCCCCCATGCAGAAAATTTTTTTCCTAGTTACATACTACTATTATCAATAATTCATATTAATTTTACAATCACAAGTTTAAAACAACTCTAATTATGCACATTTATACGAATTTTTGTCTTATGCTGCCATGTTAAAAATTTAGATAAAATGCTATCACAGCGCCACCTGTTGAGCTATTGATCCCCAAACATAATCAGCACCAGTTTATGTCGGGAACCAACTAAATACCAAGTTTGGTTAAATTTCGTTAAAAAAAAAAAAAAAAAAAAAAAAAAAGTGTTTTTTTTTGTTAAAAGTAAAAAAAAATCGATAACTTTGGTTTAAATTATCACAGACTTATCGTTCAACCATTCGTTTTAAAGGTATTGACGAGATCTTTCGAAAGATACCCATCTTGACACTTTGCCCCCCCGGGTGAGAACTTCCCCCCCCCCGGTGGGGGGGGGAACCGATGCCCCCACATGCACAAAAATTTTTTCCTAGTTAACTACTACTATTATCAACCTGATCTTTCGAAAGATACCCATCTTGAAAATTTACTTCCCCGGGGGGGGATTTTCCCCCCCCGGAAGGGGAACCGATGCCCCCCCATGCACAAAATTTTTTTCCTAGCTAACTACTACTATTATCAATAATTCATATTAATTTTACAATCACAAGTGTAAAATAACTCTCTTTATGCCAATTTATACGGAATTTTGTCCTATGCTGCCATGTTAAAAATTTGCATAAAATGCGATCACAACGCCACCTATTGAGCGATTGATCCCAAAATCTAATCAGCGCCAGTTTATGTCAGAGTGCAACTAAATACCAAGTTTGGTTAAATTTCATTCATTGGTTCGTGAGATACAGCGTCCACAAAAAAATGATACAGACAGACAGACAGACAGACATTTTCTAAAAACTATTAATTCGTGTTCTCCATATCCCAAAACATGTAAATCCATCAAAAAGTGGACTTCGAAAATTTTCGCGAATCCAATACTTTCTCTATATTACATATAGAAGAAAGTAATAATAATTAAAATGAAGGCTCTTACTCATCTGCCTTCAAACTTGCCAATCTGATCGAATTTTTCAAGTGTCAATCTAATACGAACTTCAAAATGAAATATATTTTATCTTCCTGCAGTTATTTGCTCTTAGGTTTTGCTGACAACAGATATACATACAGATCAAACACAAATAATTGGACTTCCGTATTCCGGGCACCCAAGATGTGGTATTATACAGAAAATCAGAGTTGAAAAAAAGAACATTAAAAAATACTTTGTTTGCAGTGTGGATATGAGAAATTTATTTTCCTTCCCGAGTAGCGCACGTCGACATTGTAAAACGTAGCAAAGCACATCCATCCACTACATTTAATAAAAAAGCACGCTTACCTTAATTTTGGGTGGCCCTGCTTATTGCCAATAAACGATATGCACATCACATTGTTGTTTTAGCGATTTCGAAAACTAAGATGATTATTGATTGAAGACCTGTTACCTATAATTTTTAATTGGGATGGAGAAATTGTTCCACAATATTAGTCCGAACAATCATGAACAATAAAATATATTGTCTAATCCAAATAAATTTTACAGAAGAAACTATAAGATGAATATATATAGACACACCTTTTTGGATAGCAATATCTAGATGGGCACGGGGAGTGCAGACAAAACGGCGAAGCTTCCCTTTAACACCGAAGCTGAAGCAAAAGTGATAAAAATTAAAAAGTGAACTAGAGAAGTTTGCCAAAAACATTAATTACAAAAAGAACTTTCGCCAAATTAGGACGCCGCAGCATCAGCAACATCAGTTTTTTAAGTCAGTTAGGAAGATTTATGTATATTATTTTCAAATAGATTTTTCTCGCCAAAAGTACGTTATACTTTATTATAGGTTAACCGTAAAATTCGTTGAGTTATTGTGATAAATCAATTTAATTCTGAAATTGCGGAATATCAAGTTAGATGACACATAATAATTCATGCTGACGCCAGATATAATGACACATTTCCTCGAGTTTCGATGATGAATTGACAGATTTAGTATTATGAAAATAATAATAACTTTTATTTCTCGCGTTTCAAATCAATTCCTGAAAATGTATATTAACCGATGATAGACTTATTGCATATGCGTTAATGAATCACAAGCAGCTGCAACATACAACGGTACTTATTATTTTCATTCCGTTCTTATACATTTATTTTTGTTGTTGGAATGAAGAGATGATTCAAGGCTATTTCTTTTTTCTATCTGCAATATTTGAAAGAATGTAACATTCGCTTTTGGAGAAAATCTTTTCGTTTTGAAGAAGCCTTTTAAAAAAAGGAAAAAATAAATAATTTTAAGAAGTTAAATGCAATTCAATTTTAAGAAAGAATGTGGGATTTTTCAATATCACAATTGTGTACGTAAATTTAGATTTATACGAAAAACACCTAATGCAAAATGAGAAACTTCCAGCAATTTCCAAGTAGAGTCCCAACGTATCCAAATGCTTTGGGTAGCTCTGTAAACGATTCATAAATGATTTCTACGCCACGATCCACACAAAACATACTTTTGTGCATATAAAAAAATATGTTCATTTCATTTTGTTTAAGGCAGCGTATAGAGGTTGTTACACTGTACTTTCTAGAAATTTCCCCGTAGCCGTAATGATATTTCTTGAATGTCCTTGTAACACAATACCAATTTGCTTGATCTCAACGAAAAGTTGAGTGTAGCATCACTATAGGGTGCAGATTTTGAATACCGAGTTTATATTCCTTGCTACTATTTGTTCGTGAAATACGCTGATCTCTCTCTCTCTCTCTCACACACACACACACACACACACACAGACCAACCGCTAAAAACATGATTTTCATATTCAAAGGTCCTCAAAAACATGTCAATATAACCAGGGGCGTTACGTGAAAATTTGATTGGGGGGGAGGGGGGGGGAGAGACCCGACGTTTGGCTCCCTTTCGTATTCCTCATCTAAAAATGCCACCTGCATGCTTTCAGGGATGTTGCCATCTGGGGGACCGAGGGCACAGGCCCTCTCGTCGGATAATACGTGGTACTCTCCCCCCCCCCTTTGGGGCACATTCCTAAAATCCGCCGGCGAAAAAAAAAAAAAAAAAAAAGATTTTTTTTTTTTTTTTTTAGATCTTTGGAATATTTAAATGTTTTTCAGAGAATCTATATATTAATACGGAGACATGAAATGTCTCGCATGTTTTTAGCCTACTTTCAATAAAAGGGAGGGTTTACAAGTAGTATCGTTCAAAAGCTAGGGTTAATGTTCTTTGCAGAAATATATATATTCTCGTACGAGGCTAAAAAAAAGTATCTTTTTTAGGACAACAGGAGTGTTGATAGTAAGAAAGCCCCACAGAACTGGCATTTTAAAGTAATAATTACAAAACTTTGAATAAACACCATAAAATGCAATAAACTCGCAACGATTGTTTCGGGTCAGAAGAACGCACAACCCTTCGTCGGGCGAACAAAGCAGGCACGAGTGCTACAGTCAAAGCGGTAACGCGCATTGCATTTTATAGTGTTTATTCAAAGTTTGTAATTATTAACAAGAGTATTGGTTTGAGACAAAGTAAAACAATTGAAAAAGATTTTTTTTTTCCCTTTGCCAACAAGTTTAAATGATATTACATTGAGGTAAAACATAAAACTTTCAAAATAAATTTTAAGAAATGAAAGTAGTTACTGTTGCTAGGGGAAGCAACTTCATATTTTTAGAGGGGACAATACCTAATCTTGCCAACAGCCGTGACCCATGTTAATCTATGAGAAAGTTTATTTCATAATTATTGTAACCTAGTGTATTTTTTAATTCTGTTTTCATACTCAGAAAATTTACAATCGTTAATTTTTTTTCCAAAAAAGGAATATTATTATTATTACTAGTATATAACCCCGTCAAAAATGACGGAATGTGAACGATAAATCTTGAAAACAATGTTTAGATCATGATGGTTACCACGTGATCATTTAAATGTATTTTCAATTTTTGTTTATAAATCAAATGTGTTTCGATATTTTATAATTTTCGTTCTTTGTGAGGTCTAACTGTAATAGAGACAGTGTCCGGAGATGAGAAGTCGTGTAGAACCACACCAGATTGTAAAAATGTGAGAAAAATTGCAACTTTGGCCTTTATCATGGTATTGTGAGGTCTAACTGGAACGTTTCCGGCTGCAATCTTTAAGAGACAGTGTCCGGAGATGAGAGAAGCAGAGCTGCCAACCTAATCCGGCAAATTGTTAGTACCGCCTCTTTTTCTACACCACTTAATTTTTAGAGAAATTCTCTTCAAATGTATCTACGATGAATTAAGAAGAAAAATACTCTAAAAATTAAGTGGTGTAGAAAAAGGGGCGGTACTAACAATTTGCCGGATTAGGTTGGAAGTTCTGGAGAAGTCGTGTAGAACCGCACCAGATTTTTAAAACGTGAGAAAAATGGCGGCTTTGGTCTTTCTCATGGTTCTGTGAAGTCTAACTGCAACGATTCCGGATGCAATCGTTAAGAGACAGTGTCCGGAGTTAAGTGAAGTCGTGTTGAGCCGCAGCAGATTGTAAAAACGTGAGAAAAATGGCGGCTTTGGCCTTTCTCACGGTTTTGTGAGGTCTAACTGCAATAGAGACAGTGTCCGGAGATGAGAGAAGCCGTGTAGAGCCGCAACAGATTGTAAAAACGTGAGAAAAATGGAGGCTTTGGTCTTTCTCACGGTTCTGTGAGGCCTAACTGCAACGTTTCCGGCTGCAATCTTTAAGTGACAGTGTCCGGAGATGAGAGAAGTCGTGTAGAGCCGCACCAGATTGTAAAAACGTGAGAAAATTGGCAGATTTGGGCTTTCTCACGGTTTTGTGAGGTCTAACTGCAATAGAGACAGTGCCCGGAGATGAGAGAAGTCGTGTAACGCCGCACCAGATTTTAAAACAATATACAGTATATAATTATTAACACATCACATTAGCAAGTTAATTGTATGATACATTATTTGTATCATACAAGGATGGAAAGTGTTTGCTGACGATGACGCGAATTCAATGATTTTTCTTCACCCAAAAGTTTTCACTTCAAATGGAAAGCGTTCGCTGACGATGACGGGAGTTCAATGATTTTTGTTCACCCAAAAGTGCTCAACGCGCCTAAAGAAGTTTTCACTTCAAAAATTTTACCTGATCGATAAATATGAATGACAATAAAAAAACTGCTGGTTGACAAAAAATATAGGCCCGACAACACAACAGCAACAACACATCCCAGTGTTCGATTACGTGCTCTATACGCAAGCGAAGTGTGACGTCACTGACGTCCGTGTATGTAAGAAAATGATTTCCTATGTTAATCGCCTATTGGATTTTTTGTAAAAAATTATTAAAAATCGAGGAAAATTATTTCCCGATTTTAATCCCCATATTTGGGTATATATATGTATTAGTTATCATGTGCATATGTTAGATTGAGTTATTTTGCTGTCAAATTGACAAAAGTTTAATTTTAAATTTCAAAACTCTGTTGTCCTTGGCGTTTTTGTATTTGGCGATCAAAAACGTACTACGAAAATATACATGCCAGATGTATATTTTCGTAATATGTGTTGTGAGAAATATTGTTTCATATTATTCCTTACTCTCTTAATATAATTTTTTAAAATAACCATGATTTTTGAAAGGAATTAAATTACATTTACATTCGCCAGGTAATTTGGCGGTATATGTATTTTTTTTTTATTTATTTTTTTTTTTTTTTTTTCTGCCAAGGATGACCGATATCAAATCTATTCCGCTGCAACATATTAGTATCTTATATCAGATAACTTTATTTAGACATTTGAAAACAATTTTCACTTCAAATTATGATAGAATATTTATCATTTTCCTTTTAATTAGTATATTAGTTGGATATTTATTGTGTAATATCATCCTTTCAAATGAAATGTTTATGTTTTCAATGGAATATGGAAGTTTTTTTTTTTTTTATCTAGAGTTTTGAAATTTAAAATTCAAATTTTATCAATTTTAGAACAAAAACAACTTCATCTAATGCATGCACATGATAACTAATACATATCTAAACCTAAATATGGGAATTAAATTCGGGAAATAATTTCCCTCGATTTTTAATAATTTTTTGCGAAAAATCCATTGGGCGTTTAATATAGGAAATATTTTTCTTGTATCCACGAACCTGCCAGTGACGTCATCACTTCGCTTGCCTATTTAAAGTCCTCATAATAAGAAAAAACGATTCACTTCATTTTACCAAAATACTTTTTTTTAAGACTATCGTAGATCCTGTTTTCAAATTTTCTAACTATCCAATAACTACAGACACTCCATGCTAACCCAAATTCACCTCTACTCGATACCTCCAACCAGCTATCTCACCCTCAACATCGCCAAAATATCCAGGATCCAGCAAGGGACTTTCTCATTCTCAACCGAACATTTTACCTTGACTCGACATTATCACATTAGACTACTCTAATTTCAATACTCATTTCAACTGGTGACTTTTACTTGCCCAACCAAACATTCTATCCCAACTATCATTTCACACTAATTTCAAAACTAAAATCAACTGGCAGCATTTACGTACTAAACTCGGCGCCAATCATACCTTACAATGTAAACAAATAATAAAGTTTGATAAAAATATTTAAAGGCTTTAATGCGTTTTTACAAATATTTTAAGATTTTTAAGGCTTTAATATGTTTTAGAAATATTTTAAGCGTTTTTAACACGCTTATATTAGCTTCACCTGTATGTATGTATGTTTGTAACTTCTCTGGGAGCAAAACGTGATTGCACAAAATCCTTCATATCTCAAACAAAAAACCATTGTGTATGGTTTCCAGAGCTTTTTAAGAAAACGGCTGATGGCTGAGCTACAAAAATTTGCATGGTGGTTCGTAATGACCTCTCCTGATGCACCTCGAAGCCCGATTTTCGAATTTTGTTTTAGTTTTCTTTTAATTAATTAAAATGTTAAAATAAAAACCTTCTAATTACTGATAAATTGGCCATTTAATTTTAATCCTTAATTTAATTGTTGCCAAAAAAAATTATCATTATTTTTTGGACAGAAAAAAAAAAAAAAATGTGAACAATAAAAATTACATTTATTTAAAATATTTAATATTATTCCTTAATTTAATTGTTGCCAAAAAAATTATCATTATTTTTTCGACAGAAAAAAAAAAAAAAAAAAAAACGTGAACAATAAAAATTACATTTATTTAAAATAAGGAAAGTAAATTAAAGCGTGTTCTTTAATTTTTTAAAACTATAATATTATTTTTAATGAAACAGTCAAAGAGTCGTTCATTCGGAATTAAAAAGTTGTCCATTTGGAATTTGTATTTTCTGAATGGCAACAGTTCTGGTTTGTTTTTATTTGGTCTTGCTTTGTTTATAATCATGAAGTTACATAATTCTATTTATAGGTTCATGTTTATAATAGCCAGTGATCCGTTATACTTAATTTAGAGATTTAAACATTACAATTGAATAGTTTTTCAAGGTTTTATAGGAAATAAGAATATGTGCGATACAAAACATGTATGAAAATGATATGTATGTTTCCTAAGTTGAATTAAATAAACGAAAAAAAAAAAATGGCTGCCAAAAGTTTCTGTTTTGGAGCGGTACTAACCGGATTCGTTCATGACAGATGAGGATGAGGATCATTATATATATTAATTATTTAAATGTGATTCTAAGCTGAAAAATCCGAATTTTCAGAAGTGCATTTTTCTCTTTCTTTCTTTTTCCGTAAAATGAAATGCTAAAAATTTATCAATTTTTGGAAAATGAGTACTAGTAATTTAACGATTGTGAATTTTTACGAATGGGAAAATGGAATTTAAAAAATACATTAGGTAATGAATAATTATTAAAAAAAAAAAAAAAAAAAAAAAAAAATCCCATAGAATAACATGGGCCATGGCTGTCAGCGAAATTAGTTATTGTTCACTGTTAAGGTTGAAAAAAAAATCAGTTATTTATTTTATTTATTATTCTTTTTTGTATATTTAAACCAATTAAAGGACGTTTTTCTTTTTTCCCACCTCGCATTAAGTTAAATATATATTTAAAATAACATTTTGACCAATCGTGTGAAAAATATTTTAAGAAATGAATGTAGTAGCCATTGCTAAGGTATGCGAAACAATTATTGCATTCCTTTATGTGGAAGCCCCGTTGTCTTAAATTAAATCTTTTTTGTACAGAGATTTATATCTTACTTAGAAACAAAAAAGAAGCTTCGGTTTAAACACAGAAAATATTTATATATCGCACTGAATTGGAAAAGCCTTTTTCTTTCATTATAATCCCTTACAGTATTGTTTAAAAAATTTTCGATTAAAAGCAACCCCCCCCCCCCTGATTTTCTTTTTTTTTTTTTTTTTTTTTCTCAAATGCGCTGGGATAAAACAGTGAAATTCCTTTTTACTGTCTGTGGAAGAAAATGTGAGAAACGAATCCAAAGGTGTTACTGAGATTCCAATGTGGGGCATTGTTTTTAGTCATAGGGACATATCAGGCAGATATATTTAAAAAAAAAAAAAACACAAGATAAACATGAAATAAAAAGATAAAAAAAATTTGCATCAACGTTTTCTGAACCTTGATAGTTGCAATGCGCACAGTTGATTAAATATTGGACTATTTACAATTTTTTTCCTTAATTTTAAAATAAAATCATTATAATTGAAAGAAGAGTAATTTATGTACATATAACATGGTTAACATAATTAAATATCACGGACAAACAAACATGCCTTTTTTTGTAAATATAACACAGATTTTGAAATGAATTTCTCTTAGATTAATGATAAAAATTAAATCACAATCAAATCGAATAAAACATCTCTCTCTCACACACACACTCATATATATATGAATAAATTCATATATAAATTTTAAAACTTCATGAATAATCACAAGCTTATGTTTCTGAAGAAGGGTCTATGATGCGTGCAGATCAATAGGCCTACAAAATTGAAGTTGACAAAATTTGATTGGATGATTTTAGCTGAACTTTATGTTTTTTGATGTTCTGAAACCGAAAATGCAGCCCCTTTTTCTCTATCACGTACAGATTTTTATCAATACAGGGTGCTTACCGACTCAATTTCTTGGATATACCACCATAACAATAGGTTGGTGTGGTTTTACGTCGTACTAGTGCTGCGGTATCACAACAATAGGTTTCCATTATTAATTAATCATGAAAACATACTATAAAACTTACCCTATAATTATATTGGTGGAAGAGTAATGGAAGAAATTATATTAGGTAGGCACCCTGTATTGGCAAAAATCTATACGTGATAGAGAAAAACTGACTGCAGTTTCGATTTCAGCACACCAAAAAACATAAAAATCAATCAAAATTATAAAATCAAAATTCTACATGTTGACCTGTGTAATTGGTTCTTTCAAAGAAATAGCATTCTGTCACTAAACACAAACTTTATTTAGTATCCTAAGGTTTTCTTTATTTCCCCCCCCCCTCTCTTTTTTTAACAATTTTTTTTCTGTATTTTATTATTTTTAAATTAATTCAAACTTTATCAATAAATATATTCAAATGTGAATTCTTTTTTAATATAAGAAGGTATTGATGTTATTGTTAACAATACTTTTAAAATCACAAAATTTTGTCAGTTATCGTAAATTAAAAATCAAATTACAACTAAGTTAAATCGAAATCAAATTAAAAAAATCTTAAAAGAAAAAAAATCAATTCGAACAAAATTCCCTGCTAGGGAACAATCGTAATGTCGAATATTTATATATTTACTTATAAGATATTCCTTAATTAAATCTATTGTGAAAGCACTTCAATTTTCCCATATCAGTAAATAGGCTCTCCTACTTAAAAACTGATATATATTTGAAAGATATAAAAAAAAAATTAGTGGGACCAAAATGGCCAGGGATCAAAATTCCCTCGGAACCAAAATGGCAGGACCAAAATGACGGGACTAAAGTGTCCTGCTTCGATATATGGACAAGAGAAAGTAAAAACTCGTCTACATTCATCGTGGGAAATAAATTTAATAAATAACAATATTAATAAATTACTTGCACAGAGTTAATTTCTGTAAAAATAAAATATAGAAAAATGTTTTGTGATGGCCACAATATACTAGATTTTTTTTTTTTTTTTTCCCTGAAACTCTGATAAAGGATCCTGCTACTATTCAGATGTGAAGCGAGTTCGTGCAAGCCATACTGTTTCACTGTTTACTTGCACAGGTATTCAACAATTAAATTAATTATTTGTATTTAAACAGTTAAACTAAAGTGAGTGATTTTTTTTTTCTTTTTTTGGACATTTCTACTTTCTAGAAAAATATTGGACGAAACGACTTGAATTTGAGACATGCAAAGAACATTTAAAAACACAATTTCCACTGTCGATAGAGTCATGTCTGTAGTTAGGGGGCCGGCAACAATCAGCCACATAATATTAAAGAAAACTTTGATCACCCTTTATGATAAAAAGCTACAAATGACTTGTAACTGATGATTGCACTCATGTGCAATATTTGTATGTTTTTTTTTTTTGTTTTTTTTTTTTTTTTGGAGGGGGAAGGGTAGGAATCGCCAAATTATTTACACACACACACAAACACACACAAATATATATTAAAATTTATAGAATATTACCAAAAATAAATGATAGAAAATGATCAATCCCAAGAATCAATGTAGCATATATATACAGGGCGATCAGTTTAAAAGAGTACCAGTGGTTTTTTTTTTTTTTTTTTTAATAACCCTTCAATCTGACGGATGTGGCAACTATTCTGAAACTGAAGTATGATTGTTTGAACCTTGTTTAAGTTTGTGAGACAATTTCTAACACTGTTGAACTGTTACAACTTTATTTGTGAGGTAAAACAGAAATGGGGGACGCACAATTTTTTAAATCCTGCAATAATTTTATTTTTGAAAAATATAATATAATTTAATTTTTTTACATTATCATTCCTCTCAGAAAATGTTGGCCACCATTTTGAATGCAAACATGAACACGTCGAACCAGGTTTTTGACACACTTCGCAGCATTGTTGGTGTTATGGACGAGATTTCTTCAGTTATGTTATGATCTGTTTTAATTCATCGATGTCTGCAAGACTTCTCTGGAAAAGCCAATGGAATGATAATGTAAATGTAATGTAGGAATGATAATGTAAAAAATTTTAATTAAATTTTGTTTTTCATAAATAAAATTATTACAGGATTAAAAAAATTGTGCATCTCCATTTCTGTTTTACCTCACAAATAAAGTTGTAACAGTCCAACAGTGTTGGAAATTGTCTCTCAATTATAGTTCAGTGTTAGAATAGTTGCCATACGTCCGTCATATTAAAGGGTAATAAGAAAAACCAACGAGTACTCTTTAACCCTTTGACTGCAATGGCTATCCTATGTGATAGCCAGTGATGTTTCCGTTGGGGGCACTGGCTATCAGATATGATAGCCAGTTTTTCAAAACTTCAGTCCTTTGCTATAATAATATATTTTTAAAAAATTAAAGAACACGCTTTTATTGAAAAGCACAAAATATCTATATTTATAGTATTAAAATGCAGGGTAACAAAAAATCGTGTGAGTGACACACCATAATATTTACATCTTTAATTTAAAAAATAATTAATTGTTGCCACTCAACGTTATACAAATACGGCCAAGTCTTGTGCCACATACAATAGAGTTTTATATATATATATATATATATATATATATATATATATATATATAGATCTTTTTGCTTGCCCCTGATGGGATATGAGCCTGGAAACACTTGTATGTAGTATTGTCATCGACTATGAAGTCATGTGCAAAATTTCAGGATAATCGAACGAACAGAAGTGGTCGAAAATTGAATTCCAAGATTCCGTTACATGCATTAATAGTTACATCATATCAAGTTAATAAAAGCAGGTTAAAAATAACATAATGAAGGAATGAGAAATAAATAATTTAGAATTAAACGAAAACCATCTTTAAAAAATCTCCCCTGACTGGGCTCGAACGTTAGACCTTTAGGTACGTAGCCCGGAGCTTTACCTCACAGCCACAGCGTTCACGTAGGGAAAGTCTTTTTTTACAATATAGATTTTTTGTTTGCTCCCAGAGCGGTTATAAACATACATACAGGTGAAGCTAATAAAAGCGTGTTAAAAACCGTATCAGTCGCATGAAAATCGTTCTGGAGTTTAATTGTTGGAGGATGAGAATCTCCCCATGTATTACAAAATGAATCAGATTGAAAAATATTTATATATATATATAATATTATGTTGAAAAAAAATTCAAATTACACAAAAGAATTTTCTCGCACCGTGGTAAACATTTGAAATTTTGCCTTGGCAGTCAAAGTGTTAAATTGATCACTCTGTATATTTAATAGATTTCAAAATAACTTTCAAAATTTGCAGAAAAAAATGTCAAACACACACCAAAAAATTCTGAAACATAAAATTCCCACATGTCATTTTTGCTGACATAGGAGCACTTGTTGTAAACATTTTTTTACTGCACATGTGCGAAAGATGGAAATTTTTTTATTACATAGGTTAAAAGCTGCCAAAAGTTCATTTGAATCGAGTGAAAATTAAGCAAATTATCGGCAAAAGAATGAGATATTTTCCAGAATTGAAATTTCATGAGTTTCACATGGTATGATTTGATTTGTTTTTTGGGTTAAGGTCAATTGTCTGCACTAGGGACCTGGGTCTAAGGGATCCTAGTCCGTACGAGAGTTTAGGATGAAACCAAAGAAAACTCCGAATGGCCAGGGCGATGAGCGCGACCTGAGATCGAACCCAGCACTTCCCACACATGCTACGTATTTAATTTGAAGATCAGATTATTTTAGCCACGTTGCAAAAGTTATTTTTGTGAAAAAACTCTTATGAACTCACAAATCTTAGAAAATAAAGGTTTATTAGCACTTCAAGTTCTTTTTATTATCTGTATAAATTTTTAAGAGGCTTACATATTTATGGAAACATGGTTTCCTTTAAAATTGCCAAATAATAATAATAAATAAATAATAAATAAATAAATAATAAAATGCCACTATTTCATTTATAACAGGCAAGGTATTAAGCCCTGTAAAGCTATTTTTAGGAAACTTGACGCGCTGCATTAGGCACGGCATACAGCAACCAAAATAAACCATCTATACACCAACCATTCGCTTCTTCTCATCGAAAAGTTTAGTGTAGCATCCCTATTTGATACCGATTTAGAATTCTGAGTTTAGACTTCCTGCCACCATTTGTCCTTGAGATAGGCTGATAACATTCACACACACAGGCCAACAGCTAAAAACATGATTTTCGGATACAGGTGACTTAAAAATGCCTAAATATAACAAAAATTTAACTTCGAAAATTTGACTTTCTCTACCATATATATGTGAAAGAGAGAGAGGGAAAAAGTAAATAAATAAAAATACATATTGAACACTGATAGTGCATATATTTTACTTAACTTTAAATTCCCCCCCCCCCCCCCATTTTCAATAAGAGCACGTCCCCCACATCATTTTATTTATTTTTTTAATCTTTTATTTATTAGTTAACCAAAATCTGTATTGTATATAAATGGGGATATTTTGCATGTTTTTCAATGTATTATTTTAATGTTTAATGTATCTGATATATTTAAAGGTATTTTAAATGCATTTTAAAATGTGTTTATAATATGTAAAAATATTTTCAATATGTACTTTGAAACACACAGTTTTACAAGTCCAACATTTTTAAAAATGTTGGACTTGTTTATTTTCTTCAAGCTCATCACGCTTGTTATACAGTTTAAGAGAAATATTTGTATTAAAGTTACCTTCGTACAACAGTTTAAACTTTAATGTATTATTGCAATTTATCAGAATGTTTATTTAGAAAGGTATTTACAAATATTTTAAAAGAATTTTGGATGTCCAGTATTAAGAATACGTTTTCAGGTTGAACTTTAACTTTTGTTGTATTGAAATAGTGTGTTTCTATATTTGGAGGGGGGGGGATTGTACCTCATTCGCCCCCATTTTGGATAAGCTAAGGGATTCAATAAATTCAAAACGGAAATTCATTTACTTTTGATAACACAAAAATATTTCGTTCACAAGGTTCACCCGTCAACGGTGCTGTTAATAACAACCACAATTGTTTGGATCGTGCGTTGGGTCATGAATTGCATGTGTACTCAAATAAATTCTGTTTTGTGCAGAAGTTTTCATTTATTCCTCAGAAAAACAAAAACAGGCTTAGGGTTTTGTGTATTGATTTTAATCAGAATCCCCCATCCATTAATTACTAATAGCATTTCCCGTGCGAAGAACGAGTACTAGAGATGAGACGGGCTCAGCCCGAGCCCGTAAGCCCGAGTCCGAGCCCGGGCCCGATCGGGCTCAAATCTTACGCAAGTCTTCGGGCTCCGGGCGGGCTCGGATTCAAGCTAAAAGTTCCGTTTAATTCATTCTTCACTAACTGGAAAATGTAAAAAAAAAAAAAAGAAATTTTATTCATTTTGAGAGCACCTTTAGTAATGTCATAATAGTCATGATAGGTTATAAATCACAAAATAATCTTGCAAACCTTAGTAGCTTTGACTTTCCTTTTTCTAAATAGAACTCTTTTTTCAACGGGATGCATATTATGTCATAGTGTTATACAGTAATCCTTCCTCCTTCGTTATATCGGGCCTCATTATATCACTCATTCAGATAA
Source organism: Salticus scenicus (assembly GCA_963930645.1). Lineage (NCBI taxonomy): Eukaryota > Metazoa > Arthropoda > Arachnida > Araneae > Salticidae > Salticus > Salticus scenicus. The sequence continues at coordinate 312,543,799 of OZ005655.1, forward strand.
TTTTTTTTCCCCCGATAGGCGCGTTATAAACAATGGGCTGCACTATAAATATCTATTATATAAATATATACATGTAAACAGAGACACAGACATTAAAAATTGTTATAATAACATTTATAGTTATTTAAATTGAGGATTGATAATAAGAAAATTTATTTGAAAATGAAAACGGTATTTAATTTTACTATTGTGTATGCGTTGCATAGCGTACCACTTTCAATATCGGGCTCGGGCTCTGATCACACAAAATTTTTCGGGCTCGGGCGGGCTCAGTTCAAAAATGTTTCGGGCCCGGGCGGGCTCGGATTCTCAAAATAGAGCCCGAACTCACCTCTAACGAGTACAACAGCTACGTTACGTTTCCTTTTCATCCGTTGCTTTATTTACGTCGTTTTTCAAAAGCAACCTCAAGTCCATCCACTCACAAAACATACCACAGAACAGAAGAAATACTGAACTAAACATTAAGAAAAATTGTAGTTAACATTCTCATGAATTTGCGCTGCATCAGTATACAGGTAACGCATGGCTGAATTAGCCTATTTAATAAAATTAACTATCAAAAAATAGTTGTTGAACTGGATTACACATATTCATAGCTAAAAAGTTAAAATTGACTTACCTTTTTACTTTTATTTCTCGGGTGTATTTAAGTTAACTTTAAAAGTCCCAATTTTCAGGCAATCTTCTAAATATATTACGGATTAGAAGTCTTATAACTTTGCATAAATGATTTATTATACTTGACCGAATTAGACTCTTTTTTTTTCGAATAATAGTTAAATTAAATTGATGTCATTCATTGATAACTAAGTTTATATATTCTTTAAAATGTACTTATACCGCATTATCTTAACAATGCCTTGCCACCTTTCAAATAAAGGATATTTTTTAAGTTCACTGATTTCAAAACACATAAATATTCTGTCAACTTTTAGGCAGACGATATAATCGAATAAATTAAATCTACAGAATCGATTGTAACTTAGCTTGCGGCCAACAGTCATTGTTATAGTAATTATATCATCTCCATGTTATCGCCCAAGATTTGTAATGCGGGTATTGAAATTCGGCGATAGTAATAGAATATGATGTTGATGAGGTTTGAAAATCGCGAAATACATACTCAGTAAGTTATATTTGATTAATTTGTAAAAAAATGATTTTTATGATCATTTGCTTTGTTATTATTATAAAATAAATACTGTTTTCATATTTAATGGAATTTTATGAATCAATTTGGGAAATCTTGTTGCTTTGTTTGGCGTGTGTATGTCTCTTTGGTGAATTCTTTGACTAACTATTCTTCGTTCTCATTCTTTGCTTCTACTATCATAATGATTATATATATATGTTAAGATTTTATATGACAAAGTAATATAGAATTTTCAAAATTCTTTTAAATATAGTTAACAGCGGCGCAGGTAAAGCCCGCTAGTTTTAACGTACAAAAATTTTTAATTTAAAAAAATAATAAAACTCAACATAAATGTTTTAAATTATTTTATTGAAAAAAAAATCTTGAGTGACTCGACTTTCTGAACATTAAGTATCTATACAATTCCTGCAAAATCTATACAATTCCTGCAACGTCTACCTATAACATGTGTATCAATTTTCAGCTCAATTGAATAAGGCGCTATTGCGCTTTTAAAAATTTGGGCCCATAGACCATAATGATAAAAAAAAAAATTTCTTTGGGTTTCTGTAAAAAAAAAAAAAAAAAAAACTAGATTCACTAAAATCTATACAATTTCTGAGACAGTCGTTTATAACATGCGTATAAATTTTCAGCTTAAATGAATAATGCATTTAGACGCTATCCCACTTTAAAGAATTTGGCCCCTCAGGCCATAATAATAAAGCATTTTTCTTTGTGTCCCTGTAAAAAAGAACTATGAGTCTTAGATTCACAAAAATCAATAGGGTGCTATGGTGACCTATAACATACATGCCAACATCCAGCTCCTCCGAACAAAGCTTTTAGGCGCTATCGTGTTCGCACACACACATCGTAAAAATAGTAAAAGTAAACTCGGGGGACCTGAAAATGTAAAGAAACACCAAAATCTCAAAGCTGGATTTTTGACATAAATTACAATACTTTCCTTAAATACATATGTTCGGAAAGTAAAAATTATAGTTACTCAGTGCTGTGAAAACTTTTTTTCCCACCAGAGTCGAACTAATCATAAAGTTTCGACTTTAAAATCTTTGCATTTTTAGAATTTTCCAACAAAGTTCAAAAATTTTTATGACATTGGTTTGACTGTCTTGCCTGTAAATATTTATAGAATGTCTGAAAACTGATATATACTATTTAGGTTCACAATTACAAAATCTCTTGTATTATATGTTGAAAACAAAGTAGATGCAATTAGTTTTACTAAACAGAAATAGTATATGTAAACGATGAAGTTTTTTAAATGCCCTTATTTATTTAAAAAAAAAAAAAAAAAAGAATTTCAAACAAAATGTGGAGCTTTTCATTCACCTTTAGTACATAAATTAATCATAATTTTTTTTTTCTAAATTATCCATGCGTATTACAATCGGGGAAAGACGGCCATTAAAGGGTAAAATGGCAGTCTTTCCCCGAGTGAAAAGGAATTACATTTTTCCCAGCGATGATCAATCTATGCCTTATTACTACGAGCCTTATTACTATGCCAACAATGCATACAACTGTAAAGCTTTTTACTTTTTTTTTTTTTTTTTTTTTGAATCGATGCAAAATAATGTAACGCCATAGGGTAAGTGCACCAGTGATTCACACTTTTAGAGCAATCTCTGATGTTTTTAATGTCCTATTCATCAGAAAATATTTTTAGAAAATATTTTTAGATATTTTTTATATTTTCTCAAGTTAGTACAAATGGCATGAAAGACATTGAGAACCACATATATGTTAAAATATATACATTTGTTAATAATAATTTTTTTTTAATAATTTTTTTTTAATACCCACCCAATGTTCCAGTCATTGACACTGCCAGTTTTTCATTTTACCACTAATTGGCACCCTATGTTCCAGTGTTTGTCATAAAATGTTAAAATTCTTATATGTAAAATATACGCTTTTCTTACTTTTCTTATTAATTAATTATTTCGGTATACTAGATGTCAATGACTGGAGCACCCCCCACCCTTTTTTTTTTTTTTTTTTTTTTAAGGTTAAAAGCAAATGCATGGAGATAATATCTAGAAAAAAATCGACTTTACTTTCAGATAATCTCCTTAAATTCAAGTGGCCGTGGTAGCCTGGTCGGTAGAGCGCCGAGCTCGTAATTGGAAGATAGTGGGTTCGATACTAGAGCCTTCGTGTGCACTAATAGTGGCTGGTGCACGTAAAATCCGTCATGGACGCGATGTCCTCCATGTTCCCCTCCAAATTATACCCCTGGGGATCATCGAAGTGGGGCAGCCATCCCCTCCGTGGAGGATCAAAATTGTGATGGCCTATCTCCGGACCAACCTTAGGGTTGCGTTCCAGACCGTCGCCAATTACCCATAATGCAGTACTAGTGCGACGTTAAACTCAACCAACCAACCTTAAATTCAAAACTTCTCTTAAATAAGAACCAAAGCAAAAGAATTACATTTCCATTTCAGGAATTCGTTTGTTTTAATGAATTAAATATATTTTCCTAGTCTCGCATGGAAGGGTGACCCTCCGTGCTCAACTTCGAGAATTATTCCTATTTTGAAATCGTTTATCTAAGTTTTGAAAAGAAATTTTTTTTTTTTTTTTTAACTTTCCGAGCATATGTAAAGAAAGTATTGTAATCATGTCAAAAATCTGAATTTGATATTTTGATGTTTCTATACGTTTGGAGGTCCTCTGAGTCCGTTTTCACTATTTTTACGATGATATGTGTGTGAGTGAACACGCTAGCGTCTAAACGCTTTGCTCGAATGAGCTGGAAGTTGGTGCGAATGTTGCGAGTCACCGGAGCGCGATTTTGGTGAATCTAGCACTTAGATTTTTTTCTTTTAATCTTTACAGAGACACCAAGAAAAATTCTTTACCATTATGGCCTATGTGGTCAAATTTTTCAGAGTGTGATAGCGTCTAAATGCCTTATTAAACATAACAAAAAAAATTATACACATATTATAGGTCACAGTTGCACGAGCTGTATAGATTTTGGTGAATCTATCACTTACAGATTTTTTAATGGGACAACAAGAAAAATTCTTCATCATTATGGCTTATGGGACCCAATTTTTAAAAGTGCGATAGCGTCTAAACGCCTTATTCAATGGAGCTGAAAATTTATATGAATATTATAAGTCACTATAAGCATTTCGGTGAATCTAGCATTTATAGGTTTTTACAGGGACACAACGAAAATTTATTTATTATTATGATCTATGGGCTCAAAGTTCAGTAGCGTTAAATTAAACAACGCGTACTATATGGAGGAAAATAGCCAAACACCCTATTATAATTTTCTCTCTTTTGTTTATTTAACAACTTTTCTTACTTTATTTTATCTAAAAAACCATTAATTACTCAGTGATCGGAAAGTCTAATGGAGTCACTCCAGATTTTTTTTTTTTTCCCATTTACATAGTATAACCTTCATGGCTGGGTAATTGTACAAAAATTACAAGCTAAAATTTAATTTCGTTTATTGTCTGTCATGTTCAAATCTTGCAAGCCAATTTTAATCCACCACTTACTAACATCTGAGCAGAAATTTTGCAATCATATAGAATTCTGATAATAACGAGCAAGCAGTAACGGACTTGGGAATAGTAGGGGAGAATGGAGTTTAAAAAAAAAAAAAAAAAAAGAAAAAAAGAATTTTTCCCTTTTTTTTTTTTTATTAAAGCAATTGAGCTGAAATTTTGCATGCATGTGAAATTGCGATCACACTATAGGATCAAGTAGTGCGGATATTCTTATCAAGGGTAAGTTCAAGAGGGATAAACCTGTCTGCAAGTGTCAAATCTTGCGATTACTTTTTAATCCACTTGCACTCGATCTCGAGCTTTTAGCACATTCCGGAAGGAAAACGTATTTCACTTATGTGACATTATTTAACGCTCTTTAGTTATCATAAAAATGCCTAATATTCGGAGGTGATTTTTTTTTTTTTTTTTTTTTTTTAAATAATTGAAAAATTGCCTATTTATTTGCATTATATGATAATACAGTAAAAAAACATTGAATAAACAAAACAAAGTATGCAGATTTTAAAATATTTTGATATTTAGGCTCAAAATACACATAAAATTTGGTAAAAGAAAAGCCCTTTTGCAAAACATCATAAGTCAAATTTAAATATATTTTTATTCTGTAAGTTTTATTTAGATTATTGAAAAGGTCCTTAAGGGAGTGAACTACTCTCAAAACTATAACCATATTATTTAATATTTTAGAGACGATAACATTTTTACATGCTCAAAAAAATTATGAATTTACATGACTTCATAACTTCTTTCGACAAAATAATAATAATAATAATTTAGCTAGATTCATCGTCATAGTTCAATCCCTAAAACAACTCCTCTAGAGTATTTTGTCAGAGTTTCATAACGTTTCAGTTATAACTTTTGGAGTTATGATGTTTTGGGATAAAGCAAAATGCTAAAAATCTCATTTTGAGAAAAAGCAGAAAACAGATTTAAAAACAAGATTTTACCTATTAGACAAAAAAATAATTTTAATAAGTTCCTGATTTATTTCATCAAACATTTGAAAAAATTGTTAATATGAAAAAATTCTATAATATTTTTGTGATAATCGACATTTTTCGCTCTTTCATCAACAGATGGCACTGTTTTATGAATCTGCAGTATCATCTTTCAAGGAACCTATTTGCACATGCGAAGAATTGGGATAATTTCGCTAAACGCAAATACGACTCACAATATGTCATTTAAAAAAATTAAACCGCCCTTAATATATGCTTACAACCACTACAGTCATTTAATACATGATTACTTGTTTTGTATTATTGAAAAAATACAAATTTTCTTGAAAATTTAAACAAACCTCTGAAAGAGTAAGGCAATTAAAATCATGGGTAACTGTAAAATGTATCGTAACTCGAGTAACAGTAGCTACTCTATCATAAAATGGTAGTATGTTATCAGTTACCTCTAAAGATAGACAACGGGTGTTGAATCATTTTTAGTTCCCCATCATAATGGGGAACTTAGGTAATCGTGAAAAATTTCGACCCCGGTTTTTTGACTTTTTTATACGTTTTCAAATGTGAGGAATCCGAAAATGACAAAATTTGAATGGTGTCAGTCTGTAAGGTGTCTGTTAGTTTGTTAGTCCGTTAGCGTGTTAGCGTGTTTACACGATATCTCACGAACAAATGATCGCAGAGAGGTCAGATCAGTTTTAAAATATTACTTTCGATACTGGCAAGAACCCTATTCATTTGCAACATTCGAATTAAAAAACTTCGTAAGTTATTAGAAATTTTTCGATTTTCTTAACATGGGAGAATAGGACAAAAATTCACTTAAACGTGCATTAAATGGAAACTTTTTACGGTAAAAATGTCGGACCAGTTTTAAAATATCAGTTTTGATGCCGGAATAAACATCAGTAACTACAAATAGGCTACTTTGAAAATTTCGCAAGTTATTGGAAATTTACGAATTTCTTAACATGGCAGCATAGGGTAAAATTTCACATAAACGTCAATTTTTAGAGATATTTTCATCGTAAAGATGTCAGACTGCTTTTGAAATATTACTTAGAACACTGGCATGGATATTATTGACTATGATTTTTCCAATTTAAAAAAATTCGTAAGTTATTTGGAATTTGCGATTTACTTAACATATCAGAATAAGGCAAAATTGAGTATAAACTTCCATTTTGAGAATCATAAATACATTAGACAAGTTCAAAATTGCATTTATGATATTTGTTTGAACATGATTAAATACAAATATTCTAATAGGAAAATTTCGTAAATTATTCGTAATTTACGATTTTATCAACATAGCGAAATTGTAAATTTTTCATATAAATATGAATTTTGAGGATTATTGCATTGGAAATAGTTTCAGGAAAACTAAACAACGGAATCGACCCTGATAAAATAAATTAATAGATGAGAATAAGATAAATATATCGAAGTGAACGGTGGGTAGCCTATTAGACGGGGATTTCATTCTGTCACTGTATCAAGCTTTGGTCAAATTCATTTCATTTAACATGATTATAATATGTCTCGCACTAGAAATTTATGAGAACATACATATGATGGGGAACTGAGCAGAGTCCACCTATGCCAACTAGTTTAAAATGTATCATGTTCAGAAAAAGCATTTACCTTTAAAATATTTTTTTCTGCATAGATTAGCAGAATGCAAGATTATAAATTTTAAAGTACGAGGAGGAGGGGCTCATTAAACATAGATGCCCTGGGCCTCCCAGTGAGTCAATCGGTCCATGAGGATGTCGTATTCTATTCTCAATCGACTGATGTATAGATGAATTCGGGACCGATATTAAGGCTTTTCTTAAATATCTGGAAGTTTAAAAGCATTTTAAAGATCGTGACAAAATGCAAACTGAGAAAACGCAAATTAAGGATTTCGAATCTGTAAAAAATATATAAAAAAATCATAAGAATTGTTGCCTGAATATATATTTTATAAACCTAATGCAGTTCAATTTATAAATATTAAATGGAATCTTTTAATATGAAACAAACTTAAATTATTCGAAATTTAAAATATTCGTCATAGAAAAGAGTACAGCAATCTTTCATGTCAACTTACATTACGGTGATCATTGGAAATAGCAATGAAAATTAAACTACGAAAATTAACTCCAGTAAAATTAACGTCCTAATATAAATGTATCGAATTGAACGACGAATAATCTAACCTATTAGGTAGGATGTCACCGTATCGAGATAATTTATTTTTCTTAACATGAATATCGTATGCTCTCTATTAGAAATTTCTCATGAACAAACATATGATATTCACTTATATGCCTAATAATTACTGCATGTATCACATGAATATATATATACATTTAATAAGACAAAAACTTTCATTTGAGCAATGTAACTTGAAAATAAAATAAAACAGCTCATTTCAAAGTGTACTTATAAATAAAAAAAGAAAACTGAACACTTCTTTTTTTTTTTTACTTTCTTTTACCCATAAGGTAAAGAAAGTATCGTTTTTGGGCCAAATTTTCGAAAGTGAGTTTTTGTTATATTGACACGTTTTGAGGGGATCTGAATCCTAAAGTCATGTTTTAGCGGTTGGTCTGTGTGTATGTTTGTCTGTGTGTCTGTTATCAGCCTATGTCAAAAACAAATTATAGCAGAAAGTCCAAACTTGGTATTCTAAATGTGTATGATATAGGGATGTTACACTAAACTTTCCGTTGAGATCATGGAAATGGTTCGTGCACAGGGACACCCAACAGAATTCAAATACATTTCGTCTATGGGGGAAATTGCAGGTAAGTAGAGTTTAACCTCTATAGACTGCACTAAACCAAATGAAACGAATAGTGTGTGTGTGTATATATATATATGTGTGTGTGTGTGTGTAAAAACATGTCTCATGTAGAATGGGGTAGGGAAATCATCCACTGTTCGTTTACAGGGCTACACAAAAGAACTAGGTAAAAGTGCGATAATCGTTGCAAATTGATGGAAATGTATTTCAGGCTGGGCCGTGTATTATTACTATAGGATTGTATTTAGGTGCACCATGTGGTCTGTATATAATCTTCAAAAGATATACAGGGCTGCAAATATTTAAGCGATAACATTCTTTTTTGTTGTTAATGGATGTGCTTTACTATAATATATTACCATTTCCAGGAAAGCTGTTCAGGAATTAAAATGGATTCCTCATACAGATATGGTAAATAATGTATGTTTTTAAGCTAAATATTCATCACTTGTTTTTTTTTTTTTTTGTTGTTTGTATATTTATACGTTTTGAGGTGTCCTGATTACCAATGTCAAGTTTTTTAATGTTCTTTATCTGTGTATTTCAGAGTATCTTAAAAACGAATAATTTTAGAAGATCCAAATGTTGTATTTCAAAGTTAATATAAGTTTGTAGCTGGAAAAATTTGATCAAGATTGATAAGTTTCGAGGAATGTTGCGTGTGAAAGTTGTCTGAATAATTTTAAGTGAACTTTTAATTTTAACAATAGATTTAAATTCTATATCAATGTAGGTGCAGTAATCAAACGGGGGGTTGAGGGGGGCGGTAGCCCTCCCCCTCACACAGGACTAATTATCCTATAAAACTCTTGAGAAGCCTAATGGGCTTTTCCCACCTGACGTCAGAGGTAACATGATAAATGAAAAACAAATAGCAGACGAGATGTTGTATATCTATGGCGATTGCTCAAATAACATATTTTCTATTCTTATTTTTGATCAATAGTATTTAATCTGTGTTATTTTTTTTTATACATCATCATTTTTAATCCATTTTATATCATTTTTCATCATCTGTTGTTCGCTGCATACAATTACAATCATCATTTAGTTTATATTTGTTATGATGTTCATGAAGAACGTGTTAAATACTCTGATTTTTGGTACTTAAATCATTGACAGTGTAACATCGTACGGCGTAAATCCATTTAGACCAGTAACTAAGTTAATTAACTTGTTGTAACACCTTTATGCAATTAAATTAAATGAAAACATTTTAAAATTTCAAATTATAATCCATAAACATTCCACAAGAAGCAGTTATTATTTATTGCTAGATCAGTTAATGTAACAGTTACACTAGAACATAAAAAAATCCATTCTTACAGGTCAAAATAAATAAACACATAGTGTTTTTTTTTTTTTAATTATTAAATTTACAAATACAACTATTCTACTGTTTACAGATGCACAATATATTACTTTTATTTTATATTAAATATTAGCACTTTTGTTCTTAAGAACAATATCTAATTGAATTCGATTCTTCGTTTTCGTCTATCACATGACTGAGCACACGACGCTGGGAAGAGTCCATTTAAATTTTTTTAACATAAGTTTGCATAACAGAACTCGTTATCTTACCCCTGAATCTCCAACCTGTATTTATAGTATTACATTTCAGGGTAAGAGAAAGTCGTGTGAGTAACACACCAGATTATTTTATTTAAATTTTTTTTTTTTTTTTTAAAGGGGGCTACTGATTAGTATTTGTGCAAAATAAAATTCTTTATAAAATAAAAAAAAAATTAGATCAAATAATAGCATTTTATTTTAATTACATTGCTACATTATTACTATTACTCTATAGTTTCCCACCATACTGTAGGGATGGGAATTTCGATATCCCTAAAAATTTTCGATCTCCATTTTTTGAGGGGTGAGGAATCTGAAATTAACAAAACTGATATTGTGTCTGTTAATGTGTTATTTTGTTAGTATACAGTGGTGGATATAATTATAAGACACCTATCTAATTTGACAAATAGTGAAAGAAAAGATTCAGAGCTTAAAAATGTTTTATCAAATACGTTAAAAACATAAATTTATTCTGTTATCATATATAATTATTTTATAATAAATGATATTTTCATACAATTTAATGAAAAAACTTAAAAACATTATGGACAAAATTATAAGACACCCTAACATTTTAATTAAAACCCCTGCTTTTTTTCGAAAATAATGCAATATGCAAATTTTCTGCACACTGTTATGACGTGAGCAGTTAACTAAAGCAGACCAGCAAATGATAACCGACTTCACGCATTTACAAACATGACACGAGGTACAGAATTAAAAGAAAGTGAAATTCACGAAATTTGGAGATTAAATGGAACTAGTGCTTCAATTAATAATATTTCAAAAGTTATTAAACGCTCTAGATGTGCAATTAGAAATGTTCTGAAAAGAGGAATTAATGGATCGGTGATTAAAAGATCTGGACGTACTCCTTGCTTGTCCTCGAGAGACAATGTGATTTCGCACGCTACACAGAATAAGATGACCACTACAGGCATTAAAAATGCTTTGAAACTGAATTGTTCAAGGAGAACCATTCGCATGGTATTGCATAATGCTTCCTATGTGAAATATAAAAAATTTAAGAAAAAACCACCGCCTCTAGGCCGGCACAAAATGGAGCGTCTGATCTGAACTTCGCTAAACAAACTATGGCCTGGACCTCCAAATGGTACTCTGTGTTATTTTCTGATGAAAAAAAGTTTAACCTGGATAGTCCTGACGGGTTTCAATATTATTGGCATGATTTACGGAAGTCTCCTCATGTACTAATGAGCCGCCAAATGGGTGGAGGCTCAGTAATGGTTTGGGCTGGTTTTTCGGCTCAAGGGAAAACGGATATTGTTTTTGTGCATTCAAGAATTAATTCCGAAAAGTATAAGAATTTTCTTAAAGATCAACTAGAAATATACGGTGAACTTCTTTGTGGCAAAAACTACACTTTCCAGCACGATAACGCGCCGATTCATGCATCACACGAAACAAAAAAGTGGCTTTCAGAGCAAAGTATTAATGTTCTCCCGTGGGGGGGGGGGGGGCGAGGCTCCTACATACACATTTTTTTCCCCCAGTTTACTATCTCTATTAGAAATAATTCTTTTAAATTTCATAATGATTATCAAAAAAATTTCTCTTTATACTTTTATACAAAATTTTGCCCTATACCACCATGTTCAAAATTTAGAAAAAGCGGGATGGCAACGTAAACTGTTGGACAATTTTTACTAAAAGTTGATAGACACTAATTTATGTCAATGTGTAACTATATACCAATTTGTATGGAATTCTGTGCAGTAGTACCTGAGGTACAGTTGCCACAAAATTTTGTCACACACACGCACAGACATTTTCTAAAAATGGCCAAATCGTGTTCTACAGCTCTCAAAACGTGTAAATCCATTAAAAACCCGAGGTCGAAAATTTTTACGAATCCAATACTTTCTTTTATTGAATATAAAAGAAAGTAAAAAATGATGATTAGCCGTAAAATTTACAGCTAAGTTTTGGCAGCAAGGTTACAATTTTTTACAGTTTATGCACAATCAATTCCTGACCCCAAATACAGTGTGTCCTAAAAGTTCCAGTACTCCAACTTAAATAATTCATTGTGTCCATGATTTTTTTTTTTAAATATTAAATTTTATCGTCTGCTTATTATTGCATCCATCCTTTAATTTTTATCGTTTGTTTCTTTTCTCGCTCAAGCTGTGTGAGAATAAAGTTTTATGTTATTTTGTTCTTCATAGTGAAATGAGTTTATCACGCACTCAGAGAATTACGTTGTTTGAAGCTTATTTTGAATGTAAATCGTATGAAAGGTGCAAAGATGTTTGGCGATATAAATATCCAGATGGTGCAATACAGAGTAAAAATATGCTATATCAGCTCGTTCGACAATTTCGTACATTTTGAACATTTATTATAAATGTAAGTTCTGTATTTTTTCCTCCGTTGTTTTAAATGTGCCTTTTATCATTAGCATAAAAATAATCGTTTTAAGGTTTGTTGTTTTGTAAATAAAAAATACATCAGCTTCAGTACTGGAACTTTTAGGACACTCTGTACTTATTAAGACTGCTTTTGTAGCTCTTAGCTCTATTTTAATGTTTCTACATACATGTCCTTATTTCCCTTCTAATATTTTTACGGATTCCAAATTATACGCAATCTATTCCTCACCGTCTCAAAGCCTAGTAATGCAGATTTTTAAACTCTATAAATATCTGCTCCCTCGTTTCTATTTCTATTATTTTTAGAGCTTTGAAATTGTGCAGAATGGATTCCCCACCTCCAAAAGAAAAAAAATGGGGGGGGGGGGGCATTTTAGTCCTTAGTTTTATTTTAAAATTTTATTCTTTATTTAAATAAATTTTAATTTAATTTAAAACTGAATACATTGAATATTTTCTTATATGTATTATAATATAGAATTATTTTCAATATATAAAACATACTTTCTTTCCCGTAAAAGTTTTACCGGCGTTTAATGTTTAATTGTTATCCAACTTGTTTTTATTGAGCTGCTACATAGCATAGTTTTCAAGATCACTTAGGAATGCTACTGTCACTGTGCAACTACAATTGTACTCATGACAAATTTATTTTTGTAATAAGAAATAGTTCTAAATGTATCATAATATTCAAATTTTTCAAAATATTCAAATGTTATCAAAAATATAAGTTCACATTGATTTTAATTACCTAAAAATATACATATTACTCGATTTAGTAAATGCAGTTTTATACATAGAATAAAAAATTTATCGAAGGTAATTTAAATATTTAATCTCTCGTCTCAAATTTTTATAATTTGGTAACAATAAGAATGTGTTCATGATGAACCTATAATTGTTTTATTATAAATCAAAGAATTTTTAAGCATCATTGTTATGATTAAATATGTATTTATCTTATAATAAAACTAGTTGGCATAGGTGGACTCTGCTCAGTTCCCCATCATATGTATGTTCTCATAAATTTCTTGTACAGGACATATTATATTCATGTTAAAAGAAATGAATTTGACCAAACGCTTGGCACAATGACAGAACGAAATCCTCACCTAATAGGCTACCCACCATTCAGTTCAACATATTTATCTTATTCTAATCTATTAATTTATTTTATTGGGATCAATTTCGTAGTTTATTTTTCATGCTAATATTTCCAATGCAACAATCCCAAAAATGCATATTTATATGAAATATCGCAACATTTTGCTATGTTGATAAAATCTTAAATTTCGAATAAATTACGAAATTTTCCCATTAGAATATTTGTAGTCAATCGTGTTCATTCAAGTATCATAAATGTTATTTTGAAATTGTCCGATATATTTATGATCCTCAAAATGGACGTTTGTGCTCGATTTCGCCTTATTCTGCCATTTTAAGTAAATCGTAAATTCCAAATAACTTAAGATTTTTTTAAATTGGAAAATTCATACTCCATGGTATTTATGTAAGTATCCTACATAATATTTCAAAAGTGGTTTGACATCTTTACGATGAAAATGTCCCTCAAGATTTGACGTTTGTGTAAAATTTTGCCCTATTCTATTGTAATAAGAAATTCGTAAATTTCCAATAACTTACGAAATTTTTTATATTGGAAAATTCATAGTCATCAATATTCATGCCAGTGTCCTAAATAATATTTCAAAAGTAGTCTGACATCTTTACGATGAAAATATCTCTAAAAATTGACGTTTATGTGAAATTTTGCCCTATGCTGCCATGTTAAGAAATTCGTAAATTTCCAATAACTTGCGAAATTTTCAAAGAAGCATATTTATAGTTACTGATGTTCATTCCGGCATCAAAACTGATATTTTAAAACTGGTCTGACATTTTTACAGTAAAAAGTTTCCATTTAATGCACGTTTAAGTGAATTTTTGTCCTATTCTCCCATGTTAAGAAAATCGTAAATTTCTAATAACTTGCGAAGTTTTTAAAATCGAATATTGCAAATGAATAGGGTTCTTGCCAGTGTCGAAAGTAACATTTTAAAACTGATCTGACCTCTCTGCGACAATTTGTTCTTGAGATATCGTGTGCACAGACTAACAAACTAACGAACTAACGGACTAACAGACACCTTACAGACAGACACCATACAAATTTTGTCATTTTCGGATTCCTCACACCTGAAAGCGTGTAGAAAAGTCAAAAAACCAAGGTCGAAAATTTTCCCGATTACTTAAGTTCCCCATACCTATAGTATGATGGGGAACTAATAAGTATTTCAATTCTTTTACCTCAAATAAGTTTATTAACACGCTTTTATTAGCTTCACCTGTATATATATTTGTATGTATGTTTGTAACCGCTCTGGGAGGAAAAAAAAAATCTATATTGTAAAAAAAAAAGACTTTCCCTATTTGAACGCCGTGGCTGTGAGGTAAAGCTCCGAACCTAAAGGTCTAGCGTTCGATCCCAGTCAGGGGAGATTTTATAAAAATGGTTTTTGTTTAATTCTAAATTATTTTAATTAAAGATTTAAATGTATGTAAATATTAGGGTGTGTCACTCACACGATTTTCTCTTACCCTGCATTTTAATACTAAGGTAGATATTTTGTGCTTTTTAGTTCACATTTCTATAAAAGCGTATTGTTTAATTTTTTAAAACTATAATATTATTTAATATTAATGAAACGGGGTTCTCTGATCAGCATTCTAGAAATACATTTACGTTTCTTTAGCATTCCCATGAGTGGTCCGCGGTATATTAAATTTTCAATCTGGTGGTCCGTGAAGTCAAAAAGGTGGGCGACCGCTGTTATAAAACATTCATGTTCTATCCCTTCGTTCTCCAGCTCCTCACCCTACCACACACAAGACATATGTAACACTCACTGTCATTTTTCATTAACAGTAAGTGTTATTTACACAAAATGTCAACAAAAAAAATCGATGATGGGTTTCCTTAAAGAAATTAATTTATTTCTATCTGCCCCCACACTTCACCCCTCCCCCTTTTTCTCAACTAAATGTAACACTCACAGTGATTTTAATAAAAAGTAAGTGATTAGTTATACAAAGTTTCATATAAATAGGCAACATGATGATGTAAAAGCAAACATTTTTTTCACTCTATCCCGCTCCTTTAGCAATCCCCCCCCACACACACACAAACCTCCTTAAATTTGGGTAATAGGTCTCACTGTAATTTTTCTTAAACAGTAAATGGTATTTACACTTTGTAAGTTTTATTTAAATCGATAACAGGATGACGTAATATACATATATATATTTCTATCTGCACCCTCTTGTCTCCCGTCTATAGGTATATGACTAGTGCATTTGCAGATCAGGAGCCTCGACGTCCTATTTGCATCACACATTATTCATCAGATCCTTTTTGTTTATTCCATATTATATATAACATTATTTATATATAGATAGATATATTGGATCGTTTTACTTGCTACATAAACAGATACGTTTCTGAGGTGGGCTGCAGTCCCTCTCAACCCCCCAACAGTATCTCTCTTTCTATATCTATCTCTATATACACCTATATTTATATATTTTCCTCGTAACAGCCTTATCTTACTTTCTTTTAACTTATAAAAGTAATTAATAATTCCACGGCCACAATTCCCCCCCCCCTATAACATATGCTTATAAACATTCTATTAACATTTCATTATATTTAATGGGATGCAACCATGTTAAAATACACTTTTAATAAATACCATCTACAGACCGTAATGGTACAAAATTCTTTTGAAATTCCTCACCAATGAAAGGAATACAACTAATTAACTATAACTCATTAATATTTCAATCTAATTTGACATTATTTGGATGATTTAAAAATGTCATCGGATTATCTTTGGTGTGGTTCTGTAAATAAATTATTTAGTAAATGCATTGCATTTCTTTTTTTTTTTTTTTTTAAGTAAACATGTTTTTAAGCATCTTTTTAGTGTATGTTAATTCCATTATGTTGAATGCAGCATAACGCGTTAAAATGCGCTTAAATAAAAATTTCTCCATAAGCTCTAATGGCAAAAATTCTTTTGCGTGTCCCTGTAGACGAACCATAAACACAACCATACACACAAGTAAAAACTATTCAACTCATTCTGTGTTTTCCATGACAAACTGCTCGAAAATTGACATAATTTGGATGATTACGTGACATTGTCGGAACACTTTTGTAAGGTCCTGTACATTAATTGTGATGCCTAAGCACGCATATTTTGTATAGAAAACATGAGTTTAAGCATCTCAGTAATGTACGCTAATTTCATTTTGTTGAATGCTGAGTAACGACGTTAAAATTCGTTTGAACGAATTTCATCCCCAAGGCCGTAATGATAAGAAAACTTTGGAGTATCTCTGCACACGAACCATAAATAATCGAGGCATAAAAAATTATACAGCTATTTATGTATAGCTCGTAAACATGTGTACCAATTTGCAAATCAATTGGGGAATTTTTGCGGCCGCTTTTACAATATATGCAAATTCTGTCTCTAGGCCGTAATGATAAGAAAAACTTTGGCGTATCCCTGTACACGAACTACAAATAGAATACATACCCAAAACTATACAGCTAATTCGTTGTACAGGCTCGTGAGCATGTTTTGGCTCATGAGCATGTTTTCCCAAATTTCAAGTCAGTAACGTGATTTGTGCGGCGGCTATCGCGAGACAAACAAACACACAAACGGATCCCAAAATCTTTTTGAGTCTCCACATGGAAGCCTCACTGGCGTTTCGGCAACAAGGATTTTCAAAGACGAAAGGAGGCCGCTCACCACTATGCAGCAGTCAGTTTTCAGTGATTTTAAACCTTTAGAGAAGAGCTCTGACGACAATTTTCAGACTACACTGTGAATTTTAAAAGAGCCCGTGTCTAAAGGTTAAGCCTCCCCCGTTGTTTATTGAGTAAACAACCAAGAAAAAAAAATTACAAACCTACGCGGCAGAGAGCAGAAGACAAAGTCGATTAATTGGTTATGACAAAGAGGCTATTAATTGGTTATGACAAAAACACATAGGGTTGAGCTGGGGAATTGGTAAGCGTAGGTATTGTAGATGTGTAAAACTTGCCAGGGGACCGGAAATGATGGGTGGTATTCCGGCAACAAGAATTGTCATTTTTATAAAGTAAGTGACAGTTGTAGAATATATTAAAATCGGAAAAATGGTGCTAAAAAAAATAATTTTATTCACCTCTGCCCCTCACTCTAGCCTTCCCACATGTGACACTTACTGTAATTTTTTACTTTCGCTTACCCATAAGGTAGAGAAAGTATTGTTTTTAGGTCAATTTTTCGAAAGTGAGTTTGTTATATTTACACGTTTTGAGGTTCCCTGAATCCGAAAATAGTTTTTAGCGGTTGGCCTGTCTGTGTGCCTGTGTGTCTGTCTGCTATCAGCATATCTCAAGAAGAAATAATAGCAGAATGTCTCAAACTGGTATTCTAAATGTG
The DNA here is from genome assembly GCA_963930645.1 of Salticus scenicus. Classification (NCBI taxonomy): domain Eukaryota; kingdom Metazoa; phylum Arthropoda; class Arachnida; order Araneae; family Salticidae; genus Salticus; species Salticus scenicus. The sequence continues at coordinate 312,561,725 of OZ005655.1, forward strand.
TATCATATCGGGATGCTACACTAAGATTTTCGTTGAGATGAAGCAAATGGTTCGTGTACAGGGACACACTCAAGAGAATTCATGTATATTACGTCAATGGGGGAAATTGCAGGTAAGTAGAGTTTAACCTCTATAGACTGAACTAAACCAAATGAAAAAATATATTTTTTTATATGCGTAAAAACATGTCTCATGCAGAATATGGCAGAGATATTATTCACTGTTTCGTTTACATGGCTACACAAAAGAACTAGATTATAGTGCGACAATAGCTGAAAATTGGTGGAATTGTGTTTCAGGTTGTGTCGTGTATTATTACTATAAGGATTATGTTCATGTGTTTAGGTGCACCATGTGGTTTGTACATAATCTTCAAAAGATATACAGGGCTGCAAATATTTAAGCGATAACGTTCTTTTTTATTGTTAGTGGAAGTGTTTTACCATGTCCAGGAATTGAAATGAATTCCACATAGATATATGATAAATAATGTATGTTTTTAAGTTAAATATCCATAGCTTGTTTTTTGCATATTTACACGTTTTGAGGCTTTCTGATTACCGTTTGATCTTTGTCTGTGTGTCTTAGACTAACTTGGAAACGAATAATTTCAGGAGATCCAAAAGTTGTATTTTCAAATTAATATAAGTTTGTTGCTGGAAAGGTTTGATCAAGACTAATAAGTTCCAAGGAATGTTGCGTGTGAAGGTTGTCTGAAAAATTTTAAGTGAACTTTTAATTTTAATAACAGATTTAAATTCTACATAAATGTAGGTGCAGTAATGAAACGGGGAGTTGAGGGGGGCGTTATCCCCCCTCATACAGAACTAATTATCCTATAAAACTCTTCCGAAGCCTAATTTGAATTGTTTTAACAATGGTTTACATAACAGTACTCGTTATCTTACCTCTTAATCTCAAACCTGTATTTATAGTATTAAATTTCAGGGTAAGATAAAGTCGTGTGGGTGACACCAGATTTTTTCTTAAAGTGTACGTGATTATACAAGGTTTCCTTGAAATCGGTAAGAAGGTGATATAAAAATAATTATTATCTTTCAATCTGCTCCTAGCTCTTACCTCCAATTCCCATGTATATGTAATCCTTACTCTTATTTTTCTTTAATGTAAGTGAATGTTGTACAAATTTAATTGAGATTACTAAAAATGTAATTTTAAAAGGCATTCTTTAAATCCATTATTTGATATTTGTTGTTTTTGTGATTTTCAAAAAGTGCCCTTTTTTCTGGATCCATAATAGCTACAAAGTAATAAGATAATTTTGTAGCGAATTCAATAAATGGAGCCATTTCTTTACAAGCCTTTCTTTAACTTTGTTTACACGTCTAACAATTGAATTTTTACCCACTTCTTTTCATTTGATTGAGTTGAAACTTTGCACACATTTATAACTCCGATCACGAAACACGCTCAAATAGTTACGTGGTGCAGGAACAGGTCAAAATTTATTTCGAATTTTAACCCACTTCGTTAACCTGTTCTTCGATTGTTCTGAAATTTTACATACACGTATAACTCTGACGACAATACATGCTAACAGACTCATTGGGAGATGGGCGGGGTTGCGAAGGGCAGTTCAAAATTTCTCTTCAAATTTTGAACCACTTTCTACCATCCGATTGAACTGAAGTTTTACATTCATGTATATTATCCATATCCGTTCAGTTGGAGTTTTTAATAGATTTTGAAATAAAAACTTATCATTAATATTTCTTAATTCATATATCATTTTAAATTATTATTTTCTTAGAAGATGAAGAATAAAGAATGACTTTCAGATTTTAAGAGTGCTTATTTTATTTTATTACCTGTAGAATATTCATCCCCCCCTGCTTTGCATAACTAATGAGCTTAATGATACTGACAAAATAAAAATGATGCGTAGTATGGGCCCTTTTGGAAAATAGTATAATCCAAATGAACGAGCAGTAGTTCTTATAATTCAGTAATTTATTTATTTCACTGTATTATTTCAGATAAAAGAAAAACCAATAATAGTAATTAAAAAATAATCTGGTGTGTCACTCACACGACTTTCTCTTACCCTGAAATTTAATACTATAAGTACAGGTTGGAGATTAAGAAGTAAGATAACGAGTACTGTTATGTAAACCTATGCTAAACAATTCAAATTAAGCTTCGGAAGAGTTTTATATGATAATTAGTTCTGTGTGAGGGGGGTACAGCTCCCCTCAACCCCCCGTTTCATTACTGCACCTATATTTATATAGAATTCTAATCTGTTATTAAGTTCAAAAGTTTATTTAAAACTATTCAGACAGCTTTCACACGCATCATTCATTGAAGCTTATCAGTCTTCAATAAACTTTTCTAGTAACAAACGTATATTGACTTGAAAATACAACTTTTGGATCTCTTAAATTATTCGTTTTTAAGTTACTTAAGAGACACAGACAAAGATAAAAAGTTAAAAAACTTGACTACGGTAATCAGAAAGCCTCAAAACGTGTAAATATGCAAAAAACCAGCGATGACTATTTAGCTTAAAAACATACATTATTTACCATATGTCTATGTGGAATACATTTCAATTCCTGACCTGCTTTCCTGAAAATGGTAAAATATTATAGTACAGCACTTCCACTAACATTAAAAAAGAATGTTATCGTTTAAATATTTGCAGCTCTGTATATCTTTTGAAGATTATGTACAAACCACATGGTGCACCTAAACATGAACATAATCCTATAGTAATAATACACGGCACAACCTGAAATACACTTCCACCAATTTTCAACTATTGTCGCACCATAATCTAGTTCTTTTGTGTAGCCCTGTAAACGAACAGTGAATGATATCCCTACCCTATTCTACATGAGGCATGTTTTTACGCATATAAAAAATATATATTATTTTCATTTGGTTTAATGCAGTCTATAGATGTTAAACTCTACTTACCTGCTCTTTCCCCCATAGACGTAATGTATTTGAATTCTCTTGGGTGTCCCTGTACACAAACCATTTGCTTGATCTCAACGAAAAGCGTAGTGTAGCATCCCTATATCATACACATTTAGAATACCAAGTTTGGACTTTTTGCTACTATTTGTTCTTCAGATATGCTGATAACAAACAGACACACAGACAGACCATTCGCTAAAAACATGATTTTCGGATTCAGGGGACCTCAAAACGTGTCAATATAACAAAAACTCGCTTTCGATAATTTGACCCTAAAACAATACTTTCTTTACCTTATGGGCAAGAGAAAGTAAAAAAGTACTTTTAGATACAAGCTGCATAAGACTTTGTTTTAAGGCGCGTCAATATTAAATGATTTTCAAGAATTTAAAATGTGCCTATTTATTTGAGTCAAGCAATATTGTAATATTAACTGAACTTTATAAGCATGAAGTTGCATTAAGCCTACAACCCTTAGCAGTCAAATTACAGAGAAATGAGCGTTCATGATTAGGATTCAGAACCAGAACTTAGACTACGCATTCAGACAGCATGGTTTTAAAAAAATCACTATGTCCTTGGATTAAGTATTAAAAAAAAAAATTGCAGCTCAAAAACAACACGTGAAAAGGTACCCAACTAAAAGAAAATGTTACTGAAAACAACATAATCCAGTTAGTTTCAGTCAGTTTTTCCAGCGATAAAATATATAATACATTTTAAAATATATAGCTTTACAAATCCTCTTTAGTGCTTTGCTGCATATATTCATAAAAAAATTTCTCATTAGCCTCGACAGATGCATCCACCTCAGTCAGTCCTGAATCATGTTCGGCTTTAACCTTTATCTACCCACCGCATTATGAAACAAGCGAAAAGTGCATTTAAAACATATTTTTTTAGCTACCTAAGAGTATTTGTTAAAGATACATGCAATAGAATTTATTCCTATAACTTCATCCTATGGTAATGAACGGAGGATTTTGTGATCGAAAAAGATATCTGAACCTTAAATAATCTGGCCACACGGCTTTCTCTTACCCTGAAATATAATACTAAAAATACAGGTTGGAGATTAAGAGGTAAGATAACGAGTACTGTTAGGTAAACCTGTATTAAACAATTCAAATTAGGCTTCGGAAGAGTTTTAAATGATAACTAGTTCTGTGTGAGGGGGCCTCTCAACCCCCCCCCCCCCCCCCGTTTCATTAATGCATCTACATTTATATGCAATTTACTTCTGTTTTTAAAAAATAATTTATTTAAATTATTATTTAAAAAAAATATCTTTTATGATAATGCAGACGATTTCCATATTAGAGAAGTAGTGTAACACCAAATATCCAAAAAAAGTTCATTTTACTCTCAATATTTAAAAGAAAAAAATTACGATTTTTTTTTTCCTAAGTTTTTTTTCCTTAAAAGTAAAAAAAAAAAAAAAATCGATAACTTTGTTTTAAATTGTCGCAGATCGATGGTTCAACCATTCGTTTTAAAGGTATTGGCGAGCTCTTTTGAAAGATACCCATCATGAAAATTGACTCCCCTCGAGGGGGGACTTCTTCCCCAGGGGGGATGCGAGGCTCCAACATACACAATTTTTTTCCCCTGTTGACTATCACTATTATAAAAAATATATGTTCGTTTCATTTGGTTTAGTGCAGTCTATAGCCGTTAAACTCTACTTACCTGCCATTTCTCCCATAGACATAATGTATTTCAATACTTTTGAGTGTTTAGAATACACATTTTGAATGTTTAGATACACATTTAGAATACCCAGTTTGAACTTTCTGCCCTAATTTGTTTTTGAGATATCCTGATAACAGACAGACACACACAGAGACATACACACAGACCATTTGCTAAAAAAACATGATTTTCGTATTCAGGGGACCTCAGAACATGTCAATATAACAAAAACTCGCGTTCGAAAAATTGACCCAAAAACAGTACTTTCTCTACCTTATGAGTAAGAGAGAGAGAAAGTAAAAAGCGTATTTACATTTTAAGTTGATGCCGGAGATTGTTGAGGCGTGATAAAGGAATCCATTATTTATGGCCGTGAAGATCGTGGAAGTAAAAACAGCGAGAGCACTCTTTAGAGCCCTTTCTGGGAACAACCACAGTGAGATTAAAAGGAAATATTCATATTCTATTATTATAAAGATTTTTCCTACCTTTCCTTTTATACGCTTTTCAAACTAATGGTATCTCCAATAGATGAAGGGTTAAGCTACTATCGCCCAAGTTGCCGTTAGCTACTGGCAGCCCAGTTTCGATCGAAAGTAACAAAATGTCTGTACGACCTGTATTGCTACACTACTGGGAAGGGAAAGGATTACTTAACACGATCGGTAAAATTTCACAACTCAAGTCTCTATTAAGTTTCGAATATTTATTAATGGCATAAAATAATACGCACTTTCGGTATAAAAGAATAAAAAATATATACTACAATAAATAATTACTTTGAGGATTGACGCGAACTTTAAAAATAATTATCCAATAACTAACTTTGCAAGTTTAATACACATTAAATACATTTTTAAAAATACATTTGCACACATAGGAAATGCACTGTCTTAAGAGACTAAAAACAAGAAAAAACACTCACCGAACTTTATCACAGATTTAAATCAGATTTTTTTTTTTCTTCTTTCTTTCTCTGTTGCTTTTGACTTCAACAATAACATAAATAGAGCACGATTCCAGAAACTTCAGATTTTTTTTTTTTCTTTTAAGTCACAGAACTCAAATAAATATATTTAATCAAAATAAATAGAGTTCATTAACAAATGTATTTAATTTTCCGATAAATATAATGATTTTGTGATGATATCACACAATTCTTTCTTGGGGATTTCGGAATATATTTAAGAACGAAGGCGAAGATGAATTTGTTTGATAACATATACATCAGATTTGTATGCTTCATAACATATAGATCATATTTGTATGCTTGACTTGTAGTTCGCTTGCAAATCTTCGTCAGATAATGTATGCTTGACTTATAGTCCGCTTGTAAATCTTCGTCAGATAACGACAGACAGCACATGACAGAATTACAATACGAAGAATTGGAGAAAACAACCAGGGCCAGCGCGGGTAATCGAACCCGCTCTCCTACGCTTGAAGGAATTTGTTTGTACAGTCGGTAACAAACGTCTCCGAACACTAGCAAAAATTCCTATCTAAAAAAAAAGTACACTTAATAGAGTTTTGTTAAATAAATCCTTGTTGAATCCTGTTCTTAATCAGTCTAGAAACAGGACTGGACAAGGATTTATTTCACAAAACTGTATTAAGTGTACTTTTTTACATAGGAATTTTTGCTAGTGTTCGGAGACGTTTGTTACCGACTGTATATTGTCAACATACAAATCAGACTTTTATGCTTGACCACAGCTCTACCGCGAAGATTAATCTAAGCTTCTCACCTAAATAATAATAATAGAGCAGCACTAATTCAACGTAAAAACCAACCAACTAACCTAAATAATAAAATAAACTGCATAAATGATGTAACGCCTCATCTCGTAATTTGCGAAAGTGATCGAGTTTGGTGTTCAAAACGACAGTGCATTGTGATTTGTAACACAGAAGCGATGATTCGCATGGCAGTTTTAGGGAGAAAATAAAATATACATTCGGCTGCAAAATTATTCGAGCACTAGCCAATAATTCCTATATTTAAAAAGTACACTTAAGACTGTTTTGCTAAGTTGGTTGGTTGGTTGGGTTTAACGTCGCACTAGTGCTGCGCAGATGGGCAATTGGCGACGGTCTGGGATACACCCCTAGAGGTGGTCCGGAGACATGCCATCACAATTTTGATCCTCCACGGAAGGGATGGCTCTCCCGCTTCGGTGACCCCCAGAGGTATAATTTCTGTTTTGCTAAGTAAATCCTTGTCGAATCATGTTCTTAGACTGATTAAGAACATGACTCGACAAGGATTTATTTAACAAAGCTGTATTAAGTGTACTTTTTTTTGGCAAGGATTATTGCTAGTGCTCGAATAATTTTGCAGCCGACTGTAGCATAACAGTGGATGAGAGTGAGTGAGTGAATGAGTTTTACCTCCCAACAGTACTACGCGATGACCCAACACCACGCATATTTATGCCGACGGACATAGCTTTACGTCACAGAAGATTGGCCGATTCCGCACATTCTATAGATATCATAGAAAGCCCAGAGGTAGTCCGGAGACATGCCATAACAATTTTGATCCTCCACGGAATGGACTGTGATTTTGAAAGAAATACACGCAAATATTTAAATTTGGGGACATTTAGCGTCCCCGAGTAGTCAAAGAATTTTTGGGGACAAAAAATAGAAAAGGCCAAAATTCGAGGACAGTCCTCGAATTTCGAGGACGTATGGTCACCTTAATATACAGTCGACTGCATAATTTTTCGAGCACTAGGCAATAATTCCTATAGTAAAAAAGTACACTTAAGACTGTTTTGTTAAATAAATCCTTGTCGAATCATGTTCTTAGACTCACTAAGAACATGACTCGATAAGGATTTATTTAACAAAGCAGTATTAAGTGTACTTTTTTTAGACAGGGATTATTGCTAGTGCTCGAATAATTTTGCAGCCGACTGTAAGCGGCTAATCTTAAATGACGTAAAGCTAACTAAGTCCGTTGGCATTATAGGTATCGTGACCGGATCAGAGCACCTCTGTAACAGAGAAGCGTTACAAATGGCGACAGTTATCCAGTTACTGGTGTATTTTTTCATTCTTAATAAATAAAGACTAAAAATAAGGTATCAACGATAAATAATTTACTTCAGTCGGTAACAAAAGTCTCCGAACACTAGCAAAAATTCATATGTAAAAAAAGTACACTTAATACAGTTTTGTTAAATAAATCCTTGTCCAATCCTGTTCTTAGTCAGCCTGAAAACAGGATTCGACAAGGATTTATTTAACAAATCTGTATTAAGTGTACTTTTTTTAGATAGAAATTTTTGCTAGTGTTCGGAGACTTTTGTTACCGACTGTACAACTTTTTAAAAATTTTGAAAAATGCCTTCAAAACAAAGGCTGTCTCAAGAAAATAGGGACTTTAGGTCAGCTTAATTATAGGTGATGACTGATGGGCAATTCTCGACAGTATTAGACTAACCCCTAAGGGTGGTCCCATCACAATTTTGATCCTCCATAGAGGAGATGACCCCTTCCTTTCCCGCTTCGGTTGGTTGGTTGGGTTTAAGGTTGCACTACTACTTTGCATTGGGTAATTGACGACGGTCTGGCACGCACCCCTAAGAATGGTCCGGAGACATACAGTCGGCTGCAAAATTATTCGAGCACTAGCAATAATCCTTGCCAAAAAAAAAGTACACTTAATACAGCTTTGTTAAATAAATCCTTGTCGAATCATGTTCTTAATCAGTCTAAGAACATGATTCGACAAGGATTTACTTAGCAAAACAGTCTTAAGTGTACTTTTTAAATACAGGAATTATTGGCTAGTGCTCGAATGATTTTGCAGCCGACTGTACCATCACACTTTTGATCCTCCATGGAGAAGATTTTCCCACGTCGGTACAGCACCTAAAATATACAGTGTGGCAATCGTATCCATAAAATCTGCTAAAAATATTAAGCTTCCCAGATAGCATTGCGGTCGAATTTTTTGTTCAAATCGAAGAGCTGATTGGATTTTCCCAGTTTCGTCTGCTCAATCACGTGATCTAAGCACAAAATTAACCAATAGGGAGTTTTTCAAGCAATAAACTCGACCGCACTTAAAACGCTTTCCACACTATCTATTCTAGGCGATGTAAAGTCAATGAACCTTAGAAGGTATAAACTGGATGGGGACATGGACGTCATTGTGGGCACGACAGATTTTACGTCAACCAGCCAACATTAATGTACACAACGATCTTTGGCCAGATCGAATATCAAATTCACAATCTTCCAATTACGAGCTCTGCGGACTACCGACCCGGCTACCGCGACCCTACTACAACATAATAGCAGTTTACATTTCTCAATTAACTTTTTGCATTGTTTAAAAATCTAAAAGAATACAAGAATACTGGATGGTTCATCTTATTTTCTAAATCTGCGAATATTTAGCTTGTCTCTTGCGAGTATCTCAAGCTCCATCGACGAGATATTACAGTAGACTCCGGACTAGTAACCTTTTTGCTTCCCAGCATCACATCTCCACCATTCAATCAATTCATCCGCCAAACCAACATGAAAATTCCACCAAGGCAAGTTTCCTCCACCTTTGTCATCGCTGTTTTACATTTCGATTGGGTGTCAATTAAACATATACCAAAACCTACACTAGCTGAAATGGAAAGCAAGTAACCTAATCCTTGTTATTGATTGAAATCTGTTCTGTTCGACTTTTCTTTGGAGTTTTGGTGGTAAGAGGAACAAACCATTTAAAACACGCAAAATCCCAAGAACCAGTTGCCAAGAAAGCGATGATCACCAAAAGAAGACGCAAAAACCGCAGTGATGTTCCGGAATTTTTCTCCATAGTCAGTATAGGGAATCCGTACCCTACTAGTATATCCCTTCCGTGGAGGATCAAAATTGCGATGGCATGTTTCCGGACCACCTCTATGGGTGAGTCCCAGACCGTCGCCAATCGCCCATCTGCGCAGCACTAGTGCGACGTAAAACCCAACCATCCAACCAAACCTACTAGTATATCTTCTCGATGTTAAGCTCCAACGTCTTGCAGTGGACTATTCGGTTAAAATTGGTTTGCACAAGACATTGGAAGATCAGATTATATGTCAAAATTTTAGAAAATGCGTTAAAACAGTCAAAACGAAAAATTCTCAGAAATACAATTTTATGATTGTTTACTTGCGTTTTATAAAATAGCCACAATAAATGGATGCCAAAGTTTAGGGTAGGGAAATATTTTTTAGTTTCGCAATTACAGAAATCTATTTTAAGATTCGAGAAATTCTCGCACAAATGGTGGTGGGTGTCGTTTTGCGTCGCATTAGTGCTGCGCTATTCTCGCGCAAAGGAAAGCTGCACGATCTCACCACGTTCACGTTCAACTGATTCGTCAATTTATTCTACAGAAATCAGGGAATACAGAGAGGAAGATTGAAGTTGCACAACAGATTAAGTGGGTTTAATGAAAGCACATAGTGGCTGTTAATGACGATCTGGAATTCACGCTAACGGAGACATGCTTTCAGAATTTAGTTTCTTCATGGATGAAATTTGTTAAGCATTTGACAGTTCAGAAATGTTTAACAAGGTTCAAGCAGTACAGTCGGCAGTAAAATTATTCGAGCGCTAGAATGCTTAATTTCTATATAAAAAAAGTACACTTAATACTGCTTTGCTAAATAAATCCTTGTCGAATCATGTTCTTAGTCAGTCTAAGAACGTGATTCGACATGGATTTATTAAACAAAACAGTATTAAGTGTACTTTTCTATATAGAAATTATTGCTAGCGCTCGAATAATTTTGCTGCCGACTGTACCACACTGCATGAGTGTGTTTAAAGTCGCACTATAGCTACACTGTTGGCAATGGACGACGGGCTCGGATCCATCTATCAGGTTGGTTCAGCGACATACTCTTCCGTTCGGAAAATACTAGAAATACATTTGTCAATATAATTTATCTTTTTTTTTTTTTTTTTATACGTAATAGTTTGCAGAATTCTTTAGCATTTTCCAACAAAATTAAAAGGTGTATGATTTCTGTTTATTTGTCCGCCTATTCCTTTAATTTTTTTTTTTTTTTTTAAGAATTTAATAAAACGCTTTTTAACTGTATTTTCCGTGTGCCGCATCACAAATACTTTTTTTTTTTTTACATCATTGGAAACTGAAATAAATAAGTATTACATAAAACAGCTGAAAATGCACTCCAAAAATCTCCCGTAACACAGCTCGACGATGAAATTTTTCCCTTGAATGTAATGTGTTTTTGGATGCTGATTAAGGAAAAACTATTCAAAAATTTCCATCACATGCAGTTTTGACAAAAAATGAGTTTGTATGAGCCTCCTAAATCTCCACTTTTACAAATCCCATCTAAGTTATTTTCCGGAAAATATGGGTGATATGTGTGAAGAACAAGGAGAGCTTTTTCATCAAGACATAGAAGAAATGTAAAGAAGGTATCAGGGATGATGGGGTGTTACCATATTAGTAGATTATCGTTAGATGCTGCATAGAGGGGGAAAAAAAGAAATCACATTATGTTTTATGAGGGAAAGGAAAAAGGAACACGTGATATTTAAATTATATCTTTGTATTACCCAAGGTATGAGTATATAAAAATTTTTCATATGCTTATTTATGGATCCCCTTGGAAGTTACGAGTGTTAGAATTATTGATCCCCCCCCCCCTTCCCACCTACATCTTCCCTATTCAACAATGATGCCCTTTGAAATGTAAAAAAAAAAAAAAGTTGGGAGAAATCGGAATGTCTAAAACGCTAAATGGTGACTACTTACAAGGGAACACTTTGAAGTGATAATCGCCGATTTTCTTGAAAAAAATTCTGGCATAAGATTCAATCATGAATAGCATCTTCCTAAAATATTAGCTGCTGAGTCGCAATAGATAAGCTATAAAAAATTATTAAAAATGCAAGCATGTCTGCAATATTTCCAAAAAAGCGCCTGTTTGGCGACTGCATTCTTCGGAATGTCATTGTAATGAAGATTTAATAGATGTAGATGTTCTTCTTTCTATTTGATAGCCAAACGAACTCCATACGCTGTCGAGCACTTGAGAATTCAGAATAGTTACTAAAAACCAGATAATTTACCAGATTGAGACTTACTTAGTCGAAATTCTAAATAATATTTAATATTTCAATTAAATAAGCTGTGTCAATAACAATTGCAAGAGCAAGAGTTTTTAGTAACGTCATTTAAAAAATATATGATCAAGACTTTTATATAAATTTAAATAAAATAAAACATTATATATTAAAACACAAAACTTTTTTTTTTTTTAACTAAAATGAAAGCATTTCGTATCCGACCACATTTTTTTCTTATAAGTCTGATCATTTTATTGGGCAGTACCAACCTTCGACGAACAAGCAACTCAACAGACTATGAGTTGTGTGGATCCATTATCTCATTAGAGCTACGCAATAAGCAATTGGAGACGATTTATGATTCTACCCTAAATTTCGACCTGTTTGTTGATTGGGTTTAACGTCGCACTTGTACTGCACTATGGGCAATTGGCAACGGTTTGCGATGAGCTTCTGAGGATGGTCCGGTGACATCTGCAGGTTACAACAGATTCCATTCTGCGTACAGTCGGTAACAAATGTGTCCGAACATTAGCAAAAATTCCTATGCAAAAAATGTACACTTCATACGGTTTTGTTAAATAAATCCTTATCGAATCATGTTCTTACACTGGATAAGAATAGGATTTGACAAGGATTTATTTAATAAAACCGTAAGAAGTGTACTTTTTTTACATAGGAATTTTTGCTAGTGTTCAGACACTTTTGTTACCCACTGTATGTTATTTATTTTTAATTATACATCCGATTTGTATGTTTGACTCGGCATCCCCCGCCCCATATCCCTGTAAATTTCGTCGAGATGAGGATAGTTTGGTTGGTTGGTTGAATGATTTTTTCTGGCGCAAGGTCCAAAGTAGGACATGCTGCGCCAAACAAATAGAGAGAGATGAGGATAGATATAACATAACCGGATTAAAATACAAAAAAAAAAAAATATTAAAAAAAAAACACACCCTGGGTCAGCTGGGGAATTGAACCCACTCTTTTACACTTGAAGGCGATTAGCAAGGGGGACATACTCACTCGGCCACAGAGGGTCTGCATTCAGCATAACAATTATTTTTAAAACAACAAGATTTCGCAGTTAATAATTCTATAAAATTCAATATGAAATTCATTGCGCAGCACTAGTGTGACGTAAAACCCAACCAACCTTATGAAATTCTAATGCGTATTTTTACAAAATTCTTTATATTATTATTCGTAAACATATATAAAATAAATTTCCAAAAATGTAAGAAGCCATAAAGTAGTAGTTATGCACATATTTTTCCAATTTTAAATAAACCCTCCGTAAAAAATCAAAATTGTAATAGCACATCTAATGACCATCTCTAGGAATATGTCCCAGACTGTCACCTTTGCATAGCTGTAGTGCGAATTAAAACTTAAAACCTACTCAACCTCAAATATCTTAAATATTTTAATTTTGATTTATTTATTTGAGTATTAATTTCAGTCAACTATTCGAATAATTAAATGTTCAATCAAATATTATAATTCATATTGGTCTCCAATTGCCCATTACACAGCACTAGTGCGACGTAAAATGTAGCCAACCAACCTATAAATCAGATTAGTTTTTAAATCGTCTGCAAATTTATATAAGGGGTACATGCAAATGAAACACTTCCGTTTGCAAAGCCGTTTGCAAGCGTTCCAAATGTATGACAGTCGGCAGCAAAAGTATCCGAGCACTAGCGAAAATTCCTATGTAAAAAACGTACACTTAACACTGTTTTGTTAAATAAATCCTTGTCGAATCGTGTTCTTAGACTGACTTAGAACAGGATTCGACAAGGATTTATTTAACAAAACTGCATTCAGTGTAATTTTTTTTATATGGGAATTTTTGCTAGTGCTCGGATACTTTTGCTGCCGACTGTATTTGCAAAAAACTTGCAGAATGTACGCCATCGAAGTTGCAAGTGTTCCGTTTGTATGTAACCCTAAATGCACATGCCGAGAGCTTCAAACATTAATTTACTCCAGATTATATATAAGCTGGAGTAATGTAACAGTAATTCTGAAATTGAAATTGCATTATTTTAAATAAATGCAATTTTGAAACATTACATAAAATAATTGAAAATATTGGTCATAAAACATAACGTCACTTTTTCTAAATAGAAATTTCTAGATTTCAGAAAATATCTTGAGTGTTGGTGGGCTTTAACTTCGCACTATAGCTACGCAGTGGGAAATTAAAGACTGCCTTATATTTGCACTTAGAGATGTTCCGGAGACATGCCATCTTAATTTTTATCCTCCGCGGAGGGGATGGCTTCCTTGCTTCAGTAACCCCTAGAGCGATAGAAAATACTACCCTCCTATACTTAAGCTCTTTGGCATCATTTAAGGAAGGTTAATGTGATTTGGCGATGACTTTTTTCGTATTTGGCGTTCAAAACGTAAAGTTTAATAATTTTTTGCGGCTTTCCCGTTGCGATTCAGCAGCTAATTTTTTTACCAGTGAATTAAGTGCAACATAAACTATATTCTGTAATTTTTTGAAGGAAATCGGTGATTATCACTTGAAAGAGTTCCCTTGTTAGACCCGAACAGCACATATTCAAGATGAAATGGCATCTCAGAGGTATCCTCAGAATGTGCTAGGGTTGGATTGGGTTATGGGGATTAAGGCCGATTGACTACTATAGGGTCGTTGGCCTGAGGGGGAATGCCTTCCGTGGAGATCTTTGTAAGGGGGTCCTAGTCCGTATTTACGAGAGTTTCGAAGAAAACCACGGAAAACTCGGAACGGCTAGACCGACGAACGCGATCGGGAATCAAACCCGGCACCTCACGTTTACCAACTTTGAGCGCAAAACCGCTCGGTCGTTGGTGGGCCCAGAAGGTGCAAGGAATAAATTTTAAGTAGAAGCCTTTAAAAATAACAAATAAAAACTAAGTTTCGCTATTGACTATTATTTAATGATACTAGGGTGCTTTGCCCCCTGCTCGCTCCGCTCACCAATCCCCGAGGAAGGCTTCGCTCATTAACCCCTGTTGGATTCTACCCTACTATTCGCAACTTTGCCTTTCATTGAACTGGAATATTAATAATACATAACACAAGAGAAAACTTGAACAATATTATAGAAATCCACCATATTTGGTATCACATTGAAATACACAATATTTAATATTATATCGTTTATAATATGTGAAAAATCTGTTTTAACGTTCGACAATTTAATAACAATTTGCCATTATTTTGAGAGAAAACATGTGAGACAGCTAGACACACAAAATAAACAACGATAGCTCTAACTATTTAGAACAGAGAGAAATTCTTAACATCTAACATCGTTACAGCTTTAATATGTGATCCACTTGTTAACTTTTTGTCACTGTTTGACGATGAATTTTTCGGGTATTATTACTTGATTAAAGAAATTATGAAATTATTTTTACTGATGCCTATATTTTTGCTATTGAATTTTTTTAGTTAATTTAGGGCAATATGTAACACTCTGCATTTCTTTACAATGTACAGCAAGGTTTAAAATGGTGCTTACAACAGTAAAGATGCAACTTTTTAAAGTGCATTTTTTCTGGAATATGATTTAGTCAGATCCATTGAAAATAAGTATCTTATGTGATTATTGCAATTATTTTAAACGTTTCATTAGTAGTAGTATAGTAGTAGTGGTAGTAGTAGTAGTGTAGTAGTACAGAACAATTTCTCTCACATAGCGATTTTGCATTGTCGCCATGAATTTGCCAAGATGCCCGTCAATATCTAATTTTACCATTTAATTTCTTAAACTATATTAAATACTAAGTTAAATCGGGGGGGGGGGGAATTACATTTTTCGAAACTTATTGATAAGTAAAAAATTCATCCTTGATTATATTGTAAAAATGAATAGCCGGTTTGAAGTATTCGAGATAGACCATCACCATTCATAAATTGGATGGCTTTTGAATATTTGTTGACAATATTTTCTGAATAAGTATTGATGATGGCTCCTGAATACTTGTTAGCGATATCTTCTGAATAATTATTATTGTTGGTGATATCTACTTTATATATATTGATCATGACATCTTAATCCTTTAAATATCGTAATATAATCCAGCGAAGCGAGAAAAGCCTTCGTTGATTCCCTACCTTCATTGATTTCATGAATTAAAAAATGGTTTCGTTATTGGTACGCAGGCAGCATCAGGCCGAGTTTTGTACATTTCGAGTTTGATTTTGAAATTTTTTCCGCATTCGGAATTCGATTCGTTCCCGAACCGGGGCTTTGCTAGTATATATATAATGTTACAAAATTATAGATTGTACAACGAAAAAGAAACGTAATATGAAATATTTTGAAGGAAAAATTCCGTTGAAATAGGACAGAAAGTTGACTCGAGTTCCCATTGGCTTCGGCAACATTTTCTTTTACTTGCGCTGTGCTCGGTTTCTATCAATCAGTTTTTTTTTTCTTTTAGCAAGAAATTCTTCATTTCTTAACAGATTCTGGAGATTTTTGGACTGGTAGTTGATAATACTTTTATTCATAGCTCCTTTCCAATAATTGTTACGATGGGTCGAAAATTGTCGTATTCATGAAAGAACAATTTTTATCCCAGTCAAGTAGATCATCATTTGATTCGCAAAGAATGGAAAGTAGTTATCTCTGACCGCTCATAAGACATGCGTTCAAAATGGCAGAAAAGCTCAAAATTAATTATTTAAATTCTAAAATCTGCCTTTTTTAAGATTAGATTAAAATTAACGATTAAACACGATCTAAAAAATTATTTAATCAACGATTTTTAAGATTAAATTAAAATCTAATTAGATATTTAGATTTTCATTGTATGTATTTTATATTGTTTAATACTGTATTATTTAATCTTAAAAAGAAGCTTGTATCCAATATCCCCTAATCTTAAAATCATTGGTGATTGTCTTAAATGAATAAATAAATAAAAGTGCCAATGCATAATTATTTGGATTAAAAAAAAAAAAATAATAATAATAATAAAAAGCAAATTACTTAACTAAACAATAAAAGCTTTGGAAGCTTTAAGGATTAATAATAATCGATTTAGAAGAAAGACGCCCATTAAAAGTTTACAAAGTACATTTATTTCACAATTTTCTTTTTATTTTCAGTGTAATATCATTTATAATAATATATGACTCATCATTAAAAAAAAATAATAATTTAATTACAGATTTTAGAATAACATTATTATTATTTTTTAAAACATTATATAGTGTATCTTTATCATTATATAGTTACCTTACAAAGGTTTTTTTTCATTTAATAATATGTCTAAAAAAATAAAAAATATGTGTATATATATAAATAAATATATATATATATATTAAGGGAACAAGGGATGATGAAAATTAATGCAATTTCAAATATGTATTACACATTGTACAAAGGATATATAATTATGTGAATACATTTAAAGTAATATTCTGTAAAGGATCAAACTTTATTAAAAAATTGAAACTTTAAATTCATTTTCCTTAAAAATTTGTGTAAATGTTAATCAGTGTATTTGTCATAAAAGTGGATATAAATTTTGAAAACAAGAAATTATTTTCAAATTCAGTCGCATGGTAAAAGTTCTTGAAAATTTAAAATTTGTCTTTCTTTTTTTATGGGTGCTGATATATAAAAAAATTGTATGCATTTATGTGTTTAATTACATTTTAAAAAATTGCACCTTAAAAATAGAGGAGATTTACAATAATTTAGATCTGCATGGAGCACTTTAAAATTGGGCATATTGGGGGGGGGGGGGGGGAAACATGATTTTTCTCTTTATA
Source organism: Salticus scenicus (assembly GCA_963930645.1). Taxonomy (NCBI): domain Eukaryota; kingdom Metazoa; phylum Arthropoda; class Arachnida; order Araneae; family Salticidae; genus Salticus; species Salticus scenicus. The sequence continues at coordinate 312,579,249 of OZ005655.1, forward strand.
TTACTGTTAATCCTTTACTTTACAACATGATAAATGAAAAAAATAAATAAATAAGATTTTTATAGCAGTACAGTACTTAATAAAGGATAGAATATAAAATGAAAATAATTAATTTCAACGTCCTTTAAGAATATATTAAAACAGGTTGTACGTCAACTTTTCAATTTTTGCTTTTAATAATAATAAAAATATTTCATTCAGTATAGGAAGGTAGGCAAACCCTATTTCAGATAATGCCCTTTTTCAGCCGAAGTAAACGTTCGAAATATTATCAGAAAAATAGAATGAAATTTACACATGTTTTTCTTTTTCAGTTTCTAAATGTCACTTTTTAGGTCAACCTTAATGGCTCATTCTGGAGATAAATTGCTGATGTGTTGGGTGCTCACTAAAAGAACTGGATTTCATAGTAAAACACTATCGTCCACATGTTAAATGAATCCAATTTTGGGCTGATAGGATCTATCGCAACTACGTGAATAAGAAGCATAACGTGTAAGATATCGTTCTGTAATTTCAATGTTATCTCTAAAACATTTAGATTTCAAAACTAGTTGAGTGAATTATGTGTAGCTCAGCATATACGTATCAAATACAATAGCATGAGCGGATAGCTGACGCTTTATTCCACATTACACCATGCTGTCTGTCCAACTCACAAATTAAGTTGTCTCCGTTTCATCTTGGATCGGATGGTGAAGAGGACGCATGAGAGGTGCCGGCAGTTAAATCAACAGCATGATCCTTCAGCAGGGAAGGAGACTTCACAAAAGAAAATAAAAGTGAACGAGAAGAACGTTCGTCTTCATCAGTATAAGATAATGTTGGCGTTCCACGTAAAAGAGTGCTGGCCTGATTTTTACTATTTGATATAAGCTCGAACAGTTCTTCTATAGCAGGCATTTCTGTAGAGGAAGGTGCACTCTCTGACCTTTCACACAGATCAAGATTTGATAAAGAATGGATATCAGACAAATTCTGAGTACACACATTTGAAGTACTCAAATTTTTGCTTTCAAACAACAAGTTGCCGATGTCTCGTTCTGCATCAGAAGGAGTTGTGGAGGAAGGTACATTCAATATATTTTGATGCTGATTGAATGAAGTAGAATTATCGCGTAAGCCAGGTGTAGACACTGCTGACTTGGATGTTGAAATACCAGGAAAATTAGTATTTTGTGATGAAAGTTGAGTCTGTTCAACAGACTGTCCACGGTTTTTGGATGAATTGTTATTTCTTACTTTAAGTAATATATCACCTTTTTCAATTTTACAGATATATTTTTCTCTTTCTCCTTCTGTGATAGGAAAAAATCTGTGCAAAGTGTTTGTCTCTTTCTTTGGTAAACTATCCAACAAGGCTTTACAATCAGACCTATCTATTTCAGATACTACACTGAAATAATTTAAAATGTTTGAAAAATCTTCAGTTTTAGTCATGTTCTTCTGGAAGGTTGAGACAGATTCGCATGTTAATTTAGGTATGACAGCTGCTGATGATGATAATTTTGTGGGATGATACTTGTCAGGGGGAGAATCTTCAGTAGGGTTGGAATCCATATCCACATCTTCTGATGCTTCTTCTGCATCTTTAATGGTAATTATAGGAACTTCCTTTTCAGGAACTTTTACAACTAATAACTCATCATCTACTTTTTCGATGACTTCATCGTCACCATTTTTTCCTAAATTGTCGCCGTTTACAGGCATATTTTCTTTTTGAGTTTCATCTAAATATTGATTCTTGTTTACTGCAAATGGCAAATTTTGATAATCTAAAATTGGTTCAATTTTTAAATCATCCTCAGCTGTTTTTAGTTTTTTCTTAATAGATTTACTTTTTTCTTCTGCTTTTCTTTTGGGCAGCAACTTATCGTTTTCAAATATTTCAGAATAAATATTGCCTTTAATATATAAATCTTGTTCTTCAATGTTTTGAGAAACATTTTGTTGGCTGTCGCTGGAATTCTTTTTAAGGAGTATGAAACCATTTGCCTGATTAGATATAATTTCTTTTTCCTCGGTAATTGTGGATTGGGCATCAGTAACGGTGATTATATTACATGGATTGACTACGGCCGCATCAGAGCATTCTTGTCTTATTTGTGGAAGACAATTCGCCTGGTGAGACATTTCATTTTCTTCTACTCTGACATCAGTAACTGTGACAGCATTGCAATGATTGGCTGTAACAGCTTCAGGTCCATTGCAGTTTTCTGCGCATTCCGGTATTGCTTGTGGATCTGTATCTGATGCTAGAACTGCATTGTTTCGTAAATAGTTAAATTTTCCAATTGAATCTTGTTCTCTGTTAACATAATTAGCAGCTATGGATTCACTGCCGTTAGTGCAATTAACATCATTTAACGATATACCATTTTCTGCCACAGCTTTATTTTCTTCAGAGGTAGCATCTTCCAGTTTTACTTTCTTCACTATAGGAGGTTTATCTTCCATCGATCGTGCCGGTAAAAGCCAGTTCTGTTTCCTTTTGCTTTTGGGCGTTGCAAATTATCTGCAATACATAAAATAAATGAATAAACGAAAACATAATATACTGATTACATAATAAATTAATTTTTAATACTTAGAAAACAACTTATTTTATAAAAAAATTGTATTTCAAAAATTTTATAATGTAGGAAATTAATAAATTTTCATTTCTTTCAATGTGATTATCAACGTCTATGATATTTAACTTGATTAAACACATGGATATTGTTTTCTTTTCTCCAACTATATTTTAGTTTAAAATAGTTTTATTGGATCAGTTTCAAATATATTTAAAAATTAACAAAAGTAAATCCGTGTATACAGGGACAGTATCAAAAATAGTAGGGGAGACCACTTTTGTAAATTTTAAGTACTTACTCACAAATAAATAATTTTTGGCTACTCGAAATACACTGTAAAAAATTTTTACCTCAAGAAAGTTGTGTAAAGTCCCTCAATATGCGTGTGGAATGTGTTAAGATTTTTAGGATACACTCTTCTTTTGAGCAACTTTACACATCTTGTTTGAGAAACATTACAAGACAATGTGTGTGACTTGCAAAGGAGAACATCTGATTAAAAGCTGACCAATCGTGTTACGTTTCCCTGCTGACGTCACTGCCGAAGCGGAATCGAAATGGACCCATCTCTGCTAGCGACAGTGAGTAAACATTTTGTGGCGGGAAGAACGAAAAATTACACTGTAAATAGAAGCTTCTTAAATTCAGACAGAAATGTGTCTGAAAGACACGTAAATGTCTGAAACACTTACGCATGCAAAATTTCAGACGCATGTGCTGTCTTAAATTGAGACACGTAAGTGTCTTTTTTATAAATGAGCTGATATAAGTGTCTGAATAAGGTTGATATGTCTGAAATTAAGATATTTTACATTTTAGACTCATAAAATTTCAAACATTTTACAATTTAGGAACTTAAAAATTCAGACATTTCAAATTTCAGACACTTAGAAATTCAGACATTTGTATAACTTAACAAATTTTTCATATGAAATCCAATTTAAGCAGCATGCATATCCTGCTTTAATATTTTTTTAACAGATAAATTTGTTATTATTTTATATAAAATATGTAGTTAACTTATTTAAAATACTTAGACGCGAAACTTATTAAGTTAAAAGTTAAAAAACAAAGTTAATTTTTATTTAAAGTTCTCACATGTAATAAAAATATATATATATATATTAAGATAAACGAAGCATGTATCTTGTAGCTAAGAAGCGAATTCCTAACTAAACATTCTTAAACAAATTGTGCATAATTGATTTTTTTTTTTTTTTTTTTTTTTTCGCATTTTAATTATTTTATGTTCCCTACATTTGAAAATGTAAAAGAACGATTTTTTTTGGTTTCATGTACATAGTTTGTTTTCTTACAAATACCACTTTTAAAAAAATCGTTTAAAATCCATAGTCTACTATTTTTTTCATATTTATTACGCATTTTACAAAAAAAAACTCTTAACCTCTACACATATGAAATTTAAGATAATAATATGTATTAATCTTTCGCTCTTATGGACAGTTTTATTGCAAAGACGCAAAACTTCGATTTGTTTTACGGTTATTGAAATATATTTCCTTATACAAACAACCTCCAGTGTGAATACCGATGGCTTGATTGGGAAAACGCTGGACTGTGAATCCAATGATTATCGGTTCGACTCCCGGCGAGGGCAACGGTAACTGTTTTTGTAAAAATTATTAAAGCTTTATTTTATGCTCTAGGTTATTCTATAATCTTTTTCACATGTAAACAGTATAACACTCATCTTTTCATTTATTTATTTATGAAAAATATTCACTGTAGATAGGATCAAAGATGGCGGAATTTCAGACACTTCATGTGTGGAACGATATGCCTTTTAAGACACTTTTTAGCATCGTAAAATTAAACACCCATTTTAGACACAATTGTGTCAGAATTTCAGACACTTGTATTTACAGTGTAAAGTGTATTATATATTTGATGTTAAAAAGGATTTAAATATCGGTAAGTATGAACAAATTCTTAATCGGTCACTCATTAAATATTTATATTTTCTGAGAATTATTTCTAGAGTCTTTCAAGAGAACTTATTGTTGTTAGTTAACTTTTAATGAATTCGATACGTACATAATAATTTTGGAAATTCTAGTAACTGTACAGTTTTATTTATTTATTTTATTTTTCAATTTTGTATACAGTTTTGATTTACACCATACTAAATTAAACTATATGATGAATATTGTTATATAATCATATTAAAACAAATTTTAATTACAAAAAAATGTAAAATTCAGATGGTTAATTTGTTAAATAAACTATTAAGAAATGTAAAATATTTATTGATTCCATATGAAATGAATTATTTTGACACCAGCGAACATTAAAAGTGAAATAATATATGTTTTAAACTCTTAAATCTTTTATGTAAGTTTGTCCAAAGAAAGGTCATTCCATGTCAATTTATCATCTAGGCCACAAGACCTACTACTACAGATTTTTATAAAATTTCTTATACCTCTCTTTCATAAAGCTATAAAAAAAGTCTAACTTTTCTTTTTCTCTTTATTCTAAAAAGTTTTAATTTTTTAGACTTTCAAATCATTGTGATTTCGCATCGTTTGGAACTGTTTAGACACTCAGGATCTGCTGGAGTCTTTATTAACAATTCTCTATTTAATGATAAAAACTTAAAAGATTACTATGTGCTATGACAAGGATTTTTAGAAAATAAAATTGTAATAGTCTAATATATTTATATTAATTTATTTAAAAATAAAATACAAGCAAACTTTTAGATTTTATTTTTAACATGAGTTCTAATTGGTTCTCCATTGGTTATTTATTTTTTTTAATGATAGTAAATATGATGATATATGATAGTAATATACATACAAAGAAAAAACATTTATGGCACTTTACATAATCCCCCTCATTCTTATTTAAATATATGTAGTTTTAAAATTTTCCTTTCTTTAAAAAACTGAATGCTTAACAATTATTATAAAAATCAATATGTAAAATAAGTTGAAAGCTCTTAACTCAGCAGCACTTGCCCCCAATTTGAAAAAAAAAAAAAAAAATATTTACCCCCCCCCCCTCTTTATTTTACATTTGTCCAAATGCAGTAATTACTCATATATATATATATATTAATGATCTATTTTTTTAATCAATCTACACACACATATATATCTGTATATAAGCAGAAACAGGCACTTTTTAAATACTTAATTATTTTTTGCAATTTTTTGTAAAATTAAGTTTTTAAGTTAAATTTGTAAAATTATCACTCTTTATAATAATGATTTCAAATTGTTACAGGAGGCTTTTTTTTTTTTTTTTCTCCCCTTTTTTTAAAGTTTGGAATATTTTTGGCGTAAGAAAAGCTGTTTTAACTACAGATGCATAAAATTTAATTGAACAAGGTATTTCGAATTTAAGTTAGTCATTTTTAGTGAAAAGTTTCTTTTAATCTACTTAATCACAAAATCTTTTCAAAATAGCATTTAGATTTTATTTTCTTTATGACAAATATTTTCAGTTTTATATAATATTTAAAAAAATGTTTTTTTTAAATAATTCCATAAATAATTAAGTCTTGTCAACTTTTTTGTAAACTGTTTTGTAGAGGTTACCCTCTCACTATATCATTTACGCCTTTCATTTGCGTGTATGCACGCAAACAAAATTTTAAACTATTACGTGCATACTGCAGTAGAACTTTTGGAGTTCTATGGGCAAAACAACTATGGGCAAAGAACTATGGGCAAAAACAAATAGAAATACAGTTAGGCCGTTCAAAATTGGTACAGATAGGTTTTAGAGGCCTGCAAGTCGAATGGGGATATTTTCTAAAGTGTAAAGTTATTAGGAGGGCCGGGAGGGGGGGGGGAGGAGGGGCAAAAAAAATAAAAATTGGTACATAGAGGTTTTCGATACCTACAAATCGATTGCGGATATTCTCGAATTTGTAAAATTATTAGGATAGACGGGAGGGGGGGCGAAGAGGGAAAATAAGAGTTAGAGCATTTTGGGAATTTTTTCCGAAGGCAGTGAGAACCCGGTGCGACATTTTTCCTAATCAGATTTTGTTTCTCTTTTTTACTTTCTCTTACCCATAAGGTAGAGAAAGTATTGTTTTTGGCTCAAATTTTCGAACGCGAGATTTTGTTATATTTACACGTTTTGAGGTCCCCTGAAAACGAAAATCATGTTTTTAGCAAATGGTCTGTGTGTGTGTGTGTGTGTCTGTGTGTTATCAGCATATCTCAAAAACAAATTATGGCAGATAGTTCAAACTTGGTATTCTAAATGTGTATCATATAGGGATGCTACAGTAAGCTTTTCGTTAGGATCAAGCAAATGGTTCGTGTACAGGGACAATCAAGAGAATTCTAATACATTACGTCTATGGGGGAAATTGCAAGAAAATAGAGTTTAACGTCTATAGACTGCACTAAACCAAATGAAACAAATATATATATTTTTGTAATAGAGACAGTTAACTGGGAAATTTTTTTTGTGTATGTAGGAGCCTCGCCTCCCCCTCTGGGGGGGTCCCCCCTTGAGGGGAGTAAATTTCCATGATGGGTATCTTTCAAAAGAGCTCGCCAATACCTTTAAAACGAATGTTTGAACCATCGATCTGCGATAATTTAAAACAAAGTTATCGATTTTTTTTACTTTTAACGAAAAAAAAAAACTGAAAAAAAAATCGTACTTTTTTTTTTTTATATTGAGAATAAAATGGACTTTTTTTGGATATTTGTTGTTATACTACCTCTCTAATATGGAAATCGTCTGCCTTATCATAAAAGATAATTTTTTTAAATAATAATTTTAATAAATTATTTTTTAAAAAGAGAAATTTTTTTTCAGAACCGAATTAAATTCTATATAAATGTAGGTGTATTAATGAAACGGGGGGTTGAGGGGGCGGCAGCCCCCCCCTCACACAGAACTAATTATCATATAAAACTCTTCAGAAGCCTAATATGAATTGTTTAACATAGGTTTACATAACAGTACACGTTATCTTACCTATTAATCTGCAACCTGTATTTATAGTATTAAATTTCAGGGTAAGAAAAAGTCGTGTGAGTGACACACCAGATTATTTTTCACGTGATAAAAATTTATGCAAATTTGAGAATTCAGTAATTATAGTGATTCATTTAAAAATAGGGACCAGCGAAGCGGGCGTCGCCTGATAGTAATGTATATTAATGAACATTAAAATTAGAAAGTAATACACCAAAAGTTTTTTGTGCCACTGAAAGTCTGCTGTTTTCTTGTAAAGTTGTAGAGTCTGGAAGGCTCATTATTACAATAGCTTGAAATTTTACAAATCAACTCTCAGGAAAAATGTAGATATCTTGATTAGGTTTTCGTTGCACGAATCTCAAAGAAAAAAAGATTCTTTATCTTTTATTTCTGTGATTAAACGAACAATATGTGAGAAACTGTTTTTTCGTCAAATTTTTGACAAAAATTTACTTACACTTATTTTATTAGTATCAAAAATTAGCATCTTGCTATAAAATTATATCATTATCTTTGAATTCTGTATTTTCATTTTTATCTTTAAGAAAAGCTATTTTTTTTTTTTTCTTTCTAAAGCGGCTTTTTTTGTTTATATATTTATTTTTATTTTATGCTCCTTTAATAATCTTTTTTTACTGGTATATCAGTTAAAATTGTTAATGCACCTTTATTTAGTTGTCATTCTGTGCAAGGAAGCTATCGACAAGGGATGCAATTCGAAAGATAGGTACATTTTTAAATGGGGATATTTCACTTAGTGATGGAGATTTACTTCATTGTACAAGCATCTATTATATACATAATTTTCCACCATTTCTTCTTCATCCTTCGAAATTATCTGCTTATATGTATAGTTTGGGCTAAATGTAACAGTTGATTTATTATCGTTTTCCAGTTTAGGTAATTTTACATAGCGTATAAGAGTTGTTTTTGGAGGCTGAACAAATGTTTTTTATCATCCACAACCCTTCATAGCTGAATATTTCTTTTTTTTTTTTTTTTTTTTACTTTACACGATCTGTGAAACTGTTTTTATGACAATCCTAAACTTCTTCACACGTTCACGCCGGCGTCACCCACCGGTGGGTCACAGCTACAGTCGGCAGCAAAGTATCCGAGCACTAGCAATAATCCCTGTCTAAAAAAGTACACTTACTACTGCTTTGTAAAATAAATCCTTGTCGAGTCATGTTCTTAGTCATTCTAAAACAAGGATTCGACAAGGATTTATTGAACAAAACAGTTTTAAGTGTACATTTTTGATATCGGAATTATTGGCTAGTGCTCGGATACTTTTGAGAAGACTATGTAAACAAAATGCGCCGGCGTGAACGATTTAAAAAAAAAATAAGATAAAACCTCAAAGTAAATTGCTTGCCTGTTCATCTTTGAAGACAAAATAGATCTAATTAAGGTTATAATTTATAGTATAACACTTCAAAAGTGTAGATTTCATAAATCAGTTTGTGACAGAGAACTGGGGTAAAATGGAACATGATCCATTGTACCCCAGTTCCTGGTAGTCCATTTTACCCTATGTGGAACTCTGACAACAAATGTAACAAAATATATATATATTCTAGTTAGATTAAATATAATAGGTGATCTTAGCTCTTTATTCTGCTGAATAACCTCTTCTAGATCATAATTCTAGAGTGATGAAAAGAAAAATTGTTTAGTTAAAAATATTTACTTTTGGCAGCCACAAACTAAATTTCTCGAATAAAATAACTAAATTGTGAGTTAGGAATGAAGTTGCTAGATAAGTTTCATCACTGCAGTGCTGTTATCTATATACCAAAATACGAATTATAAAAATAAATAGATAAAATAAATAATAGGGGGTGATTCATTTTACCCCGTAAATAAGTATAGAATCAAAATAAATTAAAATGCTTGTTCTCCATGAAGCTATAATGTAACAGGAAATTTTGAAAACAAACATCTATTCAGGACATTTTAATAGTAGACATGGGATAAAGAAACTCATTTTCGTAATGCAGGTATGACAGTTTAAAAATAAAATTCAGACAGAAACAAAACTGTAGTCTGTTGAATTACGATAAGAAGAAAGAAAAAAAAATCAAATCTCTATATGAAATGACCCCCATCCTCCTAGGGATTGTGCATTTTAAATTTATGAGAAGATCGAGCCCGTAAATTAAAGAATCTAGCTAGAGAAGAGAATCTAGCTCACAAGAGAAAACTTGTGAAATGATCATTAAACGAGTATAAAGCAAACTCAAGTTACATTGACAAGTGTGCACATAAAATAACACCCGTCCATTGTCTTCTGTGGGATTTTCGATATTCAAAATATCTTCTATATTTATTTCGATGGTCACTCAGGCAGACCCCAAAGCGAGTTCCTTCCCCCCCCCCCCAAAAAAAAAAAAAAAGTAGGAAAAAATGAGTTAAAAATCCATAAAACAGGAGAAAGTATAATAGAAAAAAAAAAAAAAAATTAAAAATAGAAAAATTAGGGAAAAAAATCTTTTTAAAAATAGGAAATAAATGTTAACAATAAAAAAAGTCAACTAAATTAAACAAATTAAAGTGGTGAGCCCCTCACGCAACTTCCTGTTACACAGCGTTTGAATACTATGGAGACCTATTGCAAGTTAAGAAGTAAGATAAATACTGTAGATGAGTGTGCTCTAAAAGCACTCCTTGAAACTGACCATTCTTGGTCAAACTTTTCAGGTGGCATCCTCGCTTCATCTTCAAAACACCAAATTTGAATCGACTGCAATTTTTTTGTTTTTAATATATGCTGACAACAGGTAGGCAGGCAGATGAATGACTAATTTTTTGTATTGAAGGGACCTCAAAATGCTTCATTATAGTAAAATATCAGCGTTGAAAATTAGACTTCAAACAATATTCTACTACATGAGTAAGAGAAAATAATTACCATTCCTAAGTAGTTTTTGTTCAACTTGTCTCTCCTGACAGCTCAAAATGTAAATTGCACTGACGATAAAACTTTCTATGTTAATTAAAAATCATTGAAAAAAAAATAATAGAAAAGTTAACAAAATCCATGGAAAATCCAATAAAAAGTCTTACAAAAAATACTCCCGAAACTTCTTACAAATTCTTACATCTTGAAGAAATCCTCCACAGTTGGCAACACTAGGACTTAGCAAATTACTTTCATCCATTCTATTCAATAGAAAACAATGTTTTCACTTAATTGTCATACACACCACATAGAGCACTTTAATTTATCTCAATTATAAAAAACATATAACACAACTTCAGATGCATTTCCAACAATTTACAAGTGTCAGTTCTTAATGTAACTGAATTCTTTTGCGTGGTCCTCAAAGAAATAGTAAATTGTTTTCATATTCTATTCTATATGAAACATGCTTTTATGAATATAAAAATATATCGAATATACACTAAGCGACAAAAAAAAAAAGCCGCACTGCAGAAAAATTGACTTATACCTTTTGGATTTGTAATAATTTAAAAACTAATAATTGCAAAGAATAAAACTGTTTTGTTTGCATAATATGGAAGTCATAACATGATACCTATGTATATTTTCTATTTAATAATTCATTTTATTACACTCTACGAAGCATTTAATAAAATTCCACATAAAATTTTCTTTTTAAACGTAATATAATATACATATACTTTGTATTCTATCATGATTTATTAAATGAAATAAACAAGTGCTATGTTAATGTATGAAATAAAACTATTTGTTTGTTAGGTCTAAACAATTATTTAATAAAAATATGTATTCTGGATTGGATAATTCCGCCTTTATATGGAATTACTGCTTTAATGGGCAATGGCATAGCATTTTACAGTTTTTTAACATGAAACTCAGAAATTTCACTGTGCTAAATATCATAAATAATTTTTGCTAGTTCTTTCAAAGTTGTAAGCTACAAATTTCTAATCCCCACCCTCTTTTATAGACTAAACATTTTCGAGCGGATTGCGATTAGGATAATTTTCAGATCTAATAAAGAAGAAATCCTACGATATTCTTTGTGAGATTTAATTTTAAGTAAAAAAAGTTATGAGAACTTACAAAATTATAGATGCTCATGAGAATGGATATGTAATTTTAACAACTTGAATCAAATAAATGTACCACAAGCGCCATATAACAAGGTGATTTATCATCTTGAAATGCTGATTATGGAAGAGTCTGAAATACCTCCAAAGTAGTCGGTCAGGTATCAGTTTTTTAGTGGCCAAGTTTTATTTTCGGTAAATTGATCCCTTGAACATGAAAATTTGCTATACTCATCGAAAAATTGTGCATTTATGTATCGTAATGTACGGGGAACATGACGTTGTTTAAAAAGTGCGATTTTCATTAAGTCAGTCACAATTTCGTGATCAGATCTGCTTGTACCTGTCTGTTCGAAATAAGTTAAACTTTACTCATTAGTGAAAACAACTTCAACCCAATAATTAATTGATCATTTTTTAATTTTTTTAACCCTTTAATGTCCTGTTTTTCTAATTCTTTTCCTTAAGAATGATTTTTTTTTTTCAGATTTTCTGGCAATTAAACCTGCTTTGTTTAATTGTTATTTCACTGTATTTAAATAAATTATGTTACTAAGCACTTTTTCTGAATCACTGCTACGTTCTAAATGTAATACAAACTGATTTTTTTAAGCACTGGATTTTTAACTTGCGGTCATCTCGACTGAATGAGTAACGTGGCCGCTTAAGGACAAATGTGCAGTTTAAACAGCCAAAAAATATTATATCTTGCTAAAAACCAGACTACTAATATTTTGTTAACATTTAAGAATTTTGACATTCAACGTTTTAAAATATTTTTTTTTTTTTTTTTTTCGCTCTAAAATTAATATTTTTTGTGGTATCGTTAACTGCCTTATTCTTGCCATTTTTGAAATACTTTCTAAAATTACAATTTTCCGAGCAATTGCATCTTGCTTTTAACACTTGGCTCGATCCTAAATCGCACGCAGAACACAATGTAATAAAATCAGTTCAAAAATTTACTTTTGAAACAATAAAATTAGCGATTACAGGAAGAAAAATGGAAACTATCCAAGTGCGGCTTTTTTTTTTTTTTTTTTTTTTTTTTTTTTTTGTCGCTTAGTGTATTTCATTTTGTTTACTATAGTTTAAAGGGATCAGAATTAAGCTTGTAATAAGTTTTTTTTATATTAAATAACCATTAATATATATATATACTCATTCAGCCTATATAGGCTCTCTTTATACAACAGCTTACAATAAAAAAATTATTTTTCCTTTAATTCTTTATCTTTCTACAGCTAGATTCCAAACTACGTGCAGACCATGGTAGTACAATCCTCCTTCATGGTGCATACCCAACCCTACGTCCTCTAATTCATACAGCTTGGTTCCAGATGTCTTGTGTGATTTTGAAATTGAAATGCAAATGAAAAAGCATCAGTGAGTATATTTTATATATTTGTCTTATCTTGAAGTTAAAAATATTATGTTTGCATTGTAAATATAAATAAAAGAAAAAAGCAAATGATCAAATAAGAAAATCTATGCATATTTTAATTAATAGAAAAGCGTCACTTAAAATCTGATATCATTATTTTTAAGACCCACATTTCAAATTCCTATAGTAATAAAGTAGCTGCGTCACAAACTTTTAACCCGTTAAGGGGTTTTGTACTGATCTTTCTACGGCTAGATTCCAAACTACGTGCAGACCATGGTAGTACAATCCTCCTTCATGGTGCTTACCCAACCCTACGTCCTCTAATCCATACAGCTTGGTTCCAGATGTCGTGTGTGATCACAGCTATTAAATATTTTATCTCTCTCTCTCTTTCTCTCTCTCTCTCTTTTTTTTTTTTTTTTTTTTTTTTTTTTTTAGCTACACCTATGATAAATTTGGATTGTTAATGATTAAAAAAAAATGTGCACATTTAAAACAATTTTAGATTTATTACTAATGTTAAAAAATAAATGCTTTTTCCATTAGAAACAAATTCAAATATGTGGATAAATAATAAATGAGTCATGCATACTTATTCCAAATTTGAAAATAAATAGTATATATACTTACGCTTTCAAATAGATTATAGTGCAAACCTACTCTACACCTATCTTGAAAAGTTAGATTTTAATATTTAAATAACAATAAATAAAAATTTAAAATACATATGAGGAGCAAAAATCAAACCGTGTTTTCTCCAAAAAAAAAAAAAAAAAAAAATGAATTTGCGATTTTTCTTTGAACTTAATGGGACACTCTACCAATCGCCTCCGAAAGCCGCAGCCAATGTTATTCTATGGGAAATTAATTCCGTTTCACAACTATTAAACAATTTATCGCTTTTTTTTTTTTTTTTTTTTAGATTTCATTTTTAAGCTCAAGAATGAAAATTTTCACATTTTGAAAATTCGCATTTTACAACCTCAAAATAAAATATTAAAAATTTAAAAATAATAATTTCTAGAAAGCGATAAATTTTTTAATAGTTGTGAATAGTCGGAAAGTGAAAATGGTATTAAAAAATATATGATAATTAATAAGTTAATATATTAATTAATGGGGCGAAATTCTCCATAGAATAACATTGGCCCTGGCTTCTGGGGACGATAACTGGAGAGGCCTCTTAACATAAAAATAGTATGTCTACCTATCTTCTTAGATATGTCTACATATTTCCCTAGTATCTAGTAGTAGTACATCTAATCGAACGATAATTTGGTTTCAAGTTATTTTTTAATTTATTAGTTTTTGTGTTGTCTGAAAAAATGCGTCTGAAGGAGTAAATGGAGTTTGAATGTTTGCTCCTCATATACATTAACATTTATAACGTGTTAAACTTTTAAATAAGGAATTTTTTTTTTTTTTTAAATAATAATTTTTCATTTAACAATCATTCATTTTGTAGATAAACTATTTTTTTAAATAATTCATCAACAAATTAAAACAGATATTTAAATATATATACAGTAATTATACATATTTTTTTAAGAACAAAGAAAAAAATCATACAATTTCAAATGTAAAAATAAAAGGCAAAGTTACAAATGAAAAAAAAAAAAAAATGAAAGGAGAACTTTCACATTCTAATGTTTTTATTTGATAACAATTTCAAAAATATTTCACTGCCCAATTTACAGAAAAGATCGATCCCATTTACCCTATTAGCAGTTTAGCAGTAGAAATATTTGGTGGCGTCATCTTTCGAACAAAATTTGTACTAAACATTTTCTTGCTTAGGTTTCATGAAATAATGCAATAATATTTATTACATAAAATACATTCGAATTAAAAGGGGAAAAAAGCAAGTTTCTAGTTTTTTTTTTAATGATTTTTGCAAAAATGTTCACCTTTTTCAATTCTCAATAACTTAATTTACCAATATAATGATTGAACTGTATTGCTTATAGGAGAATTATCATTCAATAACGGCTTTAACTGAAAATTTAATTTTTAAGATAATTAAATATGCGTTTTTATTTTGGAATCTTTATTTTAAAATTAAATTTAATAATATCAAGAATATAATTGTACATTTAATTAAAAATATTTCATAAATTTACAATTATTTAATAAATAAAAATATTTTTTGCTGAAATGAAATTTGTTTGTTTACATTTACCGGGGCATAGCGAATTCCTGGTCAGCGAATTCCTGGTATATAACTGCAAATATTAAAAACTCATCCTAAATATAAATTAAATAAGAAAAAGTTGAACAGAAATAACTCACAGTGAAAATGAATGGTGCTGCCATCTATCGGTAAGTTAAGAAACTAAATCTAATGATAATTTGCAAATTATCCTGGATTTCGTAATTTTCCGGATTTAAGAAGTCCGAATTTCGGCGACTGTACTGTAGTTGATTTTAAAAATATTTTTTACTTAGAATTAAAAAGAAAAATATTATTTTTATTCTCACATTTACAAAATTGTCAATTTCAAATTTTGAAAACTGAACCAAACGTAGGAAAAAGTAGGGGAAAAAAGGGAACAGCTTTACTATACGGCACCCATTGCTTATTGCTGTTGCCGATGTTTTGATCACGTGGTATGATGGTGTTTTGATTCGGTTTGTGAGGCGGTACTACGAATCGTTTCACAACGTCGTGAATCGAATCAAAATGTCCTGAAACAATACTTTTCATTATTATGAAACATTTTTTTTTTTATGTTTCACTATGTTTTCTGCTGTTTGCTCGCTTCGCGAGCATTAAAACCGAAAGAAAAAACATCACTGGACACCCCTAATTCGTGGAGCGGCCGAGCGGTTCTGCGCTCAAAGCTGGTAGATGGGAGGTGCCGGGTTCGATCCCAGGTCGCGCTCATCGACCTAGCCGTTCGGAGTTTTCCGTGGTTTCCTCCGAAACTCGCGTAAATACGGGCTAGGACCCCTTAGAAAGACCCCCACGGAGGGCATTCCCCCCTAGGCCTAGGACACATCAGGAGTCAATCGGCCTTAAATCCTACAACCAACCAACCTAATTCGTGGAACATGAATCAATAAAAGCATGAAAATTCATGAAGCAGCGGTCACTATGTTTTTTGCTGTTTGCTCGCTTCGCGAGCATTAAAGCCAAAAAAACATCACTGGACACTGGACGCCCCTAATTCGTGGAGCATGAATCAGAAAAAGCATGAAAATTCATGGAGCCGCGGTCACTATGTTTTCTGCTGTTTGCTCACTTCGCGAGCATTAACCCCCCCCCCCCCCAAAAAAAAAAAAAAAAAAAAAAAAAAAAAAAAAACATCACTGGATACCCCTAAATAGCGATTCATGAATCAGTAAATGTTACGTTTCGTTACAACAGAAAAAAGTAACGATACTCTGATTCGGGTCTCGAATCACCGTCATATAACGCGATCAAAACATCGGCAACGGCAATAAGCAATGGGTGCCGTATAGTAAAGCTTAGCCAAAAAAAGTAACAGTTGTAAAAAGTAGGAGCTCTGTGGGGTCTGTGTCAGGGTGGCTAACATTAAAAATTTACCAAATTCCCTGACTTCCGTTGTTTTCCGTTATTTGTCACAAAAATTGAAAAAATTAGGAAACAGTTCAGTAATTTACAATAACAAATATGGCTTATTTTCAGAAAATTTGTCAAAATTCTCTCACTGTTAGACAACAATTACAGCAAATCTCGAAAAGGAACAAGCCTCCGGATTTTACTAGTTATAAAGATGCTGTGAGCGCAACGGGAACATCTCGAATAGTCTATTAGACGAATGTTTAGTTAAACCGACTGTGAATATTAATTTAGACTACACTAACATTCAGGGAATTTTAACGTCGTTAATGTTGGAGAATTGCTCACATACAAAACTATATTACAAAAAAATTTAGACATGGATTTTCCACATGTTGCAATTGAATTGTATAAATGTGCTCAAGGACATGTTAAAATGATGATGCGAAGAGTGTCCTTTTTCGAAATTAAAAACACATGGCTGCCTCATGGCTCTGAACATGACAGAGTTGAGTATTTGCGGGACTGTGATGTTCGGATTAGCCAAACACAAATGTTAGAGCTGAAAATAGGTAAATGACAAGTGAACATTTTATTTAATTACTTTAATTTTATGTCATGTTCAGACTTAATTGGATCAGGGGATTGCGATTTAGTTTTATAATATTTTGCTCATCTGATTTATTATTGACCCTTTTTGATAATTTAACATGACTAGTTATTTATTGCATTCAAAATTAGGGGAAAATAGTATTAGGCTAAATTTTCTCTTTAAGACAACTGGCAATAAAGCTGTCATCCGACGATGATTATGACGGTGAAGAATATCGATTCCCTTGTGAATTTTGAATATTCAAGTTCTTCCGAAAATCAAGTGTTTGGTATTTGGAATGTTATTATCTTATTTAATAGCTTTTTTTGTGTGTGTGTGTGTGCGATTATGGTTTACATATTGCTCGTTCTTTGTTACAGAAAATAGCACCTGTATGCTTCGATATTATTTAAAATATTTTGTTTTTGTGTTTAAAAAAAAGTATTTTCAGTCTATCAGAATCTTGCTTTACTTACCCTGGAGCAGAATGCATCCGTGTGCATTTTTTAAACTGTAGAAGTTTAAAAAATGCACACGGATGCATTATGCTACTATTTTGTAACAGCGTTTTTTGTCCTTTTTTAAATTGCAGATTCTACTATTAGATAAAATGAAGCTTACTGTTTGAAAGTATTGGTCAAAATAACATATCCTATTAGTATATATATATATATTCTGAAGTTCATTCAATTAATCGATTTTTGCAAAGCTTTTATTTTAATTTCATTTTTTGTTGGCATCATCCTATTCTCCAGTTTGTGTTAACTGTTTTACATGTGGCTACAATGCTTCTTTCTAGTTTTCTCTCTGGTTTCCATGAATATTTTTTTTTAATCCTTGTTTTAATTTAATATTTCATTTAATAATTCACTTAATTTCTCATTCTATATGGTTTTGCTGCTTCGATCGGGGCTTGAAATGATATAAATTGCTATGATTAGCTATATTGTTTTTCGAAATCGATGCAGCTTTCACAGCTTTATGAAGTACTCGCCCCCTGATGAGAATTTACTTCTAATTTCAAGCATTTATATCCAATTATTTCTGTGGTTAATTATTTGTTTTCTCTGTCATCATGTTTAATGGTCCTTTTTTATTATCATTCATGTCGGCGTAAGTATTTTAAGTTAATATTGTCTCTTATTGGTTCTTAATCTAAATCGCAAAAAAAAAAAAAAAAAAAAAAAAATTGTGTCAGTCTTTCCTCTTAGTTAAATTCAGTTCTATATTTTTGTGTGTTGGTATTGTTTTAGATTTATTAATTGCTAAATTTTAAGATTAAATTTTATTACGATATCTGTCATATATATATATATACTAGTTTGTGCACATGTACAAACCAAAGAAATTAGATGCTTTAACTGTCTATAACGCTTTACGTCCAATGGCCGGTTGTCTAGTAATTATGAAAGATATTTTTAAGCACTTTTCCGCTATTTTCTAGGAAACTAAATGTAAAGAAATTATTTTTATTTTATTTTTCAGATGTCCAAAAGAATCTTTAATATTCAAAATGGTTAGGTTAGTATTAATGTATTGTTTGCAGTATCGCATAAAAAGATTTGTAACTACATTACGGAATATAATTTGAAATGGATGTAAGTAGATTTTTGGTAGTATTAACCATTTTTAATACCCTCTTGCATTGTTTGATGAATAGGGGAGCGTGGGGCTAGTTGTAACAGGGGTAGGAATATTTTATAATATTTTTGATTAGATATTTCGTTAAACATAATTCTAATGACGCACTTTATTAGGTAAGCACAGTCAGTGTTTTGCAAAAATAGTTAATAAGAGGTTCTGTACATGTGCTTCATTTTAGCTAGTTAGTGGGAAAAAAGTGTATTTCGTAAATTTTGATTAAAGTTATGTTAATTTGTATTTTAAAGAAGCGTTTATAGCTATTTATTTAGTCTGTGTGTTGAGTTATAAAATGCATGTTTAATGTTTTGTATAAATCGTTATATATTTTTTTTATAAATGAACAAAATTTCCAAAATCATACGATGGCGCAAGCTGAAATAAAATTTTATGGCATGTTGTAGCATGTTACAATTTGCCCTTTGTGTTTTGATTCATGCAATTAGATATTCTACTTTAAATGGTAACAAGCAAATATTTTATTGTATGCACTTTTTTAACATGAGGAACTATAAAAAGAAATCTGAAAGAGCTTCAAAGGGGGTGGAGAATTCATACTGGTTATTTGTTTAAAAAATTTCTCTACCTATATAATATCGTTGATTTAAGGAGTGGAAAATTTTGTTTCATTGATAGTGGTAGGAGTTCCATCCCTGCATACGATTTGTCTACAGCTGAAAATTTCGAGAAAGGTACGAATATTAGACACCCATCACCTGAAAGAAAAATATTTGAAAAATAATTTGAAGAGATAATTAAAAAGTAACACAAACATAAAGAGAAAGGAAAAGATTATAGGAAGAACAGAGCTGCCAACCAAATCCGGCAAATTGTTAGTACCGCCCCTTTTCTACACCACTTAATTTTTACAGCAATTCTCTTCAAATATATTTACGATGAATGAAGAAAACAAATACTCTAAAAATTAAGTGGTATAGAAAAAGGGGCGGTACTAACAATTTGCCAGATTAGGTTGGCATCTCTGGAAGAAATAAATAAACAAAAAGATAAAAATATAAATAAAATGTTTTTAACTCCAGATACAGATTCTGAATTAGAGGAGTGGCTTGTGGAGATGCCTACAGACACAGCTAGAAGTTTCCACCCATTTTCAGGAAACGTTCAGAAATGAAAAAACTTTGGCTTCTTTGCCACTACTATACTTATGCAGAACTATTTTCTATGTTTTTATATTATAGTGTCGTGATTATTAAATCACGAATTATAAACATGATTTAATCAGGAATTACAGAATATTGCATAAAAACAGTGGTAGAAAAAAAGCAGAAATTTCTCATCCATGAGAGTGTCCTGAAAAAAGGGCGGAGAATTCGAGCTCTGCTAAACCCTCTCTGAGGCAGAAGAATGGGTATAATGCTAGTATTAATGCCAGTATTAATGATAGTTTTTTCTTTTTTCTCAGACATGTGTGTCACTTCGTTTATTCTCATTTTCAGTTCTGTTACAAGTGGGTATTATTTATTCTCTCTCCTCTTTAAAATCTGTGCAGTTGAATTAATGCAGAACGGGGGAATTTGGAGTTAATGTATTTCACTTATACCAAAAAAGAAAAATATCAATTCCTTGTTTTATATATATTACCCGATTGGTTACTTTCCAAGATTGTAAAACCAATAACTTTCCGTATTCTTGCTTTACGCTTCAGTTTAGCTCGAATGTCTAAGATGCGGTTATAGTTATAATTAGTTTTAACAGTGTATCGATGAGTTTGCTTCAAACTTTTTTTTAACGATGCTTACGTAGAATTTCAACACGAGGCGATCTACTCCAAAGGAATGAAATCTTCTTTCTGAAAAAAGTAAGTTTTCTTATTATTTTTCCCCTATTTTAACTTTTTAATAATAATAATATTAATTAATTATATTTTAATTATAAAATATTTCACAATACAGTCGAACCTCGTTAACGTGAATTACTTTTAACACGATCATGAACTGTTCTCACAATCCCCGTCAAAATAAAGATTAGTTTAGTTATACGCAGATTAGTTACAGATAGCATGAACTACTGATAACATGAACAGATTTTTTATCTTTCTTGAGATTCATGTTAACGAGGTTCGACTGTATAATGTTATTTATATTTTTACTTCTGCTCATGTTTTTAAGTTTCGAACAACGAATAATCTATTTTACCATGTTTTTATTAACTTCGATTCTTGTTTGGGGGTTTGTTTGTGTGTTTGTCAGGGACAAATCTTGCAATCGATTTTTAACTAACTTCCCGACTAGCTAGATATTTGAAATTTTCAGGACAGCTCACAACACGGTGACAATACATTTTTCTAATAATTTTAGTCAATTATTTCAGGTCCCGCTGCCTTCGGCAGCGCTTATGTAATTCGACAGAACATTTATTTAATCAACTTCTCGACTAGCTAGACATTTAAAATTTTCAGGATAGTTCAGAACACGGTGAAAATGCATTTTTTTAAATACCTTTAGCCAACTGTTTCGGGTTCCTGCTGCCTTCGGCAGCGTTACCAGTACAAAGCTTGCAATCGATTTTTCACTAACTCCCGGACTAGCTAGATATTTGAAACTTTCAGGATAGCTCAGAACACGGTGGCAATACATATTTTTTTTATACTTTTAGTCAACTGTTTCAGGTCCCTACTGCCTTCGGCAGCGTTCATATGATTTAACAGAAAATGTATTTAACTAACTTCCCGAGTAGCTAGACATTTGAAACTTTCGGAATAGTTCTAAATACGGTGAAAATGCTTTTTAAAAATATTTTTATCCAATTGCTTCGGGACCCTGCTGCCTTCGGCAGCGTTTCCAGTACAAAGCTTGCAATCAACTTTTAACTAACTTCCCGGCTAGATAGCCATTTGAATCTTTTATAATAGCTCAAAAGACGATAGCAAGGAATTTTTTTAATACTTTTATCCAATTGCTGGGGTTCCGGCTGCCTTCAGTAGCGTTTATATGATTCAACAGAAAATTTAAAAACATGGTTTATAAAAAAAATTTTATCTTATAATTATTTGTGTTTTAAATACTTTCTTCAAAACACGTTTAGGTTTAAAATGATGCTCAATGAGTTTTATCTTAAATGAATGGCACTCTAAATTTCATTGAATGATTTTCTTTTCTTTTTCATTCGATTCAAAAAATATTTTTAATTAATGTCTTGAATGCTATTTCTTTTAATCAACAATTAAATCATAATTTTTAAGAAATGACGGGAATATATTCGACAAATAAATTAATAAATGCAGGATACCAGTTGCTCAAAAACACATCGCAATTATTAAGAAATTGATAGAATTAAACTTCCCAGAAGCATTTAAAAATAACCCCAATTTTATTTTGATTCTTTTACTTGACCACACTCAATTACTTACAACTTATTCTTTGGAATTTTTTTTTTTTTTTTTTTTTTTTCTGTATCTGTTAAACACACGACTGCGTTTCTGTACAATAAAATAAAATGCTATAATTAAAATATTTAACAGTTATGAACGGGTCTTTGTTACTCGAATATGCATCAGTGGCATTTCTAACCCCGTGATAACGGTGAAAAGTACCTTTTTAACAATAAAAGACAACGTTTTCTGAAGCTAGCAGGGGTGTCGTCAGCTAGGGGGCCGGGGGGGAGGGGGCGTCGGGGAGTCTGTGACCCCCCCTCCCTCCCCCATCGGGGCATACTCCTAAAATCTCTCGGGAGAAAAATACAAGATTTTCAGTTTTTCTACTTTTAGCAGCATTTTTCTTTCCCTTTACAAATTTGGAGCATTCCCGTTTTTCCATTCTATCTGGTGCCACTACTGGAAGCTAGCACTCGAAACTGACGTCATAGCTGCAAAAATGTATTGAAATTAATATATATATATATATCGTTTCGAGGAATGAATAAAATAATGAAAGAAGGATGGTTTAGCAGGAAAAATGATTATAATAATTAATTAAAAAAATAGTGATATTAATAATATTAAAAATAATATGATGATAAATTTCGGTACTTTTCTGTTATCGATATCGGATTCAGGCAGAGTTAAGGGGGTGGGGAGGAAGTAACAGCTATTTAGGTATTATCCCTTCGACAAAGAATCTTGGAACGATTTTGATAAATTTGCACTGAAATTAACTACTAAGATAAATAATTAAATTTAAATTATAGTTTATGATTCGAATTCCATTTTTTGATAAAAAACACAAATTTCACGTAATCCTTTCTTCATTATTGGCTGTTTATCATGCAATTTAGTCACTCTTATTTATTTATTGTTCTTATTATTACTATAATTTGATTTGGTAAAAATGGGGGGGAAAAAAAGCTTTATTTGGAAATATCGCCAGGTTGTCAGGTAGGTGGGCGAAGCCTACCTATAATTAATAATAACAATAATATATAGCAAGAGAGAGCGAGAGAAGGAGAAATAATAGCGTTTCAGATGCTGAAATAAAATTTTCAAAGGTCATACTACAGTTTTTTCCATTTTCATTATAAATGATATATATATATATATATTTTTTTAACACTTTCCAACAAGGTTGAAAAGTGTTTATGACTTCGGTTTGTCTGTCTGTCTGTCTGTCCGCGCTTTAACTCCCGTAAATATTTACGGAATTTCTTGAAACTGATATATGTTACTCAAGTTCACTATCGGACGGTCCCTATTGAAAATGGAGTTTATACCTCTACTAGTTTGTGTACAGGGACACCCGAAAATATTTAAAAGCATTGTGTTCTATGAGAGCTATTTCTATAAACCATATTTTCATACCTTTACTCTAGACATATCTTAATGAAATTGAAATATGTTATTCATGTTCACTATCGGACGTTCCCTATAGAAAATGGAGTTTATACCTCTACTGGTTTGTGTACAGGGACACCCGAAAGTATTTGAAAGCATTGTGTTCTATGAGAGGTATTTGTATAAACCATATTCTCATACCTTTACTGTAGACATATCTTAATGAAATTAAAATATGTTATTCAAGTTCACTATCGGATGTTTTCTCTATCAAATGGAGGAAATACCACCATCGGTTCATGTACAGGGACACTCAAAAGTATTCCAAAGCATTGCGTTCTAGGAGAGATATTTCTATAAATCAAACTTTAATAACTTTACTATCCACGAAGTTTTAGAAAATTGAAATATGTTATTTACATGCACAAAAGAATTCTTTGCATAAAATGTAGCATGATTAGCTTTAGATTTACAGGGTGGAACAAAAATATCCAGTTATATTAAGAGGTATTAATAAAAAATTGCTAGAATTGTACTTTCGTTTACGTTAAGCGTTTTTAACACTTTCTAGCATTTTTTAAGTGTGAATATGATTTCAGTTTTGTGTATCTGCCTGTCCGTCCGTCTGTCTGTCTGCCTGTCTGTCTGTCCGATCTCTAACTCCCGTCAATATTTATGGAATTTCTTAAAACTGATATATGTTATTCAAGTTCACTATCAGATGTTCCCTATTGAAAATGGAGTTTATACCTCTACTGGTTTGTGTACAGGGACACCCGAAAGTATTTCAAAGCATTGTGTTCTATGAGAGCTATTTCTGCAAACCATATTTTCATACCTTTTCTGTAGACCTTTTTTTAATGAAATTGAAATACGTTATTCAAATTCCCTACTGGATGTTTCCTGTATAAAATGGAGGAAATACCACCACGGATTTATATATATACACGGACACTCAAAAGTATTCCAAAGCATTGCGTTCTATGACAGAGATTTCTATAAATCAAATTTTAATAACTTTATTTTTTACGAAGTATTAGGAAATTGAAATATGTTATTTACATGCATAAAAGAATGCTTTGCATAGAATGTGGCATGATTAGCATTAAATTTACAGGGTGGCATAAAAATATCCAGTTATATTAACAGGTATTAAAAAAAATTGCTAGAAATGCACTTTCGTTTACGTTAAGCGTTTTTAACACTTTCTAGCATTTTTTAAGTGTGAATATGATTTCAGCTTTGTGTATCTGCCTGTCCTTCCGTCTGTCTGTCTTCCTGTCTGTCTGTCCGATCTCTAACTCCCGTAAATATTTATGGTATTTCTTAAAACTGATAAATGTTATTCAAGTTCACTATCGGATATTCCCTATTGAAAATGGAGTTTATACCTCTACTGGTTTGTGTACAGGGACACCCGAAAGTATTTCAAAGCATTGTGTTCTATGAGAGTTATTTCTATAAACCATATTTTCATACCTTTACTGTAGACATATCTTACTGAAATTAAAATACATTATTCCAATTCCCTACTGGATGTTTCCTGTATAAAATGGCTGAAATATCACCACCGATTTATATACAGGGACACTAAAATGTATTCCAAAGCATCGCGTTCTATGAGAGAGATTTCTATAAATCAAATTTTAATTACTTTACTTTCCACGAAGTTTTAGGAAATTGAAATATGTTATTCATATGCACAAAAACATGCTTTGCATAGAATATAGCATAATTAGCATTAGATTTACAGGGTGACAGAATAATATCCATTTATATTAAGAGCTATTAATAAAAAATTGCTGAAATATTACTTTCGTTTACATTGAGTGTTTTTAACACTTTCTAACATTTTTAAGTGTGAATATGATTTCAGTTTGTGTATCTGTCCATCTGTCCGTCTGTTTGTCTGTCCGCGCTCTACCTCCTGTAAATATTTATGGAATTCCTCGAAACTGATATATTTTATTGAAGTTCACTATCGGATGTTCCATATTGAAAATGGAGTGAATATCTCTTCTGCTTTGTGCACAGAGACACCCGAAAGCATTCGAAAGCAATTTGTTCTATGAGTGTTGTTTTTATAAACATTATCCCTATAGAATTTTCCCCATATAAAATGACATTAATAGGTCCTGTACAACTAGTTTGTTTACAGGGACAAGGAAAAAAAAATGCCAATGCATTACGTTTTAGGACAGAATTTTTTGAAAATTATATTTAAAAGTCTTTCTACTGTAAAAATCATAAAAATATTGAAATGTATTGTTAATACTCTAAAATAATCTTTTGTATAGAATATGATATGATTAACTTTCTGATTTACAGGGCTACACTAAAATATTCAGAGAGATCAAAAGCTGTAATTATAATCTAATGGCTGCATTTTCTTTTGCGTTAAGCCTTTTTAACACTTTCCAAAATGATTAAGAGTAATTTTAAAATCAATTAGTCTATCTGTATATTTTTCAGTCCTTTTGTTTGTTGTGTGATAATGTAGGGGGAAAGAATATTAAAAGTTATTCGATACAACAATTACGTACAGTTGGAAAGTGTTACTAATCAATGCGTACTGCATGATTTTTCTTTCTTGTTTTAAATAAACATTAAAAAAATTCCCAAATTTATGTTTCAATAGGTAAAATTTTTGAATTATATTAAATAAAAATTGTTAATTGTGAAAACTTAACACATTTGTATTGTCAATTTTTTGTCAAATTTGTATTGTCGAATTGCAAAGGAAATTTTTATAAAGCTTGCGCATGCGGAGTTAAAAATTATTCAGTAAAAATGCTTATATTTCATAAGATATTTAACATATTTGCATTCTGATTGCAATATGCTGTGTCTAATATCGTATGCCAAATTTTCTAAAAAAATATCTACGCATCAAAGACTCTTAAGATCAGACTTTTAAAAAGCTCAACTTCATCTTGTCGATTGAAATTTTGGTCTTGAAATACATCGCCGATTACAGATTATTATGCAAGGCTCCATAGGACATAATGATAAAGAATTTTTCTTTGTGTCTCTGTAAAAAAAACTATAAGTGCTAGATTCTTCAAAATCTATACAAATTGAGTATCTGTGACCTATACTATGTGTATAAATTTTTTGCTCAATTGAATAAGGCGTTTAGATGCTATCGCACTTTTAAGATTTTGGTCCCATAGGCCATAATGATAAAGAATTTTTCTTTGTGTCCCTGTAAAAAAACTATAAGTGCTAGATTCACCAAAATCAATAGGGTTCGTATTAAGGTGACTTATAATATACGTACCAATTTTCAGCTTATTCGAACAAAGCGTTTAGACGCTAACGTGTTCACTCACAGACATACACATACACACACGCACACACACACACACACACACATACATACATACATCATCGCAAAAATAGTGAAAACGGACTCATTGGACCTCGAAACGTATAGAAACATCAAAATCTCAAATTCGGATTTTTGACATGATTACAATACTTTCCTCACTAGTGTTCGGAAAGTGAAAAATGTACTGTCACAATAGAAATATATATATATATATATGTGGGAAGTTCCTTGCACAACCAACAGATGGCGCTGTCTCTGATGCTTATCTTTGAACGAAATGACGGACGGGAGTTAGTTGAGATCTGGCTGCAGTGGAGATCGGTTGAGACCGTCAGCGCGAAGGCTGACAGGCTGATTTAGTCCTAATTTGAGCACAGAATGCTCTTAATAAGTGTGTAGAGCCATGGAGGGCTCATTACATCATTTTTACTATTTGATAGCACGCGTAGGTGTTTTTGTGAATAAAAGTACGAGAAGGTGCTTAAATGTTATTTCGTTACGGTTATACTGATGAAGAAAGCTTGTTATGTGCTAAGCCTCGAAACCAGCAGTTGAATAATAATAGAAAGTCTGCTATTATCATTTTTTCATTGTGTATCCTGTATTGTATGTGTGTTTCGTAATAAATGTTTAGTCTTGTAAGTCGCAACTCATCATTACCCCACCCCTAGACACCCAGCCAAGATTCTACATATATATTAATTACTTTCCCCTTCCCCCTGTAAAATTTTGAATTCTAGTAAATAAACTAAAAAATCTAAATGCATTAAATAAGAACAAATCAAAAATTCTCCCTTTTTAAATTTTCATAAATTAATCTCATATACATCTGAAACTAGTTGGCATAGGTGAACTCTCTGCTCAATTCCAGTTAAAGCTTCGCTTTTCATATGCCTAGCAGCCATTCTCAATCAAAATTATTTATTCGAATAAAACTGCATTAAATAATGGGATTTTATTTTTCATTTTTACTTTCTTCTATATTCAATAGAAGAAAGTAAAAGGAAGAAAGTAAGATTCGTAAAAATTTTCGACCTCGTTTTTTTTTTTTTTTTTTTTTTTTGATGGATTTACACGTTTTGAGAGCTGTAGAACACGATTTGACTATTTTTAGAAAATGTCTGTCTGTCAGTCTGTGTGTGTGACAAAATTTTGTGGCAACTGTATCTCAGGAACTACTGCACAGAATTTCATACAAATTGGTATGTAGTTGCACCTTGACATAAATTAGTGCCTATCAACTTCTGGTAAAAATTGTCTTACAGGTTGCGTGGCTATTCCGCTTTTTCTAAATTTTTAACATGGTGATATAGGGCAAAATTTTGTATAAATGTGCATAAAGAGAATTATTTTTTAGTAATCACTATAAAATTTCCAAGAATTATTTATAATAGAGATAATCAACTGGGAAAATTTTTTTGTATGTGTAGGAGCCTCGCCACCCCCCTGGGGGGGAAGTCCCCCCTAGGGTAGTAAAATTTCATGATGGGTATCTTTCGAAAGAGCTCACCAATACCTTTAAAACGAATGGTTGAACCATCGATCTGCGATCATTTAAAATAAAGTTATCGATTTTTTTTCATTTTTAACATTTTTTTCATTTTTAACTTTTTTTTTTTTATGTGATATTGACAATAAAATTGACTTTTTTTTTTTTTTTTTTTTTTTTTTTTATATTTAGGGTTATACAACTTCTCAAATATGGAAATCGTCTGCATTATCACGGAAGATAATTTTTTTAAATAATAATTTCAATAAATTATTTTTACTGAGTGAATTTGTATAGGAAAATATAGAAGAAAGTCATGTGGTGGCCACAACATGCTAGTTTATTTATTTATTTTATTTTTTGCTACTGTTTTAGAATATAATGTAGGAAGTTAGGGTATTACATTAAGTTTTCATTTAACTGCCGTAAAAAACAGTAGCAAAACAATTCTATTATTTATTTTTTCTAATATTAATCTTTAGAATTAGAGGTTCTTCTTAGAATTCGGGCGAAAATTAGACATTTTGTTTAAAAACTAGCTGAACCTGACTACGGGTTGCTGTGGTTTTAGTTGGCTACAACCGTTTCGCTATTCGCTGATCATTATATTTAAATGATCTTAAAATTCGGTATCAGTTATCAATGTTAAAATCATACACACACACACACACCAAAAAAAGACAAAATAAATAAAAAAAATGAAACCAGTTTTACGGCAGCAGTGCTGATCCAACAGCCTTTATTTCTTTTAAAATTCTGTACGCAATAGACTTGCCAACCAATTTTAATAAAAAAAGGGTTGAAAAACCAGAAGATTTCATAAAAAAAGGGAAGATTTTTTTTTTACTTCTTTTTTTTTTTTTTTCTTTGGCGTGTTAAACAATACAGAAACTTTTAATATTTTGAAGCAATCTATAAAAAGGTTTTACTATAGATTGATTATACTAAATACATTAAAAGTTTTTTTTTTTTTTTTTTTTTTTTTTTCTTTGGCGTGTTAAACAATACAGAAACTTTTAATATTTTGAAGCAATCTATAAAAAGGTTTTACTATAGATTGATTATACTAAATACATTAAAAGTTTTAAATGAAGTTATAACTTCTTAAACATATAAATATCTACAAAACAGAATCTGTAAGAAATTTATTTAACAAAAAAAAAAAAAAAAAAAAACTTAGTTAAGTTGAAGTATATAATAAAAAAGTAAATGAAATAAGAAAGAGAATTGATACGTAATAGTGTAGAAAGAAATGCACTCACTAAGCAGCTGCCAAATATTTTCTATTAAACATTTTTAGTTTCCTTTAGCTGTTTCAACAGGGTTCACATTCAGATATCGAAAAAGAAAAAAAAAAAAATCCCAGGACAATTAAAAAAAAAAAATATCCCTGGACAATTTTCAAAAAAAATATTAGTGACTATTACAAGAAATGTTCTTCTAGAGAAAAGAAAATATATCTACTTCCACAGTATGACGTCATGTTACTGCCGATCATGATAGGAATTCAGGTAGAAATCATTGTTTACATGCATATTTTCACGATCCTTAATCATTTGAATTTTGATATGAAGCTGAACAAAAAAATAAAATAAAGTAAAATGTCATTTGAGAGAAAGAAAATATTTGTTTTTCCAGGTTTTATAATCGATTTTCCGTGACTTTTGATGAAAATTTTTATTTTACCTGACATTTTTTTTTTAAACAAAATCCTAATTCCCTGAGTATTCCATGTTTTCCTGATGAGTATGAACCCTGTTCAACCCCCCCCCTTTCCCAAATCATACATGTGATTTCTAAAATTAGAAATTAGCTGAAAATTTTTTGTTAACATTGTGGGTTGGTTGATTAGTTAAATATTGGTAATGTCACTTTCAATAAATTGACGACATAAATATTTATATGTATAATTTTTAACTACATTAAGCAATTTTAGAATTTTTTCCTTAACATAAAAATAATAATAATAATAATATAACTGCAATAACTTTTGAAAAAATACTGCGCCATGAAAGAATTCGTACCATGAAAAAATGCAGAATTATATATCACAAAACACTTCTTAATCCATAAATCTGTAATTCACGTGTTCAATTTCAGTCAGAAAATCTAGTCAGGTTGGGAGAGCTTATTTACTTTATTGCAGAAATTAAACACACAAATAAAATTACTATTTGCAGTATTTTTAAGAAGAATTCACAATTATAAATTAATTCAGTAATTATTCAGGTGATAATATTGTTTGTCCATAAAGGAGCCAAGATCAAGATATGTAAATCATAACTTTTCATGTTCAAGAGAAAAATAAAATACTTCCTGTTTTAGACAGGCCGCGAAAACTAAACTAAAAAAGTAACATTCTCAAAGAGAGAAAAAATCACCTCTCATTTGGCAAAGAGCCAACTACGAGTCGGGGGGGCTGCATGCGTGAAGCGAAAGTACGATCCACGCTGAAAGAACTTTTATATCCACATAAAACTTTAATAAAATTCCATGCCAACAGAAAAAAAAAAAAAAAAAAAAAAAAAAAAAATGTTTAAACAAATATAGAATATGATTTTTGTGTATGTACATTAACCATACATTAAAAAAAAAAAAAAAAAAAAAAACAGTAGCTAATTATCAGTTTCAAATGTGCATAAAACCAACTGAGTATTAATTTTCTTGAATTGGTTTGAGAAAAACTTTCCTACCTAAAAAAAGTATTCTTCATTTTTTTCCCCCATGTTTACACATTTGGTATAAATATGACATACAAATATTTGATTTAATTGAGGAAAAATAAACAGATTCATTAAATTCAGGAATAAAGTCAAAAAATAATTACATGTGTCAGAAATATTGAGCACCTCATTGCTTTATTGTTTCTAGAATTGATCATTGATCACAATCTGGAGAAGGGGGAAAGGGGGGGGGATACAAAAATAATTACAGAGTAAGAAATATTAAACTCTTTCAACTCTACTTCTAGAATCTAATGAAAGAAGTTTAAACTGAATATTATCATTTATGTTGCATATGAATAAAGATTAGGAAACAAAAGACTTCTGCAGAACATTTGATTGCTGATCACTAGTTGGAAATAAATAAAGGGGGGGGGAGTGGGCAAAAAATAATTACATCAGCAATAAATATTTAACAATTCTTTTTCTTTACATGTTTTAGAATCTTATAAAGCAAGTTTGAAATGAATATGGACATTTATGTTATGGGTGGAGAAAGATTGGGAATCGGGAGTTTTCGTAGAACAACGAGAGTTGCCTAGTTCACTGTATTTCTACCAAGATTTTTCAGAGCCATTTTTGTTTTTGTTATAAAATATATTTTGCAATTTGTATCAACTAAATCACAATTAAAGAAGACTTTTTTTTTTTTTTTTCTCCCAATATGCTTGGTATTTATTACCGTTATGTCCCTTTTTAGTTCCCCATCATACTATAGGTATAGGGAACTTAGGTAATCGTGAAAAATTTCGACCTCGGTTTTTTGACTTTTTTATACGTTTTCAGGTGTGAGGAATCCGAAAATGACAAAATTTGTATGGTGTCTGTCTGTAGGGTGTTCGTTAGTTTTTTAGTCTGTTAACACGATATCTCACGAACAAATGATCGCAGAGAGGTCAGAACAGTTTTAAAATATTACTTTCGATACTGGCAAGAACCCTGTTCATTTGCAACATTCGAATTAAAAAACTTCGTAAGTTATGAGAAATTTACGATTTTCTTAACATGGGAGAATAGGACAAAATTTCACTTAAACGTGCATTAAATGGAAACTTTTTACTGTAAAAATGTCAGACCAGTTTTAAAATATCAGTTTTGATGCCGGAATGAACATCAGTAACTATAAATAGGCTACTTTGAAAATTTCGCAAGTTATTGGAAATTTACGAATTTCTTAACATGGCAGAATACAGCAAAATTTCACATAAACGTCAATTTTGAGGGATATTTTCATCGTAAAGATGTCATAACCACTTTTTAAATATTATTTTGGATACTGGCATGAATATCATAGACTATGATTTTTCCAATTTAAAAAATTCGTAAGTTATTTGGAATTTACGGTTTACTTAACGTGTCAGAATAAGGCAAAATTGAGCATAAACTTCCATTTTGAGGATCCTAAATACATTAGACAACTTAAAAATTACATTTATATTTGCTTGGACATGATTGAATACAAATATTCTAATAGGAATATTTCGTAAATTATTCGTAATTTACGATTTTATCAACATAGCGAAATTGTAAATTTTTCATATAAATATAAATTTTGAGGATTATTGCATTGGAAATAGTAGCATGAAAACTGAACATCAGAATTGATCCTGATAAAATAAATTAATAGATTAGAATAAAATATATATATCGAAGTGAACGGTGGATAGCGTATAAGGCGGGGATTTCATTCTGTCACTGTATCAAGCTTTGGTCAAATTCATTTCTTTTAACATGATTATAATATGTCTCCCGCTAGAAATTTATGAGAACATAAATAGGATGGGGAACTGAGCAGAGTCCACCTATGCCAACTAGTTAAAATTATTTAGGTATTACTTTATGGATTCAGATTATTACAGCTTCTTCAACTATGTCATTTGGTTGCCCCCCCCCCCCTCCCACCCCGCAAAAAAAAAAAAAAAAAAAAAAAAAATCACGATCTCATTTTTAAGTAACGAACCACTCGTAATTAATTAGTATGCTTATTTTTTTCAGCATGGAACTAATTTAAGTATGGTATATAAAAATTATGTAAATATTTACTGTGAAAATAAGTAAATGACTACTTCCACTCACTCCCTCATCAACCCACAGCAAAATCTACTGGAGCCACTGACTAGAAACTGGGAACATATAGTTTAACCCGTTAGTGCCCAGTGTCCTCATTTGAGGGCAGCTAATAAAATGGCACATATATTTTTTGTGCCTTCTGGGAATGATTTCTGCTTTTTAGTGACGGTTTATAGCGTCACTCTAAAGGATACCTGAAAGTTTTATGTGCCTACTATTAATTATTATTTCATAATCTGGATAGCCATTTTAGGATTTTTCATTCGTCGCACCTATATTTGCTTTTTGCCAGGTATACTAACTTAAATCAAGTTCAATAATAATGTATATTTTAATACTTTAGTTTCGCGATCTTTGTTAACATATATAGGAAATTAATCTGTTATCTCAAAGTTTTTCTATATCGAAGTTTTCTCGTTAGAACACTAAACGTGAATAAATGAGGATAGGCTTTATTAAATTAAAAACTTGCAATGATTCTGAAGAAGCAACTGTTATACATTTTTTTTTTTTTTTTTTCCGTAAAATAATCTCATCAGACAAATGTCGTCATTTTTTCTTATTAGTCCATTGAGCTAAGTCCGCGTGCCTAAATATTGTTCATGTATAAATATTATTTTTTTTATCCTCATGTATCGTATCGCTTCGACAAAAAATAATTGAAACTGGTCCAAGTAAGAGAAATATTATAAAGACTAGCAAACCCATGCGAATTTTTCACAGTTTCTTTCTTTCTTACTTTTTTTTTTTTTACCTTTAAAATTTGAAACTTATAAGTCTCATACCCATTTCGCCCTCCAATTAAAATTTTAATTCTTAAAAGCCAAATTATTATTAGTTTTTGTGAGATCAAACGCTAATGACAGTTAAACGAAATCATTAAAAAAAAAAAATCTGAATAAAATTCATGTTTGACGACCCAGTTTTCATATTTCCCTAAGCAAGACAGCTTTAACAAAGGACCCCTATGGCGACTTTTAAATTTTTTCCCGCCGTGTTGGCGAGATCTCTTTTGTTTTATTTTATTATTTATTCATTTTGGCATCAGGGTTTAAACTGAAATTAGTTTTTTTAGCATTTTGCTAAAAGATATTGTATTTTGCTTAAACTATGCCAATAAGAATTTCGCTAAAAAGCTAAAACTAGATTATTTAAAAAAATATCTTTATATAACTACCTCTAGTTTTTATGCAAATATTTGTCGAAGGAAATTACAAAATCATTGAAAATATTGGGAATCATTATCTATTTAGTATATTCAGATTTAAATTCGACTTTTAATGGTTGAATTTAAATGCAAAAATATTTTAAAATATAATTAAGAATTTGCTTCAGAGATGTATTTTCATTGCTAGTACTGCGTTTGTTGAAATAGAAACAAAATTTTGCTGATTCATTTTTCTTAAATCGCAATATATGCTTGGTTAAAATCATCAGTGAACAAAACAAACAGAAAACAAAATTGGGGATAACCAAGTTAAAAAAAAAGAAATCAATACTATTCAAAGAATTAATTTTCAAAAAAGCTAAAATACTGCTTATATGTTTTAGCTAAAATGCTAAAGAAACTTTATTGCCAGGTTAAACCCTGTTTGGCATAATGCATTGTTAAAAACTCTTACCTGTTTTGATTATACTTTTGATTATTGCGTTTGTCAGTCAATTTATGACAAAAGTCAACAGTGATAATTGGTAACCCTGACATGGTCCAACATGAGTCATGTGACATGAACCCTCTATGCGTTGGTTCCCTTGGTAACAGCTTATTTTCAATAAATTTCTATGGCAACTGTTTGGAGATTGTTCTTGGCAAAAGTCATAACAGCCAATGTTTTTGTATACTTATTTAGTTTAATATTCTTTTGTTCTAAATCATTTTGATTTTGATTTTAATTCTTTTTTTTTTTTTTTTTTTTTTTTTTTTTCGTGTAGTTGAACTTTAACCGACAAAATGCTTAAAAATAGTTGAAAGATTATTATTTGTTGTTAAATTTTGCTCTTTAAAAGTTTAACTTTTCTTTTATAAACACTTTTAAACTTTGTCGGGAAACGATGAAAGAAAGGTATTATATTATTTTTAAAATGTGAAATATGGGAAAAATTATTAAAAAAAAAAATTATTTCGTCCATAGGACTGTCATGTTACCTAATAATAATGATAATTTGCCGAACTGAAATTTTATATGCCAAAATAGAGGTAAAGGGCCAAACATAGCAACCTATTAGTTCATGTCCATAAATATAGTAATTTATATACATCTATCATTCCATTGTTATCATGCAAAACTTTTTGATGCCGAAAAATTTTTTGGGCATTAGCCATATAGCAGGGTTGGGTTTCTTCCGGAAGAAACTAGTTTCTTCCAGGACAGTGGAAGAAACTGGAAAAAACCGGAAGAAACTGGAAGAAATGGAAGAAACCGGAAGAAATGGAAGAAACCAACCAAAAGACAAAACAGATGTTCAAAATTAAAATTTATGAGCTATATAAACTTAAAGTATAAATATAATGCCAAATCTAAACTATAATTCAATTAATATTAAAAATATCTTTAGAAAAATAAGTTATTTCTTATTTCATAACAAACACTAAGTATATACAGGTGATGGGTTTTTACTTTTCAATGCTATTATTTTTAGAATTTTTTGCTATCTCATAATATTATTATACGTTCAAACAGTTCAAGTGATAATAATTATGGAATTTTTAGCCATAATATTTGCACTTTTTTTTTTTTTTTAAAGGATACAACTTTTTGTATAAACTCGAAGCTGGTACCCAATGAACTGTATCAATAAGTAAGATACCTACTTTTAAACTGTCCTGCAAGCTCTCTAGGATTAAAAAAAAAAATCCGTAGTTTGTATTTATCTATTTTAAGTTGAAAAATAAAGTGCAGTATTGAACTGCGAAAAAACTTTTCATATGTTTTACAGTCAACTCCCTCTAACTCTCAAAAGTTTTGTCCAGAGGTTGTGCAGATAATAGGAATTTGTAAATTAGAGATCATTGCCTTTGTTTACAGTTTTCTTTTGCAGATACAAAGTCAGTTATTAATTTAAATAGACATCAAAACGGAAAGAAGATTTTTAATAAATTTTAGAATAAATATTTCTTGAATATTAATAAAACTAATCTATCACATTCATATATGATGGTAAATAATTTAAGAATATTCAAATAATAGGTACTTATAAAATGTAAACAAACATATTTAAAAAATATGAATTTTTTTTTTTTTTTGAAAATCTGGAAATAATATTCATCGCTGATTAATTTTGTTATACATTCATGTAATAGTGGTTTATTTTCAGCGCTAGTCTGTATGAATTGCAGAATAATGTCCCCCCCCCCCCTTCTCCATTTGTGTTTCAAAGTAAGGATTATGCTAAAAGTTTGACAAAAAATAATTATAAGATTTAAAAAAAAAAAAAAAAAAACTTTTTATATACTATGTCTTTAAATTTTCTGATGAGTCATTAATAAAATACGTGAGGCTAAAAAATAATATTTAAGCACGCGGAATCAGTTCAGTGAAATAATAATAATAGTGAAAAAAAAAAGTTGGTTTTAAAAATAAAATATTATTCCTTTTAGAACAACGTATATTAGCATCGTACATTAGCACTTATCAATGTGTGTAAAATTTTTTAATTGATAATGACGTCAATTTTTGTGAAATGCATAATTTAACTTTTTATATTTTTTTCACATTCACGTTGAATTAAATGTATTTATTTTTATGTCGAAAGAAAATGAACTCGTAATTTTTTTTTTCGGCAACAATTAAATTATAGCTAATTTTTTAATAGCTATTTTATTGTTATTAAGAACTTATTATTTTCATATTTTAATTAATTAAAGGAAAACTATTCGAAAATCTGACTTCGAAATATTCTGTTGTCACCGGGTTCTAAGTTACTGTGAAAGTTTCAAATGTCTAGCTAGTAGGGAAATTAGTTAAAAATAGATTGCAAGATTTGTACCGGACAAACAAACAAGAATCGAAGTTAATAAAAACATGGTAAAAAAAAGTAAAAATGTGATTTTTTTTTAAATATGAGATGTAAATTTCTTTTAGATTAAAAAATCAATTATGGATTAGGATTTGCAGATTATAAATCTGCAGATTAGAGGGAGTTGACTGTACTGTATCTGACTATAAGGAAAATAAAGTTTTTATGACATTTTGTAATACATTAAATAGTAATTATTGTATACTGGTTCTTTTAATTAACTGGATTACGTTAAGAGCTGTTTGATCAGAAAGTATAAGCAAGTGATTCAAA
Organism: Salticus scenicus; assembly: GCA_963930645.1. NCBI lineage: Eukaryota > Metazoa > Arthropoda > Arachnida > Araneae > Salticidae > Salticus > Salticus scenicus. The sequence continues at coordinate 312,616,606 of OZ005655.1, forward strand.
TTATTATTTATTACCAGTTAAAGAAATAAAATTGTCTAAATTATAAAAAACTTTATATTGTTTAAATTGAAATTAATTTTTTTACTGGATTTTGAGTATTTTGGAACGTGATCATCAGATACCGAGGCTCATTAGCTCATTTTGATAAAAAAAACTCATAATTATTAACTAAATATGTTATTAAATTTGTATAGGTATATTTAAAGTTACTTAAAGTTGTTTATAAGATCAATGCATCCATTATATCTTACAAATCTGCAATTTATAGTATAAATTTTTAAGAAAAACAGTTTCTTCCATTTCTTCCACTTGGAAGAAACCTATTTCTTCCGGCCGGTTTTTTCCATGGTTTTTTCCGCGGTTTTTTCCGCCTTGGAAGAAACTTGCCAACCCTGCCATATAGTGGTATAGAAACCATTGAAACTCGGCAATTGTAATAGAATAGAACGTTGATGAATTTTCAAAATGCCGGGGAAATATTGCGTCTTTTAATTCTTCGAATAAATTTATGAAAAGAGGATAAGTTATCCTAAAAGTAAATTATATTTGACTAAATTATGAAAAATATAATTTTTATAATCAGTTGCTTTATTATTATTATGAAATAAAAACTGGTTTGATTTTTAATGAAATACGTTTTTTAAAATTTGATATTTTTTAATATTTTGTATTACTAAAGTAATATAGAATTTTCAGAATTCTTTTAAATATATTTAGCAGCGGCGTAGGTATAAAGAACGTTAGTTTTAGTATATAAAAAGAGTTTAACTTTAAATATTAACTAAATTAATAAATATATAAAAGAAAAAAAAGAAAGGAAGGGAAAAAAAAACGAATTTGAAATTGTATCTGCAGTTTTTCATTCACTTTTAGTACATAAATTTTATTCATAAATTTTATTTTCTAAATTTTCTATGTGTATTCACTCGGAAAAAGACAGCCATATTGTGGACGAGTAAAACTCCGAGTAAAAAGGAATCATTTTTTCCCCCCATTGATCAATCTATGTCTTATTACTATATCTACGTGATGAACAGAACATTTTATTTGCCATTGCCACAAAATATTTACAAAAATTACAACAACAAACGTTATTTTTTCATCTTCAGTCAATAGTTAAATGATCTAACCCAATGAACATTCAAAGGTTGCAATTTCAGTGCAGTACTATAAAAGGCAACGATAATCGTCTGCTTTGCTTTACTTTGGATTAAATTGTAGAACAAGCAAGCTCGCCTCGTCATTAAAATTTATTCTACAGGATATATTTATTCGATGAGTAAGTGAAGATTTTATTTCAAATTTACTGGTATTATATTTCATAATTTATTTATTTATTTTTGACTTTTTGATTGCAATATATATATATATATATATATATATATATATAAATTAAAAAATATATTAGCATAATAATTAAAAAAAGAATAAAAATTAGCGATAATTATTTTAGAAGTGATTGCGATTATTATTTTAGAAGTAATTATAAGATGTTATATTAGGCTACATACTACAATAAGATTATCAGCAAGTATTTTTATTTCTGTTAACTTTGCTTAAAATGTTTCATTTTTCCAGTTTCAGAAAGAAATTTGTTTGTTTAATCCGCGATTGTAATGAAATGCTCGCCCTCTGGTGGGCTAAGGTGAAATTACAATAAACATGGTTTAATTCGAATTCCATACAGTCGCCACTGCTTGCCGATATTTAGTTTCACATATATTTATTGAATAAAAATGAATAAATACGGTAAAAGAGATAACGCATACTTTTGTGTGCCACAGTGTAACTCCAAAGGATCAAGAAATCCAGAATTGAGCTTCCATTTATTTCCAAATGACAAATTTAAAATTTCAGTTGCTTCGGCTAATGGAAGTAAAGAATTAATCAGATGATTTGAAATTAATATTTGTTCAACTTCAGTTAAAAATCTACTTCCGATCGAACTTTGAATAAACTGAAGTATTTTTTCCAAAAGCAATCAATTTTCCATAATGTAATGGCGGAGAAATTATAGTACGAATATTAAGAATAACAAAAAGAACACTAATGGAACACACGTGACTATAATGTTTACTAACAACTGCAGTGGTCACAAAGCGCCGTCTATCGATCATTACAAACGCGGATAGATGCATGATAGTATCAAACATAGACACATAGACGTTATTGTAATTCAATTTAAATGTTAGTACATATTTCTACGATTCATTTACAGTATCAATTAATAGATAAATTCATTTTAAATTACTTACGCTAATGTTAATATATATATATATATATATTATACTGAAAATCACAGCATATATATTCTGCATTCATGAAAATTTATATAATCGATGATTTGTAATATACTAATATGCCTATTCAAATTTACCTTAATCGATTATGAAGTTTAATGTTAACACATTTAAAAAAAAAAAAAAAAAAAACTATTTTATTTACGAGACAAAACTTAAGTTAAAATACATTTAAAAACAAAATATACGTATAAAAATAATTAAAATCTACACGTTTCGAAACCCGTCCGGGTTTTCTCATCAGTATCAATTACAACATAATATGCAAGCATTACATGAATACCACGGAGTAAGAAATAAGTCATCAAAAGGAAAATTAATTAAAAGGGACATTTAATTTCCAATAATTTATAAATATTTTTAAAAAAGTATTTTTTATAATTTTTATTATATTATATAATTATTTTGTTTTTGTTTTTGTTTTTATCCCAATGAAATATGAAATTAATTCCATTAAAAAAAAAAAAAAAATCTACGTAAAAGTGATAAATATTTTTCATTGTCAAATGCAATTTTATATATGTAAACTGTTTGAAAAAGTAAATTTTACACCTCATTCGTAGTGTGATGTTGGGATTATAAGGCAAATTGACAGCACTTGGGTTTTAGGCCTGAGTAGAATGCCCTCAGTGTGTCTCCTTATGGAATCCTAGCCAGTAGTTATGCAAGTTGCGGAGAAAATCACGGAAAACTCCGATCGGCTAGGTCCGCGAGCGTGACTTGGAATTAAACTCGACATTTCCCGTCTATCAGCTTGAAAAGAACACCATATTAAAGAAAAACACTCTGTTTACGGTAGGTGCCCTATTGTCTTCGTTCTGTAATGCTTTTCACTTGCAAAAATGTCCATATTAAAAAGTTTTTTTAACAAAAAGACTGATTTTTGAACAAAAAAATGAATTTGATTATACTGGGTTCACTTAACAACATATTTTTTTTTTTTTACAAGAAGAATGCGAGGCTTGTTATTTTAAAAAAGCCAGTTTTGTATAAGCGGTCGTCAAAATGAAAATTAATCAAAGGAATATTCAATTTTAAATAATTTATATAAGCATTTTTTTTTTAAATATATTTTATAATTTTTATTACATTATATTATTATTATCACTATTATTTAATCCCAATGAAACACGAAATGCATTCTATTAAAAAAAAAAAAAAAAAGTCTACATAAAAGCAATGAATATTTTTAATTTAAGATGAAATGCAATTTTAGAGTCTTAGGCCAATCAGGTCTTAGACCTGAGTAAATACCCTGCCCTCAATAGTAGTTTTTTTTTTTTTTTTTTTTTTTTTTAAGTATATTTACTGCGAGCTTCGGAGAAAACCATAGAAAACACCGTGCGATAGGTTGGTGAACGCGACTTGGTATCAAACCCAGCACTTCCCGTCAAACAACTTTGAGAACACAGTCAATCGGTCAATCGTGGGGCAGGTAAAAAACAAAACAACAAAATTCCGTAAAAATATATGTTTAGACGAAATAATATGTTGGTGTTAAGGCAATTAACTACACGAAGCTTTTGTAACTCAGTTATGTGTCCTCAACACATAACCCAAGGAGTGAAAAGCGGGGGACTTTCTAAGGGATCCCAGCATATATTTACCTGAGTTTCAGAGAAAAACACGGAAAACTTCGAACGGCTATTCGACGGGCACAACCTAAAATCGAACTCAGCACTTCCAATCTCCCAACTTCAAAAGCAGTATCACGCCACTCAGAAAATTGTGAAGATTGATATATTATAAGGTGAAAAATAAATTATTATTTTATAAATACTAATATTTGTGTAAACTAAATTAATCATATATATTATTTTAAAATAATTAGTGTTATTTATAAATTAATTTTATAGAAACTAAATCATATATTTAAAAAAAAAAAAAAAGAAAGAAAGAAAGAATTTGTACAGCTAAATGTAATAATGACAAATCATAATCATAAAATACATTTATACTATTAAGATATTTAACACGTTCACGACGGCGCATTCTTCTCAAAAGTATATGAGCTCTAGCCAATAATTCCGATATCAAAAAAGTATACTTAAACCTGTTTTGTTCAATAAATCCTTGTCGAATCATGTTCTTAGACTGACTAAGAACATGACTCGACAAGGATTTATTTTACAAAGCAGTATTAAGTGTACTTTTTTTGGACAAGGATTATTGCTATGTGCTCGGATACTTTTGCTGTGAACCACCGGTGTACCACGCCGGCGTGAACATGTTAAATAATGTATAGAATCATCCGCAACTGAGAAGTATAATAACAATAAGAAAATAATATTAAATAAAATAATTTTTTTCTTCTACTTATTTATAAATTGCTTATAAATTAAAATTGAAATTTATCTCTATATATTAAAAAAAAGTTACTGTCACTGGCGTCAAATTTTTTTGTCTGCGACAGCATCTTCTAGTGGAGGGCAGGGTCCTTCGTGTCATGAGCGGTATCAATATGTTCCGAATACTCCAAGGAAGACATTTCAGCTGCTTAGAAATTTCTATCACTTTAATTAAACAACTTATCAACTAAATACGACAAGTTTATGAAGGTACTCTATTTGCCATTTTAAAGAAAGTTACTCCCAGTGACGTTGTTCTTCGGTCATGAAGTTATTTTACACGGGAAAATTAAAATATGATCCATGGTTGGATATAGGTAGGTAGGTACGCAGGTAGGTTGATTTAATGTCGCACCAGTACTCCGCTATGTATAATTGGCGATGGTCTGCGACGCACCCCTACGGATGTTCCGGAGACATGCCACCACTGTTTTGGTCCTAAACTTAGCGGATGGCTCTCCCCTTTAGGTAGCCCCCAGAGGTATAATTTTGATGGGAACATGGTGGATATTGCGGCCACGACATATTTTACGTGCACCAGCCACCATTAGTGTATGCGACGGGCTTTGGCCGGCTCGAGAACCGAACCCGCAATCTTCCAATTACGAGCTCGGCGCTCTACCGACTGGGGTGCCGCGGTCCGGATCTAAGGTCGCAAAAAAGAAATAAAAATGGTCATATACTAAAGCTGTAATGCAAAATGGTCTAGATATTATCAATTTCTTTCTATTAAAAAATATGTATAAATATTATATATTTCAATTTGACATTGAATATGAGGATTTCCAAAATATTTTTCTGCTTTTGTCTTGTAATATGCATAGCATATTAATATTCCTTTTAGGTGAAAGAAAGCAGCGAATAGGCGGGCAGAGCTCTGCATGTGTTAATAAGTAAAGTGAGTCGGGGGGGGGGGAGGCGAAGCCTCTCTCGGGGGTTGGTGAGCGGAGCGAGCAGGGGGCAGAGCCCCTAGTGATTAAAAAAAAAATATGTGCGACGAAAATTTATTATATACATTTCTTTTTAACCTACATTTTTCTTTATTATAGATATCATTTCCCTCCCTAGCTCTTTTAAATGTCCCTGTGTCCCTTTAAATGTCCCTTTAATTCGTTATGATCTTGACGAAAGCCTATAAAAATTGACTCTTTTAAAATAACAAGTGTCCTATGCCGTTTGTAAAAATTTTATGCGTTTAAGAAAACCCTATATATTCAAATTCATTTTTCGCCGATTTCCTCAAAAATCATTCTTTTTGTTAAAAAAATAAAATAAATGAGCGGAATGTGAATGGTCGGACATCAGCCGATCTTTTACTCAAATAATTGGATAACACACATCTTAGGCTAGTTTCCCCTCCAGTTATTTCTTACTCCGTGTCTTTAGCACATAAACTATTTATAAATTTTATTTTCTAAGTTATCCGTGTGTATTCACTCGGAAAAAGACGGCCATATTGTGGAGTTTTCTCCGAGTAAAAAGGAATCATCCCCCCCCCCCCCCGCCTTCCAATGATCAATCTATGTCTTATTACTATATCTATGTTTATGTCACGTGATTCATCTTGAACCACAGAAAGCTAATCCTTCATCCATTGAATCAGCACTCTAATTTATTTAACTCGTTGACAAAAGTTCCTATTTTGTTTATATCTTTAAAGTAGTGCTGAGTTTAATGACGCCTGCAAGGATTGTAAAGATGCAGATTTCAAAAAATAAATTCTTATATAAAATGATCTAATCAGACAAATGTCGTTATTTATTTATTATTATTATTATTATTATTATTATTAGATCACAACTGAGTCAGAGTGCTTAAATATTAGCCATAGCTGCCAAGTTTTACTCCCCGGGAGTAAAATTTACTTTTTTTTTTTTTGCCATTTTTTACACTTTTACTCCTAGATCACTATTTTTACTATTTTTCTACTATTTCAACATTTTTCTACCGATTTTTACTATCTTCTATATGTAATATAGAGAAAGTATTGGATTCATGAAAATTTTCGACCTCCGTTTTTTGACGGATTTACACGTTTTGGGATATTCTGAACATGAATTGATAGTTTTTTAAAAATGTCTGTCTGTCTGTATCATTTTTTTGTGGACGCTGTATCTCACGAACCAATGAAGGAAATTTAACCAAACTTGGTATTTAGTTGCACCCTGACATGAACTGGTGCTGAATAGATTTGGGGATCCATCGCTCAACAGGTGGCACTGTGATCGCATTTTATGCAAACTTTATGGCAGTATAGGACAAAATTTCGTATTAATGTGCATAATGAGAGTTATTTTAAACTTGTGATTGTAAAATTAATATGAATTATTGATAATAGTAGTAGTTAACTAGGAAAATATTTTGTGCATGTAGGGGCATTGGGAGTAAATTTTCAAGATGGGTATCTTTCGAAAGGTCTCGTCAATACCTTTTAAAACGAATGGTTGAACTATAAATCTGTGATAATTTGAAACAAAGTTATCGATTTTTTTTTTTAACTTTTAACGAAAAAAAAAAAAAAACTGTGAGGGGGGGGGGGGGGGGTCTGCAATTTTTTTTTTTTTTTTTTTTTTTTTTTTTTTTTTTATGCGCTGTTTTACTCCTTGGAATTCTTGCAGGTTGACAGGTATGAATTATTACTTGTATATTATTTCTTTCTCTCACGTATTTTATTGTCACTATCGTATCGTTTCTACAAAATATAATTGTAATTGGTCCACGTTAGAGAAATATTATATAGACTATTTGTTTTGCGATTGCTTTTGTACAGATTTTCATGCATTTTGAGATTCATGCAAGATTGTAAATTTTGAAAATTTATGGAAAATCTTTGAGTTATATTATACATCATTTATAACACTGAATTATATGTGCTAAAGCTTCAAAGCCCTCAGAAATATTTTTGTAGTGAAGTAGCTCAAATTTCTATTACTGTTTTAAATGTCTGTGTTATTAATCTTAAAAACATACTTCATTTATTTCAGTGAATTTCAAAACAAGCACCAAAGTGAAACAATAATTTATCTTCTTAAAATGTACTTTTGATGTTTTGTAATGATTCGGAGTATCGATTCGTGAAGCGATTCACAGTATCGACTCACCTGGTGAGCTGTACATCGGCAACAACAATGGGTGCTGCAATGGTAAAGCTGCTTTTATAAGTAAAATATACTGAATGTTCGAATACTCTTTTCTTAACTTTAACAAAATCTATTAATTATAAAAACTTCATGCTCTTTAAAGGAATTTTTAGTTTTTTTTTTTTTTTAAGTTCCGATTTACCCTACGTTTTTGTAAACACCTTTCGCACAATAATAAAAATTTTACCCTACTTAAATTATTCTATGTTACACTTCATTCTGTTTAAAGAATTTTTTTAATTTCATTTCCATAAATAATAACAATAATTCTTTTTTTAAGAATTTCATAGTCAAAAAATACTGAACGAATTTATTCAATGATAAGGAAGAAGTAATGTTTAAACAGATTTAAAAAGGAAAATAATCTGGTGTGTCACTCACACGACTTTCTCTTACCCTGAAATTTAATACTATAAATACAGGTTGCAGATTAAAAGGTAAGATAACGAGTACTGTTATGTAAACCTGTGTTAAAAAATTCATATTAGGCTTCTGAAGAGTTTTATAGGATAATTAGTTCTGTGTGAGGGGGGATACCGCCCCCTCAAACCCCCGTTTCATTAATGCACCTACATTTATATAGAATTTAATTCGGTTATTAAAAAATAGTTCCGTTTTTAAAAAATAATTTATTAAAATTATTATTTTAAAAAATTATGTTTTATGATAATGCCGACGATTTCCATATTAGATAGGTAGTATAACACCAAATATCCAAAAAAAAAAGTCCATTTTATTCTCAATATTGAAAAAAAAAAAAAAAATAGATAACTTTGTTTTAAATTATCGCAGATAGATGGTTTAAACATTCGTTTTAAAGGTATTGGCGAACTCTTTTGAAAGATACCCATCATGAAAATTTACTCCACTCAAGGGGGGACTTCCCCCCCCCAAGGGGGAAGACGAGGCTCCTACATACACAAAAAAAATTTTCCCAGTTAACTATCTCTATTACAAAATATATATATTCGTTTCATTTGGTTTAGTGCAGTCTATAGACGTTAAACTCTACTTTCCTGCAATTTCCCCCATAGACGTAATGTATTAGAATTCTCTTGATTGTCCCTGTACACGAACCATTCGCTTGATCTTAACGAAAAGCTTGCTGTAGCATCCCTGTATGATACGCATTTAGAATACCAAGTTTGAACATTCTGCCATAATTTCTTCTTGAGATATGCTGATAACAGACAGACACACACATAGACCATTTGCTAAAAACATGATTTTCGTATTCAGGGGACCTCAAAACGTGTAAATATAACAAAATCTCGCGTTCGAAAGTTTGACCCCAAAACAATACTTTCTCTACCTTATGGGTAAGAGAAAGTAAAAAAATGTCTCAAATGTACTACATGAACTCATATCATAATTGTTAGAAAATTAACATATTAAATAATTCAAAAATTTACATTCTCTAATAAAGATGCCGATAGCATCTTTTTCTATTATTACATTAGAATTAACACACACTTTCTTTCTACAACAAACTCATCATCCAACGTTAATTATTAGAAAACAAAATCTTTCGAATTAAATCGATTTAATCTACAAATTTCGAAGTATAAAAGCAAAATCGAGGAACTTTGCAATTGTAAACCCAAGCAATATATATATATATCTTTTGAAATAGTGTGGTGATGAAAAACAGCATTATTACATTGCAATTATTTACAATACTCTTTATAAGTAAAAACTTTGAAAATTATATATTAAAATAAATAAATAGATAAAAATAATATAATTAACTAACTAAATAGAAATAAAATAAAACTAAAAAAAATCCTTTCTATCTGCTGGATGACAATACTCCAACTTTTTTCTAAATGCTTTTTCATTTTGCTCCGTTTACGAATCGCTCTTTATTTAGAAGAAAGAAAAAAAAACTTACGACGGAATTTTTCAAATACAATGCTGTGATGAAGTTATATTGAAATTTATAATGGCCAGTTTTTAGGAAACGCTACAAAAAGTGTATGTACAAAAAAAAAAAAAAAAAAGTTGGAATTAGGATCTTATAATTTATTGTAGTAAAATATCAAAAAATTTCGCGATAAAATTCTCACAAGCGCAGTTTAAAAGTTTACTAAGAACAGGAACGCTTACATTGAGGAAGAACTTTAACTGCCTGCCATGGAATTTTTCATTTCTGACAAGAAATTTTTAGAGCAATATATACTAATATTCAATTTTTTCAATGTATTTCCTGAAAAAATTGTAAAAGATAACAGATAAAAACTTACCGGCGGCCTATATTGAATATTGATATTGATCGAAAAACGGCAACAGTTTGCGGAGTTTGCGCTATTGCGCAATAAGAAAGAAAATCCCGCCTTCTGATCAGGGTTGCCAGGTAATATTTTTCAAACGCGGCCAAACTTTTCATGAAACAGAGCCAAATGGAGCCAAATGCTCATTGAATAAAGCCAAAAATGAGCAACATCAGAGTTGTCAACTATAAAGGTTTGTCCCTACATTTAAGGACTTTTGACATCTTTTTTAGCATGTAGGGATTTTTTGCAGGTACCTTTTCTCGCCAGGCCATCCTGATGATGAAAGTACGTCCTTTGGACATCCTCAGCATTAAAGTAAGGATTTTTATCATTAATGTAGGGAACATTTAGATCTGTCCGTAGGGACATGGCAAAATTTGAGTTGGCAGTACCAGCCAACATTTGAAGATGCAAAATGCTCTCAGAGAGACATTGAATTGGCGTAGAATTCTCTATAAAATTTCTGAAAGTTTTTGTTTTCAAAACCCCAAAATAATTTCATGTTTTAGCGCAAACTGAAACAAAGGTTTTTTGAACTGAGATTGAGATTTAGAAAATCGAAAAAAAAAAAAAAAAAAAAAAAAAAAAATCTAGAAATGTAGCGTGCATAGATCTAGTTTAAATATCTAAAAGGAAAATAAATGCAACCAATCAGCCAATAAACATGAAAAATAATTTAGCATATTATTATAAATATGTAACCATCTTATTTCATGTAATTTGAGTTATTAATTTCAGTTAATTAGTGTGTGCTGCAAATAAAATATCAAAACACACATGTTAACATATCATAAATATAATTTCAAATTAATTATTTACTTACTCAGGGTGGTTACAGACCCGCCTCTTTTCCCAGAATATTTATATGAAAAATATTGGTGGAGGAATCAGAGAAAAAAATGTGGCCTGTGACCACCCCGTTATTTAATTCTGATTAAAAAAAGAAAAGAAAAATGCGATGACCACTAATCGAATATTGAATATCTGCACAATGGTTTTGGTTTTACGACAAATGGAGGGGCAGAATGCCATCGGTGACAGAGTTTTACACTAATTTCAGAGAAAATTGTAATATTAAACAAGTAATTTCTCTAAAATAAATTATTTTTTTAAATACTCTATAAAAATTATACTCTTTAAATACTAATTTTCTATTTCAGATCTTCGGTTGCGAAACATTTTCAGTCCCAGAATTTTTTTAGGGATATTTTTAAAAGACTTAAGCGAACTATACATGCAGTAATCCAGAAAATAACAATTAGTATCCTATCATTCAAGTGGTAGTGCTATTTTAAGTTTTGTTTGTCGTTGGTATTTTCAAAGACCTATTGAGGTGATTTCAGTTTTCTCGTGAATAATGATTTCAATTTGGCATACGACCTTCGCCTTTGAGCTATCTATATTAATAAAATCAGTTTGTCTGTAAATTTGTCAGAATCGAAAAATTTTGCGATATCTTCACATTTCACACACCATGAAAGCCGAAAATGACTTCAGAAAATTTTGCCTGCCTGTGTGCGTGTGTGTGTGTGTGTGTCATCGTGTCTGTATGTCGCTTTTTTTGTCCGGGCATCACTTGTGAACGGCTGGACGGAATTCGACGATGCTAGGCAGAAACTTAGAACTTTACCCAACTTACAATTCTATCTATCAACTTTTCAGAAATCCCCCCCCGTTCCCCCCTGGGGGGCATAAGACAAAAACACGTTTGTCCGGGCATCACTTGAGAACGGCTGCTGGACTGATTCAACAGCGCTTGACATAAACTTAGATCTTTATCCAACTTAAAATTATATCTATCAACTTTTTAGAAATTCCCCCCCGTTCCCCCCCCCCTGGGGGGGCAAAAGACAAAAACACGTTTGTCCGGATATCACTTGAGAACGGCTGGACGGAATTCAACAACTCTTGGCAGAAACTTAGGTCTTTACTCAAAATTATATCGATCAACTTTTCCGAAATTCCCCCTCCCCGTTCACTCCTGCGGGAGAAAAAGTCAAAAACACGTTTGTAAGCATATCTCGGCTCCTAATTACTTCACATTAAAGAAATTCCACATAGGGAGACTAGACATGTGTACAAATAAAACATTATCTGTGATTTAGGAATTTTCGATTTTTATAGGAAGGAAGGGAGAAAATCGATTTTTGGCGGAAAATTTTGAAAATTCCTGATTTGAGTCGAACTCTATTAAAAATGGAATAAAGATGTTGAAAAAAGGCTATGCGACTTTCTTAGGATATTTCCTAAAACACATTTTTGATTTTTTGTGATCTACCATTTTTTTTTTCTTTGAAGGGGGGGGGGGGGGGGGGTATGTGTTACACAGGGCAAATTCGAGACACCCTTTTTAGCGCTAAATTTGTCCTGGAAAATTTATGAGAGCTGCGGTCACGAAGTTTGGTGCTTGGATTTTTTATATGAAACCGGCACTTAAAGAAACGGGATTTATCGAAATATCCCCTTCCCCCCCAGCGGGACAGGAAGCAAAAAAACGTTTGTAAGCATAACCCGGCCCCAAATTACATCACGGTGAAGAAATTCCACATGATGAGACTAGACTTGAGTATAAATAAAACATTATGTACGATTTTAGAATTCTTGATTCTTAAAGGAGGGGGGAAAATCGTTTTTCGAGGGGGAAATTTAAGAAATTCCGGATTTTTTAGTAGAGCTCTACTAAAGATATTACAAAGGTATTGAAAATAGCCACGTGTCTTTAGAATATTTTCAAAAACACATTTTCGTTTTTTTATGATTTTCGATTTTTTTTTGAGGGGGGGAGGGAGAGAGTTGCAAATTCAAGACCCCCCCCCCCTCCTTTAGCGCTAAATTTGTCTTGGGAAAGCTATGGGATCTGCGTTTACGAAATTTGGTGCGCAAATTGTTTATATGTATCTGAGACTTATTGTGACGAGATTTTACGAAATTCACCCACTTACTCCCTTGGGATCGGCGGGGGGGGGGGGGGGGCAATAAACACGCGTAAAAACACGTTATTCTGCTTGAATTCGCTTTACATTATCTTAGAATGATGCGTTTTGGTGTGTGGATGTTGATTAGGTGTATGCATTATTTACTTTGGTAAGAATTCTCAAAACTTCTAACTTAGCTGCTGGGAAAGAGGAAGTAAGAAGCGGGTAAGTTGCTACCGAAGGCAGTGTGAACGCGGAATCCTCACGTTGTGAGCGGGAAAATACTCTACGGAATACAGAGGAAATTTTAACTTAGATTATTAATAATACAATGGAATTTTGACAACTCATTTAAGTTTTGTGCTCAGCGAATCGGGCAAAGCCTGCTAGTGATCTAACTATATATAAAAGAGTAAACTCACTGATTCATTCATTCACTCACTGACTCAACACGGCTGTGGCAATCCTAGTCGCAATTAGATAGAGTCGCAATTTTTGGTGAGCAGGTTGATTTTAGAACCCTGACGCTCATTATGACGGGATTTTGCAAAATACCCCCCGTTCCCCCCAGAAGGCAAAAACCCCCTTTATAAGCATAACTCGGCTCCAAATTACTTCACGGTGAAGAAATTGCAGATGGGGAGACTAGACTTGAATAAAAAAAAAATCTTTTTTTTCTGCGATTTTGAAATTTTGGATTTTTAAGAGGGGTAAGGGGTAAAAGTCAGGTTTTCGGGGGGGGCAAAAGGCAAAAACCACCTTTATAAGCATAACTCGGCTCCAGATTACTTCACGGTGAAGAAATTGCAGATGGGGAGACTAGATTTGAATTTTAAAAAAAAATCATTTTCTGCGATTTTGGAATTTTGGATTTTTAAGAGGGGTAAGGGGTAAAAATGAGGTTTTCGGGGGGGGGGGGCAAAAGGCAAAAACCACCTTTATAAGCAATAAGCATAACTCGGCTCCAAATTACTTCACGGTGAAGAAATTGCAGATGGGGAGACTAGATTTGAATTAAAAAAAATCATTTTCTGCGATTTTGGAATTTTGGATTTCTAAGAGGGGTAAGGGGTAAAAATAAGGTTTTCGGGGGGGCAAAAGGCAAAAACCACCTTTATAAGCATAATTCGACTCCAAATTACTTCACGATGAAGAAATTGCAGATGGGGAGACTAGATTTGAATTTAAAAAAGTCTTTTCTGCGATTTTGGAATTTTGAATTTTTAAGGGGGGTAAGGGGTGAAAATGATTTTCGGAGGTGCAGAAGGCAAAAACACCTTTATAAGCATAACTCGACTCCAAATTACTTCACATTGAAGAAATTGCAGATGGGGAGACTAGACTTAAGTACAAAAGAATCATTTTCTGCGATTTTGGAATTTTGGTTTTTTAACGGGGGAGAGGGGGTAAAAAGGATTTTGGAGGCAAAATTAGCAATGCATGGATTTTCGAGTAAATTTCTATCAATATTAGCTCAAAGATTAAAAAAAAAAAAAAAAAAAAAAAAAAAAAAAGCCAAGCGTCTTCTTGAAGGTATTTGCAAAAATTCATTTTTGATTTTTTCCGATTTTCGATTTCGGGGGGAGAGTTACGAGGGGGCAAATTCGATCCCCCCTTTTAGAGCTAAATTCATCCGTGGAAATCTATGAACTGAGGTCAGAAATTTTAGTGTGTAGCTTATTTACGCGTGTCCAACTCCCATTGTAACGGGATTTTGTGAAAGACCCCCCCCCTTTACCCCTATGGGAGTTGGGTGGGGTGGGGTGGGGAATAAAAGAGTAAAGTCACTGATTCACTGACTCAACACAGCCGTGGCGATTCTATGGGAGACAGACTCGCAAATTTTGGTGAGCACGTTGGTTTTAGGACACTGACGCCCATTATAGCGGGATTTTTTTTTTTTTTTTTGTGGGGGGGGGGGGGGGAGGGGGGATTTACACCCATTGCAATGGGGTTTTGTGAAAGTCCCCCCCCCCTTTTCCCCTTGGGGGTGGAGGGGCAATATAAACCCGTTTCCAAGTATAACTTTGCTTCAAATTATCTCAGCAAGATTAATTTGTATATGTGGGTTGTTTATATGCTTTCCCACACGCACAGTAAAGGGATTTCACAAAATTTCACCCCCCCCCCTCCCCCTTTAAGGGCGGAGGAAGGCAAAAACACGCTTATAAGAGTAACTGTGATCAAAATTATTTCAGGATAGCGATTTTTTTATATGTCAATTGGTTATGCGTACTCAAGACACATACTAAAAAGAGATTTTGTAAAATTTCATCCTATCCCTCCCCCCTTGGGGGTGGGGTTGCAAAAAGCATGTTTCCAAGCATAACTTTTCTTCAAATTATCTCAGTAAGTTTAATTTTCACATATGAGTTGTTAATGCATTCCCAACACGCATTATAAAGGGATCTTACAAAAATTCTCCCCCTCCCCTCCTTCAAAGGCGGGGAGGGGGGCAAAAAACGCTTTTAAGAGTAACTCTGCTCCAAATTATCTCAGAATAGCGATTTCTTGATATGTCGATTGGTTATGCGTACTCAAGACACACACTACTAAGGGACATTGTAAAGTTCCACCTTATCCCCCTTCGGTGTGGGGCAAAATCATGTTTTCATGCGTAATTCTGCTCCAAACTATCTTAGACGATTTTTTATTTGCGGGCTGGTTATGCATTCCCAACACGCACTGTAAGTCGATTTTGTGAAATTTTCCTTTTCCCCCCTTTAAGGGCGGGGTGGGGGGGGGGCAAAAACACGTTTTAAAGAGTAACTCTGCTCCAAATTACCTCAGGAAAGCGATTTTTTTATAGGTTGATTGGTTATGTGTACTCAACACAAACTACAAAGAGATTATTTGGAATTCCGTGCTATCACCCCCTTGAGGGTTGGGGGTTATTTAAAACATGTTTTCATGCTTAACTCTGTTCCAAACTATCTTAGAATGGCAATTTTTGATGCGTGGACTGCTTATGCGTATTCAACACACACTACAAAGTGATTTTGTGAAACTCCACCCCACCTCCCCTTAAGGGGAGGGGGGGAAAGCATGTATTCATGTGTAACTCTGCAGTAAATTATCTTATGAAAGAGAGATTTTCTATGTGGGGGTCAGTTAGTATATGTATCTAACTCATATATATATTTTGGAAAATCTCCCCCTCCTTTCCTTTAAGAGCGGGCCGGGGGGGGGGCTAAAAAACACGTTTTAAACCATAACTTTGCTTCAAATAATCTTAGAATCCCGATGTTTTAATATGTGGGTGAGGTATGTGTATGCAACATGCATTATAAAGGGATTTTGTGAAGTGTGGCGAGTGGGAAAACTGCTATCAAAGGTATCGAGAATTTTAACTTAGATTTTGCCTGATTTCAATGATTTTATTATTATTATCAATGATATGGTATTTTGAGACTTCATTTCAATATAATGACCAGCGAAGCGGGCAAAGTCTGCTAGTATAAATATAAATTAATATTAATATTTCGTTTCTTTTGTGATTGGACTGGAGTGATAGTGAAAAATAAACTTAGAAAAGACTGGTTTATTTCGAGCATTTTAATTAGTTTGTTCCAGAAGTATATCAGCAATGGTTATTGTCATAAAGGGAAAAAAAAAAAAAAAATCGTAAAAAATACACTTATGTGAAATGGGGTGCCGAATTCATCTCGAAGCCAAACACAAAATTTCTGAACCAACCACCTTCATTTGGAGCCAGTTTGGTTCCAAGGAGGCCAAATTGCCAACCCTGCTTCTGATTCTGAAGACTTTCTCGCAGTGTTGCCAGATAGGAATTTCAAAATTTCCCCAGAACACAGTTAATTTTTTCCCAAAAAGGTACTATTTTAAAAAAATTTCCCCGAATGCAATTTTTCTTTTTTGGTATTTAACAATGTAGTTTAATGATGTATTTAGCGCTAAATACATTACGGGAACTGATGATATGCACAGTACACTATTTGCATTTTTTACATTCTTCTATATACTATATATAAGAAAAAAGTGTAAGATTTGTGAAATTTTTCGGTTTTTGTTTTTCAACGAATTAAGACGTTTTGAAGTGTCCTGAATACGATTCAGCCATTTTTAGAAAATGTCCGCCTGTATGTATGTATGTGTGTGTGTGTTGGCAAAACTCTGTAGATGCTGTATCGCAAGAACCAATGGACGCATTGACTTAATTTAACTAAACTTGATATTTGATTGGACCTTGACTTAAATTAATGGTAATTAGCTTTTAATATATATCAGCCAAAAGTAGGCGCTGCATTTATCCGCATCTATATCTAAGCTTCTGCTGTACATAAATATTCCAAGCTTGGAATGTGAGATGGATAATATGTATTCAATTCAGGTGCATATTGGCTAACAGGTGGCGCTGCTGTGCTACAATTTAGTCCCATTTGTGGGAAAGCAATTTCTCTGCTTCTATGATGTATAAATTTTCAATTTAGTAACATATACCAAACTTTGTACGTTAGATAAACATTATGGAAAACTGTGCTAATTCAGTTTGAATGTATATTGGAAGACAGGTGACGCTGCTACGTTACAATATTTTTCGTTAACAGAAAAGCTGTATCTCAGCTTTTAACATTAAATAATATAAAAGAGTGCATCCACGCACCGACTGACTGAAGACGTCCGTCACGATTCTATGGAAGATGGGATTAGAAATCTGAACCTTCACAGAAATTTAAACAATTTTCAAAGAATTTTTTTTTTCTTGAGAATTTTTATATTACTAAGTGATATTAAATTTTGAGAATTCATTTAACTATTGTGACCAGCGGAGAGGGCAAATCCTGCTAGTGTTATATAAAACCACCAAAAACTCTGTACATGATATGTAATTATTTATTGATTCATTCAAGTCTTTATTTTCTGTAATTTTCCAGAAGGCTATATCTCAGCATCTGTTCAGGATAATTGCCGCAAATTGCACATATAAAATGACAATTGTCAGAAGCTATAAGGCCAATCGTTTATCAACCGGCACCACTTCGTTTACCAATTTCCGAAACAAAACCTTTCGGTTACTAAATGGAATTAATTTATTAAGTTATGTTTCAACCAAAGTGTATGATTAAGTTTTAAAATTATATTAAGCATAATGCATTTTACTTAGATATTTCTGAAAGCAGATGTTTGTAATCTAATTACGATGGCTGTGAAAGATTAAAAATAAAAACTGGTGCGCTGGAAAAAATGAAGACGATTTCTCAAATGCATTTCAAAAGCATTAAAAAACAATAAAAGAAATCGTAAAAGATCACATATATTACAAAAATGGTACATTTCAGAACTGAAAAGGTGACTGGATGATTGATTGCTAAATATTTGTACACACAATTTTTTGACGGAAAAAAAAAAAAAAGTTAATTCTTCTGGGTTTTGTCCCCAATATTTCCTCAAAAATTTGTTTTTCCCCCACTCTTGCATTTTCCCCGAAAATTTCCCCACGGGCAAAAGTTTTTCCCAAAATCGCGAAATTTCCCCCAATCTGGCAACGCTGGTAGAAAGTGTGGGCACTAACGCAGATTGCCAATGCAGAATCGGAAGCGTAAGCCCTTCTCAAAGCAAATGTGCTCAGTTCTTTCCGTATAGTCAGTACGCGCATTGCGTCACAGATCAATTTCGTAATTGGAGGTATATTAAGCAACATCTTAGCCTGAGCCTGGTTTTTGGAGCATCTCTTTGCTCTTCAGGGCCCGCCTTACCATTACGCGAACCTAGGCGGTCGCTTAGGGCCGCTAAAAAAAATAAGAACACTTTTCAAAAACTTAAAAAAAAAAAAGAGAAGAAGGATAGAAGGAAAAGCGAAAATTATAAATCAGTTTTTGAATTTCTCTCTTTTTAAGACATGTGTGTATATTCAGTTGTAAATTAAAAGTAACCTTCTTTAAAGGTTTAACTTTGTGTAAAATCGCTATAAAGTACTAAAATATTGACTTTTAATAATCATATACTTCGAACTGTATTGTGATAATGAATGAAGACTAGATCTTTTTCAAATTAGATGGAAAAGGGAGGGAGGAATGAAAGGATTTGCAGGATTGAAGTGATTTATTATTATTTTCTCCTTTTTTTTTTTTGAGTTATACATTATCTTTAATGCTCTATTATGTACTAAGGCCTGAATCCTCTCCAAAATTTTTTTCTGGCAACGGCCTTATTTGCCTGCGCTTTAATGTTCATAGAAGTCATTCAAAATGATATTACATCATTCAATTTCATTACGGGATGTTTCCTATTGAAAAAGAGGTAAATGTCACCGCTGGCTTGTGTACAGGGGCACCCGAAAGAATTCCAAGGGTATTTCTACAAACTATATTTTGATACTTTTATTTTGCACAAATCATAATGAAATTGACATCTCCTTATATTATTAAAATCTGTGCGCATCTGTCTGTCTGTCTGTCTGTGAGAAATGCCTTGTCATAGCTAAAGCTCCGGCGCTAATGGTCGCAGCGCTTCGAAACCGGTGTCGACAGACGCAGAATTTCTTCATCTCGACATCGCGATAATTCGCTAAGCGATGCGACCCTAATTAGCGGAGATATTAATTAAAACGTCGACCCATATCTACCGAAAAATGACCCAGAATTCATGATTAAATGCTTAAAAAGCGACATTTTTACGGAAAAAGTGGAAAATAAATTAGAAATATCAGTCGTATCGTTACAAATAAGATATCAAATGAAAGGTTCGATTTTTCTGAATCCGACGGTTTAAATAGCTTATCTATAGGGCAATTAGATTTTTTTAACATCACAAGACGAAGTTCCAGTTCAAATATCATCGGGAATAAATAAAAAATGTACAATTTAATTGCAAATTAAATGTTATTATAATACGCGTATTTCAAATTCTAACTATGATTAAATTATTTTTAGTACATCATTCGAAAGATATTTTAAAGTACTTTTATATTATCGAAAGCGGGATTCAAGATTTCGCTTCATTTACATGTTTTGAGGACTCCTGAATCGGTTTTCTTTTGTATCTGAGCTACTAATTAAAATAATTCCATATGTAATACATCATAAGATAGCTTTGTTGGTTTGAAATCGAACAGTAGATTACAAAAATTTCTACCGCCAGATGACGCTGTAATATTTTAAAATTTCAAAATTTCAATTTCTAATTATGATTAAATTGTTTTTAATACATCATTCGAAAGATATATTAAAGTTCTTTTATATTATCGAAAGTTTTAACCAGATTTGCACGTTTTGAGGTATCCGGATTAGGTTTTCTTTTGCATCTCAGCTAATTCAGTTAGACCGTTCAAAATTGGTATATGTAGGTTAATTAGGAAGGGCTGAAAGGGTGGGGAAGATATAGGCGTGCACCGCGCGCACGGATCAGCGCTGCCGAAGGCAGTGGGGACCCGGTCCGACTTTTTAACCGATGAGAAATGATTTTTTTTTTTCATTTTCTTTTCTTAAGAATAAAAATTTGATTTGAGAAGGAATATGTGCGCGTAGCGCGCGTATACCTTCACACGTGCGTGCGCAGCGCGCATGGGTCTGCGCTGCCGAAGGCAGTGGGGACCCGGTGTGAGTTTTTACCCGATCAGAATTTTTTTTGAGGGGGGGGGCACGGAGGGTCAGGGAAGGAATACGCGCATGCAGCGCGCACGGGGCAGCGCTGCCGAAGGCAGTGGGGACCCGGGCCGACTTTTTACCCAATCAGAAATGATTTTTTTTTTTTATTTTTTTATTTCTTTTCTTAACACTAAAAGTTACTGTTAGTGATTCATTAATTTTAGTGATTCATTTGAAAATACTGACCCGCTAGCGGGCGAAGCTCGCTAGTTTATTATTCATATTCCCCAAAAATTCATTTTTATAGACCATTGTATGATTAGAATTAAGATTCACAGGCCACGCAAAAATATTCAGATACGTTGAGGGTTATTGTTGGAAATTGCATTAATGTTTTAAACATTTAAACTAAGAGTGTTTAAAAGTGACTATGAATTCAGTTAGTCTACCTGTCTGTCTTTCTGTCCCTCTATCTGCACTTTATATCTGTGTTCATAAATATTTTTAGAATTTCTTCAAATTGTTATACATTATTCAAGTTCATTATGGAATGTTCTCTATTTCAAATGGTAGGAACAGCACAATTGGCTTGTGTACAGGGACACCCAAAAAGGATGACAATGCTGCACTGCTTTCTATGAGATGTAAATCACATTTTTAAATCTAAATCACATTAAAAAAATTTTGTACTGTGCAGATCCTATTTACATTTATTATTCATGTGGTTATTTATTTTATTATTTATTTTATTTTTAAATATGGTATGTTTAGGGTTAAGTTTTACAGGGTCACACTGAAATATTTAAATACATTAAGAGCTACAACTGGAAATTGCTATTTCCGGAGCTGTATTTCCTTTTGGAAGGGATATTTTCGTTTGTGTTAAGGGTTTTTAGCACTTTCTAGCAATATTTAAGAATGATTATAGATTCAGTATTTTCGTCCGTTGTGTGATCCCGTAGTCAAAGTACATTGAAGTTAAACGCTGCAGTAAGTAAGTACAGTTGGAAAGTGTTAACAATCTACGAGAACCGTATGATATTTCGTTCTTGTTTAACGATCGAAATGAAATCTTATTATCATCCGATTTAATGTACAATTGAAAATTATCATTTATTATGGGAGGGGTTACCATTAAAATAAAAACTAAATAATTAAAAAAAAAGTAGTAATATGTTTTTATTATTATTCACAGTGCTGCTTCTTTTTTTTTTTTCTTTTTTGATGATGAAAATGTAGAAGCTTGATAAATCTACTCTTCATTTGTTGTGAGATGCTGATAGCATAAATAATGGCTATGTGGTGGAGAGGAGGGTAATAGAAATAACTACCTTCTCATTTACTTTTATTCTGGCTATGCGAAAATTTTCTTTTCATTACACTGCAATTGTTTATACTCAAAATTTTCACCAAACAGCTTGTGGTGCGTCAATATGTGCTATGTTATGTACAGAAAGGCGATTCGTATTGGCAAATATTTTAAGGTGCCTGCCTACCTTTAAAATCCAATTTTCGGTCAAAACTCCGATTTTCTATTTTTGGGTTAGTATTAAAGCCTGACATTTTAGCTCTCTAAATCAGTTTGAATTTTGTTTCTATCTTGCTTAGAACCTGAGTTACAGACATTTTAATATGAGTCACTCGCCAGTTTTTGAAACCGGAAGTGACCGGAAAGGACCCGTAAATCTTTGTTTACATAAGTGTTTTACTCAATATAAGCATCAAAATTTGTTACTGAATATAAAATGAATTTAAAAAAGAAAATACAAAAAATTGAAATAAATCAGGAACTTATTAAAATTACTTTTTATTTAATAGGTAAAATCTGATTTTTCTAAATTTTTAACATGATGATATAGGACAAAATTTTGTATAAATGTGCATAAAGAGAATTATTTTTAGTGATCATTATGAAATTTACAAGAATTATTTATAATAGAGATAGTCAACTGGGAAAATTTTTTTGTATGTGTAGGAGCCTCGCCCCCCCCCCTTTTCTGGGGGGGAAGTCCCCCCTCGAGGGGAGTAAATTTTCACGATGGGTGTCTTTCGAAAGGTCTCGTCAATACCTTTAAAACGAATGGTTGAACTATAAATATGTGATAATTTTAAACAAAGTTATCGATTTTGTTTTACTTTTAACGGAAAAAAAAAAATCGCATTTTTTTTTTTTTATGTTACTGAGTGAATTTGTATAGGAAAATATAGAAGAAAGTCTTGTGGCGGCCACAACATACTAGTTAAATATGTTTTCTGGTTTTTCTCAAAATGAGATTTTTAACATTTTGCTTTATCCCAAAGCATCATAATTTCAAAAGTTATGGTTGAAACGTTATGAAACTTAAATTACTCTAGAGGAGTTGTTTTAGGGATTGAACTACGATAATGAATCTAGCTAAATTATTATTATTATTATTTTTTTTTTATATATTTTTTATTTATTTATTTATTTATTTATTTATTTTTTGTCGATAGAAGTTATGAATTGTCATTTTTTCAGCATGTAAAAATGCTATCGTCTCTAAAATATTAAATAACATGGTTATAGTTTTGAGAGTAGTTCACTCCCTTTAGGACCTTTCAATAATCTAAATAAAATTTACAGAATAAAAATATCTTTACTTAAATTTGACTTATGATGTTTTGTAAAAGTGCTTTTTTTTCGCAAATTTTATTCATGATTTGAGCCTAAATTTCAAAATATTTTAAAATGTGCATATTTTTTTTCAAGTTATTTACTGTTTTTTACTATATTCTATCATATAATGCACATAAATAGGCAATTTTTCAATTGGTAAAAGTTTGGTTCAACCTGTTGATTTTTTCTTATTCCTAAATGTGCCCAGTGCAACTCAATTTTTATAAAAAGAAAAAATTCGAATGTTATTTAAATTCATATTCAATACAGTAATTTATAATCAAAATGCTCTTTTTTTTTTTTTTTTTTTTTTTAAATGTGATTTATTTTCTGTAGGGGAAGAGGATGGGGTGGGGGTTGGGGAGGGGAGTTTCATAATATCCACATGAAATCTATAAACTGCCCTAGCATCGTTTGTAATAGAAGAGGCCGCCAAAAATCTATTGCTTAGAGCCGTCAAAATTGTAAAGCGGCCCTGGCTCTTGCAAAAGTCTCAATTTTCAGCAAAATATTTTAGTTGTTTTTGAAGCGCATAAAACGTATGAAGTTATAATATTTAATATGTGCGTAAAATTAAAATCCACTTGATGAATGTCAATGTGAGGGAAAAAAAGTACACATTTTTACGTTTTTCACATAAAACACTGAAATCATTTTGATTTTATTTACTTCCTTAAGATTTAGGGTTCGATTTACGTTTTAATTATTGGGGCCAAATTTTCGTGAAAAAGAAAGTATTTTGTGGGGAAAATAAACAGTTAAAAACCTGCCATTAAAGCAGTCCACAGTTTAAAATCAAGTTAATCATTGAACAAAGTATATAAGCAATCACTAGAAATAATACTGAAAACGTAGAAAGATGTTCTAAAAAGAATTTTTTTTTCATAAAATGAAATCTTGTAAAAAATTCTTTTTATAAATTTGAATTCTTTTTATAAATTTGAAATTTGTGAGGAGGCATCTAAAGGATCTCAATTTTCCCCCTGAGCTCTGAGATTTGTTTGTTATTTAAACAAGTTTCAGGAAATCGTTTGGAGTTTAAACTAAAACCTGTCAAATGTTTTTTTTTTTTTTTTTTTAATAACTTAATTGTTAAAAAATAATTTACGATATATGTTTATTTTTTCATCGGACTGACCTTAGTTAAAATGGATTTTAATATTTTGAATATTAATACTATAAACATTTTACGAGGCAAAGCTAGGAGAGATTGCGCACCCATAGGGTAGGAGGGAAGAAAGTGGAGTTCTGACTTGAAAGTGCATGTTGATTGTTTCGATTGTCTAAGATAGAACTTGTCTTGTTTTCAAGAAGAAATGCTTGAATTTTCATATCACTTCTTAGGAATTCATATAAAATGGCACTAGTACAAAAGATTTTTCATAATCTAATAACCCAGATTAAAGGTCCGAACACAAAAAAGTCTCCATAAAAGTGAATAACTATTGAATAAATGGCTGCGCAATCTTTCCTACCGAAATGGTAGAATTTGCTCATTTGCTACGTAGGAGAGACTGCGCAATGGGGAAATTGCACATTTTTCATTTTGATTTGTAAATGATAGAGCATGAAAATACAAGCATTTTGATACCAATTTTATGCATATTTGAAAACCGGACACTTTAAAAGACATCGTTTTTATGTTGGCGAGAAAACGCTGCGTCACGTTTTGAAACCTATCGTGACGTCACTATTCATGAAATGAACTACTCGCTAGATTTCTCCTTAGAGTATTGTAAAGGAAAGTCGCACATTTAGCGAAATTTTGTATTCTTTCTCTGAAAAAAAAAAAAAAAAATAAATAAATATAATAATAATAATAATAATAAAAAAACAATTTAAACATCAATTCATTGTATAAATAACTCTGTACATTTCAATGAGTTTTTTTTTTTTTTTTTTTTTTTTTTTTTACTTGCGTCCTCTTGTTAATTTGAAATAAAATGTAATCAAATAGTAGTTGATCAATAGAATT
Source organism: Salticus scenicus (assembly GCA_963930645.1). Classification (NCBI taxonomy): domain Eukaryota; kingdom Metazoa; phylum Arthropoda; class Arachnida; order Araneae; family Salticidae; genus Salticus; species Salticus scenicus. The sequence continues at coordinate 312,641,742 of OZ005655.1, forward strand.
TTTACTTTCCGAACACTATAGTGAGGAAAGTAATGTAATCATGTCAAAAATCCGATCCGAATTCGAGATTTTGATGTTTCTATACGTTTCGAGGTGCCCTGAATCCGTTTTCACTATTTTTACGATGATGTATGTATGTGTGTGTGTATGTATGTATGTATGTATGTATGTATGTATGTATGTATGTGTATGTATGTGTGTATGTCTGTGAATGAACACGCTAGCGTCTAAACGCTTTGTTCGAATAAGCTGAAAGTTGGTGCGTATATTGTAAGTCACTATAGTACGAACCCTATAGATTTTGGTGAATCTAGCACTTATAGTTTTTTTACAGAGACACAAAGAAAAATTCTTTATCAATATGGTCTATGAGACCAAAATCTCAAAAGTGCGATAGCATCTAAACGCCTTCTTCAAATGAGCAAAAAATTTATACACATATTATAGGTCACAGTTACTCAATCTGTATAGAGTTTGGAGAATCTGGCACTTACAGTTTTTTTACAGGGGCACAAAGAAAAAAATTCTTTATCATAATGGCCTATGGGGCCAAATTTTAAAAGTGCGATAGCGTCTAAACGCTTATTTAATCTGAACAAAAAATTTGCACACATGTTATAGGTCACAGTTGCATTAACTGTATAGATTTTGGTGAATTTAGCACTTACAGTTATTTTACAGGGACACAAAGCAAAATTCTTTATCATTATAGCCCGTGGGACCAAATTTTCACCTTCTTCTATATTCAATAGAAGAAAGTATTGGATTCGTAACTATTTTCGACCTCGGGTTTTTGATGAATTTACACGTTTTGAGAGCTGTAGAACACGATTTGACCATTTTTAGAAAATGTCTGTCTATTTGTCTGTCAGTCTCTGCGTGGGTGTGACAAACTTTTGTGGCAACTGTATCTCAGGAACTACTTCACAGAATTTCATACAAATTGGTATGTAGTTGCACCTTGACATAAATTAGTGCCTATCAACTTTTGGTAAAAATTGTCTTACAGGTTGCGTTGCCATCCCGCTTTTTCTAAATTTTTAACATGGTGGTATAGTACAAAATTTTGTATAAATGTGCATAAAGAAAATTATTTTTTAATAATCATTATGAAATTTACCAGAATTATTTATAATAGAGATAGTCAACTGGGAAAAAAAATTTGTATGTGTAGAAGCCTCTCCTCCCCCCCCCCCCCTGGGGGGGAATTCCCCCTCGAGGGGAGTAAATTTTCATGATGGGTATCTTTCAAAAGAGCTCGCCAGTACCTTTAAAACGAATGGTTGAACCATAGATCTGCGATAATTTAAAATGAAGTTATCGATTTTTTTTTTAATGTAATACTGACAATAAAATTGACTTTTTTTTGGATATTTAGTGTTATACTACTTCTCTAATATAGAAATCATCTGCATTTTCATGGAAGATAATTTTTTTAAATAATAATTTTAATAAATTATTTTTACTGAGTGATTTTGTATAGGAAAATATAGAAGAAAGTCATGTGGTGGCCACAACATACTAGTTAAAAGTGCGATAGTATCTAAACGCCTTATTCAATTGAGCTGAAAATTTATATGAATATTATAAATCACTGTTGCTCTAACTGTAAGAAATGTTTTTAACTGAATGATATGCATACTTTCATTGTTTAAACAATCCAGAATAGTACATATTGAACTAACCTAAATTAGATTACTTTTATAATTATGAGATGCTAGTATACATGTATATATTTTTCCCCTTAGACAGTGCACAAAACTGAGATTAAAAAAATCAATAAACAGTAATAATTAATAATAATAAATATTTATACTGCAGGCAACCTTGTCAGAGTCTAAAATCGAAGGTATAGTATTTACAACTACAAATAACTTTTTAATAGCATTTTTATATTATAACTTAACAGTATTTCTATTAAAATAAAAGCTGAAGATTACTAATAATTAAAAATTATTAGTAATCTTCTGTAAGTGATGCAGTTTGAGAATTTGAAAAGAATTTAAGAAAATAATGCGCGTTTATAATTCTAAATAAATAAATAAATAAAGTCTCCGTAAAATAATACCTTTTTCAGAATCTAAAAACGTACTTATTTATTTTTATAATACACTAGCAGGCAACGCCCGCTTCGCTGGTCCCTATTTTTAAATGAATCACTATAATTACTGAATTCTCAAAATTGCATTAATTTTTATCACGTGAAAAAAAAAAGAAACAAAATCTGATTAGGAAAAATGTCGCACCGTTTTCTCACTGCCTTCCGAAAAAATTCCCAAAATTCCCTTATTTCTATTATTTTCCCCCTTCGCCCCCCCTCCCGCCTATCCTAATAATTTTACAAATTCGAAAATATCCGCAATTGATTTGTAAGTATCAAAAACATCTATGCACCAGTTTTCAACGATCTATCTCTATTTTTATTTTTATTTTGCCCCTCCGCTCCCCCCCCCTCCTTTCCGCCCTACAAATAATTTTAAAAATTCGAAAATATCCGCAATATATTTGTAAGTATCGAAAACCTTTATGTACAATTTTGAATGATCTAACTCTATTTTATTTATTTTTTGCCTCTCCGACCCTCCGCCCCCCCTTTCCGGCCCTCCTAATAACTTTACACTTTCGAAAATATCCCCATTCGACTTGCAGGCTTCCAAAACCTATCTGTACCAATTTTGAACAGCCTAACGGTATTTCTATTTGTTTTTGCCCCATAGCACTCCCTTACCAACCCACCCCCCTTCCCGCCCCTCCTAATAATTTTACGAATTCGAAAATATCCGCAATCGATTTGTAGGTATCGAAAACCTCTATGTACCAATTTTGAACGATCTGACACTATTTTTATTTTTTGCCCCCCCCCCCTCCCCTCCCCTCCTTCTCCCCCTCCTAATAACTTTACACAATCGAAAATATCCCATTCGACTTGCAGGCCTTTAAAACCTATCTGTAATAATTTTGAACGGCCTAACTGTATTTCTATTTGTTTTTGCTCCATAGCCCCCCCCCCCTGCTGCCCCACCTGGGGGCTGAATTTCTAAAATTCCAGAAATTGGTTTTAAGATAGTTGCATTAGTTATATTTTAGAGCAAAAATTTCACTTTTTTCTATTTTTTTTTTTTTTTTTTTTTTGTTTGAGATATATAGGATTCTGCGAAATCACGTTTCGCCCGCCCCCCATGGAGACCGAATTTTGAAAATTCCAGAAAGTAGTTTTTAGACATTTGTGTTAGCTATATTTTAAAGCAAAAACTTTACGACCCGTTGTGAGCTTTTACTCGATCAGAAATGATTTTTTTTTTTTTTTTAAGGGGCACGAAGGGTCAGGGAAGGAATACGCGCACTCAGCGCGTGTATCCCTTAAGTTGTTCGCGCGCAGCGCGCACTCCCGGGCCGACTTTTTACCCAATCAGAAATGATTTTTTTTTTAGGTTGATTTCTTTAGAAATCGACCTATTGCAATCACTTCGTTTATCTATATATATATATATCTATCTATCTATAATGAAAATTTTGTCATCACGATAACTCCCGAAATAATGCTCGAAATCGAACCAAATTTGGACAGTGAACTAATCTTATAAATATCTTGGACAAGTTCGTTAACCAAGTTCCTCCGACTTTTTGTTTTCAAGTGGCAGCCACTTGAAAATTTCAAACCGACATTGTAAAAAGCATATTTAAAGCAAGATTTCCTTGAATTTTGATGTAAATACAGGCCACATAAGGGTCTCAATGAAGTTTGTTAATGAAGTATATCCGCCATTTTTAGTAAAGTGGCAGATATTTTAAGTTAAGCGGACCACTTGAAATCAGGCTACCACTTGGAAATTTAAAATCACTATAACTTCCAAAATAATACTCCAAATCGAACCAAATTTAGACAGTGTCTTAACTTATCTTATAAATATCTTAGATGAGTTTATTAATCAAGTTGCTCCGCCATTTTGTTTTCAAGTGGAGACCACTTGAAAATTTCAAATTCAAATTGTAAAAAGCTTATTCCGAATTTGTTTAAAATTTGATGTAAATACAGACCACATAAGGGTCTCAATGATGTTTATTAATGAAATTTATCCGTCATTTTTAATAAGGTGGTAGATAACTTAAGTTAAGCGGGGCCACTTGAAATCACGCTACCACTTGAAAATTTAAAATCACAATAACTTCTGAAATAATACTCCAAATCGAACCAAATTTGGACAGTGTCTTAACTTATCTAATAAATAACTTAGATGAATTTGATAACCAAGTTGCTACGCCATTTTGTCTTCAAGTGGAGACCACTTGAAAATTTCAAATTCAAATTGTAAAAAGCGTATTCCGATTTTTTTTTTTTAATTTTGATGTGTACATATAGGTTACACAAGTGTCTCAAATAACTTTATAAATGAACTTTATCCGCCATTTTTTAATAAAGTGGCGCATATCTTAAATTAAGCGGGACCTCTTGAAATCAGGCCACCACTTGAAAATTTAAAACCATGATAACTTCCGAAATAATACTCCAAATGGAACCAAATTTGAACAGTGTCTTAACTTATCTTATAAATGTCTTAGATGAGTTTGTTAACCAAGTTGCTCCGCCATTTTGTTTTCAAGTGCAGACCACTTGAAAATTTCAAATTTAAATTGTAAAAAGCGTATTTCGAAATTGTTTGAATTTTGATGTAAATACAGACCACATAAAGATCTTAATGAAGTTTATTGATAAACTATATCCGCCATTTTTAATAAAGTGGCATATATCATAAGTTAAGCGGGGCCACTTGAAATCAGGCTCCCACTTGAAAATTTAAAATCACGATAACTTCTGAAAAAATACTCCAAATTGAGCCAAATTTGGACAATGATATTATCATATAATTATCTTGAAAGTTTTCACTGGGCAACTTGTCCCGACATCTTGTTTCTAAGTTCCAGCCACTTGAAATCACACTGCCACTTCAAAATATGCCACACGATAACTTTTAAAATACTAAACTGATTCAAATAAAAGTTGGAGAGTAAACTTATGGTTCAAATATCTAGGATAATTTCACTTGGTGACTTGATCCGCAATTTTATTTCTAAGTGGCGGCCACTTGAAAATTTGTTGTTATGTTAACTTTAGTAATACAGAATCAATTCGCATCAAATTTGGGTAGTGGATTTATCATTCAAATATCTCAGATAAGTTCGCTGGGCATCTCACTCGTACAAATATACTATCGTACAAATATACTGGATGATCTCGATGGGCATGTTGTTTTGCTATTTTGTTTCCAAATCACAGCCACTTAGACTGCCACTTTAAAATTTGCCATAAGAATAACTTTTGAAACACGGCACTGATTTAAACCACAGTTGGACAGTGAACCTATGCTTCAAATATCTTGGATGTGTTTGCTTGGCAACTTGTTCCACTGTATTGTTTCCAAGTGGCGGCCACTTGAAAATTTGTTATCACGGCAACTTTAGAAATACTTAATCAATTCAAATCAAAGTTGAAAAATGGATTTATCATTCAAACAACAAAAATTTAGAAAATTCACGTAACTCGAGAACCAATCAAGTTATTGCGTCCAACTTTGGTATATCGATAAAAAGTATTTTCTCGCCAAAAGTCGCCAAAAATGTCGCCATAGGGGTAAAGTCGCCAAATTGGGCGCCAAATTCATTATCTGCGTTACTGGATCTTTTTAATGCGTTTTTAAGGAAAAATTAGGCTATTTTAATGCTGAAACAAACTAGAAATGCAGAAAACTAACATTTTAGCAGCTTACTAAGCCTCTTTGAAAGAATTTCTACAAAAAAAATTATTTTCAAATTTTCAACGATATCTTAGATGAGAAACTTTCTCTGCCATTTTGGTCGAAGTGGCAGCCACTTAATTTTTCAACACGATGACTTTTGAGATTTTGAATTAATTCGAACTATATATGTACAGTAGACTTATCTCACAAATACATTTCATATATTTGTCAACTTAACCCAAAATTTTGTTTCCTAGCGCCGGCCACTTGAAAATTTTAAATTCACATAAAAATGTATTTATGAACCGATTTGCTTAAAACTCCATATGTGCATAGCGTACATCAATATTTCTACCAAGTGCATTAATAATTTATAGCCGCCATTTTGAAACAAAATGATGGCTACTTGATAAGGAAAAAGAAATCAACCTACCCTTCCGAAAACGCCGGGAGGACTTGTTTTATTTCTTTTCGTAACACTAAAAGTTACTGTCAGTGATTCATTAATTTTAGTAATTCATTTGAAAATACTGACCCGCTAGCGGGCGAAGCTCGCTAGTCTCCTTACATTATTAAAATCTGTACGCGTGTGTGTGTCTGTCTGTGAGAAACGGCTTGAAGCAGCAAAGGCTCGGCCGCTAACGGTCGCACGGACTTCGAACAGGTACCGTCGGACAGAAAATTTATCGCAGATGTACGATATGTAATTTGCTAAACGATGCGGCCCTAATTAGCGGAGATATTAATTAAAATGTCGACCATTGTCTAACGAAAAAACGATTCAAAATGGCACGCGATCTTCTTTTTCGCCCGGGAACGCTCACCTTGAAAGAAAAAGGAAAGAGGGAAAATTTCGTGGGTTTTTGAAAAGCGATCGCTTCCGATCTGTTGGAAATATCGAAAATACACCTGTACGACGAGAAAGAGAATTTATTACCGATTCTTACAGTACAATTTTTTTAAAAAATACGGATTTTTTATACTTTTAAAAAAAGTTTTAAAAAGGGTCGAAAATTTCTCTTTTTCTCGATCGTCTTTTTTGAAACGCCCTGTACGACCGATTAACTCTTCCATTTCTTAACAACTGGTATACAAAGAAAGGCCATTTAATCCTCTTTCGAACCATATAAACATTTTTACAAAATACGGATTAGCGATCCATATTTTTAGATTTTATGAAACATCGATTTTTTCAGAAAACATTTTATAACTCAAAAGCGTTTAAAGATAAATCATTTCTTATTTTTTGTATATAGATCTCGCTTTCATAATTTAGTTCCCAAAAGATTGGGAGAAAATTTCAAAAACTGAATGAGTTATAATTTTTTTAATTTCACGCTTTTAACCCATTGAAATAGAATACGCGGTCTTCCTTCCGTAGTGATTTTCAGAATTCGATTGCCGTTTGTTGTTACCATGGGAACCACTTCAAGGAAGAGAGATTTCTACTCGCAGCGAAAAAAAAAACCACCTGCCGTTGATAATCGGATGTATTTTAACTGGAATAAAAAATTGCAAATTTCTATTTTCTTGAATTTTTAGAATTCGCACACGTCACTTGGTATACAATCTTAAAACCATAAAATAAACTTGCAGTTCAAATTTCATCGATTTTCGTCTATAAACAAAAGGTTTGCATTTTAATTCCAAATTAAATTTTATTCTAATACGCGTATTTCAATTCCTAATTATGATTGTTTTCTTTTGCATCTCAGCTAATTGAGTTAGACCATTCAGAATTGGTATATGTAGGTTAATTAGGAGGGGCTGAAAGGGTGGGGAAGAAATAGGTGTATACCGCGCGCGATGCGCGTGAGATTTCACCCGATTTACTCGTTTTGAGGGTTCCTGATTAGGTTTTCTTTTGTACTTCAGCTACTAATTAAAATAATTTCATAAGCAATACATCATTAGAACGACTTTTTGATTTGGAATCGAACAGTGGAATACAGAAATTCGTACCGCCAGATGGCGCTGTAATATTTTCAAATTTCAATATTTCAATTTCTAATTATGATTAAATTATTTTTAATACATCATTTGAAAGATATTTTAAAGTTCTTTTATATTATCGAAAGTTTTCACCAGATTTACACGTTTTGAGGTCTCCTGAATAAGGTATCTTTTGTATCTCAGCTACCAATTAAAATAATTTCATAAGTAATACATCATTAGAAAGCTTTTTTGAATTGGAATCGAACAGTGGAATACAGAAATTTCTACAGCCAGATGGCGCTGTAATATTTTCAAATTTCCATTTTTAATTATGATTAAATTATTTTTAATACATCAATCGAAAGATATTTTAAAGTTCTTTAAAATGATCGAAGGTTTTCACCAGATTTACACGTTTTGAGGTGTCCTGATTAAGTTTTCCTTTGCATCTCAGTCAACTGAGTTAGATCGTTCAAAATTGGTATACGTAGGTTAATTAAGAGGGCATGAAAGGGTGGGGGAAGAAATAGGCTTGCACCGCGCGCGTATCCCCTAACTTGTGCGCTCGCTGAACGCACAGGACTGCGCTGCCGAAGGCAGTGGGGACCCGGTCCGAATTTGTACCCGATGAGAAATGATTTTTTTAATTTTCTTAAGAATAAAATTTTGACTTGAGAAAAAATATGTGCGCGCAGCGCTTATGGGTCTGCGCTGCCGGAGGCAGTGGGGACCCGGTGGGAGTTTTTACCCGATCAGAATTTTTTTTTCAGGCACGAAGGGTCAGGGAAGGAATACGCGCGCGCAGCGCGTGTACCCCTCAAGTTGTGCGCGCGCAGCGCGCACAGGACTGCGCTGCCGAAGGCAGTGGGGACCTGGACCGACTTTTTACCCAATCATAAGTGATTTTTTTTTTCAATTTCTTTTCTTAAGACTAAAAGTTACTGTTAGTGATTCATTTGAAAATACTGACCCGCTAGCGGGCGAAGCTCGCTAGTCTCTTATATTATTAAAATCTGTACGCGTGTGTGTGTCTGTCTGTCTGTGAGAAACTACTTGAAGCAGCAAAAGCTCAGCCGCTAACGGTCGCACGGACTTCGAACAGGTACCGATGGACAGAGAATTTATCGCAGATCTGGGTTATCTAATTTGCTAAACGATGCGACCCTAATTAGCGGAGATATTAATTAAAATGTCGACCATTCTCTAACGAAAAAACGATTCAAAATGGCACGCGATCATCATTTTCGCCCGGGACCGCTTACCTTAATAGAAGAAGCAGAAAGAGGAAATTTCGTGGGTTTTTCTAAACCCATCGCTGCCGATCTGTTGGAGATATCGAAAATACACCTGGACCACGAGAAAGAGCATTTATTACCGATTCTTACGGTACAATTTTTTTAAAAAAAAATACGGATTTTTTATATTTTAAAAAAAAGTTTTAAAAAGGGTCGAAAATTTCTCTTTTTCTCGATCGACTTTTTTGAAACGCCCTGTACGACCGATTAACTCTTCCATTTCTTAACAACTGGTATACAAAGAAAGGCCATTTAATCGTCTTTTGAACCATATAAACATTTTTACAAAATACAGATTAGCGATCCATATTTTTAGATTTTACGAAACATCGATTTTTTCACAAAACATTTTATAACTCAAAAGCGTTTAAAGATAAATCATTTCTTTCTTTCTTTCTTTCTTTTTTTTTTTTTTTTTTTGTATATAGATCTCGCTTTCATAATTTAATTCCCAAAAGACTGAGAGAAAATTTCAAAAACTGAATGATTTATAAATTTTTTAATTTCCCGCTTTAAACCCATTGAAATAGAATACGCGGTCTTCCTTCCGTAGTGATTTTTAGAATTCGATTGCCGTTCGTTGTTACCATGGGAACCACTTCAAGGATGAGAGATTTCTGCTTTCTCGACGGAAGCGAAGAAAAATAAATAAATAAATAAGCACCTGCCGTTGATAATCGGATGTAATTTAACTGGGTTAAAGAATTGCACATTTCTATTTTCTTGAATTTTTAGAATTCGCATACGTCACTTGGTATACAATCTTAAAACCATAAAATAAACTTGCAGTTCAAATTTCATAGATTTTCGTCAATAAACAAAAGATTTAAATTTTAATTCCAAATTAAATTTTATTCTAATACGCGTATTTCAATTTCTAATTATGATTAAATTATTTTTAATACATATTCGAAGGTATTTTAAAGTTCTTTTATATTATCGAAAGTTTTCACCAGATTTACACGTTTTGAGGTCTCCCGCATCAGTGTTCTTTTGTATCTCAGCTACTAATTAAAATAATTTCATAAGTAATACATCATTAGAAAGCTTTTTTGATTTGGAATCGAACTGAACATTACAGAAATTTCTACCACAAGATGGCGCTTTAATATTTTAAATTTCAATTTCTAATTATGATTAAATTATTTTTAATACATCATTTGAAAGATATTTTAATGTTTTTTTATATTATCGAAAGTTTTCACCTGATTTACACGTTTTGAGGTCTCCTGATTAGGTTTTCTTTTGCATCGCAGCTAATTCAGTTATACCGTTCAAAATTGGTATACGTAGGTTAATTAGGAGGGGCTGAAAGGGTGGGGAAGAAATAGGTGTATACCGCGCGCAATGCGCGCGAGATTTTACGCGATTTACACGTTTTGAGGTCTCCTGTTTAGGTTTTCTTTTGTATTTCAGCTACTAATTAAAATAATTTCATAAGTAATACATCATTAGAACGCTTTTTTGATTTGGAATCGAACAGTGGAATACAGATATTCGTACCGCCAGATGGCGCTGTAATATTTTCAAATTTCAATATTTCAATTTCTAATTATGATTAAATTATTTTTAATACATCATTCGAAAGATATTTTAAAGTTCTTTTATATTATCGAAAGTTTTCACCAGATTTACACGTTTTGAGGTTTCCTGAATTAGTTTTATTTTGTATCTCTGCTACTAATTAAAATAATTCCATAAGTAAAACATCATTAGAAATTTTATTTTGAATTGGAATCGAACAATGGAATACAGAAATTTCTACCGCCAGATGGCGCAATAATATTTTCAAAATTCAATATTTCAATTTCTAATTATGATTAAATTATTTTTAATGCATCATTCGAAAGATATTTTAACGTTCTTTTATATTATCGAAAGTTTTCACCAGATTTGCACGTTTTGAGGTGTCCTGAATTAGTTTTCTTTTATTTCTCAGCTACTAATTAAAATAATTTCACGAGTAATACATCATTAGAAAGCTTTGTTGCGGGACTGCGCTGCCGAAGGCAGTGGGTCCCGGGCCGACTTTTTACCCAATGAGAAATGATTTTTTTTTAATTTCTTTTCTTAACAATAAAAGTTATTGTTAGTGATTCATTAATTTTAGTGATTCATTTGAAAAGGCTGACCCGCTAGAGGACGAAGCTCGCTAGTCTCCTTATATTATTAAAATCTGTGCGCATCTGTCTGTCTGTCTGTCTGTGAGAAATGCCTTGTGACCGCTAAAGCTCCGGCGCTAATGGTCGCAGCGCCTGGAAACCGGTGTCGACAGACGCAGAATTTCTTCATCTTGACATCGCGATAATTCGCTAAGCGACGCCACCCAAATTAGCGGAGATATTAATTAAAACTTCGACCCATGTCTACCGAAAAATGACCCAGAATTCATGATTAAATGCTTAAAAAGTGACATTTTTATGGAAAAAGTGGAAAATAAATTAGAAATATCAGTCGTATTGTTACAAACAAGATACCATTGGAAAGGGCTTTTTTTTTTTAATCCGATGGTTTAAACGGCTTATCGATCGGACAATTAGATTTTTTAAAATTAACTAAACTATAAAAAAATGTTGGCAACAAATCACAAGAATCCTAGCTTTGCAGACAACACTCTACAGTCTTGAACGGAAATAGAAACATCTGGTATTTAATGATGTCTCGTGTTTTGGTACTGCGATTAAAAATTGCAATTTTGAAAAGTCTTCAGTTTTTCAATGTCACACACTAAAGACCTAATATCACAAGACAGTGGACAGCCTTGCTGATCAAATTTCATCGATTTTGGAAAAAATTTACATTTCAATTGGAAATTAAATTTTATTCTAATACGCGTATTTTAAATTCTAATTATGATTAAATTATTTTTAATACATCATTCGAAAGATATTTTAAAGTTCTTTTAAATTATCGAAGGTTTTCACTAGATTTACACGTTTTGAAGTGTCCTGAATGAGTTTTCTTTTATAGAGCAGTAATATTTTCTAATTTCAATATTTCAATTTCTAATTATGATAAATTTTTTTTTTAATACATCATTCGAAATATATTTTAACGTTCTTTTATATTATCGAAAGTTTTCACCAGATTTGCACGTTTGGAGGTGTCCTGAATTAGTTTTCTTTTATTTCTCAGCTACTAATTAAAATAATTTCATGAGTAATACATCATTAGAAAGCTTTGTTGCGGGACTGCGCTGCCGAAGGCAGTGGGGACCCGGGCCGACTTTTTACCCAATGAGAAATGATTTTTTTTTTTTAATTTCTTTTCTTAACACTAAAAGTTACTGTTAGTGGTTCATTCATTTTAGTGATTCATTTGAAAATACTGACCCGCTAGCGGACGAAGCTCGCTAGTCTCGTTATCTCCTTATATTATTAAAATCTGTACGCGTCTGTCTTTCTGTCTGTCTTTCTGTCTTTCTGTCTTTCTGTCTGAGAGAAATGCCTTGTGACCACTAAAGCTCCGGCGCTAATGGTCGCATCGCCTCGAAACCGGTGTCGACAGACGCAGAATTTCTTCATCTCGACATCGCGATAATTCGCTAAGCGATGCGACACTAATTAGCGGAGATATTAATTAAAATGTCCACCCATGTCTACCGAAAAATGACCCAGAATTCATGATTAAATGCTTAAAAAGCGACATTTTTACGGAAAAAGTGGAAAATAAATTAGAAATATCAGTCGTATTGTTACAAACAAGATACCATTGGAAAGGGCTTTTTTTTCTCAATCCGATGGTTTAAACGGCTTATCGATCGGACAATTAGATTTTTTTAAATTAACTAAACTAAAAAAAAATGGTGGCAACAAATCACAAGCATTTTAACTTGGCAGACGATCTTGAACGGAAAGAAAAAACATCTGCTATTTAATGTGGTCACTTGTTTTTGTACTTTGATTAAAAATTGCAATATTCTATTTTCTTCAATTTTTCAAAATTCGCACATTTCAATTAGTATACAATCTTAACACCACAAAACAAACTTGCAGTTCAAATTTCATCCATTTTGGTCAATAAACAAAAGATTTACATTTTAATTGCAAATTAAATTTTATCTTTACACGACTGACATTTTATCTGTCGAAAGAGGATGAAAGTTTCGAAACGACACAAATACACTTAAGGTAAAAATATTTCTTTTTCTATTTACTTCCATTAACCGACTACCGTAGATAACGGAATTCGAAATTTCACCTGACTTACACGTTTTGAGGTCTCCTGAATGGGTTTCTCTTTTGTCTCAGTTACTAATTAAAAAAATTTCATAAGTAATACATCATTTGAAAGCTTTGTTGAGTTGGAATCAAACAGTATATTACAGAAATTTCTACCGCCAGATGGCGCTGTAATATTTTTAAATTACAATATTTCTATTTCTAATCATGATTAAATTTTTTTTTAATGCGTCATTTGATACACATTTTAAAGTACTTTTACATTATCGAAAATGGAACTTGAGATTTCACCAGATTTACACGTTTTGAGGTCTCCTGAATCAGTTTTCTTTTGTATCTCAACTACTAATTAAAATAATTTCATAAGTAATATATCATTAGAAAGCTTTGTTGATTTGGGATTGAACAGTGGAATGCAGAAATTTCTACCGCCAGATGGCGCTGTAATATTTTTAAATTACAATATTTCTATTTCTAATCATGATTAATTTTTTTTTTAATGCGTCATTTGATACACATTTTAAAGTACTTTTACATTATCGAAAATGGAACTTGAGATTTCACCAGATTTACACGTTTTGAGGTCTCCTGAATCAGTTTTCTTTTGTATCTCAACTACTAATTAAAATAATTTCATAAGTAATATATCATTAGAAAGCTTTGTTGATTTGGGATTGAACAGTGGAATGCAGAAATTTCTACCGCCAGATGGCGCTGTAATATTTTTAAATTACAATATTTCTATTTCTAATCATGATTAAATTTTTTTTAATGCGTCATTTGATACACATTTTAAAGTACTTTTACATTATGGAAAATGGAATTTGAGATTTCACCAGATTTACACGTTTCGAGGTCTCCTGAATCAGTTTTCTTTTGTATCTCAACTACTAATTAAAATAATTTCATAAGTAATATATCATTAGAAAGCTTTGTTGATTTGGGATCGAACAGTGGAATGCAGAAATTTCTACCGCCAGATGGCGCTGTAATATTTTCAAATTTCAATATTTCAATTTCTAATCATGATTAAATTATTTTTAATACATCATTCGAAAGATATTTTAAAGTTCTTTTATATTATCGAAAATTTTCAGCAGATTTACCCGTTTTGAGGCGTCCTGATTAGGTGTTCTTTTGCATCTCAGCTAATTGAGTAAGACCGTTCAAAATTGGTATACGTACGTTAATTAGAAGGGGCTGAAAGGGTGGGGAAGAAATAGGCGTGCACCGCGCGCGTATCCCCTAACTTGCGCGCGCGCAGCGCGCACGGGACTGCGCTGCCGAAGGCAGTGGGGACCCGGTCCGACTTTTTAATCGATGAGAAATAATTTTTTTAATTTTCTTTTCGTAAGAATAAAAATTTTATTTGAGAAGGAATACGTGCGCGCAGCGTGCGTATACCTTCACAAGTGCGCGCGCAGCGCGCATGGGTCTGCGCTGCCGAAGGCAGTGGGGACCCGGTGTGATTTTTTACCCGATCAGAAATAATTTTTTTTAGGGGGCACGAGTGTCAGGGAAGGAATGCGGGGGTGCAGCGCGTGTACTCTTGAACTTGTGCGCGCGCAGCGCGCATGGGACTGCGCTGCCGATGGCAGTGGGGACCCGGGCCGACTTTGTACCCCATGAGAAATGATTTTTTTTTTCATTTCTTTTCTTAAGAATAAAAATTTGATTTGAGAAGGAATATTTGCGCGCAGCGCACGTATACCTTCACATATGCGCGCGCAGCGCGCATGGGTCTGCGCTGCCGAAGGCAGTGGGGACCCGGTGTGAGTTTTTACCCGATCAGAAATGATTTTTTGGGGGGGGGGGGCACGAAGGGTCAGGGAAGGAATACGCGCGCGCAGCGCGCACGGGATTGCGCTGCCGAAGGCAGTGGCGACCCGGGACGACATTTTACCCGATCAGAAATGATTTTTTTTTTTTTTTCTTTTCTTAGGACTAAAAGTTACTGTTAGTGATTCATTAATTATAGTGATTCATTTGAAAATACTGACCCGCTAGCGGGCGAAGCTCCCTAGTCTCATTATATTATTAAAATCTGTGCGCATCTGTCTGTCCGTCTGTGAAAAATGCCTTGTGATCGCTAAAACTCCGGCGCTAATGGTCGCAGCGCCTCGAAACCAGTGTCGACAGACGCAGAATTTCTTCATCTCGACATCGCGATAATTCGCTAAGCGATGCGACCCTAATTAGCGGAGATATTAATTAAAACGTCGACCCATGTCTACCAAAAAATGACCCAGAATTCATGATTAAATGCTTAAAAGCGACATTTTAACGGAAAAAGTGTAAAATAAATTAGAAATATCAGTCGCATCGTTACAAATAAGGTATCAAATGAAAGGTCTGATTTTTCTGAATCCGACGGTTTAAATAGCTTATCGATAGGACAATTAGATATTTTAAAATTAACTAAAGTATGAAAAAAAGGTGGCAACAAATCACAAGAGTTTTATTAATTTCGCAGACTAGCGAGCTTCTAGACGTATTTCGGTTATCACGGCGCCGGGCGAAAGAATAAATAGATTTTACTTCCTGCTTTACTGATTTTGTACTGGAAATAAAAATTGCAAATTTTAAAATATTTCAATTTTCTTCAAAATTATTTCGAACTTACTACACACTTTTAACATCACAAGACGAAGATGCAGTTCAAATTTCATCGGGTTTCGAGAATTAAAAAAAAAATGTATACAATTTAATTGCAAATTAAATTTTATTCTAATACGCGTACTTCAAATTCTAACTATGATTAAATTATTTTTAATACATCATTCGAAAGATATTTTAAAGTACTTTTATATTATCGAAAGAGGGATTCGCTTCATTTACACGCTTTGAGGTCTCCTGAATCGGTTTTCTTTTGTATCCCAACTACTAATTAAAATAATTTCATAAGTAATACATCATTAGATAGCTTTGTTGATTTGGAATCGAACAGTGGATTACAGTAATTTCTACCGCCAGATGGCGCTGTAATATTTTAAAATTTCAATATTTCAATTTCTAATTATGATTAAATTATTTTTAATACATCATTCGAAAGATATTTTAAAGTTATTTTATATTATCGAAAGTTTTAACCAGATTTGCACGTCCTGATTAGGTTTTCTTTTGCATCTCAGCTAATTCAGTTAGACCGTTCAAAATTGGTATATGTAGGTTAATTAAGATGGGCTGAAAGGGTGGGGAAGATATAGGCGTGCACCGCGCGCACGGGACAACGCTGCCGAAGGCAGTGGGGACTCGGTCCGACTTTTTATAACCGATGAGAAAGGATTTTTTTTCATTTTCTTTTCTTAAGAATAAAAATTTGATTTGAGAAGGAATATGTGCGAGTAGCGCGCGTATACCTTCACACGTGAGCGCGCAGCGCGCATGGGTCTGCGCTGCCGAAGGCAATGAGGACACGGTGGGAGTTTTTACCCGATCAGAAATGATTTTTTTAGGGGGCACGAAGGGTCAGAGAAGGAATACGCGCGCGCAGCGCGTGTATTCCTTAACTTGAGCGCGCACAGCACGCACGGGACTGCGCTGCCCTAGGCAGTGAGGACAAGGTCCAATTTTGTACAAGATGAGAAATGATTTTTTAAATTTTCTTTTCTTAATAATAAAAATTTGATTTGAGATGGAATATGTGCGTGCAGTGCACGTACACCCTCACACGTGCGCTCGCAGCTCGCATGGGTCTGCGCTGCCGCAGGCAGTGGGGACCCGGTGTGCGTTTTTACCCGATCAGAATTTTTTTTTTTTTTTTTTGAGGGGGTGGGACGAAGGGTCAGGGAAGGAATACGCACGGGGCAGCGCTGCCGAAGGCAGTGGGGACACGGGCCGACTTTTTAACCAATCAGAAATGATTTTTTTTTTAATTTCTTTTCTTAACACTAAAAGTTACTTTAGCGATTCATTAATTTTACTGATTCATTTGAAAATACTGACCAGCTAGCGGGCGAAGCTCGCTAGTATTATTAAAATCTGTGCGCATCTGTCTGTCTGTCTTTGAGAAATGCCTTGTGACCGCTAAAGCTCCGGCGCTAATGGTCGCAGCGCCTGGAAACCGGTGTCGACAGACGCAGAATTTCTTCATCTCGACATCGCGATAATTCGCTAAGCGATGCCACCCAAATTAGCGGAGATATTAATTAAAACGTCGACCCATGTCTACCGAAAAATGACCCAGAATTCATGATTAAATGCTTAAAAAGTGACATTTTTACGGAAAAAGTGGAAAATAAATTAGAAATATCAGTCGTATTGTTACAAACAAGGTACCATCGGAAAGGGCTTTTTTTTTTTCTTAATCCGATGGTTTAAACGGCTTATCGATCGGACAATTAGATTTTTTTAAATTAACTAAACTATAAAAAAATGTTGGCAACAAATCACAAGAATCCTAGCTTTGCAGACGACACTCTACAGTCTTGAACGAAAATAGAAACATCTGGTATTTAATGAGGTCACGTGTTTTGGCACTGCGATTAAAAATTGCAATTTTGAAAAGTCTTCAGTTTTTCAATGTCGCACACTAAACTTGGTATACAGACCTAATATCACAAGACAGCCTTGCTGATCAAATTTCATCGATTTTGGAAAAAAATTACATTTTAATTGGAAATTAAATTTTATTCTAATACGCGTATTTTAAATTCGAATTATGATTAAATTATTTTTAATACATCATTCGAAGGATATTTTAAAGTTTTTTTATATTATCGAAAGTTTCACCAGATTTACACGTTTTGAGGTGTCCTGAATCAGTTTTCTTTTGTATCTCAGCTACTAATTAAAATAATTTCATAAGTAATACATCATTAGAAAGCTTTGTTGACTTGGAATCGAACGGTACATTACAGAAATTTCTACCGCCAGATGGCGCTGTAATATTTTCAAATTTCAACATTTCAATTTCTAATTATGATTAAATTATTTTTAATACATCATTCGAAAGATATTTTAAAGTTTTTTTTTAAATTTTCGAAAATTTTCACCAGACTTACACGTTTTGAGGTCTCCTGATTAGGTTTTTTCTTGTATCTCAGCTACTAATTAAAATAATTTCATAAGTAATACATTTTTAGAAAGTTTTTTTGATTTGGAATCGAACATAGGAATACAGAAATTTCTACCGCCAGATGGCGCTGTAATATTTTAAAATTTCAATATTTCCATTTCTAATTATGATTAAATTATTTTTAATACATCATTCGAAAGATATTTTAAAGTACTTTTATATTATCGAAAGTTTTCACCAGATTTACACGTTTTGAGGTCTCCTGATTACGTTTTCTTTTGCATCTCAGCTATTTGAGTTAGACCGTTCAAAATTGGTATACGTAGGTTAATTAAGAAGGGCTGCAAGGGTGGTGAAGAAATAGGCGTGCACCGTGCGCGTATCCCCTAACTTGTACGCGCGCAGCTTGCATGGGACTGCGTGCCGAAGGCAGTGGGGACCCGTCCCGACTTTTTAACCAATGAGAATTGATTTTTTTTATTTTCTTCTCTTAAGAATAAAAATTTGATTTGAGGAGGAATGTGTGCGCGCAGCGCGCGTATAGATTTACACGTGCGCGCGCCTGGGTCTGCGCTTCCGAAGGAAGTGGGGACTCGGTATGAGTTTTTACCCGATCAGAAATGATTTTTTTTTAGGGGGCACGAAAGGTCTGGGAAGGAATAGGCGCGCAAAGCGCGTGTATACCTTAACTTGTGCGCGCGCCGCGCGCACGGGACTACGCTGCCGAAGACATTGGGGACCCGTGGCGGCTTTTTACCCGATCAGAAATGATTTTTTTTTTTTTTTTTCTTTTCTTAAGACTAAAATTTACTGTTAGTGATTCATTAATTATAGTGATTCATTTGAAAATGCTGACCCGCTAGTCTCCTTATTTTATTAAAATCTGTGCGCATCTGTCTTTCTGTCTGTGAGAAATGCCTTGTGCGCAGTAAAGCTCCGGTGCTGATGGTCACAGCGTCTCGAAACCGGTGTCGACAGACGCAGAATTTCTTCATCTCGACATCGCGATAATTCGCTAACCGATGCGACCCTAATTAGCGGAGATATTAATTAAAACGCCGAGCTATGTCGATCGAAAAATGACTGATGAATTCAAGGCTATTTGCTTAAAAAGAGACATTCTTACGGAAAAAGTGGAAAATAAATTAGAATATCAGTCGTGTTGTTGTTACAAACATGGTACCAGTGGAAAGGGCTTTTTTTTTTCTGAATCCGACGGTTTAAACGGCTTATCGATCGGACAATCACATTTTTTTAAATTAATTAAACTATAAAAACATGTTGACAACAAATCACAAGAACTTTAGCGTCGCAGACGAATTGTCTCGACAGCGGAAGCGAAAAAAATAAATCTGCCACTGATTCTGGTCAGAAGATTTTTGACTGGGATTAAAAATTGCAAATTTCTATTTTCCTCAATTTTTCACTTTCGCACAGGACGCTTACTATACAATCTTAATACCACAAAACAAACTTACAGTTCAAATTTCATCAATTGTGGTCAATAAAGAAAATTTACATTTTAATTGCAAATTAAATTTTATCCTAATAGGATGCCAGTTTCTATAGTAACACAAATACACATAAGATAAAAATATTTCTTTTTCTATTTAATTCCATTCACCGACTACCGTAGGTAATGGCATTCGAAATTTCACTTGACTTAAACGTTTTGAGGTTTCATGGCGCTGTAATATTTTAAAATTTCAATGTTTCAGATTCTAATTATGATTAAATTTTTTTAATACGTCATTCGAAAGATATTTTAAAGTATTTTTATATTATCCAAAGTGGAATTCGACATTTCACTTGACTTACACGTTTTGAGGTCTCATGATTAGGTTAGTGGGATTCGAGATTTCACCTGATTTACACGTTTTGAGGTCTCCTAATTAGGTTTTTTTTTGTATCTCAGCTACTAAATAAAATAATTTCATAAGTAATACATCATTTGAAAGCTTTGTTGATTTGGAATTGAACAGTAGATTACAGAAATTTCTACCGCCAGATGGCGCTGTAATATTTAAAAAATTCTATATTTCAGATTCTAATTATGATTAAATTATTTTTAATACGTCATTCGAAAGATATTTTAAAGTACTTTTATATTATCGAATGTGGAATTCGAGATTTCACCTGACTTACACGTTTTGAGGTCTCCTGATTAGGTTTCCTTTTGTATCTCAGCTACTAATTAAAATAATTTCAAAAGTAATACATCATTTGAAAGCTTTGTTGATTTGGAATTGAACCAGATATGAGGAGAAGAGAGAATGATTACAGAATTTTTTACCGCCAGATGGCGCTGTATTATTTTAAAATTTCACTATTTCAAATTCTAATTATGATTAAATTATTTTTAATACATCAAGATTCGGAAAATATTTTAAAGTACTTTTATATCATCGAAAGTGAAATTCGAGATTTCACCTGATTTACACTTTTTTGAGGTGTCCTGATTAGGTTTTCTTTTGTATCCCAACTACTAATCAGGATTAAAATATTTTTAATACGTCATTCGAAAGATATTTTAAAGTACTTTTATAGCATCGAAAGAATTCGAGATTTCACCGGATTTACACGTTTTGAGGTGCCCTGATTAGGTTTTCTTTTGTATCTCAGGTACAAATTAAAACAATTTCATAAGTAATACATCATTTGAAAGCTTAGTTGATTTGGAATTGTATACATCGTGAACATCGCAAGGTTGGAGTTCGAATTTCAGCGATTTCGGAGATTAAACAAAAAATTACATTTTGAAATAAACAAAGCTTTTAAATGATTTATTACTTACAAAACGTATAAATCGGGTGAAAACTCGAATCCCACTTTCGATAATATAAAAGTACATTAAAATGTTTTTCGAACAATGTATTAAAAATAATTTAATCTTAATAAGAATTTGAAATATAGAAATTTTAAAATAGTACAGCGCCGTCTGGCGGTGGAAATTTCCGCTGTTCAAATCCAAATCAACAAAGTTTTAAAATGATGCATTACTTTTGAAATTATTTTAATTAGTAGCTGAGATACGAAAGAAAACCTAATCAGGACACCACAAAACGTGTAAATCAGGTGAAAACTCTAATCCCACTTTCGATAATTTTAAAGTACTTTAAAATATCTTTCGAATGACGTATTAAAAATAATTTAATCAGAGTTTGAAATATTGAAAATTTCAAATATCTGGCAGTAGAAATTTCTGTAATCTACTGTTCAATTCCAAATCAACAAAGCTTTCAAATGATGTATTACGTTTGAAATTATTTTAATTAGTAGCTGAGATACAAAAGAAAACCTAATCAGGAGACCTCGAAACGTGTAAATCATGTGAAATCTCGAATTCCACATTCGATAATGTAAAAATACTTTGAAATATATTTCGAGTGGCGCATTAAAAATAATTTAATCATAATTACATTAAAATGTTTTTCGAATAATGTATTAAAAATAATTTAATCATAATTAGAATTTGAAATATAGAAATTTTAAAATATTACAGCGCCGTCTGGCTGTAGAAATTTCTGTATTCCGCTGTTCCACTCCAAATCAACAAAGTTTTCAAATGATGCATTACTTTTGAAATTATTTTAATTAGTAGCCGAGATACGAAAGAAAACCTAATCAAGAACCCACAAAACGTGTAAATCAGGTGGTCTATAAGCAAAGAATCTCTAAACCAGACGCCCAATGACGCCATCACTTTGACCGAGAAATTCGCTGGATGGTGACTCAATGGCTAAATTTGCAAACGATAATGCAGTTTCAATTTTCGGCATGGCATCAGTAATCAGGATCAGTGATGCCAGATTGGGGATTTTGTCCCCATTTCGGGGATTTTTGAGGATTCTGGGGACAATTTTGGGGACCAAATGTTTGTGGGGACTTTTTTGGGGAATTCTAAAATTTTTGGGGACAAATCTGGGGAGTTCTTCAATTTTCTGTCTATATTGGCAACGTAATGATTTATCCCTACGACTAGAGACTTTCAATAGCTTTATTGTTATTTGGGGATTTTTTTCAAAAATTGCCTTCATTTGGGGAAAAATCTGAGCTTAAATCATAGAAAAATCTGCTTGATATATATATATATATATATTTTTTTTTTTTTTTTTTTTTTTTTTTTTTGAAAAAAATTTTATTTTCCCTTTTTAGTATAAATCAAGTTGGGGATTTTTTAGAAAAAACCCCATATTTGGGGAAATTTGAAGACCTGTTTGGGGAAATAATTTTCAACCATCTGGCATCACTGATCAGGAGGATACTCTTCGCAGATTTTGTGTTATTTTGGATGCTGTAGGACTGTAGGACGCATTTTTTTAATGCTCTTAAAATTTACAATTAACCTCAAAGAGCAAAGAAAAGTATCAGGAAATTATCAGGTAAAACAATCTGTTTTGCTATTTTCTTATTCGAATTTTCTATTATTTATCTTTTGATTCAAACAACAAACCATATACGAAACATTCGGTAATGTTCTTTTTTTTTATTCTAGAACAATAGTATGCTTTAAATTACACTGATTTTTTTTTTTTTTTTTTCTTTTTTCAATTAAATTCCTATTAAGGCAAAGGGGACACGATGCGACTTTTAACCCCATGTTAAATTATTTTCTTTTTAAATTTCTTAAGAATAAAAGTTTGAGTTGAGAACGCGTACATGTAAATTCGCGCGCATTCTGTTTTTAATTTTTTGTACTTCTTACTTATTCTTTTTCATAGTTCATTTCTGTTCTTATTTATAATTAAATTTCAATAATCTAAATATTTCATTTTGGTTTGTTGTTTAAATCAATAGTTGTGTACATGTTTGCCTTAAATTACACCCCACTCTGTTTTTTTTCCATGATTTTCTTTTTAAAATTTTTTTCTTTAGAATAAAAGCTTGACTTGAGAACGCGCACATGTAAATTCGCTCATACGCCGCGGCGCATTCTGTTTTTTTTTTTTTTACTTATTACATGAAAAATTATCTTTGTAACAAAATTCATAGTAATACCAGAATTACAAGTATTTGCTAAATCTTATTGAATCTGAATGTTTACAGAATTGTTCTATGGAAGTTCTAAATTAAAATGCATCATAGATGCTGCTAAATTCTAATTCCTGAAAACTAAAATAAGAAAAACATGTATGTTATTTATATGTAAAATAATTTTTAATAACACATAAGATACTGGTACATATATAATGAGTTGGAGGATTCACCAAAAATCTTACCAGCCAGCAATATAAAAGTGGAAACTTAGAACAGAATAACAGTTATATGTACTGCATGATATGCCCAATAAAAAAATTTTCTATGCCAATCTACAGGAAAATGAAATTTAATTGTGACCTAAAAATGTTTGTCCAAGTTTACTACTTTAACACTTAACTACACGCTCTTAACGACCCTCTTCACTTACTGTCGCCGGTAGCCCGAGCCAATGTTATTCTATGGGGAAATTTTCTTTACAAATAACTTATTAACTAATACGTATATTTAAATTCTGTCTTCACATTCAGAAAATTCCCAACTGTTAAATTGACGGACCTTTTTTGAAAAAGTATTTTTTTAATATTTTATTTTGAAATTGCAAAATGAAAAAAATTCACATATTGAAAATTCGTATTTTGCAGCTTCGAAGTAAAATATAAAAAATTAAAAAAATACTTTTTTAAAAAAGGTCCGTCAATTTAACAGCTGGGAATTTTAATAATCTGAAAACAGAATTTAAAAATATGTATTACTTCATAAGTTATTTATAAAGAAAAATTTCCCATTGAATAACATTAGCTTCGGCTTTCAGCGGCGGTGAGTGAAGAGGGAACTTAATGTTTTAATACAAGTACACACGTGGCGTATTTTGTACACCACCAAAATATCAAATAAAAATAAGTTACAAATATGTATGCTATGAGTAGGCCCCCTCCAAAGATAATGGCATTCAAAAAATTTTCAAATCAATTTCATGTTCGAAAGTTGCCCACACTTCCATAAATAACAGCTATTTTTACTTTCCGAACACTATAGTGAGGAAAGTATTGTAATCATGTCAAAAATCCGAATTCGAGATTTTGATGTTTCTATACGTTTCGAGGTCCAACGAGTCCGTTTCCACTATTTTTACGATGATGTATGTATGTGTGTGTGTATGTATGTGTGTATGTATGTGTGTATGTCTGTGAGTGAACACGCTAGCGTCTAAACGCTTTGTTCGAATAAGCTGAAAGTTGGTACGTATATTGTAAGTCACCATAGTACGAACCCTATAGATTTTGGTGAATCTAGCACTTATAGTTTTTTTACAGGGACACAAAGAAAAATTCTTTATCATTATGGCCAAGGGACCAAAATCTTAAAAGTGCGATAGCATCTAAACGCCTTATTCAATTGAGCAAAAACTTTATACACATATTATAGGTCACAGATACTCAATCTGTATAGATTTTGGAGAATCTAGCACTTATAGTTTTTTTACAGGGACACAAAGAAAAATTCTTTGCCAAATTTTTAAAAGTGTAATAGCGTCTAAACGCCTCATTAATCTCAGCAAAGAATTTGTACACATGTTATAGGTCACATTTGAACCAACTGTATAGATTTTGGTGAATCTAGCACTTACAGTTTTTTTACAGGGACACAAAGAAAAATTCTTTATCTTTATGGCCTATGAGACCAGCGATAGCATCTAAACGCCTTATTCAATTGAGCTGAAAATTTGTATGAATATTATAAATTACTGTTGCAATAACTATAAGCATTTTGGTGAATCTAGCATTTATAGATTTTTACAGGGACACAACGAAAAATTCTTTATCATTATGATCTAAGGGCTCAAAGTTCAGTAGCGTTAAATAAAACCTCGTGTGATATATGGAGAAAAATACTCAAGCACTCTGTTATGGTTTTCTCTTTTTTGTTTGTTTAGCAACTCCTCTTTCTTTATTTTATCTACAAAACTGTTAGTTACTCAATGTTCGGAAAGTCGAGTGGAGTCACTCCAGATTTTTTTTTTTAATAGCTTTATACTATAAGTAAAAAACTTTGAATAAACACCATAAAATGCAAAAAACTCACAACAATTGTTTTGGTCGGAAGAAAACATGACCCTTTGTCAGGCAAAGAAAGTAGGTATAGGTATTACGGAACAAAGCAGCAATGCACAAAACCAATTAGAGTGATGAGTTAAAACAAATAAAACCTAAAATCACTATAAGTACCAATGTGACAAAAATTTTAAAAGGGAAAGAGAAAAAAAAATAAAATATAACAAATCTAATATATATATATATATATATATATATATATTAAACAAAAACCAAACGAAAATTATATTAGTAATTTCCTAGCATCTGACAGTGGCAGGGAAGGAGTGAAAGAAATATCATTAACAAGAGTTTTCGAATTTTTAAATATGTTAAAAGCTTCTTAGAAATCCAAAGGGTAAGAGAAGATAAGGGAAAAAATTATGTTAGTTTTAGAAAAGTAAAAAAAAAATGATCATGAGACTGTGGGAAACAATGGAAGACTTTGAAATAACTTCATTACGAACATTCCGACGGGACTCATTTATGCCAAATCGATTTTCAGTAGGAATGAGAAAATTTAATTTTGATGACGGGTTTGTAAATGACTTTAAATCCAAACTGTGAAAGAATTTTAGAAGTTTTAAAAGAAAAGGAAAACTACAGGAATGAGACTGTGATTATTCAATTTGGAAACAGGACGCTTAGATTTTTTGAATTTATGAAGAGCTTTATCGATGATAGAGAAATTATAAACTCGAGAAAGAGCAAGAGATTTTAAATAATCAATTTCTTTCGGAAATCCGAACAAATGTGTATGGCACAAAAAAATCTTTTGCATGTTTCATTTTAATTTCACTAGTACTCCATGTCGGAGCCAGATTAACACAGAGCCCTGAGTGTTGACGTGCCCTTAGCGGAATGGGATGAAAGGGGAAGAAGGAGGAATAGAAGAAGCCGTGGTTTTTAGCGGAAATAAGAAGGTGTGCGAGTAGCAGATTGAAATATGTTATTCATATGCAAAAAAGATTGCTTTCTATAGAATGTATAGTATGATTAGCATCAGATTTACAGAGTCACACAAAAATATTCAGTTACACTGAGGGTTATTATTGGAAATTTGCTGAATTGCATTTTCGTTTACATTAAGCGTATTCATAAACGTGAATCATATTCACATTTAAAAAAATGGTAGAATAATTCTACCTTTTTTTTTTTTTTTTTTTTTAATTATATAATTTGAATTAGTGTATTTGTCTAATCTATTGTCCGTTTATCCGCCTCCGGCATCCGTAAATATTTTAAGAATTTTTTATTTTTACTTTCTTCTATATTCAATAGAGGAAAGTATTGAATTCGTAAAAGTATCGACTTCCAGTTTTCGACGGATTTACACGTTTTGAGAGATCCAGAACACGATTTAACTATTTTTTGAAAATGTCTGTGTGTGTGTGTGTGAATGACAAAAATTTTGTGGCAACTGTATCTCCGGAACTACTGTTCAGAATTGCATATAAATTTACATGTAGATGTACCTTGAGCTAAATTAGTGCCTTTCAGTGGCGGGGTTATACCCCCGTTTCGCTGACACTAAAATTTCCTACCCCCTTTCGTTGATAAATTTCCCCAAAAAGGGAAAATCATCGTTTTCTGTTCAACACCTGTTTCGCTGGCATTGTGTCGGCGAAACGGGGTTATAACTAAAAATTTTCAAGCGCATTTAAGAATGTTGAACATCTGGAAGAAGTGTGTTGTTTGATGGCAATAATCCTAAAAAGCTTAGAAGCTAAGATACAGAAAATATTGGGAAGTTAATAGGCGGTGATAGAAATTAGATATTAGAATGTGTAAAACAGGCGTCAATAGCACTTAATTATTTTTTCTTAATTACCAAAATGGTCTACTCAGGCACAATTGTTAAAAATTTTAGTAGGATAGGACATAGTTAATTATTATTACTTAAATAATAAATACAAGCACAAAAGTTAATATGAATATATTTATATTTTAAAAAAGTAAATAAATAAATAAAATAAAAACTTCCGTAAAACTGAATAAATAGTAGAATTTCTTTTTAATTACCCGCTGGCCAATTCATTTTTAAATTCAGCCGAATTCCAAACATCTTCAAGCAAAATGAGAATTACTAGAAAATTTTCATTTAAACTCTTTTTTTTTTTTTTTTTTTTTTTTAATTATTAAATTTTACTTTCAGTTTTATAAGTCCAAATTTGATTAAATTAATTGAATATTTCAGAAATTATCATGATGACAAATTTTTGATTATAAATTGATAAACTAAGAAATAACAATTGGTAAATAAATTGAAATATTACGATCGTGATAGAACTTACTTCAGTGTTGTTATTTTAAAAATGGAATCTAATGAGATAAAGAAAGTTAATTTTAAGCAAGGTCTAGGTCTTGAAGATAAGTACCTAAATTCTTTTAACCCAATAATATTTATGCTTAAACACACATACACACACAGGCAGAGAGAGAGAGAAAAAAAAAAGAATCCATAGACTCAAAATATAAATAAATAAATTATTTGTCTTTACCTATATTTCTAAATTGTAATAAAAATTGCAAATTTATAATACAATTATTCTTATACTAACAGGCTATGTCTACTTCGCTGGTCCTATATTTAAATGAATTTTCAGAAGAATTCAATTTCTATTCATTTTTATACAACCTTATAAGTAAAAACTCAAAAAAAGAATAATTTAAATCGCTCTAGACCTCGCTTCGGGTAACAGTTGCCTACGGCAGCTACATTTGCGCCAACACTACATCGGGTCGAATTTCTTACTAGCAGCAGAAAGGTCTTTCCTGGGCACTTCAGGTTTTGTACTTATCGACGACAAGTGGATCTGTTATTCTTTAAGAACTGCGATTGGCAGTATATCAGGATGTAATATTTTAGTTTTTGAACCATGTATTTTATAGCCCTCGTTCTTTATATACCGGGTGATTCAAAATAGATGTTACAGTGATTATCTCGTAAACTAAGAAAGATAAAAACAAACTTCCAATTACAAAATTGATGCAAATTAAGAGTAGATTTCAGATATGGCATTCTTTTGTACAAGGGGCTGTATACATATTAAATACGAAATTTAAATTTTACACGGCCCCTCCTATCATATCTTATATTTAGAAAAATATTCTCCTCGCTCTAACAATCAAAATAAAATAAAAAAATCATCTCTCTAAGTCAAAATCTCGCTGAGTTATTGCAATTTGAAAATTCTAGCATTTTTCGCCAAGTCGTAAGGGGTTGTATCAAAAGTGAATTACTATTGCTTTTGTAATAAGGCACACGTTGATCAGCGTCTGGGGGGGGGGGGGGAAGAAAAAGAAATCATTCAGGGAAAGACGGCTATTTTAACCTGTTATGTCTCCTTTTCCCTAGTGAATACACAAGAGAATACTCATTGATAATTTAACAAATAAAATTTATGAATAATTTATGTACTGAATTCAGAATTTCTGCATACGTCTATAGCGGGTCCCTTCCAGAAGGGGGGCCCAGGGCAACTGCCCCGCATGCCCTGGCATTAGTCAGGGCCTGTCTGTGAGCGAAATTTCTCATATGTACAGTGTGACATGTACAGACTGCCTTAAACAAAATGAAAAGAACAAATTTTTTATACGCATAAAAGCATGTTTTATGTAGATTGTGGTATAGCAACCATTTATCATTCATTTACAAGGTTACCCAGAGTATTTCGATATATTGGAGCTATACTTGGGAATTGCTGGAAGTGTATTTCATTTTGTGCTACTTGTTTTACATATAACACTAAATTTACGTACACAAAGTCATGTGTATATAGTTTATAGACAATATACAGGGCTACCCAAAATTAAAGTAAACATTTTTTTTATTATTATTAAATGTAATTGGTGTAAGTGTTTGCTGCATTTTTTTTTTTTTTTTTCGAAGAACACTGCTGACACAGAACGCAAAATTAATTTCTCATACCCATACTGTAAACAAAGTAGCTTTTGGAGAGCGATTTTTTTTCTGTATAATATGACATTTTGAGGCCTCCTGAATACGGAAGGTAAATTTTTATTCGTTGATCTGTATATATATGAATTATCAGCATAATTTAACAACAAATAATCTAGTGTGCCACTCACACGACTTTCTATTACCCTGAAATTTAATACCATAAATACAGGTTGGAAATTAAGAGGTAACATAAAGAGTACTGTTATGTAAACCTACGTTAAAATAATTCAAATTAGGCTTCGGAAGAGTTTTAATGATAATTAGTTCTGTGTGAGGGGGATCTCCGGAAATTATTCGTTTCCTGAAATTATTCGACGCAGGCAATAATCAATCATTAAAAAATATGGCTTTGGTAATAAGGAAGCCTTAAAACGTGTAAATACACAAAACACAAGCGATGCATATTTAGCTTAAAAACATACATTATTTATCATATGTCTATGAGGAATTCATTTCCATTCCTGAGCAGCTTTCCTGGACATGGTAAAATATTATAGTAAAGCACTTTCACTAACAATAAAAAAGAATATTATAGCTTAAATATTTGCAACCCTGTATATCTTTTGAAGAATATGTACAAACCACAAAGTGCACCTAAATATAAACCTATAGTAATAATATACGGCCCAACCTAAAATGCACTTCCATCAATTTTCAGCTATTGTCGCATTATAATCTAGTTATTTTGTATAGCCCTGTAAATGAACAGTGAATGATTTCCCTGCCATATTCTACATGTGGCATGTTTTTATGCATATAAAAAATATATATTCATTTCATTTGGTTTAGTGCAGTCTATAGGTGTTAAACTCTACTTACCTGCAATTTTCCCCATAGACGTAATGTATTTGAATATCCTTGAGTGTCTCTGTACACGAACTATTTGCTTCATCTCAATGAAAAGCTTAGTTTAGCATCCCTATATGATACATATTCAAAATACCAAGTTTGGAATGTCTGCTGCTATTTGTTCTTGAGATAAACTGATAACAGACAGACACACACACAGACCAACCGCTAAAAACACGATTTTCATATTCAGGACACCTCAAAACGTCTAAATATAACAAAAACTTACTTTCGAAAATTTGGCCCAAAAACAATACTTTCTCTACCTTATGGGTATAAGAAAGTAATAAGTACAGGAAATGCGAATTTGGTACTTTGGATTCCATATCTAATTGCCACTTGAAAAGTTGATGAAGGATTGCAAGTTTCAAGGAAATTGATAACAGACTTGATTTTTGTTTTGATAAGTATAGGCACTATAATTAAACGGGGGTTGAGAAGGGCGGTAACCCCCTGGCATAGAATTATACATCTATACCGTATCATATTCTATACAAATCATTATTTTAGAATATTAATAATAAATATGAATTTCCTTATGATTTTTACAGTATAAAGTTATTTAAATGTAATTCATAAGAATATCTGTCCCAAAACGCAATACATTGGCATCTTTTGTGCGTTCCTGTACATAAACCATTTGTAAAGAATTAATTAATGCCATTTTAAATAGGGAATATCGTATAGTAAACCTGAATAACATATATCATTTCTGAAAATATATACAGACGCTGGGGGCGGGCAGACGGACAGATGGACAGTCAGACAAAAAAAAAAAAAAAAAAAAAAAAAAAACGCAAATTGAAATCTTATTCACAGTTAAAAATTGTTAGAAAATGTTTAATGTTAACAAATACAATTCCAGCAAATGTCCAATAATAACCCTTAACGTAACTGAATATTTTTGCGTGCCCTGTAAATCTAATGTTAGTCGTACTGTACAGTATAGAAAGCATTCTTTTGTGCATATGAATAACATATTTCAATTTCATTAAGATTTATGCAATGTAATTAAATTTTGGTTTATAGAAATATCTTCACATAGAACGCAATGCTTTGGAATACTTTCGGGTGTCCCTGTATACAAACCAGTGATGGTGTTTACTCCATTTTTTATAGAAAATATCCGATAGAAAACTATAATAACGTATTTCAATTTTATTAATATATGCATAAATTAAAGGTATTAAAATATGGTTTATAAAAGTACCTCTCATAGAACACAATGCTTTGGAATACTTTCGGGTGTCCCTGTGCACAAGCTAGCAGATGTATTCACTCCATTTTCAATAAGGCACGACCGATAGTGACCTCAAATAACATATATCAGTTTCAGGAAATTCTATGAATATTCACGGGAGTTAGAGTGCAGCTGCAGACACACAGAAAGACGGATGGACAGACACACAAATCGAAGTCATTAACACTTTTCAATCTTGCTGGAATTGTTAAAGAGCCGAAGTCATTAAATTTATCAACCATGATGGAAAGTGGTAAAAATAAAGCGCGAAAATTTCACACGGTTTTGCTAGTCTTTTAGTTTTTTTCCCTCTCTTAACGTGTTTTAATTTGCAGGTGACCCCCTCAGAAATTAAACTATTAAATTTTTTAACAATACGAAATAATGTAAATTTGCATTAAATTCTTAAAATTGTTGATTACACGCGTTTGAACGATTTTAGTTGCTATTTTAAAATAAAGGATCTTTTTTTAATTTTTCTCAACTCATAGATAACCCCCTAAAGTTAGCCCGTTGGTGTCGAAAAATAGATGCCAAAATTGAAAAAAAAGTGGTGTAAGTCATCATTTTCAAATTGCAATAACTCAGCGAGATTTTGACTTAGAGGATGATTTTTTTTTTTTTTTATTTTGCTTGTTAGAGCGAGGAGAATATTTTTCTAAATATAAGTCACATGATAGAAGGGACCGTATAAAAATTAAATTTCGTATTTAATATGTATACAGCCCCTTTGACAAAAAATGCCATATCTGAAATCTACTCTTAATTTGCTCTAATTTTGTAATTGGAAATATGTTTCTATCTTTCTTAGTTTACGATATAATTGCTGTAACATCTATTTTGAATCACCCGGTATATTTTATACCATATATTTTATAGCCCTCCACTATATTGTCATTTGATTCCAATCAATATAATAAATAAAAGAAAATGTAGATTTTTCTTTTAAAAAGAATTAAATTAATGAAAAACAAATTTTAATTAAACTTAAATTAAAACTAGTATGTTGTGGCCACCACAAGACTTTCTTCTGTATTTTCCTGTACAAATTCACTAAGTGAGAATAATTTATTACAACTATTGTTAAAAATATCTAACATGATGAATGAAATGGTTTTCATTTTAGGGAAATCTAACACTAAATATCCAAAGAAAGACAATTTTATCGTCTATAAATAACATCTTAATATATGTAATGTTTTTATAATGGTTATCTCACATATCAAATTTCGTACAGTACATGCCATAGACATTGAGATATAGCCATGAATAGATGAGATTTGCAGTATAGCAGCGCCACCTATTGCCTTTCCTTAAATTGCTGAATCGCTGTATAGCAGCGGCACCTACTGCCGATAAGCACTCAAATTGAATCAGAATAATATCTCATAATGACCTTCTCATGTACCACGTTTTGTTTGATTATACGCAATAAAACCTGAGATTTAGCCTCCCCTTAAACTGCGGAAATCGCTGTATAGCAGTTCCACCTGTTGAGCGGTTGACACCAAAAGTTGATAGGCACTAATTTAGGTCAAGGTGCATCTACGTATAAATTTGTATGCAATTCTGAGCAGTAATTCCGGAGATACAGTCGCCACAAAATTTTTGTCACACACACACACACACAGACAGTCGGACAAACGTTTTCAAAAAGTTGTCAAATCGTATTCTAGATCTCTCAAAACGTGTAAATCCATTGAAAACCGGAAGTCGAAAATTTTTACGAATGCAATACTTTCTTCTATTTCAAAATCTCCTTATATTAAAATGATAAAAAGTTGCTATATATTATAAATTTTATATGTGTGTTTTTATTACATTTATACTCTTTATTTGCATTCATCTATTTATTACTTTCTTCTATATTCAATAGAAGAAAGTATTGGATTCGTAAAAATTTTGAACCTCGGGTTTTTGATGGATTTACACGTTTTGAGAGCTATAGAATACCATTTGACCATTTTTATAAAAAATTTGTCTGTGTGTGACAAAATTTTGTGGCAACTGTATCTCAGGTACTACTGCACAGAATTTCATGCAAATTAGTATGTAGTTACACATTGTCATAAATTAGTGCCTATCAACTTTTGGCAAAAATTGCCCCACAGAATGCGTTGCCATCCAGCTTTTTCTAAAATTTTAACGTGGTGGGATAGAACAAAATTTTGTATAAATGTGCATAAAAAGAATAATTTTTTAATAATCATTATGAAATTTAAAAAAATTGTTTGTAATAGAGATAGTCAACAACTGGGGGAAAAAATTGTATATGTAGGAGCCTCGACTGAAGGGGAGGGGGGGGGACTCTCCTCGAAGGGAGTAAATTTGCATGATGAGTATCTTTCAAAAGATCTCGTCAATACCTTTGAAACGAATGGTTGAATCATTGATCTGCGATAATTTAAAATAAAGTTATCTATTTTTTTTTTTTTTTTTTTTTAACAGCAATAACAATTACAAAATAATATTGGGAATAAAATTGACTTTTTTGGGATATTTAGTGTTATACTACTTCCCTAACATAGAAATCGTCTGCATTATCATGGAAGATAATTTTTTTAACTAATAATGTTAATGGATTATTTTTACTGAGTGAATTTGTATAGGAAAATATAGAAGAAAGTCATGTGGTGGCCACAACATACCATTTTTTCTTTAATATTTCATAGATTTTCTCGGAGTGTCCTGTAAAGAGAAATTTTATGACTATAATCTGGTCATAAATTAGGCGTAAAATACATTCACTAGGTGCAAAATACATTCAATGACTGCTAATTTAGCACTTTGGCTATACCAATGTATGTATTTTATGCTAAATTATTGTTTATAAAAGTATATTGCAAATTAACATTTGTCTACAGAAAATTTATTTTCCCTAAAACAAGAAATGTAAATGAATAAAAAGGAAGCTACATAACAATGGTTATTAATGATACACATTTTTATCATTAAAATATTACATTTTTTTTTTTTTTTTTTTTTTTTTTACATTTAAGCACTTAGTTATTTAAATGAAGCAAATATCTATAGCATCAACATAAAAAAAAAAAAAAAAAAAAAAAAAATCCACCCAAAATCAAAAAATTCTAATTCATTATGTGTTTGTGCACCTGGGCCTGTCAGTCATATCAACCGATAAAAAGGAGTGGACTGGACACTTCTTACGTAACTAGTACCCACCATTTTGTCGAATTGAAATTTCCTTTCCACTTGTTTTCCCCATTCCTATAGAACAAATCCCTAAATAGCTCAAAAGGGAAGCTTGAATGGGAAAAATAAGGGGGTAGGAAATTTCTTGTCGGCGAAACGGGGGTTACACCCCGTGGGGGCTCGTGCAAATTTTCACAGGTGCGGCCCGATCCATCGTATGATGCGTAATTTAACTTTAATACTATTCATTATTCAAACATGAAAACAAACATTAATAAAATGGAATGTAAAACGAAATTTCAGATTTTTTTTTTTTTTTTTTCCTTTTTTTTTTTATATATATGATGGCGAATCTTAAATTCAACACTATGGAAAACAGTGCATAAAATTATCTCAAAAATTAAAGTTTGACAAATACAATTGCAATGTTCTGATCAATGGAATATCTAAATTTAAATATCTGGGAGCTAGTGGACGGGAATTGCCAAGTTCGATACCAGATCGCTTTTGTCGACATATACATTTGGAGTTTACTAGGGTTTTCTCCAAAACTCGAATAAAAAGGGCTATGTAACACTTAGAAAGACTTTCTACAGAGAGTACACCACTCAGGTCTAGGATCCTCTTTTAGTCAACTGGCTTAAACCCTAACACTACACATCATTAAAATTTAAATTCAAATGTCTCAGAGTGTAATATTATTTAGCTTACGCTAATTATATCAATAAATCTTTTAATTATAGAATTTCAAGTGTTATATTCATGTTTCTTATCTTAAAAAATAAATAAAATAAACCTTAACCAATCTGGAAGACGTTATATTGGTGTTTAGAAAGTCATGATTAATGTAATGTGGATACATATTAAAAAAAAAAAAAAAACATGTTTCTCACTTAATTTTAGATAATTAAAGAAATAAAACGGGCTATCATCTTAAAAAAAAAAAAAAAAAAAAGGAAAAGAAAATAAAGAAAAAAGAAATATTGCCGATGTTTCTATTAAATCGCATTTAAAAGAAAAATCCTTTAACAATAATAATAAACTAGCTGGAACACGTCGAATTCGACGATCATTTTATTGACCGTAATGTTTCAAAAAACGTCGCATCATTATTTAAATGTATTTCAAGTTAAAACATCTAATATAATTTACGATATTTCCCTTAAAAAAAGAAAGAAAAATGCTTATAAATAGAAATACTATATATGACATCACTTTCTACAAAATACAGTCAATGTGACGTCAAACTGACTCCAAATAAACAGTTGATATCTTTTATTTTCTATTTCGTTTAATACTAAGACTACATGTTAGCTGACCAGTCCGGCGTTTCTTGGGCCCATGGTAATAACCTTAAATGAACTTTAAATTAGTATGGTTTTACATCGTTAACTCGATTTTGTTTGAATTTCTATTTTTAAATAAAAGCATTGTGAAAAAATAATCAGCTGTAACAAAAAAATTACCTCGAACCGAACGAAACTCTGCCTTGTGACCCTGGTGCCTTCGGCAGCGCATACGCCGGTCGCTAATAACATAAAAAGATTCCCAAAAACTAACCTGGAACCGAACGAACCCGCCCGGTGTTGGCCCGGGCCTATGATGCCTTAAATGAACCTTAAATTTGTATGATTTTATACCTTTAACTCCATTTAGTTTGAATTTCTGTTTTTAAATGAAAGCATCACGAAAAAAATAATCAGCTGTAACAACAACAAAAAAAAAAAAAAAATTACCTCGAACAGAACGAAACTCTGCCGTGTGACCCCGGTGCCTGCGGCAGCGCCATACACGGGCCGCTAATAACATAAAAAAATTCCAAAAAATTAACCTGGAACCAACCGAACCCGCCCGGCAATGCCCAGGCCCATAATAATCACCTTAAATTTGTATGGTTTTATATCTTTAACTCGATTTTGTGTGAACTTCTATTTTTAAATGAAAGCATCACAAAGAAAAAAAAAAAAATCATCTGTAACCAAAAAAAAAAAAAACCTCAAACAGAACGGAACTCGGGCTCGTGACCCGGTGCAGCGTATATACAGGCCGCTAATAACATGAAAAAATTCTCAAAAATGAACCTTGAACCGAGCGAACCTCTGACTCGTGTTGCCTCTGCCTGTGGCTGCTGCACTGTATAGCAGGCATGCATGCTACGCACGCGTTGCAAAATCCACTTTCCTCAACCAGGGGGTGCGGTATGTTGTATACGAACATCACCAATCGCCTTGAATTTCCAAGACTTTTCAAATAAGGTGTCACTGGTGGTGTCAACTGCAAAATCCTTTAGTTGCACTTTCCACCGCCAGGGGGCACAGCGTGTTCTATACGAACAACACCAACGGTAAGGAAATACCAAGACCTTTAAAATAAGGTGTAACATGATTGGGTCGACTGCAAAATCACCTAGTTCCATTTTTAACCACCAGGGGTTGCAGTATATTGTATACGAACATCCCCAATCAACATGAAATTTCAAGACCTATCACCATTCGCCTTGGATTTCCAAGACCTTTCAAATAAGGTGTCACATGGTGGTGTCAACTGCAAAATCCTTTAGTTGCACTTTCCACCGCCAGGGGACGCAGTTTGTTCTGTACGAACATCACCAACGGTGAGGAAATACCAAGACCTTTAAAATAAGATATAACATGATAGGGTCTACTACAAAATCACCTAGTTCCATTTTTCACCACCAGGGGGCGCACTATATTGTATACAAACATCCCCAATCAACATGAAATTTCAAGACCTCTTTCACCAATCGCCTTGGATTACCAAGACCTTTTAAATATGGTGTCACATGGTGGTGTCAACTGCCAAATCCTTTGTCTGTCTTTCCCCCCCCAGCGTCCGTTAATATTTTGAGAATTTTTAAAAAATGATGTTTGTTATTCTAGTTCGCTATAGAATGTTCCCCATTCAAAATGGCATCAACAAGTTTTGTACAACTGGTTTGTGTACAGGGATTCCCCCCCCCCCCCATCCCGAAAAAAAAAAAAAAAAGTCAATGCATTGGGTTTAAGGACAGACATTTTTATAAATCACATTTAAATAACTTTCTGCTGTGAAAATCCTGAAGAAATTGACATTTATTGTGAATGTGCTAAATAAAATACTGCTTTGTATAGAATATCAGTACAAAAACCCTTAACGGGTTAAAAGTTTGTGACGCAGCTACTTCATCGCTATAAGAATTTGAAGTATGGGTCTTAAAAATAATGATATCAAATTTTAAGTGACGCTTTACTATTAGTTAAAATATACATAGATTTTCTTATTTGATCATTTGCTTTTTTCTTTTATTTATATTTACAATGCAAACATAATATTTTTAACTTCAAGATAAGACAAATATATAAAATATACTCACTGATGATTTTCATTTGCACTTCAATTTCAAAATAACAGTTTCAAAAGGAATGATATAAAAATTCCAGTGACACCTCGGTGTCATTTTAAACGATTTGTCTTTAGATTTCATTAAAATTGCCTTTGCTTTGTCTAATAAAGTATATTTACAGATTGAAACAGTGCTTTTAATTTTCAAATATACTGTCAAATAATCACACTTTCACTGAGTTTGCATTATAAATTGAAATTATTTATTTCAATAAATTGATTTGTCTTTTGCGTCACGCTATCCAAAACTGCAAGTGAAATTTGTACAAATGTTTTCTTTGCATCACACTATCTCTTTGCCCAAATTTTCACTTAGTTGGATACTATGATACAAAGTAACATTTACATAAATTTTACTTGCAGTTTTGGATAGCGTGACGCAAAAGACAAATCAATTTATTGAAATAAATAATTTCAATTTATAATGCAAACTCAGTGAAAGTGTGATTATTTGACAGTATATTTGAAAATTAAAAGCACTGTTTCAATCTGTAAATATACTTTATTAGACAAAGCAAAGGCAATTTTAATGAAATCTAAAGACAAATCGTTTAAAATGACACCGAGGTGTCACTGGAATTTTTATATCATTCCTTTTGAAACTGTTATTTTGAAATTGAAGTGCAAATGAAAATCATCAGTGAGTATATTTTATATATTTGTCTTATCTTGAAGTTAAAAATATTATGTTTGCATTGTAAATATAAATAAAAGAAAAAAGCAAATGATCAAATAAGAAAATCTATGTATATTTTAACTAATAGTAAAGCGTCACTTAAAATTTGATATCATTATTTTTAAGACCCATACTTCAAATTCTTATAGCGATGAAGTAGCTGCGTCACAAACTTTTAACCCGTTAAGGGTTTTTGTACTGATATCATTACTTTTTAGAGGTTATTGATCAAAAAATTAAAACAAGTCCTTCCGGCTCATAGGAAGGTTAGGTTGATTTATCTTTTCTTATGAAGTCGCCACCATTTTTTTCAAAATGGCAGCTACATTTTATTAATCAATTTCGTGGATTTATTGAGGGCTATGTATATATGGAGTTTTAAGCAAATCGGTTCAAAAGCTATTGTGATAATTTTCAAGTGGTCACCATGTAGAAACAAAAGGACAGAGTGACTGAAATGCCCAGTGAACTTATCAAAGATACTTGAATGATATGTCAACTGTGCAAATATGATTCGAACTGATTCAGTATTAGAAAAGTTATTGTAATAAAAAAAAATTTAAGTGGCCGCCACTTGGAAACAAAATGGTGGAGCAAGTTGCCTAGCAAACTTATCCAAGATATTTGAATTGTAAGTTCACTTCCCAACTTTGATTTGAACCAGTTTAGTATTCTAAAAGTTATTGTGGTGGCACATTTTCATATACCAGCCTGATTTCAAGTGGCTGCAACTTGGAAACAATGTTGGAACAAAATTCATCCAAGATATTTGTGTGATAAGTTCAATGTCCAACTTGAACTGATTCAGTATTTCAAAAGTTATTCTGATGATAAATTTACAAGTGGTATCCTGATTTGAAATGGCCGTACTTAAGATATTGGTCATTTTGTTAAAAATGACAGATAAAATTCATTAATAAATACTTGATTGAGACTTTTATGTGGTCAATGTAAACATCAAAATTCAAGCAAATTATAGTCTTAACTAAGCTTTTTCAATGTAGATTTGAAATTTTCATGTAGCTGCCACTTGAAAACAAACAGCAGAGCAACTTAGTTAACGAACTCATCAAAGATATTTGTAAGATAAGTTAGCTGTATAACTTTGGTTCAATTCAATTTTGAGTATTATGTCGAGAGTTATCGTAATCACAAAATTTCCATTATATATACAAAAAAATCCAATTTATACATCTTTTAAATTTATACGTGCTTTTAGTGAAGTCCTGATTCATTCCTATTCATAAAAATATCTTTGATTATAAGTTACACAATATTAGTTATGTCTTTTCACTTTTCTAATACTTACAAAATTTCTTGACCGGTCATTCTTATAACCATTCTAAATATAAATTTTGATGAGTATGTGAACTTTGATATCAATATCATGACTTTGGAGCTATTCACAATCTATTAACTAATTAAAAACAAATTGTTTAATGCTAATTTAAGTGATAATGATGTGGGATGTGAAGAAGTTATTCTTAAGAGAGGACAATACCTAATCTTGGCAACAGCTATGGCCTATGTTATGGGAAGATTTATTTTTATAATTACTCAGTACCAAATGTATTTTTTAAATTCCGTTTCCACTTTCAGAAAATTCACAACCATTAAATTGGTACTCATTTTCGAAGATATTGGTTTTTTAAAAAATGTATATATTTTTTTAGTTCAAAAATGCGAATTTTCACACAAATTGCTTTTTTTAACCACAAAATGAAATACTAAAAATTTAAAAAATCAATTTTTGGAAAATGGGTACTAATTTAACGATTTTGAATTTTCTGAATATGAAAATGGTTTTTAAAAAATGTGCTTGCTAACGATAATCTGTTTTAAAATTTATTTTCAATTTCATTTTGAGCACTGAAAGAGTGCTTGACAGAAGTGCAGTAACTGGAATAAACTAAATTTAATAAATAATATCAGGGTTGGCAGGTTTTTGACGGTTTAAACCACAGTTTAAACTGCCACGTCAAAAACCTTAAATTTGACACTTTTTGGTATATTTTAACAATGAAGTAGTCATATTTAGGGAAATAAAAAACTAATAAAAAAGTGCTTAGTTTATATGCCTCCCATGGTTAAAAATAATTCTTAGAAGTGTATTATCTGTTTCTTATGAGTGCTAATGATTTCTATTTAAGTATAAAAAACAGATATTTATTATCTTTACAAAACACAAAAATTCAAATATAGGAATTTGTATATTCTAAGGTGAACCACTTATTGCCTTTTAAGTTATAAAAATTTTATAAAGTCTTATTAATAAAAAATAAAAAAAAAGTTCTATTAAATTATATACTGATTGATAATTAAAAGATACCGTAAGTATTTTACCTCAATGAATGAAATTACTGTGCTATTAAATAATGCATTATGTTCTTTCATTTTGGGTTATAGTCAATAGCATGTTTTAATGTTGTACGATTAAAACTTAGAGGTATTGCATGACTTGTTGAACTAAATTTTAATATGAATTACATAATGCAATTCTATTTTTAAATTACTGCCATAAAGGTATGAAAATTTGCATTTATATGCATTGAAATTTAATATTATATTAAAATTTCAAGTGGAGTCACTCCAGTTTTTTTTTTCTTTTAATATTGCTAAAAATTTCATTGAAATTTCAGCATTTAACATAATTTTAAAAATAATTATAAGATAGAAAAAAAACTTTTTTATATGTAGTGATGTGGGTTGGAAAATTTTCTTTTTTGGAAAATTTTCTACCATGTTTTTCCGGAAAATTTTCCAACCAAAAAAACAATTTTTTTAGTAAATCTTTTGCATGATATATTTAAATTTTCTTTTATTAGTCATAGTAATGCTATATACAGTGTGAAAAACAAAAGTTTCTGATTAAAGTCATCATTTTGAAAGTTACCAGATATATGTTTTGAGCAACTTGAATGAGAAATAGGTTATTTATTATAATACAAGAGATCTATGGTTGCTAATCAGAATTTTAAATGTCTATTCAATAAGTTTGTAAGAACATAATTATAAAGCATTTGGCAACATAACAAAAAAAGAATATATTGATAAATTAATGCACTACTATACTGCTGAGCATGTGTATCTATTTTTCAAAATATTCATTTGGTAAATGATGATACGACGATGTTTTTCAAACTCAGGCAGCAATTCTCTTAAGTCACCTTATTTATGGTCTCTGATTCTGAGAGTGACTCAGAAAGTTACGACATTGTCATAATTAGGGATGAAACGGATAGTGATTTTGCCGGATATCGGATATCCGGAGCTCTTCTGCCTGCCGGATACGGATATCCGGACCGGATATCCGTCGGATATCCGGCATTAGTTTTGTTTTTTGTTGTGTTGTATATTTCTTTTCTTTTTCTTTATTTTAAAACAATAAAATATAAACATATTTCATATACTATTCTTTTAAAAACATTTTAAATATAATTTATT
Source organism: Salticus scenicus (assembly GCA_963930645.1). Lineage (NCBI taxonomy): Eukaryota > Metazoa > Arthropoda > Arachnida > Araneae > Salticidae > Salticus > Salticus scenicus. The sequence continues at coordinate 312,683,703 of OZ005655.1, forward strand.
TAAACATATTTATTTAATATTCTATTTATTTGTGCAATATTGCCATGAAGAAAAAATTTTAAGCCTAATATACTTATTCCTACACTTGCAATTTTTGGTGAAAAGCACTATCACAAAAAGATAGGTTTTGTTCAGAATTATAAAACTAAAATTTATTATTTACATATTTTTGCAATACTATTATTAAAAAAATGAAATAAAATATTTTACTAATATAATCACAGTTGAAGGGTTATTTTCATATGAAAACTAATATGTTGTGGCCATCACGAAACTTTCTTCTATATAATTCTATATAACAGCGCCACTTAAGGGCGTATCAGACTCGACGACTTTACAGGCGATTTTAGAGCCAACCACTGATTAGCGCCGATTTTTCGGAAAAAATTGTCTCTGCTCCCAGTGTGATCAGTGCTGCCAGATTTGAGGGAAATTTTTAATCAATAGCCACAGTTAAATTTTACCTGTAACGGCTTTCTAATCACATCAAAAATTTCTTTAAAAAATGCGTTGAAATGATTAAGAATCCGTTTTAATTAAAATTTAATGGTGGCTGTTAAATAAAAATTTCCCTCAATCTGGCAGCACTGAGTGTGATAGCGCAGACCGAAGTTGCCCAACTTTTTCAGAGCTGTCTTGATAAAATTGTCCGTATACTCAATTTCTCCTCGGATTCGTCCAATCAGGATGCGCTATTTTGATACGTTCTATTTCCAAGATGGCGGAACACGGGAATCGTTTCAAGTGGAGATTTGAAGAAGAAATATTATCGTTAAGCACGTTTATTTTACCGTTAAATGATAAGAATTTTCAATTAATCGTTTTTATTTTCGTATGGCGTTATGACAATAGTTGTAACAAAGATCAAAATAGAAATAATAATGCGATATTTTACACAAATGAAAGGGAATTTTAACGCTAATCATTGCGTATTTTATTCGCGCCAAGAAAAGTGATAAGCGTCAGAAGTTAGTCTTCTTTCATCCAACTTTTCACCCGACTATTATAACCTCTACGGTGTTTTCGTCGAGGAAAAATCGGCGCTAAAGTCGGCTCAAAAATTGGTTGTTTCTAAAGTTGCTGAATCTGATACGCCCTTTACGGTTTAAATCGTATAAAAGTTTAACCATAGCTTCTCACAATAAATATTTTACAAAAGGAGTTTATGCAATTTTAATCAACAGATGCTGAGATATACGCTTGTGAAAAATCATAATAGAAGTTTCACCTGTCGGTTGATATACACATAAATAAGGTCAACATTTGCTTTCATAATGGTTGTCTTCTATATCAAGTTTCATGCACATATGTCATAGAAGTTGGGATTACTTTAGCCTATTCATTGGGTAAATTGTAGTGCAGTATTGCCACCTGTTGGCCGATATACACCTAAAATAAATCGCAATAGTGTTTCACAATGGCTGGTTCTCTCACATATCAAGTTCTATGCAATTATACACAATAGAATAAGAGATATAGCCTTCCGGGAAGCTTCTGTATTGCAGAGCCACCTACTGGCCAACATGCACCCAAACTGAACCAGCATAATTTCTCATAATGCCTTTCCAACATGAAGTTTTGTGTAGTTACATGAAATAGAACCTAAAATATAGCCATCTGTTGAGCCATTTGCACCAAAAGTTGGTAGGCACTGATTTGTGTCATGGTGCAACTACACATAAATTTATATGTAATTGCAGTATGCAGTAGTTTTGGAGGTACAGTGGAAGAGAATTTTTGTCACACACACACACAGACATTTTTTAAAAATTGGTTAAACCAGGTTCTGGACTTCTTAAAATGTGTAAATCCATCAAAAACCAGAAGTTGAAAATTTTTATGAATCCAATACTTTCTTTTGAGACATTTATAAGAAAACATAAAAGAAAGAAAAAAAAATAAACTAAAAGCTTCAAACTAGTACGTTATGGCCATCACAAAACTTTCTTCTATATCTTTCTATGTAACAACGCTACCATGCTGTTTAACATGCAGAAGAAACATAATCATAGCTGCTTACAATAAAGATTTTAGATATTGAGTTTAGTGCAATTTTAATCAAAAAATTTTGAGATGTAGCCATGTGGAGAATCACAGAAGGTGAGGAACAGCTGCGCCACCTGTTGGTCGATATACACCCAAATTAAGCCAACTTTTATTCTCATATTATTTTTATCTTGTTTATCTCTTAAATTTTATAGATGTTGAGATTTAGCCCTCCTATTCACAGAGTAAATTGCAATATAATATAGCCACCTATCGACCAATATGCACCAAAATTGAATTAACATGATATTTTATAAAAATGACACTTTCCCATACTAAATTTTTAGCAATTATACACGAATGAATCTGAGATATAACTTTCCCATTCACGGGAAAATTGCAGCATAGCAGCATCACCTATTGGCCGTTATGCACAGAAATTGAATGAACATGCTTCATAGCCCTCCCTGTGACACACTTAGTTTATTTTTTTAATTATACACAGTATAAGCTGAGATATAGTCTTCCTTTAAATGGGAGAAATCACAGTACAGCAGCACCTAATGTTGAGTGATTAGCACCAAAAGTTGATGGGCACCTTTTTTTTTTTTTGGTAAGATGCAACTGTGTATAAATTTATATGAAATTCTGTGCATTAACTCTTGAACTGCACAAAATTTTTGTCAGATAGACATTTTGCAAAAATGGTCAAATTGTGTTTTGGTTCCCTCAAAATGCGTAAATCCACCGAAAACTGGAAGTTGAAAATTTTCACGAATCCAATACTTCCTTCTATTTAATATAGAAGAAAGTAATAATTCAAAATGAATTTTTTTCTTTTTCCTTATTTTATATTTTTATATTCTGTACAGATAAGAAAGAAAATTTTACATTAGTTATTAAAATTCTTTAAGTAAGTGAAGTTTTTCTGCAGTACAAAATCAAAAGCTTTAAATAACTGAATTTTTTTTTTTTTTCTTATGAAAGTGAAAGTACAGACTTTCTGAAAATTTAAATACGTACTTTTATTTGAAGTAATTTTAATTTTTTGGGATATATCTATGCAACGCAACAGGGAATTCTAAATTCAGGTGCTTTAGTAAGATATTCCATTAAAAATGTAAATGTATATAAATTAGAGGGTTTTTTAAAAAATCCAAATCGAATAGATAGATGGCTCAAGTAATGCCAGGTTTCTGCTAGTATAAGTCACAAAACAACAGCTTTATTGTGTATGGAAAACTGGATTGTAAATAAACAGGTTCTAGTCAATAAATGCACATTATTTGACTCATTCTCGAAACAATCTAACAACATATTAGCAAAAGACATGAAAACAGAGTTATATATACACGCAACTGAAGAGAATAAATATCATTTGTTCAGGAACAACAATGAACAGCTCTCTTTTTATTGTTATGGGGAAAATTAGGGGGAATGTTATAGATCACTCTGGGAAAAAAAAAAAAAAAAAAAAACCTAGCTAACTCTGTACAAAATTAAAATAGGGCTTCTATATTTCTTAGACCTGAAGCTACTTTTGGCTAAATTTGTTTGCTAATGAGTCCAAAATCGATTTTCGCAGAAGCCAACTTAAAAAAAAAAAAAAAAAAATCCTTTACAAGCTACAACTGATCTAAAAAAAAATTAAAAAATTGTCGCAAAATTTTCATCTGATAGGAGTTTAAGCTTGAATTTTCTCCTTCGGATATCCGTCGGATATCCGGCTTGAAATTGCCGGATATCCGTATCCGGTGTGCTGATATCCGGTACCCCGCCGGATATTTAAAACTCAGCCGGATAGGCCGGATACCGGATAGTTACCGGATATCCGTTTCATCCCTAGTCATAATCTTCGTTAAAAATTCAATAATAATATAATAATAAAAAAAAAAATTGCTTTAATTACAAAATTGGCATTGTTGAAAATTTTAGAGAAAAATCTTATATAAAAACATATTTTTTAAAATAACTTTTTAAAACTAATTTCTAATGTGGAAAAAAAAAAATGTTTTTTTATGCAAGCAACAGGAAATACAATTAATTGCCTAAATATAAACAGCAATATTTTGATTAAAATTTAAGGAAATCAAATAGATAAAATGAATCACATCATATCTTGTAATTGGAGGTTTAGTTGAAATAACTCAATATTTCTTTATTTGCTTAAAATATCCAAAATTGAATTGTACTTGAAAAATCTCATAAAGGTGTTACATTTAAAGTTAAATAATAACAACAATAATAATAATAATAAAATCTCAAACTTCCAGATTAATTTTTTTGAATAGAGGATTACATCCATTATCCAATACCACCAACTATTAAAAAATATGATTTTGTGTTCGCAAACTGTGCTTAAAAATAGAAGAAATCGAAAAAAGTAAAAATCAAAAGAATTTTGATGAAATGAACCCTTTCATGGTCTGAGCCATACCTTATTAATTACCTTGTACAGTCGGCAGCAAAATTATTGATGCGCTAGCAATAATTTCTATTTAAAAGATGTACACCTAATACAATTTTGTTAAGTAAACATTTATCGAGTCATGATCTTAGTCTTATACTGTTTTTAAAAAAATTAAGTTCATGATAAAAATTAGCGATCAAACTAAAGAAAAAGAAAAATATGAATGCGTGTTTCAATAATTTTGCTGCTACTAGAAGCCAAACCTCACATTATTCTAAAAAGAAATTCGTTATGATAATTACCTCTTTTTTTTTTTTTAAATTCTGTTTAGTTTTAGAATATTCACAATTAGTGCTGCACCGAGTAGCACTTTGGCCGAGTACCGAGTACTCGGCCTTTTACTACTCGACTGAGTACCGAAGAAAGAATAATTGATGTATATATGAAGAATTTTTCACATGTTGAAATTGAAAATAGGCCTTTTGAACACAAAATTAAGTTAAATGGCAAACAGCATGTTTTCATGAAATGTTCCAGAACTTTTGTATTGTATAGTATACACAATTAGGTTCATTGTTATATTTGATACGTCCAGCTTAGTGGATTATTAAAACCATAATAATTGATAATTTCATTCTTTATTATATAGTCTTTCTCAGATGCGAATCATTCTTAGAGAATATAAGTTCCTATATACTCAGGCATATTTAAGATGTATGAAATGAGAATATTAAAATAAATATTTTATCATTTCAAACATGATAGACTTCATTAATCTTCAAATTCTAGAAGAGTAAAAAAAATAGGTGTTTTGGGCCATAATTTGCAAAACAACAAATTTGATTATTAAAATATATTTTTAATAATATTTCAGGGTATTTATATTTTTCATAATTATTTTTTAAATTAAAAATCAATCTTTTCTTACAGTTTTAAAAGCGTCTTACTTTTATTTGCACAAATATGTAACTAATGTTTTATCTACTATTTTAGTATTTATTATATAAGGGTTCTTTCTTCTAAAATATTTTATTTTTGTCTATTTTATAAATACAATTTTATGCATTTATACTTAAAATAATAATAATAATAAATTAATCAAAAAATAAAAACTTACTTAAAACAGAACAAACAGTAGAAAAAAGTTTTTAATTATCTGCTGGCAAACTGATTTTTGAAATAAGTCAAATACCATGTAACTAACAATGTAAGATTTTTTTTAAGATGATAAAAACTAGCATTTTGTAAATCATAAATAAAATGTTTATTATGACAAAATAGATTTTTTAAAATCTGATCAAAAGTTAGGAATAAAAAATGATGCCTGAAGGTGATTTCATGCTATTTTAGGAAGCTTACGGTTTCCATTTTCATATAACCAGTGTCCGATTTTATATAATACAAGTCAATGTTTATATAGGTATACAAAGGTGAATAAATAATGTTAAACTATCACTTATTCGGATACAGCCTATCGCTGTTTATCAGGTATTTTAAGAACAAACAAAATGTGAAAAGCAGAAAGGGGGAGGGGGGGGAATTAAATAGAGTAAAGGCACTTTTACGATATATATATATATATATGAAAATATAATATATGTTTTCAGTCAAGATAGTTGTAAATAAGTAACAAAAATAACTAAAGAAAACTTACGAGAAAATTAATTAATGTGAAACAATTCATACGAAAAATTAACAGCAAAAACTTAAAATAAATGAACTAAACTATCAAAAAAATATATATAAATATATATATATATATACAGTGAAACCCCAATCTATCGTTCACGCATCCATCGTTTTCCGCATTGATTGTTTTATTAATTCCTTTTCTTAAGAATGAAAGTTTATGAGAAATAACATGGAATTTTGAGAAATCATAAGGGTGGTGAAGGAATACACGAGCGCAGCGCTCATATATATGCATTCGCTTGCACGCATTGTGCACGGGTCCATGCTGCCGAAGGCAGTGGGGACCCGATGTGACATTTTTCTTGATTAGAATTTTTTTTTCTCTTTTTTTATCACATGATAAAAATTAATGCAATTTTGAGAATTCATTAATTATAGTGATTCATTTAAAAATAGTGACCAGCGAAGCGGGCGTAGCCTGCTAGTGTATAATAAAATATTTTTAAAAAGCAACATACATGAAGATGCACATTCAATTTGGCAGATATGTGATCAATTTACTGCTTTTGTAAGAGTGACAAATAATTAATACTGATAATAATAAAACAAAAATTCAATATTTGGTAAATTTTATCATGCAGATTTTCACAAAATTTTAAATGCAATATGCAATTTTACAAGAGAGAATTTTTTTTACTTATTTATTTAATAATCTATGAATATTTACAAATATTACACATTCTACTTATAAAACTAAATGTGATGTTATAAAGTATTTTTGGAAAGCTAATAAATTAAGAGGCACACTAAATTTGGCAGATATTTGATCAGTTCAATCTTTCAATGCTTAATATAACAGTGACAAATAATCAATACAGATATTTACAAAACAAAAATAATATTTAATATCTGGAAATTTTTCTCATACAATTTTTCACAAGATTTTCTATGCAATTGCAAAAGTGAGAATAATTTGCTTTTGAAATAGAAAACAGAAAGAGATATCATAACTGAAGAGAGATTTCACTGCTTTTTTGTAACAATTGGCTGCTTTTTTATAACAATTGTATATAATAAATACATATTTTATTCAAAATACTAAATAACAATTTAATCAATGTAATCTTTTGAAAATCAGTGTATATGAAGATGCATGTATTGAACTTTGACAGATTCTCTTTGACAGATCAGTTTATTACTTTTATAACTGTGACGAGTAATAATAAATAAATATTTACAAGCAAAAACTAGAAATGTAGAAACCTTTCTCCCACAATTTTTCACATAGATTTCAATGTAAATTTCATATGAAGGATTTTTCTCTTAATATTATAAATCAACATAAAAAGTTGCACATTATCTTGAATTGATATTTGATGAAGTCATTTTTAATAAAAAAAAAAAAAAAATTAATGCAGTACACTCCCAGAATGAATATCTGTAAATAAATATATTTTATTTTTTTAAGGCAAATTAAGAGTAGGTAATAAATGCAGTAAAAATATAAAGTTTATATCTGCAAATTAAAATTTACCCCACAAATCCAAATTATAAAATGAAGTATAAAAATATTTAATGCAATATATAGACTTTTATTATAAATTTACAGTTTTATTATAATTGAGAAATATAGATATAACTCACTTTTTTTATGCTTAGAATTTTTTCTTGATTTTTATAGTCATTATTATTATTTTTTTTTTTTTTTTCAAACAAAAATATTGTTGCTTAAAAAAAAAAAAATTACTTAGGGTAAGGTGGGGTAGTGGGACCCCTTATCGGCATAATTTGACTTTAGCTGAACATAGCACCGGTTGTAATAGGCCTATCAACTTTTCTTTTTTTTTGGTAGTTCATTCATAGACCTATTATAAGAGTGGACAGAGCATTTTATTATTAAAGGAATATAAGAAAAGTTGCAAAGATGAAACCACGTTACTGTTGAAAAAGGTTACCTTTTTTGGCATGTATCGCGTTATTGGCGATTTTTTGTTCTGAACATAAATATTATTATTATTATTAAAAGATACAGCAAGAAAAACTTGCGTAAAATGAAACAGCTGCTGAAATTTATTTTTACCTTGTTATTAACACTTTCCAAAAAGTTCAAAAGCGTTTATAACTTCGTTTTGTCTATACTCGCTTTAACTCTCATAAACAGTGTCCGAAATTAGCAGTCATTAGTTGTCAAATATGACTAAATTATTGCATTTGACGACTATAAAATTATTTCCAGTCGTCAAATTTAACGCCTAGCTTTTTTTTTAAAGACTTATTTTTGTTTAACTTTGAAAGGTCCAAGTCCATATCATATTTTCCCCCCTACCGCACAGGGACTATGTCGTTTAGACACCTGGGCATTTCCAGCATATTTCACCCCCGACCCCCTTACAGAGATAAAAAAGAAAAAGTTTCCTTTAATCCCTTTCAATCTTATCTTTTTTTAAAACTGCAATTTGCAACGCTCTCGCCACACATGCATACAAATAACCTATGGAACCAACACATTTATCTGTGTGCACATACTGATGTAATGTGTAAGAAAAATACTAGTGCTGCACCAAGTAGCACTTTGGCCGAGTAGCCGAATACCGAGTACTCAGCCTTTTACTACTCGGCCGAGTACCGAGTAGTTGTAAGAAATAATAATTGATGCATATATGAAGAAATTTGCACATCTTAAAATGAAAGAAAAGGCTTTTGAACATAAAATGTAGTTAAATGGTAAACAGCATGCTTTCATGCAGAACTTTTGTAGTGTACATACATAATTAGGTTCATTGCTATATTTTGATACTTTCAGCATAGTGGTTTAATAAAACCATAACTGATAACTTTACTCTTAACATCTTTTTTAGATGCGAAATTATCATACTCAGATAATTCTTAGAGAATATAAAAGTTACTAGTCACTAAGGCTTAATTTAAGATACATGAAATTCACATATGAAAGGGTAACATTAAAATATTTTATAATTTCAAACATGACAGGCTTCATTAATCTTCAGACCGTAGAAATGTAAAATGACAGGTGGTTTTGGGAACAACAGATTTGTTAATGAAAATAAGTTTTAAATAACGTTTTAGTGTATTTACCCTTTTTTATATATAACGTAAAATGTCATAAAAGCCTTTATTTGGTTAAATGCCCCCTCCCTACTCTTTTTTATTATTATTATTTTTTTGTTCTTAAAATACTAAATAAACGCAACTTTTGCTCAACGGTAGACTGTATCCGAATAGGTGATAGTTTTTTATGTTATTTTATAGTATAAAATTCAAAATCAATCTTTTCTTACCAATTTGAAAGTGTGTTAGTTTTATTTGCACAAATGTATAACGAAAATTTTGTGTTAATATTACAAAGAGGTTCTTTTTTTCCTAAAATATTTTATTTTTGTCTGATTTATAGATACAATTTCATGTACTAAGCATTTATAAAATAATGCATATTGATATTACATGATAGTTATAATTAAAAGCTCAGATCATGAATCATCTCTATACTAAGTTTGGTAACAGCCCATTTTAACTGCAGAAAGCTGTTATAGCAAAAATTTTAATTATAATGACTCTGTATTTATATTTTCATATTTTTTTAGTTCAGTTGTAAAATAAATATCTCTCATTAACACATTTCTATCAATAATGCATAAAAATAGTGAAATTTCCACAACTACTCAGTATTGGCCGAATACATAGCCTAAATTTGGCCAAGTAAGCCGAGTGCCGAGTATATACCAAGTACTCGGTACAGCTCTAAAAAATACATATAATATATTAAACTGTGTTCCAGAAATTTTGACGTGTAGTTCAGAAAATATTGTTTTACTCATAATCACTCTATTAGTCATGTTAAAAGCGAATTTCAGAAATTGCAACTAGAAATTTCAATTTGCCGCCTAAAATATTTACAGCAGGCATCATATGACGCCTTCCCTTTCCTTCCCAATTTCTATCACTGCTCATAAATAATCATGGACATTTTTGAAATGAGATAAAGTATAATATATTCAAACTAATTCAATTTAGAGAATTAAGTATAGCAATTATAAACATTTTATAAAAATAATTACTTAAAAAGAACGAAATAATAAAATATTAAAAAGAATCTTACCTGTGAAAATCCTTGTTTTACATAATTTCTAGGGCTTTTAATATCTAATTACAATTTCTTGTATAAAATTCTTTTTACATTCAAAACAATATAACTTTTAAAGAGAAATGAAAATTTTAAAAATAATTTTCAAAGAAAACAGAAAAATATCGCCTGCTTAATAAAAAGCAGAGTTTAGAGCATGGCGAGTAAATTTCAATATTGGCCAGTTTGGCGTCTTGTAGATCAAAAGTCACATGACCTTTTTTATGAGTTATCTTTGCCACTAAAAAAGGCTGCCATTGTCCCGTCCACTCTTATAATAGGTCTATGGGTTCATTCTCTCATAATATGTTGTTACTGTACCCATGGCAACCTTGAAACAAATTGGCAAATGATGAATTAAAAAAGAAATGTGGAACAGCTTTACTATTAGGCACATACTGCTGTTGCCGATGTACAGCTCACTGGATGAATCGATACTCTGAATCATTACAAAACTTAAAAAATACATTTTAAGAAAATAAATTATTTTTTCACTCAGGTGCTTGTTTTGAAATTCACTGAAATTAATTAAGCATATTTTTAAGATTAATAAAACAAACATAAATAAAACAGTAGTAGAAATTTGAGTTACTTCACCACAAAAAAAATTTCGAACGGCTTTCAATCTTTAGCACATAAAATTCACTGTTGATCCCAGTGGCAGAACGTTTTGTAGCTGTCTGCAACAGGCTTTTAAAATTTCATAATCTGTCTGCAAAATTTGTGTGTAATCAGGGGAGAAAATGGCTTACACTCAAAAAGCCTGAAAGCTGATTGGAGGGGGGGGGGGGGGAGGGCTTAACATCAGTAGGGATCTCGTGCAACAATACACGAATACAATTTTACTGCAGAACAATATAGTATAAACAATTGTGTGTATTCATTCAATTCATCTCATTCAATTATATATTACATAGCAATGTTTGACACAACACAATATAAATAATTATAAATAATAAAAGTATTAGTTGTAGTTTTGATACAGAATTTTTTTTTAAGTGAATTGTTATTCGAAAGTTGCAGACAAATTTTTTTATCAGTGCGGACAAAAACTGTCCACAAGCCGTTTTTCTGTGTCCGCGACTATGTCGCCGTGTTTCTGCCACTGGGCTGTTGATAATGACAAGCACATAATATTCAGTGGAAATAATGATGTTAAATATATAACTCGAATATTTTCTACAATTTTTTAAAATTACAGGCTTGCATGAAATTTTGTGCTGCAGTGGTCAGTATACCGATATTAAAACCAAAAAAACATCACTGGATACCCCTAATTTGTAACGCATGAATCAGAAAATGTATAAAAATCTGTACTGCAGCAGTCAGGATCCCGATATTAAAAAAAAAAAAAAAAAAAATCACTGGATACCCCTAATTTGTAGCGCATGAATCAGAAAATGCATGAAAATCTGTACTGCATCAATTACTAACACACACTATTTTCTCCCTAAATACTAATTCCATTTATTTAAAAATAATAATAAAATATACTTGAAAAACTAATTTTTAAATCTTAAAAACACGTTAAAAAAAAAATCATTCAGCTGAGACGCATTACGATAAACACACATGAGCTTTCGGCACAAAAAGAAAAACAAAGTTCCGATACAAAAAGGTTACTATTAAAAAATATCGATCTCAATATACTAAATCGGGATTAAATTACGTGATTTTGGTCAAAGCTGAGAAAAATGTACCTTTCTTTATCATTGGGGTTAAGTTTTCCAACTCCAGACAAAACATAGCGACATTCGTTTTATGCCGGGTATCAGTCTAAAAGACCACATTTTCCCATGGAAAGTTGTTGAAATCCCTCTAATTAGAAAACAAAGCAAACTAGCTGACTAGTACTTTTTTTCTTCACTGTTTGTTTTAAAACAAAAGAAACTATCTGATTTTGCATCACATATCAAATTTTGCTTGATTGCCATCTCATCTATTAAAGATGACGAGAATTTTTCGAAGCTATTTAGATTGTTCGATTCTTCCATCAGTCTTTCTTTTATTAAATTAGTAACACCAAGTTCACCACTAAAGGGACGCAGGTATCTCTGCAATGTTGTTTTTGCTGGCTAAGTTAATTGCTTTTCACGAGCAAAATAATATCCTTTTGGTGAGCGGGAATTCCATTTTTTCAAGTGAGTAATGTTGCTTGTTAGTCTCATAATAAGTGAGTTTTGTCTTTAATTTTTTTAATTCTGCACGCGATTTTTCTATTTGTGCATTTTGTTCCACAGTCTGCTTTTCAAAAGTCTCACTGCATCTTTTTTTCTACTTAAAACATTTTACAGATCTCTTTGATGTCAAACTAGCCGTATATAAGAGTTCGCAGCGTTCAGTTTGGGCTTCCGCTTGCGTCACTCGAAAAACTGTCGTTTTTCATGATTACATCCATTATCCAATACTACCACTATTATTATTTTGTGTTCAAAAGTTATGCCTAAAAAAAATTAAAAATCAACAAAATTTTGATGAAATGCACACAACCTTACATGGTCTGAGAAATGCTTTGCCAATCGAGTTTTCTCTGCCAACGGCAACCAAATCCCATGTTATTGGAGAAATTTATGAGAATTACTCATTATCAAATGTTTTTTTTTTTTTTTTTCCAATTCTGCATTTACATTCAAAAAATTCATAAACTTCAAATTTGTTCTTGTTTTTCAAAATCAGTTTTTGATTTAATTTTTAATGTTTCACTTTGTATTTATGAAGTGCAAAAAAAGCACTTTGTTCATTTTTTTCCCTGCTTTATAGCTTAATGAAGTATTAAAAATTAAAGAAATAAATTTTGAGAAAAGTAAAAACAAATTTAAGTATTCTGCATTTTTTAGCTGAAAAAGTTTTCGCCTTCGCCTTATGGATCATCAAAATTGGGATGGCAAGTCTTCGGACCACCCTTAGGGGCGAGTCCCAAACTGTCGCCAATTGCTGATAGCATAGCACAAGTGCCACATAAAACTAAATCGACCTCTGTATTTTTTAATTATGAAAATAAAATTATTTTAAAAAATCATCGAGTCATTTTCATAACAATTTTTCCAATATAATTAAAGGGGATTCACCTGCTGTTAATACTATGTGGAGAGTCTCCGAGAGCTATCGAGTATTGAATGCACACAGATACCTTATTTATATTGATTACTCAACTATTATTCATGCATAACAGCAGAAAAACTCCTCTACAGGCTTATTTTATGCATTAAAATATAAAAATACCATAAAATTTAACCATCAGTATTTTCATGCTTTGTATTTTTAGGTTAAATTTAGTGTATTTTATTGTTTGTGTCTGGAAAAGTTTATATTATTTTCTTTAATTCAATGCTTTTGTTTTAATCAATAAATATCTTCTTTTACAATGGATAAAAAGTTCGCAGAATTAAAATTATTCTGATGAGTAAAACTAAACATTTGAATCATCAATAAAATTTCTCAGATTCAAGTATGGTCTTAAAAACCCATAATGGGGTTCGCACTAGAAAAAAATATTGAGGAGTGAGATTCTCAAACTCTAATAAAAAAAAATGCATATAAGGAAAATTAAACACTGAACTACACATAAGAATCGCATACATGAAATCAACTTGTAAATAAACATTGAGGCATTTGTAAAGCGGTCTAATATGAATGAAAGAAAAATTATAAATTGTAAACCAAAAAGCTTTGAATAGTAATAAACAAATTTCACTTATATTACTTACCTTTTTTTTTATTTTGGTAAGTTATATTTTTATTTTCAGATCAGTATAAGCTTAATGTAGTTTTACATGCTATAGTGATACTTATATCTCCAGAAAAAGAATATTGCTTTAAATAGTTTACTATATAAAGTAATAATCTAAAAAGTTTAATATTTTTCATGTCTGCCAATAAATGACTGAAAAATCTCTGACTGTTTTATTATTTTATTTTGAAAACAGCACTTTTCGGAGAATACTGAACTGAGATATATTGTTTCTGCATCGGTTATTTTTATGTTAAAACTTTAAGTACGTTTATTTATTTATTTATTTTTTAAATACCAGAGATTGTTACGAAACGGAGGATCTTTAATCAGTCGGCGTTTCAAAATATTAAGCAATATATAAACATATATAGTGACTGCATTGTTTTATGGTAATATAGGCAGAGCTGTCTCAACAAACTTGTGTAACATAAAAATTGTTGTTACAAACGATAATTTTGGATAGCGTAGTTTCCATCTGTCTTGATTAACCATTGATCAACATCTAAAATATCATTGCCTTAAAACAATGAATTGCAGGGTTTAAGTTGAGTAAAAATTTTCTTTAGCAAAAAACTAGAATGAGAAGAAAAGCTTTAGCAAAATACTAAAATGCCAGAAATATTAGAAAAAGATGACTATCATTTGATATAGAATATACACATTATTCTAATCGCCTCGATATGTTTGATTTTCATTTGTCATTTAAACTTAAAAGTTTTTAATCAGGTCTTTAAAGAGTTATACACAGATGGTAATTTTTTTTTAATTTGAAATGAAAAACAAAAAAGGAAGACTGTAACCAGATCAATTTGAATATTGTACAAGTATATATTATAATAAAATAATAACAAGCGCAGGGATACAGCGTAAAGGTAAATAACTAGCATCTAGAAAACGCCGGATCTAGATGATGTACGCATGCGCTTCAAAGACCATGGACCATGGTATAAATTTGTGTGCATGCGTGATTTAAACTTTTTCGCTTTAAAACTTTTTTAATTTATTGTGAATAACGATGAAATAGAATATCTATAATTAAAAATTACTTCTTCTTATTTTAAATATTATCTAAATACTTTTTTGACGAAATGGGAAATTTTAAAATTAAAAATATTTTCTTCATAGCAAAAATTTATTGACTGCATTTACGTTGGTCAGCCAACCAACATGAGCAACTGAAGCCTTGAAAGCAAGAAGTAATAACCGCATCACGTCCTTTTTAACCGAAGAAAAGCATGCAATTGGCGGAGTAATATAGTTCTATTTTTAAAATAACTTTTATAAAAAACAAGAGTTTTCCTGAAAAAAACGAAGACGTTACTAGATTCAGAAAGATCCTATTAACAACATATATTAATTATATGAAAATCCTTCGAGCCGTTTTAGAGATATTTTTCAGAATTTGAGTCCATTACTCCAACCGTTTTCCCATTTTGGCTTTAAATTGAGATTCAGATCTCAAAACATACTGCATGTAGAAATGTAAAAATTTCAGGATAGATTAAGACCGAAGATAAAAGACTATTTTGAAAAGATCAGAACAAAATATGGCATATTTGCTGAGATATTAAGTGTCGGCTTTTACAAATCTCTTTGAAGTCGAACTAGCCGTATATATGAGTTCGCAGCGTCAGTTTGGGCTTCCGCTTGCGTCACTCGAAAAACTGCCGTTTTTCATGATATGATTATCCTTCAGATTTATAGGGCTACACTAAAATAAATATTCAGATACATTGAGGAATGCAGTTAGAATCTAAGGCTTACGTTTTTTTTTTGTGCTAAGCATTTTAAACACATTGTTAGAAAAACAATGTTTAAGAATGATTAGGAATTCAATTAATCAATCTGCATACTTTTCAGTCCTTCTGTCTGTGTGTTGTGTAACGTAGGCAAAGAACATTGAAAGTTCTCCGATACAACAAGTACGTACCGTTGGAAAGTGTTAATAATCAATGCGTACCGCATGATTTTTCCTTCTTTTTTTTTTTTCTTAATTAAATGTTATTTCAGAATTACAAGGTTGCAAATAACCCCGCAATAATTTTCAGGGTTATTTTAAGTAGTATTACAATATCACCTGCATTTGCAGCTATCTTTCATCTGCCCCCCCCCCCCCTTTCAGTGTTATCATTTTAAAACCAAACTCAGCATTTTCTTTCAGCTTAAATTCATTGACATTGTTGCGCCTGCGCACTCTGTAAAGTTCGCTCCTTCGTTACGGAGCCCAGTTAGTTTGTAACTCCGCTCAAGGGAGGCTGGCATCTTTCTTTACTCCCATTTTTAAAGTTTTAAATAAATGTAGTAGTGATGTTTAAATCACCTCTAGTTTGTCAAGTTTTTATTACAGTCCACTATTTAAGTATTCGATGTGTTCTTATATAGTTTTAATTCTCTGATCTAACATTTTTTGGTCCGTGCGACCACAGCGTAACCAGCAAAATTTCGTTTCAAAAGAAAACAATAATGGCTTTAACAGCATTAAATAGAAAAAAAGGGAATATCAAATCCCAATTCACAAAGTTACTCAACATTCCTAATGACGAATTAACCACAAAAGGTGAAATAACTTCGAGAATATCAATTTTAGAAAAACTTCAAAATAGATTTGAAGATTTAAAAGTGGAATACTATCAAGTGGCAAAGGATGATGAGTTTCCTACAATAGAAGAAGAGTTAAGTGAGCTAGATTCTCAATTTCAAGAATTAGAGGTAAGATTCAATACCTTACTAATTAACTGTAGTGACAATATGAATAATATAAACTCAAATAATAGCTCGTTAGGAGCGGAAAGAAACATTGTTCCAAATCATACTATGCATTTACCCCAAATACCGTTACCTGTATTTTCAGGAAAATTTGAAGAATGGAACAGTTTTAAAACGCAGTTTCTAAATTTAATGAATGATAGTCCTTTATTAACTGCAAATCAAAAACTTTTTTATTTACGCGCTGCGTTGAAAGGCGAAGCAAAAACAGTAGAAACCACTGATGATACTTACGATTCTCTACTAAAAACATTAGAACAACGGTTTGAAAATAAAAGAGCTATAATAGAGGCTCATATCAAAACAATTATTAATTATGAAAAAATAACTCATGAATCTGGTAAAGAATTACGAAAATTATTGGATTGTATTTTAAAGAATTTAAGAGCGTTAAAAGTATTGAAATATGAACGCGATAATCTTTCTAATATTATGTTATTAAACATTGTTTTGCAAAAGTTGGATCGAGAAACTCGCAAAAATTACGAACTTACATTAAAGAACAACGACGTTCCTGACTTTGATCAGTTTCTAGAATTCCTAGAAAAACAGTGTTCAGTTTTAGACAGTGTAAATCGAAATTTACCGCTTAAGTCCTCAAAATATACTACTGATAAGTCTGGTTATCCCAGAAGTTTAGTTGTAAAAACCCAAGGAAATAATTCTAACTTGTGTATGTTATGTAAAAATAATTCTCACACGCTATATAAATGCGATATATTTCTTAATTTCACAACAGAAAAACGATATGAATTTATTCGAAAGAATAATCTTTGTTTAAATTGCTTCGGATTCCATAAAATAGCTAAATGCAATTCTAAGTATGCATGCAGTAAATGTGGCTCCAGACATCACTCATTACTTCATAAAGACAAAGATTTATTACTTCCGTTATCAAAAGAGAGTGCAACCCCCCCATCAAGCTATGATAATAGCGATCGTCTGCTTGAAGCAGGTGCATCGACTGAAAACAAAGAGTCGGCGCCGATTACATGTTTTGTTTCTGAAAATAAAAGAGTTATATTAGCGACTGCCACAGTATTTGTGTTAGATCAATACGGGTTTTATCACCCAGCTACTGCAATTCTTGATAGCGCTTCACAGTCTAATATTGCAACAGCAAAATTTGTAAATAAGTTAGGACTGAAAAAAGAAAAAATAAACATTCCTCTTTCGGCGTTGTCAGGAATTCCGATAAATATAAAAACAAAAACACAAGCACTGATAAAAAATGAGAATAATTCGTTTTCAGCTAATCTGGAATTTTTGATTGTTCCAAAAATTATTGATGCGTTACCAATAAACTATTCTAATACATTAAGATTAAATATTCCAAAGGGAATAAAACTGGCCGATCAAACACTTTTCAAAAATAACAACAATGTTGATTTACTGATTGGGGCCGAAATATTTTTTTGAATTAATGTTAACCAATAAAATCAAAATTCCTGAAACGGGTGCAATTTTACAGGATACTGTGTTTGGATATGTGCTTAGTGGAGCTGTTCAAGGCACTCCACATCCATTGTATTGTGCTATGATTTCCCAGTCAGATAACTCCAATTTAGAAAATATTATGAAAAGATTTTGGGAGATTGAAAATATACTAGATTCACCTAGTTTGAGAAATAAGGAAGAGATAGAGTGTGAAAAGCAGTTCATGAAAACATATCGCAGAGATGATAACGGGAAGTACATAGTGAACTTACCAATGAAAAATAATTCTGAATTGGGAGATTCTTTCCATTCGTCCAAACAAAAGTTAAATAATTTATACAGACAATTAAATAGAAATCCCAACATTTCTGAATTGTATATAAATTTTTTGAATGAATATGAACAGTTAGGCCACATGCGAGAATTAAATGATAATGAAATAAACACTGTTAAATATTTTCTTCCACATCACGCTGTACTTAAGCCTGATAGCACCACTACAAAATTAAGGGTGGTATTCAACGCCAGTTCACCCACTACCAATGGGTTATCATTAAATGATTGTTTATTAAATGGAGGTGTAGTACAAGAAGATTTGTGTGCCATTTTATTACGTTTTCGTACGCACAAAATAGTTTTCACTGCGGATGTTAAAAAAATGTATAGACAGATATGGGTTAATCCTGAACAATGTAATTGGCAATGTATTCTTTGGAATAAAACCCCTAAGGAAAAGCCTAAAATTTATAAATTATTAACTGTAACATACGGCACAAAATGTGCTCCTTACTTGGCCACTCGTGTACTAAAACAAATCGCTAGTGATGAAGGGGCTAATTATCCATTAGCTTCTGCCGCCACACTTAAGGATTTTTACGTTGACGACATTCTAACGGGAACTGATGAAGTGTCGTCTGCTCTGGAACTCCAGAAACAGTTGGTGTTAATGTTAACGGCTGGTGGACTAGAGTTGCATAAATGGGTTTCAAATGCCAGAGAATTATTAGAACAAGTCCCTTACAGTGAGCAAGACTATCAGTTCGAAAAAAATGATAAAACTTCGGTGAAAACACTAGGGCTAAAATGGAATCCCAAAGATGATAATTTCAGTTTCACGGTATCATCAGATTATTCTAATACAATCACCAAACGTGGTGTTCTGAAAGAGATCGCTAGACTCTTTGACCCATTGGGTCTAGTAGGACCAGTGATAGTACAGGCTAAAATATTTCTACAAAAATTGTGGCTTTTGAAAATTGATTGGGATCAGGAACTTCCAACACAAGAGAAACACAAATGGATAAAATTCCGAAATGCTCTAAACGAGCTTAAAGATATTACGATCCCACGTTTCGTGTTCTCAAACTCTAATTGTCATGAACTGCAGCTCCACGGCTTTTCGGACGCGTCACAAGAGGCATATGGCGCAGTGGTTTATTTACGTGTGATCACTAGTTCAAACGATGTACATGTGAGCTTACTGTGTAGTAAGTCCCGAGTTTCTCCTCTTAAAGTATTGACTATACCTCGCCTAGAACTTTGTGCGGCTGAATTGTTATCTAAACTGATATCAAAGGTAATCACATCATTAAATATACAATTAAGCTCTGTATATCTATACAGCGATTCTAAAATCGTTTTATCATGGATCAACTCATCACCCCACGTGCTCAAGGTTTTTGTGTCTAATCGAATATCTCGAATCCAGGAACTCACGAAGAATTTTTGTTGGAGGCATGTTAAATCAACCGAAAATCCAGCTGATCTTGTTTCACGAGGAAGCCCTCCTCATCAACTTTCTGAGTTCTGGTTCAATGGACCAGATTTTCTTCATCATGAGCCTATACAATTTTCGAATAATGACATTACTGACTCTAGCGACGAATATTTTTCTGAAGCTAAAAAACGTCTTAATGATTCTGAACTTAAATTTTCCCTTTATGTAACTACCCAACCTTTCAATTTTGTTGATGACATTTTAACCATTAGTAATAGTTTTACTAAAATTGTGCATGTTTTAGCGTTTATTTTCAGATTTATCAACAACCTAAGACATCCAGGGGAAAGAAAAACTGGATACCTAGGTCCAGAAGAAAAGAAGGGTGCACTAAATTTTATACTAAAGACCTTACAGGAGGGAGAATTTAGGAATGATATAACAAGTCTAAAAATTAATAACTGTATTTCTCTTAGCAGCAGGCTTCGCCCCCTGGCACCGTTCTTAGATCCAAATGGTTTATTAAGAATTGGAGGTAGGTTGCATAACGCAGATTTGAACTATAAGAAAAAACATCCAATAATATTGCCAAAGGGTAAGTTCAGTGAGATAATTATTAAACATTTTCATGAAAAACTTCACCATTCAGGTCCTCAGACATTACTTTATAACATTAGGCAAGAATATTGGCCCTTAAATGGTCGAAATGCATGTCGTAAAATTGTCCATAATTGTGTCCAATGCTTTAGAGCTAACCCTAAGTTATGCTCTCAAAAAATGGGTGATCTGCCTAAAGAGAGGATAAATCCTGTTTTCGCATTCAATAGTACGGGTATAGATCTGTGTGGCCCATTTTTTATAAAAAATAAGCATCAAAGAAAGGGGGCTCCCATTAAAATTTATGTTGCTCTTTTCGTTTGCCTTACAACTAAGGCAATACACCTAGAAATCGTCTCTGACTTAACTTCAGAGTCACTAATTGCTGCCTTGAAACGTTTTATCGGCAGACGAGGTAAATGTGCTAAAATCTTTTCAGACAATGGGAGTAATCTTGTTCGAGCTAATAAAGACTTAAAGGAATTTTTTAAATTAATTACCCAACAAGATGAAAATTTGGCAAATTTCTCCTTAAATGAGAAAATAGAATGGAAATTTATTCCTCCCAGGGCACCAAATTTTGGTGGCTTATGGGAAGCCGGGATTAAATCTTTTAAGTATTATTACAAGCGTATTATAGGTGATGCTAAACTGACATACGAAGCCTTTCAAACCATCATGATTCAAATTGAATCCATGTTGAATTCGCGTCCATTAACTCCTCTCTCGGCAGACATAGAGGATTTGGAAATTTTGACCCCTGGTCATTTTCTTATCGGTCGATCGTTAACGGCCATCCCCGAACCCTCACTGACCAACATTCAAACCAATAAATTAAATTTGTGGCAACAAACTTGTAAACTAACTCAAACATTTTGGAAATTTTGGTCTAACAATTACTTAAATAATCTACAGCAAAGGACTAAGTGGTACTTTGAAAAACAAAACGTAAAGGTAGGCGATATGGTCGTCATAAAAGAGGATAATTTGCCCCTCTAAAATGGTTACTAGGCCGCATTACTAAAACCTATATTGGAAGGGATAATATTGTGAGAGTTGTAGATATTCGAACAAAAAATGGAATACTGAAAAGAGCTATTTCAAAATTAGCTATTTTGCCAATTAATGATTATACAATATATTAATTTCATTTTACTGCTTATATTCTATTGAAAAGAATGACAGTTTATATTATGGACATTTGTTTTATTCTTGTTTAGATATGAAAAATGGTATATTATTAAAAAATATATTAAATAAATATATTCTAAAAAAAAAAAAAATCTATTAAAAATTGAGAAAGGAAATAATACATAATTTTCTTAATATTGCTATAAGTTTTCCTTTGGTTTTATTTACTTACCTTGCATATATAGATTGTTTCATTTATAAGTTAAAATTGTGTTAATTATTGTTTTTATTTTTCAATGTGATTAATCTATAATTCAGTTTGTATTTCCAACATATGTTTCTATGGTTATGTCTCATGTGTAATTTTGTGTAACTTTTTGAAATTTGCATTTCAACGCCGGGCGGTATGTTGCGCCTGCGCACTCTGTAAAGTTCGCTCCTTCGTTACGGAGCCCAGTTAGTTTGTAACTCCGCTCAAGGGAGGCTGGCATCTTTCTTTACTCCCATTTTTAAAGTTTTAAATAAATGTAGTAGTGATGTTTAAATCACCTCTAGTTTGTCAAGTTTTTATTACAGTCCACTATTTAAGTATTCGATGTGTTCTTATATAGTTTTAATTCTCTGATCTAACAGACATAACTCTTAAATACACTACTCGGCAGGCAAATTGGCTCTGACACCCTTTCAGCCTATTCTTATGTAAAATGACCTCCGGAATCCGAATAGGACGCCCCTTTTGCCCTATCACCCACTGTTTTTTAGGAACGGCCCCCCTAATTTTATCATTTTTCGGTAATTTTATGGCTACAAATTTGATTTTTAGGAGGGGGGGGGATTATTTTAGTCGTTAAATATCTTCTGAGGGGCTACCGAGTTGGAAAATTCTAAAACATGGACATTTGCGACAAGGGAAAAATTTAGGGGAGGGGGGGGATTTGATACTGAAATTACGCATTACCTATCTTATACTTTTTTAATCCGTTATTAATGTTATATTTAAACTTTATCTTTATATATATATATATATATATATATATATATATATTTGTCTTTAGGTGTTAAATTAATTATTTTTTATTCTTCAAATCAAATTCATGGTCATAAAGTAATCGAACAGGGAAAGAAATTGAGGGAAGGGGTGGTGTATCTAGAAATCAGTGGGTGACTGGGCAAAATGGGAGTCCTATTCTGATTCAGGAGGTCATTTTACATAAGAATCAGCAAGAATGGTATCAGGCCTCCAAAAAAATGTTTGTTTTGCAGAGCAGTGATATCAGCAAATACATTATAACTCAAAAAAAAAAAAAAAACAGTTGATATCTAAATAAAATATTTTCAGCAAAATGCATGATGTTGTATTGATTGTTATGATTAATTTTTTTATTTTATAAAATTTAAAATACTTGTAAAAAGTGTGAAAAATTTTTTAACACTTTTTTTTTTTAAACTATGCACAAATGCAGATATTTTAAATAACTCTAGTTCATTGAAAAATAAAGACCCATTTGGATCTTTACCAGGGAATTTACCTTTAAAAATAAATACCTGTGTATTTTTATTTTACTACATCAGTACAACACTTGTACTTTTTGTTTTTCCTTCGTACTGGAATGTAATAAGAGAATTTCTCTGAAGTCCATTCCTCACCTCCCACAACGTAAGCCGCAAAGGGCAAAAGAAAGTCATTGCGTTTCTCACCGTCCCCTCTGACAGGCAAATCAGTGCAAAGAATATCTACTATCAGGGGTCGACTTGAACTCCCCCCTTTATAGCCTCCGTCCAAGTTGCTGTTGCGTTGCATCTAACAAATGTCTCAGAATGAAGGCAGGAAGATAAAACTCTGACGGGGATGCGTAAGTTTTGTTCTTATTTTATTTTCTGTATTCATTTATTAGTTCCCCATCATACTATAGGTATGGGGAACTTAGGTAATCGTGAAAATTTTCGATCTCGTTTTTTTTTTTTTTTTTACTTTTTTACACTTTTTCAGGTATGAGAAATCCGAAAATGACAAAATTTGTATGGTGTCTGTCTGTAGGGTGTCCGTTAGTGTGTTAGTCTGTGTACACGATATCTCAAGAACAAATGGTCGCAGAGCGGTCAGATCAGTTTTAAAATATTACTTTCGATACTGGCAAGAACCCTATTCATTTGCAACATTCGAATTAAAAACCTTCGTAAGTTATTACAAATTTACGATTTTCTTAACATGGGAGAATAGAACAAAAATTTACTTAAACGTGCATTAAATGGAAACTTTTTACTGTAAAAATGTCGGACCAGTTTTAAAATATCCGTTTTGATGCCGGAATGAACATCAGTAACTATAAATATGCTACTTTGACAATTTCGCAAATTATTGGAAATGTACGAATTCCTTAACATGGCAGTATAGGGCAAATTTTCACATAAACTTCAATTTTGAGAGATATTTTCATCGTAAAGATGTCAGACTACTTTTGAAATATTATGTAGGATACTGGCATGAATATCACTGACTGTGAATTTTCCAATATAGAAATTTAGTAAGTTATTAGAAATTTACGAATTTCTTAACATGGCAGAATAGGTCAAAATTTCACACAAGCGTCAATCTTGAGGGATATTTTCATCGTAAAGGTGTCAGACCACTTTCGAAATATTATTTAGGATACTGCCATGAATACCATAGAGTATGAATTTTCTAATTTAAGAAATTCGTAAGTTATTTGGAATTTACGATCTTCTTAAAATGGCAGAAGAATACAAAATTGAGCATAAACTTCCATTTTCAGGATCATAAATATATCAGACAACTTCAAAATAACATTTATGATACTTATATGAACATGAGTGATTACAAATATTCTAATAGGAAAATTTCGTAAGCTATTCGTTATTTAAGATTTTATCAACATAACAAAATTGAAAAATTTCCATATAAATATGCATTTTGAGGCTTGTTGCAATGGAAATAGTAGCATGAAAACTAAACAAAGGAATTGACCCTGATAAAATAAATTAATAGATTAGAATAAGATAAATATATCGAAGTGAACGGTGGATAGCTTACTAGGCGGGGATTTCGTTCTGTCACTGTGTCAAGCGTTTTTTCAAATTCATTTCTCTTAACATGATAACTATGTTAAGAGAATGTCCTGTTCTAGAAATTTATGAATATATATATATGATGGGGAACTGAGCAGAGTCCACCTATGCCAACTAGTTTTCAATGTATGCATGATGGGTTTGGCGGCCATCTTTCAAAATATGAATAAACATTCATACAAATTGAAGGAAGCTTCTTAAAATAAATATCTCGCAGAAAATTAATTTGGCTATTGCATTCAACAGAAACTGAAATATTCCGATAACAAATATTACGAGGGAAAACATCGTAGAAGCACCCGCTACGTACACATGTTTAGTCAACTTGATTTTTTTTTTTTTTGGAATATTTAAGTGTTCAGTATTAAGTTTAGTGCACTTTCATCCTATAAATGCCGGGAATAAAAGAATATAAGAATTTAAATTAACGTAAAAATATGAAGGGGAAAAAAAGCGTCGAAGCTCCCTTCCCTCCCCCCCCCCTCGTTATATTTACGCAATTTGAATGTAGCTTCTTGGAATAAATATTTCATAAAAATAATCTGGGTATTCCATTTAACAGAGACTGAAATATTTAGATTAAAAGGGGGGGGGGGGGAAGAGCGAGATAAATATCGCAAAAGCTTCCGTTATGAACACGAGTTGAATCAATTTAAGTTTTAATAGTGTTAAAGTTTGGTGCACTCCCATCCTATAATTCATAAGACTTATAAAAGAATTCAATTTAACGTGAAATTTTGAAAGATGGCCGCCAAACCCATCATGCATGAATCAGAAAAAGTAATTTTCAGAAACACGCTATGATGTACTTAGTACAGGAAAGAAGGATTTCTATTAACATATCATAAGGCACTTGGGTACTTTACCGTTTGCGGGGCGCAAACGAATCGCCAATTATTAACATTAGAAATATTAGAACATTTATGTTTTCTAAGTAAAATATATTAACATTATTTCTTCTACCTGAATTTTCTCTATATATTAAAAAAAAGTTACTGTCACTCGCGTCAAATTTTTTTGTCTGCGACAGCAACTTCTAACGAAGGGCAGGGTCCTTCGCGTCATGAGAGGTATCAATGTGTTCCGAATACTCCAAAGAAGACATTTCAGCCACTTAGAAATTTCTATCATTTTAATTAAAGAAGTTATTAACTAAAAACGACAAGTTTATGAAGGTACTCTGTTTGCCATTTTGAAAAAAGTTTCTCCCAGTGACGTTGCTCTTCTGTCATGAAGTCATTTTACACGAGAAAATTAAAATATGATCCATGGTTGTACGTAGGTAGGTAGGTTGATTGGATTTAACGTCGCACCAATACTGCGCTATGGGTAATTGGCGACGGTCTGGGACGCACCCCTGGAGATGTTCCGGAGACATGTCATCGCAATTTTGAACCTTCACGGAGCAGACCCCCAGAGGTATAGTGGGGATGGGAACATGGAGGACTTTGCGACCACGACGGATTTTATGTGCACCAGCCACCATTAGTGTACACGACGGTCTTTGGCCGGCTCAAGTATCGAATCGGCAATCTTCCAATTATGTGCTCAGAGCTTTACCGACTAGGGTACCGCAGCCCGAAACCATGGATGTAAAAAACAAAGAAAATAAATATCAACTTTTTTATTTCTACTTTTAGAAAATTAATCTTCGTACACGGAAAAATTAAACTATGATCCATGGTTGTAGGTAGGTAGATAATTAGGTAGGTTGTGACTGACCAGGGTTGGCAGGTTTTTTACACGTGACAGTTTTTGACGGTTTAAACCATGGTTAAAACCGTCATGTCAAAAACCTCCTTGTCAAAAACCTATATTTATAATTTGTCATATAAAAACTTAGTTTAACAAAATATAGTTTACTAGCAGGCTACCCGCTTCGCTGGTCACTATTTTTAAATGAATCATTATAATTAATGAATTCTCAAAATTGCATTAATTTTTATCATGTGAAAAAAAAAAAAAAAAAAGAAAAAAATCTCTGATCGTCAAAAACCTCTATGCACCAGTTTTGAACGATCTATCTCTATTTTTATTTTTTTGCCCATCCGCTCCCTCCCCCCTTCCCGCCCCTCCCAATAATTTTAAAAATTCAAAAATATCCGCAATCGATTTGTAGATATCGAAAACCTTGATGTACCAATTTTGAATGATCTAACTCTATTTTTTTTTGCCCCTCTGCCCCCACTTCCCGGCCCTTCTAATAACTTTACACTTTCGAAAATATCCCCATTCGATTTGCAGGCCTCTAAAACCTATCTGTACCAATTTTGAAAGGCCTAACTGTATTTCTATTTGTTTTTGCCCATAGCCCCCCTTACCGCCCCATCCCCTTTCCGCCCCTCCTAATAATTTTACAAATTCGAAAATATCCCCAATCGATTTGTAAATATCGAAAACCTCTATATACCAATTTTGAATGATCTAACTCTATTTTTATTTTTTTGCCCCCCCTCTCCCCTCCCCCCGTCTCGCCCCTCCTAATAACTTTACACTTTCGAAAATATCCCCATTCAACTTGCAGGCCTCTTAAACCTAACTGTGCCAATTTTGAACGGCCTAACTGTATTTCTATTTGTTTTTGCCCCATAGCCCCCCCCTTACCGCTCCACCCCCTACGCGCCCTCCCTAATAATGTTACAAATTCAAAAATATCCGCAATCGATTTGTAAGTATCGAAAACCTCTATGTACCAATTTTGAACGATCTGACACTATTTTTATTTTTTTGCCCCCCCTCCCCTCCCCCTTCCCGGCCCTTCTAATAACTTTACACTTTCGAAAATATCCCCATTCGACTTGCAGGCCTCTTGAACCTATCTGTACCAATTTTGAACGGCCTAACTGTATTTCTATTTGTTTTTGCCCCATAGCCCCCCCTTACCGCCCCACCCCTACTCGCCCCTCCTAATAATTTTACAAATTCAAAAATATCCGCAATCGATTTGTAAGTATCGAAAACCTCTATGTACCAATTTTGAACGATCTGACACTATTTTTATTTTTTTGCCCCCCCTCCCCTCCACCTTCCCGGCCCTTCTAATAACTTTACACTTTCGAAAATATCCCCATTCGACTTGCAGGCCTTTAAAACCTATCTGTACCAATTTTGAACGGCCTAACTGTACTTCTATTTGTTTTTGCTCCATAGCCCCCCCCCCTTGCTGCCCCACCTGGGGGCTGAATTTCTAAAATTCCAGAAATCGGTTTTTAGATAGTTGCATTAGCTATATTTTAGAGCAAAAATTTCACGTATATCTATTTTTTTTTGTTTGAGATATATAGGATTCTGCGAAATCACGTTTTACGCATGTGAAATCACGTTTTTGCCCCCCCCCTGGCCCCCCTTTGGGACCGAATTTCAAAAATTCCAGAAACTGATTTTTAGACATTTCTATTACCTATATTTCAAAGCAAAAATTTTACGGATATCTGTTTTTTTTGTTTGAGAAATGAAGGATTTTGTGAAATTACGTTTTGCCCCCCTCCCCCCCTTGGGGGGGCGAATTTTGTAAAATCGCTTGCGGCGTTGTCTCTCTTGGGTCGTAAACATTAACCGTGCCAAATTTGGTCCCGGTCGGTGAAACGGCCTAGGTTTCTATAGCAGACACACACATACACCGACAGACAGATAGACAGACAGACTCTGCTCTTTTATATATATAGATAAAGATTTTTTGAAAAGCTAATAGATTGATGTTCTTTGATAAACACATTGTTACAACATTTTGATTAATACAAAAATCAAAACTTTAGGCTTTTAAAATTTTATTATGAATTATTTCTATGTTCATTAAAAATATGCTGTGATATTTTTATATATTATTACGAAATTTATTTATAACTATGCTTAATATAGTATATATTAAACTTAGTTACTGTGCGCCCGCCGAACATTGATACCTGGTTGGCAAAGTGCCAGGACGATTCCACTCACGCTCTGGGAGACACAGCAATGAAGAGAGAGGGGAAATTTTTCTATTATTCTTGTATCCACTGTTATGTGTAGAATAATTAATACTCCTGCTTTGTTTTATTTTATTTCTTACTGTATAACAGTCTGTTTATATTGGAAATGAATCGTACATGTGGTACGAGTTTTCGGATTAAACCTCTTCATAGTGAAACGAAGCGTATTGTACATAATGTCATTAAGTTTTGCGATGAAAAAGCTTTAGAAGGGGAAGCTATTGTTCCACTTTCCCAATCTGTGAAATAACTAATATATCAGAAGCTACTATTAAGAATACGTAGAGAATCAAAAGGAGAAGACAATCCAATGTTTGTATCACCAAAAAAGCGGCAAAAGAAAAGTACCATCGAAAACATTTCTCTGGATAATTTTGATTGCGATGTTATTCGAACAGCAGTACATGAGTTTTACGCAATAAATAAGATCGACTAGCATCTAGCCAGCGACGAGCAACTCGCACACTTTCCTGTAGATTTCGCGCATGCGTCGTATGTCGGCGCTGAATTTTATTTATGCTTATTCGAAGAGTTTATTTCCCATTTTCGTCGAAGACCCTCTTTGGTGGTGCTTCCATCTGATGGTCAACAAATCAAACAAAACTGAAAATTTTCATCCTTTAAGATTTCAACAGAAATTCTCGGAATCATTCTCATAAAAGAGAGTATATTTGGATTATCACTGGAATTTCGTATAATTAATTTTTAAATAAATAATTTTTTTTAAAAAAAGAGAGAGAATAACATTGTTTGGTTTGTGCAAACTTAAATTTCCCAATTTCTATCTGGCATAGAGGATTGTTTGAAACCTCATTTTAAGGAGAATTTCAAGAGGTGTATTTTAATACGCAACTTACCTATGCTTGCTAATTTTTTTTATTTTTAAACTTATATTAAGTTGGCGATTTAAAAAAAAAAAAAACTTTCAAAAAAGACTTTTAGTATATCATTAGCTACAAATATTAAAATTTGTAGAGTGGAATAAAATGGATTATGGCAAAAATTCCATTATTTTTTAATAGTTACAATAAACTTTTTACTAAAGCTCCTGATTTCACTGTTATCCCTTTTACTTCCTTATACAAAGTATAATGAAGTATTGTAATGGTATTATAATAGTTATGATATTAAATAAATAAATATATATATATATTTTAAACACCAGCTTTTTTTTTTTTTTTTTTTTTTTTGAAGTGGAATGATCTTTGGATTACTCCATGTCAAATAAACTAATCATTCATCCTGACCATTTTAGATTTCAACAAAAATTACAATATTTATTCTCTTTAACAATAAAAAATAATTATAAAAACATTGTTATTTATATCTGTTTGAGGTTTCAGGTAATAATTTTTTTAAATCTTGAAAAATCTTTATATATATAAAAATAAATTTTATAAGGTCCACACCACTGAATAATTTTCAGTTTGAAAGTTGGTTGTCTAATTAACACTCCAATCATCATAATGCACAATCTATAGAAAACATGCAGCATTTAGAATATTAGCCATAGGGAAAATATATTGTATTATTTATATGTTAAATTACCCGCCAATTAAATAATATATATATTGCAGTTTAGGAGATATTTTGTAACAAAATAAATATCCTATTCAAAACTTTTAACATGATTTTAACTGGGGCATTTAAAATCAACAAGGACATTTTCTAAAATAGAATGTTTTCTGTCAAGCACACATATGGAGGAGCAAAGGAGAGGGGGGCGGGGGGTATTTTCTCATTTTTTATGTTATTAATGACATTCATTAGTTTGTTTAGTACTCCTCCCTGGGAAAAATTCAAAACCAACAGCCAATATTTTCTGATAAAAACAAAATATTAGAAGTAGATTTTTTAAAACTTGCCATACTATTATTTAAGTGTGTGTGGGGGGAGGGGGGATAAATTAGAATAGAAAAACTATATCTTATGCAATAAGTGAAAACGTTTGCAGTAATAATAATAAGAATAATGGGAAGAAAATTTATTTCAGACAAATTAATGTAAGGTAAAAATTGTATAACTGAAAAAGTTTCTCTCATTTTTTTTTTTTTTTTTTTTTTTTTTCAAAACTGAATTAAATGGTTTAACAGAATTAACTGAAAAACTGGATATAAGCTAAAACAAGGTAATTAAAATTCATAACAGCCCATCTTCTTATCTATATACTAAATCCAAAAGCTAGATATCCTGATTTTGAATTACCAAATAAAAAAAAAACAGCATTAGAATGTATCCAGGCAGTTTTTTTTTTTTTTTTTTCTTTTCTTCTTCTTATTTTTATTTATTTATTTTTTGTACTATTTATTTTTTTTTATTTTAAATTTAATGCAAAAGTGTTCTCTATTGAAGGATTGTGAATTAATTTATTAAAGTGTAAAAGTTCTAGAATGCTGATGAAATCAAGAAGTCATTAAGAATCTTAATATTAAAATTCTGAAAAATATTGAAATAATTCTAATAGTGAGAGAGTGTTTTCTTCTTATAGGGTTATACGATTAAAACTGTGTTGCAAATTTAGTTTGGAAAAACTATAAAACTTGTAATGTTATTTAAAATATTAAATATAAATTCTGTAATTAATTATACTTAATTAAAACTTATACTCTGGTTTGTAATATCCTATTACATAATAGTATAATTTTTTCTCTAAGTTCATATAAATATTTTTCACTGTTAGTACGACAGATCACACTATTTCTTTCAGATAGCGATTTTGCTTTGTCACCATTTATTGCATTACTGAATGAATGTGCAAACATTTCTATTAAAAACATATAAAGCTGGAAGTTTGTTATTGTATCTGTCCAGATTGTTAGATTTTATCAAAAACTGCTACACTTATTAATAAGGACAAAATGTAACTAATGCTGTATTTTTTAGTTCAGTTGGATAATGAAGGGCCGTTTTGCTTCGTTCATAACAGAAATCGAAGGGAGGCAGCAAAACAACCGCGAATCTTGAAAATAAACAGAAACAGAATTCAGCGCCGGCACATGACGCACGCGCGAAATCTGCAGGAAAGTGTGCTAGTTGCTCGTCGCCGGCTAGATGCTAGTATAAGATCGTACCTACAATTGCCAAATTAATTCCTGTGGAACAACTATAGTATTTCCCCTCAGCTGAATTTGGCGATTTATTTTTGACGATTATGGCTAAATCATAAATCTAAAATCATATATCATAAATGATAAAATCATAAGCTAAATTATAAATCATAAAATCATAAATCCAAAATAAATAGCACGCAGGCTGCCATATTATATCGCAAACAGTTCAGAACGACATCGTTATCGATCAAATCGGCGCCAAAGAAAAATCGCCAAATTCAGCTGAGGGGAAATACTATAGTTGTACCATTCCTGTACTTAAAGAAAAGATAAATTTTAAGTATCAAAGAGAAACTTTGAGAAGAATTCTTCAAGAAATAAGATTTAACTTCCCCGTCAGGTATGACTTGCACATTAGTCCCCTTTAAATATGCCAGCGAAGTTGGCAAAGAATTCGTTGATTCACTACCTTAATTGATTTCACATTTCGTTATTTTTTAAGGGGTTATATACTAGTTTGTAAATAATAATGGACATAATTTTTAAATTAGTGTTACACACTTCAAAGAACAACTTTAATATATCCCCACAACGACATTTGGCAATTTTTTGTTGGCGATTATGGCTAAATCGTAAATCTAAAAATCATAAATGATAAAATCATAATCTAAATCATAAAATCATAAATCCAAAATAAACAACATACAGGCTGCCATATTATATCGCTGCTATATTATATCGCCAAATTCAGCTATGGGGATATACTAAAGTTATACCTTACCTTAAAACTACCCCCTTTATAATATTATGAGTTTTTCTTTCTTTTAATTAATCGTAAAATATTTATATAACCAGATATTCAAGAATCAGTTCAAAGAAGGAAAAGAAATGTAATCAGTGAGTTTATAATTTTTTCATAACAATAAACAAACACATACCTAGGCACTACGGACATTCCTATTTTATAAATGGATCAACCCTTTTCACTCATGCGCAGAAGACGCCAGGGATCATCCTTCTGCGGTTTAACAGTATGTGATACTTTAAAAATATAGTACTTTTTAATAAGATATTATTATTAGTATGTTTAAAAAGGTAAACATTGATAAATAATTTTATTTGCGATATAACATTGTATATTTCAAATTTTTTTAGTATTGTGCTTTTAGTATTATGTATTTAACCAGTAAAATAAAAATGCATAGCCTAATATTTTGTATTTAAATATTTTATAGAAAAATATAACTTTTTTTTTTTTTTTGGTTTTTTTAATGACTGTGGATATTTGAAGTTTATAAGAATAAATATATTTAAAAAAAAAATTAAAAAACACGCTTTTAAAGCACATTAAACTAAAAAGTGAAAAATAATTCTTAATATAAGCTGAAAACAATAATGAACGAAAAATACTAGTATAATTATGAAAAAAGCGTGGGGTGCTTTGTGCCATATTTTTCGTATATCGAGCAACCCACGCTTTTTTCACAATTATACTAGTATTTTTCGTTCATTATTGTTTTCAGCTTATATTAAGAATTATTTTTCACTTTTTAGTTTGATGTGCTTTAAAAGCGTGTTTTTTAGTTTTTTTAAACTATATTTATTTTTCACTTTTTAGTTCGATGTGCTATGAAAGCATGCTTTTTAAACTATATTTTAAACTATATTTATTATTTTATTATTTATCACATAAATAGCTACAGTATGTAAGTTTTTGGTCAAAATATTTACACACAATCGAAAATATCCCCATTCGACTTGCAGGCCTCTTAAATCTATCTGTACCAATTTTGAACGGCCTAACTGTATTTCTATTTGTTTTTGCCCCATAGCCCCCCCTTACCCCCTCACCCCCCTACCCGCCCCTCCTAATAATTTTACAAATTCAAAAATATCCGCAATCGATTTGTAAGTATCGAAAACCTCTATGTACCAATTTTGAACGATCTGACACTATTTTTATTTTTTTGCCCCCCCTCCCTCCCCCCCCTTCTTGCCCCTCCTAATAACTTTACACAATCGGAAATATCCCCATTCGACTTGCAGACCTTTAAAACCTACCTGTACCAATTTTCAACGGCCTAACTGTATTTCTATTTGTTTTTGCTCCATAGCCCCCCCTTACCGCCCCACCCCCTTTCCGTGAAATCACGTTTTGCCCCCCGCCCCCCTTGGGGACCGAATTTCAAAAATTCCAGAAACCGATTTTTAGACATTTGTATTAGCTATATTTTAAAGCAAAAATTTTACGGATATCTGTTTTTTTGTTTGAGATATGAAGGATTTTGTGCAATCACGTTTTGCTCCCAGAGAAGTTACAAACAAACATACATACATACATACAGGTGAAGCTAATAAAAGCGTGTTAATCTCTTTTTTTTTTCCCCCTTCAAGACAGACAGAAGGACTGAAAGGCATACATATTGAGATTTAATTCAAAGTCACTCTTAAATATTCTTTAAAAATGTTTAACGCGAAAGAAAATGCAGTCTTCAGATTTTAACTGAAATCTTTAATAGATCTGAACACTTTTATGCAGCCCTAAAAATCTCGAGGTCAACCATATCATATTGTATACAAAGCATTATTTCAGTATACTGGCATTAAATGTTGATTTCTTTATGTTTTTACGGTAGAAAGTTATTTAAATGGGATTTGTAAAAATCTGTCTTAAAACGCAATACATTTTATTTTTATTTATTTATTTATTTATTTATATATATATATATATATTTTTTTTTTTGGGGGGGGGGGAGGGGAGGGGTGGCCTTGTACAGGGGCTATGTACAGGACCTATTAATACCATTTTAAACAGGGAACATTCCACAGTGAACTTGAGCAACAAAGTAGCGTTATTTAAAATTTTCAAAAATATTTATAGAAGCTTGGAACGTACAGATGGACATTCAGATAGATATATATACAAATTAGAATCATATTCACACTTAAGAATTGTTAGAAAGGGTTAAACTTGCTTAATGTTTAACAGAAATGCAATTCCAGTCAATTTCCAATAATAGCCCATAATGTAACTGAATATTTTTGTGTGGCCCTACAAATCTAATGCGGATCATACTATACACTATAGAAAATATTTTTGTGTCCATATGAATAATATATTTCAATTTTATTAGGATATGTGAAAAGTAAAGTTATTAAAATTTGGTGTATAGAAATGCCTGTCATAGAACGGAATGCTTTGGAACACTTTCGGGTATTCTTGTATACAAATCAGTGGTGGTATGTACTCCACTTTTTTTTTTTTTTTTTTTTTAAGGAAACATCTGATGGTAAACTTGAATAACATATTTCAGTTTCATTAAGATTTGTGCAAAGTAATTAAAATATGGTTTTTAGAAATACCTGTCATAGAACACAATGCTTTGGAATGTTTTAGGCGTCCCTGTAGACAAACCAGTAGAGGTATTCACACCATTTTAAATAAGAAATATCCAATAGTCAACTCAAATAACATATGTCAGTTTCAAGAAATTTCATGAATATTTTCGAAAGTTAGAACGCAGACAAAAAGTCGGACACAGAGAGACAAACCGAAGTCATTAACACTTTTCAAACTTGTTGGGAAGTATTAAAAGAGAGAGAGAGAGAGAAAATACATAAACATCTATAATGCTGTTTATTTATTTTTCAAGAAATGAAATATATATCTACTATAATCGCACTGTAGGTATTAAATTAAGGTGAACACACACATTAAAACTTTAGTCTCTTTTATTTTATGTGTGCGTTATTTCTCCTTTTTATATAAAACCTATCAGCCCGCTTCGTTGCTCATTATATTTAAATGAATTTTCAAAAGAGTTGGATTAATATTTATTTTTTACATCCCATCATAAATAAAAATTAAAATATATATATTGAAATCGCTCTAAACCTCGCTTCGGGTACCTGTTGCCTACGGCAGCTCTTTCACCACCTGCACTACAGCGGGTCCAGGTTTCCACTGCCTGCAGATATGTCGTTCTCGGCCATTTCATTTTGGATATTTATCGATGACAGGTGGATCTGCTATTATTTAAAAAAAGAAAACTACAATTTTAAAGGTAAATGTATCTCAACATCTATTAAATATTTTAGTTTTTGAACCATGTATTTTATAGCGTCTATTTCCACTATATTATCATATCATTCCGAATAATATAATAAATGAAATAAAAAGTATACTTTTTTTTAAAAGGAATTAAATTCATAAAAACATCACTTTAATTGTTTCTACGGTATACAACCATTTTTCCCGATAAATACAATAAAAAAAAAAAAAAAAGAATGAATGAATGAATGAAAAAAGGAAAAAGACAGAGAAAGAAAAAATATATATATTTTTTTTAAGGAATAAAATTAAAAAATGAAAAATAAAAGGTTGTTATACTATAAAAATTATGCATAAACATAACTTTTATAAATAAGTTTTTAAATTTTAAATTTAATATACTTAATTTTTTCTACTGCATTACCATTTTATTTTCAATATATATAATAAATTAAAAAAAGAAAAACGACTTCACTTTCAAATGAATGTATTAAATAAATAATAAATTGCATAGCCGTTGCTAAGCTACGCAGACGATTACAATGGAAGAATAAATTCATGAAAAATGAAACATAAAAGTCAATATTTCAAATAAACAAATAAAAAAGTTCAAATTTGAAATTCGAAAAAAATCTCGATGAGGTGCACACCTACAGGGTCCCAGGTACCCATATGACAAGTTTTATAGCTTTGTGATCGGTAGTGTGAGCACCAGAGTGGAGTCAGACACACACACAGACACTTCTCTTTATTTATATAGATAAGCGTCATTTTGCTGAAAATCAGTATTTATAAATCTTATCTAATAGTATTATTTTAGGGTAATTTTTAGTTAAATGTTGAATTAGAATTGATCAGAATTGTGGGAATTTTTTTTCTTTTTCTTTTTTTCCGTGTTCGAATTTTCAAGATTTTGAGTATAATTTAGACAAAGAACTACATATTTAAGAACAATTTTCATTCTTATATAGCTATTAATCTAAACATGTTTAACAAGGCATTGTACAATAGACTTTTAAATTGCGCTTTCTAAATTTGCGAATTAATACCGATTGACAACACTTATTCCCACGTCTGTTTGTGATGCTGTCATGGAAATCTAGAGGAACTTAAGCCGTATTATAAGCGCGTTTCATAGAAAACCACGGAATAATAGCAGCAATTAACATCCAATAAACTTCAATATTGATTGCCCAGGTAAGGCGCTGTCGCATGCAGTGGTGACCGAGATCCGACATAACATAAGCGATCATGACGCTGAAAAAATTAACGGTTATCAGAATCGAGGTTTCTCTTTCTTTCTTTTTAAGCTATTAATACTTTCTTCTGTCTGTATATATAGAAAAAGTATTAGATTCGTGAAGCATTTCGATGTATTTTCATGTTTTGGGATCTCCTGAAGACGATTTGATTGTTTTTAGAAAATGTTTGTCTGTATCACAAATTTTGTGGATGTTGTATCTCAAGGACCAATGAATAAAATTTAAACAAAGTTTGTATATCTCAGGAACTACTGTACAGAATTACATATAAACTTGTATGTAGGTGCATCTTAACAAAAATTAGTGCATGTCAACTTTTGGTGTGAACCGCTCAACAGTTGGCGCTGCTACACAGTGTTTTCTGCAATTACGAGGGAGGCTATATCTCAGGTTCTATTGCGTATAATCAAAGAAAACTTGGTAAGTGAGAAAACCATTATAAGATATTATGCTTATTCAATTTGAATGCTTATCGACCAACATATTTTGTACAATACAGCGATTTCCGCAATTTAAGGAATGGCTATATCTCAGAAACTACTGCACAGAATTGCACATAAATTTGTATGTAGATAGATGCATCTTAACAAAAATTAGTGCCCTCAATTTTTGGAGTAAACCGATTAACAGGTGGCGCTGCTACACAGCGATTTCCACAATTTAATGGAAAGCTATATCTCGGATTCTATTGCGTATCATCAAACATAACTTGATATGTAAGAAGGCCATTATAAGACATTATGCTGACTCTACTTGGACGCTTATCGGTCAATAGGTGGCGCTGCTATGCTGCTAATTTCATCAATAAGTGATGGCTATATCTAAACGCCTGTGGCATATAACTGAACGAAATTTGATACATGAGATAACCATTATAAAAACACATTTTTTAAGATGTTATTTATAGGCGATAAAACTGTATTCCTTTGGCTTAGTGTTAGATTTCCTTAAGATGAAAAGGATTTGCATTTATCATGTTAAATAATTTTAATAAATAATAGATTTAATAAATTATTCACACTTAGTGAATTTGTACAGGAAAATATAGAAGAAAGTCTTGTGGTGGCCACAACATACTATTTTTTCTTGCGATTCGGGTTTAGGTCAGGTTGACTGAATTTTTTTCTGCGTGTCGGGTTTTGTTTTCAAGAGGTTGAGAGATTTCAAAACACATATTAAGAGATTTTATCATAATAGGCAGAAATTTGTTTGGTATAATTTTAACTATTATAAACATATTTCACATACAATATTCCGTGATTAAATATACGCATTCTCAAATTATTATATACAACATACATTACCGCATAAGGCACTAAACAAAGAAAATCAAACATATGCATACATACAGTATAAATTTTGAACAATAAACTACAAAAACTATATTTTAATCATATTTTTGTACACTTGAAGTAAACAATGCACATAAATGGTTAAAAACTATTATTAATCTATTTTTCAGGTATTTAAATTTTTAACTTAATGTATCAGTAATTGCATTTTTAATATTTTTTTAAATAGTTATTAATTTTATTTTGTGGCGATGAAAATTTATTTTATGCTAGTCGCCTTCGGCGACTTGTTGGTTCACGATCCTTGTAAAATCTGACCGGTGACTCTCTCTCTCTCTCTCTCTCGGTGACGACTCGACGCCTTCTACTCGTTACTTTCTACTCTTACTACGACCAGCAACAGTTATTGGTTTTTAGTGCAAGCACCTTTGAAAATTTCAATTGTAGCAAGTACTGTTCGGTGGCTCCAGCGCCGCCCTTTTCTCGATTCATGGTCTGAAACAGCTTGTTCTTTCATCGTGCAAACAAACTTTTAAACTTTTAACCGTAGTAAACTCCGGGTCGGTGGCGCCTGTAACTCTCTCTTTCTTTGAAATAGCTTGTTCGCTCACCGTGAAAACGATCTTTGAACATTTTGATCGTGTTACATAGTGTGTATGAAGTGTGCTATGCTGTAATTTTCCGTTTGAATGAAAGCTATATCTCAAAGTCTAATATGCACACTATACTATATTTTCCTTAATCGGAATTAAATTTGTGTGTATATTTGCCGAAAAGTGGCCTGCTGTGCTGATTTTTTTTTTTTTTTTTTTGGTGGGGGGGGGGGGGGGGAAGGTGTTCCTGTAGAAAAACAAGTTGTACAGGACCTATTAATTCCATTTTAAATAGGGAACATTCCTTATAGTAAAAATGAATAATATGTATAATTTTTTAAATTCCGAAAATATTTACGAATGCTGGAGGCGAGCAGAGGAACAGATAAAATATGAGCAGTCGGACAGACAGATACACATATTCAAATCATATTTAAACTTAAAAATTGTTAGAAAGTGTTAAAAAAAACCCCTTAATGTGAGCAGAAATACATTTCTCGCAAATTTTCATTAAAAGCCCTTAATGTAACTGAATATTTTTTATGGTCCTGTAAATTTTAATGTTAATCATACTATTCTATAGGAAACATTCGTTTATGCATATGAATAAATTTCAATTTTATTGAGAGTTGTACGATGTAAAGTTGTTAAGATTTGGTTTATAAAAATACCTCTCATAGAATACAGTGCTATGGAATACTTTCGGGTGTCCCTATACACAAACCAGAAGAGGTGATGAAACCATTTTCAATGGACAATATTCCTCCTTTGGGCTCGAGACTATAGGAAATCAGCTGTTTTCGGAAAACAGTCCTCAAATCTACCATAGCAAAGCATTGTGGTCTGAAAATTTTTATCTTTAAATATTATTTATAAGAGTTACAGATTATATGAAATTGAAGTAAGAGTGATATAGTGATACCTTTGTTTTGTTTTTAATCCAGCTTTTGTAATATACTTTTTAATATTAATCAACATATGTAATATTAAAAGTTGCCATGTGAACTGTGGCGATGTTAACAAATTTAAATGGAAGTTCCATTTATTAAAATCCTTTATTAAAGTAATTGAAATTCTAATTATTTAAGCTTCGATGTCTATATCCAATGTAATCAATGACATCTTTTTTCTGTTTATTAATTTGTAATGTGATTTGTTTGTAACCTTTAATTTTGTTCGCAATAGGCTTCGCTATTTGCGTTTTAAACATTGATATCAGTTTCATAATTCATAAGTGATGATTGATTTACTTTTTACGCATTTTTTGACGCATTTAATTTTTATTATCTTTTATTCATTATATACATATGTGTGTATATATATAAAATGTTCTGAAATTTTACGATATGGAATAGTCTTAACTTTACCATTCGATTGAGTTGTTTACATTTCTCTTTTGTTCTTGTTTGAACAGATATCTGATTATTAAGTTTCACTGGAGAAATACTTATTTAGAGTGGAAAATGTTATGCGTAACAATAAAACGGCATCTTGAATCTAATTTGTTTACAAAACATCGGACACGTGTTCGGCTATTTTACCTACTGTGACGTCACAGGAATATTGTCCATAGAGAATATCCGATAGTGAACTCGAATAACATATATCAATTTCAAAAAATTCCATGAATATTTACGAGAGTTTGAGTGGGGACAGACAGACGCACAACATATATAGCAGGCTACGCCCGCTTCGCTGTTCAACGTATTTGAATCAATTTATAAAAGAATTAAATCACTATTTGTTTTTTTACATAATATTATAATTAAAAAGTAAAAAAAAAAATCAGTCTAAACCTTATCTTGGGTATCTGCTGTCTACGGCAGTTACTTTTACGCTCGCACTGCATAAGGTCCAGGTTCCAAAAAAGGTACAAAAAATCTTTCCCGGCCACTTCAGTTTGGGTATTTATCGACGACGAGTGCAGTTGCTATTATTCAAGAACTACGATTTTAAGGATGACAATATCGCAGCCTTTATTAAATATTTTAATTTTTAAATTATGTTTTTCACAACCTTCACTCTTTACACTCTATTACCATGTCATTCCAACCAATATAATAAATATATGAAAAAGTAGATTTTCACTTCAAGGGTTTTAAATAAATAAAAACCAAATACATGTTAATTAAACTAAAATTTTAATAAGTTTAATCCTTTCTATCATTTATCACATACTATAATTTTTTTTTCCAATAAATGCTGTGTATAAATATTTATTTATATAAAAATTAAAAGATCTTTCCTTTTAAAGGAATTAATTAAAAAATAAAAATAAACAGCTGTTATAACATATATATATATATATATATAGCCAATCCTATAATAAACATTTTTCAGACAATAAATAGATAATAAGACTTCTTCACACATCATAAATTTTAAGCCAGCACAACTGATTTCGAAAGGACGTAGCCTTCCTTCATCAGGTGCAAAAAACACGTGCTACTGCCTTGGAGGCAAAAGCAAGACTGAAAAAGACTGTAAATGATATTACTAAGATCTCATAACTCAATATTATTGAAAAGATCTTGAAAGTCAAATCTTGTCTTGTCTTGCTTTTGCCTCCAAGGCAGTAGCACGTGTTTTTTGCACCTGATGAAGGAAGGCTACGTCCTTTCGAAACCGGTTGTGCTGGCTTAAAATTTATGGTGCGTGAAGAAGTCTTATTATCTATTTATCGTTTGTACACCAGTTTTGCATTTAGTTTTGATTTTTCAGACATTTTTTATGATATTATAATGTACAAAATCAAACAATTTAATTTAAAAATTAATAAAAAGCCCAACAAAATTAAAACAAATACTCAATTAATTGTG
Organism: Salticus scenicus; assembly: GCA_963930645.1. Taxonomy (NCBI): domain Eukaryota; kingdom Metazoa; phylum Arthropoda; class Arachnida; order Araneae; family Salticidae; genus Salticus; species Salticus scenicus. Next base: position 312,725,375 of record OZ005655.1, read on the forward strand.
ACTTTTACAAATCAAATATTGAATAGTATTAACATTACGTCTATCATTAATGACAAAGAATGTTTGTTTCCGATTAAAGATTTAAATCTATCTCGTACCTACAAATATCCTCATCCTCTTGGCAGAAAGATATTCAGTTATAATTCTGTATCTAAGTCTACCTCTTTTACTGACACTGTAATAAGTAAACAGTGGCGCTGACTATGTGGGGGCTCGAGGGCTCGAGCCCCCCCAGAAAATTTTCTGTAAGGGATCAGCCCCCCCAGAAATTTTGAATACTGATTCTCTATTAAACAAGAAATTCTTTCCTCTATTTCTTATTTAGTTTTTTACCAAAATCATAGCTGTAAAGTAAGGTTGCAATTGAAAATGGACATAAATCGACTAAGAAAAAAAAGAAAGAAAAACAAGAGAGGCTGAAAGTCTCTGTATGGGGCGCGGGGGGGGGGGGGAGTTCAGAGGAAGATGATTCCCTTTACTGTGCTACGGGAATCCCAATCACTTATGGTTTGTGCATGAGGAGCAAAAGTTTTCAGAAACATCGATGCAAAGTAATATAACTATTTTTACAAAAGTTACTGCCATATAAATTCGATTTACATAAACTAAATGGCAAAGATTATGATGGCATTTTCAGGTCCAGTTTTGGGGCCCTTTGCTACTCAGAGCCCCTGGCACGTGCCCCTGTGTTAATCAGGCCGTTGTTTGTGTGTGCATATGTTCTTTTCCTTGGGTAAGCGTGTGTACATTATTACACCATATTTGATGACCTTGTATTAGAAATGTGATGCCCCCCACCCTCAAAAAATAATCCTGGCTACGGCCTTGGTTCGAGCCCCCCCCAGAAATTTTTCAAAGTTGGCGCTGCTGTAAGTAAATGCAATGATCCTTCTTCCTCAGAATTTATTGACAGAGACCATGGACACATTATCACTTGTAATCTCAATATTATTGATAATTATCAATTAAAAAAATTCATGGAATTTGGCACCAAATTTAGACTTCCAGTTAAAACTAGCATTCCACAAATCTTTCAACAGTTTTCTTATGACCTAGATTTATTTATTTATAAAATATCTATTACTCATAATAAACATATTGCCTACTTCACTCAATGGAAAGTTTTAGTGTTACAAAAAATTTAAAATGCATTATTTATCAATTCTTCAAATCTGGTGTTATTTAAAAAATCTGTACTTCTTAACTCAATCAAATCACTACAGGATGACTTTGTGATCACTTATGTTGACAAATCACCTAATAATTATGCCGTTATGTGTAAATCCTACTATCTCTCTATTTTAAACTCTTCAGTCACTAATAGTAACATCTTCAGTTTAACTAATAATAACCTTATTATTAATAACCGAAAATTACATAATTACTATAAACTACTTCAACTTCCCTTCAATAACTTTTATTATCCTTATATAGTTCTCATACCTAAGTTTCACAAATCTCCAATTAAATTTCGCACTGTCACTGTTGGGTGTAACACTTATAACAACAATGCTAATAAAGCTCTACTGGATATTCTAAAACAAATTTACAATTGTACTTGCAAAGTTGATAATTTACACTGTCTTAAAAATAGCTTTCAATTAATTCAATACATCAAATCGCTCGATTCAATAGACAATATTATGACATTTGACTTTCAAGATCTTTTAATAATATTGAGTTATGAGATCTTAGTAATATCATTTACAGTCTTTTTCAAGAATATAAAGCTCAAATTAATCTTCCTCACAATTTAAAGTAGAAAAATTTAAAACACTTCTTAACTTTGTTATCCATAATAATTATATCTTCCACAACAACGATATCTATTTGCAACAATTAGGCATCCCACAAGGAGGTTGTAGCTCCAGTATTTTGACAGATCTCTATCTTTATTATTATGAAAAGCAAATTTGCAATGATAATGTTCGATTTTATCGTTACATCGATCTCAACAAGCACTCACAAAATGACTTTTCCTTCATTTATCCACCTAATTTAAAGCTAACTCAAAATACTCTAACTAATCAATCAATTAACTTTTTAGATCTCAAAATAATCATCGATGGTAATAAAATTTACACAGATATCTATGACAAACGGCAAGATTTTAGTTTTAAAGTAAACTTATTTGCACATTTTAATTCATGTCTGCATCTTTCGGTATTTAGAAAAATCATCATTAACCATTTATTTCGAATAAATAATTTATGCTCTGCGAAGTTCAAAAACAAGAATATTAATAAACTGATTACTGCCACTGCTAAAATGGGGTTTCCTAAAAACTTTGTATTTTCTATTTTTTATCCTTAACCATGTCTCTGTCAGTACAATTAAAAAAAAAAAAAAAAAAAGCTGTGTACACTTTTGTGTATATCAACAAAAAAATTTTAAAATAATAAAAGACAATAAAAAAGGTGGTGGTTGGGTGGGCAGATGTTTGATTACGGAGGTGGGGTGGTGGTGTAAGGCTGGATGGTTGGGTGGGTTTGTGAAATTAAATTTAAAAAAAAAAGAAGAAGACAGAAGGCTTGTTGCATTTACTTTGAATTACTATGCAAACTTTCTTTTTCCAATAAAATTTCAGTTTCTTCCTTTTTGAGTTGTCAACTATATTTAAAATTCTAATTATACTATTAAACACATTGTAATCAATCGGTGAATTTCATTGTTACTTCGTGGTTTCATTGTTATTCATCTGCTTTGAAATTTTGCTTTTTTTAAATCCATATGGTTCCTGTTCTGGTCGTGGCAGGCTGGGTGAGTGTTGTCGGCTTGAAACTAGTTTAACCCCACAGGCAAGTCACAAGTCTTGCCGCCTGCCCCCTTCCTTCCTATCTTGTGTTTCTTAGGTTATTTTTTCATTAATTTTGATAAGTTTATGGTTTTAAGTTAAGATTTATTGTTTTACTTTATTGATTCGTTTGTTTTGAAGGCTGTTAATTAATAGATCTGGTTTCTTTACATTAGTGTATTTCATCCACTGATAATTTTTTTTAAAAATCTTATTGGTCATTGGTGTTTCAGTGATCTTGTATCTGTTGCTTGGCTTCTACTATGCTTAATAGAACATCTTTATTATATATATATATACACACACACACACATTATTCATAAATGTAACTGTGATAAATAAGCTTTTAAATTTAAAATTTAATATACATAATTTTTTCTACTGCATTATCATTTAATTTTCAATAAATATAATAATAATAAAAAAGAAAAAAGATTTCGCCTTCAAATAAATGAGTTTAAAAAATAAAATAAATAAATAAATAAATAAAAATGGATAATAGTTTCATGGCTAAGATTCGCAGACGATTGAACTGTAAGAATAAATTTCAGAAAAATAAAACACAGAAGCCAATGTTTAAAATTGAAAAAAATTAGTTACAAAAATTTAAATTCGAAATTCAAAGAATTCTCGATGAGATGCACACCATCAGTGTCCCAACTACCTTTTTGCCATGTTTTGTAGCTCTACGATCAATAGTGTAAGTATCAGAGCGCAGACAAAAAAAACAGATACACACACACATACTTCTCTTTATTTATATAGACTAGCAGGCTACGCCCGCTTCGCTAGTCACATTTAAATGAATTTTCGCTGGCTATATTTAAATGAATTTTCGAAAGAATTGAACTAATATTTTTTTTTTACACCACATTATAGACAAAAACTAAAAAAAAAAAAAAAAAAAAAAAAAAGAAACTGAAATTGCTCCAAACCTCACTTCTGGTACCCGCTGTCTACGGCAGCTCTTTTCCCACCCGCACTGCATCAGGTCTAGGTTTCCCATGCCTACAGAAAAATCTTTCCCGGGCACTTCAATCTGGACATTTATCGACGACAGGGGGGGGGGGGGGAATCTCCTACTATTTAAGAACTATGATTTTAAAGATGACTGTATCTCAGCATCTCTTAAATGTTTTAGTTTTGAACCATGTATATAGTTAGTTTTGAACTCATGCTATTTACACTATATTACGATTTGATTCCGACCAATGTAATAAAATAAAATAAAATAAAAAGTAGATTATATATATATATATATATATATATATATATATATATATATATATATATATATATATATATATATACATACATAAACAAATAAATTTTAATAAATTTAATCCTTTTTACTATGCATATACTACAATTTTTCCCGTTAAATGCTGTAAATAAAAAAAAAAAAAAAAAATCTGGTGTGTAACAGCCACACGACTTCCATTACCCAGTACTACACACATTATAAACATTTTATATACATTTTTGATTTCAATAAGTTACAAAATTGCTTTATCCGTCAAAACAGGAAAACAATAATTACATACAAAAGCATATTTAAACGTGAGTTAAAATGGCGAGTTTGAAAAAAATCCGTACAGCTGTTTTTAAAGGAACGCCCTTGGGAGACCTAAAATTGAGCTATTTATACAGGACGCCTATCAATTTTCCTGAACTAACCAACAATATCATTCGAAAGGACATCTAATAGAGTGTTTATATAGCAAATTTGAAGAAAATCGTTAGAGCCGTTTTTGAGATACGGACTTACGGTCCCACTTCCGGTTTCCGATGTCCCACTTCCGGTTTTTCAATTTTCACCAAAATTTGGAAATTTCATCTGTACACCAGACGTATTTCAATTCTAAAGTTTCGTAGCTCTATCTTTATTAGTTTCTGAGCTATAATAGTCAGAAGATTCTCCACATACAGTCGGTAACAAAAGTGTCCGAACACTAGCAAAAATTCCTATATAAAAAAAGTACGCTTAATACAGTTTTGCTAAATAAATCCTTGTCGAATCTTATTCTTAGACTGATTAAAAACAGCATTCGACAAGGATTTATTTAACAAAACAGTATTAAGTGTACTTTTTTTATATAGGAATTTTTGCTAGTGTTCGGACAGTTTTGTTACCGACTGTACATACACACACACACTGACCAATTGCCAAAAACCACTTTTTTGGACTCAGGGGACCTTAAAACGTGTAAATCAGGTGAAAACCCGATATTGAATTTTCAGACCGAATACAATACTTCCATTACCTACGGTAGTAGGGTAATGGAAGTAATAATAATAAATAAAAGTTTCTTCTTTTAAAGGAATTAATTAAAAAATGAAAAATAAGAAGTTGTTCTACTATAAAAAAAATTGAACATAACTGTTATAAATACATTTTTAAATTTAAAACTAATTATACTTAATTTTTACTTCCATTACCCTACTACTGTAGGTAATGGAAGTATTGTATTCGGTCTGAAAATTCGATATCGGGTTTTCACCTGATTTACACGTTTTAAGCCTTTAAGGTCCCCTGAGTCCAAAAAAGTGGTTTTTGGCAATTGGTCATTGTGTATGTGGAGAATCTTCTGGCTATTATAGCTCAGAAACTAATAAAGATAGAGCTACGAAACTTTAGAATTGAAATACGTCTTGTGTACAGATGAAATTTCCAAATTTTGGTGAAAATTGAAAAACCGGAAGTGGGACATCGGAAACCGGAAGTGGGACCGTAAGCCCGTATCTCAAAAACGGCTCTAACGATTTTCTTCAAACTTGCTATATAAACACTCTATTAGATGTCCTTTCGAATGATATAGTTGGTTAGTTCAGGAAAATTGATAGGCGTCCTGTATAAATAGCTCAATTTCAGGCCTCGCAAAGGCGTTCCTTTAAAAACGGTTGTACGGATTTTTTTCAAACTCGCCATTTTAACTCACTTTTAAATATGCTTTTGTATGTAATTATTGTTTTCTGGTCAATGATTGATTTTTTGTAAAAGTTGGTATCTCAAAAACGGCTCTAACGATTTTCTCTTTAAGTCACTTTTATATTTTCTGATCACATTATCTCTCAAAAATGCATATAACACGTGCAATAGTGGGTAATGGAAGTCGTGACAAGACGTTAGATCACGCCCATCACAAATGCTCCAACTCGTTCCTTCTTCTAGTGAGCATGCGCGGGGACTTGCTCAAGTTGCTTTGCCGATCAAAATTATGAAGGTCTGATTCGCCGCCGGTGCTACCCTCTATTAGCGATTAATTTAACTAAACATTTTCACTTTCAGAAATTTTATTTTACTTTCCCTTTTAACCTTTTTTAAAATAATAAAAATCTTAGACTCAGAGTCTTTTTATTTTATATTAAATTTTATTTCCCACCAACAAAAAAAAAAAAAAAAAAAAGAAAGAAAAAGAAAGTAGGGTTTAGAAAAAGATTCAGATAAATATTTGAAAGTGCAAGAGGCTCTTCATTTATGAAAATATTCATAGATAATTAGAGAAAAAAATCAACAATATTATAAAACTTTAATAAAATAACAACAGAATTGTATGAGATATAATAATTCCAAATCAAGTTTATTGGTGTTTTATGATTGTGTTTATATTAATAATTCACATCAAATACTTTGTATGAAAGCTTTAAACTGATACAAATGATGTAGAAAATTGATTTTAAATTAAAATATGTATAATTTCCTATCCTTCGTATTATACTGCTTATTAATATTTCCAATTAATTTATAACAATAAGAAAAAATATATAAAATATTTCAGTTTTAAATTGCATTATATTATTATCAGTAAATTATAAAGAAAGTAAATTTGAGTTACTTTAAATCCTATATATTCAACTGTAAATATTATACCATATTATGCATAACACAGAAAAATTTCATAAAATTTTTCTTAACTATATTTGAAGTATTCTCATCAATATTATATCAAAAATTTATTGGAGTACTTAAAAGTAGACATATTCAAAAACTGAGGAAATGAGAGTTAATGTCACTAACAAACATTAAGAGGTTCATTTAAACTGCTTATCCTCTTCCCTTCCTCCCTGTTTGAATCAGAATGTCATAAGACAGTATAAAAAAGTTTTAACATATTTCATCTATTTCAATTTTATTTTCAGTGCTAACCTCATATATAATATATAGTTAAAGAATTTGATCCCCTTTGATAAATACTACTGTTTCGAATAAATTTCAAATTTTGATCATTTGATTATATTACTTAGAATTTTTCATTTAAAAATATACTGTAATAATTAGAATATATTAAACCCATGCCTTAAAGTAAGCCTTAAATTAATGCTTTTTGCTTATTTTACTTAAGAGCGGACAATACCTAATCTCGCCGGCAGCCTTCGCCCATGTTATTCTATGGGAAAATTTGTTCACATAATTACTCATTACCTAATGAATATTTTTCAATTCTGTTTTCACATTTAGAAAATTCATAAGCATTAAATTAGTACTTCTTTTCCAAAAATTGATTTTTTAAAATTTTAGTATTTAATTTTGCGACTAGAAAATGAGAAAAATGCATTTTGTGAAAAATCGCATTTTTGAACTCAAAATTAAAATGTAAAAATTAAAAAAAATGAATTTTTCAAAAATGAGTACTCATTTAACGGTTATGAATTTTCTGACTGCGAAAACAGAATTCAAAAATATTCATTAGGTAATGTGTAATTGTCGCAACAAATTTTCCCATAGAATAACATGGGCGAAGGCTGCCGGAGAGATTAGGTATTGTCCCCTCTTAATTATTTATTAAACAGTGGAAGGCATGACTATGAATAGAAAAGCTATAAAAAAAAAAAAAAAAAAAAAAAAAAAAAAAATTAAGACTTATATATGTAAAATATTTATAAATAATACTGACATGAAATCGAATTTATATATAGCTAAAAGCTTCTAAATTAGATTTAATAATAATAATAATTGTAAATATTTGCAGGGGAGAAGATAAACAGCTTTACTGATCCTCTTACTGTTTGTTATTGATAAAAATTAACTCTCATTTGCTCAGTTTTTAAGATACGTACTTTTAAGTACTTTGATAAATCTAATAAAATTCTTATTTAATATTAATGGGAATATCTCGAATACTTGTTAGAAAAAATCATATGTAATTTTTCAGTGTCATGCATAATATAGTATAATATTTACAGTTGAATATATAGGATTTAAATTAATTCAAATTTACTTTCTTTATAATTTACTGATAATAATATAATGCAATTTAAAACTGAAATATTTTATATATTTTTTCTTATTGTTATAAATTAATTGGAAATATTAATAAGCAGTATTATACGAAGGATAGGAAATTATACATAATTTAACTTAAAACAAATTTTCTACTTCATTTGTATCAATTTAAAGCTTTTATGCAAAGCATTTGATGTGAAAAAGTAATATAAACACAAACACAATCATAAAGCACTATTAAACTTGATTTTGAATTATTATATCTCACACACTTCTGCTATTTTATTAAGCTTTTTAAAATATTGTTGATTTTTATTTTATTATTATTATTATCTATAAATATTTTCATAAATGAAGAGCCTCCTACACTTTCAAATATTTATTAGTATATTTTTCTAAACCCTATTTATTATTATCCTTTTATTTATTTATTTATTTTTTAATTGGTGGAAAATGAAATTTGAAATAAAATAAAAGATTCTGAGTCTTAGATTTTTATTATTTTAAAAAAGGTTAAAAAGGAAAATAAAATAAAATTTCTGAAAGTGAAAATATTTAGTTAAATTAATCGCTAATAGAGGGTAGCACCGGCGGCGAATCAATATCTTACTTAGACCTTCATAATTTTGGTCAGCAAAGAAACTTGAGCAAGTCCCCGCGCATGCTCACTAGAAGAAGGAACGAGTTGGAGCATTTGTGATGGGCGCGATTTAACGTCTTGTGAAGTCGTGTGGTTGTTTCACACCAGATTTTTTTACTGCATTACGATTTTATTTTCAATAAATACAACAAATTAAAAAAAAAAAAAATCGCCTATTAATGAATGCACTGAATAAAAATAAGTTGTGTATGTGTAATAGCCGTTGCTAAGGCCGTGTTCACGATATCTCCTCGATCTGATCGATCTCCTCGCTAACTCCCCAAGCTGTTCACAACTTCTCCCCGACACGGACTTAGAGAAGAAGGACAGTTTTCCCCAACGGCAGCCTTCCCTCAAAAATGGACCCGAAATGGTCGCTATTATTCGTTCGCCGCTAGGGGTCGTATTTGTTCTTTGACTGTCCACTGCCTCCGTAGAAAACCATTGCGCGCAGACGAAATTTTAGTTTTATTTTCAGTTTTCTTTTTAATTTCTTTTTAATATTGGATTTTTTTCATAATGTCGCATTGTTACGCACCGGGTTGCACCTCCGGATATCGAAGTGTTCGAAAAAAAAACAAAGAAATAGGTGAAAAGAACCCAAGTTTATTTCGTCCACCTAATGTAAGCTATTGATTTTAATGTTTTGTTGACTGATAAAATTATTATCTTATAAATATTCTATTACTATTAAAAAAAAAAAAAAAAAAAAAAGGCTGATTTAATTGGTATGGTTCTTAGTAAAATTCTGTTTGATAGATTTTTTTTTTTTAATTAATTAAAATGTAATTTTTAGGTCACTTTGCATTAAGATTTTAAAATTTGCGTGCTAGCAGTATTCCTTTTTTCATGTTATTCGGCGAAAAAAAAAAAAACATGCGAGCTTGCAATCTTACGAATTTAAATCATGTTAAATTATAAATTACGTTTTTTTTTTTTTTTTTTTTTTTTTTTTTTTTTATAATTGCAGCTTAAAAAAAAAAAAGTATTTTAAAAATCTTGAATTGTAAACCGATGTTGGCAAGAGTTAAAAATTGGTAAAAAATGATATGAGTTCACAGTCAGTCTTTTTTCAATTCATTTCAAAATTACTGAGTTTTAAGATATTTAAAAAATAATTTAAATTTTTTTTTTTTTTTTTCTATGCCACTTTGCAGTGACATTTTAAATTAATTTTACAAACTGCCAATCTTTTAACTTCCAATTCATGTTAGATGATGAATCACGTTATATTATTATCATTATTATTACCATATTATAGAAATGTATTGTTTTTAACAAAAAAGAAATTTTTAATTGGTTTTGTCAAAAATTAAAAATAATGATTATGATGTCACAGTAAAAAAACTCCTAAATTCAGTTGAAAATTGGAGATTTTAAAGAAAAATTATATTTAATTAAATTCATCACCAGTGCCACATTCACATTTCATAATTTATAAGCTAGTGTACTTCCAGCTGAAAATTAGAGATTTTATGTAAAAATTAGAGTATTAAATTCAAGGTAAGTTGTTTTTATAAAGTTAGCTTTACACTTAATCTCCGTGTCATCTCGTCGGTGTATCGAGCTGTTCCCTAAAATAATATATATGTGATATGTATATAGATAAAATAAATAAATAAAAAAGTAAATCATGTATATTATAGCATGAGCATAGTTGTGAAAAAATAAATAGAGTCAAAGACATCCAACAAATGTCAGATAAAACTTCCTTCTTAATACGGTATACATTTCATTTGTAACCAAGTATATACATATTACATGTCTCTTGAACGTTCAAATTTTACTAACAATATTCTGATTTAAATATGCACTTAAGGTATAATTTTCTCATAATCATAAAACATCAATATAAAAAATTACGTTATTTAATCTTCATAATGTTAAATACTTCATGAACAAATGCATGACTTCCAGAAATCCGCATGTTGTAACCAATGTAACTATCAAACCGACAGTAAAAATTTTAATATGAAAAGTTCAAGATAGCGCTGATATTAACCCCTTAACGCGCGCTGTCCGCGCTGCGAGGATGCAAAATTTAAGATCCAGCAGCGAAAATTCATCCCGCTAATTTTTTAGAAAAAAAATTACCTTTATAAAATAGCAGAAAAGGCCATTTTTTTAACCTTAAAATTTAAAATTTCTTTTAGTTTAATTTAGTTTATAAATTCCAGTGGCACTATAATTTAAATGATCGGAATTGTCTTGCGCCGCAAAGGGTTAACAGTGATTCATTAGAAACTGAATATCACGAAACACAGAAAGTCAATTTTATGCAGATTACTTTCTGTTGATGATAAATTTTAAATGCATTGATGCTATAAACAAGAAATAATTGTTCATAAATAACAATAAATAAATAAAATAAAAAGGATTTTTGCCTATATTTTAAAAAAAGTAATAAAAGGTAATATACTTGTAATATAAGCTTATATTGTATCATATGTTATGTAAAATTTTGTATCTTACTTTATTAGGTACATTTTAATTTCTTAATTCAAGATTGGTTGGATGGTTGGAGGATTAAGGCCGATTGACTCCTTATGTGTCCTAGGCCTATGGGGGGAATGCCCTCCGTGGGGGTCTTTCTAAGGGGTCCTAGCCCGTATTTACGCGAGTTTCGGAGGAAACCACGGAAAACTCCGAACGGATAGGTCGATGAGCGTGACCTGGGATCGAACCCGGCACCTCCCATCTACCAGCTGTGAGCGCAGAACCGCTCGGCCGCTGGTGGGCCTCCTTAATTCAAGAAAAATTAAACTTCATTATCATGCATATTTTTTACAGAGTTGCTTATTCTCTATTTAATTTTTTCTTTTCTTTTTTAATTATTTTCCAAGCATACGTATTTGTATTTTTCCTCATTTTTTATGCATTACAGTATCAAAATCTCGTTTCATAAATGCTAATTTTCACAAAATTCCAAAATACACATAATTTTTGTTCCAATTTGTGTAGATTTCTGGGAATCTCCTGCATACACATTAAATTTAAAATTAAAATTAAAAAAATAAAATCCATTTACGTATTAATGTAACTGAATTCGGCTTTTGGGATAGGTTTTACCAAATATTGTTACTATTCTTTCTAAATCTAATTTCTTTGAATCCCTAAAATCATCAAATTTTGCAACCTGCTTTCTGCACTGCAAGTTCTGAGGTAGTTTTTCACTATTCTAACATTTATAAATTGAACCGACGGATGTTTCAGTCGTTGGCTGAATTATTTCATAATTATTAATATATTTTATAGTTGTTTGGTTGGTTGGGTATTAACGTTGCACTAGTGCTGTTCAATAGACAATTGGCGGACACACCCTATCCCTAAGGATGGCCCGGAAGCATGCCATCACAATTTTGATCTTCCACGGAGGGGATAATATTCTTTTATGTAAAAAAAAAAAAAGGCTGAATGAAAAATTGCAATATGACTTTTGAAGATAATAAAATATAAACATTCATGAGAGGCTGAAATGATAAAATAGAGCAAGAATATTTTTTACTGTTTCCGAAATTTTTGATTTTTATACAAACAAGCATTAAAAATCGGTAAAAGTTGTATTGTTCCTCGATTGCCTTTTTTTTTTCTTTTCTTTTGTTCCCTGAATCTCTAGCAAAAAGTAATTAAAAGTAAATTTTAAAAAGAAAAATACATTTTTAATTTGTTGGTGATGCAGAGTGTCGCGACGTAAAATAAATTTAACAATTTTAAATTCATATAATTATTAAAACGACTTTTAATTACACGGAAATATTTTAACGATTTGAATTTGACAGATATTAAACAAATTATCGTTATGAAATTTCACAAATAATTAAAAGAATTTTCTCTTTAGAAATAGAATGCAAAAAACAAATCTTATTTAAAGGTCTCAATTATTTTACTTATTTCATTTCTCATTGTTAAAGCTGTCTTTAAGTTCTAAAGCAAAAGCAACACATTTTCATCTTATTTTTTAGATATTTCCTTTCCAACGCCTTTGTAAAAAAATCATAATAAATTTTTTAATTTTGTCTTTTTTACATACTTCGCAATTTTTTTTTTTTTTTTTTTTTTTGTTTAATTGGAAATGCTGGAATAAATTCTGATTTTTAAAATACATTCATTGTTTTAAATTATGAAAATTCATATTTTCATATTTATTTTTTAAATATCATATATTTATGTTTTCATTATACTATTTCGTCTATTTTTTTTTTTTTCTTTTTTTTTTCGGGGTGGGGGGAGAGAGCGAATTCTTTATATTTATAGATATATTTACATACTAGCAGGCAACGCCCATTTTTAAATGAATCACTATAATGAATTCTCAAAATTGCATTAATTTTTATCACGTGAAAAAAAAGAGAAACAAAATCTGATTAGGAAAAATGTCGCACCGGGTTCTCACTGCCTTCGGAAAAAATTCCCAATCTAACTCTTATTTCTATTATTTTTCCCCTTCGCCCCCCCTCCCGTCTATCCCAATAATTTTACAAATTCGAAAATATCCGCAATCGATTTGTAAGTATCAAAAACCTCTAAGAACCAGTTTTGAACGATCTATCTCTATTTTTGTTTTTTTGCCCCACCACTCCCCCCTTCCCGCCCCTCCCAATAATTTTAAAATTTCGAAAATATCCGCAATTGATTTGTAAGTATCGAAAACCTCTATAAACCAACTTTGAACGATTTAACTCTATTTTTATTTTTTTGCACCCCCCCTCTCCCCTCCCCCTTCTAGCCCCTCCTAATAACTTTACACTTTCGAAAATATCCCCATTCGACTTGCAGGCCTCTAAAACCTATCTGTACCAATTCTGAACGGCCTAACGGTATTTCTATTTGTCTATTTGCCCGCCCTTACCGCCCCACCCCCTACCCGTCCCTCCTAATAATTTTACAAATTCGAAAATGTCCCCAATCGATATGTAAATATCGAAAACATCTATATACCAATTTTGAACGATTTAACTCTATTTTTATTTTTTTGCACCCCCCCCCCTCTCCCCTCCCCCTTCTAGCCCCTCCTAATAACTTTACATAATCGAAAATATCCCCATTCGACTTGCAAGCCTTTAAAACCTGTCTGTACCAATTTTGAACGGCCTAACTGTATTTCTATTTGTTTTTGCCCATAGCCCCCTTTACGGCCCCACCACCTTACCGCCCCTCATAATAATTTTACAAATTCGAAAATATCCGCAATTGATTTGTAAGTATCGAAAACCTGTATAAACCAATTTTAAACGATCTAACTCTTTTTTTATTTGTTTGCCTCCCCCTCTCTCCACCCCCCCCTTCTCGCCCCTCCTAACAACTTTACACTTTCGAAAATATCCCCATTCGACTTGCAGGCCTCTTAAACCTATCTGTACCAATTTTGAACGGCCTAACTGTATTTCTATTTGTTTTTGCCCCATAGCCCCCCCTTACCACCCCACCCCCCTTATCGCCCCTCCTAATAATTTTACAAATTCAAAAATATCCACAATCGATTTGTAAGTATCGAAAACCTCTATGTACCAATTTTGAACGATCTGACATTATTTTTATTTTTTTGTCCCCCCCCCCACCCCTCCCCCCTTCTTTCCCCACCTAATAACTTTACACAATCGAAAATATCCCCATTCGTCTTGCAGGCCTTTAAAACCTATCTGTACCAATTTTGAACGGCCTAACTGTATTTCTATTTGTTTTTGCTCCATAGCCCCCCCCCCCCCCCCCACGTTGCTGCCCCACCTGGGGGCTGAATTTCTAAAATTCCAGAAATTGGTTTTTAGATAGTTGCATTAGCTATATTTTAGAGCAAAAATTTCACGTATATCTATTTTTTTTTTGTTTGAGATATATAGGATTATGCGAAATCACGTTTTGCCCCCCCCCGCCCCCCTTGGGGACCGAATTAAAAAAATTCCTTAAACCGATTTTTAAATATTTGTATTAGCTATATTTTAAAGTAAAAATTTCACGTATATCTGTTTTTTTGTTTGAGTTATATAGAATTATGTGAAATCACGTTTAACGCATGTGAAATCACGTTTCGCCCCCTCCCCCTCCCCCTTGGGGACCGAATTTCAAAAATTCCAGAAATCGATTTTTAGACATTTGTATTAGCTATATTTTAACGCAAAAATTTTACGGATATATGTTTTTTTGTTCGAGATATTTAACATTATTTCATTTAATTCTCGCGTTAAAGCGCTCTTTCAAGTCTGAAGTGGAAAGGCATTCGATGCGAGCGCCATCTTCTAAAAGCGACCAAAATGGGACCATTCTGATAACACAGCGTGAGCGATCCATAGTGTACATCCATGCTCCCCGATCAGAAAAATAAGCTGTTCAGGACTTCTGACCAAGGAGATCAGCAACTCCCCAATCTCCCCGGAAATTTTCTTCGGGGAGAAAATTGAAAGCGTGGCAACCGCATGGCAACAGACGTAAACAAATACTGGATACTATCATATCATTATGCGCAGTGTCTACGCTGCCGGCTGCCAGCCGTAAACGTAGTCTTCCAGGATAGCCTGCCGGCTGGTTTGTTTATGTTTTGTACGTCCGTCTTGTTGGCGAATAATATTCTGGCGATGTTGGCTTGGCGTGAATTTGCTCTGTTTTTTGCTTTCCCCCTCCCCCTATCCCGTTTCCCGCGCTTATGCCATTTGGTTTGGATTTTAAGTAAGGTAAGTGATTGAATTTTTCTCTAGCAATTATTTATTATAAATTAATAATATGATTTTCTTTTTCTGTAATGTACAAATTCGGTTTATTTTGAATGTACTTAAATTTTCTTGCGTTTCGTTTTGAAAATAAATTAATATTTGTTTTTTTTTTTTAATCTGCATGTGGTTGTTGATTTTTGAATTATTGTTTGAGCATTTTAGTTAGATTCTTTTCCTTAATAGTTTTTTCTTTATTATTATTATTATTGTATAACTTATTACATATGTTTGATAATGTAAATGTTTTTAAAATAGTTTTAAATAAACCGGGTGGCTGTCTTGTCTTTTGAAATATACCGGCTGGGTAGCTTTTTTTCCTTCTAGTAGTTTATATTTAAAAAATATTTTTTGTTCCATATTAATTTTATTCATAATAATTAGATAAGAATCTTATATCTTATTTTAATTAGTAATGTGTACTAAGTAATTTAATTGTTGAATCCAGCCGGCCGGACGCATAAAAGCATGATATGTTTTATTCATGATGGTTTGGAATAATTCCGCTGTCTGTTTCTCGTTATTTGCATTTAAATAAATTAATAATGTGTTCATTTTCTTAGTAAATAATTATTTGTATGTTCGATAATTTGTTAGATGCTAGGTTTGAAATAAACCGGCCGGTTCGGTTATGTATACTCTTATTTCTGATTTGCATGCAGGATATTTTTTTTTATATACAAGATTTTGTTCATTTCACTTAAAATGTGTTTATGTATTTGTTTCTCATGCTTCTACATAGTATTTCTGTGCAGTTTTATTTAAATTTGTTCTTGTCCGTTACCAATTAGTTCCTATTTGCTAAATAATATGTGTTAAATTTTACATGCAAACATCCTCAAAGCAGAATATGTCACAGTTTCGAACGTATGTTGCAGAACAAACAGCTTTACTGCATAACAATTGCAGATATTTAGAAATTAGGTAGAAAAAAAAATTTGTCTTATAGCCTTAAGAGTGGACATTTATTAAAAATCTAGTATTAATCACTGAAACAATTTCTCAAAAATATTTCTAAAGTTGTTAGTTGATTGCATGGAGAATTTTCTATTCAGCCTTGGTTTATTTATTCTTTTTTTTCAACAAAAATACCTTTGAATGCTATTTTACTATTATTGTTTTCTTATTATATACACATATATATTATAGCACATCAAATTCTAAGATTTGTATTTTTATGAGTGTGTCAATAATATATTGTCAAAGTAAATTTGTAAAATGCATGTGTGTCCTGTGGAACATGTTGATTATCTGAAAATTTGTTGCAAAACATTTAAAAGTATTCTGCTTTAGAGGCAAACATAATCCTATTGTGCTTCACTTTTTAACACAGTCAACACAACTCCTATCATAGTTTCTTGAGGATCTTTTTGGAATATACAATCAATATTTGCACAAAAATTATATATGTTCATATTTGAAACAGTGCGCTTGATGGATAGAAAGTGCCTGGTTCAATCTTAAATAGGTCATGCTCATTGGCCTAGTCGTGTGGAGTTTTCCATGTTTGGGGGTAAAAACAAGCTAGGACTTCTTAGAAACACTTTTGCTTTTCATAGCAAAAATAAAATAAGGTATAATATGGATATCTCTATATTCATTTGAAATAGCCAAATAACTTATATTTTCATGACATGTTTTCATAGACTTCAGGCTAAAACAACCAAAAAAGAAATATAGAGATTCTTCGTTTCATAAAAATAAAAAAAGCAACTGTCAGAAGCTAAAAAATTCCTTTTTCTTTTTTTTTTCCCTTTTTAAGTACTAAAAATAAATGTGAGTGTTACATGTAATGTGTCTTTATCTTTATTTTACATTCATAATCTGTGAAAATACAATTAGGAAAAAAAAAAAATGCATATGTTCACTTTGAGATTTTACATATTCAGAAAAATGTGAAATATTTTCTGCTTGTGAACTTTTATGATTTGTATTATTTCACATTCAAAATTTGGACTCTAAAATATATTTTATCTTTATATATTTTTATCTTTCTAGTTTAAACTTGATGATTATGAACTTTTCATGAAAATCCCTGCATGTGTCAATTTTTGTATTTCATGCCAGTTGGATTGCATCTTCAGATATAAATTTTATTTTCTGTCTGTTGATGCAATCTTGCTAGCAAATCAAGTATTGCATTATATGGTGGAGCTGGATTGGATGATGAATCAATATTCTGTACCCCAGAAAGTCAATCAGCTTAAATAAAAATCTAGGCAGGCAGTGTAAGAAGCCAGAGATAGTAGATGAAGTAAAAGTATTTCATATACATCCTGTAAATCAAGATACCAAGAGAGTGACCGTAAATAGTAAGTTGCAAAGTTAGAAAAGTAATATTCTTTATTTTAAAAATACACAATAAAAATTCATTCTCTCTCTCTAACATAATCCATTTTAAATGTATATTTATGTATTTATTTCATCAGTTTAATAAAACTCACTACGAAGGCTTGTATAAACAATTTATCAATTTTATATACATAACTCCAAAAGATTTCTAGAGGTGTATTATAAGAGTCTCTCTTTGCTATATTACTTATGAAGAGAGCATTCATGAACAAAACAATTAATTTAATATTTATTTTACATTTACAGTTTGAACTCTTTCATCTTAATGCATTTATGTTTTATAGTTTAAGGATATGAACTTTACATGAAAATTCCTGCACATGTGAATTTTTATATTTCATGCCAGTTGGATTACATCTTCAGGCATAAAATTTATTTTTCTGTCTATTGATGTAATCTTGCTAGCAAATCAAGTATTGCATTATATGGTGGAGCTGGATTGGATGATGAATCAACATTTGGTATTGAAAAAATCAGTCTGCTTAAATAAAAATGTGAGCAGACAGTGTAAGAAGATGATGAAGCAGAAGCACACCTCATATGTCCCATAAATGAAAATACCAAGAGAATAACCTTAAATGGTAAGTGGCAAATTTGGAGAAATAAAATTTTTTTAATTTAAAATAGCACAATTAAAATTAATTCATTTTATCCCTCTCTCTTTCTAATATATATATATATATAACTAAGTTTTCAAAAGTTAATCTAAAGCAAATTTAGTGCACTTTTACGAAAACAACTTTCAGCAAAGAAATCATTCACATTGATTATATGCTTCATAAATTAACATGCAAACACAATCCATTTGTTCTCCAATTATTAACATAGTTATAGCACAACTGTTATCACAACATTGTTTGCTAAGGGTCATTTTAGAATACATTCAAATCTCGTTAACATGAGTCAAAAGAAATTTCATGCTATCAGTAACTAATCTTCATTTTCACGAGGATTGTGGAAGCGGTTCATGTTAAAAGTAATTCAGATTAACAAGGTTCAACTGTATATTATACAGGGTTGGCAGGTTTCTGATGCGTGACAGTTTTTGAAAGTTAAAGCCGTCATGTCAAAAACCTATATTTATAATTTAATTGTCATATAAAAACTTAATTTAACAAAGTATAGTTTATAAAGATTTTTTGAAAAGTAAATAGATCGATGTTCTTTGAAAAACACATTGTTACAACATTTTGATTAATATAAAAAACGAAACTTTACGCTTTTAAAATTTTATTATGAATTATTTCTATGTTCATTCAAAATATGCTGTGATACTTTTATATATTACGAAATTTATTTATAACTATGCTTAATATAGTATATGTTAAACTTAGTTATGTGATACTTTAAAAATATAGTTGTTTTTAATAAGATATTGTTTATGAGTATGTTTTAAAAGATAAACATATTAATGTTTTTGGAGAAACATTATTATAACATTTTGATTAATATAAAAACAAAATTTTAGGCTTCTAAAAATTAATGATTTATAAATCATTGATAGATCATTTTGATTGATAAATCATTTTATTTGCAATACAACATTATATATTTCAATTTTTTTAGTATTATGTATTTAACCAGTAAAATAAAAATGCAAGGCCTAATATTTTGTATTTAAATATTTTATAGAGAAATATATCTTGTTCTTCTTTTAATGACTGTTGATATTGCAAGTTTTTAAGAAAAAAGAATAATTCTGAATGTTAAACGAGCTTGAATTGCATCTGAAATTCTTATAATTATTGCGAGACAAGAGAAATATGAATGCTTTCTGGACGTGTATAAATTGTTATAAATTTAATATTTACTCGTACAGATTTTTAAAAAATTTATTAGTCTAAGCTGTAGGGCCCACCAGCAGCCAAGCAGTTTGACGCTCAAAGCTGGTAAACGTGAGGTGCCGGGTTCGATCCCAGGGTGCACTCGTCGGCCTAGCCGTTCAGAGTTTTTCGTGGTTTTCTCCAAAACTTGTATAAATACTGGCTAGGACCCTTTAGAAAGACCCCCATGGAGGGCACTCCCTTTTAGGCCTAAGATCCTAGAGTAGTCAATCAGCCTTACTCCCAAACACCAATAGTCCAAGCAATAAACAGGTACAAATATTTATACAATCAATAATAACAATAAATAGATAAAAAATTATTAATAAATAAGTGTAATAAATATAGATTATAAATATAATTATTTTCAAATCCATATTAATTTACTGCCTACACATGTTTTACTGAAAGAAAAAAAAACCCAGTATTCCTGTGTTTTCATGGCTTATGTGAAAAAATTCATAAGTAACTTTGGAATTTCAGAATTTCCTAAATATTAATATAAATAAACATACAAAATATGTGTATGCATACTTTGTACATATTTCTTAGGTCATAAAACAGCATATCTACCTAAATTTTAATTATCTACAAATTGTTTTAAGATTTTTTAATTTATAAACTGCATAATATTTAGATATTCACTTGTATATGGCAACTAATTCCTACTTCTAACCAGATTCTAGCTCATTTAAAGATTTTCATTTTGAAAATGCAGGTTTGTGACGGTAAGAGGTTTCTGACGGTTTAAACCCTTGTCATGTCAAAAACCCAACCCTGATATTATATATGACCAATATTTACCTAAAAATTGATTTATATATATTCCTGTCTGAAACATAATCCATTTTTAATGTAGATTTTTAAATATTTATTTATTTTGTTATTTAATAATCCTCAATAAGAAGACTTAAAAAACTTTATTAATTTTGTATATTTCCTCCTGCTAGAACCCAAAGAATTACTAAAAAAAAATCAAGTAGAAATATGAATGTTAGATATCATGTTACTTTGCTGTTATGTCTAATATACAATTAATAATTTATTTTTATTATTGCACATGTTCACTCCTTGTTCTGAGATAATTTTTTACAGAGATATATGAATATATATAGAAAAGGGTTGTGTAATTGTTTTGTTTGTAGATGAATATGAATTTTGAAAAAAAAAAAAGTTCTCCATTTGTGAATTTTCATTCCAGTTCGATTACATTTTTCAGGCATAAAATTAATTTTCTGTCTGTATGCAAGCTTGCTAGCACTTTAAATATAACATTATATGAGACAGATGGATTGAATGAATCAACAATGCTTGTTATCTTAAAAATCTAATCAATTGAAATAAAAATATGTATGTTGAGGGCAGACAGTGTGTGAAGACAAAGATGGTACATGATGTAGATGCATTTATCATTGCATATTCATTAGCCCATAGGTATAAAAATACTAATAAAATGACCTTAAATTAGATGGTAAGTGACAAATTAAAAAAAAAAAAATAGCTGGACTGACTGAAGAAGACTTGTATCCTTAATTTATTGTGTTTTACCCTACATCATTTAACTTTAAAATTAATTGTAATTTTATCCCTGAAATAAAATACTTTCAAAATTCAAGTTCAGTTTTTATTAAAATAAATAATTAAAAAGTATCTGCTTTAAATCAAGGACTATTAAGGCAATATGTTCTTTATCCTTAATTTGAAATATTTTTTAAAGGACTGTGTTTGTACTTGAGTTATAAATCAATAAATGGTGTACGCTACTGGAAAATTCAAAGCTTTTTTTTTTTTACTTTTACTTTTAGTAGTAATTTCTGTCTATGGATGGCAGTACCAACCATTTGTTTAGCTTAGGGACCTTGGATGGGGGGGGGGGGGGGGGGGAATCTTATTTCCTTTTGTAAATGAAGCTTGTTATATTCTTAACTTTTATTGTTCACATCTAACTTTTTTTTCCTCCGTAAATTGCAATGATAAATTAAAAATATTTTAAAATTTGAAGATGAATTATTATTTAAAATATGCAAAATAAAAGAAATGTAAAATAAAAGTCAAGGTTTAGTGCTTATTTGTAAGCATAGAGGGCGACACTAGACAATTTTCTTTTGATATTCTTCCACAAATTCATTTTTGTATTTAAAATTTTTATTTATTAGTACAGTCGGTAACAAAAGTCTCCGAACACTAGCAAAAATTCCTATCTGAAAAAAGTATACTTAATACAATTTTGTCAAATAAATCCTTGTTGAATCCTGTTTTTAGACTAACTAAGAACAAGATTCGACAAGGATTTATTTAACAAAACTGTATTAAGTGTACTTTTTTTATAAAGGAATTTTTGTTAGTGTTCGGAGACTTTTGTTACCGACTGTAATAATAAAATCACTTCGGACTATTCATTTTTCTTAAATCAAAACATAATAATACGTCGTAATGGTTAAATTATTTAAAAAAACGAACTAGGTTTTGTTTTAGATGGTGTTAGGATTGAGGACAATTGACTGCACTGGAATCCTAGGCCTGGAAGGAGTGCTCTACACTGGTTTCTTTCTAAGGGGCTCTAGCCCGTATTTACGCAAGTTTCAGTGAAAACCGCGGTAAACTCTGTACGCCTCAGCCGACGAGCGTGACCTGGGATCGAACCTGGCATCTCACATCTACCAAGTTTTTGACGTTTAAAACTAGGTTTTAAAAGCTTGAAACAACTTTAATTAGGTGTGTGTATTTGGTAATAAAGACCAACTGACTATACGAAGGTCCTAGTTCTAGGACTATTAGGGTTATTCTAAATTGTTCATTGTAGTTACGCATGTTTCGGAGAAAGTGACAAAAAACTTAGGACGACTAGGTCTAAGATCGAACCAGGTTCCCCCCCCCCCCTTCCTGCTTCTACAGCAGAATCTGTCAACCACTCGTGAAGCCATCTTAAATTAAAATTTCATTTTAAAATGTTGAAAATTGCATAGTTGTTAAGCATAATACAGAAATACCTCACAATTTTAGTTAAATGCTAATAATTCATAAAAAATGAAAAAAAAAAAAGGGTTGAATAAGGAAAATGTAAAACACCAAAATTCTTCAAAAAGTTTTGCTTTAAAAATATCACAAGTAAATAAAACAAGATGGTGCTTTGCATTTTTTATCAGTTTTATTATAATGCTTTTATTACTGACTTCCTAAAAATTTTCGACTTCCGGTTTACAACGGATTTACATATTTTGATAGGTCTAGAACACGATTTGGCTATTTTTAGAAAATGTTTGTCTGTCTTTGTGTGTGTGTCTGTGAGACAAAAATTTTATGGCAAGTGTATCTCCAGAACTACAGTTCAGAATTATATATAAATTTATAAGTAAATGCATGTTCACCTAAATTAGTGTCTATCAACTTTTGGTGTCAATTGTTCGACAGGTGGCGCTGCTATACAGAAATTTCCGCAATTTAAGAGGATACTATATCTTAGACTCTATTACGTGTAACCAATCAAATCTTGATGTGTGAGAAGGCCATTATGAGACATTATGCTGACTTAATTTGAATGCTTATAGGCCACCAGGTGACGCTGTTATACAGCGATTTCCGAAGTTTAAGGGAAGGCTGTATCAGAAACTACTGCCCATAACTCCATATAAATTCGTATGTAGATGCACTTTGACATAAATTAGTGCCTATCAACTTTTGGTGTCAACTTCTCAGCAGGTAGAGCTGCTATACAGCGATTTCTGTAATTAAAAGGGAAGCTATATCTCAGGTTCTTCTGCGTATAATCAATCAAAACTTGATACGTGACAAGACCATTATGAAACATTATGCTGATTCAATTTGAATATTTATCGGCTAACAGGTGGCGCTGCTATACAGCAGTTTCCGCAGTTTAAGGGAAGGCTGTATGCTGTATCTCAGTAACTACTGCCCATAATTCCATATAAATTCGTATGTAGATGCACTTTGACATAAATTAGTGCCTATCAACTTTTGATGGCAACCGCTCAACAGGTGGCGCTGCCTCAAACGATTTCCGCACTTTAAGGGAAGGCTATATTTCAGGTTCTATTTCGCGTATCACCAAACTATATGGGAGAAGGCCATTATGAGTCATTTTGCTGATTCAATATGGATGCTTATAGCCCAATAGATGGCGCTTCTATACTACAAATTTCATCGATAACGGGAAGGCTATATCTCAACTTCTATGGAATATAACTGTACGAAACTTGATATGTGAGATAACCATTATAAAAACGTATATTTTACGATTTTATTTATAGACAAACTGTCTGTCTTTGGATATTTCGTATTAGTTTTCACTAAGATGAAGAGCATTTGCATTCACCATGTTAGATAATTTTAATAAATCATTTGCACTTAGTGAATTTGTATAGGAAAATATAGAATAAAGTTTTGTGGTGGCCACAACATACTAGTTTTTTTTTTTTTTTTTTTTTTTTTCAATTATTTTAATTAAAAGTAGATACAGATTTTTTTTCTCTTTAATTAAAAAGAATTTTCCAACTATCCATTTTAATATTAATTTTTAAAATTAAAATTATTTTAAAGTTTTTTTTTTTTTTTTGTGTGTGTGTGTGTGTGTTTGGCAAACAAAATGTAAGTAAAATTTATCATTTTTACATGCCAGAAATGAATCTTTGTTTAGGTAATAACAAGACTACCTACAATGATGGGAACATTGCAATTTTTGATGCATGTATATTAATTTTAAAGCAGTTTTTTCATCCTTTTACCCGTTAAATGGTAGATTTTTTTTTTTAAATAAATTTGAATTTGTGTTTTTTATTTTATTATTATTATTATTATTATTATTATTTTTTTTTTTGCACATTTTGAAGTTCCTTGAGTCGGAAAATCAGATTTTTAGCGTTTGTTCTGTGTGTGTATCTGTTTATTATCAGCATAACTTAAGAACACATAAAGTCTAGCTCAGTATTTTGAATCTGTATCATACGAGGATGCTGTTTGAAATTTTTTGTTGAAACAAAAAAAAAAAAAAAAAAAAAAAAAAGGGGGGGGGGGGGTCCTGCACAGTTACCTCCAAGATAATTCATATTCATCACGTCTGTGGATGTAATACCTTGTAAATACTGTTTAACATCTTTAGACTGCATGAAACAAAAATAAATGAAAATAATAGCATGTTTCGCATAAATTTCAGTTAGTCATTCATCATCATAATTATTTTACAGAGTCTCACAAAGTAATTCGGAGATATTTCGCATGGAAATTGCTCGAAGTACATTTCAAGTAATGCTATATGTTTTCCATGCTATACTAAATTTAAACTACATGATTTATATATAATTTATAGACAATAGACAGAGCTACTCAAAATTAAGCGAAAACATTCTTTTCTGTTGAATATAATTGATGGAATTGCTATGCTTTACTATGTTTCACCGAATCTAGCTGCTTATATACATATGGTTAACGAAATATTATTTGAAATCCAATTTTCGAAATTGCGCAGCAACAGTATACCCCTTATTTCTCACTTTATCCTCTTAGAAGGGTCCGCCTAGTGATGAAATGCTCTGGCTTTCGTGCTGGCTTCCAATTCCATTAAAGACTTGGATGCTTGTACTGGTTCGGTATCCAGCTTGTATGAAGTGATATGCATTCAGTCGAATCAACATGGTTTTCTATAATAGCCAAATTTATCGCATGCCAAATTTAGGTCTTTATATATTATAAAAGTTGAGATATTGCTTTTCCGTAAATGGGGTTAAATTGCTCGATACCAGCGCCACATGTTAGGCAATATGCACCCAAACGAAATCAACATAGTTTCTCTTCCTTGCTATCATGCGTGTCATGTTTTCTTCTTTCATTAAACACTATAGAAACTGAGCTCTAGCCTCTTATTGAATGAGAGAAATTGCAGCATGGCAGCATACCTGTTGGACGATATACCCCATAAGCTACTTTCTGTTACCATGCATTACTATAAAGACAAATTTTTGCAATTTAAGATCAAAGATAGAATGTACTGTATTTAACATTTTTATTGTACTTTAAAAACATTTCAAAATGGTTTTCGAAACACTTTTATTTAAATTGCACTTCTGTATGAAAAGAGCTACTGCCCCTTCAACACCGTTTGGTTGTTGCAGCTACATTCCTAAGCATTTAAGACTGTTATTTATTTATTTTTTTAATTTACTTCAAATTATTCAGAAAAATGTCGGCCATCCTGTTTTATTAAACTTGTTTGACTAATTTTGATTAGCCCTGTATATCGTCCACCAGATTTTATGTACCGAACACTGTAATTAAAACTAACACCATGAGAAAGAGAGAGAAAAGAGGGACATAACTTGAAATGCTCTTCTTTCCACTTACAAATATAACACAAATCTTTCAGAGCTCTTTTGCATGCCTTTGTAAATTAAAGATAAATATCAAAATAATTGTATGTGAAACATGGTTTTGTTCATTTAAGAAATATATGTCAATTTTGTTTTGTGTAGTGCTGCCAAACATATAAAGCTGCTGCTGCTACAAGAAATTTCATCCATAGACAATGTATGGCTCCCCCCTTCCCCTTTTTTTTTTTCGGCAATCATATTACATATTGCAATATATTTAATATAAATAAAAAAATACTTATACTGCACATAAAAACTGCTGTTTTTTTTTTTTTAAGTTTTTTGCGATAGAACATAGAACCTAAACCATAAAAAAATGGCGCCCGGTAGAAATAGCACCTGCAATTTGGCAACATACGCTAAAATTAAACAAGAACGAAAACTCATGCGTTTCGCATAGATTACTAATGCTTTCCAGTTATACGTACTCGTTGCATTGTTTAACGTTCAATGTGCTTTTTCCCTACGTGATCACACAATGGACAGATAGATAGAATAAATAAATTTATGATCCCTCTTAAGCATTGTTGAAAAGTGTTAACAACACTTAACACAAACAGAAGTATATATAGTTCCAGCAATTTCCAATTTTAACCCGTAATGTATCTGAATATTTGAGTGTAGGCCTGTAAATCTGAGCGCTAAACATACCATTCTATATAAAACATTTTTTCCCCTATGTGAATAATAAATGCCAATTTCACTATGATTTGTGTGGTACGAACTTATTTAAATATGATTTATAAAAATACTTCTCATAGAACGCAATGCATTGGGATTATTTTGGGAATCCCTGTGCACAAGCTAATTGTGATATTCATATTATTTTAAATGGGGAACACGCCACAGTAAACTTGAATAACATATCATTTTGTTGAAATTCTGAAAATATTGACAGGTGCTAGAGCTTGCACAGACAGGCAAAACGACAGACAGACTAATTAAAATCATAATCACTCTTAAACATCGTTAAAAGGCTTCATAAAAACGAAAATGCAATTATAGCCCTTAATGTATCTAAATATTTTTGCGTGTCCCTATAAATCTTAATGCTAATCATACTACATTTTATGGAAAACATTTTTTTATGCGTGTGAATTATAAATGTCAATTATGCAGCATAAAGTTATTTAAATATTTGACACAAAAATGCTCTTCATAGAGCACATTCCATTGGCATTTTTTGGGTTCCATGTACACATACATATTGTGCTATTTATACCATTTTAAAATAACATGTCAATGAAAACTTTAAAAAAAATATCATTTTGAAGAAATTCTGAAAACATTTACGGATACTAGAGACGAACAGAACGATAAACTATTTCAAATTTTAATCACTCTAGAACATACACTTAGCCCAGCGTTCCTTCCACTGTTAAGAAGTGTTAAAAACACTTTATACAACTATAAATACAGATCAAGCAATTTCCAGTCATGGATATTAATGTACTAGAATATTTTTGTATTGCCTATAATCTTAATGCTAATCATACTACATTATGCAGAACACATTTTTTATACATATAAATAATTATTATCAATTTTATTCTGATTTGCACAAAATAACTATATTAAAATATTATTATAGGAATACCTCTCAGAGAATGCAGTGCTTTGAAATTATTTTGGGTATCCTATAAGGAAGGGCATGTTTACAAACAAAAGCTCCGTCAGTCAATCTTTGCCACTCTCGAGTGGCAAAAGATCGACCTGGATTGGTGGAAATACCAGACAGCTGTTTCGGTAGCATATAGCATACCGTCTTCAGCGTATAGATAGAGAGAGAAGTGCTCGTATACAGTCGGCAGCAAAAGTATCGGAGCACAGGCAATAATCCCTGTCTAAAAAAAGTACACTTAATACTACTTTGTTAAACAAATCCTTGTCCAGTCATGTTCTTAGTCAGTCTAAGAACATTATTCGACAAGGATTTATTTAACAAAACAGTTTTAAGTGTACTTTTTCGACATCGGGATTATTGGCTAGTGTTCGGATGCTTTTGCTGCCGACTGTATATCGGAGACGAATCGAATTCTGATTATCCAACAGAATTACATGGAATGTTGTGTTTTGACCAATAGGAATTTTGGAAACACAAGTTGTGAAAAATTCAGAAGAAATTAAAAGAATGTGGACTGAATGCAAAATTTCTAACAATCAGACACATGCGGTACAGCGAAATCACAATTGACAATATATTTAAAGTTTTTATAGATGCAAAAAGCTTCAATGAAATCGAGTTCTTGAGCGGATTTAGGTCTGCAAATTGTTTTAATTGAATCAAATTTAAAATTATGGTTTTTCTCCTAACAGTGCATAGAAATAACCGATTTATTAGTTTCCGGCTTACGAATGTAACTAATATGTTGACCAATACATAAGAAATGACCAATGTATGTTAAACTATATATAGACACGAAATACTATAGATGCCCCAAGAATTATACATGGTCTGTTCAAAAAGTATCCGACCTTTGACCAGAAAAATATCTTAGTTACTTTGCGGGATTGGGATCCTAATCCCCTTCAAAGTAGGTCCCTTGCGCCTCCACACACTTAGTGCAGCGTTGGTGTCTAACTCCGTCGTCGCATTCTGCATTATCGTATCTCTACTCTGAAAACGGGGTCCTTTCAATGACATTTTCAATTTCGGGAACAACCAGAAGTCGCAAGGAGCCATGACTGGGGAGTAGGGAGGTTGGCGGACGACTAGAATTCCATGCTTCGCCAAGAATATTTGAGTCAGGTGTGATGAATGTGATGGCACATTGTTATGATGACACTGCCAGTTTTACGCAATCCGTGGGTCTGGTCTTTGGCGCTGAACTGCATCACGGAGTCAGCAAAGAACTTCACCTCATCTGCAGGGCCCGACTTAGACTACCTGCAGCCCCGGGGCAAGCCTATTCTGGGGGGCCCCCTTGCAGTGGCATAAGAGGTCTTTAGGTTGCAGAATTTCTGTATTCGCCTGTAGGGGGGGCCCTTCCAGAAGGGGGGCCCAGGGCATTTGCCCCGTATGCCCTGCCGTAAGTCGGGGCCTGCTCATCTGTCTGATTGTTGGAAATTTCACATTTAGTTCACATTTTCTTAATTTCTTCTACATTTTCCACTACTTGTGTTTCCCAAATTCCTATTGGTCAATCCTCCACATTCCACGTAATTCTATTGGTTGATCAGAACTCGATTGCTTTCCTGTATATATGAGAACTTCTCATTTCTTCAACTAAATGTTACCGAAACAATTGTCTGCTTTCCAATTTTTCCTTTTGGCGTTCAAGACGTTGAACATTTCCTTGGTTTTAACAATAGAGGTATTTACCCCATTTTCAGTAGGGAATGTCTTCTAGTTAACTGTAATAACGTACATCAATTTTAAGAAATTACATAGGTATTTATGGTAGTCAGAGGACGGATAGGAAAACTGACAGACGAAGTCATAAACACTTTTTATTTATGTTGAAAAATGGTTAAAAGAAAGATGGGCTATACCAACGATCGACAAATCAACTACTAAATAGGAAACGAGGAAATGAAGGTTGAAAATGAGTGACTTTAATATCGCAAAAGAACTGCAAAATGGTAATTGGCGACAATCTGGGATTCATCCCCTGTGCGTTGTTTCTGAACAGAACATGCAATCATAATTTTGATTCCAATAAGGAAAGCGCAGCTGACGTCACGCTCAGAGCAAAACACTCTACTCAGGTTAAGACTATTATATAACAGGCTGAATCATTCGCCGCCATTCGTATGTCATGTCCGTCATTGCTAAACTTAAGATTACTATATAATAGTCTTATATAGTCTCATATAATAATCTTATATGGTAATTAGTCACTGTCAAACCTAAGACTATTATATAATAGTCTTATATAATCTCATATAATAGTCATATACAACAGTCTTAGTTTTAGCAATGGCGGCCAATGATTCAGCCTGTTTTATAGTAGTCTTAACTCAGGTAAGACTAGAACTCCTACATTGATAGGCTGACGCATCCGCAATTTTCTAGGCCACAAGACCGGATGACGATTTATTATTGTTGGTTTTTCGGCAATAAATTGCACGAATAACTCCAGAATAGAGCACCGCCTGTTTATATTTTCTTCTAATCCAGAAAGAAGGAAAAAGTGGATTACAAATTGCAGATGAAGCTCGCGGATACCCTGAGCAGAAGCACAACTTTTTAGCAAAAGGTTTCCTTATTTTCAACTTATTTTATTTAATTTTCAAAGTTTGACAAATTTAATATGAATGTACTGTTTTTTTAAGTTAGTGTTTTTAAATTCTTTTAAAATTACATTTATTTTAACGTGAAGGTTACAGTTTTGAGAATGTTGGCGATGTTCTTAAAATTGCCAACTTGTTTGTTTCGTGATAAGAAGTACAGCATCTAGAATAAACAGTGTAGAAAGCGGCGAATAAAATTGTACTAAAAAAATTAAGCCTGTCACCAGATGTCATTGTAATCGAAGCTAGTGTCCCGACAACAAAACCGAGACTCCCTATTGGTTAATTATATGCTTAGATCACGTGATTAAACTGACGAAACTGGGAAAATTCAATCAGGTCTTCGATTTGAGCAATAGCTTCGATCACAGCGACATCTGGGTAAGCTTAATTTTTGTAGCATCATTTTAACTTCACGGTTATAGGCGATTGCCACACTGTTTATTCTAGACGCTGTAATAAGAAGTTCTAGCTCACTTGATCTGTATAGAAGCTGAAAGGCGATAACGACGCTAATCAGGTAACCTAGCTTTTTCTACCGCCAACACTTTCCCAGTCGGGCTAGAAAATGGCGGACACTGCGCCAGCTCTTATCATATAGGAGTCTTAGGTAAGACTACTATATAATAGTAGTCTTATACTCAGGGCAAAACACTGGTATTTTCACCAATAGAGATTGTCCTTTTACCACTCGTGAGTGGAAAAGATTGTTGTTGTTGTTGTTGTTTTGAAGGGAGAGACCCTCAGAGCATGGGGTTTATAGCTGTAAGGCTTTACACCCCTAATAATCCTAAACAAGTTCGATGAAGATCTTAATTGTGAGGAATCACACAGTACATGGTTGCATCGTCAGTTAAGGACGTGTGGATAAGACGAAGGAGCCAAAGTCAGAATCTGTCAGACTTGAGAATAAAGGACACCAACTGGCGAGCTTGAGTAACTCCAGAGACGGCTAGATCGCATAAATCGCTGAAGGAAGCCGAAGAACCAAGGAGATTGAGATTGCTATACAAATCATGCCGAGCTGAGGCGTAGCGGCGACATACAAGGAGGTAATGGTCACAGGTTTCTGGAACCTGACAGGTTGGACAGAGAGGAGAGTCACTCATATGAAGCTTGTAGAGGAGAGCCCGGGTGGGGAGGGTTCGAGTCCGCAGGCGGCTGAGGAGGACTTCACTTCTGGGCAGACAAAGTTTACGATGCTCCCAGCTTCTTTTGGTGAGGTGGGGGAAAACCACACTGTATTTCCCTAAGAGCCACTCTTGGACATCATCCCTTTTATGAATGGTGTGAAGGTATCGACAGATGTCCTCTGGAGACACCTTGCTGAACGAGGATGGTGCAGAAATGGTGGACCGAGCAAGCATGCCGGCCATTTCATTCCCATGGATACCCATATGACCGGGTACCCAAACCACCTGAACCTTGTTTAGACGGCTGGCTACCATGACCAGCTTGCGGTAAACCCAAGTAATCACAACTGGCGAGCGATAGTTGATAGCCTGGAGGCTGGTGATCACAGACTTGCTGTCGGAGAAGATGATAAGCTTCCCCTTAAGAGGGGCATGGTCCAAGGCCAGACCAATCGCAAGCGTTTCAGCAGTAAAGATAGAATTTATATTGTCTATTTGCTTTGAATGTCCACAGCACAAAGACATGTCCCAAACAGCGATGCCAGTGCAAGAGCTAGTTTTGGAGGCATCAGTAGCCATTTGATAAAACTCGCTATGTAGAGAAGCATAATCAGTGAAAGTCTGGTGAACAAGCTCCGGATGGAGAGACCTGCTCTGGAAGTCTAAAGTATCAATTAGAAAAGAAATGTTGTCACACAAAGGATAGGGGGGCTGAATCCAAAGCAACAAATCCTGAGAACTCAGACCAAGCTGACTAAGAATAACCTTCACGAGGGAACCAGGAGAGCCAGAGTCAAAATTGGAGGGATCCATCAAGGAGTGAATGGGTGAACTCGTACCTAAACCAAAGTGGCGGATGAAAAAACGTTCCCTATGGAGGTCTTGAAGGCTAGCCACAGTAAGCGAGTTAGCTTCCCGGCGAAGAACGGGGATAGGCGTCCACCGAGGGAGGCCCGTAGCCACCCTAAGCACAGCATTCAAAAGGGGCTCTAACCTCTTCCGAGTGGAGGGACAAGCAAAAGAGTACACATTGCTACCAAAATACAGGGAGCTGACAACAGTAGCATTCGCGATTCTGAGAAGGTTTTTGATGCCAACACCCCGAGAAGTATGACTAATGCTCTTCAGAACGTTAAGTTTCTTCACAGTTTTCTCACGGAGACGAGAGACGTGATTGCCCCACGTCAAACCCCGATCGAAGAACAGGCCAAGGATACGAAGGGAGACCACCCAGGGAATATCTTCTCCCTGCAGCCGAAGGTTAGAATCAGGCGAGATTTTCCTCCTGGAAAAAACAATCGCAGCACTTTTATGAGGGCTGAGACTCAACTTCCAGTAATTGCACCAGCGAACCAGATTATGTAGGGTGTCCTGAATATCATGCATAATATCTTCGAGGCAGGGGCCAGACGCGTAAAGGAAGGTATCATCCGCATATACAACAGCATTAACCCGAGGACCAATTGCTTCAAAGATATCACTCATATTGAAAGAGAAGAGTAAAGGAGACAGAACAGCCCCTTGCGGGACCCCCACGAAAGATCGAAACTGGGGCAGACAAAGTTCCCGACCACCTAACCTGGATAGCACGTTGCATGAAGGAATGGCACCATTTCGTGAGATGGCCGTCAACGCCCGCTGACAGCATCTTAAAAGCCAGGCCGTCCGGCCAAACGGAGTCGTAAGCAGAGGCAATATCCACCGAGACCAAGACACTAAACCACTTCTGCCGCCGAGCCGATACCAGATCAGCATATATTTTCGTCAAAGCAGGTGCACAGTCCCTAAAAGGAATAAACCCGTAGTGGTTCACATGGAAAACATCATTCTTAAGCACCCAAGGAATCATCCGCCGAAGAACCATCTGCTCAAAAACCTTCGAGAGAACAGGGGTGAGGGAGATTGGGCGATAGGAAGACGAGGAACTGGAATTCTTACCCGGTTTCAAGATAGGAACGACAATGGCTTCCTTCCAGGACTTGGGAACTAGACCCCTCCAACCAGAGATTATTAAAGCAATAGAGAAGTTTGACCAGACTGCTATTGTCGAGGCACTTGAGAAGTCGGAGGGAAATACCATCATTTCCAGGTGTGCGATGGGAAGACTTGTGCAAGGCGTGTTGAAGGTCCGAGAGAGCAAAAGGCTTCCTAATGTTGCTATCCACGTTGGCACTGAAGTCCAGCGGGATGTAACAGTCAATAGGGGGGCGCACAAACGTGTGAGTAAAAATATTAGCAGCAGCCAGCCTACTGTCATTTGAGGTACTAATGTAATTATAGGACTCCTGGGGAGGGTTCTTCCGGTTTTGGAGAGCCTTGAGAAGTTTGAAGATATCACTAGCCTGCCCACTCCTTTTACAGACCTCGGACCAGTACATACGTTTAGCGTCCTTGATTTCTTTCTTAAGACGAGCATCGAAATGCTTGTGCTGCATCCAGTAAGCCGAACTTAGGTGCTTTCTCGCCAGGCGAAGGAACTTGCGTTTCTGCCCAAGAAGATAACTGCAGCGGCTATCCCACCAGGGAGTGCCGACACGATCCAAGATCCTAATCCTTCGGCTACTCACAGCGACCGACCTTTGGCAAATATTTACCATGTCCTCATAGGACGGAGAGTTACAATCCTGTAACTTCTTGTTAAGCTTAACGGTAGCGGACCCCCAGTCACACCTTAACCTAACACTATGACACGGACGAGAGCCGGGCAGTCTATCGAAAGTAAGTTTGATTGGGCAGTGGTCACTATCAAACGTATCAGAGTGGACCTGGACACAGGTATTCGAAAACAGGTCAGGTGAAACAAGAGAGAGATCAATTAGGGTAGAAGATCCCCCGGGGAAACATGGGTAGGAACGGAAGTATTAACAAGACAGATATTGTTGTTTATGATCCAGTCGATGACCCTCGAGCCCTGAGGAGAATCCCGACGGTCACCAAAACTCGTATGATAACTGTTGAAGTCACCAACTATTATGAAAGAACTATTGCAAAGGTAAAGAACCTGGTTAAACCAGTCGTAGTCAAACCTGCCGGGAGGAGAATAAACGTTAAGGATTTGAAGCCTAAAACTAGATGACAACTTAACTTCAACACCCAGGACCTCGTTGCCATGGGAAGAGCTAGGGAGTGAAAGATGACGAGAGGAAAATTTGCGATTGACAGCAGTAATAAGGCTACCACCGTGTTGAAGGTGCCTATCAGCCCGATTGACAACCTTCCCAGGAAGAGAAAAATCATTTGAAGAACTCAGGAAAGTTTCCTGGAGGCAAATAAAATCAGAACGAGAAAAGAACGAATGATGGAGCCAAGCAGAATTTGCTCGAGCTCCGCGGATGTTCCAATGAACTAATGAGACTCCCATTAGAAGAGAAACAAAAATAAAGAAAAGAAAAGAGGCCTCCGGCCAAACAAGTTTTTTTTTTTTTTTTTTTTTTTTTTTTTTTTACCCAGGCCCATTACCAAATGAAGGTATCTCGCTGGGAGCAGGAGTTCTTATTTGGCTATTGTCTGTAGGGTAGACCCGAAGTATCCATGGCATTTAGAGTAGGTGAATGCAGGGCGAGTTCAAGTTTCTTCTTTTTTAGTAACCTTTTTGCTTGAGATTCCGAACTGTCTGTTTAAAATTTCAACCTTCAGTTTCTTAGGGTTGGATGCAGGCAGCGAACCCTCTTTAGCAGCGATTAAAATGGTAATTTCATCTACTCCATCATTTACTGCTGCTTGTAAACAGTCGGGAAGATTATTATTAACATAGAAGTTAGGATTAAAAGTCGTACCTTGTGAAGTATCCATGTTTTGAGCCATGTCCAGTCCTTGCGTGCTTACATTTCCATTCTTCACAATATTTGCCGCTGGGTTTACCGCCAGCTTCAGTAGTTTTAACAACTGACCTTACCGCAAAGGTCAACAAACAAGTTCAGTCCTAATTCGGCGATAACAAACACTCTTGTACCACCACGTGTAGGGCGGTTCACACACTTCGTAACACAAAAGTTAAAAAAAAAGAACTTTCTTTAATTAAAACTGTCAAAATAAATAAACTTGCTCACCGAACAATAACTCAGTAAAGAAACTAGAATTACTCTACCCGAGTTTCAAAACTAAATATAAAGAGGAAACACTTAGCAATAATGTCACAGAGCCGGCACCGCTAGCCACGCAACACCCACCAAAACATCAAAAGATCTCGTGGAAAAGATTGATTAAAGAGCGTTTGTTTGTAAACATGCCCTTTCCTTATATTCTTTATCCACATTTCTTGCGACCATGGAAGCCTCTGCGCAAGTGCGGATTGAACGAGTCCAATGTGAAAATAGGGGTGACTGAGAGAAAACAAGCGATAAGGGAACACCGAATAACTGGATGTTTGCCAAATAACAATCTCTCGGCCAATTTTGCATCCCTCCAAAAATTTGGACTCGTTCTCACTAAGGCTCCTATATATACGAGCTGGCGCATCAGGCATTTTGTTGCCTTAGGGTTGCCACATGTACCCAGCGCGTTTCTCTGATAAACAAACGACAAACATTTTTTTTTTATCGTCTTACGTTACTTTAGAGTAACTTGTTTTATTACATTTCATAATTTTAGCTAAGTAAACTATGATATGGAAGTTTGTTTAGTGATAAACTGCTATAATCATTCAAGAAGTGAATATAAAGTGTTCACAGACCTTCTATTCTATTACTGTGTATTTGAGTTTTGGCGACATTTTGTAAAAGAAACAGAAACCGCCCTAAAAACACAACTTACCCCAGTACATCCATAGGATATCCTCAGAATGAAATGACATCCTGAGAATGTACTGGGAAAAAAATGTGTTTTTAGGAATATTATTGGTGCTTATTGCTCTTATCTTGACCGGATTAGCTTCAGATCAAGATTTCTTAAAATCATTAAGGAAGCGATAAGGACGCCAAGCGGGAATGCCGTCCTCTTCGGAGGCACAAAAATGGCGGTGATGCGCCGGCCTATTATTTTATTTAGGGGCTCTAGTTCTCATTGCTAGTCGTAGGAAACGTAGTCGCACTACATTTAATTTAATCGAGGAAGAGAAATTTAAACGAGTTGAATAGATTTTACGTCGCACTATATTTACGTATGGGCCAATTGGCGACGGTCTGAGAATCATTGTTAAAGAGTCATATAGTCGGAAGCAAATTTATTGAACACTATCCTACTTAAATTCTACAAAAATCCTTAGCTTACTAATTCCTACTTAAAAGATGGCATCTAATGCTGTTTTGTTAAGTACAGTCGGCAGCAAAAGTATCCGAGCACTAGCCTATAATTCCGATGTCAAAAATGTACACTTAATACTGTTTTGTTCAATAAATCCTTGTCGAGTCATGTTCTTAGTCAGTCTAAGAACATGATTCGACAAGGATTTATTTAACAAAACATTAATAAGATTACTTTTTTTACATAGGAATTTTTGCTAGTTTTGCTGCTGATGATTTGCTGCCGATTTTGCTGTTTTGATGCTTTCGCTGCCGACTGTACGAACGACGTTTTGTCACATTTTTGACGGATTTTGCGCCTTCTTTGGGTGATAATCGCTTTCTTGGCAACTGGTTCTTGGAATTTTGCATTTTTTTAAATGGTTTGTTTTTCTTACCACCAAAACTCCAATAAGAAAAGGCAAACAGAACAGCTTTCAATCAAAAACAAGGATTAGATTACCTGCTTTCCATTTCAGCTAGTGTAAGTAATTGTTTATGTTTCATTTACACCCAATCGAAATATGAAACAGTGATAACAAAGGTGGTGGAAATTTGCCTTGGTGGAATTGATTTTTCGAATGAATTGGTAGTATGGTGGGGATGTGATGGTTGAAAGCAAAAAGGTTACTAGTCCGGAGTCTACTCTGATATCTCGTTGATGGTAGCAATCATCAATGAACCAATCACTTCATAGGAAATTAAAAAAAGGAAGGTTTAAGTTGAATGGTTTTAACGTTACACTACAATTACACAGTTGTTTGTCTGTGATCCAACCTTGGAGATGATTCGTATACTAAGGTGACCAGACCAGCCGTCCTTATTTTTTGAGGACAGTCCTCAGTTTTCAAATTATGTCTTCTGGTACTCGAAGAAAGTAACATATTCTCATTTGTCCTCAAATGTGAACTCCTGTCCACATTTATTCTTATTTTGTGGCTTTTTTCCTTCATTTTATTTATTTTTTTGAAATTTAACACCAGTGATTCCACTGTCCTTATTGTAATTCTTAATACTTTCTATGCACTTCTTCACAATGTAACAAATCATAATCCACCAGTTCACGAATTTGAATCCCATACAGGGTTTATGGATAAAATGCGGCAAACTCCTAACATCTAGGCTGACGAGCGTGACCTGGATTCTAACATAGCAACACCCGTCTACCAACTTTGAGAAATTAACCATTTCAGCCCCTTTTGGAGTTTGATGTTCTCCTTTCAAAGTGAAAAATCCAAATTTTTCTAGTGCACAAACAATTGTAGAGGTATCAGACAAATATGCAGACGAGCAACTTATAAAAATGCTTGATTAAGCATTGTCTGTATCAGTTTGTACAGGTTGTTTCAAACTCAGAAACACGAAATTATATTTTATTCTCATATAATATTCCGGCCCCTGGCCCTGGGTGTTTTTTCATTTCTTCGTATTGTAATTCTGTCATGTGGCGTCTGTAATTATCTGACGAAGATTTACAAGCGGACTACGAGTCAAGCCACTGCCCACTGAATACTAGCTGCCTGTCGTATTGCCTGAGAAACTTGTTTTGGCTTAATTTGCACTTTATCCACTATATGTCACTGCTTTCGTTTACTGGAAAATGAAAGCAATCTTATGTTGTAGTGTACAGAATTTCTGCTTTAGTACTTGATTTTTGAAAATATAAAAATATTTTTAATTTATATTAGTAACTGTTTGTTATCGTTTATTTATTACGGCTTATTATTGTGTGGCATACTACAAATCTAAATTTGTAAAAGGTAGTAATATTTCATTACACAAGATTCCGGTTGATTTGAAATGAAGAAAAAAGCAATGTCAAAGAAAATTTTACATAAAATTGCATTATTGAATTACAAATAAGAGTACTTTGCAATATATAAATGAATAAATAAAATATTGATTATATCCGAAATCTATGACTTTTAAACCTTTATAATTCTTTAGATTACTCTATTAAAAAAAAAAAAAATCAATAAATAAAGCAGAATAATTACATTATTGTTAATAGTTATCTGGAAATACCAATTATTATTATTGCTCATTTTGGTTTCTATGAATTCCAGTAAATTCAATATTACATTAAATGTCAATGAATGTGGTTAATATTTTGAAACATTTTCTTACTTCTGTGTGTAATGCCCTCTGTTGAGGTCTTTCTAATGGGTCTTAGCCTGTATTTACGCGAGTTTTGTAAATAACCGCAGAATAACCACATCTAAGTTAATGAGTGGGACTTGTGATCGTTTCCATCACTTTGCATTTAGAAGCTTAAAATAATAATTATTTGATATTTAAAAATTATTAATGTTTGATAATACATCTAATTTCTTTGATTCTGATATTTTTTGGAATTTTTTTCCTCCCTGATGTAATGGATTCCCCCTTATAGGATTTTCTAAGGGTTCCTAGAACATATTTCACGAGTTTCGGAAAAAAAAGAAAAAAAAAAAAAAAACATAGAAAACTCCGAATGGGTAAGTCAACGAGTGCAACGTGGCATCGAACCCAGCTTGCTTAGAGACTGTCAGATGTTTAAACTTCGATGATACTACTTAACTTTGTTTAATATATCTGATTTCTAAATTATTTAATTTACAAACAGCATCATTATAATATTTTTAAAATAATTAAAAATGTAAAATATTTAAAATTTTCCGTTTCTTAAAAAGACAAATTAAATGATAATTTGAAATTTTAAAATAATGTTTGATGTTATACATGATTTTTTTATTTCTGATATATATATATATATATATTTAAGTTTTCTACCTTTTGGGCGTAATGCCTTCTGTGATGCGTCTTTTTAAGGGGTGGGGGGGGGGGCACCAGTGGATGAGAGGTTCTGCGCTCAGAGCTGGTAGATGGAAAGTGCTGAATTCGATCCCAATCGCATTCATCGTCCTAGCCGTTTGGAGTTTTCCATGGCTTTCTCAGAAACTTGCGTAAATAGGGGCTAGGACCCCTTAGAAAGACCTCCCACATAGGGCTTTCCGCCTGTAGGCCT
The DNA here is from genome assembly GCA_963930645.1 of Salticus scenicus. NCBI lineage: Eukaryota > Metazoa > Arthropoda > Arachnida > Araneae > Salticidae > Salticus > Salticus scenicus. The sequence continues at coordinate 312,764,881 of OZ005655.1, forward strand.
ATGGCCCTGGTGTTTTCAGTTGTCTCTGCAACCAACAACCAACCAACTTTTCTAAGGGATCCTAAACCGTATTCAAATTTCAGTTATAATACTCTATTTTGTATGATATATCTGATTTCTTCATGTCCAGTCGGTAACAAAAGTGTGCGAACACTAGCAAAAATTCCTATGTAAAAAAAAAGTGAACTTCATACGGTTTTGTTAAATAAATCCTTATCGAATCATGTTCTTACACTAAGAATAGAATTCGACAAGGATTTATTTAACAAATTCGTATGAAGTGTACTTTTTTTACATAGGAATTTTTGTTAGTGTTCGGACACTTTTGTTACCGACTGTAATACAAACAACACACATCGTCATAATTTTTTTTTTTTTTTTTTTATAATTAAAAATGTAAAATATTTAAAATTCACTGTTTCTTCTTTACTTTCTTCCTTTACTTTTTTTTTTCCAAGATAATTTGAAATTTTAAAATAATTAATATTTGATATTATATATTATTTCCTTAATTGTGATATTTTTAAAGTTTATTTAATAGATGTAATGCCTTCCGCGAAGAGTCTCTCTAAAGGGTCCTAACTGTTCGGAGTTTCTCATGGTTTTCCCCAAAACTCGCGTAAGTACAAGCTAGGCCCCTTCAGAAAGACCCCATAGGGCTCTTTCCACCTATAGGACTATGACCCAGTATATTCAATTGGCCTTAATGACTACTTCAAATCAACAACTAACCTTTCTAGATGTAATGTCTTCCGCAAAAGGTCTTTCGAAGGGGGTCCTAGAGCGTATTTATGGGAGTTTTCGAGAGAACAAAAAATGGCTAGGTTAACGAGCGTGACTTGGGATCGAACCCCAGCACTTCACATCCACCAATTTAGAGATTAACATATGTTTAAATTTCGATCATGCAACTTCATATATTATATCTGATTTTATCCATGTAATCATTTCATAAGTTATTTACTTTATAGATAAAATAATTATAATATTTTTAAAATAATTAAACATGTAAAACATTTAAAACCAACTGCTTCCTAAAAAAAAGGAAGAAAGGAAGAAAATAAAAATTAGAAAGACATATAATTTGAATTTTTAAATTAATGTTTGGTGATATAGCTGATTTACTTGATTCTGATATTTTTTGTGAGTTTACTTCTTTCTGGATGTAATGCCCTCCGCAAAGGATTTTCTAAGGGGTCCTGGCACATATTACCGTGAGTTTTGGAGAAAACTGCAAAGGATTGCGAACGGCTAGGTTTAAGATCGTAACTTGGGATCGAACTCGGCAATGCCTACTAACTTATAGATTAACAGATATATAAATTTCAAACATTTTACTTCATATGATATATTTGATATCTTCATGTAATCATTTCACAAATTATTCAGTTTATAAATAATATAATTGTAACATTTTAAAAATGTAAAATATTTAATGTTCTAGATCTCTAAAAACGTGTAAATTCGTCGAAAACCGGAAGTCGAAAATTTTTACTAAAGTAAAAATGCGTTTTTATAATGGTTATTTCACATATCAAGTTTCGTACAGTTACATGCCATAGACTTTGAGATATAGCCATCCCGTTATCGATGCATCTAAATTTAATCATAATAATGTCTCATAATGGCCTTTCCCCATATTAAGTTTTGTTTGATGATACGCAATAGAAGCTGAGATATAGCCTCCCCCTAAATTGTGAAAATCGCTGTGTAGCTGCGCCACCTGTTGAGTGGTTAGCACCAAAAGTTGACAGACACTAATTTATGTCAAAGTGCATTTACATATAAATGTGTATGCAATTCTGTGCAGTAGTTTCCAAGGTATAGCTTTCCCTTAAATTGCGAAACCGCTGTATAGAAGCGCCACCTATTGTCCGATAAGCATTCAAATTGAATCAGCATAATGTCTCATAATGCTCTTACATTTTAAGTTTTGTTTGATTATATGCAATAAAAGCTGAGATATAGCCTCCCCTTAAATTGCTGAAATCGTTGTATAGCAGCGCCACCTGTCGTCCGATAAGCATTCAAATTGAATCAGCATAATGTCTCGTAATGGGCTTACATTTCAAGTTTTGTTTGATTATACGCAATAGAAACTGAGATATAGCCTCCCCTAAAATTGTGGAAATCACTGTGTAGCATCGCCACCTATTGAGTGGTTTGCACCATAAGTTGACAGACACTAATTTATGTCAAAGTGCATTTACATGCGTATTTGTATGCAATCCTGTGCAGTAGTTCTTAAGATATATCTTTCCCTTAAATTGCGAAATCTCTATATAGCAGCGCCACCTGCTGTCTGATAAGCATTCAAATTGAATCAGCATAATGTCTCATAATGGTCTTACATTTTAAGTTTTGTTTGATTATACACAATAGAAGCTGAGATATAGCCTCCCCTTAAATTGCGGAAATCGTTGTATAGCAAGCAACTCCACCTGTCGTCCGATAAGCATTTAAATTGAATCAGCATAATATCTCATAATGGTCTTACATTTCAAGTTTTGTTTGATTTTACGCAATAGAAGCTGAGATATAGCCTCCCATTAAATTGTGGAAATCACTGCGTAGCAGCGCCACCTGTTGAGTGGTTGGCACTATAAGTTGACAGACACTAATTTGTGTCAAAGGGCATTTACATATAAATTTGTATGTAATTCTGTGCAGCAGTTTCTAAGATATATTTTTCCCTCAAATTGCAGAAATCGATGTATAGCAGCGCCACCTGTTGTCCGATAACCTTTCAAATTGAATCAGCATAATGTCTTATAATGGTCTTCTCACATTTCAAGTTTTGTTTGATTATACGCAATAGAACCTGAGATATAGCTTACCCTGAAACTGCAAAAATTCCGGTATAGCAGCGCCACCTGTTGAGCGGTTAACACCAAAAGTTGATAGGCACTAATTTAGGTCAAAGTGCAGCCACATATAGATTTATTTGTAATTTTGAGCTCCTCCGAAGATACATTTGCCACAAAATTATTGTCACACACACTGACAGACATTTTCTAAAAATGGTAAAATCGTGTTCTAGACCTCTCAAAACATGTAAATCCGTCGAAAACCGGAAGTCGAAAATTTTTGCGAATCCAATACTTTCTTCTACTGAATATAGAAAAAAGTAAAAATGGTCAAATCGTGTTCTAGACCTCTCAAAATGTGTAAATCTATCAAAAATCGGAAGTCGAAAATTTTTAAGAATCGAATACTTTCTTATATTTAATATGAAAAAAATGTTAAAAAAAAAAAAAAAAAAATAATAATTCGATGCTTTAAAGTAATTATTGCGATGATATGTCTGATTTCTATTTGTAATCATAGCATAATCTATACATTTTCACGCAATAAATTATTTAATTGACAAACTAAATAATCTTCTGATTATTCATTTCCCTTTGACATTTTTTAAATAATTAAAAATGTAAAATATTTCAACAATTTAAAAAAAAGAAAAAAAAAAAAAAAAGAAGAAAGGAAAAAGAAAAGAATTTGAACTTAAAAATTTCATCTTTTAGTTCTTAAAGATATTTACTTCTAAAAGCGAATAACAACATGATGTTTTTTCTACATCCATAAGAAATAAAAATAGAACCCTTTTCCCGTAGAAAATAATACTTAAAAGTATAAAAAAAAACATTTTTTATATACATTTCCACAGCAATATCCATTGCTTTTCTAAGTATATCTGTATATGACTGCAGCGCCCTCGAACAACTACCCGCCCAACTAGCTACCACACTGGATTCCGCTTATTTCGGAGCATCGGACAGGCAGCTAGTATTGAGTGGGCAGTGGTCAAGCATACAAATCTGATGTATATGCTACCAAATTCCATCTAGACTTCTAAATATTCGGTTGTTCCTAATTTAGCTTAGTTTAAGCTCTGTAGTAAATTTAATAATGTTTATTGATTTTTGTAGTAAAAAATGACCATTTCATTGAATTATTCAAGAACATTAATTAATCTTTGTAGCACAAAAAGAGATTTATTGAAGTGTTTGCTAAATATTAATTAAATAAAATGCATTAGTGGACTAGAACCTGCCTGTTTCTTTAAGAATTACTTTCTACACCCTAAAATGTCGACAACGTTTCTATTAATATCATTACAAGCAATATTTATTCGCTGAATATTCAATAAATGAAAGGCATTCGTCGACTAGAACCTGCGTATGTCTTTAAGAATTCCTTTCTGCACACAAAAATGTCAACAACTTTCATAACAATATCATTATAAGCTCTATTTAAATGCTGAATATTCATTAAAATGCATTCATCGACTAGAACCTGCTTGTGTCTTTAAGAATTTTTTTTCTACGCGCTAACATGTCGACAACTTTTATTTTTAATCAATTTCATTGCAAGCTCTATCTACGGACTGAATATTGATTAAATGAAGTGCATTCATTGACTAGAACCTGCTTTTGTCTCACAGAATTAATTTCTACACGCTAAAATGTCGACAACTTTCATAACAATATCATTACGGGCTATATCAGTGTTAAATTCTTTTGAAATCTCTATGATGGTAGTTCATATATTGCCAAAACTTTTGTATTTTTGGTCATTAGGAATATAATTTTCCTAAATATCTCCAAAACAAAAAGTCAAAAGTCACATAAAATCCAAAAAGGAAGATGCACAGCTAGATTTTATAACAAACCAATATATCAATTTGCATCGTTCTACGTCCAACCGTTTTTCAGTTATGCAAGATACACATTCACACGCATACGTACGTACATACAGAAGTCACGAAAAATCGTGTAAAGTCGTTGATATCTCCGAAATGGAAGCTCGTATTAAAACCAATGTTGCTGGTGTAAAACTAGACATGATATTATATTCACACGTATAAATTTACAACATTCTGCGATCTTTCATTTTTGAGGTATGAGAAACACAAAATCCATTTCGCAAATCAAGATTATAATATGTACTTCCTCATATTTTATATAAGGAAGTAAATGCACTCTATAACAAAAAAAGCGACGCACCAAGAAGAAGTGGGGACAAAAATTGGTAGATGGGGTGGAATGGGAGGTCCGAATGGGACAAAAATTGGTAGATGTCATGTACATGTAGAGAAAAACAATTGATTACAGTTTCAGAAAAATTGAATGATTTAATCAAGAGAAAGGGCCTCACAAAGTAAACAAGTCAATAACGCGTTGGTCCACTTCTGGCTCTTATCTACGCAGTTGTGCTTCTGTGAAGTATCGTGCCAAATTCTGTCCAATTGTTGCGTTAGATTGGTGAAATCCCGAGCTGGTTGTAGGACCCTTTTTATGATGCTCCAAACGTCCTCAGTGGAAGAGAGATCCGGTGACTGAGCTCAACCCCATTTCACTGAGCCGTCTATTAAGGGTATTTGAAGTCACTGAAGTACCAGTTGCACGTAGGAACGATGATAATGATGAATAGGTGCTTGATTCCATCAAAATCTGTATGTATGTCAATTTGTGTCCAGTTCGCATTACTCCTTCTTGGTGCGTCACTTTTTTTGTTATAAAATATATATTGTGTAAATGAAATATAATATAATAAAATAAATAAAAACAATATCCAAATATTTTATACTAAACTGGATGTTATTGGATTATTAAATACGTTTTAGAAAAAGGAAAAAAAAAAAAAAAAAAAAAAGACCCTCACATTGTTTATGAATAATTTATAGAGCCAATAATCAACATCTTGGTCTTCGAAAGAAAGGCAGATTTGAACAGAGATTGCGTTATGAAATTCTGACATGAGCCTTTTTTTTTTTTTTTCAATTATTATTTTTTCTTTTCAGAAATTAGAATTTTGAGACAACATACTTTGTATTGTACATTAAGTTTTTAAAAATATACAACAGACTTGGAAAAATGTATATTAGATATAATGTACAAATACATTTCAAAATATTGTTAAACATACAATATACAAATGCACATCTAATACTAATATACTATAATACAAGTATATAAAATACTGCCCACCTCTGCCTGATATCGATGTATGAATAGTTTTCGTAATTACATTTTGGTAGATATTTGTGTGGTGTGGATGATTAAGGCTGACTGACTTCTCGAAGGTTCTAGGCCTGGATCGATTGATCACTGTGAGTGAGGGTCTTTCTCAGCCCGTAATTTGGCAAATTTCGGAAAAAAAAAACATGGAGAACTCCGAACAACTAGGCTTACAAATGCGATATTTGTTCGAACTAAGCACTTCCCATGTCCCCTTTGAGAGTAAAATCTCTCGGCAACTGATGGAGCTTAGTTTTGGTAGAATTCAGTTCGACTATTTTAATCATGTTATTTGGGTATAAAGTGCACAAGGATGGAAATCAAATTGCACATGCAAAAATTATAGTGATAGACCCCATAAAAGTAATATCTCATGTTATAGTAACCGTTAATGACTTAAATGTGCGAAGCGCTCAAAAATCTGTATTTTGCTTTTTAACTCATGAAACCATCTAGAATAGACACATCCTTATATTAAAATTGCAATAAAATAGGAAACTAATAAAACGAACATTTTTATTCCCCCCCCCCCCGGGAAAATCCGATAGTGAACTTGAATATTATATATCAGTTTCAAGAAATTCCATGAAATTTTTCGGGAGTTAGAGCGTGGCTAGACAGACAGACGGACCGAAATCATTAACACTTTTCAACCTTACTGGAAAGTGTTAAAAACATTTAGAAAGCGATAAAAACGATTAATTTAAAAGAAAATGCAATTCCAGCAAATTTTCAATAATATCCATTGATGTAATTGAATATTTTTGTGTGGCCCTATAAATCTATTGCTAATCATACTGTATTCTATGGAAAGCATTCTTTTGTGCATATGAATAATATATATTTTAATTTTATTAAGATTTGTGCAAAGTAAAGTTCTTCAAATTTGGTTTATAGAAATTCCTCTCAAAGTACGCAATGCTTAGGAATACTTTCGGGTGTCCCTGTATACAAACTAGTGATGGTATTTACTTCATTTTCAATGGGGGAACATCCGATAGTAGACTTGAATAACATATTTCAATTTCATGAAGATTTGTATAAAGTAACAGTATTAAAATATGGTTTTTAGAAATACCTCTCATAGGACACAATGCTTTGGAAAACTTTCGGGTGTCCCTGTATACAAACGAGTAAAGGTGTTCACTCCATTTTTAATAGGGAACATTCGATAGTAAACTTGAATAACATATATCAGTTTCAAGAAATTCCAAGAATATTTATGGGAGTTAGAGCGCGGACAGACAGACAGACAACTGAAGTCATTAACACTTTTCAATCTTGTTGGAAAGTGTTAAAAATACTTCGTTTACCGTTGAGTATGAAAAATTAATGCACTTCCAGTCAGTTTCAAGCATAGCATAGTCCCGCGGTATTCTATCCTGCGGAAATTATCCCCCCTCCCATGAGAGAAACAACAAATATGAAGGTCGTTTGATCATCGTTAGATCACATTTGATCAACATTTTTTTTTGTTTAATCAATTTAATGTAAAGAGATATAAGCAAGAGATATGCTAATAACAGACACACACACACACACACACAGAGAGATACATACACAGACCAACCACAAAAACATGATTTTCTGTATGATTCGACCTCAAAATGTGTAAATAAAATAACACAGACTCGAAAATCTGATCCAAAAGCAGTACTACTACTGTCTCTACCATATAAATGAAATATGTAAGGAAAAATTTTTTTAAAGTAAGGTGAAGGTCAAGTTGTTTGACTATGGGAACGGCTATCTCTTGTCTCTTATCCGATTGGAGAGTTTACTGAATGCTGACCGATAGATAAAATCTCCCGGGGTGGATTTGGGGTGACGAAAAGAGGATATAAAAAAGAAAAAAAAAAAAAAAGTTTCTCCGTCTCCGATAATTTGTCCATTCAAAGGTAAATGATGAAAATAAATCACTTTTAAGAATTACTATTGATTATACTTTATTAGTTATTACTTTATATATATATATATATATATATATATATAAATAAAAGCTGTTTAAAAATCATTTAATAAAATATTCTAATAAAAGAAAACAAATTTATTTATTAACTAGTTGGCATACGTGGACTCTGCTCAGTTCCCCATCATATTAATGTTCTCGTAAATCTCTAGTGCGAGACATATTATAATCATGTTAAAAGAAATGAATTTGACCAAAGCTTGATACAGTGACAGAATGAAATCCCCGCCTAATAGGCTATCCACCGTTCACTTCGATATATTTATCTTATTCTAATCTATTAATTTATTTTATCAAGGTCAATTCCGTTGTTTAGTTTTCATGCTACAATTTCCAATGCAATAATCCTCAAAATTCATATTTATATGAAAAATTTACAATTTCGCTAGGTTGATAAAATCGTAAATTACGAAATTTTCCTATTACAATATTTGTATTCAATCATGTTCAAACAAATATCATAAAAGTTGTCTAATGTATTTATGATCCTCAAAATGGAAGTTTATGCTCAATTTTGCCTTATTCTGACATGTTAAGTAAATCGTAAATTCCGAATAACTTACGAATTTTTTAAATTGGAAAAATCATAGTCTATGATATTCATGCCAGTATCCTAAATAATATTTCGAAAGTGGTTTGACATCTTTACGATGAAAATATCCCACAAGATTGACGTTTATGTGAAATTTTGCTCTATTCTGCCATGTTAAGAAATTCGTAAATTTCCAATAACTTACGAAATTTTTATATTGGAAAATTCTAAGTCTTAATATTCGTGCAAGTGTTCTAAATAATATTTAAAAATAGTCTGACATCTTTACGATGAAAATATCTCAAAATTGACGTTTATGCGAAATTTTGCCCTATACTGCAATGTTAAGAAATTCGTAAATTTCCAATAACTTGCGAAATTTTCAATGTAGCATATTTATAGTTACTGATCTTCATTTCGGCATCAAAACTGATATTTTAAAACTGGTGTGACATTTTTACAGTAAAAAGTTTCCATTTAATGCACTTTTAAGTGAATTTTTGTCCTATTCTCCCATGTTAAGAAAATCTTAAGTTTCTCATAACTTACGAAGTTTTTTAATTCGAATGTTGCAAATGAATAGGGTTCTTGCCAGTAACGAAAGTAATATTTTAAAACTGATCTGACCTCTCTGCGATCATTTGTTCGTGAGATATCGTGTACACAGACTAACAAATTAACGGACTAACACACTAACGGACTAACACACTAACAGACACCCGACAGACAGACACCATACAAATTTTGTAATTTTCCGATTCCACACACCTGAAAACGTGTAAAAAAGTTAAAAAACCGAGGTCGAAAGTTTTCACGATTACCTAAATTCCCCATACCTATAGTATGATGGGGAACTAAAAACATAATTTTCAATAACTAATTTAATTGAGATTGCTTTATACTATAGTTTGCACGTTTAATTATCAACTTCTAATCAATTTGGACTTTTAAATATTTCACTAGCCGAGCGGTTTTGCTGTCAAAGCCGGTAGACTGGAAGTGCTGGGTTTGATCTCAGGTGGCGCTCATTGATCTAGCTGTTCGGTGTTTTCCATGGTTTTCTCAGAAACCTATGTGAATACCGGTTTTGGTCTCCCCCCCCCTCCCCCTCACTTTCGAAAGGCATATTCCCCAGACGTAGGGCCCGCGTGTTGTTAGTCGGCCTTAACACTTACACCACGAAACTATTTTTAATATAAAAAGATTATTTCTCTAAATAATAATTTAAAATAATAATAATAATAATTAAAAAACCAATTAGCAATTTACTGCAAAAATAATAAAGATTAAAATATAATTTTTTAATAACTAAAATAGTTGAGATTGTTTAACACTATTGCTTAGGCTTTTAAATAGAAAGCCTGTTTTAAATTGCTCTTAAATATAAAAGATTTTTTCCCTATCATTAACAGAAAGAAGGAGATAATTAAAATTATTTTATTCAAAAAATCCAATTGAAAAAGTAATTTAATTATTAAGAATATAAATTTTAATAATTGAATTTGCCGATATTGCTTAAATACTATCGTTTGGCTCTTAATTGAAAAGCTTATTTCAAAATATTTTTATTATAAAAAGATTTTTTCTATGAACTATATTATATCTGTATATATATATAAATTACGTGTCACGATGTTTGTCCGGGGTAAACTCCTAAACTAAGGAACCGATTTTAATGAAATTTTGCACACTGTGTGCAGTTTGGTCCAACTTGAGAGATAGGATAGTTTTTATCACAATTTATTGTCACAATATTGTTTTATTGCAATTATTTGTTAATTATAGACCTTTATTAAAGTTGCTCCAAAATATCTGTGAGTTCCATTAATTTAATTGTTGCCAAAAAAAAAAAAAAAAAATACGAGTTCATTTTCTTTCGACATAAAAATAAATACATTTAATCAAACGTGAACGTTAAAAAATTATAAAAAGTTAAATTATGCATCTCACGAAAATTGACGTCATAATCAATTTAAAGATTTTATACACATTGATAAAGTGCTAATGTAGTTCTATCATAGATATAGTAATATATATAGATCTCTCATCCCCATGTTATCGTACAAAGATTTTTGATGCCGAAAAAAAAAAAAAAAAAAAAAAGCTTTGGAAACAGCCATTAAGTGGTATTGAAAATAAGAAAAGAAAGAAAGAAATATGAATTTGAAACTGTATCTGGAGTCTCCCATTCCCCTTTAGCAAATAAATTATTCATAAATTTTATTTGCTAAAATATTAGTATGTATTCCCGTGTGTATTCACTCGGGGAAAGATGGCCATATTTTGGTAAAAACGTCGTCTTTTCCCAAATGAAAAGGAATAACTTTTTTCTCCCCAATGACCACTTTATTCTATATATGCTATACTATATCTATGAGTTCTATACGCAAGCGAAGTGTGACTCACTGACCGTCTGTGCAGCCAAGAAAAAGATTTCCTATGTTAATTGCCCACTGGATTTTTTGTAAGAAATTATTAAAAATCGAGGAAATTTATTTCCCGATTTTAATCCTTATATTTGGGTATAGATATGTATTAGTTATCGCGGGTGTTAGATTGAATTATTTTGCTGTCAAATTGACAAAATTTTAATTTTAAATTTCAAAACTCTGTCGCCCTTGGCTTTTATTATTATTATTATTTGGCGATCAAAAGCGTAACACGAAAATATACATGCCAGATGTATGCATTGTACGAAATGTAATATGTATTATTCATTGTACGTATGTATGACATGTAATATGTATTGTACGAAATATTGTTTCATATTATTCATTACTCTTTTAATATAAGTTGTTAAAATAACCATGATTTTTGAAAGGAATTAAATATTTTCGTCAGATAATTTGGCGATATTCTTTTTTTTTCGCCAAGGATGACAGAAATGAAATCTATCAAAATATTAGTATCTTATATCAGATATTTTATTTAGACATTTGAAAACAAATCTGACTTCAAACTATGATAGAATATTTATCATTTTCCTTTTAATTAGTATATTATTAGTATATTAAAATTTAAAAGCATGGTATATAAAAAGTTTTTTTTTTTTTTTTTTTTTTTTTTTTTATCTTATAATTATTCTTATCTTATCCCTCAATGTTTTCCATCTTTATTAACTTGAATTTACTATTAAAATTTTAACATACTCAAAAACTTCTCATCACTTCGTTAAAATACACTAAACTTTTCCAAAATCTTTTTCTATTTAAAATGATACATGTATTTACTTTAAATGTCCAATATTTCATAAGATTTCCAATTTTAAAGTTTTAAAATATTTATCAAATTTACTTATTTTTCTGGTTTAGCCTTATTGTTTTCCTTTTTATAACTGCAGCTGTTGCCCCCTTTAAAATATTTAAAATAATGAGGTCATTTTATAGTAAAATTATCCATTATAGCATATATTATATTTCACTCCTCCATAAAAATAGATTTTAAAATCGTCTGTTTCTTTTATACTTTTATTTTAATAGAATTTTAATAGAATTTAATTTATATATTAGTCATTTTTAGCAATTTTATCCAAAGTAGCATTAGAAATAATATATATCACTTCTCCATTAAAATTTATAGAACCCTACAATAAAATTAATTTGTGCTTAATATCAACACTACGAAAATTTTTATCAATCGCTTCCAAATTTTGACCTAAGTTTCAAATCTCAACCCTGTGGGTTTTTACATCGGCTACAACGTTTTCGTCTTTGATCGTAAATAATAATTTGACTGTACTAAATAGTTTACAGCCGTATAATTCAACGTATAACTTAGTCACAGCAACGCGTGGCCGGGTCTGCTAGTACATATATAAAAATTCATAGTGATATTCTGTTTTTGGAAATCACCCAATAATTTATTATATTTAAATTATAATGTTTTTAATCTGACAATATTATAAGACAAAATTTCGTATAAATGAAATGTACATCATGAGAGTTATTTAGGGAATTTAACAAATGATTATAAACAGGACTCATGAAATGCGATAGCTTGGTCGCCAGTGGCGACCAATATATAAATTATCTTTTCAACGAAAACTCAGCCTTTTTTTTTTTTTTTTTTTTTTTTGAAATGGGCCTAGATTCGAATGCCGAAACCTGTGCTAAACTACAGTGTAGTATCAATTCATGTAAGAAACAAGTAGGAAAGCAGCGACTTATGGCTATCTGTGATTATTTCGCACTCCGTCATGTTGAACGTATATACTGATAGGAAATTTACGCCGTGTTCCACTATGCATGTTTAACAACCCGGAGTTGAATCGTTTACACCGCTCACTTTGCGACCCAGTGCTGAATTGTTGCACCACCAGACCAGTGTAATCAACTGTCGATGGCAACGGGGTATTAGTTTAGAGAAAATAATACAACCGGTTTGAGGATGTTAAATTTAAACAGGTGTTTCCTGATGTATAATCTAGTCCTATTTAATGTTTGATTTTTATACACATAATTTTAATTTCTATATTCAAGTAAATTGCAAAACTGAAAATAAATAAATAAAGACAGTTTTTTTTACTGGTTACCAAAAATTTTTCCTGGCGACCAGTTGTTTTCCCAATTCCTGGAGCCCTGATTATAAAATACTTAAGAATTAATAACATTATATAGCAGTAGTAAACTAGGAAATGATTGTGTGTAATATAGAACCTGGAATATAGTCTCCGTAGAAATTGCATTGTAGTAGCGCCACCTGTTGATCGATTTGTAACAAAACTTGATAACCACTTATTTATGTCAAGGTACAACTACATATAAATTTATATAAAATTATGTGCAGTAATTCCTACGATACAAAGGGCACAAAATTTTTATTACACACTCAGACACCCATTTCCAAACAATGGTCTAATCGTGTACTGGACATCTTCAAACGTGTAAATCCATTAAAAACCGGAAATAAAAATTTTTTCGAATGCAATACTTTCTTCTATTAAATTTTCTATTAGTTTTATTATTCACTTAATATATTTCTTTTCATGTCAAAATAAAATAAAAAGTAAAAATTGTTTTTTTATTTGTTTTAGCTTCATTTTTACTTTCTTCTATATGTAATATAGAGAAAGTATTGGATTCGCGAAAATTTTCGACCTCCGTTTTTTGACGGATCTACACGTTTTGGGATGTCCTGAACACGAATTGATAGTTTTTAAAAAATGTCTGTCTGTCTGTCTGTGTGTCTGTATCATTTTTTTGTGGACGCTGTATCTCACGAACCAATGAATGAAATTTAACCAAACTTGGTATTTAGTTGCACCCTGACATGAACTGGTGCCCATTAGATTTGGGGATCAATAGCTCAACAGGTGGCGCTGTGATCGCATTTTATAGGACAAAATTCCGTATAAATGGGCATAATGAGAGTTATTTTAAACTTGTGATTGTAAAATTAATATGAATTATTGATAATAGTAGTAGTTAACTAGGAAAAAAAATTTGTGCATGGGGGGGCATCGGTTCCCCCCCTGGGAGGGAAGTACCCCCCCAGGGGGGTTGAATTTTGAAGATGGGTATCATTCGAAAGATCTCGTCAATACCTTTAAAACGAATGGTTGAACCATAAATCTGTGATAATTTAAAACAAAGTTATCGATTTTTTTTTACTTTTAATAAAAAAAAAACTTAGAAAAAAAAATCGTATTTTTTTTTTTTTTTTTTTTTTTTTTTTTTAAATATTGTTACTGATTGAATATGTATAGGAAAATATAGAAGAAAGTCTTGTGGTGGCCACAACATACTAGTTAATTTTTACTTCCATTACCCTACTACCGTAGGTAATGGAAGTATTGTATTTGGTCTATTCGATATCGAGATTTCACATGATTTACACGTTTTAAGGTCCCCTGAGTCCAAAAAAGTGGTTTTTGGCAATTGGTCAGTGTGTGTGTGTATGTGGAGAATCTTCTGGCTATTATAGCTCGCAAACTAATAAAGATAGAACTACGAAACTTTAAAATTGAAACAAGTCTGGTGTACAGATGAATTTTCCATATTTTGGTGAAAATTGAAAAACAGGAAGTGGAACATCGGAAACCGGAAGTGGGATCGTAAGTCCGTATCTCAAAAACAGCTCTTTCTTCAAATTTGCTATATAAACACTCTATTAGATGTCCTTTCGAATGATATAATTGGTTAGTTCAGGAAAATGGATTGGCGTCCTGTATAAATAGCTCAACTTCAGGTCTCACAAGGGAGTTCCTTTAAAAACGCCTGTACGGATTTTTTTCAAACTTGCCCTATTAACTCACTTTTAAATATGATTTTGCATGCAATTATTGTTTTCCTGTCAATAATTGAGTTTTGGTAAAAGTTGATATCTCAAAAACGGCTCTAACGATTTTCTTGAAAATTGTTGTAAAAATCCATTTCTTTCTTATGTATCACGTAGTTATTTGAGGAAAATTAACAGCTACCCTGTTAAGTTAGGTCAGAAGTTCAGGTAGATCTCGAAAATTGGAGTTTCAAAAAATAACTCTACCATTTTTTTTTCTTACTTTTTACCTCGCTATGTGTAAGCTTCGATTTATATGTCTTTACATGTGTATAAAGTTTATTTTACTACAAAAATGTTAGGTTTCTATTTCTTTAGGTCACTTTTATATCTTCTGATCACATTATCTCCAAAAAAAAAAAAAAAAACATATAATATGTGTAATAGTGGGTAATGGAAGTCGTGTGGTTGTTTCACACCAGATTTTTTTTTTCTTTTAATTTCATGGCTGTTATGAGGTTTGATTTTGAAGCTAAAATTATGTCAATTTAATACCGTGCAAATTTAATTTTTTACTTAGCTTTATATTAGTTTTATTATTTATTCACGTGAAAGTATATTTCTTTTCATATGAAAAAATAAATTAATTAATTGATAAAAATAAAAGTAGCATGTTGTGGCCATCACGAAAACATTCTTCTATATTTTCCTATACAAATTCACGCAGTAAAAATCATTTGTTATTACTTCCGACCCTACTAACATAGGTAATGGAAGAATTGTATTCTGTCCAAAAATTCGATATCGAGATTTCAATTGATTTACATGTTTTAAGGTCTTCTGAGTCCAAAAAAGTGGTTTTTGGCAATTGGTTAATATGTATGTGTGCGTATGTATGTGGGAAATCTTCCGGCTATTATATATCGGAAACTAATAAAGATAGAACTACGAAACTTTAGAATTAAATCAGGTCTGGTGAACAGATGAACTTTCCGAATTTTAGTGAAAATTGTAAAACTGGAAGTGGGATATTCGAAACCGGAAGTCGGGCTGTAAGTCCGTATCTCAAAAACGGCTCTAACGATTTTCTTCAAAACTGCTGTATAAACACGCTATTAGATGTCCTTAGGGAAGACGCCATCCATGAAGGTTTTTCTAAGGGCTCTTGGCCTATTTACTCGCGTTTCGGAGAAAACCACGAAAAACTACGATTGGCTAGGTCAACGAGAGCGACCAAGAATCGAATCCGGCACTTCCCGTCTACCAGCTTTTGAGCGGAGAACTGCTTGGCGCTAGGCTACTAGGCGTATATTAAAATTTCGATTCCCCCCCCCCCCCCCCCCCCTAAAGTTAATTATAGCCTATAGCATTAAGGGATAGTGTTAGATTTTGATTAATGAAAAAATAATTTTAAACCTGTTTTTTTAATTTCAGATATTACCCTTACACACATATAAACTGTACGTCTTAATAATGTTTACAGGGGTCCCACCAGAGTAAAATATAGGATTTCTTAGAAAAAATATAAAATATTTATTAAAAACACGTAAAATTACTGATATACAGGAGGATTCAGATTTGATCGTTCAAATATGGTGAGAAAGAATGTAATAGAAAATGAAAGCCGTGTTTCAAGCAGAGTATATATATATACCAAGGGCAGCTCTAAAATATAGGCCAAGGGGGAGAAGAGATAGAGGAAGACCCCGTAAAAGATGGATTGAGGTCGGAACAGGCTTATAGCCTTCAACCGTGTTGGAGATGATGATGATGATAAACATAATTTCAAAATCGTTTTAAAATTTACCAATTAAAAGATATATGATAATACCAACATCATACATATTAAGTTGATGGCATATATATTTAATTATTCATTTGTAGTATACCAGTTAATTTATAAAACTATTTTAAAATACTTACGCTAACTTGAAATATATATATATATATTTAAAACATATGGGTAGAATCTAATGCATTGTATTGAAGAGGATGCCGAAGAACTCTGGGACTGAAAATAGTCAGTATAACAAAAATGGCTCTAAAAAAATTCTTCAAATTTGCTACATAAGTATCTTTTTAGATTTTTTTCACCATTTATATTTTACTTACAATATTACTACTGCAAGAAAACTAATACCGACCGTATATAGTAAGAAAAGCACCACAGAGCTGGCCTTTTTAAAGTAATAAATACAAAACTTTGAAGAGGTTATTACATTTTATGATGTTTATTCAAAGTTTTGTACTTATTAATACCCACCCTGATTACGTAGGTCAGCTTTTAGATCCAAGAAAATCGTGTCTCAAAAAACAACTCTACCGATTTTCTTTAAATTTGCTCTATAAATTCTCTTTTATAATGCATGAATCAGTTCATTACTACAGGAAGATTGGTTGACATTGGTTAGCTCAATTTTATTTATTATCTTCTGAGCACACTATTCCCCAAAATCTGTATAATATTTACAGAGTAACGGGTAACAAAAGTTAATTGCTACACACCAGAATTTCTTTAATTCATCGCATTTGTCTAATAACCTTTAGAAAGGGGCTCTTCTTAAATCCCATGGTGAAGCGTGACAACTGCTGTCACAGCCCCTCTCTAAAGACAGTTTTTAACTTGGCTGAAGCAAGACCTGTGCAATACGCACCTCAATCATATTATTATATTCTATTGCTTTTCTATTCTGTATAGTTGGATTCTGATATCAACTGCTTTTACTTCCATAACCCTACTACCATAGGTAATGGAAGTATTGTATTTGGTCCAAAAATTCGATATCGAGTTTTCACCTGATTTACACGTTTTAAGGTCTCCTGAGTCCAAAAAAGGAGTTTTTGTCAATTGATCAGTATGTGTGGAATGGTACGGGTCTCGTATACAGATGAATTTTCCAAATTTTGGAGAAAATTGGAAAACCGGAAGTGGGTCATCGGAAACCGGAAATGGGACCGCAAGTCCGTATCTCAAAAACGGCTCTAACGATTTTCTTCAAAACTGCTGTATAAACACGCTATTAGATGTCCTTTCGAATGATTTAGTTGCGGTTAGTTCAGAAAAATTAATAGGCGTCCTCTATAAATAGCTTAATTTTAGGTCCTGCAAGTGCATTCCTTTCAAAACGGCTGCATGATTTTTTTTCAAACTTTCCATTTAACCCTATTTTAAATATCATTTTGCATGTAATTGTTGTTTTCTAGTCAACAATAATCATGCCAAGCTTTGGTAAAAGTCGGTATCTCAAAAACGGCTCTAACGATTACCTCGAAAATTGCTTCATAAACCCATTTTCGATATCCTTTCTCATACTTTACTTGGTTATCATGAGGAAAATTAATAGTCATCTTGATCAAATAGATCAATTTTAGATCACAGAACTTAATGTTAAAAAAAAAAAAAAAAAAAAAAAAAAACACTGTGTAAATTTTGTTTTATATGTCTATGTCTTTACACGTGTATTAAATTTCTCTTACCGGAAAATTTTCAGTTGTCTATTTCATTAGTTCCATTCTATGTTTTCTGATAAGTCTATCTCCAAAAAGTGCATATCATTCGTGCAACAGTGGGTAATGGAAGTCGGGTGGTTGTTTCACAATCACACCATTTTTTTTTTTTTTATCCTTTTATGAATGCAGACGATTTTCATCCGAGAAAGGTATACTAAACATCCAACGGAAGTGAATTTTTACCGTGCAGATGACATTCTTCCCATTCTGGGATAAAATTGCAGTATATCTCAGCGCCACTTATATTCACCCAGTTTAATCAGTATAATGTCTCATAATGCAGGGATGAAACTTTTCAGAGGCTACCCCTGAATTCAGGGTTTTTGAAGATTTTACTGTGTCTGAATTCCATGATAAATTATTTTGTTTTTGTCAAAATTTCTAATTGTAAATTTTTAATTTGCCTTATAATGTATTAAAAATTCTCAAAATACCATTATTTATAGACAGCCATACGGTATATAATTAATGTCTCCTTGATTTACATGTAAGTAGCAGTTTTCAGAGTTTTGGCATGTTAGGAAGTTTCACCCCTGATAATGGCCTTTTCATATATCTTGATCGATTATACGCAATAGAACCTGAGATATTGCCTTCCCTTAAATCACGGATATCATTGTAGAGCAGCGCCACCTGATGAGAGATTGGCACCAAAAGTTGACATAAACTAATTTATGTCAACGTGCATCTACATATAAATTTATATGTAATTCCGTGCAGTAGTTTCTGAGATATAGCCTTCGCTGAAATTGCGCATGTATAGCAGCGCCACCAGTTTTGCGATTGGCACCAAAAGTTGATAGGCACTAACTTATATCAAGGCGCATCATATAAATTTATATGCAATTTCGTGTAGTAGTTCTTGAGATATAGCCTTCCCTGGAATTGAGGAAATCGCTGTCTGACAGCGACAGTTGAGTGATTGGCATAAAAAAAAAAAAATAATAATAATAATAAAAAAAGTCACAAATTTATGTCAAAGTGCATCTATAAATTTTTATATAATTCTGTGCTCTGGTTCCTGAGATACAATCGCCACAAAATATTTGCCATACACACGAAGACAGGCATTTTCTAGAAATGGTCAAACTGTATTCTGTACCTCTCAAAACGTGTAAATCTATAGAAAACCGGAAGTCGAAAATTTTTATGAACCAATACTTTGCTATTGAATATAGAAGAAAATAAAAATCTTTATATATATAAGAGGCAATGTTTGTGTGTGTGTCTGTGTGGACAGCGTAGCACAAAGACGGCAGCTCGGACACTCACGTGTTTCGACATGAAAGTCCCCTCCTAGGGGTCCTTGTGCACCTCGAAGCCCGAGCTAGCATACAATATATTCCATAATGAGTATTTATGCGAGTAAATATATAATGGAGAATTGACAAATATTATCTATGCCAGTTAGTTTTTGGTTGTAGCACTACTGTAGTAAGAATCTGAATATAATGTTAAATCTTTTATCTGTAAAAATTATAACTCAAAATAAAATTAATTTTTTATGTAAATTGTCTATTTTGTAAATAAATAAATAAAAATTTTGTAAATAAAAATTGCTTAATATTTTTCTTAATTTTATCGAAAAATATCTTATAAAATTGAAAAAAAAAAAAAAAAAAAAAAAAAAACCTTTAATGTGGGCAAAATTATAGTTTTTTCATTTTTTTAAAACCCGTTGGAACAGACCAAATGGTCCAACCAAGGGTAAGCAGAAAAAAAGGTCACCCGGAATTAATATATTTTGTTTTGTCATCGATTAATATATTTTGTTTCGTATCATATCAATTAAATAAGGGTAAAATATGAAAAAAAAAAAAAATAAAAAAAAAATATAAATAAATAAATAAAATAAAATAAATTAAAATTACAAAAAACACATATGGTTTATTACTTTCAAATTATTATTAGGTAATAGTGAGAAAAAGTTGTTTTTTTAATAATAAATTATTTTATTGTATAAATAAATCAATTACATTTTTAAAATTTCGTCGTATGACATTTTTAAAGAAATCTCCATTAAAAGAAAAAAAAAAATGCTACTACTACTAACAATAATATAAAATATTTATCAATCTGTACATATTTTTCATTATAAATCATACTATAGTTATAAGGATCTTAGGCAGTGATAAAAATTTTCAACATCGCTTGTTTTTACATTTCTACACGTTTTGAGGTGTGAGAAATGGTAATCTAAAGATCATAAAACTGATACAGTTTATAGTGTTGTTACTTTATTAGTATGTGTACACGACATCGCAAAAACGATATATATTTTTTTAATTAAAAACTTCTTATACTTTAAGAAATTAAAAATTAATAAATTTTTATTATTGCTTATAAAGATAAATTTTAATTTTAAATAAAATCTTAAAAATTTTGAATTTTTATATTTGAATATATACATATATCTTTCAAAAGCATCTATTAATACATACACACACATATATAATCATAAATCATTATTTTTAACTCTGTAACTCATAACATATATGAATGATTTAGTTCATATAAATTTGGTTTATAAATATCAGTAATTATATATATATATATATATATATATATATTAAGGGGAATCTCTACCTATCGTCTCCGAAAGCCGAAGCCAATGTTATTCCATGGGAAATTTTGCCCCATTATAATTCATTAACTAGTACATATTTTTAAATTCTGTTTTCACTTTCCGAAAATTCACAACTATTAAACAATTTATCGCTTTCTAAAAATTGATTTTTTTTATTTTTTTTTATTTTTAAGATTGCATTTTTAAGCTCAAAAATGAAAAATTTCACATTGTGAAAATTCGCATTTTACAACATCAAAATAAAATATTAAAAATAATTTTTAGAAAGCGATAAATTGTTTAATAGTTGTGAAGTTTCTGAATGTGAAAACGGAATTTAAAAATATATATTAGTTAATAAATTATAATGGGGCGAAGTTCGCCATAGAATAACATTGGCTCTGGCTTCTGGGGACGATAAGTGGAGAGGCCTCTTAACTTAAGAATAAATATAATTTAATCCTAACCTTTTCTGACTTATAATATGGTCTGCAGAGATTTTGGGGAAAGTTAAGCGACGGTAAAATTTGTTTATCCTGCTCCACCCGTCTTAAGCCGTGGTGGCCTCTGCTCCTTCTTAGTTTTGTTTGAGTTTCATTTGTTTGAACACTGCCTTTATTTCACATAGTTTTCAGTTATACTAAATATAAGTACTCGTCACATACTCACTCTAAATTAAAACATTCTTAGAAGCTTTTAAAACACATTTTTATCTATTTATTCTCCTTTAATAGATTTTTTCTGGTGACTTTTTTTTCGCTTGACTTTCTTTCCGGTGACTTTTTTTTCTGCCAATCCAATCCTGTTTTATTGTCTTCATTTTCTTTTTTATAACTTCCATAACAGTTCTTATCACGAAGTAATAGTACATACTAAATATTACCCCATGGCTCTTATACATATTGCTATAAAACTTTTGTAATAACTCCACCTCTGATTTAGATTTTAGCTTAAACTATACGAAGATTACTTATGGTTTCTCATTCAGTAAGGCAGAAGATGTTTTAACAAACTGTCAAGGTGTCACATAATTTAAAAGACACATTCTATGTTCATGATAGAGACTTAATACTGCTTTAAGATTTTGAAAGTCACAAAGTTTCATATCTTCCATTTTTTTTTTTTTTTTAATATAATTATGTGTCTTGCAATCTGAGGAATTATCCTTACCACTCGTGTTATTAATCTAAAAAATAAATATAGGATATGCACTGAAAATATAGAAGAATATAGGCCAAATTTTAAAAATATAGGGCATGTAAGAGTGAGTGGCAGGAGGCCTATATTTATATAGATATTATATCTATGTTTATTATTGAAAAACAAGACACCCTTATCATAAATATGTGAAAAGGCAAAAAGGGGTCTTGATGAAAAATTTCTCGACAAAGAGAATGGGATAAAAGCATGAAGAACTTCCTCTATCTTCATGGATAAAAGTTGAAAGCTCTAACAGAAAAAATGTCTGGTGTCGCCCTCTATTAATAAAAATGAACTTTAGAAGTTTTTATTTCGCTTTTAGCATTAAATTATTCTACTAAATATATATCTTAAGGAAATAAATAAAAAGGTTTTCTATTTTTCATTATAGTTTAGGTTTAAGGTGAGAAAAAATTAAGACTCAACAGTTAGAACAAAAAGGCAAAGCATCTAATAAGTTTTTGTTGATAAATAATAGAAAAAAAAAAAAAGTTTATTTACTAATTTTGGGGGAAGAAGAATTTTTTGCATAATTTTATAAACAATACAAAAAATATAAGAAATAAAAATAATTTATAAATAAAACCATCATTTCTTCACAGTTAATCTGCAAAAAGATGTGTTGGCTATTATAATACTTTTGACAGATGTGCAAAAACACCATATATTGACCGTAAATGATTAGTAAATATTTGAAAAATGTCACAGTCTCAAAGTACAAATTAATTTTTAAAATATCAGAGGAGGGGGAAAAAAAAAAAAAAATCTTGTTACCATTGAAATTTTCCAAGAATTCAATTTCTTTCATTCAGATTTAATGTGGATTATTATACATTATAGATGCTCACAGATTAGGCATATTTTAATATGTAAAAATACATTTTAATTTAATCTTAATTTTTTCTTTGCAAGTTAGGATAATAACATAGGTTACAAAGTTTTATACTACAGTTTGTCACCATTGAAAATTTTCAGGAATCTAATTTATTTGTTTTCTTTCAAATTCAGTTGGTTCAATAATATAATTATTATTAGTCCATATTATAGTAATATAGACAAAATAAGAATGAAAATAACAAAATTAAAATTGTAATGCATTATTTTATTATTTCTTTGCTATTTATATTTTAGAGTATACAATACTACATATTATTGCTTTTAAAAAATTTGTGTTTAATAACAATATATTTAAAATAGAAAATCAATTTATTGAAGTTGACTGATAAACAAAAAATTTATGTAAACAGAAAATTAAAACTATTACAGTTAAAGTAAAATAAAAATATTCACTCATTATAAATGAGGAAAAATTCTAAGTACGGAGAGGGGGGGATATACATGAAACACTTTTTGGAAAAGCTTCCTAATTTAACTTTTAAAATCTACTCAATATAGAAAATAATCAAATTGTGCAAAATAATGAGGTGTCAATGTAGCACACTTTTTTTTTTTTTTTTTTTTAATGTAGCATGTAAAACCCAATTAAACAAACATTTATGATGGAATTTATGAAAAATATATTAACATCTTTCAACTAAACAAATTATTCAAATATGAATGTGTTTAACAGAAAGATAGGGTCAGGTGTTGTAAAATAGATCAAAAAACAGCATATTTTACATATGCACTTAAACAGCAGAAAATGTATTGGTTCCATTTGTTAAAAAATTGCACAAAATATGCAAATGAATATTCCTTATGACATCTTAAGAGAAATACCTCTCAAAAAACAAAAAAATTTGTGCTGAAAAATAAATTTTAAAATATGCTGTTTGTGACTTATTTTACCCCATGGGTTGGGGTAAAATAAGTCATCCTTTAAAACTGTTTTAAATTTTAATACAACTTACTTCATGCAAATAAAATTACACATACATATTCCTTTTTTTTTTGATAAAAACTTGATTTTGTGTTCTTTCAAGGGAAAAAAATGTCTGTATGGTCCATCATTAGTTCAGGAAAAACATTTAGAATTTACATACGATGCATCTACATCAGAAATATCTTTCTCTGGAAAATTCCAGCAAGAACTTCCATTTCCACTTTTATTTATCCCTTCAAATTTTTCAGAATATTCATGATTGGGCGAAAGAATAATGTCATGAAATATTTTCTTTGATCTTTCCCCAGGAAATTCTACCTTAACACATTTTCCAACTTTTACGAATTGATTAGTACTGATGCTGTCCAAATTTTCTTCTTGAGAAAGACTTGCTTTTTGTTTCTTTTACAATTGGTGTTTCTGTGATTTTAGCATCTCTGTTGATTTTTTCATCATACAATCAATTGAAAAATAAGTTGGTTGTTAAAATTACTCCTGATTTTTGTGTGCATTTTCCAAAGTATCTTTGGAAGACAATGTTTGATTGGGTGATAAAGTGTTTATAATAGCAGATTTTATGTACTTAAAAGGATAATATATAAATAGTATCCTGTTCCATGACTGTTGAAGTCGCACTAGAATTAATTTGTCAAATTGGAGATTGATGATCTAGATTCACCCACTCTTGCATTTTAAGTTGATGCTAAACTGCAGAGTTTCAGGAGAATGCTGTGTCCTGCCTGCCATTTGTATGAAAAAGTGGCACCTTTCTTAAATAAGCTGGAATGAAACAACTTTTTGAATTACACCTACAAACTGAATGCTTTGATTCAACTTCAATATGTATTGTCTTTTTGTTTTTCCCTCTTAACATAAGCCTAACATGATTCAACAATTGACCTATTTTACCTCACATGTGTTTTTTTACTCCAAAATATTAATACAGTAGAGAGTCAAAAATACGCACAGCTCGTGACCAGAGGTTGTGCAGATTTTAGGATTTTGTGGATTTCGGGGCCCATAAAAAATGATTTTCACTTTGAAAAATAAAAACAGAATATTATTCAAACTAAACACATACTAGTGAATAACACTAAATATTAAATTACAAGGTACATAACAACATTTACAAAAATATAAAATAAAACAATAAATAAACATGAATAAAATATTTGTCAAATTTAGATACAATCTGTTCACATATAACTAGTTTTAAACTAAATTTGAACCTGCATGATTTATTTATTTTTTTATTTATTGTAAATAGTAGGAACACAAATTTATTTTTCTACGAATTTTATTGAGTTCTTCCTAAAAAATTATGCCCTTTTCAGAAAGCATTTAAAAAAATTAGTTTATTATTATTTACCTGATTGATATCATCACATCACAATAATCATTATTTCCTTTTGATGAATTTAAATATACTGTCAATTTCATTAGCAGCAACTTGGCTCTTGCAGTCTTTCATATTATTATTATTTTGTTTTTCTTTTTTGTAATCATAAAATGCAAACATAAAATCTGTATTCAAGATCTTTTTAAAAAATTCTGATTTGCAGTTTTGTAATTTATTAATAGTGAATTTCATTGTTTGTATCTGACAAGCTGTGTGGATTTCGAACTTCGGCGGATTTCTGGCTCTCTATTGTATATACATTTTTTTTCTCACGGAAGTTTAGGAAATTCAACTTAAAAATGTGCTTTTTAGAATATGATAATGAAAAACTGTAAAAATTGCTTTTGAATTAGTTCAAAACCGAAGTTTTTCTTAGCAACACATTCAAGTTACTAATACGAGACACACAAATAATTACTGGCTGTAACTAAAACGTATCAGTTACAGTTAATTTTGTATACAAATGAAGACTAATTTAAATAATATTATATGAAACCAGCAAAATTAGAATTTAAAAAATATTTGGATGTTTTTTTAAAGTTTTTTTTTTTTTTTTAACTGACCTATTTTACCCCACCTGACCCTATGCAATTTAATATTTTAAATTTACACAGATGATTATAGGAATAAAGAAACAGCAACTGTCATGGTTTAAGTTGAGTTTAAAATTTATTTAGCATAAAAGCTTAAATGATTTTTTTTTTTAAAGCAAACAATAAGTTTATGAATGCAAGTTAGCATACTATTCTAGATTTCTCTATATGTTTCACTTTAATTTGTAAATTTACTTTTAAAATTTAGTCATGACATGCTGAAAGAATTATTATTACACATCAATAAAAATAAATTTGAAATGAAAAAATAATTATCACACTGTTTAATAAGATACATTAAAAGCCTAACATCATGGAACAATAGGGCAATATTTTATATAATGCATTATAACTGAATAGTGTTAAATTTTAACTCAATTTGAACATCTTAGTTGTGTTTGATTTATAATCTTTTTGAATGGATATACATATAGTTAATGTTGTAGTAAAAAAAACTGCTTTATCTCAAGCTTATACTGTACTTTATATATAATAATATAGTAGAAGCGAAGCAAATAAAAAAATAAAATAAAATAAATAAATGAATAAAACTTATTACTGAAAAAGTTTTCTTATTTAGATATATATATGTTCATGGCAATCAGTTTTAGAAATTCTTTTTGAAAATTAAATCCACTTTCAGGGCCTTCAATAATAATATACATCTTTCATAAATGGCTTACATTGACAGCCTGTTTTCAATTTCTATTTTTTTACTAAATTTAGGTGACTGAAACGCCTTTTTCACAATTGGTCAGAAATCCCAATACTTAAAAAAAAAAAAAAAAAGATTCATCTTTAATTGTGACATTCTCGGCGAAGATTTTTTGAATAATAGTAGTACTTAATGAAATTCTATGGTAAAAAAGTGAAAAACTTGTTCTTTAGGTATTGCATTTTGGATAACTTTTCGCATTTTGCAAAATAAAATGACTGTGATAGAGATAGTGATACAGCAAGCACATTAATACTTTATTTAAAATTGTTTTTCAAACTACTTGTAAGTGATATGTTTATGAAATTTTACTAAATTCTGGAAATAGTAAAGAGTTCCTAATCATTTAGACAATTTTACATTTTGAGAAGTCTGAAGTATTTAAATTCATAAGGAAGTTTCTTTTTAAAAACTTATGGTGGGGGGGGGGGGGATTAATCATACATGAAGCACTTTTTGAAAAAGCTTCCTAATTTAACTTATAAAAACTACTCAATATAGAAAATAATCAAATCATGCAAAACAATGTGGTTAACTTTTTTTTTTTAATGTAGCATAACATGTAAAACCCAATTAAACAAATATCTATGATAAATATATAAACATCTTTCAGTTTAATTTAGTTGAATATGGGAAGTTTCTTTTGAAAAAACTTATGGGGGGGGGGGATTTAATCATATATGAAACACTTTTAAAAAGCTTCCTTTAGTTTATAGGGAGTTTCTTTTTAAAAACTTATTGGTGGGGGGGGGGGGATTTGATCATACATGAAACACTTTTTGATAAAGCTTCCTAATTTAACTTTAAAAAACTACTCAATATTGAAAATAATCAAATCATGCAAAACAATGTGGTTAACTTTTTAAAAAATGTAGCATAGCATGTAAAACCCAATTAAACAAATATTTATGATGGAATTTATGATAAATATATAAACATCTTTCAGTTTAATTTAGCTGAATATGGGAAGTTTCTTTTTAAAAACTTATGGGGGGGGGGGATTAAATCATACATGAAACACTTTTTGCAAAAGCTTCCTAATTTAACTTTTAAAAACTATTCAATATAAAAAATAATCAAATCATGAAAAATAATGTGGTTAACTTTTTTTTTTTTTTTAATGTATCATGTAAAATTCAATTAAACAAATATTTATGATGGAATGCATGATAAATATATAAATATCTTTCAATTTAACTTAGTTGAATATGAGCAGATTTCAACTGAACAAATTATTCAAATATGAATATGTTTAACAGGAAGATATGCAATTTAATATTTTAAATTTACACAGATGATTATAGGAATAAAGAAACGACAAGTGTCATGGTTTAAAATTTATTTAACAAAAAAGCTAAAATCCGTTTTTTTTTTTTTTTTTTTTTTTTTTTTTTTAAAGCAAACAATAAGTTTATGAATGCGAGTTAGTATACTATTCTGGATTTCTCTATATGTTTCAACTCTAATTTGAAAATTTACTTTTAAAATTTAGTTATGATATGCTGAAAGAACTATTATTACACATCAATAAAAATAATTTTGAAATAAAAAAATAATTATCACACTGTTTAATAAGATACAGTAAAAGCCTAACATGATGGGACAATAGGGAAATATTGTATATAATGCATTATAATTGAATAATGTTAAATCTTAAATCAATTTGAACATCTTAGTTGTGTTTGATTTATAACCTTTTTGAATGGATATACATATAGTTAATGTTGTACTATAAAATCTGCTTTATATCAAGCTTATACTATACTTTACATATAATAATATAACAGAAGCAGAAAAAATAAATAAAACTTATTGAAAAAGCTTTCTTATTTAGATATATACATATATTCATGGCAATCAGTTTTATGAATTCTTCTTAAAAATTAAATCCACTTTCAGGGCCTTCAATAATAATAATATATATCATTCATAAATGGCTTACATTTTTTAGTGACAGCCTGTTTTCAATTTCTTTTTTTACTAAATTTAGGTGACTAAAAAGCTAATGGTCAGAAATACTTAATATAAGTGAAAACTTGTCCTTTAGCTATTGCATTTTGGATAACTATTTTGCAAAACAAAACGACTGTGATGGAGATACAAAAGAACACTAATACTTTATTTAAAATTGTTTTTCAAACTATTTTTCAGTGGTAACTTGTTTATGAAATTTTACTAAATTCTGGAAATGGTAAAGAGTTTCTAATCATTTAGACAATTTTACGTTTTGAGAAGTCTGAAGTATTTTGTATTTAAATTCATAAGGAAGTTTTTTTTAAAAAACTTCTTTTTACTTTCAGTATCTAAATTCCTTCCAGAATAGCCTGTTTTTCACAAACTCCAAATAAAGAAATTGTTACCTCTCATTCATAATTATAAGCTATAAAATGCATTTATATTGTGTAAAATTATAGTAAGAAAAAATCAGGATATTTATTGGAAGTAATGTGGACGAAGTAAGAAGGATAAATAAAACATTTTTTGAAAATAATAAAATTTAAATTTTTAATGTATCCCTTTCCTATTTCTTAGTCATTTTAGTGTTTTCACAATACTGCACATTACTGCTTTAACAAATTTGTTAGTGTTAAAAAGAAAAAAAAATGCGATTGTTCCATTTTTAATAACTTTTACCTTCAGGCAGGGATCACAGATTCCTGTAAACAAACAATAAATAAAAAAAATAAAATACAATACAATAGCAATCATTGTTTCAGCCAGATAGTGATACATCATAATATCTATCAACCCTACTCCTGGGGAAAGGAATGAGGTTACCGTAATCAACTTTTTTCTTCATATTTTCTTTTTCCTCCATTGTACACTTTTCATTGGCTAGCAGAAAATCTAACCAAAACACAGCGAAGCGCAGTAGCCTACTGCGTCGGCCGGTCAGGGAGACCGGAGATCTGGAAAACCGGACCAGCCGGTCGCGTAGTCACGGCCTATCATTATGCTGATGTGTTTTGCTGAAATATTTTAGTAATAACTTTAAAGAAAAATATGAATTTTTATTAATTGTGCAATTACATTTTTTTAATTTTAGAAATATTGGTGGCGCACGATTGAACAAGATAGAAAATACAAAATAGATATCAAAACTACTACTTATGCACTATACACACATTCAAAAGTTTTTGCGAGAAAATTGTAGTTTTATTGTTAATAAAATACTTAAAAAAAAAAAAAAAAATGTTAGCGACATTGATTATTTTCTTAATGTTTTAATTCTCTTTTACTTACTTTTTTTTTTCCGTATTTATAATTTAAAATAGCTTCCAATTTCATGCAAAATAACTTAAATTTAATTAATTAATCAAACACATTTAAATAGTTTTTACATATTTAAAGACTATTTATTTTAAACAATCACTTATTCCACTTAAATAAATTAGTATTCTTTTCCCCTATAACTATTTTATCATACTTTGTAGGATTAGGTATATATGTACATAGGATATATATTATGTGAGTCTTTTTTGCATGTAGAATATAATTTTTAATATATCTTAATTTAATCAAGAACCAATTACTTATATTTAACATAGGGTTAATCATACAATTTACATTCCATGATTGATTGTGAATCATATATAAATAAAATTTTCCTCCTCAACAAGACATAATGTTTAGTGAATTTTCAAAAAGAGGGAAATAATAATAAAGCCTTGCATCTGTAGCTTGAACATATAATTTTAATTGCTTTTAGATTCAAAATGCAATTATTAAAGTTTATGATTGTGTTCAATTAAATTATTACAAAAACAGTTATATCATTAACTTACAAAGGAGATTTGTAAGTTAATTCTTGCAGGAAAACTAAAATACGAAAGCGATACAAAATATACTCAGAAAATTAGGATAAGGTAAGTGCATCAAGTAAATAAACTTATTTCTTTAAGAGTACTTATAATAGCTTTTTTCAGAAAATGCCATTGTAAGAGGCAATGTTAAAATCGATTTTATGAGTTTTTCACCTCTTACAAAAAATCTTGAAAGCTGTCATAATTAAGGTAGTAATTTAATAGTATAAGAAGTATTTGAATAAAGATTGTTTAAAATAAAAATTTAAATACCTTTAAACTCAATTATTTTAAACTATACTCTTTTAATTTAGACAACGTTAATGTTATAACAAATTCAAAAGATAATATGTATTTCACATCATTATTGCATACTGTTTATTCTTCAGTTCGAATCACAAACAAACAAGGATAATTCTACTACAAGAATAGAATTGCCCTTGTTTGTTTGTGATTCGGATCAGATAACAAACAGTATGGGAAAATAAATAAAATAAAAAACAGTATGTATAAAAGGAAAAAGAAAAACTTTTCCATTCTCAGTTGAATATTCACATTTATATCATTAAATGTTCAATGAGAGCAACTTATAACTTCTGTATTAAGTATTAAAATAGCATTAAATAGTAAAATTTTAGCTATTTATTGGGCAATTATTATTATTATTTTTTTTTAATTATAATATCCTTAATTTTATTTTATGCACTTTCAGTGCCTTTCAAAATCTTAATAAGCTGTTTATCGTAAAAATCAGTTTAAATTTTGCAATTATTTTTATACTTCAACGACCAACGTAGAATAAACACCTAATTTATAATTAACATGATTCAAATTAGAAGATTGCCAATTTGCAAATTTTGAAATAGCAATACCAGGGATGGAATGCTGGTGCAGAATTCATGCCGGTATTTCTGTACGAAATTTCTCTAGATATAAAATCGTTGATTTAAAAAGTAGAAAACTTTGTTTCATTAGTAGTGGTATGAGTTCTGCACCAGTGTTCTATTTCTGAAATACAAAGTATCCTGAAAAATTATGTTATAATTAATTAAAAAAAAAAAACTATTAAACAGGTTTTCACCAAGCATAACTAAGGGGCATCCTAATTAAATCGGCATTCTTAAAAAAAAAAAAAAAAAAAGAAAGAAAAAAAAAAAAATCCTAAGCCAATGTTTGATTTTTAAGTAATAGATATAAAATTCTGCACAAAACAGAATTTAATTTAGTATGATAAGACTTATTTTAATCTATTCTTCCATTATAAAGGTATGCAATAACTCTGTTTCATTCCCTAGCATCGTTACTCTATTCATTTCTTAAAATTTCTTTGGTATAGCTTTTGCATAGGAACCCCTCGGATCTTGGCAGGGACTATTATTTTTAAACATCTGGAGGCCCGGGGACCCTTTACCACCAACTTGAATTGTTTTGTTAGTAAACTTAAAGGATATGTTAATAAAAATGCCATTTAAAATAACCTATAAATCTCCCGCTGAGTGCAATCTTTCAGCAAAATTTGATGCAATGCTTCTGCCATCTAATGGCATTGTTATTTTCATATTTTTTAACTGAAAATAACCAATCATTCATGCTGGATGACAGAAGCAACATGCCGAATTTTGTTGGAAAGACCCTGACATTAGACAGTTTTCAAGTTTTTGCATTGAACTGAGAGTTAAAGTAAATGGTCAATATACGGCCATTAGAAGCTATCGTGTTCACTCACATACATACTTCATCATAAAAAAAGAGAAAAATTCAACTCAGGGGACTTCAAAACTTAGAGATACACTTAGAGCTGTAGCAAGTACAGTCGGTATATACTCGGCCAAATTTAGGCTAAGTATTCGGTCAATGCTGAGTAGTTGAGGGAATTTCCCTATTTTTATGCATTATTGAAAGAAATGTGTCAATGATAGATATTTATTTTATAACTAAACAAAAAAGATTAATTTTGCATCTAAGAAAGATTTTAAGAATAAAGTTATGAGTTATGCTTTTAATAATCCACTCCACTGAAAGTATCAAAATATAGCAATGAACCTAATTATCTATATACACTACAAAAGTTCTACATGAAAGCATGCTGTTTGCCATTTAGCTAAATTTTATTTTCAAAAGGCTTCCCCCCCCCTTCCCCAAGATGTGCAAATTTCCTCATATATGCATCAATTATTCTTTCTTACAACTACTCGGTATTCTGTACTCGCCGAAAGTGCTACTTGGTGCACTAGACACACCTATATATTAAAGTTGAATTTTCGTTATGTTAAGATTACAATATTTACCTTACATATCTATTTAGAAGTTAAGAAAAATTGCATAGAAGAAATGTGACCCATTCAATTCTATTATGCTTAATAACAAATTCTAAAAGGTATTAGTGACTATGAGAGAAGAAATGATAATGTAATTAAAAGCAGTGGAGGATTAAAATTAAAACTATAAAATATCGCTTTTGAATTCACCCACAGAATAATTCAGATTTATTAAATATTGCTGATTTTATGTCTGATTTCCAATATTTAAAATGGTTATATTTACATATTAATAAAGAATTGTTTTATGTATATGGAAATGGAAACGAGAATAATTTTAAATTTACAACTCGCAAATAATTAATAGTGGACAAAAGTAGATGAAATAGTATTTTGTCTGGACAGTTTTAATGAAGTTTTTTCTACTATGGAAAAAACCCGAACAACTCTAAGCATACAGATAATAAAAATTTAAAGAAATACCTTTCATAGACCTGAAATATCCAAATATTTTTATTGTAAGTGCTTGTACACAAATGTGTAGTACTATGAATGTAATTTTCAATAAGAAGCATGCTATGTAAACCTCCCTGTAGCAGAATATTTTTATACTTTCTGTGACAAGTTTCATTCATGAAAACCTTTTCTGCAAGATGACAATTTTTAATTACATACATATTAATATTATTAATATACTGTAGAATTCTTAAATGTCACACAAATCTCTGTTTTCTATTGAAATATGAGAATATCTGTAATTATCTAATCTATAAATCTTTCTGAAAGCGGAAATTTCTTTTCTGTGGCAGTGACACAGTATCGCTAAATTCTGCCTCAGGGATAAACCTAAATAACATATATCAATTTTAAGGCATTTCAATATATTTACAGAAATGGTAGTGCACATATTGATAAACTAAAGTGATAAATTGAATACTACTACAAAACTTTGAAAGTGTTAAAACTATATTAGTCAATTCAAATTCTCTACAATATTAGCAATATGATTAGAATTGTAAAGGATTTATGTACGTTCAAATGAATGTTACAGTAAGAAATTAGTATTTAAATACTTATTAAGTTAAATATGAAACAATATAAGAAAAATATTTTATTTAAACAATCACAAATTTTACTTAAAATATTTCCTCTCTAATTTAATTCAAACATGCTATATAAAATAAATAAATAAATAGAGGGGAACATGACCCTGCTTCATTTTTTGTAATAATACTTTAGTCTTACATAAAGTTAAAATATGGAGTTCATAGGTATCTATGAACTCCAGTTTATCTTTATAAAGAGAAAAAGGTTGTATCTAAGAGAACTGCTCTACTGCGTGGCAATATAAATAAAACCAAACACAGAAGAACAATTCACTTGACATTTCCGTCACATTAGTAGAAATTCTTGGGTGTAGAACTCAGCACAAGTATAAAATAAGAGTATGTAATGTAGCATTCAATATTTATTGATATGCTCATGTAAATCTTACTGGGGGAAAAAAAACTTATCACAGCAAAACAATAATTACGTAAAATAAAAAATAACAGCACTACTTTCGAAAAAATAAATATTTTTAAAACTCAGTTCATATATTGTAAAAAATCTTAATATTCAGCTTTTATCTGAACGGAAATAACATTTAAATATGTTCAGTTGTAAAACTGAATTCCACCGAAGTAATGGAGCAGAAAATTTGAGTCTAGGAATGATATTTTCAATGTATCCTTCAGTTTCTTTAAATTTCTTCTCTTCACACACTCTTCATCAAGTACAGTCTCTTTTACTCCAATTTTAAACTTCAAAATATATCTCCATTTTTCATTATATCATTTAAAAGCAATATCAAAATTCGCTTATGGTAAAAGCGTTTACTTTAGCCGCCATGCTTCTACCCAAAAACAGACCGAAAAGGCGTTCAAGAATCATCTCGAGTAGATCAGTTTGGTGATTTGTGACGTCAACTGCTCGGGGGAGTTGTGGAGATCGAGGAGATATCGTGAACACGGCCTTTGATACGCAGACGATTGAAGCAAGAGAAGAAATCTATGAAAAATGAAACAAAGAAGCCAATATTTAAAATTGGAAAAACATTAATTAAAAAAATTCAAATTCGAAAAAATCTCGATGAGGTGTACACCTGCAGGGTCCCTGGTACCTATATGCCAAATTTGGAAGCTCTGCGATCAGTAGTGTGGGCCCCAGAGCGCAGACAGACACACACACACAGAGACACTTCTCTTTATTTATATAGATAAAGATAACGATATTTCTTTTTTTTTCGTAACACACACTAAATTCATGAATAATTTTAAAAAGTAAAACTTTACACTATAAAAAATTTATGATGAACTTAATTGGACAAAAATAATAAGTAAGAAATGAATGAATTGGACAAGAATTAATTAAAATGAAAAAAACAATTTTAAAATTAAGGAAATATAATGCTACTGTAAGTTAAAACCTGATTTATTTCATTTATTAAGGCGACTGAACTGTTTTCCGGTGATTTTTTTTTTTTTTTTCCCGGGTGACTATTTTTCAGTGACTTTCTTTCCTCTTTCCCTTACATACAAACAAACAATGACTTTTATTAAAATTAAGATTATCGAAAGCAAAATAAAAAATCAATTTATTAAGAACTGCGAATGTACAAATTCATTCCTTAAAGCACGGGCAAATTCTTTTCTTTCTTTCTTTTTTTCTTTTGTGGGCGTGTGTATCTATATATATCTATAATATTAAAAAGATATATATTAGTAAACATAAATATTTCTTAAATGCATCGACTAACATTTACCAATACAGGAAACGATCCTCTTTAAAGAATGCGGGGTAAGAAGCAAACGTTTCAGGGGACGTATAGCAAATTATTTTTCGGCTTTTATTGGGTAAAGCTGTTTAAGAAAAGGAAGTCCTTAATGATATTTTTTGGCACCTGGTCAGCTGTCAAACTGTGCTATATGGGATGTAGCCTACAATTACAATAGTTTACTTGCATGTCTGGGAACCCAATAGGAAACAAGCAGAACAAAACAGAACACCGCCACTGGGGCGGGAGGCTACCCACCTTTCAGTTTTAGGCAACAGGCACCAAGGAAGAATGGGATGGGAAAAAGCTTTTTAAAAAAAAAGCATTTAAAAATCAAAGTCACCAAACTTAGGAGACAAATTTCCACACCTCGTCAGTAATTAACAGAAATTTTATTTAGCAGATAAGAAAGAAACGGAAAAGGAAAATCACAATTGTGTCTCCTCCTCAACTCAACA
Source organism: Salticus scenicus (assembly GCA_963930645.1). Classification (NCBI taxonomy): domain Eukaryota; kingdom Metazoa; phylum Arthropoda; class Arachnida; order Araneae; family Salticidae; genus Salticus; species Salticus scenicus. The sequence goes on from OZ005655.1 coordinate 312,800,754, forward strand.
CACAGTAGGGGGTGTTGTCATCTCACACCTCTTTCTTCCCTGTTTACCTATCAATCTGTCAATAATCTTGAATACTAGTATTACATTGACTATTAAGCTACTTAAAAAAATTAATTAAAATTAGATTATTGTGCTATCGTGATGTGAGTGTGTGTGTGTATGGGGGGGGGGGGGAGGGAGAAAGAGAGAGAGAAGGAGACAGATAAAAAGACAGCGATAATGATATTAAAAAAAAAAAAAAAGAACGAATGTTTCTATAATTTCATATTTTCAATTCAAAATATCTAAGCTAACATGAATTACTATGATTTTTGCGCTTTTTGCTTTATATATATACTTATGAATTTAGCACTTAAAGCAATTTATAAAGAACAGTGAATATCAAAATCGTTTGATTTCCAATCATACTATAAGTATGGGGAACTTAAGTAATCGTAAAAATTTTTCATCTCCGCATTTTTATGTTTTTAAAAGTTTTGAGGTGTGAGGAATCCGAAAATAACAATATCAGTGCGATTAGAGCACCTATATTATAGGTGCCTTAGGTGCGATGTCCATCTGCAGGGTGTTACTTTGTTAGTTTGTGTACAAATTATCTCAAGAACAAATGATCTCAGAGGTCAACCCAGTTTTAAAAAATATCATTTATGACATTGGCAAGAACACTATATGTTTTAATATTCTAATTTGTAAACATCGCAAGTTATTGAAAATTTACAGTTTTCTTAACATTGAAGAATAGGTAAAAATTTTGAAAAAACGTGTACTAGGAAAGTTATTTTCATTGTAAAGATTATACCAATTTTAAAATGTCATTTATAATGCTTGTATGAGCATCATTAAAACCATGGACATTCTGCGTTTAAAACTTAGTACATTATTTAAGATTGAAATTTGTTTTAAACACGGCAGAATAGGCAAAACTTCACATAAATGCATAATAAGAGGATTAATTTCATCGTACAAATAAGATATTTAAATGTCGTTTATGATACTGGCAAGAACTTTACTAACTGTTGATAGTCCGTAAAAGTTTATAAGTTATTCGAGATTTTGATTTTCTGAACACCGTGGAGTTACATGAAAACGAAAGTAAGAAACTGGCTCTAAAAAAAATTAAACAATAAATTAAGATAAGGTAAATGTATCGAAACGCAATTAGGGTAGCCAAGTAGAGTAGGTAAAGCATTTCATATGATTCTGCGACAGTGCCGAGTAATCAATCTTCATTTCTCTTAAAAGAAATGTAATATGCCCTCTAATAGAAACTTGTGAGAACGAGAAACTTGTGACGTGACGGAGAACTTAGCTGAGTCCACTAAGATGAACTAGTTTTTAATATTACTGTCATATAATATTACGTCATATACAAAAGCTGTTTGCACAAATATTGATATATAACAATAACAATTACAACGTACTTATTTCCCATACATAATCCACTAAATTTGTAAACAATTCTTGATTCCTTCTAGAGAATCATTCACATAAGACCATACAGCATTGTTGCAAAATGCAAGAAATATTTTATTTACTATTACGTACTTTCTTTATAGGACGATAGTTACATTTAAAGCAAACTATTTTACCTTATATAATGTCCTTATTCATTTTCACAATACGTATTTCGGGTTTAAAACAAACTATTTTACCTTATATAATGTCCTTATTCATTTTCACAATACGTATTTCGGGTTAAACACTGCCATACCCCCTCCCATATAAATACGCCGCTATACGATCATATATAAATCGCGCGATCCTCATTTGCTCCAATAAAACCCTCCTCAATGAAGAACTTAACTATATTAAAAACATCGCATATAAAGCAAACTACCCAAAAAATCTTATCAATAAACTATATAAAAAATGCATCAAAACCCTCAATAAAATTAATAACGCCCAAAAAGTAAAACCAAAATTCACAACCCCCATCCCCTACTGTAACAGAGCAAGTATAAAACTAAAAAACGAAGCTAAAAAACACAATATAAACATCCCCATTAAACCTAACCGAAATATCTTTCAGCATATCAGAAATGAAAAAGACAAAATTGACAACAGATCCACATCCGGCATTTACAAAATCAATTTCAACTACACTAACGATTCTAGCGCTTGCTATATCGGTGTCACAAAACAGAAAATTCAAGACCGCGAAAAAGAACATAAATCGGATTTAAAGCACAACCGTCAATCCACCGCGCTCGCATCCGCCCACCTTAATAACCCATTAATATTAACACTATCTATACTAAAAAAATAGCCCCCTACAATAATCACAATTACGCCCTCAAACGCGAAGCTCTAGAGATTCTTACTAACCCCGAGGCAGTCAACGAACGTGAACACGCAAGCATCCCAAAGGCCTGGAACCAATTAATCAATAAATCCAAAAATACAAAGCGAAGTGAAGAGGCAAATCCGATGTTCCCAGATGACAACAAAGCAACAGAAGAGTGTCACATCTTACTGAAGATGGGTGCGCTAGCACCCGAAATACGTATTGTGAAAATGTATAAGGACATTATATAAGGTAAAATAGTTTGTTTTAAATATTTTATTTATTTAATTTGTAATATGTTATTTTGAATTTTGAATTATGTTATAAAGCCCATAATGTGACATAAAAATTAAATAGCAATTCAATTCTTTTAAAACTTCATTTAAATTTAGTGACCAGTGAAGCGGGCGTAGCCTGCTAGTTTGTACTATATACACAAAATTTAAACAAAAAAATCAATAATAGGCTGGTTTAAAAATATTTTATTTCTATCAAGTTAACATGGTAATATAAAAACAAACATTTCGCCTCTCCCCCCCCCCCCCCCTTTCCCCCAGACCCTCCAAGATATGTGTAACACTTTTTACTTTCCGAACAAGGAAAGTGAGGAAAGTATTGTAATCATGTCAAAATCCGAATTTGAGATTTTGATGTTTCTATACGTTTCAATGTCCAAAGAGTCCGTTTTCACTATTTTTGTGATGATATATGTATGTGTGTGTGTATGTATGTGAGTATGTATATGTGTATGTGTGTGAGTGAACACGCTAGCATCTAAACGCTTTGTTCGAATAAGCTGAAAGTTGATACGCATATTGTAAGTCACCATAGTACGAACCCTATAGATTTTGGTGAATCTAGCACTTATAGTTTTTTTACAGGGACACAAAGAAAAAATTCTTTATCATTATTGTCTATGGGACCAAAATCTTAAAAGTGCGATAGCATCTAAACGCCTTCTTCAATTGAGCAAAAAATTTATACACATATTATAGGTCACAGTTACTCAATCTGTATAGAGTTTGGAGAATCTGGTGCGTACAGTTTTTTTACAGGGGCACAAAGAAAAATTCTTTATCATTATGGCCTATGGGGCCAAATTTTTAAAAGTGCGATAGCGTCTAAATGCTTATTTAATCTGAAGAAAAAATTTCTACACATGTTATAGGTCACAGTTGCACGAACTGTATAGATTTTGGTGAATTTAGCATTTACAGTTATTTTACAAAGACACAAAGAAAAATTCTTTATCATTATGGTCTGTGGGACCAACTTTTTGCTTTCTTCTATATTCAATAGAAGAAAGTATTGAATTCGTAAAAATTTTCGACCTCGGGTTTTTGATGGATTTACACGTTTTGAGAGCTGTAGAACATGATTTGACATTTTTTAGAAAATGTCTGTCTGTTTGTCTGTCTCTGCGTGTGTGTGACAAACTTTTGTGGCAACTGTATCTCAAGAACTACTTTACAGAATTTCATACAAATTGGTATGTAGTTGCACCATGACATAAATTAGTGCTTGTCAACTTGTCTTACAGGTTGCGTTGCCATCCCACCTTTTCTAAAATTTTAACATGGTGGTATAGCAAAAAATTTTGTATAAATGTGCATAAAGAGAATTATTTTTTAATAATCATTATGAAATTTACCAGAATTATTTATAATAGAGATAGTCAACTGGGAAAATTTTTTTGTATGTGTAGGAGCCTCGCCACCCCCCCGGGGGAAGTCCCCCCTCGAGGGGAGTAAATTTTCCTGATGGGTATCTTTCAAAAGAGCTCACCAGTACATTTAAAACGAATGGTTGAACCATAGATCTGCGATAATTTAAAACGAAGTTATCGATTTTTTTACTTTTAACGAAAAAAAAATTAGAAAAAAAAATCGTATTTTTTTTTTTTTTTTAAATATTGAGAATAAAATGGATATTTTTTTAATATTTGGTGTTATACGACTTCTCTAATATGGAAATCATCTGCATTATCATGGAAGATAATTTTTTTAAATAATAATTTTAATAAATTATTTTTACTGAGTGAATTTGTATAGGAAAATATAGAAGAAAGCCATGTGGTGGCTGCAACATACTAGTTAAAAGTGCGATAGCATCTAAACGCCTTATTCAATTGAGCTGAAAATTTATATGAATATTATAAATCACTGTTGCATTAACTATAAGCATTTTGGTGAATCTAGCATTTATAGGTTTTTTACAGGAACACAAGGAAAATTCTCTATCATTATGATCTATGGGCTCAACGTTCAGTAGCGTTAAATAGAACATCGTGTAATATATGGAGAAAAATACTCAAAAGACTCTATTATGGTTTTATCTCTTTTGTTTGTTTAACAACTCCTCTTTCTTTACTTTATCTACAAAACTGTTAATAACTCAATGTTCGGAAAGTCGAGTGAAGTCACTCCAGATTTTTATATTTTTTCTTAAGCAAGTAAGTGATATTTACACAAAGTTTTATTTCAATCTATAATAGAGTTCTTTAAAAAAATCCACCCTTTTTTACATCTACACAACCCTCTTGCTACCCTACGCTATATATAATACTTCTTGAGCTTTTCATAAAGAATAAGTGATAGTTATACTATACAGAATATCGTTAAAATCGGTAGTAAGGTGATATACAAAAAATTACTTCCCTTTACCCCCCCTTCAGCCTCCGAAGTATATGTGACACTGTATTTTTGTCATAAACAGCAAGTGACAGACAAAGTTTCATCAAAATCAGTAAGAAAGTGATATAAAAACAATTATTCTCTTTCAATCTGCTCTTAGCCTCCCCTTCCCCCAGGTATATACAATGCTAAGTAAAAGTGGAATCAATTTAATTGATTGAAATTTCTAAAAATGTATTATGAAAATCTTTCTTTAAATTCATTTTTTGATGTTTATTGTTTTTGCGATTTGGAAATTGCAAAAGTGTCCTTTTTTCCGGTACCCTTTTTTCCAGTGCCTTTCTTTCCAAGTGCCCTTTTTTCCGGGATCCATTTTGCACAGTTATTCTCCTTTCTGTCTTTTTCTTCTTCTACTTTCCTTCTTATATTTTTCGGACAGAAATATTAAAATGAGTTTGAGTTTGAACTGCTTTTTCACGCTCAAGTTCGTGAAAAAAAATGAGTTTCGCTCAACTCAAGTTCATAATTTAAAAAACGAGTGAAGTTCAACTCAAAACTCAAAATTTTTGAGCTACGCTCATGAGCGCGTTCGTGCACAACACTGGTATTCTGTAATTTTTTCAAAACTTTTTGCATATGCGCCTATGGAGACCTTTCTTGTTAAATCTCGTACGACCATCCTTATCACATGATCATCATGTGCACTAATTTTCCCGAAATTTTAAATTTACTAATAGTTTGATGCACAGCTGTCTTGCTGACATTTACCCTCGAACTTATTTGACATTCAGAAATTCCAATTTTATGGAGGGTCAATATTTCTGACTTTTTTTGTAACAGTAAGTGAAGGTTTTTTTTCCCCATTACAATTAATTACACAACAGCACTGTCTATGACAAAAACCAATAAACAACAGGCGACAAACATGCCGGCCACCTTTATTTATAGCAATAGAATGTGTTTGATGCAATCAGCACATGAGATGACGCAATAATCTTTGCAATGAAAAATTCACAGTTTGCAACAACATAAGTGTGATTTTTTTAAATTTTATAAATATAAGCAGCTTCTTGATAATAAGCTAATCTTTTAAAAGCTTATTAATCATTTTCTTTATTAATAAACCTAATAAACCAAAGGCCCAAGTTTCTGAAAAGTAACATGGTAAACTGATGCCATTGCTAAAACAATTTATTGAAATGAAGAAAATAAATTTTTATTCTTTGTTTGAAAGAATGAATAACAAAATAATAATAATAATAATAATAATTAAAAAAAAAAAAAAAAAGTCTCACTTGTGTTAATGCGTTGAAAAAAATGTTTACAATAATTAAAAAAATATTTAAAATTTTATAAATGGTAATAAATTCAAACTGAAAAAAATCATGGTAGTTTTTCTGCAATTGGGATCAGATTTAGGTGCATAAAAAAAAAAAAAGTGATAAATTTGGGATATTTAGATATTATGCCTTTGACAAATAAACTAACAGTGATTTTTATGAATCTAGGCCAAAGTTAATTTTCTTAAATTACATTTCATGACTCAAATTTCGTTATTTTCATAAAAAAAAAAAAAAAAAAAAAAAAAAATCCATTATTTTCCCAGTTAAATTTTAAATAATTATTTTTTAATTTTCGACTATTTATCATGACATCTGGCCACTGTTTTTGATTTGATAAATGCGGCAAATTTGAAAAAAGGTCCATTTGAAAATATCGACTGCTAGACAGTGACTATTCTCTTAATAATACAGGGAGTGTTCAGAGGCATAGCAATTCAAAAGTAATGGGAGGAGATCAACAAATTTCTTTTTAAAAATGACATAAAAATTATTCTCAAGAAAATCAGTTAATAATTAAATGTTAATTAATATTCACTAATAACTAGTATTCATTACAAAATAACACTAATTATAAACACTTATAAAACTTTAATTTTGGTTTTAAAATGAGTGATTCTTTTATTTGAGATTAAAAGCAAATTTCATACTAGTCGACAGGGGGAGGGAGCCCCTCCCTTTCCTTCTCCCCTGGGAGTGTTCAAATGAAAAGGTATGAAACATTTTAACAACCAAACCAAGTAAAATTTGAATATGCCATTTTGGGATAATGTAGTGAGACATCTAGGGATGCGAATGTAGCATTTAATGTGATTGTATGCATGTGTGGCCTCAGGAGAAAAACACACAATCATGTTTTCTATTCAATTAACATAGCAGTGTGTGTGTGAGACCATCATTGTATTCACATTGCACAATTCAATCATTTAGGAGCATCGACATGGTGAAAAGGGATCAGCGTGTCATAATGTGAACGTTGGCAACATGATGGTGAAGGCCAGTATTGGAACAGTGTGAAAAATTGTGCATAACAGGTTGAGTTATTAGAAGGTATGCATGTAGTGGGTTTCGAAAAAGCTCAGCGAACCAGTTAGAAATCCGATAACAATTTGCTGCTTCTCAATTGTCAAATTTTTAATGTTAATGCCATGATGTCCTCACACGCACTGCCAAGTCAGCTGGATGGAACACGCAATTGCCTTTTTTCCTGCATCAGGTGCAGGGCCGGCTCGACCATATAGGCAAACTAGGCGACGGCCTAGGGCGCTGAAATCTAGAGGGCGGCACAATCCAGACAACAAGATCTATTTTATTTATTACTATCTAACGGCACTTTAGAATAGGTAAAATGCAGTCTTGGAAACACAGCACTCATGTTGTGTGGAAATTTTAAACACTTACAATCTTTGTCTAGAAAGGGTTAAAAAGTACAAGTCTGCTGCTATTACTTGGAAACATTTACTGAGTTTTTCTTGGCATGTTTTCAATTGGACGTGTAAAAATGAAGTAAATGGATAATCCTCGAATTGACTTTTCAGGGCATCAAAGTCAATCTAATTTATCTAATGAGAAGCGCTAGAGAAAGAGTCACAAACAACTAGCTTGACTTTACCGTAATAACGATCTATTTCAAAAACTTACAACGTCGAATTGAGTTTTGAAAACAGTCCGTCATTAAATCTGTCCATCTAATTGTTAACAGCCTTACACTATATCTAAAAGTCACCGAGTCATTATTTAATGGGGCTGTACTTTATTGGAACTATAAAGTTTTGACTTTCCATTAAAGGGTCTAAATTGTACATCATGTTTTCTATAATTTTGAACTGACATAAAAAGAAAATAATAATAATAATAATAATAAGATTTGAAGGAAGCTAGCTCTAACTCGAAAGAAGTTTTAGCTCTTTAGACTAGGTGACTTTGTAGGGGCAATGCGTGGGTGCTTTTTGGAATTTTGCAAAGTGATTCTGTTATAGTTTCTTTTTCTAGTAGCTCAACTTAATAATAAAATGTGAAATTTCGTTTTCAGTACAGTTGAGACTAGCTGTTAACAGAAAAAATAAAATTTGGAGTACAATTTTGTAAGAGAAAATCAGAGAAAAAATATCATTAGCAAAGCAAATTAAGCTCATTTGAAAAGTTATTTTCGTCCGAATCCTCAGGATAATAATTTGAAAAAACAAAAGATTTTTCCACCTGAATCTGAATAAGCAAAAATCTCGCTTCATCTTCCAAAATAATTAGTAAGTAAACAACAATAGTTTGATATAAAAGAAATAAAGATTGAGGGTTTGATAAACAGAACATGTGAAATGCTTCCACTTTCACTTTGAGTTTATGTATCCTTGCAATGTGAGAAAATTCTATGGGTAATCTGCAGCGAATAGACGACATGACTCTCTGACGTCATTCAAAGTCCTGACGATTTTCTTTTATTTAACCTGTAGGAGTCTTCTTTTAACCCACAAACAGTGGAATATAGCCTATCATAGCACAGCTTTTTCCCACAAACATTGAAAGCTCCGCCTCGTTCTAGTTGTCCATTCTCGACGAACACAAGCCAGATCATGTATAAAAAATGTTAATTTCCTATTAGAAAATAAGTGAAGAAAGTTTTCGTCAGTACATAACAAAAGACGACGCGCTAATGGGGAAAATGTGACCCAAACTCCACTACTAATGTACTAATGCACTACTGAAAACAAAATTTTTTTCTTGCAAATTGTAAAAGTGATTTCGGATCAGGAGGCATTTTCAGAAGAAATTAGTATTGCGGTATCATTCCCATTGGAGTCAGAGCCAGCCCGATTACGAAAAATGAAAAAGAAGTTTAATTATGCAGTCAGCTGATAAATCAACAAGTGATGATAAACATCATTTTACGATTAATTTTTATATTTCTTTTCTTGATACAGCAAGAAATTCAAATGATAAGAAGTTCAAACAGACCAAAAAGATAAATCGTGTTTTCCGATGCCTTTCTAACGATTGTGAGTCGTAAAAAAAAAAAAAAAAAAAAACTTTCAAAGTGATTTTGAAATTATGTAGAATATTAGGAGATTATCTGACTCAAGGAGACTCTAAGGATGTTGATGAAAGTACACTACAGGAAGTTTTGAATAATTTTTGTGAAAACGAACTAATACATTGCGTATTGAATTTAGTAACAGCAATAAAATTTTTTCTGCCACTTCCTGTGTCTGTGGCCAGTGGAGAACTCAGCTTCATATAATTGAAATTAATAAAAACTTATTACGTTCTATAGTGACGTGAGAACGATTTGTAGGACTATCACCATTATCAACAGCTCAAGATGAAGCTAAAACAATTCATTTGAAGGATATTGTTTCTACTACCGCTAAAAGTAGCGCCGAAAAAACAATAATATGTAATAAAAATATATAGTTGATTATTTATTATAGTATTTGTATGTGTATAATTGTCAGCGTGTCTTACATTTTTTAAAAATTTGTTTTAATGGGGCGCCACGAAAATTTTTCGCCTAGGGCGCCAAATTTGCTCGGGCCGGCACTGATCAGGTGGGGATGCACATGTATGTGCACAACCACACTGGACACTACATTCGCATCCCTAGATGTCTTACTATTTTATCCCAAAGCGGCATATTCAAATTTCAACCAGTTTGGTTGTTACGACATTTTGTACTTTTTCCCTCTTAAATGCCCAGGTTTCTTAAAAACAATGCTCTAAAATGATGCCATTGCTATGCTAAATCAATATATTGACGAAAATAAATTTTTATTCTTTGTTTGGAGGAATGAATAAAATAATAGAAGAATGATGATTTAGGGGGAAAAAAAAGTGTCACAATAACATTTGCAACAAAAAAAAAAAAAAAAAAAAAAAAAAAAAAATCATGATTTCAAAAAAAAAAAATTCTTTTATTTTGCTGCAACATTCCATATCATCTGGCGTCAATAAATGGTGTTATTTTATTTCTTTACAACAAATGTTTTTGCATCCCTCATGCAGACCATCACCAGTTAAAGTTGTTTTTTCATCTTTGATATTTAATTTCTCTATTTTTCCGCAACATCGTATACCATCCGGCATCTTATAGGTGATGTATAGATTATGCATACGAAAACAGTAGTAGTAAAGAAATAAAATAAGATACTTATTGTATTTATTAACAATACTAATATTTTGTATGAGTTTTTCTCATATGTATAAAATGAGTGTTTATAGCAAAAGTTTATTTATTAACCCATTACCCGCTGGTGTTGCATTCATGCAACACCAGATATAATCGCGTTTAACAGTTAACTAAAAAAGGCTTTTTATATTAAGTATTGTTTTTAAGTAAGAAAAAGATAGATGTTTATTTTATCACACAAAAAAAATTGATCTGAAAAAAAAAATTTAAGTTTAAAAATGGATTTATCTCTATGGATGTATCTCTATTTCTGCAAAAATCTGTGAAGTCTACATAAATTATTCATCAGATTATTAACTAATTCCTCACTCACCAGTATACATAAGGATATCAGGAACTTTGTTCTATATATTAAAAAAAGTTTCTGTCACTGGCATCAATTGTTTTTGTCTGTGACAGCATCTTCTCGTGGAGGGCAGGGTTCTCCGTGTCATGAGAGGTATCAATGTATTCTGAATACTCCAAGGAAGGCATTTAGAAATTTCTATCATTTTCATTAACAAAGTTATTAACTAAAAACTTCGGGTATTTAAAGGTACTCTATTTTGCCACCTTGAAAAAAGTTTCTCTTAATACGTTTTTCTATCATGACATAATTTTCCATGTGAAAATTAAAATGTAATCCATGGTGTAAAAAAAAAAAAAAAAAAAAAATTCAGTGTTGCTGGATGCTATTAGTAGATATTTTCAATGAAAAAGTTAAATTAGTATTATATCACATTTTTAAAAAGTAACTGAATTTGAGTTTGGAAATTTGATTTCCAAAATAGCATTGTTTATGAATCAGATTATTTATTCTTTTTTTAAATTATCGTCTTTAGGAGCATAATTTCTTTTTGTCTTTAAGGTATGTTTAATTATTTTTTTAAATTAAAAAACATATTTAAAAAAAAAATATTTCAGATGTATTTTGACATTAAAAAAAAAAAAAATATTTTTTAGATTCAAATTCATTTAAAATTACAGCTAATTTATCATTGATAATTTTGTAATACTATTACAAAATTAAACATTTCTATCATACATTTCATTCTAACTAGGAAAAAAAAAATCATCACATAAAACTCTTAGAGTACATTTTATCCTTCATCACTTTTCAGCTTAAAATATTAAGCTGCTGACAGGAGAGGATTAAAAATTGAATATGTAGGAGATTTTTTTGAATTAAATTAATAATAATAATAAACAGCACTTTTCCATTTTGCCGGCACAAATCTCGCCAAGCAGACTTTATTAGCACCAATACACAGTATCCACATAAAAAATGCTAATGATGCTGCAAATCTTGCCAAGCAGACTTTATTGAGAACAACACAGTATACACATTAAAAAAAAAAAAAAAAAAAAAACTTTGGAGGCATAAGCATTTTAATATCCTTTGAATTTTTTTAAATGCGTCTTTCATTTCCTTTTGCCAAATCATGGCTCCCCTGTCATATGTTCCAAATAAATTCTGCCAGATAACTTTCCAGATGAATGTTGTGCTGTTACTCTGTGTTTGTTATTTCACCATTTGACGCTACCCCACACACACTGTTTCTATTTTTTTGCGTGTGCATTCCAGTTTCCGGATCAACAAAATTGTATTTATATTTCACATTGGAATGTTTGAAACTTTCCTCTTTCATTGGTTTTTCATCCACTTTTGACGTTTTAGGAAAAAAATGTGACTGACAAATAGGGATGGACCGGATATCTGGAAAATATCCGGTATCCGGCATATCCGGCTGATTTTTCAATATCCGAAATATCATCAGATATCCGGATCAAAATCACCGGATATCCGGTTAATATGCCAGATATCCGGTTTTTTAATATTTGCTTTTTTTCTTGTTTTCTTTCATTAAGAAATGGTGAGAAATGCGAGAAGCAATTTTTCTCCCTCCGTTTGCGGGGAAACTTAAAAAAAATAGCTTCTTAAATCACGTCACTAAAACAATAATATCATAAAATTACACATTTGTGTCTCCGTTAGTTTGACTCGGCATTGCTGAGCGAGCAAACACGTCAGTCAGGAGATCTGCGTTTACAGATATAGATTCCTGCAATTCATTTCTTTTAATTAAAAACAAGTATGTTGTGGAAATCACAAGACTTTCTTCTATATTTTCCTATATAAATTCACTAAGGGCAAATAATTTATTAAAATTATCTAACATGATGAATACAAATAATTTTCATCTTAGAAAAAACTGACATTAAATATTCAAAGAAAGACAGTTTTATTGTGTACTAGCAGGCTTTGCCCGCTTCGCTGGTTATTATATATTTAAGGAAACTCTTTTCTATACCGCTTTATTAAAAAAAGAATAAAAAAATACTGGAATCGCTCAAAAGCTCTTCTTGTGTTCCCGCTGCCAGGTTGACATAAATTAGTGCCTATCAACAGTTGGTGTCAACCAATCAACAGGTGGCGCTGCTATGCAGCGACTTCCACAATTTGAAAAAAGGTAATATCTCAGGAACTGCTGTGCAAAATTGCATAAAAATTTACATGTGGATGCACCTTGACATAAGTTACAGCGGATCAACTTTTGGAACTAGTTGCTCAATAGGCGGCGCTCCTATACAGCAATTTCCTCAGCTTAAGGGAAGATTAAATTTCAGGTTCTAATGCGTATAATCAAACAATACTTGATATGTGAGAAAGCCTTTATGAGACATTACACCGATTCAATCTGGATGTACTATATCTACCAATATTTTGCACTGCTATAGTGCAGTTTTTTCCATTGAACGGGAATGCATGCTTCAACTTCTATGGCATTTAGCTGTACGAAACTTCATACATGAGATAACCAGTATGAAAACGTATTTTTTAAGGTGTTAGTTAAACTGTGTTTCTTTGAATATTTAGTATTAGTTTTCTCCAAGATAAAAAATCGCCTGCATTCATCATGGTAGATAATTTTAATAAATAATAGTCTTTGTAGTTTATTTTAACTGAGTGAATTTATATAGGAAAATATAGAAGAAAGTTTTATGGTGGTCACAACATACTAGTTTTACTTTCTCTTACCCATGTAAATGGTAGAGAAGTAATGTTTTTGGGTCAAATTTTTTAAGTCGAGTTTTTTTTTTTTTTTTTACACGATTTAAGGTCCCCTGAATCCAAGAATCCTATTTTTAATGGTTAGTCTGTGTGTCTGTGTGGCAACACTGGTTGTTAGTTAAATTGTTATATGTATTTGGCAACACTGGTTGTCAGTTAGCTAACGGCTAGCAGCAATGTAAGTTTTAATAAACAATGTGTTTATAATGTATTATTTGTAATATTAATAATAATCTAAAGAGATTATAATGAATCGAACATGCCGTAGTCATGTGAACAAGTGTTAATGAATTGGTAATTACTATGCCGGAAATCAGTTGTTTGAGTCACAAAATAGATACCGTATATTTCCGAATATAAGCCGATCCGTATATAAGCCGAGAGTACATTTTTCCCTGCAGAAATTTGCCCAAAATTGCAAACCCGTGTATAAGCCGAATTGAAAAAATACTCTTTTTAATGTTTGAGTATATCGCCAAAATGGAGAAAATATTGCCAATCTATACAACCTTCAGGATAATCTGTCCAATGAAATTGCGCGAAATGCCTGCTTATCCAATAGAATTCCTTACCTTGCTTAGCCATAACGTAAAATGTTCGCAGTGTGTTCGCCAACGGCGATAGTTTTAACTCTGGCAACCCTATCAGAAGGGAAGCAAACACAGACGCGAACGCAAGTCCCGGCCCGGCAGCTGAAAACGATGGCTACCGTAATACCGGGCCGGGAGACCTAACCCTAACGCCGATGAAGCAATGCCGCCGCTGGATGTTTACATAAATAAGCCGTGTAAAGTCCGATTGCATCGATTTTTTTTAATGACGTATCTAAATTATTTTGTATATATCTACTTTTCAGTATTTTTATCAGTGCTTCAAGGCAATCTTCAACAAAATAAAAATACTTCTATAAAAAAAAAAAAACGAAGCTTTGCCGCTTTTGCTAGTGTAAGTCTAGAAACATTTTAAACAGAGATGATTTAAATTTAATTGTATAAATTAAAAATATGATTGGGAGCCCTGTTTTTTTCAAGTTTCTCTTATACTATTTTTGAATCAGAGAATTTACTCCGTTCGTGCACTCTGCCGATGACTTCAGTTACCGGCAGGTCAAAAAGAAATGTAAACAAACGTGACTACATCGAGCGTTTCGTGAAATAAATTTAAAATTGCTAATTTAAGCATTTTATATGTGATAATTATTTAAAAATAAGGTTTAATATAACTATTTTACTTTATATATACTTTTTAAGCTTAAAATATATGTATTCAATCATTATTTCTGAAGTACGTTTTTTGCTAGAAATGTAGATCCGTATATAAGCCGACCATTATAATACAGCTTCCGAAAAATTTCCAAAAATTCTCGGCTTATACACGGAAATATACGGTAATTAAGATGGAATTCGTTCGTCCACCGCAAGGCTTAAGTTTTGAAGGCAATGTTGCTGAAAATTGGCGACGTTTTAAACAGTTGTTTGAAATCTACATGAAGGCTTCGGGAAATGCTTCAAAGGATAAAGATGTAAAAGTGGCAATATTTTTAAATGCAGCAGGTGAAGAAGCTGTTGAAGTGTACAATACATTCAATCTCTCGATCGAAGATCCAGGGTGATTATGACAAAGTGATTGAAAGATTTGAAGCACTCACGACTCCTAAAAAGAATGTTGTGGTGGAGCGATTCTTGTTTAATAGACGAAAACAAGAAGAAGCGGAATTATTTGATGCTTTCGTGACGGATTTAAAGAAACTTGTAAAATCTTGTGAATTTGGAGATCAAACAGACTCGGTCATTAGAGGTCATTAGAGATCGTATTGTTCTGGGTGTGTCTGATGTTAATTTGCAAGAAAGAATGCTGAGAGAAAATGATTTAAGTTTGACCAAAGCGATCGAGCTTGGCAGAGCAGCTGAATTAAGTAAAATACGAGCACAGACATTAAGAGAACCAAATGTGGACAGCGTACAAAAAGAATCAATGAAGCACAGACAGACAGGAGGATTTAAATCGGGCGGAACGCCAACCAGAAAGTGGAGGGAGGATACATCAACTGTTAAAATGTTTTTGTGCAAGAAATGCAATAGGCGTCATGTCAAAGCTCAGTGCCCAGCTTATGGGAAAAAATGTTTTAAATGTGCTAAAATGAATCATTTCTCATCTATGTGTAGATATAAACAAGTGCAGAATTTGTCTCAAAATGCTCATACAGAAACTACAAATAGTGATTCAGATGATGAATTTTTTGTGAATTCTTTAAGTATACAGAGGGTTAGATATATTGATTCAGCTTCCACTGTAAAAGAATGGACTAAAACTGTATGTGTAGAAGGAAAAACTGTGACTTTTAAGTTAGACTCTGGAGCAGAAGTGAACGTTTTGCCTATAAAAATATTTCAAACATTGAACACTAATAGCAAGATAAAAAAATGTAATATTATATTAGAGGTTATTACTTACAAACTTTGAATAAACACCATAAAATGCAATAAACTCGCAACAATTGTTTCGGGTCGAAAAAACACACGACCCTTCATCAGGCGAACAAAGTAAGCACGAGTGCTGCAGTCAAAGCGGCAACGCATTTTAAAATTATATTAGAGGCTTTTGGGGGGGTCTAAGGTTAAACCAATTGGTTCTGTAATGCTACACTGTGTTGTTAATAATAAGGATCTTACACTTGAATTTCTCTTAATATCCAATAATCATTCACGTCCATTATTAGGACTTGAAGCTTGTATAAAATTAGGTTTAATTCAATTTGTCAATAATGTTGAGAATCCAAATAAAGGTAAGTTAGATAATTATATAAGTGTATCTTCTTCGAAAGATCAATTTATTCTCAACAATTTAGAAGTATTTGAAGGTGTGGGAAAATTTAATGGCACATGTAAAATTGTTGTAAATGATCAAATGAATCCTGTTGTAAGACCACCTCGGAGGGTACCATTAAGCTTAAAACCTAAATTGCAATTAAAATTAGAAGAATTAGAGAGTCAGGGTATCATAACAAAAGTAGACCAGCCCTCGAGTTGGGTGAGTAATTTGGTGATAATTGAAAAGAGGAATGGTTCATTAAGAGTATGCCTTGATCCTCAAGACCTCAATAAAGCTATTAAAAGAGAACATGTATTAATTCCAACAATTGAGGAGATTTTGCCAAAATTATGTAACAAATCAGTTTTCTCTGTCCTAGACTTAAAAGATGGGTTCTTTCAAATACCTTTAGATAATGATAGTAGTAATCTTTGTACTTTCAGTACACCATTTGGCTGCTATAAATTCCTAAGACTTCCAATGGGAGTTTCTAGTGCTCCTGAAATTTTTCAGAAGCGCAATCAGGAAAATTTTGGTGACATACCTGGAATATTAATTTATTTTGATGATATCCTGATTGCGGCAAGCTCTTTACAGGAGCATGATAAAATTTTAGCAGAAGTATTTAATCAAGCTAAAAAGCTCAATATTAAATTTAATAAACAGAAATTTCAATACCGGGTTAATAAAGTTAGGTATTTGGGTCACTTATTTAGTGCTTCAGGCATGCAGCCTGATCTTGACAGGATTAAAGCTAATATTGAATTAAAAGAACCTAAAAATAAACTTGAATTGCAACGTGTGTTGGGAATGTTTAATTATTTAAGGAGATTTGTGCCAAGATTTTCAGAGAAAACTGCTATGCTAAGGGAACTTTTAAAAAACAATGTGGAGTGGCAGTGGCTTCAATTACATTCAAACGCATTCAAGGAATTGAAGGATTTAATTTCTAAAGCACCGGTTTTGGGAATATTTGATAGTAGTTAACCTATCACTATAAAAGCAGATAGCTCTAAAGATGGGCTAGGGTGTTGCTTATTACAGAATGGGCAACCAGTTGCAAATTCATCTCGAAGTTTAACTAATGCAGAGAAAAATTATGCGCAAATTGAGAAAGAATTTCTTAGTATTTTGTTTGCTGTTAATAAATTTCATTATTATATTTATGGTAGAGAGGTAGAAGTTCTTACAGATCATAAACCATTGGTTTCAATTATGAATAAAAATATTGCTAACGTGTTATCAAATAGATTGCAAAAGATAAAGATTAAACTTTTAAAATATCACTTAAAACTTAAATATTTACCCGGAAAGTTTATGTATATAGCAGATTTGTTATCTCGCTCATACATTGATGCACACACAAATAATGAAAATATGGATATTACTGAGGTTGTTCATACATTAACAAAACAATTGCAGATGTCTGAAACTAAGAAGAAAGAATTTCAGATAGCTACCCTAAAAGATGAGGGGCTAAAATTAGTAAAAGAATATTGGCAAAATGGGTGGCCTAGTAGTATTGATAAAATTCCTAAAGAAGCTAGATCTTATTTTAAATTAAGAAATGAATTAAGTGTTGAACAAAATTTAGTGTTTTTAAATAACAGAGTTGTAGTACCAGTAGCCCTAAGGAAATCTATCAGGGGTTAATACAGGTCGAGTTTACTACCGTTTATGGGTACCTTCACAAAAATCGACCTGGCAAAAAAGGTATCTTCACAAAAATCATACAGCTAAAATCAGTACTTTTACAAAAATCTTAGTCCTCCCAACAAAATCTAACATTTTTAATTAGCATATTTTCAAAGGAAAGTAATTTGTGCATTTCTGTTGATGCGATTTGCGAAGCAAGAATCATACAGAATGTTGGTTTTAATCTACACACAAGCATTTGTTATGGGCGAGAAACAGTGCAGCATATGTAAACAAAACGATCCTTGTGTGTATCGGTACAGACATGCTCTGAAGTTGTGGCCATAGTGTACTGTTTGCTGATTCGTCAGGTGGTTTAACATTTTGGTGACTGTATGGTGATGTGTCTATCCTCCCTGGTACAATTCATATATACTGCAGTGATACTAACACAAATAAAAACAACTTCTACTTACACTATCTCTACTGAACTGTTTACTTCAGAGTGAAGTACAGTCACTCAAATAATTAACTGTACATGAAACCTTTCTCAGAATGCCAAAGAATGAGTCAATATTTAAAAAGAACCTTAAAAAATCTTTTTTTCACTTTAACTCATTTTATTAAAATAATTTTTTTAATTTTTAAAATTTGAAATGCAATGTACTTTTTAAAATACATACATCAGATCAAAAATTATCATATTTATCAAATCACACAGAGTTGAAATTAAAACCTGATAAGTTTTTATTTTTTTAATTAATTGTATATAAATTGTCATTTATAAAATAAATTGATCTCTAAATATAAGTATTGAAATTCAAATCTTGTTTCTTAAAACAATTTAAAGTTTGAAATACAATTTTCAATTGACATTTCATAATTTTTAGATTTTATAAATCTCATCATTTTTGAAAATTAATAATTTATTCATTAATTAATAATTAATCCTTTCTACACAAATTTTGAATTTTTTCTACTTCTTAAAAATTTTTGTCATTTTCTTTATTCAAAATGTCATTTTCGTTTTTCAAAGTCCAATCAATTTATTTAAATTGGTAATTTGTTGCTTCAGATCAAACACATCAATCTTTAAATATACATTAAGAGATATTAATAAAAATTTGAAGTTCTTAACACATTTTAAAGAATATTAAAAAGTATTTTAAAGTGAATTCTTATTCTTTCTTATATTGGATAGTAATAATTAAAAATAATGAGCTGTTTTAAGAGAGACCTCATTTAAAAATATACATGTAGTAAAGATAAATATTACTACATGTATATTTATTCAGGATCTTTCAATGTCTGCGTAATTTTTTATATTTCAACGCCAAGAGAAAAAAATACGTAATAATTCAACAGGCCTGGAAAACCAAGCGATAAATTTCATTTATTTCAAAACTAATGATATGAATTTAGGCAAACTTAAATATAACACAAGAAAACGGATATTTCATGAAACTGATATGTCCCTATTGAAATTTGACCTCTACTGGTTTGTCCCGAAAAATATTTCAAAGCATTGTGTTCTATGAAAGATATTTTTATAAACCATATTTTCATATCTTTACTGTTCTTAATGAAATTGAAATATGTTATTCAAGTTTCTGTATAAAATGGATTTATGTACAGGGACACTCAAAAGTATTCCAAAACATTGCATTTTATGAGAGATATTTCTATAAATCAAATTTTAATAACTTTACTTTACACGAAGATTTAGGAAATTGAAATATGTTATTTATATGCACAAAAGAATGCTTTTGCATAGAATATAGCATGATTAGCATTAGAGGGTCGCACAAAAATATCCAGTTATATTAAGAGCTATTAATAAAAAATTGTTACTGTGAAAATCATAAAAATATTGAAATGTATTATTAATATTCTAAAATAATGCTTTGTATAGAATAATATGATTAACTTTCTGATTTACAGGGCTACACTAAAATATTCAGAGAGATCAAAAGCTGTAATTATAATCTAACGGTCTTTTGTGTTAAGCCTTTTTAACACTTTCCAAAATGCCTAAGAGTAATTTTAAAATCAATTATTCTATCTGTCCAGTGGCAAAAAATATTAAAAGTTATTCAATACAACAACTACGTACAGTTGGAAAGTGTTACTAATCAATGCATGATTTTTCTTTAATATATGTAGAAACTGGACACATAAGATAGTATTAAAAATTCTTTTAATAATCCAAAAATTTTGGCAAAAGTTATCCACAGTTAAGAATTATGAAATTTTAAAATTTTAACTCTTTAAATCATTGAAATGCAGATTTGAGTGTAGGTAGTTTTTTAAATATAACTTAAAAACTGTTTCATAGAACGAGTTGTCATATTTAAAACTTATTTTGAATAAATTCTCAAATGTAACACATAATTTCGTAAACTTAAATTATGTTTATCCAAAATTTCGAGTCATTTTGTTAAGTCCTTTCAATCTGTTTTGTAATGATTACAAATAATTTTAAAATTAAAAGATTTTAACATTATCACCATGAAATGTTTTAAATTGTGGTCTTTGTTAAAAATGATTCAAATGAAACAATTAAATTACAACCAAATTTTAAAATGGTTTTCTATGATTTTTTTCCATGTTGCCTTAAAGTAAAATTCTTTTAAATAAAAACGCACGAAGCTAGCTTGTGACCTCAAATACAAGTCAGCTGTTTGTAATGTCAGCTGTTTACATTCAATTCCACCTGTCTTTTCGTGAATGATGCAATCAAACCTGTCTGAACGTTTCGTTTATCTCTCTTTCTGTATATACAGTTCCCGCCGCTTATTAAAATCATTCTGAACCAAAGTGATTTTATTAAGCGTCTGATTTTTATATCCCTTAAGGAAAAGGTTCGAAAGAAACTTCAAAAGGTAACGAATAATATAATTAGTAAACAATATTAATTAATTTTTGGTAGATAATTAAATAATTGTTTCTTCGATATAAGTAAATTAAACGCATTCCCGTGCACTTTCGTTAGAGGAAAATCATCATTAGTTTACCAAAAGTTCATGCTGTTCTTATAAATTAAAAATCTTTTCGTTTAAACCTCATGAATTATAGTAATTTCAAAATAAGAACTAGAAATTGCCTTCTAATAATTAGATAAAAAAAATCAGATTTATATTTTATTACTGTGCTTTGAAAAATACGTTCCTTGAAATTGTTGCGGAGATAAGTTGCGTGGAGTGTTTAATTTGTAACTATATATATATTTCATCTATATATATATATATATATATATATTCTATATATATATATATATATGTATATATTTCATCTTTATCAATTTTATCTTTCTTTGTTAAAAGAACACAACAGTAAAGATTATTTATTTTAAAAATAAACCTACAAAAAGATATTCCTTTAATAGATTCATAAAATTGTAATTTTATGAACATATTAATACGAAAGGACTGTTTAAGTTTGCATCATTACATATTTTAATTATAACAAATAAAAATAGTTATTATGTCTATTATTATTATTATTATTACAATGCTGCAAAACTTATAAATAGTCCTATCGTACTAATATAAATTTTATCTGTAACAGATCTTTATTTTTTTTCATATCCATGTTTTTTTTCTTCTTGTTCAAAGTAAAAAAATAATCTTATATATTCTCTCTTAAATTCAATTTTTCTTAAAAATATATCATACTTTATCTATCATATATTTTTTTATATATTCTTTTTTTCATCTTTATCATTTTTTCTCTTTTTTTGTGAAAAGAACACAACATTAAAGATGATATATTTTAAAAATAAACTGTAAAGAGATATTCTTTTTATAGATTCATAAAATTTTAATTATATGAACATATTAATACGACAGGACTATTTTAGTTTACATCATTACCTTTTAAGGCTTTGAATGTTAATTATAACACATAAAAATAGTTATTATTATTATTATTATTATTATTATAATGCTGCAAAACTTATCCTATCGTATTAATATAAATTTTATCTGTAACAGATCTTTATTTTTTTCTCTTTTTCGAGAATTTTTCATATCCGTGCTTTTTTTCTTCTTGTTCAAAGTAAAATAAAAATCTTATGTATTCTTTTTTATATAATTTCTTTTTTTTCATCTTTGTCAATTTTATTGTGAAAGAAATTAACACACAGCAATAACTAGTATTTATTTTAAAAAGCAAACCTTACATTTCTAAAAAAAAACATCTCAATTAGACATACATAAGATAATTTAAACAGGATAAAAAATTAAAACTAATTACAATCACAATCTTTGAAATTTACAGCATGAAATATTTTAAAGTACATAGACCTGCTAAACAATCTTTATCTTGGTACATATGATTTTATCTTTTTTCACATTAAAATATTTAACACTTTTCATATTTAATTTAAAATGTTTCTGTGTGTGTATAAACAAAGTTTCAATTTTAAACTTTTTGCAATAATGTTTTAAATATTTTTCCATGACACTGTTTAACACCAATTATACATTTATTTGAGAATACACATCAAATTGTTTATTTTTATTCCTCACAGTTAGATATTTAAAATTAGCATTTCTTTTTACATGATATGAGTCCACAGGTGGTTTATACAATTATCTTCTTCTATATCTTGTAATGTTCTATAAGATCCACAATATTTGGCCTCTAGTGATTGTTTAGTTCAGACATTGGAAAACAAATGTTTTGCTTTTGAAAAACATAACTTGTTTTAATTTTTCAATTATATTTCAACTTCTTTATTCAAATGTGACAAACAATCTAAAAATTTTTCATCATATGCAACTTTTTGGTCTTTTTCTGGAGGTTAAAGATATTCTTTTAATATATCTCTTGTCATGTCTTTTTTTGAATTTGAGTTATTGTGAAATATCATTAAAGTTTGGTAATTTATTCTTTATGGATTGTCTAATAAAATTTATCACAATAGTTTCAACGAGATGTTTCATGGTGAACTGAAATCTAAGTGAAAAACAGTGTGATATATATAGTTTGAACAAAAAGGGTGGAGCTTAGTTTTTCTTTTTATTTTAAAAAATATTATAAAATAATATAAATAAATAAAAAATAAAATCATGTCACAACTTATTAAAGTATTAATGTCATGGTCAATTATTATTATCTCGACTTTTATCACTTTTAAAATTTATCCTTTTAAAGTGACCATCGAAATTTAAAATCTTAAACAATATGTTATGATAATCTAATTTTTATTCCTTTAATTGAATTTAAAATATGAAAAGCATTTGTACTTTTCGATATCCAATTTCTAATTAATTTGGGATACCATATATATTTTCAAATGCTGTCAACAGATTGCACAAGTAGACTGCCATTTTGATAGACATTTTATATGAAATAAATGTTTACAACATGACATAACAATATTTTTGTCAAGTGAATTTTAAAAAATAGAACAGTCTAAAGATTTTGGACGCATTGATAGACAATTCATATGACGACCTAAATTTACAATATTTTCGTCGATTGAATATAAACAACATTCACCATAATAAATATTCCCTTTCTTGCATTTTCAGGATCAATTAAATAAAATATAGCTAAAATTTGTTCTTTTGAAAATCCTAATAACTTTAAATCATAATGTGAAAGGCCTGTAGCAATTCAATCAATTTAATATCAAAAATCATTGAATTCAATTTCTGATAACGATTGAGATAGAATTTTTACATTATCAGAATCTATATACATTTGCAAATTTATATCCATTTCTGTTTTTTCTTTACAACGTTAATAATTGTTATTTGTAATAATAGTCGCTTTTATATATTCATATCTTTTTTTTAAATATAGATAAATATTAAAAGGAAAAAAATTAAAAATTAAAATAAAATAAAATAAATAAACGACAGAAACAAACGGTCAAATAACAGTTTATTTTGAATTGCAAATTAAAAATGTACATATTATATAAATAAATATATAAATCCTTAAAAAATGAACAACATTTTGTCAAATGTTTTTTAAAATACGACTTTTTTCTTTATGATGTCAGTCTTTAATACAAATTTTTAAATATTATTTGTTGAATATCCCCAAACTGTCAATTATTTTACGATGACTTTCTCATAATAAATGCAATTATTAGAAAGACTAAAGAAAAAGATTTAGTCTTTGTGGTGACCACTGATCCAATTGATATAAAGTTTTCTCTGAATCATCTCGCACCATCTTTTTAAGTATTGTTGAATGCACATTTCGGAATTTATTAGCACTTTTAATGACCAGTATAATTAGCATAGCCATTATAACGTTTAAAATTCTTACTTCAATCTCCATAGTTATCAATCCAAAGATCTGAGATTCTAAACAACTGCTACAGTCTTTTTTATACTTCATGTGCGTTGAAAGTTGCATAACATTTTTTATCGTTTAGTGACAGTTTATTCCAATATATAAATCTTTAAAAAAAAGAACAACTTGTCAAGCATATTTTTTTTTAAACACTCCTCTTTTTCTTTACAATAATGAAATTCAGTATTTAAGACAATTTTTTTACGATGACATTATTAGAAAGACTAATGAAAAGGTTTAGTCTTTGTGGCGATCAATTGGTTTTCTCTAAATCATTTACTTTTTGAATTTCTCACAAGAAATGCATCATCCATCCTTTAAGTATAGTTGAATCACATTTAGGAAGTTATTAGCACTTTTAATGATGACTTTCCAGTACAATTAGCATAGCATTAAATCGTTTTGAATTCTTGCTTCATGGTTATAAATCCAGAGATCTGAGATTCTAAACAATGCCACAGCCTTTTATACTTGATGTGAGTTGAAAGTTGCGTAATAAATGACGTCATGAGATTATGAAATATATAAACTTTACAGTTATATTGGCTCTATGAACTAATGTTAATTAAACTAGATTCAAATGAAAGTAAAAAAATTAAGTTCAATTTAAAGTACAGTGGGAGGGTGATTAAATAATCAAACCCAAAATTTCACTATATAATTTAATACTAAAATTCAAATTTTACTTTTTAAAAATAGCTTGTTTAAAATTGAAATAGAATAAAACGGAATTTCAATTTTAGCATTTACTTAGATGGCGACTTACAAAATTGAAATTTTAAAATCCGAAATTTCGTTATATAATTAAATGCTAAAATTCAAATTTTATTTTTTTAAAGGGCTTGTTTAACCTTGAATTGGAATAAAATAGTAGTTGAATTTTAGCATTTTGAAATTTTAAAATTCGACAATTTGCTATCTAATTAACTGATAAAATTCAATTACTATTTTCTTCTATTTCAAGGTCAAACAAGCTATTTTTAAAAATATAAAATTTGAATTTTAAAAGCATTTTAATTAGCATTTCATTATATAAAGAAATTTGGGATTTTAAAATTTAAAAATCTAATTAAATGTTAAAAATCAAATTCCATTTTATTCTATTTCAAGAATTCAAATTACATTTTCTTCTAGTTTAGGGTTAAACAAGCTAATTTTTAAAAATAGTAGTGGAACTTTAGCATTTAATTAGATAGCAACTTTTCAAAATAGAAATTTTAAAATCCGAATAGTTGCTATCTAATTAAATGCTAAAGTTACAATCCCATTTTAATTAGCATTTTAAAAGCATTTTAATTAGCATTTAATTATCATTTAATTATGTAGCAAAATTTCGGTTTTAAAAATTTCAATTTGAAAAGTCGCTATCTAATTAAATGCTAAAATTCAAATTCCACTTTATTCTATTTCAAGAATTCAAATTACATTTTATTCTATTTCAGTGTTAAACAAGCTATTTAAAAAAGAATAGTAGTTGAATTTTAGCATTTAATTAGCATTTTAAAACCCTTTAAAAAGCATTTTAATTACCATTTAATTATATAGCGAAATTTCAATTTTAAAATTTCAATTTTGAAAAGTCGCTATCTACTTAAATGTTAAAATTCAAATTTTACTTTTTAAAAATAGCTTGTTGAAATTTGAAATAGTATAAAATGGAATTTCAATTTTTACATTTACTGAGATATCGACTTTCCAAAATTAAAATTCTAAAATCCGAAATTTCGTTATCTAATTAAATGATAAATTCAAATTTTATTTAAAAAAAAATCTTGTTTAACCTTGAAATAGAATAAAATAGTAGTTGAATTTTAGCATGTAATTAGATAGCAACTTTTCAAAATTGAAATTTTAAAATCCGAGAAGTTGCTATGTAATCTAGCTAAATACTATTTTATTCTATTTCAAAGTTAAACAAGCTATATTTATAAAATAAAATTTGAATTTTAAAAAATAAAATTTTATTTAAAAAAAATTAAATTTGCCTTTTAAAAGCATTTTAATTAGCATTTAATTATCATTTAATGATATAGCGAAATTTCAGATTTTAAAATTTGAAATTTGAAATGTCGCTATTAAATTAAAGGCTAAAATTCAAATTCCATTTCATTCTATTGCAAGATTTCAAATTATATTTTATTCTATTGCAAGAATTCAAATTACTTTTTATTCTAGTTTAGGGTTAAACAAGATTTTTTTTAAATAGTAGTTGAACTTTAGAAATTAATTAGATAGCAACTTTTCACATTTGAAATTTCAAAATCCGAAAAGTCGCGATCTGATTAAATGCTAATATTCAAATTCCATGTTAATTAGCATTTTAAAAGCATTTTTTAAAGCATTTTAATTATATAGCAAAATTTCGGATTTTAAAATTTCGGCATCTAATTAAATGCTAAAATTAAATTTCAATTTATTCTATTTCAAGAATATAAATTACACTTTATATACATTACATTAAAATTTCAATTTGAAAAGTCGATATCTAATTAAATGTTAAAATTCAAATTCCATTTTATTTATATTTCAAGAATTCGAATTACATTTTATTCTATTTCAGTGTTAAACAAATTTCAATTTGCAAAGTCGCTATCTAATTAAATGCTAAAATTCAAATTCCTTTTAATTCTATTTCAAGAATTCAAATTACATTTTATTCTATTTCAAAGTTAAACAAAAATTAAATTTCAATTTATTCTATTTCAAGAATTTAAATTACACTTTACATACATTACATTAAAATTTCAATTTGAAAAGTCGCTACCTAAATAAATGCTAAAACTCAAATTCCATTTTATTCAATTTCGAGAATTCAAATTACATTTTATTCTATTTAAGTGTTCAAAAAGCTATTTTTTTAAAATAGTAGTTGAATTTTAGCATTTAATTAGCATTTTAAAAGCATTTTAAGAGGCCTTTTAATTAACATTTAATTATATAGCGAAATTTCGGATTTAAAATTTCAATTTTGAAAATTCGCTATCTAATTAAATGCTAAAATTAAATTTCAATTTATTATTTTTCAAGAATTTAAATTACATTTTACATACATTACTTTAAATTTCAATTTGAAAAGTCGCTATCTAATTAAACGGTAAAATTCAAATTCCATTTTATTATATTTCAAGAATTCAAATTACTTTTTATTCTATTTCAAAAATTTAAATTACATTAAAATTTCAATTTGAAAATTCTATTTCAAGAATTAAAATTACATTTTATTCTATTTCAGTGTTAAACCAGCTATTTTTAAAAAAATAGTAGTTGAATTTTAGCATTCAGCAGTTGAATTTTAAAATTTCAATTTGAAAAGTCGCTATCTAATTAAATGCTAAAATTCAAATTCCATTTTATTCTATTTCAATATTTCAAATTACATTTTAATCTATTTCAGTGTTAAACAAATTTCAATTTGAAATGTCGCTATCTA
This sequence comes from Salticus scenicus, assembly GCA_963930645.1. Lineage (NCBI taxonomy): Eukaryota > Metazoa > Arthropoda > Arachnida > Araneae > Salticidae > Salticus > Salticus scenicus. Next base: position 312,828,431 of record OZ005655.1, read on the forward strand.
ATTAAATGCTAAAATTCGAATTCCATTCTATTCTATTTCAAGAATTCAAATTACATTTTATTCTATTTCAGTGTTAAACAAAAATTAAATTTCAATTTATTCTATTTCAAGAATTTAAATTACATTTTACATACATTACATTAAAATTTCAATTTGAAATTGAAATTTCTATTTCAAGAATTAAAATTCCATTTTATTCTATTTCAAGAATTCAAATCACATTTTATTCTATTTCAGTGTTAAACAAAAATTAAATTTCTATTTATTCTATTTCAAGAATTTAAATTGCATTTTATATACATTACAATAAAATTTCAATTTGAAAAGTCGCTATCTAATTAAATGCGAAAATTCAAATTCCATTTTATTCTATTTCAAAAATTCAAATTACATTTTATTTTATTTCAATGCTAAATAAGCTATTTTTTTAAAATAGTAGTTGAATTTTTAAATTTCAATTTTAAAAATTCGCTAATTAAATTGAAAAGTCGCTATCTAATTAAATGCTAAAATTCAAATTACATTTTATTCTATTTCAGTGTTAAACAAGCTGTTTTTTAAAAAATAGTATTTGAATTTTAACATTCAGCAGTTGAATTTTAAAATTTTAATTTTAAAAATTCGATAATTAAAAGCTAAAATTAAATTTCAATTTAGTCTATTTCAAAAATTTAAATTACATTTTACATACATTACATTAAAATTTCAGTTTGAAAAGTCGCTATCTAAATAAATGTTAAAATTCAAATTCCATTTTATTCTATTTCAGTAATTCAAATTACATTTTATACTATTTCAGTGTTAAACAAAAAATAAATTTCAATTTATTTTATTTCAAGAATTTAGATTACATTTTACATACATTATATTAAAATTTCAATTTGAAAATTCTATTTCAAGAATTAAAATTACATTTTATTCTATTTCAGTGTTAAACAAGCTATTTTTTAAAAAATAGTAGTTGAATTTTAGCATTCAGCAGTTGAATTTTAAAATTTCAATTTGAAAAGTCGCTATCTAATTAAATGCTAAAATTCAAATTCCATTTTATTCTATTTCAATATTTCAAATTACATTTTAATCTATTTCAGTGTTAAACAAATTTCAATTTGAAATGTCGCTATCTAATTAAATGCTAAAATTCGAATTCCATTCTATTCTATTTCAAGAATTCAAATTACATTTTATTCTATTTCAGTGTTAAACAAAAATTAAATTTCAATTTATTCCATTTCAAAAAATTAAATTACATTTTACATACATTACTTAAAAATTTTAATTTGAAAAGTCGATACCTAATTAAATGCTAAATTTCAAATTCCATTCTATTCTATTTCAAGAATTCAAATTACATTTTATACTATTTCACTGTTAAACAAAAATTAAATTTCAATTTATTCTATTTCAAGAATTTAAATTACATTTTACATACAATAAATTAAAATTTCAATTTGAAATTGAAATTTCTATTTCAAGAATAAAATGGAATATTATTCTATTTCAAGAATTCAAATTACATTTTATTCTATTTCAGTGTTAAACAGAAATTAAATTTCTATGTATTATAATTCAAGAATTTAAATTACATTTTACATACATTACATTAAAATTTCAATTTGGAAAGTCACTATCTAATTCAATGCTAAAATTCAAATTCCATTTTATTCTATTTCAAGAATTCAAATTACATTTTATTCTATTTCAGTGTTAAACAAGCTATTTTTTAAAAAAATAGTAGTTGAATTTTAGCATTCAGCAGTTGAATTTTAAATTTCAATTTTGAAAATTCCCTATTTAATTAAATGCTAAAATTAAATTTCAATTTATTCAATTTCAAGAATTTAAATTACTTTTTACATACATTACATAAATATTTCAGTTTGAATAGTCGCTATCTAATTAAATGCTAAAATTCAAATTCCATTTTAGTCTATTTCAAGAATTCAAATTACATTTCATTCTATTTCAGTGTTAAACAAATGTTCAATTTGAAAAGTGGCTATCTAATTAAATGCTAAAATTCAAATTCCATTTTATTCTATTTCAAGAATTCAAATTACTTTTTTTTCTATTTCAAGAATTTAAAATTACATTTTTCATACATTACATTAAAATTTCAATTTGAAAATTCTATTTCAAGAATTTAAATTACATTTTTCAAACATTACATTAAAATTTCAATTTGAAAATTCTATTTCAAGAATTCAAATTATATTTTATTCTATTTCAGTGTTAAACAAGCTATTTTTTAAAAAATAGTAGTTGAATTTTAGCATTCAGCAGTTGAATTTTAAAATTTCAATTTGAAAAGTCGCTATCTAATTAAATGCTAAAATTCGAATCCCATTTTATTCTATTTCAAGAATTCAAATTACATTTTATTCTATTTCAGTTTTAAACAAAAATTAAATTGCAATTTATTCTATTTCAAGAATTTAAATTACATTTTACATACATTACATTAAAATTTCAATTTGAAATTGAAATTTCTATTTCAAGAATTAAAATTCCATTTTATTCTATTTCAAGAATTCAAATTACATTTTATTATATTTCAGTGTTAAACAAAAATTAAATTTCTATTTATTCTATTTCAAGAATTTAAATTACATTTTACATACATTACATTAAAATTTCAATTTGAAAATTCTATTTCCAGAATTCAAATTACATTTTATACTATTTCAGTGTTAAACAAGCTATTTTTTAAAAAATAGTATTTGAATTTTAACATTCAGCAGTTGAATTTTAAAATTTCAATTTTGAAACTTCGCTAATTAAAAGCTAAAATTAAATTTCAATTTATTCTATTTCAAGAATTTAAATTAAATTTACATGCATTACATTAAAATTTCAATTTGAAAAGTCGCTATCTAATTAAATGCTAAAATTCAAATTCCATTTTATTCTATTTCAAGAATTCAAATTACATTTTATTTTATTTCAGTGTTAAATAAGCTATTTTTTTTAAATAGTAGTTGAATTTTAGCATTCAGCAGTTGAATTTTAAAATTTCAATTTTGAAAATTCGCTAATTAAATTGAAAAGTCACTATCTAATTAAATGCTAAAATTCAAATTACATTTTATTCTATTTTAATTGAATCGTATATGAAAAAATACTGAAAATTGGTGTAATATATGTGAAAGAGTATCATTTTTTCAAATAGTATCTGATGTCGAAGCTCAAAAATATAATATTTTAAAAGTTCTTCCTTCATGTTTTAAAATTGAAATAATTTAATGTTGCTCGAATTTAAAAATTTTTCAATAAAAATGGTAACGCTGATTCATTAAGCAACTGAAATGCAACTGGAACTAAATAGATTGAATAATGAAAATCTTGCCTTTTATATGCTTTTTTAAATAAGTCATCTAAAAAAAGTTGCTCTTTTTTTTGAGTTTTTAGTGTTTTTTTTAAACAAAGAGTCATTTTGAGATAAATGGACATTAAAGAGTTTCATAGAAATTGTGAGCGTTTTGAATCAAATTGGTTGTGTTTGGATTGCGATAATCCTTTTTGTGCACATTGTGCAAATAATAAAAACAAATATTTTCATGTAATATTAAAAAAGTCAGCATTAATAGAATTTTTCAAAATTGTTAAAAAGAATATATGTTCTTATTCTAATGTTTTTTGTAATGGTGGACATGATGAAGAAGAGCATGTTCATTTAATTACTACAGTTTCAGACACAAGATATTTTAAAAGAAACGAGTGGGAAAAAATCAGTTGGGGTATGTACGTAAAACCAAATTATATTTGTCACAATTTAATCAAATATTTTTATACGAAATATATAAAATATAATTGTTACTGTAATTTTACATTTAATCTTCTTTCATTAGAAAGTTTGTGTTTTAAAAAAATATGGAATAATGTAAAAAAATTTCACGATATTGAAAACATTAGACAATATATACCTGATGTTATTTTTAAAAAACATTTTTTACAAAGTCGCAAGTATATGGATATAACAGCTGCAGAAATTGAAAATCGCACCTTTCCTATTGAAAAATATAAATTTTCTTTTTCTGATTTATTTAAAGAAGATCAAGTTTATGAACTAGATTATGCTTTGTATTTTTTATTTCAGTATTATACTTGCGATATTTTAGACGAAATCTACTCAGAAGATTGTTATTATCTTTTTCATTTCCATTTTATAGTAAACAATAATATTTTCAAAATATGCTTACATTGTTTAAAATTATACTTTCTCAATACAAAGTGTTTGATAGAAAAATGTTACTCTTATATCAGTTCTTTAGATAACAGTACATTGAATGATGATTTTGACTTGCTGGAAGCGTATGAGTTTATTGAATTGTATATGAAATCTCCTGAAAATTGGTGTAGTATATGTAAGAGAGCACCTCTTTTTCAATTAACAACTGATATATTACAGTACTAGCAGGATATAGAAAATCTTATCTCATATCTATTTTAGAGCAAATAGCATGATAAACGAAGCTTAGATCTTTCAAATTTGACAGTTTTGAAAGTTGCCTTTACAAGAAAAGATGCTTATAACGTTAAAGCTTTAATATTGCATAGTGCTTTTGCATTACTTACTAAATCAACTAAAAATTTACACGATTTATATCTAAGTACGCAAAATGAATCTAAAATTATAAAAACTGAAATTATGAAAACTGAAATTATGAAATCTAAAATTATGAAATCTAAAATTATAAAAACTGAAAATATGAAATTATGAAATCTGAAATTATGAAATCTAAAATTATGAAAACTGAAATTCTGAAATCTGAAATTCTGATATTTGAAATTATGATATCTGAAATTATGAAATCTGAAATTATGAAATCTAAAATTACAAAAATTTAAATTATGAAACTTGAAATAATGAAATCTAAAATTATGAAAACTGAAATTATAAAAACTGAAAATATAAAAATTAAAATTATGAAATCTAAAATTCAGATTTTATAATTTCACATTTCAAAATTTCAGATTTCATAATTTCAGATTTCTAAATTTTAGTTTTCATAATTTCAGTTTTCTAAATTTAAGATTTCAAAATTTCAGTTTTCTTAATTTCAAATTTCAAAATTTCAGATTTCAAAATTTCAGATTTCATAATTTCAAATTTCATAATTCTAGATTTCATAATTTGAGTTTTCTAAATTTCACTTTCATAATTTCAGATTTCAAAATTTCAGATTTCATAATTTCAAATTTCATAATTCTAGATTTCATAATTTGAGTTTTCTAAATTTTAGATTTCATAATTTCAGTTTTCTAAATTTTAGAATTCATAATTTCAGCATTCTAAATTTTAGATTTCATAATTTCAATTTTATAAATTTGAGATTTCAAAATTTCAGTTTTCTAAATTTCAGATTTCATAATTTCAGATTTCAAAATTTCAGATTTTATAATTTCAGATTTCATAATTACAGATTTCATAATTGAGAGTTACATAATTTTAGTTTTCTAAATTTTTAAAGTAAAATTATGAAATTTAAAAATCTAAAAAATAAAATTATGAAATCTAAAATTAATTGTGAAATCTAAAAAATTTAAAAATTGAAATAATGAAAACTGAAGTTATGAAATGTATAATTATGAAATCTAAGAAATCTAAAAAATAAAATTATGAAATCTAAAATTATGAAAACTGAAATTACGAAAAGTGAAATTACAAAATCTAAAATTATGAAAACTAAAATTACGAAATCTAAAATTATGAAACCTGAAATTATGAAAACTGAAATTACAAAATCTAAAATTATGAAAACTGAAATTATGAAAACCAAAATTACGAAATCTAATATTATGAAAACTGAAATTACGAAATCTAAAATTATGAAAACTGAAATTACGAAATCTAAAATTATGAAAACTGAAATTATGAAATCTGAAATTACGAAATCTAAAATTATGAAAACTGAAATTATGAAATCTGAAATTACGAAATCTGAAATTATAAAATCTGAAATTATAAAATCTAAAATTATGAAATCTAAAATTACGAAAACTGAAGTTATGAAAGCTAGAATTTGAATTCTAAAATTATAAAATGAGAAATCAAAAATGTTAAAACTAAAATTTAGAAAGTAAATAAAAAAAATATTAATACTAAAAAAAAAAAAAAAAAAAAAAAAATTTTTTTTTTTTTTTTTTTTTTTTTTTTAAGTATATACATATTTTTTTATTTACTTTCTAGATTTTAGTTTTCCTATTTTTGATTTCTCATTTTATAATTTTAGGTTTCATACTTTCACATTTCAGATTTTCATTTTTCTAAATTTCAAATTTCATAATTTAAGTTTTCTTAATTTTAGATTTCAAAATTTCAGATTTTTAAATTTCAGATTTGAAAATTTCAGATTTCATAATTTCAGTCTTCAAAATTTCAGTTTTCTAAATTTCAGATTTCATAATTTCAGATTTCATAATTTCAGATTTCATAGTTTCATATTTCAAAATTTCAGATTTCATAATTTCAGTTTTCTAAATTTTAGATTTCATAATTGCAGCTTTCTAAATTTCAGTTTTCTTAACTTCAAATTTCAGTTTTCTAAATTTCAGTTTCATAATTTCAGTTTTCTAAATTTCAGATTTCATAATTTCAGATTTCATAATTCTAGATTTCATAATTTTAGTTTTCTCAATTTTAGAAAATAAAAACTTATCAGGTTTTAATTTCAACTCTGTGTGATTTGATAAATATGATAATTTTTGATCTGATGTATGTATTTTAAAAAGTACATTGCATTTCAAATTTTAAAAATTAAAAAAATTATTTTAATAAAATGAGTTAAAGTGAAAAAAAGATTTTTTAAGGTTCTTTTTAAATATTGACTCATTCTTTGGCATTCTGAGAAAGGTTTCATGTACAGTTAATTATTTGAGTGACTGTAAGTTTTGGATTTTGGTTCCTGTTCTGCTATAAGCCTCACACTAGCTGCTGAGAGTTAATTTTATTATTCTACTTTGTTCAAACTCCCCCCCCCCCCCATACACACAGAGAGAAAGAAAAAGAGTGCACTACAATTTTTCACAAAAATAAAATATAGTTCAGATTTTTCACAAAAATAGGTATTAAGTTTGAAATCTTAGATTGGCCCCTGTCTATGTTAATGTTACTGCATGAAGCACATTGTGGGATTCAAAAATCAAAAGCGAGGGCTCAGCAGGTAATGTTTTGGCCAGGAATTGACAATGATATTGCAAATTTGATTTCCAAATGTATGATATGTGATAGATTCAGGCCACAAACAGTAAGAGAACCTCTTGTGCCTCACACAATTCCCGATTTGCCATATGAGAAAGTTGGCACTGACATTTGTGAATATGGTGGGAAAAGTTATTTAGTAATAGGCTGTTATTTAACTAAATGGATTGACATAAAACTTCTAAGAAATAAAAGTGCAGTCGAAGTCATAAATAAATTAAAACCAATATTTGCAACTCATGGAATTCCTAAAACTGTAATTTCTGACAATGTACCATTTAATGGTTGGAAAATGAAAGAATTCGCTAGGGATTGGGGGTTTGAAATAGTAACTAGTAGTCCTCGATACCCTAAATCAAATGGGTTTGTGGAAAAATTGGTAGCTGTGGCTAAAAGTATATTTAGAAAAGCAGGAATTGAGAAATTGAATGAGGCTTTACTGGAATACAGAAACACTCCAATTCCAGGCATAAATTTATCCCCAAGTCAAATGTTGTTAAGCAGAAACCTAAGAACACGTTTACCTATTACACAAACAGAATTGAAACCAATTGTTAGAGATCATTTTAAAGAGAAAGTAATAAATAAGCAGAAACAGGCAAAACTTTACTATGACAGACGTGCTCGGGAAAGACCTGAATTTGTTCCAGGGGAAAAGGTAATGTTGTGGGTAGAAAATAAATGGGAGCCTGCTGTAATTGTTAAGAAACATTCAACACCAAGGTCATATTGGGTTAAAACTAAAAGAAATACAATGCTAAGATGTAACAAGTGCCACATAAGGAAAACAAAAAATCAGAAAGAGTTAGTGTTATCAGACTACTATGATCTTTGTAATGACAATGATGAAAACACTAATCTTGAACACACAATAGCACAAAATGGTACTCACCAGCAAGACAATGGGAATTATAGTATTAATAGAGGTAATGTATATAAAACAAGAAGTGGTCGTAATGTATATCGCCCTTCAAAATATGATAATTATGTTTTAGACTGATTCTTCAAAATATAATATCTATGTGTCCATTGATTTGTATTTGTACTTCTCTTTTAAAGAAGGGAGATGTTATATGTATGTGGCAACACTGGTTGTTAGTTAAATTGTTATATGTATTTGGCAACACTGGTTGTCAGTTAGCTAACGGCTAGCAGCAATGTAAGTTTTAATAAACAACGTGTTTAAAATGTATTATTTGTAATATTAATAATAATCTAAAGAGATTATAATGAATCGAACATACGTGTGTCTATCATCAGCATATCTCAACATATCTAGAACAAATAATAGCAGAAAGTTCAAACATGGTATTATAAATTTGTATGACATAGGGATGCTACACTAAATCTTTCATGAAGATTAAACAAATGATTCGTATACAGGGACACCCAAGAGAATTCAAATACATTGCGTCTATGGGGGAAATTAAAAGTAAGTAGAGTTTAACAACTGCAGTAAACCAAATGAAATGAATTAATATTTTTTATATGCGTAAAAACATGTTTTATGTAGAATATGGTATGGAAATCCATCACTGTTCGCTTAAAGAAGTACACAAAACAACAAGATTATAGTACGACAATACTTGAAAACTGATGGTAGTGTATTTCAGGTTATGTCGTCTGTTATTAATATCGGATTATATTTAAGTCACATCATGTGGTGTTTACATAACCTTCAGAATACATACACTGACCAATATTTAAGCCATAATATTCTTTTTTATTGTTAGTGAAAGTGCTTTTCTATAATATTTTACCATGTACAGGAAAACTTCTTAGGAATTGAAATAAATTCTTTATGGCCAAATGGTTAATAACGTATTTTTTAAAGCTAAATATTCATTGCTTGTTTTTTTTTTACATTTACACGTTTTCAGGCTTCCTGAATACCAAAGTCAGGTTTTAATGCTTGATCTTTGCCTGAGTCACTTAGAGTAAATTAAAAACAAGTAATTTTAGACAATCCAAATGTTGTATTTTGAAGTTAATATGTTTGTTAGTAGAAAAATTTTATCAAAATTGATAAGTTTTAAGAAATGTTGAGTGTGAAAGCTGTCTGAATAATTTTAAATGAACTTTTGTATTCAATAACAGGTTTGAATGCTATATAAATGTATATATAAGAATTAAACAGGATGTTGAAAGGATCGGTAGCCCCCCCCCCCCGGTGCATCTGCATATAAATTTATATGCGATTTTAAGCAGTAGTTCCGGAGATACAGTTGCCACAAAATTTTTGTTCTCTCTCTCTCTCTCTCACACACACACAGACGGACAGACATTTTCTGAAAATGATCAAATCGTATTCTAGGCCTTTCCAAACGTGTAAAAACGTGTTTTGGGATGTCCTGAACACGATTCGACTGTTTTTAGAAAATGTCTGTCTGTCTGTCAGTTTGTGTGTGTGTGAATCACAAATTTTGTGGACGCTGTAACTCATGAGCCAATAAACGAAATTTAACCAAACTTGGTATTTAGTTGAACCCTGACATAAACTGGTGCTCATTATATTTGTGGAACAATTGCTCAATAGGCGGTGCTGTGATCGCATTTTTTCTAAATTTTTAACATGCCAGTATGGGACAAAATCTTGTATAAATGTACATAATGAGAGTTATTTTAAACGTGTGATTGTAAAATTAATATGAATTATTTATAATAGCATTAGTTAACATGAAAAAAACAATTGTGCATGTTACAGCATAGCTTCACCCTCTGGAAGGGGAATTAACACCCCCCCCTCCCCGGGAGGGAGTAAATTTTCAATATGGGTGTTTTGTTTTGAAATACTTCGTCATTACCTTTAAAATAAATGGTTTAAGTATAGATCAGTGATAAATTAAAACAAAGATATAGATTTTTTTATCTTTTAACGAAAAAAAAAATCTTATTTCTTTTGATATTGGCAAAAAAATTTGCTTTCTTTCGGCATGTAGTGATATAATTCTTTTAGATAAAAATCATCTGCATTTATAATAAAAAATAATTTAATAAAAAAATTATGTTCAATGAATGTTGTGTAAAATTACATAGAAGAAATTCATGTGGTGGCCACATCATACTAGTTATGTGTGCGAATTGAATTCAGTTGTATAAAAACGAAATGCAAATATCTTTTTTACTTTCTTCGATATGCAATAGAAGAAAGTATGGGATTCGTAAAAATTTTCGACTTCCGGCTTTCGAAGGATTTATACGTTTTGGGAGGTCTAAGAACATGAATTTATCATTTTTAGAAAATGTGTGTGTGTGAGAGAGAGAGAGACAAAAATTTTGTGGCAACTTTATCTCCGAAACTGCTACTCAGAATTGTATATAAATTCGTATATAGATGCACCTTGACCTAAATTAGTGCCTATCAACTTTTGGTGTCACTGTTCAACAGGTGACGCTGCAATACAGTGATTTCATCAATTTAAGGGGAGGCTATATCGCAGGTTTTATTGCGTATGTTCAAACAAAACTTCATATGTAAGAAGGTCATTATGATACATTATGTTGATTCAAGTTAAATGCTTATCGTCCAACAGTCCGTTTAAGAAAAGACTATATATCAGGTTCTATGGCGTATAATCAAACAAAACTTGATATGTGAGAAGGACATTTTGAGACATTAAGCTGATTCAAATTGGATGCTTATAGACCAATAGATGGCGCTTCTATACTGAAAATTTCCTCAATAACGGGAAGACTATATCTAAACTTTTATGAGATATGAGATAACCATTATTAATACACATTTTTAAAGATTTATTTATAGGCAATAAAACTGTCCTTATTTGGATATTTGGTTTTAGTTTTCTCCAAGATAAAAATCATTTGCATTCTTCATGTTAGATAATTTTAATGAATAATAGTTTTAATAAATTATTTGCCCTTAGTAAATTTGTATAGGAAAATATAGAAGAAAGTCTTGTGGTGGCCGCAATATACTAGTTTAATTATTGTGTGCTCTTAAAAAACTGAAAATTTCATTTGAACTGGGGAAGGGGACTGCCGGATATCCGGATCCGGCAAAGTAAAAAAATATCCAGAATGCCGGATATCCGTATCTGGTAAAATCCATATCCAGTCCATCCCTACTGACAAAAAATGGCCACGAATTGCTTTGTAATTGTGAGAGTGAAAGGTTAATAGCAGGGATATTCAGTTTGGTATCGGTTGTGTCATTTTCGGCAACTTTATCGCTTGCACCAATGAAATGGAAAAGTACCTAATAAACATTTTTTCTTTTTAGATATGTTCGAATGTGTAAAGTTATTATCTAGCTGTACATTAGAAGTATATACCAGGGGTGGGGTCTGTCCAGAGGCAAATCTGGGTCCTTTAAAGGACCCTTCACAAAATTATTTATCCTAAAACAGGACCCTTCACAAAATTATTTATCCTAAAACAGGACCCTTCACAAAATTTTTTATCCTAAAAAAGACCTTTGATAAATCTATTTCATTTTTAAAACTAACCTTCCATGGAATGAACAGGCTGCCTATGAAAAATTAGATGTTTTGCTGTATTTCCCCGAAAAGCTGATATTCAATTTCTAATTTATTAAGGGCTTCTATGCATATATTTAAGTTTACTTTTATAAAAATGAACTGTCATTGTCTAAAATGAAACTTTAATTATAATTTTATTTTTAAAAATTACATTTTTCACAATTTCACAATTTTTACCCTAGCCGAAAAGTTTGGAAGAACTTTATTTTCGCAAAAAATTTAAATTCACAAAAATACGTGTAGAGTTTTTCACAATTTCACAAAAACAGGACCCTGTCCGAAAAGTCTGAACAGACCCCTGTATACAGACTATTATACTGCCTTAAATTAACTAAAAAATTCAATAGTAAAAAGTATAGGTATTAGAAAAAATAAGTACTAGAGTTTCTTTTTTTTTTCTTTTTAAACAAGCAATCATACCAAAAAATTCATCACCAAATAGTGACAGAAATTTAAAGATCTCCAAGAGAGTCATATACTACAGCTGTAATGCAAAATTTGGATAGTACAAATATCTTTCTATAAAAAAAAAAAAAAAAAATACTGATTTTAAACAGAATATTTCATTTAAAAAAAATGTGGTATTAAATATTATGTATTCCAATTTGACATTTAATATGGGAATTTGTTATGTTTGTCGTTTCATTTTTACATGAAGCACAACAGCTCTTCCAGATTAAAATATTTATTAAGTTTATTACTTAAATACAAGACATAGTTAAAATTCAAACATAATTAGCTGCCAAGCACAAGCAACTTACAGCGATCCACCATTACATAAAACTCATGTTGCCAAATCCAAAAGTTAGGTACATGGAGTTAGTAGTACAGCACATGGAGTTAATACAATATGTCACAGAATTTCTATAACATTTTCTGTTTTTGTCTTGTGTTATGCACTATTAATATTTCCTAATCAGTGAAAGGTAAAGCAGTGAATAAGTAGGTGGGCAGATCCTCGCAGATGTTAATAAGCAGGGATGGGAATTTCACGTAGATATCATACCGGTATTTGTTAAAAGGAATTCTCTACTTATAAAATCTTTGGTTTAAAAAGTAGAAAATTTAGTAGAAAATAGTGGTATGAGTTCTACGCCAAGTTCCTATCACTGAATAAGTGAAACGAGCCGGGGGGAGGCAAAGCATCCCTTGGGGGTTGGTGAGTAGAGCAAGCAGGGGCAAACTCCCTAGTATATTAAAAAAATGTTACTGTCACTATACAAGAGTTTTTGGTAATTTTAAAAGTAAGCTTGTGATCAATAGTGAACCTGGTTCTTGAATGTACAATCAAAACATTAGATGAAATAGTAGTAGAATTTTAGAGGTGCTGAAATCGTCATTTATTTAGAATAAAAACATCTAGTCCAATAATATCAAATTCAATAAGATACAAAAATAAATATTTTTAGTAATTGAGATTGTACAGTCGGGGAAAAAAAAAACGCAGCACTCGACGTAACTTCGTTGCTAATAGATGTAGAAAAATGTAATAGGTATCATTCGATGGGGAATTGTGAGTAGTTTCTGAAAATGAACTGAACTTTTAAATTGGGGGTCGTCTACATATTAAAATGCGCACCAACTTTGATTTTTTCAATGGTAATGCCCAATTTTTATTTTATATTTGAATTCCTGGGATCGCGACAACGCGAAAAAGTATATTAGTTGTATATTTTACTTATTTTTTCACAGAGTTATAAGCGTTCAAAGTTTGAAGGTGCTAATGTTAAATTCATATTTCAAACTTTTATTAATATCTTCACAAAAAATAACTTGATCGATATAATTCTTTTTTTACGAGATACAGTAAAGAAACCCAAACATAATCCATCATTACTTTTGATTCTGAAAAATATTTTTAATTTTGAAAAATATTAATAAATTCATATTCATAAAAATTATGAATTATGACCTATACAGTATCGGACCTTTTATCCGGCATCCCGAAAACCGGAATGTTCCAAAAACCGGCATTTTTCAAAATTCAAACTAAATTGGAATTTTTTTTTTTTCTGAAATCTTATATTTTTTAGCGAATCCCAAATAATAATAATATTAATAATAATACATAAAAAGAAAGAAAATCCTTTAAAATCTCGTTCTCCATAAAGGAAAAATAACTTTAATTACAATTTAAACAACTCAAAAAGGATATTTCAGAACAGTTTTGATTAAGGCACCCATTGCTATTGCCGATGTACAGCTCACGGAATGAGTCGATACTGCAAACTGCATCACTAACCAGTACTTTTCATCATTACAATACATATAACAAAATATTATCTTTTTAAGTAGAAAAAAAATAATAATAATAAAAGAAAATTATTTTACTTTGACGCTTCTTTTGAAATTCACTGAAATGAATGAACTTTACTTTTAAGATTAATGAAACAAACATTTAAAATTGTAATAGAAAATTGAGCTGCTTTACTGCATATGAATCCAAAACTGCAGCCAGAAAAGCTTTCGGAGGATCGACAGCTTCAGGAAATAAAACAATGTTAATTAAAAATTATTTATAACTAAAATATTTAATATTTTTGCAAAATTATGGCCTGGCATTAATCCAAAAACACATGAAAATCTGTAAACATCAGTCACTGCCACGCAAGTGTCGATACACCGAATCGCATCCCTGTGTAATTAATCAACCCAGTATCAAAACTTAGCTCTTTCTGCTGCATTCTATGAGCAAAGAAATGGAACAGATAAACAAACGTGATTACTGTCACGTGCTTCAAGGTCAATGGATCTTGTGCTACTGGGTCATTCTTTCAAATGCAGAAAGGGGAGAAAATAGATGTTACTGCAAACGATCAAATGTGAGTCAGTGCGTTGTGTTTACCTTCTTTTCTGCGTTTGTATTATGATAAGAGTTCTGCATCTGTTTTTATTCATGATCTTTGAGCTTCTAATATATATATTTCTTTTATCACTTTTTTTTTTTTTTTTTTTTTTGTTCTTGTATGTATTATTTTATCAGTACAATTTATAAGCATGTTATTTTGTTGTTTAATGGGAGGGGGTAATTTTTGCAGATGTAATATTTCCGTTTTTCGTCAGGGACCCGAAATCCGGAAAATTCCAATAACCGGAATCGGGTCGGTCCCGCGATTGCCGGATAATGGGTCCTGTACTGTATTAATTTTTACATAAAGTGAATCCCAATGCTGAAAAATATGGGTGTACAAATTTGCAGCTCATTCCAGTTATTAGTTTTCGAGATATAAATAAATCTTTCTTTTGGAGTGCTTTAGGGGGCCGTCTCTTATAAAGTTTTGCATGAGATAACGAATCAAATCTTTAAAAATAACAAGGAAAATTAAACAAAATATGTTTATTTTTTATTGATGGGTCAAATTATATAACAACAACGTCAAAAGGCAAAGAAATAAAATAAAAATGATGATTTTTAGACATTACTGTTAGCATCAAGAATTCCTCTTTTCTAAAGAAGACAAACCCCGCCTTCATCGCTCTTCAAAACAAAACAATACGGAAAAGAAAAGTAAATGTGACATTGAGTATTTACTTCATCGATTACTGCTGATAAATTTTGAATCTTTTAAACGAACACTAGAAGAAAAAAAAAATTAAATAAATAGGCAGGGTTTACTGTTTTAAGTAGAAAAATTGGTAAATGTTAAAACTGTCAATAAAATATATATATGTATATATATATATAAATGAATGGAATTGGAATGCAAGACAGGCTTGTAAAATCGTTTCTTAGTTAAAGTCTTAATCATTTGCTTTGTATATTGCTTTATTTTTATTTAATTTATTTATTTATCTTGTAGGGGGGAGGGATATTATTTTCAGGATATTTTAGTCTTTAAAATTTTAGTAATATATTTCAACTTTATATATTTTTTAAATATACTTTTACTTTTATAAATATATTTTAACCCTTTTTGCGACCGCAGGATTTTGTAATTT
Organism: Salticus scenicus; assembly: GCA_963930645.1. Classification (NCBI taxonomy): domain Eukaryota; kingdom Metazoa; phylum Arthropoda; class Arachnida; order Araneae; family Salticidae; genus Salticus; species Salticus scenicus. The sequence goes on from OZ005655.1 coordinate 312,844,070, forward strand.
TGACAGTAATATCCGCCTAAGGGCATTATTCTCTCAAAATAAAGTATTTCAGAACAAATTTTCTGTATTAACAATTATATTACAAATGGATATACAGTATAATTATATTCTATCTAATCAATATATTTCTATCCATAGTATATTTTATTGCAAAAATATGAGCACTGGGTAAACACTTAAGGAATAAATAACACATAAATTACGAAAGAAACGCCCACTAAGAGAGTTACAGATTTTCAAATGACGTGAATTTACGTTAGCAGTCGTGAAAGGGTTAATTAAGAAATTATATTTTCATAGAAATTATAAAACGAATCGTACAGTTCTAAAGAGTTCAACTGACCCAAAACTGGTAATTGCGATTAAAATTGTTTAATATTTACTTCATAAACCCTTACAATAATTTATCCGAAAAGATTTAGTTTATGCGTTGTTGTATATACATCTATCTATATTATTTCACTTCATATTTTATGTTACACCTACGAAAGAAAAATCGAGCTTTTTTGGTGATCACTACAGCATTAATAGGCACTTTTACTTGAAAAATATAGCACTTTTTTCAAAGAGTACAGTCTGGACAAATCGCAAGTGTAATGTATTTAAATAGACCTAAAATTATTTAAAAAAGTACTGAAGTATATACAAATCTCAGAAACTGAATTCAGAATACAGTAAACTCCCGATTATCCGCGGTGAACGGGGAATAGACAACTGCAGATAATCGAATCAGCGGATAATCTGCAAAATGGTCAAAAAGGGGATATAAATCAACACATAAAGCCTTTTGAGCAATACTATTTAATTAACAGTTAAGCATGGCCTACATGTACAATTTAACATACTAATAAAAATTTCTATTTAGATTTTGCTCTATTTTTTAACAAAAAAAAAAAAAAAAAAAAAAAAAAAAAAAACGGTTAAGCAGTTTTTTTTTCTTTTTGTACTAAAACACTTTTCTTAATTGATTGCAGTTTCTTTATTAGCATTTTGTCACAGAGTGATACATCGTCCTGTTCCTCGAGATATTTTATAAGGTCATCTGCGTGTGCTAGGGCTGCGTCGTGGCTCATCCTCTGCTGAGTTTTAACTACTTCTTCCTCTTCTTCTTCACTGTCTTCTGAAACTGGGTCTAATGCTTGGCCCACAATTTGTTTATCTGTAAAGTGTTCAATACCTGGATCATTGGCGTCACAATTAATCTACTCTTCAATGTTTCCTTCATTGACTTTTTCTCCTCCAGTAACAGATTTAGCTAAATTTGCCAAATCATGAGCAGAAATTTCTTCCTCCTCTATAAACTCTTCCAAAGTATTTTCCACATTTTTAAAAATTTTCTCCAAGACCTTACCAATGTAGACTGCTTAACTGCCTTCTAAGAAGTGTGTATACCATAAATGTTGGCAAGAATCGTGTAATATCTCCAAAAGCCTCGAAGGTCATTACTCTCTTCGATCTCTTTTTAACACGCTTTTATTAGCTTCACCTGTATGTATGTTTTTAACCGCTCTGGGAGCAAACAAAAATTCTATATTGTAAAAAAAGTCTCTCTACGTGAACGCTGTGGATGTGAGGTAAAGCTTTGTGCTACGAACCTAAAGGTCTAGCGTTCGAGCCCAGTCAGGGGAAATTTTTTTAAATTGGTTTTTGTTTAATTCTAAATTATTTTAATTAAAGATTTAAATGTATGTAAATATTATGGTGTGTCACTCACACGATTTTTTCTTACCCTGCATTTTAATACTAAGATAGATATTTTGTGCTTTTTAGTTCACATTTCTATAAAAGCGTGTTCTTTAATTTTTTAAAACTATAATATTATTTGCAAAAAGTTTTATCTGTATTTTTAAATTCCTTTTTAAATTCAGGCCCTTGAGGACCGCGGATAATCCGACCGCCGATAGTCGGGAGTCTACTGTAATTAAGAAACTGAAAAATGATCAATTCTTTTATTAATTTTTATAATTCTTTTTTTCCTGAAAGATTTCCAGTGTAAAACATTAAAATTTTATTTTTTTTTATAGGATCTTAATTTTATTTTTCTACATTTACAGATAACCCCCTAACACATTTTTGATTATAACTCTACAAATACTAAAGATAAAGTATACAAACAGCAAGGCCGTAGCCAGGATTTTTTTTCGGGAGGGGCCCATCACATTTCTAATACAAGGTCATCGAATATGATATAATAATACGCACACGAAACAAGGACCTGATTAATACAGGGGCACATGTATTAATGTACATGTGCCCCGGGCCCTGAGTAGCAAAGAGCCCTAAAACTGGCCCTGAAAATGCCCTTTTGACTCTAAAAATGACAAAAGGGGTATCATAAAATGCAAAATTTTGTTATTTTAGTTCCACATACAGGTATATATATGTACTTTTGCTGATTCCTGCACAGTTCGAATGGTGGGGGAGGAACCCACAAAAGTGTGTTTACCCCGGGCCTCACACGAAGTTAATCAGACCCTACACAAAAAGACCCTGATTAACTTCAAGGCGAAACCCGGGGCACACATAGTTTCATGAGCCAGCCTCCTCCTCGCACTGTGCACCAATAAACACAGGTACATATATACCTGTTTATGGGACTAATATGTCAGAATTTGCACTATATGATACCATTTTTAGGGTAAAAGGCTAAATGGCATTTTCAGGGCGAGTTATATGGTCCCTGCTATTCAGGTCACATGTCTTACATGCCCCTGCTTTAATCAGGCCTTGCACACAAATCTTTCACTATATTTTCCTATACAAATTCACTCAATACCAATCATTTTATTAAAACTTTTATTTATTAAAATTAATTTCCATGATGAATGCAGAGGATTTGTTTCTAATACAAATGTAACACTTAATGTCCAAAGAAAGTCAATTTTATGTTCACTAACAATATCCTTAAAAATGCTTTTTGCCCTTTTTCGTTTTGTTAAAAATGAGGGGAAAAAAAACAGGAAAACTTAGATTCAAATTATCATACATTAATAGTTCAACTGTTAGTTTTAAAAATACTGACGAGTTCTTTCAAAAGATACCCATATCAAATAACTGTCCCCCTCAGGGTGGGGGAGGGACTTCCCCCCCAGGGAGAAGCGTTGCTCCTATGTGTCCAAAATTTTTTGCCTACTTGATTATCACTATGATAAATAATTCTTATTGTGTACATTTATAAGAAATTTTGTACTATACCACCAAGTTAAAAACTGAGAAAAATTCAGACGGCAACGCCACCTGTTGGACGATTTTCACCAAAAAGTGTTAGGCACTAATTTATGTCATGGTGCAGCTGCATATAAATGTATATGTAATTCTGTGCAGTGCAGTAGTTCCTGAGATATAATTAGAACAAAATATTTGTCACACACAGACAGACATTTTCTAAAAATGGTCAAATTGTGTTCCGGATCTCTCAAAACATCTCAAAATCCATCGAAAACCGGAAATCAAAATTTTTTTTCGAATCCAATACTTTCTTCTATTGAATACAGAAGAAAGTAAAAAGATTGAATTCATGACATAGGATAGTCCATTATAGCTTTGACAAGAAGGTGGATGAAATTAAGCGAATAAATATAGCGAGATTAAGGTTGAATGGGTTTTATGGGCTCTAGAGCTTAAATATAGAGAAGAAAGAACGTAATAGGAAATTTAATTAAATTAATAAGTTTTATTAAATAATTTTTAAACACTTTTTTTTTTCAAGAGAGCAATGTTTGCCTGATACATACTACACGAAATCAGTCTTTCATCATTTATTTCGGGGGGGGGGGGGGGGGGGGGGGGGGGGGGCTTGGGCCCGTCGGGCCCCCCCCCCTTGCCTACGGCCTTGACAAACAGTATACTTTTCTGCACTGCCAGACTCTCAGAAATTCGAATATGAAGTCAAAATTGCGTGTTGCTATTGAAAAAATCAAACTTAGCATTCATTTCAATATGTAGATAACCCCTAATTGAAAATTCGACAGCATTTTCAAAAAGTGCATTTAATTTCCTGTCGAATGGTGTCTATTAAATTTTTCTGCGTCAATTAATAATGAAATTACAGCGAGTGCTGCGATTTTTTTTTTTTCCCCGACTGTACATAATAATCTTAGGGATGTGCCTTGAACGGGAGGTGAGAGAGAGGTATTCTTTTTAACGTCTGTTCAGCTTACTCGATATTACCAAAGTGTGTGGGGAGATCAAAGCAAGCGCACGACTTTGGCTAGCCAAATCTGGCAATCCTGCAAAGCATGTGGCGAAGCTGTCACCAAAGAACCGCCAAGCGTAATTCTTTGTCTGTGGCTATAAAACAATGTAAAATTTTGAATTTTTAATGTCCGTTCCCAAAGATTACAACCAAGAATTTGGCAGACGTTTTGCCAACAGACAATCTGTCTCTGGGACAGGAAATGAAAATAATTAAGTACATGTGTAATTTCAAAAAACTATTGCATCAGTTACTTAAAGAATAAATCTAATTCTGAATCTGATATTTTAAAACTTGAGAACACTTTTTATAAGTTAATTTTAATCTCAGAATTTTAAGTTAATTTATATTTTAAAGGGTAAATTATTAATAAAGTGTTACATTTATATTTTAAATGAAATGAAATTTTTAATTTATGGATTACATTTATAATTCCAAAATGAATAAAGTTTTGATTTAAGAAAGTTGTATTTTAAACTGTATTACAATTACAGTGAAACCCCGATCTATCGTTCGGGGGGCGTTATATTGGAGTTTGACTGCATATTGCGTGTATTATTTCATAAACATTGTTTTATTTGTGTTTTGACTTTAACCTGCATTCACTGTTTTTCACGCACCCTATGAAAAATGATGGATAGAGGTTCTACTGTAATTCTTTTTCTTTTATGAATTGAAAAGTAAAATGCATTAGGATTCACAAATCTAATATGAAATAAAATTAATTTTGAAAGGAAATTTTCTCATGAAAAATGAAAGAATTTAATTATTCAGATTTTAAAAGAAATAGACTAAAAATGAATGTATGTGTGGAAACCTCTTCACATACATTCTCCCCCACAACCAGAAAAAAAAAAAAAAATATATATATATATATATTTATATACCTCTCGCTCACTTAATACAAAAAAAAAAAAAAAAAAAAAAAAAAAAAATCATAATAACAATAAACACATCCCCTAATATTAGATCAATAAAGACAATTTGAAGAAAAGAAAGTTACAATTATCAAAAGAATATCATTGAAACAGGATGACATGAGATTTAAACAACTGCCTTTAAATTTTGTAAATAAATTATGTATCTATTACATTATAAACAATAACATTATTCGATGTGTACATACATACAATGAAAAAAAGTGTAAGCATTCTTGAATATTACATCAGAACACAATAACACTGATAATAGCTTATATAGACTGTGGATGATACAATCTCCTGCAAGAAAAAACAAAATTAATATTCAAATCAATATAAAAATATATAGTGATGTAAATCAATAGATTTAGTGAAATTTAGCTAGTATGGAAATACATTATATATATAAAAAAAGAGAAATTTAATAACAAATTTCAATTTAATTTAACTTTATAATTATTATTATGTATATATTTTTAATCCATTCATTTATCTTTTATAAACCAAAAGAAAAATTTAATATCTTGTGAACATCAATAGTACTTGTCCAAATCAAGGGGAAATGTGTGTCTCAGCAGAAAGTGAAATTGCCAAATGGTTTGTGAGGCCATGACAAGGTCACCTATTGAGTAAAGTGTAATAAAAATAAACAAGTCCTTCCGGCTTTTTCGGAAGGGTAGGTTGATTTCTTTTATCTTATCAAGTAGCCGTCATTTTGTTTCAAAATGGCGGCTACAAATTATTAAAGGATTTGGTAGAAATATTGATGTAGGCTATGCACATATGGAGTTTTAAGCAAATCGGTTCATAAATACCTTTATATGTGAATTTAAAATTTTCAAGTGGCCGGCGCTTGGAAACAAAATGGTGGGTTAAGTTGACATATATATCAAATGCATTTATGAGATAAGTCTATTGTACACATGTAGTTCGAATTAATTCAAAATCACAAAAGTCATCGCGTTGAAAAATTAAGTGTCTGCCACTTGGATCAAAATGGCAGAGAAAGTTGTTCATCTAAGATATCGTTGAAAATTTAAAAATGATTCTCTTTTTTTTTTTTTTTTTTTTTTTTGTAGCAATTCTTTCAAAGAGGCTTAGTAAGTTGATAAAATGTTAGTTTTCTGCATTTCTAGTTTGTTTTAGCATTAAAATAGCCTAATTTTCCCTTAGAAAAGCATTAATAAGCTCCAATAAGGCAAGTAATGGGTTTGGCGCTAAATTTGGCGACTTTTTCTCCATGGCCACTTTTTTGGCAAGAAAATACTTATTATCGATATACCAAAGATGGACGCAATAACGTGACTGGTTCACGAATTACGTAAAATTACTAGATTTTTGTTGTTTAAATGCTAAATCCATTTTTCAGCGTCGGTTTGAATTTATTAAGTATTTCAAAAGTTACCATGATAACAAATTTTCAAGTGGCCGCCACTTGGAAATAAAATTGCGGATCAATTCACCAAGTGAATTTATCCTAGATATTTGAACTATAAGTTCACTATCCAATTTTCATTTGAATCAGTTTAGTACTTTAAAAGTTATCGTGATGGCATATTTTCAAGTGGCAGCATGTTTTCAAGTGGCTGCAACTTAGAAACAAGATGTCGGGACAAGTTGACCAGTGAACACATACAAGATAATTGTATGATAATATCACTGTCCAAATTTGGTTCGATTTGGAGTATTATTTCAGAAGATATTATGATTTTAAATTTTCAAGTGGTAGCCTGATTTCAAGTGGCACCGCTTAACTTAACATATCTGCCACTTTATTAAAAATGGCGGATACAGTTCATTAATAAACTTCATTGAGATCCTTATGTGGTCTGTACTATTTACGTCAAAATTCAAACAAATTCGGAATACGCTTTTCACAATTTAAATTTTCAAGTGGTCACCACTTGAAATCAAAATGGCGGAGCAACTTGGTTAACAAACTCATGTAAGATATTTATAAGATAAGTTAAGACACTGTTCAAATTTGGTTCTATTTGGAGTATTATTTCGGAAGTTATCATGGTTGTAAATTTTCAAGTGGTAGCCTGATTTCAAGTGGTCCCGCTTAAATTAAGATATCCCCCACTTTATTAAAAATTGCGGATAAAGTTCTTTGAGACACTTGTATAAACTATGTATACATCAGAAAAAAAAAAAAAAATTCGGAATACGTTTTTTACAATTTGAATTTTAAAATTTCAAGTGGTCTCCACTTGAAAACAAAATGGCGGAGCAACTTGGTTAACAAACTCATCTAAGATATTTATAAAATAAAGTAAGACATTGTCCAAATTTGGTTCGATTTGGAGTATAATTTCGGAAGTTATAGTGATTTTAAATTTTCAAGTGGTAGCCTGATTTCAAGTGGCCCCGCTTAACTTAAAATATCTGCTACTTTATTAAAAATGGCAGATAAATTTCATTAATAAACTTCATTGAGACCTTTTTGTGGCCTGTATTTACATAAAAATTCAAGCATATCTTGCTTTAAATCTACTTTTTACATTGTGGGTTTGAAATTTTCAAGTGGCTGCCACTTGAAAACAAAACGTCGGAGCAACTTGGTTAACGAACTCATCCAAGATATTTATAAGATCAGTTCACTGTCCAAATTTGGTTCGATTTGGAGTATTATTTCGGGAGTTATCGTGATGACAAAATTTTCATTATAGATAGATAGATATATATATATAGATAAACGAAGTGATTGCAATAGGTCGATTTCTAAAGAAATCAACCTAAAATGGCGGATAAATTTCATTAATAAACTTCATTGAGACCCTTATGTGGCCTGTATTTACATCAAAATTCAAGCAAATCTTGCTTTAAATATGCTTTTTACAATGTCGGTTTGAAATTTTCAAGTGGCTGCCACTTGAAAACTAAAAGTCGGAGCAACTTGGTTAACGAACTCATCCAAGATATTTATAAGATTAGTTCACTGTCCAAATTTGGTTCAATTTCGAGTATTATTTCGAGAGTTATCGTGGTGACAAAATTTTCATTATAGATAGATAGATATATATATATATAGATAAACGAAGTGATTGCAATAGGTCGATTTCTAAAGAAATCAACCTAAAATCCGAAGAGGCTTACAGGTTGCGCAAACATAAATGTCACAATAAACATTCTGAAAAATGACTACAGAAGAAAAATTTTGTAAAAACTGAGAAAAACTCATGCCAAAGGATTTAAAGGTCTAGAAATGGAACAAGCATAAATATGACATTTTGGTGAAAAATCAAAACCTATTAACTTTGTAAACACACTAAGATTATCTCTGTAATTCAAAATGACAATATTAAAATCAATATCAACAGAAGCTTATAAAGATTCCTTTCCACTTATTTTTTTTTTTATTTACATATTTATTTTATTTCTTTATTTTTTTTTTTTTTAAATAACCCCCAAAATATAAATTTTTATTTCCCCAAATTTTATTAAAATTACAAAGTGCAAAATATTAACCTGGAAAAAAATGTATACCCACTGTCAACATCGACAGCTGTTAACCCAGTGGTGGCCAACCACCCAGTGGCGGATTTAAGGGGGAGACCCCCAAAAAGTACTGACATTCATAATTGACTATTACAATTGTAAACTTTTTTTGATCTGGAATAACACCTTGAAAAATCTTAGCCCCCCCCCCAAAGGTAAGTTCTGGATCCGCCACTGCAACCACCAAGCCAACAAATCTGCCATCTCATGACATCACCATTGCATTTGGTCGTCACCAAATGTAAGGGTGGCATTCATAAAATACAATTTTTAAATTTAAAAGAATGAAAATTAAAAACAAGTCCTTCCGGCTTATTCGGAAGGGTAGGTTGATTTCTTTTTCTTTATCAAGTAGCCGTCATTTTGAAACAAAATGACGGCTACAAATTATTAATGCACTTGGTAGAAATATTAATGTAGGCTATGCACATATGGAGTTTTAAGCAAATCGGTTCATAAATACATTTTTATGTGAATTTAAAATTTTCAAGTGACTGGAGCTTGGAAACAAAATGGTGGGTTAAGTTGACAAATATATGAAATGTATTTGTGAGATCAGTCTACTGTACACATATATAGATCGAATTAATTCAAAATCTCAAAAGTCATCGTGTTGAAAAATTAAGTGGCTGCCACTTCGATCAAAATGGCAGAGAAAGTTGCTCATCTAAGATATCGTTGCAAATTTGAAAATAATTTTTTTTTGTAGAAATTCTTTCAAAGAGGCTTAGTAAGTTGATAAAATGTTACTTTTCTGCATTTCTAGTTGGTTTAAGCATTAAAATAGCCTAGTTTTTCGTTAAAAACGCATTAAAAATATCCAGTAACGCAAGTAATGGACTTGGCGCCAAATTTGGCGATTTTTCCCCTATGGCGACTTTTTTGGCGACTTTTGGCGAGAAAATACTTATTATCGATATACCAAAGATGGACGCAATAACGTGATTGGTTCACGAGTTACGTGAATTTGCTAAATTTTTGTTGTTTGAAAGATAAATCCATTTTTCAACTTTGATTTGAATTGATTAAGTATTTCTAAAGTTACCGTGATAACAAATTTTCAAGTGGCCGCCACTTGAAAACAATACAATGGAACAAGTTGCCCAGCAAACACATCCAAGATATTTGAAGAATAGGTTCACTGTCCAACTGTGGTTTAAATCAGTGCCGTGTTTCAAAAGTTATTATTATGGCAAATTTTCAAGTGGCAGTCTAAGTAGCTGCGACTTAGAAGCAAAATGGCAAAACAACTTGCCCATCGAAATCATCCAGTACATTTGTACGATAAGTTCATTGTCCAGTTCTAGTTTAAATTAAATCAGTATTTCAAAAATTATCGTCATAAGAAATTTTCAGGTGGCACGACTTGTAAAAAAGTGGAGTGAGATGCCTAGCGAACTTATCTGAGATATTTGAATGATAAATCCACAACCCAAATTTGATGCGAATTGGCTCTGTATTACTAAAGTTACCATAATGAAAATTTTCAAGTGGCCGCAACTTGGAAATAAAATTGCGGATCAAGTCACCAAGTGAACTTATCCTAGATATTTGAACCATAAGTTCACTATCCAACTTTTTTTTTTGAATCAGTTTAGTATTTTAAAAGTTATCGTGATGGCATATTTTCAAGTGGCAGTGTGATTTCAAGTGGCTGCAACTTAGAAACAAGATATCGAGACAAGTTGCCCAGTGAAAACATTCAAGATAATTAAATGATAATATCACTGTCCAAATTTGGTTCGATTTGGAGTATTATTTCAGAAGTTATCGTGATTTTAAATTTTCAAGTGGGAGCCTGATTTCAAGTGTCCCCGCTTAACTTAAGACATCTACCACTTTATTAAAAATAGTGGATAAAGTTCATTAATAAAGTTATTTGAGACATTTGTAAAATCTATGTATACATGAAAATTAAAAAAGAAATTCGGAACACGCTTTTTGCAATTTGAATTTGAAATTTTCAAGTGGTCTCCACTTGAAAACAAAATGGCGGAGCAACTTGGTTAACAAACTCATCTAAGTTATTTTTAAGTTAAGTTAAGACACTGTCCAAATTTGGTTTGATTTCAGAAGTCATTGAGATTTTAAATTTTCAAGTGGTAGCGTGATTTCAAGTGGCCCCGCTTAACTTAAGATATCTACCACTTTATTAAAAATGACGGATAAATTTCATTAATAAACTTCATTGAGACCCTTATGTGGTCTATATTTACATCAAATTTCAAACAAATTCGGAATACGCTTTTTACAATTTGAATTTGAAATTTTCAAGTGGTCTCCACTTGAAAACAAAATGGCGGAGCAACTTGGTTAATAAACTCATCTAAGATATTTATACGATAAGTTAAGACACTGTCAAAATTTGTTTCGATTTGGAGTATTATTTCGGAAGTTATAGTGATTTTAAATTTTCAAGTGGTAGCCTGATTTCAAGTGGTTCCCGCTTAACTTAAAATATCTGCCACTTTATTAAAAATGGCGGATAAACTTCATTAATAAACTTCATTGAAACCCTTATATGGCCTGTATTTACAACAAAATTCATACAAATCTTGCTCTAAATATGCTTTTTACAATGTCGGTTTGAAATTTTCAAGTGGCTGCCACTTGAAAACTAAAAGTCGGAGCAACTTGGTTAACGAACTCATCCAAGATATTTATAATATCAATTCGCTGTCCAAATTTGTTTCGATTTCGAGTATTATTTCGGGAGTTATCGTGATGACAAAATTTTCATTATAGATAGATAGATATATATATATATAGATAAACGAAGTGATTGCAATAGGTCGATTTCTAAAGAAATCAACCTAAAATTAATGCCATACAATACTTTATGTTCTTCAATAAACCTCAAGGAAAAAACTGTGTTGACAAAAGAAAAAAAAAACAAGTATGTCTTACACAAAAATTGCAATCTGAAAAATAAATGCTGTTAGTTAACTGTACACACTCAACATGATACAAGAAAAATATTTTATTTATTTACTCCTTTTATCTACTTAATTTTAATTTTTATTTACTTTTAAAACTAGACAAAATTATTCACTGTTGTAATGAATTTCAGTCACCTCAAGAATTTTTTATTATAAAACAGATCTGTATGTAAAAATAAAAAAGTCGACAAAAACCAAGAAAAATATCTACTAAGTGTAGAAAGCCAAAAGGCGTTGAGGAAAAGAAAGGGCCCTCTAAATAATAAAAGCAAAACAGGAATTTTATTTTATATCCATATTTTTTCAATCATAGCATAAATAGACATGTATGGCATGTATATCCTGCAAAACCTGCTTAACTTTTATAGAATGCATCAGACTATATAGCGGAACTGCCCACATTAAACAAAAGGAACTGGCATTTTCAAAGCAAACATATTGCTACAAGCAGGGAGTGCACTCATAATCATGAAATGGTCTCATTATGTAATCAGAAATCACACAAATTTCTGGCTTCAGAATTCTAGAAACCTAAGAGTGCTATATAGTGCGCTACAATAAAGATAAGATTAAATAAATGTGTTAAATAATATGTCAAGATAAAGTGCCTGTTTAAATTATAGTAAAACAAGTATATAATATAGTAGCATAAGTAATGTGATTATGCCATTTAAAAAAAAAAAAACTTCCCTTTTTGTAAGTGTATGTACCAACATATACTATGTTATTTACAACCAATGAAATCAAAGATTTTTTTTTTTTAATTAATAAAATTATTACAACATTCCATCAATTTTTTATAGCGCGTTGGCCAGAACTACGAAAACAAACCTTAATTTCCCTAGATTATTAAAAAATTATGTATGAGAAAATTAATCTGTATGTGTGTGATGTGTAAAATAAATGAAAGTATTGCTATAGTAAGACTATAAATGAATATAGATTTACATGAAACTTCATTTATATAACTAATTATTCAAACATTGTGTATAAAAAAAAAAAAAAAAAAAATGTGTTGTAAATTAAATGCTATATTTCATAGAGATTAAAACCATACAAATAAATCAGCAAATCCCATAAAGTATAAACAAGTGTTAATAGGGCCCGATTAAGCTTTGAAGCTAGGGAAAGCTCAGCATCATTTCGGAGCCCCCTTTCATTTCGGAAAATTTTGTTTTCCTGTTACATATTGTAATATCAAAATGCTAGACCAAAAAAATGGTGTGTGTTTATTATTATTATTATTATTTTTTTTTTTTCATACATCTGGGTGGTTTCTACACAGAACATTAAAATCATACAAAAACATTCAGATTTTTTAGGTTAAATAATAGATTTTTCCCGAAATAGTGAGTGTTTTGTCTTGTTTTAGGTAACCTTTCTCAGAAAAAATTCAATCTCAGTGTGAAAATATGAAACAAAAAATTCAAGACAATGTTTTTAATCCTTATGGGGGCCCCTCTTAAATTTTAGAGGGGAAGCTTGTGCTTCCTGAGCCTTTTGGATAATCAGGCCCTGAGTGTTAAGATAAAAATTGAAATTTCAAATTGTAAAAAATCGAAATGAAAGGTGGATAGTTTATTAGGCGGGGATTTCCTTCTGTCACTGTGTCAAGCATTTTTTTCAAATTTATTTCTCTTAACGCAGAGTCCACCTATGCCAACTAGTTTTTTTTTTAATAGGAAAATTTCTCCTTAAATTTTAAAAATTGTGTAAATGAAACAAAAAATATTTGCATGTATAAAATCCAGACAGGTGAACTTTCACCAGATTTACAAAATACAGTACACTCTCAAAAATCCGCACAGCTTAAAACAAAGTGTTTTGTGGATTTCTGAATTTTGCAGATTTTAGAGTAATTTCTTTTATTTACATCTTAGAACCTCATTTGAGTAGCAAATCTTTAAGATACAATTTATATGTTATATATACAATGCTGAAATAAAGTGTGTCTAATAAAAGTACAAATATTTCATGAAATTTTAATTTGAAGAACAATTTTTATATATCACATTATAGTTACAAATTATCTAGATTTTTGAAAAGTCTGATCAATACTAGTTTAAGTAAGAATATTCATACATATTTATTTTCCTATAAACTGCAAAAAAGTCAGCAATTCTTGATCAATCACATAAGTTTGTGCTATGAGAAAATTTGAGTATTTTTCTGCATGAGAGAAAATCTTTCATGAAAACTGTCTTTCTCCTTTTCCTCTAAATGATTATCATTTATTTTTTAATAATTATGTATAATTACACTTATCATTTCCTCCTCTGCAATATGTTGAGTGATTGGTGATTCATCAGCATCGGTTAAAAACTGATTTGTCTCTTAATACAGCTGAATTTTTGCAATCCACTAATCAACAAATCAATTGTGACAATGTTTGTTTACATTGCAAATGATATGCGGATTTTAGAGAATTGCGGATTTTTGAGAGTTGACTGTATTCATTGTATATACCCCAGTGGCAGAAACACCGTGACGCGGCGACATAGTTGCAGACACAGAAAAACAGCTTGTGGACAGTTTTTGTCTGCACCAAGAAAAAAATTTCTCTGCAACTTTCGGATAACAATTCACTTATCAAAATTTCTGTATCAAAACTAAAACTAATACTTTTATTATTTATAATTATTTATATTGTGTTGTGGTCAAACATTACTATAAAATATTTAATTGAATGAATACAATTGTTTATACTATATTGTTTTGTAGTAAAATTGTATTTGTGTATTGTTGCACGAGATCACCACTGATGTTAAGCCCCCCAATCAGCTTTCAGGCTTTTTGAGTGTAAGCCATTTTCACCCCTGATTACACGCAAATTTTGCAGACAGATATGAAATTTTAAAAGCCTGTCGCAGACAGCTTCAAAACTTTCTGCCACTGGGGTATATACATGCCTAGTTAAAAATATGAAAAGTGTGTCTCAACAAAATTTTGTTATCTACCACTGAAAACCATAACAATAATAATTCTATGTGTTGAAAAAAAAAAAAAAAGTAAAGAAAGTGATTTTTACAACCAAAATACAAGTATTGAGATATTTGATTATTATTATTAAATTATTTTGTAATATAAATAAGAACTTGAACATGTCAAAGACTGTATGACAACATAAAAGAACTAGAATTACCTAAAATGTTTTGATCACATTAATTAATTTGAATCCCCAAAGTTAACAGATTTTATTATTATTATTATTAAGTATAATTTGTAAACACAAAAGAACCACAGAAATGAGTCAGAAGGACCCTTATAACCAGATTGTGCTCCATTCAACCAAACTACAATGATGATTCTAACCTAATTGGTAATTCATATTATTTACATATACTTATTTATAATCATTATTATTACTATTACACATCTCCTTTCTTTTTTTTTAATCTGAATATATATTATCAGCCCAGAATTAGGTGAAATCACAAGTTGTTATACAAAAACCAGTCCTTATGTCAAATTTTTTTTTCAAAAAGTCAGTGAGCCAGCCACCAAAAAGGGGGGAAAAAGGAAAAGAAGGACATGAAATCAACCCACACATGGGTTGACATACCATACCAAAAACCAAATGTGTTGTGAACAATTTTACCCCAAATATTTAGGTGTACTATATATATTTAAAAAAAAAAAAAAAAATACTAAAAAAAAAAAATTGCACCATATGTATTAAAATAAAATGTAAAGACTAAATTGATTAAATATTGAAATAAAGTCTATAAATACTTGTATGTGTTAATGTGATCAAGAAACCAGTGAATTTGACCAAAAATCACTATGCTAACTATGAAAAATTCTCACTCTTTTAGGTTGATTTCTTTAGAAATCGACCTATTGCAATCACTTCGTTTATCTATATATCTATCTATCTATCTATCTATAATGAAAATTTTGTCATCACGATAACTCCCGAAATAATACTCGAAATGGATCCAAATTTTGACAGTGAACTGATCTTATAAATATCTTGGATGAGTTCGTTAACCAAGTTGCTCCGACTTTTTGTTTTCAAGTGGCAGCCACTTGAAAATTTCAAACCGACATTGTAAAAAGCATATTTAAAGCAAGATTTGCTTGAATTTTGTTGTAAATACAGGCCACATAAGGGTCTCAATGAAGTTTATTAATGAAGTTTATCCGCCATTTTTAATAAAGTGGCAGATATTTTAAGTTGAGCGGGACCACTTGAAATCAGGCTACCACTTGAAAATTTAAAATCACTACAACTTCCGAAATAATTCTCCAAATCGAACCAAATTTAGACAGTGTCTTAACATATCTTATAAATATCTTAGATGAGTTTATTAACCAAGTTGCTCGGCCATTTTGTGTTCAAGTGGAGACCACTTGAAAATTTCAAATTCAAATTGTAAAAAGCATATTCCGAATTTGTTTGAAATTTGATGTAAATATAGACCACGTCAGGGTCTCAATGAAGTTTATTAATGAAATTTATCCGTCATTTTTAATAAAGTGGCGGTATCTTAAGTTAAGCGGGACCACTTAAAATGAGGTTACCACTTGAACATTTGAAACCATGATAACTTCCGAAATAATACTCCAAATGGATCCAAATTTGAACAGTGTCTTAACTTATCTTATAAATATCTTAGATGAGTTTGTTAACCAAGTTGCTTCGCCATTTTGTTTTCAAGTGGAGACCACTTGAAAATTTCAAATTTAAATTGTAAAAAACGTATTCCGAAATTGTTTGAATTTTGATGTAAATACAGACCATATAAGGATCTCAGTGAAGTTTATTAGTATATATCCGCCATTTTTAATAAAGTGGCAGATATCTTAAGTTAAGCTGGACCACTTGAAATCAGGATCCCACTTGAAAATTTAAAATCACGATAACTTCTGAAATAATACTCCAAATCGAACCAAATTTGGACAGTGATATTATCATACAATTATCTAGAATGCTTTCACTGGGCAACTTGTCCCGACATCTTGTTTCTAAGTTCCAGCCACTTGAAATCACACTGCCACTTGAAAATATGCCATCACGATACTTTTTTAAATACTAAACTGATTCAAATAAAAGTTGGATAGTGAACTTATGGTTCAAATATCTAGGATAAGTTCACTTGGTGACTCGATCCGCAATTTTATTTCCAAGTGGCGACCACTTGAAAATCTGTCATTATGGTAACTTTAGTAATACATAATCAATTTGCATCAAATTTGGGTAGTGGATTTATTCTTCAAATATCTCAGATAAGTTCGCTGGGCATCTCACTCCGCTTTTTTTTCCAGTGCCACCTGAACATTTCTTATGACGATAATTTTAGAAACACTGATTTAATTTGAACTAGATCTGGATAAGGAACTTATACAAGTATACTGGATGATTTCGCTGGGCAAGTTGTTTTGCCATTTTGTTTCCAAGTTAAAACCACTTAGACTGCCACTTGAAAATTTACCATAAAAATAATTTTTGAAACACGGCACTGATTTAAACCACAATTGGACAGTGAATCTATTGCTTCAAATATCTTGGATATGTTTGCTGGGCAACTTGTTCCGCTGTATTGTTTCCAACTGCGGCCACTTGAAAATTTGTTATCACGGTAACTTTAGAAATACTTTATCTATACAAATCAAAGTTGAAAAATGGATTTATCATTCAAACAACAAAAATCTAGAAAATTCACGTAACTCGTGAACCAATCACGTTATTGCGTCCAACTTTGGTATATCGATAATAAGTATTTTCTCGCCAAAAGTCGCCAAAAAATTCGCCATAGGGGAAAAGTCGCCAAATTTGGCGCCAAATTCATTACCCGCGTTACTGGATCTTTTTAATGCGTTTTTAAGGAAAAATTAGGCTATTTTAATGCTAAAACAAACTAGAAATGCAGAAAACTAACATTTTATCAACTTACTAAGCCTCTTTGAAAGACTTTCTAGAAAAAAAAAAAAATTTGAAATTTGCAACGATATCTTAGATGAGCAACTTTCTCTGCCATTTTGATCGAAGTGCCAGCCACTTAATTTTTCAACACGATGACTTTTGAGATTTTGAATTAATTCGAACTATATGTGTACAGTAGACAATTAGACTTATCTCACAAATACATTTCATATATTTGTCAACTTAACTCACCATTTTGTTTCCAAGCGCCGGTCACTTGAAAATTTTAAATTCACATAAAAAGGTATTTATGAACAGATTTGCTTAAAACTCCATATGAGCATAGCCTACATCAATATTTCTATCAAGTGCATTAATAATTTGTAGCCGCCATTTTGAAACAAAATGACGGCTACTTGATAATGAAAAAGAAATCAACCTACCCTTCCGAATAAGCCGGAAGGACTTGTTTTTTTTTTTTTATCCAATTATTAATGTGAAAACTGTTAATCTAGATAGCTATGTTAAAATTTTACTTAAAGAATGTGTAGAAAAATAAGAGAATTAATCTGTAAGAAAGATTATAGACACCAACAGGTTCTGGAAAAAAAAAAAAAAAGTGTGTGACAAAAACTTAATAGTACAGGTGTATAAAATACATTATAATGCATTGATGTGCAAAAACACATACACAAACTCTTCTTAAATATATATATATATATATATATATATATATGTGTGTGTGTGTGTGTATACCTGGCAGAAATATTCAAATCTTAAGATTATCTTATTTATTTACTCTTTTTTTTTTTTTTTTTTTTTTTTTTTCTTTACAAAAGTTGTAAGTTTACAAGAAATTCAACAACTCAATTAACCTAAAAAAAAAATGGTTATCTATGTATTTTTTTTATATGGAAATACTCCTAAAAGAAAAAAAAAAACAATAAACATCAAATTTACTTGATTAATTTCTGTATATTATTTAATTTGTTTGTGTTTATGAGTTTAAAAACAGTGTCTAAGCATAAAGGGGGGGGGGGAAATGATAAATGCCATATTTTCACGACCAATACAAAAATTGGATTTCTATGAGATCATTTAACAAACAAAATTTATTTGTAATGAAAAAGTGAAAAAAAAAATGGGATAAAAGTAAATACAATGTAAAGAAATTGTGCAATTTGATCAGAATTACATAACATATCATGACTGTAAAACCATATTTATGTTGTGTTTTGTGTAATAGAGAAAACTGATGATGAAAATGTAAACAAAAGAAATTTTGTAAACAATTAGCCTATTATTTTATGTTAAACAGGAAATTGCATGTGTAAATGTTGGCCATAAATAGTGATGTGGGGTGGAAAATTTTCCAACCAAAAAAAACAATTTTTTTTAGAAAATCTTTTGCATGATATATTTAAATTTTCTTTTATTAGTCACAGTAATGCTATTACAGTGGGAAAAACAAAAGTTTCTGATTAAAGTCATCAGTTAGAAAGTTACCAGGTATATGTTTTGAGCAACTTGCTCGAGAAAGAGGTTATTTATTATAATACAAGAGATCTGTGGTTGCTAATCAGAATTTTAAATGTCCACTCAATAAGTTTGTAAGAACATAATTATAAAGCATTTGGCAAAATTACAAAAAAAAAGAATATATTGATAAATTAATGCACTACTATACTGCTGAGCATGTGTATCTATTTTTCAAAATATTCATTTGATAAATGATGATACGCCGATGTTTTTCAAACTCAGGCAGCAATTCTGACTTAGATCACCTTATGGTCTCTGGTTCTGAGAGTGACTCAGAAAGTTAGGACATTGTCATAATCTTCTTTAAATATTCAATCAAAAGAAAGAAAAAGATGCTTTAATTACAAAATTGGCATTGTTCAAAAGCTTATATAAAAACATAATTATAATCACTTTTTAAAACTAATTTCTAATGTGGAAAAAAAAAAAGTTTTTTATGCAAGCAACAGGAAATACAATTAATTGCTTAAATAAACAAACAGCAAGATTTTGATTAAAATTTAAGGAAATCAAACAGATAAAATGAATCACATCATATCTTGTAACTGGAGGTTTAGTTGAAAGATCTCAATATTTCTTTATTTGCTTAAAATATCCGAAATTGAATTGTACTTGAGAAATCTCATAGTGGGTGTTACATTTAAAGTTAATAACAATAATAATAAAAATCTCAAACTTCTAGATTAATTTTTTGAATAGAGGATTACATCCATTATCCAATACCACCAACTATGCTTAAAAATAGAACAAATCGAAAAAAGTAAAAGTCAAAAGAATTTTGATGAAATGAACCCTTGCATGGTCTGAGCCATACCTTGCTAATTACCTTGTACAGTCGGCAACAAAATTATTGATGCACTAGCAATAATTTCTATATAAAAGATGTGCACCTAATACTATTTTGTTAAGTATATATTTATCGATTCATGATCTTAGTCTTATACTGTTTATAAAAAAGTAAGTTTATGATAAAAATTAGCGATCAAACTAAAGATTAAAAAAAAAAAAAAAAATTATAAGATAAAAAAAACTTTTTATATACCATGTTTTAAATTTTCTGATGAATCATAGAGCTCTTATCAATGTGCATAAATTTTTTAAAGTGATAATGACGTCAATTTTTGTGAGATGCATAATTTAATTTTTTATAACTTTTTTACATTCACGTTTATTTAAATGTATTTATTTTTAAAGAAAGTATGTATGTCCAAAGAAAGTGAACTCGTAATTTTATTTTTTGGCAACAATTAAATTATAGCTAATATTTTAATGTTATTAGGCAGTGTTAGAAATAAGAATTTTTAAACTAGATGTCAAAATGACGCCTGAATTAAAGGTTTTGGGCGTCAAAATGAAATATCTAGGTGACATCTATAATTAAATATGTATATTAAAAAAATAATAACAATAAAGCATCAAGTTATAAAAAATATATGTAAGATTATATAAAAAATATTTATGTAATGAATGTATTGCATAAATGCATTGACAATATTAAACGTACATATTTAAAAACACAAATTTATACTTGTATATGTTAATGTGATCAAGAAACCAATGAATCTGACCAAAAATCACTATGCTAACTATGAAAAATTCTCACTTCTTTTTTTTTAAATCCAATTATTAATGTGAAAACTGTTAATCTAGATAGCTATGTTAAAATTTTACTTAAAGAATGTGTAGAAAAATAAGAGAATTAATCTGTAAGAAAGATTATAGACACCAATAACAGGTTCTGAAAAAAAAAAAAAAAAAAAAAAACTGGAGAGTACAGGTGTAAATGCATATTAATGCATTGATGTACAAAAACACATACACAAACTCTTCTTAATATATATATATATATGTGTGTGTGTGTGTGTGTGTACCTGTCCTGTCAGAAATATTCAAACCTTAAGATTATCTTATTTATTTACTCTTTTTTTTTTTAATTGCAAAAGTTATAAGTTTGCAAGAAATTCAACAACTCAATTAACCTAAAAAAATGGTTATCTATATATATTCTCTTACCCATAAGGTAAAGAAAGTATTGTTTTTGGGTCAAATTTTCAAACGCAAGATTTTGTTATATTTACACGTTTTGAGGTTCCCTGAATACGAAAATCATATTTTTAGCAAATGGTCTGTGTGTATGTCTGGCTGTGTGTCTGTCTGTTATCAGCATATCTCAAAAAGAAATTATGGTAGAAAGTTCAAACTTGGTATTCTAAATGTGTATCATATAGGGATGCTACAGTAAGCTTTTCGTTAAGATCAAGCAAATGGTTCGTATACAGGGACAATCAAGAGAATTCTAATACATTACGTCTATGGGGGAAATTGCAGGTAAGTAGAGTTTAACGTCTATAGACTGCCCTAAACCAAATGAAATGAATATATATTTTTTGTAATAGAGACAGTTAACTGGGAAAATTTTTTTTGTGTATGTAGGAGCCTCGCCTCCCCCCCTGGGGGTGGGGAAGTCCCCCCTCGAGGGAAGTAAATTTTCATGATGGGTATCGTTCTAAAGAGATCATCAATACCTTTAAAACGAATGGTTGAACCATCGCTCTGCGATAATTTAAAACAAAGTTATCGATTTTTTTTTCTTTTAACAAAAAAAAAAAAAAAAAAACTTAGAAAAAAAATCGTATTTTTTTTTTTTTTAATATTGAGAATAAAATGGACTTTTTTTGGATATTTAGTGTTATACTACTTCTCTAAGATGGAAATCGTCAGCATTATCATAAAAGACAATTTTTTTAAATAATAATTTTAATAAATTATTTTTTAAAAACAGAATTATTTTTTAATAACCGAATTAAATTCTATATAAATGTAGGTGCATTAATGAAACGGGGGTTGAGGGGGGCGGTAGCCTCCCTCATACAGAACTAATTATCATATAAAACTCTTCAGAAGCCTAATATGAATTGTTTAACACAGGTTTACATAATAGTACTCGTTATCTTACCTTTTAATCTTCAACCTGTATTTATAGTATTAAATTTCAGGGTAAGAGAAAGTCGTGTGAGTGACACACCAGATTATTTTATATGGAAATACTCCTAAAAAAAAAAAAATAAATAAACATCAAATTTACTTGATTAATTTCTCTATATTATTTAATTTGTTTCTGTTTATGAGTTTAGAAATAGTGTCTAAGCATAAGGGGGGGAAAAAAATGTTAAATGCATATTTTCACGACCAATATAAAAATTGAATTTCTATGAGATCATTTAACAAACAAAATTTATTTGTAATGAAAAAGTGAAAAAAAATGGGATAAAAGTAAATACAATGTATAGATTGTGCAATTTGATCAGAATTACATAACATATCATCAGTGGCGGCTGGTGAATGACGTATTGGGTGGGCTGCAAGCTAGTGACTAAAACAGTTTATCAGCACGGAAAGCTTTTTCTTCTGATTGGCTTTTGAAGTGTCGATATATTTACGTTGATCCTCAAAATAAAAGAATCAGCCAATGAGACGAATAAATATTCCATTCTATGTACTTTTTCTAGACGCTTCGATGCAGCACCCCCAAAACGTCATCCACGAGCCGCCACTGCATATCATGACTGTAAAACCATATTTATGTTGTGTTTTGTGTAATAGGGAAAACTGATGATGAAAATGTAAACAAAAGAAATTTTGTAAACAATTAGCCTATTATTTTATGCTAAACAGGAAATTGCATGTGTAAATGTTGGCCATAAATAGTGATGTGGGGTGGAAAATTTTCTACTATGTTTTTCCGGAAAATTTTCCAACCAAAAAAAACAATTTTTTTTTTAGTAAATCTTTTGCATGATATATTTAAATTTTCTTTTATTAGTCACAGTAATGCTATATACAGTGGGGAAAACAAAAGTTTCTGATTAAAGTCATCATTTAGAAAGTTACCAGATATACGTTTTGAGCAACTTGCTCGAGAAAGAGATTATTTATTATAATACAAGAGATCTGTGGTTGCTAATCAGAATTTTAAATGCCCACCCAATAAGTTTGTAAGAACATATTTATAAAGCATTTGGCAACATTACAAAAAAAGAATATATTGATAAATTAATGCACTACTATACTGCTGAGTAGTGCTGGGCGATGTTGACATTTCTTAAATCGATATATCGTTCATCTTAAATACCGATATAAGGATATATCGATTTAATGTAGTGTTACCAACTGTAGGGATTAGTCCCTACACATAAGGACTAAAAAAAAAAAAAAAAAAAAAAATCAACCGAGACAGGGATTGAATTGAAAACCTTCTTGTCTCAAATCAAACAATCTGGCACTGTACCACGCTTTTTTGCCCACTAATTAAGTTTCGAGCATTTTGATAAAAGGGATTAAGTTTTCTAAGGTTTTATCTTGACCTATGAGTGAGTTGTTGCACAAAATTTGCCCTTTATCCTATGTTTTCGACCACACTCTTTAGTTTAATCTTAGTTTAATTTCAATAGGAATTCTACTGATTCATACTTTGCTTGTAAGTGGATGTATGGTAGCTCCAAATTTTGGCGCAACTTAAATTCAATCGCAAGAAGTAGAAAACTTAAAAAAAAGGTTAAACCATTTTATGATATTGCTTATAATTTTACTCCATATGCAGTTGGCAGCAAAAGTATTCGAGCTCTAGCAATAATGCCTATCTAATATATAAAATTCTCGTGTCACAGTGTTTGTTACCATACTCCTCCAAAACAGCTTAACCTATTTTAATGAAATTTTGTATGTACATTCGGTAGGTCTGCGAATAGGTTTTTATCTATTAATGAAAGTTGTAACTTAATTAGTTCTTTCTTAATTAATTTTTAACCAACTCTTTCAACAACTTTTCTACCTAGATGGCGTGAGTTGTCCGTTGGATGTATGGATGTTTGTTATTCAATCACGTCACAACGGTTAAACGGATCTGGATAAAATTTGGTACCAAGACAGATAATAATCTGGAATAGGACATATGCTACTATATAGGATCTGGATAAAATTTGGTACCGAGATAGATAATAATCTGAAATAGGTCATATGCTACTATATGATTAGATTTTTTAAAATTAATTAAAATATGAAAATAATAAACTGGTAATTGCCTTAATATAAGCCATTTAAATTTTTAATTGTTGCCAAAAAAGGTATTTTTATTTAATTATTTATAATTATTTTTTTTTTCAACATAAAATGAAATATACTTTCACGCGAAAAATAAAAATTACTAAATGTTAAATTGGTGAATGAGAAAATAACGTCTTTATAACTAAAATAAAATGTTAATAGTAATATGATCTGAATTTTATTTCATAACATGTTTTATATACCTCAATTTTATATGTATATATAGCACGGATGAATCACGCTAGGCATAAAAGATAATTCAGCATTATATTAAAGATATTTACTTATTAATAATACTGGACAAATTTTTAAATTTTGATGCTGAAGTAGATCGGACATATTTCGCCAAGGACAGCCACTTAAAGCCAAGTAGCTCATCAAAAATATAACTAAATTATAAAGTATTGAAAAAGAGAAAGAGATAGAAAGAAATAGAAGCAATAATTGCATAAATTATATTTTGGTCTAAAACGGCGACAAAAATCCAAATGTCGTCAAGGGGAGCTATATTAAGTTTGTACGATGATGAGGTTTACATATTAATTAATTAATTAATTTTTCTATATACCAACTACTATTAACTAAGAATGAAGTATATATAACCACAAAATAATTATAATAATAATTGTCTCATGCGATAGATGTAGCTGATCATAGCATATTGTAATATTAAATTTGGCTTGAAATTGCTGTCATTTTATGGTTGATCGATTAAATCAAATGAATATAGGAAATAACTTGAAAGCAAATATTATGTACATCACGCATAATGTTGTTCTTATGTAATTGGTATTCAAATATAAAAAAGCTACTTCAAATTTTTCGATACTGTACGATCGAAACTGTCATATATGATAAGCACCCAAATGGAAGCCCACGGGTAAGCTATTGTCGCAGGCAATAGGGACAAGCACCGGAGATTGCGAGGACGAACAATTCAATGCCAAAGGCAGCGGGAACTCAAAGCGAGCTTTTGAGCGATTTCAGTTTTTTTTTTTTTTTTTTTTTTCATAAAGCTATATAGAAAAGCGTTTCCTTTAAATATAGTGACCAGCGAAGCGGGCAAAGCCCGCTAGTATATTTATATATAAAAGTACTCTTTATACTGCTTTGGTATATAAATCCTTTTCGAGTCATCTTCTCAAACATTCAAGAATTTTATCCTAGTTGACTATTACTATTACAGAAAATTGTTTTTTAGTTCCACAATATTCCTTACTGTTATTTCGTACATTTATAGAAAAATTTATCATATACTGGAAAGTATTTATTATATCCTTATGTTCTAAAATGGGACGACAGTGCCATTTGTATACTGATGTGTACAAAATGCGAATAAGCGCTAATTTATATCAAGGTGCAAGTATGTAAAACTTTTTAGGAAATTCTGTGCATTATTTTTTTGTGCTAAATTCATTGGAATTTTTTTTTTTTTTTTCACACTCAAGCAGATGGATAATTTCTAAAAATGGTCAAAACGTTCTTTAGACTTCTCGAAACGTGTAAATTCATTGAAAACCAGAAGATAAAATTTTTTACAAGTACTTTCTTGTAATGAATACCTACAGAAGAACGCAAAAACGTGAAAATGAACAATGAACCATAAAAAAATATTAGTTTGACAAAATTAAGTTTTTTCCTCGAAATTATTATTTTTATCACAGAAATATTTCCGATTGACAAGTGATGTTACATTTCGTGAGTAACCTTTAGAACATATGAAGCACCCCAATTTATTTATTTAATTTTTAACTAATAGATAAATTCAGAATTTTATTATTTCTTATTACTATTTTTAATGCATTAAAATATTTACATTCTCCACTTACATGCAAACGAATTACAAAATGGCTTCACACAAGATATTAAATTTCTATAGTGCTTTGAATCTCCTAATAAATGTAAATCTTAAATTTTTCTAAAATACAATTTCTTTCAAAATTCCCGAGATTTTCTTTTTTTATTGAAATTTAAAATTTTTACTTATGTTAGATTAAATTACATCAAGACAAATTACAAAAGGACTTATATTTGGCTTGGTGTAAGAAAGAAAATTAGTAATAGAAGGAAAAACATTTTGGTACACTTGAAGAAAAAAAAAAAAAGTATCAACTTTTACCGTATTCAAAATTATTTTTTAATACCCATACTATATACTGTTAAGTAATTGATTTCGAAATAAATAGAAATCAGATAATTAAACGTTAGAATAATCATATCTAAGATGACGCTGTTGTTTGAATTAACTTATTTTTGACAATATGACAATGTCATAGTCTTTACTGAAATAAATAAATTTAATGAAAGAATAATATTAATTACAGGAAATATTAATAAAAAATAGTTAATTATTATTTTATCTGATAAACAGAAACTGGATTATCTTATTTTTACTTTCTCTTACCCATAAGGTAGAGAAAGTATTGTTTTTGGGTCAAATTTTAGAACGCGAGATTTTGTTATATTTACACGTTTTGAGGTCCCCTGAATACGAAAATCATGTTTTTAGCAAATGGTCTGTGTGTCTGTGAGTCTGTGTGTGTGTCTGTCTGTTATCAGCATATCTCAAAAACAAATTATGGCAGAAAGTTCAAACTTGGTATTCTAAATGTGTATCATATAGGGATGCTACATTAAGCTTTTCGTTAAGATCAAGCAAATGGTTCGTGTACAGGGACAATCAAGAGAATTCTAATACATTACGTCTATGGGGGAAATTGCAGGTAAGTAGAGTTTAACGTCTATAGACTGCACTAAACCAAATGAAACGAACATATATTTTTTTTAATAGAGATAGTTAACTGGGAAAAAATTTTTGTGTATCTAGGAGCCTCCCCTCCGCCCCTGGTTGAACTATAAATCTGTGATAATTTAAAACAAAGTTATAGATTTTTTTTTTATTTTAACGAAAAAAAAATCGTATTTTTTTTTTTTTCTTTTTTTTTTTTTTTTAAAATATTGAGAGTAAAATGGACTTTTTTTGGATATTTAGTATTACACTACCTCTCTAATATGGAAATCGTCTGCATTATCATAAAAAATAATTTTTTTAAATAATAATTTTAATAAATTATTTTTTAAAAACAGAATTATTTTTTAATAACCGAATTAAATTCTATATAAATGTAGGTGCATTAATGAAACGGGGGGTTGAGGGGGGCGGTAGCCCCCCTCACACAGAATTAATTATCGTATAAAACTCTTCTGAAGCCTAATTTGAATTGTTTAGCATAGGTTTACATGACAGTTCTCGTTATCTTACCTCTTAATCTGTAAACTGTATTTATAGTATTAAATTTCAGGGTAAGAGAAAGTCGTGTGAGTGACACACCAGATTATTTAATAATAGGAACAGGAACTATAATAAAAATAGCGGAAGAAAATACTAATATTGATAAAGTAAATCCCCAGTAATCAAACGAATTTCGAATGAATAGATCTCATTTCTCAGTTTTCATTTCGTTACTATGCATGCGTTCCTAAAACCGTAATCCATTCGAAAGAATATGCTTCCTCGGGTCGGGTCTTAAACCGATATTCTCTTCCCAGTACGCTTGCGCAACACTAAATCAAAACGGCTACTCTCTTGATTCTTTGCGGTTTGATTGAGTAAAGATTTTCATGATTTAGGTGTTTATGACAGCGCATGCTTTACACTAAACCGGTATCCGACTGAATGGATATCCATCTGGCATTATTCCAGCATTACTGAATCGGTTTAGTCTGGCATCAGAAGTTTGCGTTTTTTTATGTTTCTGCATCGATATTTCCCGGAAGATGAAATATTTAAATCGAATAAACGATATTAGCGTTAAATCGATATTTGATTTTACATCGATTTTAAGCCCAGTCCTACTGCTGAGCATGTATATCTATTTTTCAAAATAGTCATTTGATAAATGATGATACGCCGATGTTTTTCAAACTCAGGCAGCAATTCTGACTTAGGTCACCTTATGGTCTCTCTCTGGTTCTGAGAGCGACTCAGAAAGTTAGGACATTGTCATAATCTTCGTTAAATATTCAATCAAAAAAAAAAAAAAAAAAAAAAAAAAGAGCAAAACTTCAAAAAAAAAAAAAAAAAAAAAAAATGCTTTAATTACAAAATTGGCATTGTTGAAAATTTTAGAGAAAAATCTTATATAAAAACATAATTATAATCACTTTTTAAAACTAATTTCTAATGTGGAAAAAAAAAAAAAAGTTTTTTTTATGCAAGCAACAGGAAATACAATTAGTTGCCTAAATAAACAGACAGCAAGATTTTGATTAAAATTTAAGGAAATCAAATAGATAATATTAATCGCATCATATCTTGTAACTTGAGGTTTATTTGAAAGATCTCAATATTTCTTTATTTGCTTAAAATAGCCGAAATTGAATTGTACTTGAGAAATCTCATAGTGGGTGTTACATTTAAAGTTAATTAATAACAATAATAATCAAAATCTCAAACTTCTTGATTAATTTTTTGAAAAGAGGATTACATCCATTATCCAATACCACCAACTATTAAAAAATATAATTTTGTGTACGCAAACTATGCTTAAAAATAGAACAAATCGAAAAGAGTAAAAATCGAAAGAATTTTGATGAAATGAACCCTTGTATGGGTCTGAGCCATACCTTACTAATTACCTTGTACTGTCGGCAGCAAAACTATTGATGCACTAGCAATAATTTCTATTTAAAAGATGTGCACCTAATACTATTTTGTTAAGCAAATATTTATCGATTCATGATCTTAGTCTTATACTGGTTATAAAAAAGTAAGTTTATGATAAAAATTAGCGATCAAACTAAAGATAAAAAAAAATTATTATAAGATTAAAAAAAAACTTTTTATATACCATGTTTTAAATTTTCTGATGAATCATAGAGCTCTTATCAATGTGCATAAATTTTTTAAAGTGATAATGATGTCCATTTTTGTGAGATGCATCATTTAACTTTTTATAATTTTTTAACATTCACATTTAATTAAATGTATTTATTTTTATGTCGCAAGAAAGTGAACTCGTAATTTTTTTTTTTTTTTGGCAACAATTAAATTATAGCTAATATTTTAATGGCTATTTTAATGCTATTAGGATGTTATCGAAAATCGGACTTTGAAGTATTGTGTTGTCACCGGGTTCTGAGCTACTGTGAAAGTTTCAAATGTCTAGCTAGTAGGGAAGTTAATTAAAATTCGATTGCAAGATTTGTACCGGACAAACAGACAAGATTAGAAGTTAATAAAAATAAAATATAGATGTGTGCTTCAATAATTTTGCTGCCGACTGTATAATTTCTCTGCCACTAGCAGCCAAACCCCATATTATCCTAAACAGAAATTCGTTATGATAATTACCTGTTTTTATTTTTATTTTTTTATTTTGTTTACTTTCAGAAAATTCACAATTGTTAAATTTGTTCGTGTTTTTCAAAAACAGTTTAATTTATTTTTATTTTTATGTTTTATTTTAAAATTATAAAGTACAAAAAAAAAAAAAAAAAAGAAAATCTCTGATCATTTTTTTCCACTTAGTAACTTCAGTATGAAGTATTAAAAATTAAATAAATAAATTTTAGGAAAAACAAAGGCATATTTAATTTTTCTAGATTTATTTTTAATAATGAAAACAGAATTTAAAAAAAAAAAATCATTAATTCTCATAAAAGTTTCTCCTACATAATAAAATAGGGTTCAGCTGTTGGCAGTGATATGTGAGGGTCTCTGACAGTTACAAAACGTTCACAGACACCTGTTTTTATATAGATTATTTAACCATTATACATGCAAAACAGTTATTAAAAATTATAACTTTCTAGCTTTATACATGTTTAATAAACCATTAAATCATAATTTCTGTGTTTTGTTTATTAATTTCTTTTTTAATTGAAAAATTATTCATACTTTTCTTTGAATAGTTTTGTTTACTTGTAGCTTTAAATTTATTTAGTTTTATTTTACAAAACCTTCGTAATTTACAGATTGAAAATTTTCTATTTCAAAATTTTCTGGAAAATCCACATCCCCTGGCTATAAATGAATAATATATGAGTGTAAAGTTATAAATTCTTTCCTTATGATCACTGTATATTTTAACCAAAAAAAATTCCAGTAAGAAAACAAAAAAAAATATTTATAAGTATTTCTATCAAACAATTTTAAACAAAGCTCCTCTTAGAAATATGCCAGAAACTCAAGTAAAATATAAATCATATAAATAAAGCAATAGTATTATTAACATAGAAATGAAATTCAAAATATTATTTCAACATGTATTTGTTAATGTAATCAATAAAGAATGTCATTGCTAGCAAAATGATTAAAAAAAAAAAAAAAAAAAAAAAAAAATGTGAAAAAAAAAAAAAAATGTATTTTGTGGGAAAATTTTTGAGAAATTTAAAGTGTAAATAATGCATTAATTATTATCAAGTTGCATAAGCAACTACACTATTCTCAAAAGATGAATATATATGTATATATATATGTATAATATATATATATATGTGTGTGTGTGTGTGTGTGTGTGCAAATGTGCATTTATATCTACCAGCAATGACAAGCATAAGCTATTTTTAAGACTCAAATGAAGGTTAGAATCTAAACTATTATTATTATTATTTTAAATTACACTTAATAATGTAAACTCAACAAAAATTTTGAAATAAACCCCTATGAAAATATCAATACAAACAATATATGTAAATATGAACAACTATGGGTTAAAAATGTTACCTTCATAATTAATTTATTATTTTTATTTATTTATTTATTTATTTTAAAGAAATTTCTAACTATCCACTGTTGTAAATTTGAGTAAAATTTTCAAAAAATTTTTATGAATTTAATTATGCAAACATACATATACAATGAAACTTGAGTAATTCGAACTTGTTTAATTCGAAATTCTGGATAATTCAAAAATTTTATTAGGTCCCTTGACTTTTATATTAAAATAATGTTAAAAAATCGTGGATAATTCGAATTCTATTTTGGATAATTCGAATTTTTCATACGATTACCTTTAAAATCTCCTTATATTATTAAAATCTGTACGCGTGTGTCTGTGTGTCTGTCTGTGAGAAACGGCTTGACGCAGCTAAAGCTCCGCCGCTAAAGGTCGCACGGACTTCGAACAGGTACCGATGGACAGAGAATTTATCGCAGATCTGGGTTATCTAGTTTGCTAAACGATGCGACCCTAATTACCGGAGATATTAATTAAAATGTCGACCATTGTCTAACGAAAAATGACCCAGAATTCATGATTAAATGCTTAAAAAGCGACATTTTTACGGAAAAGGTGGAAAATAAATTAGAAATATCAGTCGTATTGTTACAAACAAGATACCATTGGAAAGGGCTTTTTTTTCTTAAACCGATGATTTAAACGGCTTATCGATTGGACAATTAGATTTTTTAAAATTAACTAAACTATAAAAAAATATTGGCAACAAATCACAAGAATCTTAGCTTTGCAGACTTTTCGTCTACAGCAGTCTTCAACGGAAACACATCTGGTATTTAATGAAGTCACGTGTTTCGTACTGCGATTAAAAATTGCAATTTTCTATTTTCTTCAATTTTTCAAATTTTACACATTTTACTTAGTATACAATCTTAACACCACAAAACAAACTTGCAGTTTAAATTTCATCGATTTTGGTCAATAAACAAAAGATTTACATTTTAATTGCAAATTAAATTTTATCTTTACACGCCTCACATTTTATCTGTCGAAAGAGGATGTCAGTTTCAAAACGACACAAATACACTTGAGGTAAAAATATTTCATTTTCTATTTACTTCCATTAACGGATTAACCGACTACAGTAGATAATGGAATTCGAAATTTCACCTGACTTGCATGTTTTGAGGTCTCATAGCACTGTAATAATTTAAAATTTCAATATTTCAGATTCTAATTATGTTTTTTTTTTTTTTTTTTTAATACGTCATTCGATACACATTTTAAAGTATCTCAGCTACTAATTAAAATAATATCATAAGTCATGCATCATTGGAAAGCTTTGTTGATTTGGGATCGAACAGTGGAATACAGAAATTTGTATCGCCAGATGGCGCTGTAATACTTTCAAATTTCAATATTTCAATTTCTAATTATGATTAAATTATTTTTAATACATCATTCAAAAGATATTTTAAAGTTCTTTTAAATTATCGAAAATTTTCACCAGATTTACACGTTTTGAGGTGTCCTGATTCAATTTTCTTTTATGGCGCTGTAATATTTTCAAATTTCAATATTTCAATTTCTAATTAGATTAAATTATTTTTAAAACATTATTCGAAAGATATTTTAAAGTTCTTTTAAATTATCGAAAGTTTTCAACAGATTTTCACGTTTTGAGATGTCCTGAATTCGTTTTGTTTTGTATCTCAGCTACTAATTAAAATAATTTCATAAGTAATACATCATTGGAAAGCTTTTTTGAATTGGAATCGAACAGTGGAATACAGAAATTTGTACCGCCAGATGGCGCTGTAATATTTTCAAATTTCAATATTTCAATTTCTAATTATGATTAAATTATTTTTAATACATCATTCAAAAGATATTTTAAAGTTCTTTTAAATTATCGAAAATTTTCACCAGATTTACACGTTTTGAGGTGTCCTGATTCAATTTTCTTTTATGGCGCTGTAATATTTTCAAATTTCAATATTTCAATTTCTAATTATGATTAAATTATTTTTAATACATGATTCGAAAGATATTTTAAAGTTTTTTTATATTATTCAAAGTTTTCAACAGATTTACACGTTTTGAGGTGTCCTGAATTCGTTTTCTTTTGTATCTCAGCTACTAATTAAAATAATTTCATAAATAATACATCATTGGAAAGCTTTTTTGAATTGGAATCGAACAGTGGAATACAGAAATTTGTACCGCTAGATGGCGCTGTAATATTTTCAAATTTCAATATTTCAATTTTTTATTATGATTAAATTATTTTTAATACATCATTCGAAAGATATTTTAAAGTCCTTTTAAATTATCGAAAGTTTTCACCAGATTCACAAGCTTCCCCTCTAAAGTTTAAGAGGGGGCCCATAAGGATTAAAAACATGGTCTTGAACTTTTTGTTTCATATTTTCACACTGAGATTGAATTTTTTTCGGAGAAAGGTTACCTAAAACAAGACAAAACACTCACTATTTCGGGAAAAATCTACTATTTAACCTAAAAAATCTGAATGTTCTTAGTTAAAAAGTTGTATGATTTTAATGTACTGTGTAGAAACCACCCAGATGTAGGAAAAAAAAAAAAAAAGAATAAAAAACATACAGTATTTTTTGGTCTATAGAATTTTTATATTACAATATGTAAGAGGAAAACAAGATTTTCCGAAATGAAAGGGGGCCCCGAAATGGTGCTGAGCTTCCCCTAGCTGCAAAGCTTAATCGGGCCCTGTTTGCTGACAAAGTTGATTAATTTTGAATAGCAGTTCTTTAGCACATTGAACTGTTAGAATACATAACCAGACTTGACATTGAACAGAAATATAAATATTTACACAATATTGAAAACATCAAGGTATTCAGTGCAGTATGTTTTTGCTGTATTATTATAATTGCAGTTTGATTTTAATATTTTTTCATTGGCGTTTTCAATGTTGTGTAAATATTTATTCATTAAAGTATTGTTTAAATTTATAATTAAAATTAACATAATTCGAGAATCTAACTCAAAAATCCAATTTATTTTTTCTTCACTACTATTTGGTCAGGGTTGGGTTTTTGATGTCAAAAAGTGGTTTTTGACATGACAAAGGTTTAAACTGTCAAAAACCTGTATTTTGGAAATTCAACATCTATAAATGAGCCAGAATTTGGTTAGGAATAGGATTTAGTAATATTTGCCATATACAAGTGAATATCTAAATATTATGCTGTTTATAAATTAACAAATCTTAAAATAATTTGTAGATAATTTATAAAAATTTAGGTAAATTAACTGGCTTGTAAACATAAGAAATATATACAAAGTATGCATAGTTATATTTTGTATGTTTATGTTTATTTATATTAATATTTATGAATTTCTAAAATTCCAAAGTTACTTATGAATTTTCACATAAGCTATGAAAATACAAAAATACTGGATTTTTTTCCCCCTTTAAGTAAAACATAATGTATGTGGGCAGTAAATTAATATGAATTTGAAAATAATTATATTTCTTATCTACAATTATTTCACTTATCATTTATTAATAAATTTTTATCTGTTTATTATTATTATTGATTATATAAATATGTGTACCTGTTTATAGCTTGGACTATTGGTGTTTTGGGAGTAAGGCTGATTGACTACTCTAGTGTCTTAGGCCTAAGGAGTAGTGCCCTCAATGTGGGTCTTTCTAAAGGGTCTTAGTCCGTATTTATACAAGTTTTGGAGAAAACCATGAAAAACTGAATGGCTAGGCTGACGAGTGTGCCCTGGGATCGAACCCGACACCACACGTCTACCAGCTTTGAGCGTAGAAACTGCTTGGCCACTCCTACAGCTTAGACTAATAATTTTTTTAAAAATCTGAGCGGGTTACAATTTATACATGCCCAGAAAACATTCATATTTCTCTTGTCTCACGGTAATTATAAGAATTTCAGACGCATTTCAAGCTTGTTTAACATTCAGAATTATTGCTTTTTCTTAAAAACTTGCAATATCAGCAGTCTTAAAAAAAAAAAAAAAAAAAAAAAAAAAAGTTATGTTTTTCTATAAAATACAGTGAAACTTGGATAATTCAAATTTTTTATTCGGTCCCTTGAATTTTATATTAAAATAATGTTAAAAAATCTTGGATAATTCAAATTTTCCATACGATTACCTTTAAAATACTACTGTAAAATTTGTTCCCGAGATTTTGCTCCGTTAATATATTGTAACAGTCTTTCAAAAGAAGGATAAGGAAATACAAGAGAAGCCCCTAGCTAGTGCATCAGAAGATATGGTAGCATATACATGAACTTCGAGGTTATTTTTAATTGAAAGTCATGTCTAATGAATAAGATTCTATTTTTGTATCAAGTCATATGCTATGACACAAAGATTGTACTTAAAGAAGAAATAAAAAATATCTGACGACTATTTTTAAAAAAGTGTTGAATAATTAAGCTCGTAAAAAATATTGATTTAATGGGGGGGGGGGGGGATGTAGCAGTATTCTTAGATATAAAGTTTATGTGTTAAATCTTTGATCATAGAGTTTTTATCTCTGTTTTTGACAAAATAGTATATGTAATTCGAATTTTTGGATATTTCGAACTTTTCTCTGGTCCCTTCAACTTCGAATTATCCAAGTTCTACTGTATTTAAATACAAGATTGCTATGCATTTTTATTTTATTGGTTAAATGCATAATACTAAAAGCACAATACTAAAAAAATTGAAATATACAATGTTGTATTGCAAATAAAATGATTTGTCAATCAAAATGATCTATCAATGATTTATAAATCAAAAATTTTTAGAACCCTAAAGTTTTGTTTTTATATTAATCAAAATGTTATACTAATGTTTCTCCAAAAACATTATATTTACCTTTTAAAACATACTTATAAATAATATCTTATTGAAAACAACTATATTTTTAAAGAATCACATAACTAAGTTTAACATGTACTATATTAAGCATAGTTATAAATAAATTTCGTAATAATTTATAAAAGTATAACAGCATGTTTTGAATGAACATAGAAATAATTCATAATAAAATTTTAAAAGCCTAGAGTTTTGTTTTTTATATTAATCAAAATGTTGTAACAATATGTTTTTCAAAGAACATCAATCTATTTACTTTTCAAAAAATCTTTATAAACTTCATTTTATTAGGCTAAGTTTTTATGACAATTAAATTATAAATACAGGTTTCTGACATGACAGTTTTAACCATGGTTCAAACAAAAACTGTCACGTGTCAAAAACCTGCCAACCCTGATTTGGATACAATTTATTTATAGTAAATCATCTAATTACGAATACGGTTGTATTCAAATAATGGTGGAGAAAACAAAAAATTCCCTTTTACTTTGATGTCTGTCTACTTACTTTCGTAGATTACTTACTATGTACTGTAATATAGTCATCGCAATTGAGCTTTGAGTGATTCCATACCAACTCACCTAAAAAAATAAAAGTTGGTTGCATGACCAACTCAGATTTTCTTTAAATTTGGTACACAGACTGATGATATACAGGCATGAAAAAGTTCAAATTTTTAGCTACCTGCTCCACTTATTTATAGATATACAGGTCCTCAAAGTTTGTCCGTTCCCTCAAAATACCAAAAAATTGATGTTATTTAATTTTTTTTTCTTAAAAATTGTACTCATGCAATATGAAAGTGTTAGGTATCTATGGAAACTAGTTATTCCAGGCATTCAGAAAAAAAAATACTACAATGTTTATAATGAAAATCGTTAAGGTACAGTACTCTTAGAAGTTGCAACCACAAAAATTTGATTTTCCCGATTTTGTTAAAATTGAGACATCAATTCCAAAAAAAAGGAAAATAAAACCAAAGGTTTACTCACTTTCTGGTAGAGTACAGGTGTTCACCATAAATTACTACACAATAAATTACTTGGGTTTCTCACTCCTTCTTGGAAATATTTAAGCTTAAAGACAAACCATAGGGCAAAAAATGCAATTTTGGCCATCTTGGCAGCCATTTTTCTCCTAAAGGGAGAGCACTAGAAACTTTTTAATTTTTTTAAAATAAACTACTGATGTGTTAGCTATTCACAGGAAAAGAGTTTATTTTTGGTTATTATTTGCATAAAGTGATAGTATATGCTTGCTGATAGTATATGCATGTTTTTCTCTAATACCATATGCTTGTGTTTCCCCTCTCAGACTTAACATTGATAAAAAATGATGTAAAAAAACAAAACTTATTGAATATTATATAAATATTGATTTAATACATGTATAAGACTTTATTTACCCTCTGAACTTTACTTAGTTACTTTTAGAAATAGTGTTATTAGGTGAATGAAGCATTGAATAAGGGTGCAATATTCTGATTTTATTATATTCAGGTATTAAAACAAAACTAATGTGTACTCTATTTTTGTGATATTTTAAAGAAAGATGTAGGAAACTTTTTAATTTTTAAAAATTCAATTTAGTATTTCGTGAAGAAATAAAATAGTTACAAAACAGAAACGCCTCATTTTATGTAATCTCAAAGAAGCGTACACACTTTTTAAACAGGAATATCCCAATCACAAGATTAGATTATCTAAATTTGCTGATTTGCGACCGAAGTGGTGTGTGTTAGCTGGTAGTACAGGAATTCATTCAGTCTGTCTGTATGATTCACTAAAATGACAGGCTAATGATGGCATCTCTAAAATAATCTATTAAACCATCTATCAGTGATTTTTTTGTCTCATTATGTGTGTGACATTAACAATGAAGCATGTATGTAAGGATTTTGTTCACAGTGTCCACTCCAAACTGCATTTGAAGAATTTTAGATATGTTAATGGATGATTATGATGAAGAATCTGAAGTGATGTTTCAACGGTGGATACCTACAGTCCATTCAACACTCATTCAATTACTTTGTCTGCACCTGATTTTAAATCGGAACTTTTATTGAAAATGAAGTCCTAGGCAAAACACCATTACATTGCAAAATGTCAGAGTATTTAAAAACAAGAAAAGCAGAACTAAAACCAGATGAGTGCATTTTATTACTTGATTTTTCTGAAAATTTTACTTTTATTGTACAGGATGCAATACAGGGATATCACTGGGAAAACATGCAAGCTACACTCCATCCTTTTTTTGCGTATGTTCGCAGGGTTCCCCTTTGAGCCTTTGAGAAGGGCGTCGCGCCCTGCCTGTCCTTTAAATTTTTATGAGTGCCCTAACTGCCCTTTAAAGTACAAAAATGCGCCCTCCTTGCCCAAAAAACGCACCCTTTATGCCCGAAAATCGCGCCCTTCTTGCTCCCAAATTTAACCACCACGACCCAAAATAGCGCATTTTTTCTCCTTTTTAAATATTCTTAGTGCTTTATTAATACAAATTTTCTTTCTAGAAGCTATAAACTATTTATCAGCGTAAACATAGTTGCCGTCGAACTTCTTTAAATGACCCTGCAGCCTGCAGGCTATAAGGGTGGGGAACAGACAAATAAGTGCCTCCCCGGTGTTAGCAAAAAAAGAACAGGAAAATATGGAAGATATTGCTCTTTTCTTATATTCCAATAATCCTTTTGCATCATAAATCATGTTTTTTTTTTTTTTTTTTTTTTTTTTTCTGTAAAATCACGTTAACAAAAATAGCAAATCTAATTACTTTTATGATCTAGCTGAAGAACCACAAAAATCATCGTTAAGTTCAATCTCATAAATAAGTAAAAAAAAAAAAAAAATGACTCAGGAAAGAGAAGTGTTTGTTTACATTAGATGAAAAACCACAATCAATTAGAATCAAAAGCTGAAAGAAGGGGGAATGAAAAGGAAATCTAGATTGTGCAGTGCTTTGGTTTTTATTTACACGATAACCACAGACAAGGATATTCTTTTTATCTGTGACAATAACAAAAGTTCATTTATTTTAATGATATTTTGAAATTTGTGTAAAAATGCTCTCGCATTTCGGTAATTAGTCACAAAATTATTACAAATATCACAAATCATTAAAAAAAAAAAAAAAAAACTAATTACATCGATTAGCGTATTGCTATTAGAGGTATCTTAGGTATTGCTATTAAACATAAATTTTGATAATTAACGGCAAAATGATTAAATACTTCCGCTATCGGCTAAAAAAAATATTGTGAATTTAGAAAGTCAGCTTTTTATAAAAGTACGGATTTTATTAACATCGGAATAATAAAGTATTTCATAAATAGTTGCAATTAAACGTAAATTTTCGAAAGTTAGCGGTGAAATCGAAATGATCTTGTATTTCCGAAATCGGCTGCAAAATTACTGCATATTTTGAGATTAAACTATAAAAATAACTCAAATTTTATCGATTAATGATGGAATAGATAATTATTTGGAAATTTAGCTTTGAAAACAATGTGATTTTAATCTTAGCAGCAAAATAATAGAGTATTTCGATTCTTACAGTTTCCTTTTTACTTTTTTCTATATTTAACAGAAGAAAGTACTGGATTCGTAAAAATTTTCGACTTCCGGTTTTCGACGGATTTACACGTTTTGAGAGGTCTAGAACATGATTTGACCATTTTTAGCCAATGTCTGTCTGTGTGTGTATGTGTGATAAAAATTTTGTGGCAACTGTATCTCTGGAACTACAGCTCAGAATTGTATATAAATTTATATGTCGATACACCTTGACCTAAATTAGTACCTATCAACTTTTGGTGAAAATCGCTCAACAGGTGGCGCTGCTATACAGCGATTTCCGAAATTTAAAGGAGGCTATATCTCAGGTTCTATTGCATATAATCGAACAAAACTTGATTTTTAAGGTCTTTATGAGACATTATGATGATTCAATGTAAATGTTTATCGGCCAACAGGTGGCGCTGCTATACATCAATTTCTGCAATTTATGGGAAGACTATTTCAGGAACTACTGCACAAAATTGCATATAAATTTATATGTCGATGCACCTTGATATAAATTAGTATCTATCAACTTTTAGTGTCAACCACTCAACAGGTAGCGCTGCTGCACAGTGTTTTCTGCAATTTAAGGAAAGGCTATATCTCAGGTTCTATTGTGTATAATTAAACAAAACTTGACGTGTGCAAAGGCCATTATGAGACATTATGCTGATTCAAATTGGATGCTTTCAACCAATAGATGGCACTGCTACACTGGAAATTTCCTCGATAATGGGAAGGCTATATCTCAGTTTGTATGGCATATAACTGTACAAAATGTGATATGTGAGATACTCATTATAAAAGCATATTTTTAAGATGTTATTTATAGACAATAAAACTTTCTCTGGATATTTGGTGTTAGCTTTCTCTAAGATGAAAATCATTTGCATTCATCATGTTAGATAATTTTAATAAATAATAGTTTTAATAAATTATTTGCCCTTAGTGAATTTGTATAGGAAAATATAGAAGAAAGTCTTGTGGTGACCACAACATACTATTCCTCCCCCCCCCCCCCACACACACACAAAATAAATATATTAACCTGTGATACTCTTTGATGGTTAGATAATGTAGAGTTCAAAATTTAGCAACCTCTGATTTTCATGCTAGTTATTTTGTTTTTATAGAAACTTCTTATTTTGGGTGTTAAATTTGCCTTATATGTATAAGAACTTTATAAATTTAACTCATTATAGGTACAAATAAGTACTTTTAATAATAACCTATATAAGTAATCCATCCTCCATTATTCATTCTACAGCCAAGTAGTAACAGTTTCCAGGGATTTTGCATGTTGGGTAGTTTCATCCCTAATAGTTGTAGGAGCTACATTTTTAGAGATCAAATTTCAAAAGAATATTTCATTTACCATTATTGAAATCCAGCAAACAAAGTGAGTAAATTCCAAGGATATATTAAATTTACTAACTGATTGTAACATTAGAAATTAGCAATAATACATAAAAAATTGGAAACTATTAAAAAAAAAAATCATTAATTAATTAAATCGAACTTTTTATCAAACTATTTGATTAGAATGTTTAATATTTTTCTTTAATAATCACTAAAAAAGGTCTTTGGTTTTCATTTTAAGAAACTTGCGAAAATCTTATTAAAGATAATTTTTATTATAGTTCTTTACTTTCATTTCAACATTTATAAGATTTTCAAAAGCTTTTTACATATTTTTCAGGAAGCAATTTTAATACTTTTTATTAGGTTTAATAGAACTATAGTTAAAGATAAAAGAATGTGAAAAAATAAATTTATTTATTTAATTTTTGCTGACTAATTTGTACATTTAGTGTGGGGGGGGGGGGGAATTGCTGATTGCTTAGCAACTGCATTTATAAATATAATAAAATTGTTTGTAATTTTGGAGGCTATTTTTTGCGAAGCGATATGCCCTTTTTATAAAATGTGCCCTTTTTCATTCTCCATAAATGTGCCCTCTTTTTATAGCACCCTCCTGCCCCTTTTTCCTTGGTAGCAGCACCCTGCCCTTTTTCAAACCTAGGGGGAACTCTGTGTTCGGCCAAATGATAACCAAAAAGTTATTTCTATGTGTATTATCAGTAACTGTTTGACACATGATACAGTGGCAGTAGTTTCTTTTTAAAGGCCTGTAATTCCATATTTAACATCACAATATCCAGACATATAGAAAATAATTTATTTCAGTGGTGGTAGCTCAGTGCAGTACGAAAACAAGAAAAACTTTTTAAAACTAAATGCTGAGTGACCTTTTTTTTTGCCACTTCCCATGGCAATAGCCCCTGTGATGCCACTGGAGGCACAGTTAAAAGGTCTGCTTACAGAACCAGCTTGCGACGTCCTTACAAGGATCAGATAATTTCTCCACGTGATTTGTTTCATTATTGCACAGGTAATTTAAAAAATATTAAGTTTTTCTTTGCATCTGAAGAATTTGTAGCAGAAACAAGAGCATTGCTTTCTGAAAGACTAACTTTCGCTGTAAGAATTGAGGGTATCAGGGATTATCATTAATTTATTCCTATCAGTAAATCTGTGCTTTTAGTTTCCATTGTATCTACATTACAAATATCAGATTGAAGTATCTGCAGTAGGTAAGTAACATGTCAAAAATTTAGTCTTAATAACATTTCTAAAGGTTTTTATGTTGCTTGTATGTATGATAAGAAATGGTGGTTAGGAGCTGTCTTAGAAAACTGTTTTGAAAAAGGTGATGTTCAATTACAATTTATGCATCCTCATGGCCCCTGCCAAAACTTTTACTGGCCAGAGAAACCAGATACATGCTGGATTTCATACAAGCACCTGTTAGATATAGTACCAATGCCATCAGCAGCAGCAGCCACAGGATGCATGTTTTTAATATCAAATGATACACAGGAACTTATGCTTGCAGTTGAATAAAATTCTGTACACATCAATTTTTAATATATTGCTGTATTTCAAATATATTTGCTTATGAAATAAATATTTATAGCTCCTTTATTTTGATTGATTTTTCAAGAAATTATTTTGTACTTTATAATTACGGATGGACAACGTCCAGTTTTGGGAAAATTCTATTTCTTGTTTTCATCAAATATCTAATTTTGCTATAAAATGTAGAATTTTTTTTTTTTTTTTTTTTTTTTTTTTTTTTAAATTATTATTATATAATTTAATATATTAAATTTCTTCAATTCTTATATAGATAATGCAGCTATTAATATATGCCAGGGGTGCAGAAAATGTTCAAACCTCGGAAATTTCCCCCAAACACAGTATAAATTTCCCTCAATAATGCAAAAATCTACTTTGCTATACAAAGTCATTTGTTCTATGTAATAAATCTCTAAGAGAATAAGTATACAGTGTAACATAAAAATATCGCTGTTAGTGTATAAGCACTTCAAAGTAGCAAATTGTTATTTTAGATTTACATTTTTATTTTTTCTTAAAAAAATATTCAAAATTTCCCCCGAACCTCGTTCGGGCATTCGGACATATTCTGCACCCCTGATATATGCATTATTATTTTTCCTTTTTATTAATGTTAAGTCTGTGAGGGGGAACACAAGCATATGGTATTAGAGAAAAACATGCATATACTATCAGCAGGATATATCTTTATGCAAATAATAACCAAAAGTATACTCTTTTCCTGTGAATAGCTAACACATCAGTAGCTTATTTAAAAAAAAATTTAAAGTTTTTAGTTCTCCCCCTTTAGGAGAAAAATGGCTGCCAAAATGGCCAAAATTGCATGTTTTTGCCCTATGGTTTGTCTTTAAGCTTAAATAT
The DNA here is from genome assembly GCA_963930645.1 of Salticus scenicus. Lineage (NCBI taxonomy): Eukaryota > Metazoa > Arthropoda > Arachnida > Araneae > Salticidae > Salticus > Salticus scenicus. The sequence continues at coordinate 312,887,025 of OZ005655.1, forward strand.
TTCCAAGAAGGAGTGAGAAACCCAAGTAATTTATTGAGTAGTAATTTATGGTGAACACCTGTACTCTACAGAAAGTGAGTAAACCTTTGGTTTTATTTTCCTTTTTTTGGAATTGATGTCTCAATTTTAACAAAATCGGGAAAATCAAATTTTTGTGGTTGCAACTTCTAAGAGTACTGTACCTTAACGATTTTCATTATAAACATTGTAGTATTTTTTTTCTGAATGCCTGGAATAACTAGTTTCCATAGATACCTAACACTTTCATATTGCATGAGTACAATTTTTAAGAAAAAAAAATTAAATAACATCAATTTTTTGGTATTTTGAGGGAACGGACAAACTTTGAGGACCTGTATATCTATAAATAAATGGAGCAGGTAGCTAAAAATTTGGACTTTTTCAAGCCTCTATATCATCAATCTGTGTACCAAATTTAAAGAAAATCCAAGTCGGTCATGCAACCCTCATTAGGTGAGTTGGTATGGAATTGCTCCTTTGCGAGTCATAACAAAACTATCTTTTAACCAGGGATATGATTCACAAAAAGACAAAAATGAATCTATTACTATTTGCAAAGGCAAGACATAGAAACTTTTATGATAAAATTAAAGAACATAAAAGAATTTAGAACTTTTATGATAAAATTAAAGCAATATACAGTAGAGAGCCAGAAATCTGCCGAAGTTTGAAATCCGCACATCTTGTCGGATACAAACAATAAAATTCACTTATAATAAATTACAAAACTGCAAATTAGAATTTTTGAAAAAGATCTTGAATACAGATTTTATGTTTGCATTTTATGATTACAAAAAAAAGAAAAACAAAATAATAATAATATGAAAGACTGCAAGACCCAAGTTGCTGCTAATGAAATTGACAGTATATTAAATTCATCAAACAATTTTTTTAAAATGCTTTCTGATGAAGGCATAATTTGTAAGGAAGAACTCAATAAAATTCATAGAAAAATAAATCTGTGTTACTACTATTTACAATAAATAATAATAATAATAAAATCATGCAGGTTGAAGTTCAGTTTAAAACTTGCTAATTGTGAACAGATTTTATCTAAATTTGACAAATATGTTTTTTCATTTTTATTTATTGTTTTCATTATATATTTTTGTTAATGTTCATTATTATTCCAGGGTTGCCAACTTTTCAAAAACAGTTTGAGGAGTATTCAGAGAAATTTTGAGGAGCATTTTGGCTACTTTGAGGAGCAATTTTAAAAATACATTAAAAGAAAAAGAAAGAAAGAAACCACTAACAAACATAAATTAACAACAATAATATGAAATTAAGAAATATTTATTGATAATCAAATATATTTAGCAAAACAGTGAAGAGAGATACGAATGGGAAATGCGATTAAGTCTGAATATAAGCTTAAAACCCCAAAAGTAATTTGTTTTTTGCATAATGGCATATTTTCCATACATAAATAAAGACAATATATGAAAGTAGATTATTCAGTTACATTAAAAAAAAAAAGAAAGAAAGCACGAAGGGGAAGAAAAAATTAAATTTCCAACAATTTTCATGAATGTCAAAATAATTATTATACTATCACATAAAAATCTAAAAACAAAATCTCCGATATTCATAGAAATGTGTAAATGATCTCATCTCTGAGTCAACCCCCTCTAATCTACATAGCTTGGGACCATATGTTTTGTAAACTTTAGAATTTTGCAGATTATTGGTCATAATTTGTTTACTTATTCCCCCCCCCCCCCAGATACAAATGAAGATATAATAATAAATCATTAATGCTTTAAGTGAATGATAAAATAAATGCATAATTATTTGAAATAAATCTTAAATAAAGCGTTATCAATCGGCCTTAAAGTTCAGTAGCTTTGAATCCATTATTTTTATCGATAAATAATTAAAATAAACAATTTTTTTAAAGACCTATTAAGCATTAAAATAACTGAAACATTGATATAGTTTAAATGAAAATCAAAACACCACATAATCATAGCATTCCGTTTCTTTCTTCCCCCCTTTCAGCTTGTGGTTTTAATTAAACACTCTCTTAGCTAATGTAAACAAATACTTGTTCCCGTTCTGAGTCAGCAATATTTCGATTACACAATGCCTAGCACTAGAATGTTTTCTTTCTTTCTTTTTTTTTCTTTACTATTTATTTATTATTATTGTACGGTGAAGCGTGTGGTTCTTCAAAAAAAAAAGAAAGAAAAAAGAAAAATAGTTTTTTTTTTTTTTTTCGGTGTCTGCCACTATTCAGTTTTATGTATTTAATAAAAAATATTTAGTTAGGTGGTCAAGACTGAATTTGCGGAGCATAAACATTACTTTGCAGAATTGCGGAGTTTTTAAATTTTTTCGGAGAAACTCCGCAGAAATCGGAGCAGTTGGCAACCCTGTTATTCTTATGTACCTAGTAATTAATACTCAGTGTTATTATTCACTAGTATGTGTTTAGTTTGAATAATAAAAACAGAATATTATTCAAAGTGAAAATAATTTTTTTATGGGCTCCGACTCCGAAATCTGCAAGATCCTAAAATCCGCACAACCTCTGGTCCCGAGCTGTGCGGATTTTTGACACTCTACTGTATATATTTTTAAATCTTCAATTTATAAAAAAGAACAAATGATTTTATGCTTTAGTATTCAATGAAGTTTTATTTGATTTTAGCTTATTGAACAAATTCACATCCGAAAGACAAAAAAGTTAAATAAATAAAAATATTGTCATAAAAATGCGTTATTTTATTAATAGAAGTAGTAATTTAAAACAAGAACATTCCATCAAGTAAAAATTTATTTCAGTTAAAAAAATAAAAAAAAAAAAAATCATAATAATAATAATTTAAACTTTAAGTTAAAAAGAAAATATAAAATTATTACCTGCATAGCAATCCGTATTTTCTTAGATGTGGTCCACTCATTTCCACAGCATTGCCAGGGAGAGTTGCCTCAAGCGTGCGGCTTTTAAATAAATACCACACAATTTAGACGCTCACCAGGCTTTTACCTTTCATTTTACAAGTTGCTCTACATTGGCCTCTGCAGGAGGGGTGCCTCAGTGGGTGGTCTTTCAGAGAGAGAAATATCTTTTCTTTCACTTTGGCTATTCTCTTTAAGAATGAAACCAATGAACAAGAGAGCTAGTACACATTGAAAAATGAGTAAAAATTAAATATAAATAAAAAAGCAGGAGGAAAAGAGAAAAAAAAAAAAAAAAAGAGACTTATTTGAAAATATAGACTGAAAGAGTCATAAAGCTAGCTACTCTTAGGTTCACTTTGCCTTTATAAGTAATATTTTAGATTGAACTACCATTGTGCAATAGAAAAACATATTAAATAGTTTCAACTTATCAATCTGTGATAATAACAGTAAAGAAAAAATTATAGTTTTATCAAACTATAATAATGATTTATTCTAATTACTATTATGTACAATACATTTTTGAATAAATCAATTATTTTAGTAATAACAAACCATGGTAAATGACAGTTTTAAAAAAAATCTAAAGATGCATTAAAATGACTTATTTGTTTATCTATTTTTAAAAAGCAATTTAGTATAACCACACAAAAGAAGTTTATAAATATTTTTACGAGATTTATTTTAAATGAATCTACATAAATATTTTAACAATGGAAAATTTAATTTAAAATGTTTTAGTTTATCTATGGAATTGGCAATAAAAAGATGAAAATTACAATTGAACCAAATAGTGTTTTCATTTGAATATTTATGCAACATATTCTTCTCACATGAAACTGAATGTCAAAATGGTTTTTATGTTTTACAAACACAAATGTATATTAATCAGTACTTATTTTAGTAAAAGAAAATTAAATTGATTAATTTTAGTTTCCTATGGTAACAGACGTGAGATGTGCTAATATGTTCATTGAAATGTTAATCAATGACTTTTTACTCTCTTGGGCATTAGTTTATGAGCAATGAATTTTTAAAAAGTGTCAGAGATTTCAGCATTGCCATTGACTTTACATTCATTATTATATCTGTTTATTACTTTCATTTGATATTTCTATTTTGCTGTTTTCATATAAACAAAGCTTATTCAGAGATATCATCGGCTAAATTTGTACATTTTCTCCCCATTTCATTTTTAATAAACAGATATGAATATATATACTTTTTTTAATTGTAACTTAAATAAGATTCAAAATTACATAAAGCAAAAATAAATTAATAAGAGAAAGAAGGAAAGCAGAGCCAATTTACAAGACCGCCCGATGGGTTTGCCAGGCGCAGCGCGTTATCGCCAGCTTGGCGCGGGGATACCGGATTCTGGGATCAAATCCAAAGCCTTGCACGAGATAAACAAACAAGTCACCCAAGAAGTTAAAAATAAGTTGATACAAAAATATAGTATATAAGTAAACATTAAGTAAACATTCTTACCAGTCTAAAATTTTATCCACAGTTTTGAGATGCAACAGTGTAATATTTCTTTCTAATGGCGTTAATCCATAATTTTCTTATGGTTGCATGCTTTGAAATTATTTCAGTGTCTCTCTTTAGCACGTTAGTAACAACAGTACGTACAACCGATTGTGTATCAATTTGCCACCATACTTATTATATAAAAGGGATTAGTAGAAAAAAAAAACAAAGAAATATTATTATAAATTACTTCAAATAAGGCGACTGATTGCCAACCTCTAGAAGCCCTTTAACAGCAAGAAAAATAAAGCTCATTAATTGATCGTCACGTGGAGTTGAAAATCAATGAGGATTAAAATAATATTTTTCTTCATTGATAGTGTAAGTAACATTTTCATTTTGATAATTGCTGATTATATTTTGAATACATAATTGAATTTTTGAATGAGAACATAGTTTTATGTTTAAAAAAAAATAATATAAATTCTATTTGCTTGTATTGAATATCTTTAATCCATAAACGTACATTAAATATATATATAAATAAGTAAAATAAATAATAATAATAGAAATATAATATTTATTTATTTTTTAAAGTGAAATGTATAATTATCTCCCTCCTTTAAAAAATATGGTGGCAACAATCTGTTTCGAGTCGTGTTCGTGGTGCTCTCATTTCATTACTCCATTAATCTTAAGATTACAAGTGTATACATGTTTGAAAACGGTGATTTTAATCAAAAGTTCAGTTTTAGATATTATGATTCAGATATATGTCCATTTTTAGATATTAAAGTGTATGATATAGGTATGTGAAATGTTTTCAGTATTTGTTTATTTTGTTATCGTGATAGCATGTTCGATGTAGGATACATTTTGAATATTTGTATCTAGTATTTTAAATTTTAAACTTTCATAATATTAATTAAACAAATAGCTGTTTATATTCAAAAAATAAATTATATGTAATAACAAAATAATTTGCTAATTTTTTAAATACACTTTTGAAATCGCGATTTCTTTAAAAAGATGATGCGCTTCGTTAATTTTCATGTACAGTCATATGTCAAATGATATGACTGTAAATATGATACATATATTGATTATGAAACATTTTAATTTCTATTTATCGGGGTAACAAAATATTAAATATTATGTTTTAAACACGTTTAATGTTTTAATAATGTCGTTTTCGATCGCTACTTCAAAAATTCATTTTCTATTCCCAATATGGAGCCAACGCCCATCATTTCTCTTTGGCAATCCCAGTCTCCAAACCAAGTTGCGAAAATGGCCGTCAATCGGGAAGCTTCGTAAGACAGGGATAAGATTTTTCAGCTGATTTCAGCTTTTTTGTACATTTAGCTTTTCAGCTTTTTTAAAAAAAAAATTCAGCTTTCATTATGTTTCTGATTTGCATTTGTTCTTTTTTTCTACATTGAAGATTAAAATAAATACTTATTACTCTAATATAATAGATTATGTCATCAAATTCTGGTATTTCATTTGAACGTCTTGCCTTTGCATACCGTTTCAGCTTTTTTGTATTTTTGCTAATCTCATCCCTGATAAGAATTTTTTTCGATACGGTAAAACTTTTAAAAATAAGTATTTGTATTACTCTTTCATAAAATTTTAAGGATAAATAATAGATTTTTTTAGAATTGCAATTTATTTTCATATTAACTCACCTAGAGTGACAGTTTTAAACACATACAGGTGATAATAACTTAATTTTAACTTATTCAATAGTATTTTAAGTATGTATTTAATTATAATTTGATGATTTAACACTGCTATGTTAGTATCTAGAAAATAAAATATAATTTTAAGTCAATTTTATAATTAATATGCCTTACCTTAAAATTGTTTTGCAAATTGCCTCTGTATTAGAACATAATACTGAAAGCATTTTAAAGTGTTCACTTTTTTTTTTTTTTTTTTTTGAGGAATTATCAAAGTTTATGTATTTTGGATTCATGTACTTTGCTATACCTAATTAGTTTTATTATTTTATTTAAAGGTACAGTGCATTTTTTTTTTTTTTTAGAATAGAATAATTGAAGATTAATTCTCTTGCCATGTTGTAAAAAGCTTGTTAATTTTATATCCATTATTGTAACTACCTTTTTTTCTAAAAGAAAAAGTTCTGATGAAACATCAAAATATATTGATTTCTGCAGTTGCAGATCCAGGTTTTTAATTTTTATCTTTGTGGAAAATCAAAGATATTTTGTAAACATTTGTCCCAAAAGTTTATAGACATTTTTTTTTTTTTTTTTTTTTTTTGCTAAAAAGATGAATAAAGATTTAAAAATCACTTTTAATTATGAGTAATTTTAAGACAATAATAATCAGGGTTGGGTTTTTGACGTCAAAAAGTGGTTTTTGACATGACAAAGGTTTAAACCTTTAAACCGTCATAAACCTCTATACCGTCTAAAACCTGTATTGTCAAAATTCAACATCTATAAATGAGCTAAAATCTGGTTAGAAATAGGATTTAGTAATATTTGTCATATACAAGTGAATATCTAAATATTATGCTGTTTATAAATTAAGAAATCTGAAAACAATTTGTAGATAATTTATAAAAAATTAGGTAAATATACTGGTTTATAATCTAAGAAATATATACAAAGTATGCATACAGTTATATTTTGTACGTTTATGTTTATTTATATTAATATTTATGAAATTCTAAAATTCCAAAGTTACTTATGAATTTTCACATCAGACATGAAAACACAGGAATACTGGATTTTTTTTTTTTCTTTTCTTTAAGTAAAACATAATATATGTGGGCAGTAAATTAATATGAATTTGAAAATAATTATATTTATAATCTGCATTTATTATACTTATCATTTATTAATGAATTTTTATCTGTTTATTATTATTATTGATTGTATAAATATTTGCTTGGACTATTGGTGTTCGGTGTTTTGGGAGTAAGGCTGATTGACTATTCTAGTATCTTAGGCCTGAGGGGTATTGCCCTCCGTGTGGGTCTGTCTACAGGGTCCTAGTCCGTATTTATACAAGTTTCGGAGAAAAACATGAAAAACTCTCAATGGCTAAGCCAACGTGTGCGCCCTGGGATCAAACCCTACACCTCACGTTTACCAGCTTTGAGCGTAGTACCACTTGGCTGATGGTGGGCCCTACAGCTTAGACTAATAATTTTTTTAAAAATCTCTACGGGTAAATATTACATTTATTACAATTTATACATGTCCAGAAAGCATTCATATTGTTTTCAGCTTATATTAAGAATTATTTTTCACTTTTTAGTTTGATGTGCTTTAAAAGTGTGTTTTTTAGTTTTTTTTAAATATATTTATTCTTATAAACTTCAAATATCCACGGTCATTAAAAAAACCAAAAAAAAAAAAAAAAAAAAAGTTATATTTTTCTATAAAATATTTAAATACAAAATATTAGGCTATGCATTTTTATTTTACTGGTTAAATACATAATACTAAAAGCACAATACTAAAAAAATTGAACTATACAATGTTGTATTGCAAATAAAATGATTTGTCAATCAAAATGATCTATCCATGATATATGAATCATAAATATTTAGAAGCCTAAAGTTTTGTTTTTATATTAATCAAAATGTTATAATAATGTTTCTCCAAAAACATTAATATGTTTTATGTTTACTTTTTAAAACATACTGATAAACAATATCTTATTGAAAACAACTATATTTTTAAAGTATCACATAACTAAGTTTAACATGTGCTATATCAAGCATAGTTATAAATAAATTTCATAATAATATATAAAAGTATCACAGCATATTTTGAATGAACATAGAAATAATTCATAGTAAAATTTTAAAAGCCTAAAGTTTTGTTTTTAATATTAATCAAAATGTTGTAACAATGTGTTTTTCAAAGAACATCATTCTATTTACTTTTCAAAAAATCCCTATGAACTATATTTTATTAAGCTAATTTTTCATACGACAATTAAATTATAAATATAGGTTTTTGACATGACGGTTTTAACCATGGTTTAAACCGTCAAAAACCTGCCAACCCTGTTAATAATGCTATACAAAAATAATATTTTACAGTCACAGACAGTGTAATAAAAACTAAAAATGAAAATTTACTGTCCCAAAAGTTTATAAACAACATTTTTTCTTTAGCATTCAAATTTTTGAGTATTTTGCCAAATCACTTCAAAAACTCGATCAGGCATTACTCAAAATAATAATTTGAAGAATTTCTGGCTTTAGAAAAAACAATCTTCTTTCAATTTGCAGCATTAATCTTGAACTGATGCAAATTGACACAATTAGCATGTACGTCTAGCTAATATTCCCCAATGGCAGTGGTGTATTCTCTGGGTATGCGCCACATACCCACTAAAAACTATCTAAACTTTAAACCAGGGTTGGGTTTTTGACGTCAAAAAGTGGTTGTTGACATGACAAAGGTTTAAACCGTCAAAAACCTGTATTTTCAAAATTCAACATCTATAAATGAGCTAGAATCTGGTTAGTAATAGGATTTATTAATATTTGCCATATACAAGTGAATATCTAAATATTATGCTGTTTATAAATTAACAAATCTTAAAACAATTTGTAGATAATTTATAAAAAATTAGGTTTCTAATCTAAGAAATATATACAAAGTATGCATAGATCTATTTTGTATGTGGGCAGTAAATCAATATGAATTTGAAAATAATCATATTTATAATCTACATTTATTATACTTATCATTTATTAATGAATTTTTATCTGTTTATTATCTCCTATATTATTAAAATCTGTACGCATGTGTGTGTCTGTGAGAAATGGCTTGACGCAGCTAAGGCTCCACCGCTAAAGGTCGCACGGACTTCGAACAGGTACCGTCGGACTGAGAATTTATCGCAGATCTGGGTTATCGAATTTGCTAAACGATGCAACCCTAATTAGCGGAGATATTTATTAAAATGTCGACCATTGTCTAACGAAAAAACGATTCAAAATGGCATGCGATCATAATTTTCACCCGGGACCGCTTACCTTGAAAGAAAAAGGAAAGAGGGAAAATTTCGTGGTTTTTTGAAAAGCGATCACTTCCGATCTGTTGGAAATATTGTAAATACACCTGTACGACGAGAAAGAGCATTTATTACCAATTCTTACGGTACAATTTAAAAAAAAAAAAATACGGATTTTTTATATTTTTAAAAAAAGTTTTAAAAAGGGTCGAAAATTTCGTTTTTTCGCGATCGTCTTTTTGGAAACGCCCTGTACGACAGGGTAAAAATTCCATTTCTTAACAACTGGTATATAAAGAAAGGCCATTTAATCCTCTTTCGAACCATATAAACATTTTTACAAAATACGGATTACCGATCCATATTTTTAGATTTTACGAAACATCGATTTTTTCGCAAAACATTTTATAACTCCAAAGCGTTTAGAGATAAATCATATCTTTTTTTTTTTTTTTTTTTTTATATACATCTCGCTTTCATAATTTAACTCCCAAAAGATTGAGAGAAAATTTCAAAAACTGAATGAGTTATAAATTTTTTAATTTTCAGTATCGCGGCAGTCTTCGACGAAATTCTGAGTCTCTAAATCATTGCAAGTGCTTTACTTCATTCGGAAATGAAAACTGTAATCAAATGATGTAGATCACCATGGCAACCTGTTCAAAGAGGTTCATTTCTCCACGGAAGCTAAGAAAAAAAAAAAAAAAACCAGCGAGGTCACATGTATTGGTTCTGCGATTAAAAATTGCAATATTCTAATGCACGTATTTCAATTTCTAATTACGATTAATTTATTTTTTATACATCATTGGAAAGATATTTTAAAGTTCTTTTTTTTTACTTAAAGTTTTCAACAGATTTACACATTTTGAGGTGTCCTGAATTAATTTTCTTCTGTATCTCAGCTACTAATTAAAATAAATTCATAAGTAATACATCATTAGAAAGCTTTTTTGAATTGGAATCGAACAGTGGAATACAGAAATTTGTACCGCCAGATGGCGCTGTACTATTTTCAAATTTAAATATTTCAATTTCTAATTATGATTAAATTATTTTTAATGCATCATTCGAAAGATATTTTAAAGTTCTTTTAAATTATCGAAAATTTTCACCAGATTTATACGTTTTGAGGTCTCCTGAATCATTTTTCTTTTATGGCACTGTAATATTTTCAAATTTTAATTTCTAATTATGATTAAATTATTTTTAATACATCATTCGAAAGATATTTTAAAGTTCTTTTAAATTATCGAAAGTTTTCACCAGATTTGCACGTTTTGAGGTGTCCTGAATTAGTTTTCTTTTGCATCTCAGCTACTAATTAAAATAATTTCATAAGTTAGACATCATTAGAAAGCGTTTTTGAATTGGAATCAAACAGTGGAACACAGAAATTTGTACCGCCAGATGGCGCTGTAATATTTTCAAATTTCTAATTATGATTCAATTATTTTTAATACATCATTCGAAAGGTATTTTAAAGTTCTTTTAAATTATCGAAAGTTTTCACCAGATTTACACGTTTTGAGGTGTCCTGATTACATTTTCTTTTGCATCTCAGCCAAATGAGTTAGATCGTTCAAAATTGGTATACATAGGTTAATTAAGAGGGCCTGAAAGGGTGGAGAAGACATAGGCGTGCACCGCGCGCGTATCCCTTAACTTGTGTGCGCGCACGCGACTGCTCTGCTGAAGGCAGTGGGGACCCGGTGCGAATTTTTCCCCGATCAGAAAGTATTTTTTTTTAGGGGGCACAAAGGCTCAGGGAAGGAATATGCGCGCGCTGCACGTGTATCCCTGAAGTTGTGCGCACACAGCGCGCATGGGACTACGCTGCCGAAGACAGTGGGCACCCGGTGCGCGTTTTTACCCGATCAGAAATGATTTTTTTTAGGGGGCACGTAGGGTGAGGGAAGGAATACGCGCGCAGCGCGTGGGGACCCGGCCCGTCTTTCTACCCAATCAGAAATGATTTTTTTTAAATTTCTTTTCTTAACACTAAAAGTTTCTGTTAGTGATTCATTATTTTTAGTGATTCATTTGAAAATACTGACCCGCTAGTTATTATTGATTGCATAAATATTTGTACCTGTTTATAGCTTGGAATATTGGTGTTTTGGGAGTAGGGCTGATTGACTACTCTAGTGTCTTAGGCCTAAGGGGTATTGCCCTCCGTGTGGGTCTGTCTACAGGGTCCTAGTCCGTACTTATACAAGTTTCAGAGAAAAACATGAAAAACTCTGAATGGCTAGGCCAACGAGCACGCCCTGGGATTGAACCCAACACCTCACGTCTACCAGCTTTGTGCGTAGTACTACTTGGCCGCTGGTGGGCACTACAGCTTATACTAACATTTTTTTTTTTTTTTTTTTTAATTTGTACGGGTAAATATTAAATTTATTACAATATACATGTTCAGAAAACATTCATATTTCTCGTGTCTCATGGTAATTATAAGAATTTCAGACGCAATTCAAGCTTGTTTAACATTCAGAATTAGTTTCTTTTTCTTAAAAACTTGCAATATCAGCAGTCGTGAAAAAAAAAAAAAGTTATATTTTTCTATAAAATATTTAAATACAAAATATTAGGCTATGCATTTTTATTTTACTGGTTAAATGCATAATATTAAAAGCACAATACTAAAAAAATTGAACTATACAATGTTGTATTGCAAATAAAATGATTTGTCAATCAAAGGGATCTATCAATAATATATAAATAATAAATTTTTAGAAGCCTAAAGTTTTGTTTTCATATTAATCAAAATGTTTCTCCAAAAACATTAATATGTTTACCTTTTAAAACATACTTATAATATCTTATTGAAAACAACTATATTTTTAAAGTATCACATAACTAAGTTTAACATGTGCTATATTAAGCATAGTTATAAATAAATTTCGTAATAACATATAAAAGTATCAAAGCATATTTTGAATGAACATAGAAATAATTCATAATAAAATTTTAAAAGCCTAAAGTTTTGTTTTTTACATTAATCAAAATGTTGTAACAATATGTTTTTCAAAGAACATCAATCTATTTACTTTTCAAAAAATCTTTATAAACTTCATTTTATTAGGCTAAGTTTTTATGACAATTAAATTATAAATATAGGTTTTTGACATGACGGTTTTAACCATGGTTTAAACCTTCAAAAACTGTCTCGTGTCAAAAACCTGCCAACCCTGCTTTAATGGCCCTCTTCACTCACCGTCGCCGGATGCCCGAGCCAATGTTTATTGTATGGGAAAATTTTCTTTACAAATAACTTATTAACTAATACATTTTTTTAAATTCTGTTTTCACCTTCAGAAAATTCCCATCAGTTAAATTGACGGAACTTTTTTAAAAATGTATTTTTTTTAATTTTTAATATTTTATTTTGAAATTACAAAATTAAAAAATTTCACATATTGAAAATTCGTATTTTGCAGCTTCAAAATAAAATATAAAAAATTAAAAAAATAATTTTTTAAAAAAGGTGCGTCAATTTAACAGCTGGGAATGTTCAGAATGTGAAAACAGAATTTAAAAATATGTATTAGTTAATAAGTTATTTGTAAAGAAAAATTTCCCATTGAATAACATTAGTTTCGGCTTCCGCCCGCGGTGAGTGAAGAGGGCCCTTAAACAGAATTTGTTTAAAAATAAATTATTTCAACTAATTTTGTTGAATACCTGTTTCCATTTATACATTATTCGTCATTCAGTTTTGAAAAATTATAGTGAAAGAATATTTCTTTTCTTACATTATTCCTGGATAAATCAGAGTGCTTTTCTTTTTACTTTTGTCGTTACTTCCCTCCCACTTTCTTAAGAGATGTCCTGTGGACTGGTTATTGCTTAGGTCATGCTACCTTTGTAAAGCCTACCCTGATATAGGGATTTTTTGCGATTTTACGGAATATTATTCATCGTCCCTCTAATTTTTACTGATATAAAGAACAAGGGGAGTGCCGCTGTATAAACGTTCCAAGGCATGCTGTTCTTGGAGAGCATATTCTGGAGTTTTGGGTACTTTTAAAGCCTTGAAGATTTTGTTATCTTCAGAAAAGATGTCCAAATAGGAGGAGAGCTGGTTTCTCCTAATTGATAAATTAAAACCTATACTTCATTTTACAATGATGTAATAAAAAGATCAATGATGTAATAGAAAAAAGAAAATGAATTGAATTATAAATGATGTCTCAATTGCAATATAAAATTAGGATAAATTTCCAAAAATTGTTATATGCGCCAGAAAAGCTGCTTAAAAAAAAATCTTCACCAAGAGAAGACCAATAAAAGCATACAACAAATTTTGTTTATTCTGTAATATGAATAAAGCAAAATATCTTCTTTGTGTATGCTTGTATGTGCTATGAAAGTCGGAGCACTGCTCGCAGATCTAGAAAAAATTGGCAGATGCATAGCTTTGATCTTGCAGGCAGGGTTCATTCTAGACCTAAAAAAAAGCAGGGTGCTGTAAGTTAAAAAGGACACTTTAACTCTTAAAGAAAGGCACTGCTAAAAAAAGAAAGGACATTTGAACAGAAAAAGGGCATTTTGTTAAAAAAAAAAAGTATTTGACGAGTTTTATTGAACAGATTCATAATGATTGAATGAATGATTCACTAGAGAATTAATCAAAAGAGTTTTATCGTCGAAAGCTCCAGAGAAATTTCCCTATGCATACATTTTATAGAAATTACAGGCCACAGGAATAAGTCCAAGCCAATCTCCCTCCTAAATAGATATCAGTTAAATACAAAATGTATATCTAGGTCTCTAAATTAACAGTGATCCGTTGGTCCAGGACCACAAAAATATTCAACAAACCAGTAAAATATAAATTATAGTGGTCCACCGGACCAGTAATGCTTTTCAATTTATTTTATCCATTTTTCAAAATTTATCTAAGACTCACATAATATACATATAACCCACTTGTTAAAACAAAAATTTTTGTTTCTACCCCTGATTTATATTTTTAAATTAATTACAAATAATATTATACATATAATGATAATTACTAATATATGTAATTATCATATTTATTATTTACATTTATTTTGCCTTATAAATTTGTAAGTATTTTCAAAAATATTATTGAATGGGTGAACAGACCTGTGAAAATGTGTACGGATGAGTAAAATCTCAGTCCTGTGGACCTGTGACTCTGTTTTCTTAATTCTACCCCTGATATTGCTATACAGCATTATATACAAAATTTCTTGCTAATACTAATTTTGATTTTTATATTTTCTTATAAATTTTGTACAATTTTAATGTAATCAGAAAATATTGAGGCCTCTAAAATTTTCACCAAACACATTTTAAGTTTCCCCCAAAATAACGCAAATTTTTATTATCATCAAAATCTTTTTTTTTTTTTTTTTTTTTTTTTTTGAGGGGGGGGGGGGGGGGCATTTTCTTTTTTGATCCAAATATTGAAGATTTTTAAAAGCTATAACACAAATTATAACAATTACTTTTCAAATTTCTCTCATAAAAATTATATGAAAATTCAATACTAGTACTACTCTGCCATCTGGTCAAATGTAATTTAGGTAATAAGAGGGGATTGAAGGAGTTTTGTGATAAGGTTATAAAATATTTTAAATAAAATAACCCTATATTATCACATTGAAATATAAATTTTACTAAGGAAATTTAGAAGTAACTCTCCATCCTGCCATCTCAAAATTTAATACTAAAAGAAAAAAAAAAAAAAAGCTGATTAGCAAAATAAGGATAATATCACTGTTAATTGATAAATCTTTCTTTTCTCCCCCCCCCCTCCCTCTTATAGCTCATCCCTTAAATATGTGCATATTTCACTATAAAACCATTTTTACTTATTTAATAGCAGCTAATTGCTCTGAATTGTGTTTTCTTTTTTTCCTCTTTTTTTTTTTCCCCTGTTGCTTCCTCTTTTTTTTTTTTTTTTTTTTTTTTTTTCTGTTGCTAACTGTTATATTTTATTACATAGAAAAAAAAAATATGAATAATAATCAAAACACTGTAAAAAAAACCTTCTTTTTTTTTTCCTTTTTACCCCCTTTTTCCTCCCTTTTCAGTTTCAGTGTTTAAATATAAACAAACACATTAAAGCACTGTTAAAGCATTTGTTTTTTTATGTGGATTATGTGACGATTCTTGGAGCTCAGTTTGAATTTTGATGATTTCTTTAGCTTGTATTAATCGCAAAATTTATAGGATTAATTCTATGCCCGTTCAATAATTTTACTTTCATAATAAAAAAGCACCACAGAACTGGCGTTTAAAAGCAATAAGTACAAAACTTTGGATAAACACCATAAAATGAAAAACTAGCAACAATTGCAGGCCTCATAGTCCTCCTATATTTTCGCAATTTGGCAGATATTCTCCTATATTTTTACACTAACTCCTATATATGAAGAACGTAACCAAATTGTTAGTAACTTCCTGCATGCTTTTGAATTGGGACATTCTACAGCAGATATTTTGAAAAACAAGATATATTTGACACTTGTACTTGATAAGTTACCAGTTAATAAATTGTTATCTGTAAGCTCTGATGGACCACCTGTTAACCAAAAATGACTTGAAGAAATTGACAGTGAACTAAATGATAGACCTCTTATCACAGTTCTTGTAACTTGCATATTGTGCATAATTCCTTCAAGAATGCAATGACTCAAGTAGTTAGTCACTGAGATATTGAAGATTTTTTGGATACTGTGTTTAAATTTCTTCATAAATATTCGGCTTGCAAAGAAGATTTTCGAGGTGTCCAAATCGAAGTTGGAACTAAGAAAGAAGAAATTATGAGATTTGTAAATAATAGGTGGATGACACTGATACCAGTCATTACTAGAATTATTAACCAGTGAGAAGCATTAAATGAATATTTCCTGAAATTTATACCAGAAAGTAAGATCAAGAGCCAGTTGCAATCCCATTCATATCGATTCCTGAGAACTGTTCTTACTGATTCTACTACCACTTTGACGCGTTTACATTTTAAAAAATTGGTAGGTGAAAGCTTAGAAATGTTTTTGAAAATTATGCAAGTAAAAGAATCATTGGTTCATATTCTTTATAATGAACTTTTTAAGCTAATAAAAAATCCTTTCATCAATTTCCAAATTTACGACAATACAATTTTGCTCTCACAAGACATGTTTTGTCCATATCACAAGAGAGATTTTTGCTCAACTTTTTACTAAACACAACATTATATCCAACACATTCAGCCTGCCCTTGTTCAATGACAGCACATTTTCAGATGATCAACTTTTCCGAAGCCGTTTACAAAAAGCTGACTGTACTAAGTGTGCTCATCAAAATTGACCAATAGGAAGAATAGACATGATTTTTTCCTGGAATACCTTTAGAGAAGGGAATACATCATGCTATCAGTTCAGGGAAACCCTAGGGGTAGCTGATCGGTTTCTCATTCGTTCAGTTTCCCCAACTTTGAACGAAGCTGAGTGAACATGTTGTGTTGAGTATATGCTCCCGTGTGATATGCCCATTTACTCACCAACATTACTAACTTTAAAAGCTTGACTTAGTTGGACTTTTAGAGGAATGGAGTAGTTTCATTCTTTTGTATATAATATTAATATAGAATAAGAGTGCCTTTCAAAATTGTTTGATAAGTTTATTGACTCTTTGGTTTGTTTACACCCCCCCCCCCCATAAAAAAAAAAAAATTCTTTGTTTTTTAATAATATTGACCAATTTGTCAACTTAAACCTTAAGTGACAGATTTGTCACTT
The DNA here is from genome assembly GCA_963930645.1 of Salticus scenicus. Taxonomy (NCBI): domain Eukaryota; kingdom Metazoa; phylum Arthropoda; class Arachnida; order Araneae; family Salticidae; genus Salticus; species Salticus scenicus. Next base: position 312,904,193 of record OZ005655.1, read on the forward strand.
AAGGTAATAGTCTCTGATTTGGAGGCCCTTATCAAAGTGAATGTGCAGGCCCATGCACTGAAATCCTTGATATAAATCAGATTCCGCAGGTGAGCAAAATTCCAGTTGATCTAATGTTTTCGTATCTGGGATTAAATGATGGCTATTTTTCTAAAATGTGTTAATAGAATCATGCATACGTTATTGTATTTTTGAAATTATAGGATGTTTATTAAAAATTGAAGTTATTAGGGCTGTAATTTGAGATACACATTTTGGAATTTTATGGATAATGGTACTCAGTTTTGTTTGTGTACATGTGCTCCGAATTATTATATATCCTATATTTTGTTCGAAATTCCTATCTATTTTTTCTTTTAAACTCCTATATTTTTTTCTATTAAACTCCTATATTTTTTCTGTGACTCCTATATTTTTTTATTCCTTTGCTATGACCCCTGCAATTGTTTTGGGTCAAAAGAAAAAACGACCCTTCGTCAGGTGAACAAAGTAAGCATGAGTGCAACAAACAAAGCGGCAACACTTTCATTCCTTTTTTTTTTTTTTTTCATATTTCCGGCTCTATACTACATTTGCTGTACATTTGTACTTAAGTAATTATTTTGCTGGTCACAATTTCTTCAGAAATGGAAAGGAAGAATTTATGCACAACTTTTTTTTTTTCTTCCTTAGATTCCTTTATTTATTCGGGATTTCTGAAATTTGCAATTTTTGCAATCCCACATTTTATTTAAAACACTGATTATGTTTCTTTAAAAAAATTACTGGATTTAAATTAAGAACTTAAAAGGAAAAATACTCATTTAACATAAGAATACAACTGTTAGTTCATTGTTTAATGTTAAAAAGTTTTTTTTCCAAGAAATTTATTTTAGTTTTCATTTTTATTTTCTCCTAAGAAAATAAATATCCGAAATTTCACCCCGAACCTCGTTTGCGTGTTTGAACATATTCTGAAAAATTACTTATCACTATGGGCTCAAATTAAGTTCGATAGTTTCTAAGTGCTGTATTCAAATAAACTGAAAATCTATTACATTATAAGATCAGGAGAAATAGTAGCAAAAAAAATAACAAATAGATTTTTCTGCTCTATTATTTATTTATTTTCTGCTTAAATAAAGCATTTTGAATAATTTCGTTTGTAACATGCAGTATATTATTATTATTGACATGGAGAGAAAAGTAAAGGAAAATTAATAAAATCTTAGCACAGGGTTTATACGCCTCAGGGAGAACCTGAAAATCAGGGAAAACTCAGGGGAAAAAAATTGGTCATAAAATCTCAGGGAAACTTTCAAAACAAGCACCAAAACCTGGAAAAACAGAGATCTATTCTGGAAAAAGCTGGTACTCGCGCATTTCCGTGATGTCATTATAAAAACCCGATAAGACACGCCTAATAACATGCTGATCCAATGAAAAACAGCATGCTTTTTGCATCATGAACAATACAATCGTGAAATTAGACACACATTTCCTCTCTCTACGAGATTCTTTAGCTTGATTTTTCTCCATGGTTAATTTGTTTTCATTCGATAATCGGCATCTGGTAACAGCTTCAAATATTTCGTTTGTTATTTAGTCTTACTGATGCAGTGTGCACATGCTTAGCTTAGTTATTTTATTAGCTTAGGCATTTTATTTCATTTTTTTGTGAGATGGATTGAATTATAATTAAAAAGTAATTATTATCATGAGTTGGAAAAAAATTGTTTAATCTGGACTGGACAGATAAAAAGTTAAATCCACAGTTTGCATTTTGGGTGGAAAGTGTAGATAGTGACCCTTAGAAAGCACAATGTTGTTTAATAATCATTGGCTAATCAAATTTTTTGAAGCATTTGGTTTAAGGGTAAATTTTTATGTAAGGTAATTAAGTTTCCAAGATATATATATATACAGTCGGTAACAAAAGTATCCGAACGCTAGCGAAAATTCCTGTGTAAAAAAAGTGCACTTCATACAGTTTTGTTTGATAAATCCTTATCGAATCATGTTCTTACACTAAGAATAGGATTCGACAAGGATTTATTTAACAAAACTGTATGAAGTGTACTGTTTTTACATAGGAATTTTCGCTAGTGTTCGGACACTTTTGTTACCGACTGTACACATTTTCATTTCTGATTAATATTTTATTTTGTCTGAAAAGGTTTTTGAAATTAATTTAAAATAGGTTATTCAGTAAATAGACAATGAGACATTATTTCTATTGCATCAATACTTATACATAATTTATTTCGTCTTTCTTACTCAATTTATTAGTTCTTAAATCCAAAAAAAAAAAAACAGTTGTATATAAACTTTTGGGATACATTTTATTACTGCAGAAAGGATGAAAAGTTTTTATAAACAAAATTACATTTATAAGTAAAAGGTACTTTTCCATTTCACCAAGCACACTTCATTGCCCACATTAATGGATTAAACGTTAATTTGTAACTTTTTTTTATTTAAAGTTAATTTATATCTGTTATTATGGATTTGATAAAATAAATGTTATATTTGTTATCAGGCAACACTTTAACCCGGGAGGTTGCATGCTCTTTTCTGTAATTTGAAACGGTTTTATAATCTGAAAACAGAGGTCCCATGTTATTTGCAGGGTTGGCATGTTTTTGACACATGGCAGTTTTTGACGATTTAAACCATGGTTAAAACCGTCATGTCAAAAACTTATATTTATAATTTAATTGTCCTATAAAAACTTAGTTTAACAAAATATAGTTTATAAAGATTTTTTGAAAAGTAAATAGTTATGAATTATTTCTATGTTCATTCAGAATAATACTGTGATACTTTTGTATAATCATTATGAAATTTATTTATAACTATGCTTAATAATAGTATACGTTAAACTTAGTTATATGATACTTTAAAAATATAGTTGTTTTTAGTAAGATATTATTTACACTACTGGCCGTTAAAATTGCTACACCAAGAAGAAATGATAATAACAGAATGAAATTTGTTGGACACGTACATTATAGTGGGAAGAACAATTGATTAAAATTTCAGGAAATTTGGAGTAATATATACTGAGAAAACAGTACGTAAAGCAGCGACCTCTGTAAGCAATAACAGCACATATCTGCCTAGGCATTGAATTGAACAGCGATTGGATGACATGTACGTGTAGAGCACTTCATGAAGTTTTAACATGATGCCACAATTCATCAATCGAAGTTACTGGTAAGTGGTGGGGAGCCAGTCGCTTTTCAACGATTAAACAGTCATTTTCATTAGTGCGAAATCAGGAGAATGCGCTCGCCAGAGCAACAGTCGAACACATTCTGTATCAAAGAAGGTCCGGACAATACAATCAACTTGCGGTCGTGCATTATCTTGCTTAAATTTTGCGCTACGGAAGCCTCGAATACAGGGCAGAGGGGCAGGCTTTAACTCATCAGACATTTAATGACTGCTGTTCAGAGTGCCAGGAATATGAACATGAAGTAATCGAAACATGTATCCAATGGGAACCCATAACATCATTGCAAATTATGGACAGTATGATGATATTGAATCCCAGCTGGCAATGTGCATTATTCATAATGCCATTAAATACGGATAAGGTAATCTTGATGCTGTAAACAGGATTCCCTAACAACACATCTTCTCCAAATGGCAAACTCTATGTTGTAATATCTAACCTCAGGACAATCTTATTAACTTTTTTTTTGTGTTCCAAAACTATTTCTTCCCGCCAATTGATTGTTTTCGTACACCTGCCTCATCACGTGACGATATGTTGCGTCACTCTACTACTACTGTTTTTACTTCCTTATACAAAGTATAAGGAAGTATAGTAATCCCGATTTGCGAAATGGATTTTGTATTTCACATTGCTCGAAAACGAATGATCGCTGAATGTTGCCAATTTATACGTGTGACAGTCATGATGTCTAGTTGCACACCTGCAAGTTTCGTCTTAACACGAGCTCTCGTTTTAGAGATATAAGCGACTTTACACGATTTTTCGTGACGTCTGTATGTATGTGTGTCTGTGTGTGTGTGTGGGTGGGTGTATGTCGCATAACTCAAAAACGGTTGGACGTAGAAAGTTTCGAATTGGTACATAGGTTATGTTATAACATCTAGTTGTGCACCTCCCTTTTTGGACTTTATATGATTTTCCGTTTTGGAGATATTTAGGAAAATTAGGTTCCTAATGGGCAAAATGTATCAAAAAACGGTAATAGCTCAAAAACGGTTTGGACAAATCTTGCAATTTAACTGACTTCTCGACTAGCTAGACATTTGAAACTTTCAGAAAAGTTCAGAACACGTTGACATGAGTCTCCCCCAAGGCACAACTTTGACATGAGTCCCCTCCCCAAGGCACGACTTTGACATGAGGCCCCCCCCCCAAGGTACAACTTTGACATGAGTCCCCCCCAAGGTACAACTTTGACATGAGTCCCCCCCCAAGGCACAACTTTGACATGAGTCCCCTCCCCAAGGTACAACTTTGACATGAGTCCCCCCCCAAGGAACACGAGTCCCCCTCAAGGCACAACTTTGACATGAGTCCCCCCCCAAGGCATGACTTCCCAAGGCACGACTTTGACATGAGTCCCCCCCCAAGGTACAACTTTGACATGAGTCCCCCCCAAGGTACAACTTTGACATGAGTCCCCCCCAAGGCACAACTTTGACACGAGTCCCCTCCCCAAGGTACAACTTTGACATGAGTCCCCCCCAAGGAACACGAGTCCCCCCCAAGGCACAACTTTGACATGAGTCCCCTCCCCAAGGCATGACTTTGACATGAGTCCCCCGAAGGCACATGAGTCCCCCCAAGGTACAACTTTGACATGAGTCTCCCCAAGGCACAACTTTGACATGAGTCCCCCCAAGACACAACTTTGACATGAGTCCCCCCCTAAGACACAACTTTGACATGAGTCCCCCCCAAGGCACGACTTTGACATGAGTCCCCCCCCCAAGGTACAACTTTGACATGAGTCCCCCCCCCAAGGTACAACTTTGACATGAGTCCCCCCCCAAGGCACAACTTTGACATGAGTCCCCCCCAAGGCACAACTTTGACATGAGTCCCCTCAAGGCACAATTTTTTTTTTTTTTTTTACGTATGCATGCATTTTTTTTAAATATTTTTAGCCAAATGTTTCGGCTCCAGTGACAATGTTTTTTAACATTATGTATATTTCTAAAAGTGTATAAGGAAGTCATGTGGTGCCCACATCAGAATTTTTTATTATTTTAATCATGTAACATTTTTCTGTATTCAAAGGAAGTGCTTTTATTGAGTCCTCCTTCCATTATTTTTTGTGCCTAAGATAAAATAAATTTAAAAAGAAAAACTCTAGGCAATCTTCAATTATGCAGTCAATATCTGTATTACTATAAAATATAATTAATCTACATTTCTTTCATAGAACAATTAAGTACTTTCGTTTTACCCAAAACAGAAGTTATTTCAACATAATATGTGGGTAATTTATCCAATATTTCAAGCATCAATACTGCTGATAAATTGTTCCAGATTTGTCTTCAACAAAAGAGAATGCTACGTACCTGTGCTGACCCAGGTAAGACAAACTTTTTAACTATTTGACTGTTGACTATTAAATAAAGAATTATTGTTATAAAAATATATTTCGAAATAACTAATTGAGGAAAATCCGAACTTACTGCCTAATAATTTTAACAGATTATGATTATGATTTTTTTTTTAAATTGAAATTTTAGTTTTATTCTTGCAAAAGTTCTTTCTTTGCATATTTAAAGAAATTGCTACATTAAAAAAAAAAAAAAAAAAAAAAGTAAGCGAAAATGAACACTTTTTATTTCTTCAAAAACGTAACAACATGAAAACGAAAGTATAGAAACGTACGTAAACATTCAAAACAAAAGAAGTGAAAATAAATATAAGAATGTTTAAATTAAACATATTAATGTTTAAAAATAAAATTTCAGTTATTATATTCTAAAAAGAAAAAAAAAAAATTGAAATATTAATATGAGTATCACCAAGGACACAATTATTGAGAAACTTAATTCACAGAATTATGACGTATGGAAGTTTAAATTGGAGATGTTTCTCCAAAAAGAAGATTTATACTCAGTGGTAATAAACGATGCTCCCAATCCGATTACTGACACATGGAATTAAAAAAACAGAAATACTCGTGCCATAATAAACCTCTTAATAGAGGACAATCAAATAATTCATGTCAAAAATCTTCAGATCGCTAGAGAATGCTGGAATGCATTAAAGGCTGTACATGAACGCTCCACCCTCAGCAGTAAGCTATTTTTATTACGAAAAATCTACTCTACGAAATTAACTGAGGGTGGAGACATGATTCAACATTTGACACATATTTATCAGCTAAGAAATAAACTAGTGTCAATCGATGAAGAAATTAACGACAGGCACCTTTCAGCACTAATGCTCTGTTCCTTGCCTCCAAGTTATGATGTACTCATTACTGCTTTAGAATCTCAATTGATGAATTTTCCAAAAGAAAAGAAAACAAATCTGAAAAGAATTCAGTATTAAAGGTTAAATTTAAACCAAAATAAGAAAATTCAAAGCTCTGTCGCTATTGTAAAAAGAAATCGCATACAATTGAAGAATGCTGGCATCTTAAAAATAAAGAAAAGACTCAGAAACAAACAAAAACCTGCAATGCCAGATCAACTTTCAAATCTGGTATGTACTCTCAAGACAGACATAATGCGGATAGGGCTCTTATTACTGAGCATGAAAATAAAAAACCCAATGACAAAATATTCACTCTATTTATCAGTGAGAAGTCTAACAATTGGTTGACTTGGGTTGTTCAACACATGTTTGCAATGATAAGAATAAATTTCAGGAATTTAATTATAATAATTCACGCGTAACAATCGCGAATGGACAGGAGATAGAATCCCTGGGTCATGGGTCTGTGAAATTAAACACCATAATTTCCAATAACACACATAATACTATAATATTGAAAAACGTTTTATATGTACCAGAAATAGAGACAAATCTCATATCTGTAAAAGGGGCTATTGAAAATGGTTGTGTAGCAATATTTGAAAACAAATCATGCAAAATAATGCATGAAGGAGAAACATGCATTGAAGGTTATATTAGTAACAATTTATATGAATGCAAAGTTAACTATGATGCAACACACACTATAAACATGGTAAAAATGTGTGAAAATAAAAATTGTATCGATAAATGGCACATTAAATTAGGCCATAGAAACATTAGTCATATAAAGGATTTAGTTAACAAGGACATGGCTGTGGGTATTAAATTAAATGATTGCAAACATAATACTGAATGTAAAACATGCATAATGTCAAAATTAACTGATTCACCTTACCCCAAAGCTGCACAATTTAGAGCCTCCGTACCACTCGAACTAGTCTACACAGACTTATGTGGCCCTATGAAAACCCCCACTGTAGGTGGAAAATATTACTTTCTTACATTTATGGATGATTTTTGTCGTTATACTATTATATATTTACTAAGAAATAAGTTTGAGGTATTTTCTAAGTTAAAGGAATATGTGGCTATGACTGCAAACAAATTTGGCCAGAAAGTGCAAGCAATTTGCTCGGATAACGGGGGTGAATACACTGGTATGGAAGTAAATGAATTTTTTAATAAAGAAGGAATTGAGCACCAGTTTACCGTTCCTTACTCTAGTGCTCAGAACGGCGGGGCACAACGTAAAAATCGTACGCTGACCGAAATGGCGCGCTGTCTGCTTAAAGACAGTAATTTACCAAATTCCTTTTGGGGGGAAGCCGTAAATACTGCGAATTACATACAAAACAGGCTCCCAACCCCCTCATGCGACTCAACTCCTTACGAAAAATGGACCGGCCGTAAACCCAATTTATTAAATATAAAAACATTCGGATGTCATGCATACGCATATGTACAGAAGATACATAGGGGAAAAATGGATAGCACCGCTCAAGAAGGAATTTTTGTGGGATATGATAATCGTAGCAAAGGCTACAGAATTTGCACAAATAATAAAAATGTAATTATAAGCAGAACTGTAAAATTCTTGGAAGATGAGAATACAGAATCCCACAATAGTGAGACATCACAAATCAATAATGAAAATTCAAATGATGAAATTCCGGTGTCCAAATTACAAATATTAGATTCCGATATAGATATAACGGGTGATAACAATAGTCCCGATGACAAGCAAACTCTGCCGCGATGATCACAACGATTAAATAAAGGGGTTCCGCCCGACAGATTTGCATCTGCAGTAAATGACAAAAGAATTGATGAGCCTAAGTGTTTTGATGATATACTAAAAATTCAAAACCCAGCAGAAAAGGAAAATTGGCTGAATGTCACACTCAACGAAATGAATTCACTCAGACAAAACAATACTTGGGAACTTGTTGACGCTCAACCAGGGACGAAAGTAGTAGGGTGTAAGTGGGTGTTCAAGGCCAAATACAATAGCCAAGGACAAGTCGAGAAATATAAAGCCAGGCTAGTCGCCAAGGGTTTTTCTCAAAAATACGGGGTGAACTATGACGAAACTTTTGCACCAGTTGCATCGCATACCACTCTAAGAAGTTTCTTGACCATGTCGCTGTACAAAAAATTTAAATCTAAAGCATGTAGATATCAAAACTGCTTTCCTACATGGAAATTTGCAAGAAGATGTATACATGCAACAACCCGACGGTTATGTTGTCCAAGACGAAGAAAATAAAATATGTAAGTTAAAGCGATGTATGGCTTAAAACAAGCCGCTAGGGCGTGGAATTTGAAAATTAATGAATCATTGTATAAATTAAGATTTAAACAAAGTCAGCATGACATATGTTTATATATCCGTAACAAAGATAACACAGAAACTTCCATTCTTGTCTACGTCGATGACTTACTTATAGCTGGTAAAAATCACAATATTGACATATTAATTGATCAACTTAGGGAAGAATATCCATTAATTGACCTTGGGGAAGCCAAATATTACTTTGGCATAAATATAGAAAGACCTTGTAAAGGGGTAATTACGCTTGATCAAAGTAATAAAATACAAGACATTGTAACAAAATTCGGGCTAGATAACGCACAGCTCTATGACACACCAATGGAACCAGGGTATATAAAATTAACTGATAACGATAATCTCTTACCAAACAACACAATGTACAGACAGGTTATAGGCGCATTACTTTACATTTCTACAGTATCGCGACCTGATATAAGTGTTGCTGTTGGCATCTTAAGCCGTACAAACGAAAATCCCAGAGCGAAAGACTGGGAAGCAGTTAAAAGAGTAATTAGGTACTTGAAAGATACCAAAGATATTAAATTAAGACTTTGTAACTCTGGTGAACCTGTCCTAAAAGCATATTCGGATTCAAATTGGGCAAACGATCCAAGTGATCAAAAATCCATCTCTGGAAATTTAGTTATGTTAGGCAAGAATCCAATTTTTTGGACTTCGAAAAAACAGTCCTGTGTTGTCCATGTCTTCAGCAGAGGCTGAGTACGTCGCAGCTGCGAGTGCTGCACTTGAAATACAATGGCTCAAGAAACTTTTCGATGATTTGAACTTGCTGCAACAATGTCCTATTGTGTTATATCAAGACAACCAGTCTGCGATAAAGATTGCTGAAAGTGACAAATTTCTTTCAAAGACAAAGCATTTACAGTTGAGATTTCATCTTCTGAGAAATTTGATACAGGAAGGCCTCATCAAGCTTCAGTATAAAGCTACCGAAGAAATGACTGCCGACACCCTCACAAAAGCTCTACCCAAAACTGTGTTTAAGAAACATAGACAATTTTTAATGAACAATTGAACATTTCTGAGCTTACGAGGGTGTGTTGTAATATCTAACCTCAGAACAATCTTATTAACTTTTTTTTTGTGTTCCAAAACTATTTCTTCCCGCCAATTGATTGTTTTCGTACACCTGCCTCATCACGTGACTATATGTCGCGTCACTCTACTACTACTGTTTTTTTTATTTTAATCATGTAACATTTTTCTGTATTCGAAGGACATTCTTTTATTGAGTCCTCCTTCCATTATTTTTGTGCCTAAGATAAAATAAATTTAAAAGAAAAACTCTAGGCAATCTTCAATTATGCAGTCAATATCTGTATTACTATAAAATATAATTAATCTACATTTCTTTCATAGAACAATTAAGTACTTTCGTTTTACCCAAAACAGAAGTTATTTCAACATAATATGTGGGTAATTTATCCAATATTTCAAGCATCAATACTGCTGATAAATTGTTCCAGATTTGTCTTCAACAAAAGAGAATGCTATGTACCTGTGCTGACCCAGGTAAGACAAACTTTTTAATTATTTGACTGTTGACTATTAAATAAAGAATTATTGTTATAAAAATATATTTCGAAATAACTAATTGAGGGAAATCCGAACTTACTGCCTAATAATTTTAACAGAAAATGACGTCTATGGACATCCTATGGACTTCTACAGGTTGTATTGGGGACAAGTGTGTTGTTAGGGTTGTGATTTGTCTAAAAAGTGACTTCACGCCATTCCTGCGTCCAGGTTCATCGTTGATCACACATTAATGGTGCCCATATCAGTGGTGCAGTTTTGAGGGTAATCAGAATTTTGGTAGCCGCATACTGAGTCACCACCTGGATTGATGGTATGTTGTGCGATTGGATACACGTCCCGGTCACATCTTGTTTTCATTCCTGCCACTCTGAATACCAGCCATTACGTTTCTGGCGAGTTAAGGCCCATCGCTCTGCCCAATGTTGAAGGCCTCCGAAGCGCAATATTTAAGCAGGATAATGCACGACCGCAAATTGTACATATTGTCTGGACCTTCATTGATGCTGAATGTGTTCGACTGTTGCTCTGGCCAGCGCTTTCTCCTGATCTCACATCAATGAAAATGACTGTTTAATTGTTGAAAAGCAACTGGCCCCCACCACTCACCAGTAACTTCGATTGATGAATTGTGGCATTGTGTTAAACTTCATGAAGTGCTCTACCCGTACATGTCATCCAATCGCTGTTCGATTCAATTCCTAGGCAGATATGTATTGTTTTCTCAGTACATATTACTCCAAATTTCCTGAAATTTTAATCATTTGGTCTTCCTACTATAATGTATGTGTCCAACAAATTTCATTCCGTTATTATCATTCCTTCTTGGTGTAGCATTTTTAAGGGCCAGTAATATATAAGTATGTTTTAAAAGGTAAACATATATTTTTTTTTTTTTGGAGAAACATTATAACATTTTAATTAATATAAAAACAAAATTTTAGACTTCTAAAAATTTATGATTTATAAATCATTGATAGATAATTTTGATTCATAAATCATTGTATTTGCAATATATTATTGTAGGTACATTTCAATTATTTTAGTATCGTGCTTTTAGTATTACGTATTTAACCAGTAAAATAAAAATGCATAGCCTAATGTTTTATAGAAAAAATATATAATTTTTTTTTTTTTTTTTTTTTTTTTTTTAATAATAACTGCTGATATTGCAAATTAAAAAAAAAAAAAAAAAAAAAAAAAAAAGCCATAATTCTGAATGTTAAACAAGTTTGAATTGCATCTAAAATTCTTATAATTACCGTGAGAGAAGAAAAATATGAATGCTTTCTGGACATGTATAAATTGTAATAAATTTAATATTTACTCGCACAGATTTTTAAAAAAATTTTTTAGTCTAAACTGTAGTCTACCAGCAGCCAAGCGTTTCTATGCTCAAAGCTTGTAGACGTGAGGTGCCAGTTTCAATCCCAGGGTGTGCACGTTGGCCTAGGCGTTCAGAGTTTTTCATGGTCTTCTCCAAAACTTGCATAAATATGGTCTAGGACCTTTTATAAAAGACCCCCATAGAGGGCACTCTGCCTTAGGCTTAAGACCCTAGAGTAGTCAATCAGCCTTACTCACAAAACATCAAAAGTCCAAACTATAAACAGGTACAAATGTTTATACAATGAAATCAATAATAATAATAATAAATAGATAAAAATTTATTAATTAAATGATAAGTGTAGTAAATATATTGATTATAAATATAATCATTTTCAAATTCATATTAATTTACTACCCACATATATGTTTTACTTAAAGAAAGAAAAAACCTGAATTCCTGTGTTTTCATGGCTTATATGAAAATTCATAAGTAACTTCGGAATTTTAGAATTTCATAAATATTAATATAAATAAACATAAACATACAAAATATGTCTATGCATACTTTGTATATATTTCCTAGGTTATAAACCAGTTAATTTACCTAAATTTTTATAAATAATCTACAAATTGTTTTAAAATTTATTAATTTATAAACAGCATAATATTTAGGTATTCACTTGTATATGGGAAATATTTCTAAATCCTATTTATAACCAGATTCTAGCTCATTTATAAATTTTGACAGTTTAAATCCTTGTCATGTCAAAAACCACTTCTTGATGTCAAAAACCCAACCCTGACACAGGACATTAAATAACCTGTATCTTTTTCAAGACAAGCTACAAATATTTTCGAAAATCAGAGTCCAAACAGACAGAAATAATATTAAACTATAGATCAAATTTAGAAGTTTGGTGTCCGAACCAGTGACAGATCTATGGGGGGGGGAGTAATTAAATGCTACAATTGTAAACTTTTAATTGATCTGGAATAGCATCTTGAAAAATCTTAGCCTCCCCCCCCCCCCAAAAAAAAAAAAAAAAAAAAATTCTGGATCTTCCACTGGTCTGAACCCCAGCCTGAAGACCAGGCCACACTTTAAATCCTGGTCATTGCAAGTTTCTTCAATTTATAATTTGAATATTAAATTAAAATTCTGATTACTATCTCACCAAACAATTACAGAATCTCATAAAATTTGAAGAAAAGTTATATTATGATGAAATCCTATAAATTTCCTTTCTTTGCACCCTGAGTATTATTCAAGATCAGGGGGTGGGGTGAGCATTTATAATTTTTGATAGAATAATGCAGAAGGATTTTGTAGTACATTAAAAACATTGATGTTTTTGTATGGGGGGGGGGGGAGCTTCTAATCCTGCACCTGGCTACAGTGTACTCGCCTTCCCCATTTATTATGTGACAAACATATCATTTATAAAGCTCCGAAATGCAAAACAAACAAACATTTTTTAATCAGTAACCCATCACTGAGAAACTTATACTTTTAATTAAAATATATTTAAATAACAGTACAAAGCTTGATTTGTGCATTTGCAAATTTAGTAAGTTAACTAAGGATTCTTTTAATTATGCAAGAGATTAAGGATTCTCAATAGAAATGTAGGTATGCAAAACATACATATATTTATTACCCCTACTTTGTTGATGTATTGAATAATGTTAAATGATGAAGGAATTTCTAATTATTTAATATTTAGCTTGAAATCTAAAAAGCTAGATTAATATATTTACTAGAATGTTAAAATATAATATTCAATTTAAATATGAAATAACTAAGATGTTTAAAAGGAAATCATTTACCAGACAGAATTTTTAATTAAAATTTTGTTTTAATGTGTATTTTTACATTAACACAACCACCTCTCATAATAGAGTAGAAGATCTTTATAACGCAATTCTATATAATGCAATTCTCTATATAACACAAAATTTCTTGGATATAAACAATAAATTTTGCAGTTAAGAAATACTTCCTAAAAAACTGTTACTTTGTTGAGAAGTAAGTGTGATACATTTGTTTTTCTTTATCTGCTTAATTCAGAGATTTTTAATGAAAAATTGCTATCGTTAATTTTTTTTTTTTTAAGTGAGCAGTATAATAAATGATTTCGTACAGGCATATATGGACTATCTTTATAAAGTAAATTTTAGAATGAAAGTTATTATCCACCCAATTTTTTGTTCCAAGAAATGCAACTTTAAAATGTCCTACTCTGTTTTGATATGTTTCAGACATATTTGGCCATGTTTACAAGGTAAGTTTGACGATGTATGAAATGTGATCTATATAATGCAAAATTCTATATAACGCAAAACCTTGTGTTTTTAGCTTTGCATTATAAAGATCTTCTACTGTAATAACAATAAAAAAAACTACATATGTAAGCATATGTAAAAAATGTTACATATAATTTAACATGCATTATAAAATGTATCTGAACATATTAATTGTGAAAAGCTTAATTTGTATATTTTCTATCATTAATTACTAAGCTAACTAAAGAATTTATAATTATTTAATTTTTTTTTTTTTTTTTTTTGCTTGGAATCTTCAGTAATACAGTATTTCATTTTTCCTGAGTATAATTTTAAAATGTGAAAATAACTGGTAACATCTTAAAAATAAAATATATTTAGGATAAAACTATCAAGAATTTTATTTAAGCAAAAATTATAATGAAAAATACATTTTTAATAACAAATACAGTGAATTCTTGTTAAGATGGCCCCGTTTAAGATGGATTTCTCGTTATTACATACAAAAACAGAATCTCCGGCTAAGGCCTATAGGAATTGCATATAATAAACATCGCTTTATACATACAATTTATTTGTTAAGACGAACATTTTTCTCCCTCAAAGCTTACTTTCTTTGAAAAACGGTCAGTTCCCAAAACCTTTTCAAAGTTTTTTTTTTTTAACATGAAAAGGTGCAATAATAAAAGGGTTAATCTTTCATTCTGCGCTATTACACCATGGGAGGTAAACAGTATTGATTGACAGTGACAGTTCAAGTCAACAATTTGCCCGTGTCTATTTCTATTGTGGAGACATAGCAAAGGATTTCGTTATCGGAAATGTACCAGAAGAAAACATAAAAGAGCGGAAAGAGAATTTGTCATGCCTTATCAAAGACTACGAACTATCAAAGCTAAAATCATATTTAACATCGATGAAACAGGACTTTTTTAAAAAAGCTCAGCCTTTTCAAAGTTTACACTTTAGAGGAGAAAAGTGAACAAGCGACAAACATTCAAAATTACATGTTACTGTACTTGTAGGGGTTAACATGGAACTTCAGTTTATGAACTCCTGTTATAATAGACTCTCCTTAATATGGACAAAAAATGTTGGCCCTTGACTGTCCGTTTTAAGGAGAGTTCACTGTATTGTTTTTCCTTCCAATTGAAATTAAATTTTTCACATTTAGAATGAAACAGAAAATTGAAATATTCACATTAGGTGAGTGTAGCATGAAAATCGGCACATTGTTTTATCACTATCTTTTGCAAAAAAAAAAATAATAATAATAATAATTATTATTATTATTAAACGTAAGCTAGGTTAAAAAAAAAAATAATTAGGCATTTTGGGGGCACTAAAAAAACAAATTAGATGTAATAAATAAATAATGTTTCACATATTGAAGTTTTATTGCTAACCTTCCAATGCAGCATAAAGCTATTAGATCTACTATGTTGTTTACGACAGCCAAAGCTGTTTACGAGTGCTCATCATCTGCCGCAATACATCTGCGGGAGCTAATTTCTCTACGAGTTTGAGTAGAACCATTTTCTCTCTCGCGTCCCGCAAATTAGTGGGAGAAGGTGTGGTGCGAAAGCCACATGTTTGCCGAGGTTACAGACGTAAAAAGTAAATACTTTTTAAGCACCTGTATGTGAGCAGAAATTGAATGCGCTTAGACTTTTAAGGATAGCGAACCAATTAGTTAACAAAGGTAGTATTATAATATCTAGAGATTAAAATTGGGGGGGTCATTTGGTGTCCATCTGTCAATTGCACCCGGGGTATCATAGACCCCCTTGCTTCCCCCCCCCCCTCTTTTGCTACACCACTGTCCCAGTTGGGCCTCGCGTCTCCTAAAACCATTCCTGGCAACATGCAATATGTCGATATTTTTGTTTGGATGTAGTTTAAATATATGGAACTGTGAGAAACTGTTTGTTCTATCAGTATAGTATATCTAGTTTTAGTTCTTCCTTTTGTTATAATTGTTTTTCTTTATGTTGCTTAAGTTTTTTAGCCAAGTGTTGCTGGATATTTAACTATATGTGTTGTGGTGCATAATAAAGTATTAATGTTAGGAAAATTTGTGTATGAAGTCTTTTACTTCCACTCTACTAACCCTTTCATTAAACATTTCACTTCAGTCATGTGGACACATTTTTTTTTTTCTTTTGAATACATTGTTGTGAGGAAAAATAAAAAAATAAAAATAATACCAAAAAACTTATTTTTGAAAAATGTACCTAATTTTTGTCTTTCCAATTTTTTGGCGTCCAGAATTTTGGCATTCCACTATATGCGTGTCTGTATATTTATGAAAAAGTATATGTATATTTCTTAATAAAAAATGACATATAAAAATATTCAAATATATCTATATCTATAATTTATTAAAATTTCTCTGTGTGTGTGTTTAATGGTTAGAGCACTTAGTTCCTCATTCAATAACTTTTCTTTTTCTAGAGTTCAAATTATTAAAATAAACATGGCCATGTTGTGTGACTCTGTTAACTGCAGACCTAGGAGTGGCTAGCTATTTATCTTTTTTTTTCACATTTGTCTCTTTTAGTCTCTTTTTTTGTTCAATGAATCTCTTTCCTAGCTTTTCCCATTGATATTGCTTTTTTACCCATTTTTCCTCAAAGATTCTCTTTCAGATCAATGTGTGATAGATTTTAACTCTTTAAGAGGGATATCACAAGTATTGTATAGAATGTAAGATACAGAATTTTAAAAAAAATGGAAATTAGATTTAAGAAAAAAAACTTGCTCGTTGGGGGCACTTCATACATATTTTTTTTTATGTAAACTCAAAATTGCTATTCTTTTACTTGAGTCACTTTTCTTGTCATGGTGTAATATATTTATTCCTTCACCAAAGGCAAAGCATGGTGAAGCAATCATTCAGGATATAAGTAAATCAATTTAAAAGCTTAAAAAGAAATGGTAAGCTTTAAAAAAATATTAAAACTTAATTTATGTTACTAAATTACTATAATTTTTTTTTTTTTTTTTTTTTGTAAACGCAAATTTTCCTTATTTTACAAATTGTTATTACTTATTACAATAGTAGGCTTGGACAAACATTTTTAGGTCACAGCTAAATTTTAGCCCTCTCTTTTTAATGTCCTTGGGCAGCAATGACACCTGTAGGGAGGTTTTTCATGTGAGGTATTTCTGTAAACTATATTTTAATACCTTTACCTTACACAAATCTTAATGAAATTGAAATATGTTATTCAAGTTCACAATCGGATGTTTCCTATAGAAAAGTTTAAATACCACCACTGATTTGTTTACAGAAACGTCCGAAAGTATTCCAAAGCATTGTGTTTTAAGAGTGGTATTTCTATAAACCAAAGTTTAATTCCTTTACTTTGTATAAATCTTAATGAAATTGAAATATGTTATTGATATGCACAAAAGAATGCTTTCTATAGAATGTAGTATGATTAGCATTATATTTACAAAGCCACGGAATTACATTTCCGTTTACATTAACTATCTACCAATTTTTAAAGTGAAAATAATTTTAACTTGTGTGTTTCTGATTATCCATTTGTCTATCTGTTCGTCTACTTGCCACCAGCGTCTGTAATTTTCAGTAAAAAGAATGTGATATTGTTATTCAAGCTCACTATGAAACTTTCATTAACTTTCATAAGGTTTCATAACTTTCATGAGGTTTACTATGATTGATTTCTTTAAAAAAATAATAATAATAATTTCTAGTAAAAAAAAATTGCTGAATTTCTTAGGCTAAATCAAAAAATTTTCTGATGGTGTAGTTGCTCATCCCAAAAAATAAAAAATACCTAGATTATTGAAATGTACTCATGAAATCAAATAATAGGTAAAATGTGGTTTTATTATAAACCATGGCTTCTTTATTATTATTTTTTTTTTTTTTTTGGTATACTAATGAAAAAATATTAAGAGAACTTTATTTTATTCATAATGCAGTATGCAATACTCACGGACAATCAGCATATCAAACGTTTATTAAAAATATTTTGTTTTGTTTTAAAATATTTTTATTATTTTTATTGTTTTCTTTCAACCCAAAATAGTTATTGCAAGTTCTTGTATTTTATGGTGTTTATTCAAAGTTTTTTACTCATTCTTTTAAACGTCAACTGTGTGGTGCTTTCTTATATTGTTAGGACCTGCTCTTTTTTCATACTACATTCTTTGTGGATTAATTTTCTTCAATATATAATTACAATTACCAGGTGTATAAGCTTAAATCCGCTGTTTTTTAGTAATAAAAACACATTTATTTTTTATATAAAGCAAAACAAAATTTTATTCAAAATAGTTTCCCTCGCTAACTATACATTTTCCCCATCTTTCGGGCAATTGGTGAATTCCACGCCAAAAGAATTCCTTATCTTTTGAGGCAAACCACTCGTCCAGCCATTTTCGAACGTCTTCGTAAGAAACGAAGTGCTGTTCGGCGAGTGCATGGCCCATTGATGAAAACAGGTGATAATCAGAAGGGGCCAGGTCTGGTGAATTAAGCGGGATGGGGTAACACCTCCCAGTTAAGTGTTTTGAGATAATTTTGGACCATTTTTTACGTGTGTGCTGGCGCGTTATCATGAAGAAAAATCAGTTTGTCATGTCTTTGTTGATAATAAGGCCTTTCCCATGGCATGTAGACGGATAGAAATGGCTGGTTGAGTGACACCTAACTTCTCGGCAAGCATTTTTTGCGATTGGGTATCATCTTCATCCAAAAGAGCCTGTAATTCATGGTCGTCAAACTTTCGGGGCCGATTTTCACGCTCTTTGTCATTTCAGTCAAAATAGCCATTTTTGAACCGACAAAACCAGTCTCTGCAAGTTGTTTCTGACAAAGCACTGTCACTATAAGCTTCCACAAGCATTCTATGCGATTCGGCAGCTGATTTCTTCAAATTGAAGCAGAAAAGCAGAGCTTCCCGCATATGCTCTTTTTTGGTACAAAACGAGACATGTTTACACGAAGAAAAATTAATGTTTTTATATGAAATCACTAACGATTTGCACTGATTTATGTGAACAGACGTCAAACTAATACAAAAACAATAAGACATTTAAATGTCCGCTGTTAATACACTCACTAGCGCCATCTATACGCAAACAGCAGATTTAAGTTTATACACCTGGTAAATAAGATGAAATTTATTCAATAAAAATGGATTGAAAAAACGGCAGGTCCTAACAATGTTAAGGAATAAATCAAAAAAGTGACAGTTCTGTGTATTACTATATTAAATGTAAGCATTTGCTTGTTTTATTTTATTTTTTAATCAGTTTCTCAAAAACTATGAGACATTAATTGTTTCTTATTAATTTTTTTTCAGTGTTAGGAAAAGAATCCAAGGTAAGTTTTTCATATATCTTATGCATCTTTTGTTAAAAAACAAACAAAAAACTTTTCTTTTTTTGTGTGTTTGTTTCTTTTGTCTCCTGTTTTTTGATGGTGTCCTCAGCTGTTGCATGCTGCTATCCTATTAGCTGGTTGGGTTGTCCCTTCCCCCATGGGTTTTTCCCTGCTTTCAGTCTTACTTTTGCCCCCAAGATTTTGCTTATGTTTTTTGCACCTGAAGAAGAAAGGCCACTTTCGAAACCGGTACTGCTTGGATTGATTTTATGTTATATGAAGAGGTTTCAAAGTTTAAATATTTATTGTACACAGTTTATTTATTTATAATGTTTATAGTTTATTATTATTATTATTTTGTAATTAGTATTAAAAATGAATAATAATTAATATTTAAATTATTGATTTTCTTAAAAATATTTTTAAGCTATTTTGAAAGTGAACAGTTTAAGCCCCTCCCATGAGCTGCAATGCTCCTTCAGGAACATAGTTATAAAAAATTATAGCACAATGTTTTTCCAGAAATAACTGGACACTTTCAATTTCAAGTGTCCAGTATGTTTCTTTGACAATTTCTGTTTTTTGTTCCCTAAACTATCATAAGCAAGGCAACTCTCACACCAGTTAACGATAGCCAGAGCAGATTTTTGAAAAGCATTTTCATTGGTTATACAAAAGAAAGTAGGCATGTTCATGCAATCACATCACATAAGTGTGTTCAATAGTTTATTGGTTTCTGCTTTCAAAGTGAAAAATTTTTGAGGGTTGCAAGTACCTCCATTGATTTTTCTGATGAGTTACTTTGTACAACATGCAAAATTTGTTTATACATTTTTTTAAACCACTAATATTAGAACCACTCATGTTCCAATAAGTGGCGCCCTCTGCTGTCTTGAAAACAAATTAAAAGAGTTTCATTTCACATCTTTTGAAATACAAGGATTAATTTCTCTTACCTGCGTTTGTTTATCACAAACCACTTTTTCTTTCGAAAATAAATTCTATCATCAGTCTGAAGGTTTAGCCATGGGTTCCCCTCTCTCCCCAATTCTTGCAGATATTTACATGCACTATTTCGAAAGCAAGCTTTTTAAGGAAAATATCTTTTCCTTTTTGGACCCGTTACGTTGACGACACCTTCACGCTTATCAACATATCTTGTCACAATATTGACCATGTTTTAGAAACTTTAAATTCAATTGACAGTAATATCCAGTTTACATATGAATTAGAAAATAATGGCTCCCTTCCATTTCTTGATACCCTCGTCTCTCGCACTGTAAATGGATTTTCAACCACAGTCTATCGTAAAAATTTTGCAGTCTCCCTTCCTCCCCATGCGCGTTCATGTCACCCACCTAACCAAAAAATGGCTGCTTTCTATACTTTTGTAAACCATGCCCTTAATATTTGTTCAAATCCTATTTTATTAAAATCTGAAATTAAATACCTGAAAGCCATTGCAATTGACAGAGATTATGACCCTTCCATTATAGACAAAGCCATCGAAAAAGTACAGTTTCCTCGTATTTCGTCTACTAAATCAGTCTTCTAATATCAGTATTGTTTTACCCTATTTTCCTAAATCCAGTCAAACCATAGCTAAAATTCTCAAATAGTATGATTTTAAAATAATATTTTCGCCTTCTAATAAACTCACCTTTTCTCAGATCTCATTGATATGCATAATTCTTGGGGCATTTATAGTATTTCCTGTCAGTGTGGTTTATCATATATTGGCCAAACTAAACGCAGTCTTAAATTTCGTCTAAAAGAACATATGAATTACATCCACATACAAGAAACCAATAAATCGGCTATTTCTAAACATTGCTGGGAGGAAAATCATAATTTTAAATTTAATTCAGCAAAAATAATTTGCAGACCTAAATCCATTCATGAACTCGATTTCTTTAAAGCTTTTCATATTTATAAAAAATTTAAAAACCTTGTAAATTGTGATTTCGCTGTTCCCTATTTGTCTCATTGGTTGGAAGTTTTACATTCAGTCCACATTTTCTTAATTTTTCTACTGTTTACACAGCTAACATTCCAAAATTCCTGTTGGCCACACACTCCACCTTATCCATAATCCTATTGGTTGAACTAAATTCGGTCCCTCTCCTATATATATGAGCACTTCTCCAGATTCGGAATTCTTTTTGCACTGAAGACGGTACGCTTAAGGCTACCGAAACAGCTGTATGCATCGCAAATATTTTTCTTTTGGCATTTCTGACGTAGTAGTTTATTCGGGTTTTAATATTCCAACGCCAAGTCTCCTGTTATTATTTGCTTTGGCTACTTACCGTAATTTCGCGCGTATAGTCCGCAGACTTTGTGTATTAAAAAGTAAAAATTTTTTTTTTTTTTCCTGCGGACTATATGATGGTGCGGATTATCTACTAATTATTCACAGTTGAAATCCTCAAAATCACAATTAAACAAACGAATGCAAACTGCCGATTCTGACGATCAAATATAAACATAAACAAAAGAATAAGACACAAAGAAAACATCGTATCGTATATCGTATCGGTAGCGAACGATGGAGCATAATGCAAAAGATTACTATTAGGATAGCATGTTGCTGAATATTCCTGTACTGTTATTTTTTAAATTATGTTTGCAAAATATCGTCGAAGTTTTACTGCTGAGCAATACCAATGACAAACTTTGAGATAATCTTCCAAAAAATATATCTCCTAGTGCTAAATCAGACAATCACCCATAGTGCATTTCTAGTAGGAAAGTAAAACTCACTCAATGACTCAACCATTCAACCGGGAATTCCGATAGAAAATGTAAACATCAACTTTAAAGGTTTCTTTTAATGTATAATTTTTAAAATATGGTTTATTAATAACAAGTACTTCTTTTCTTTATACTATTTATTTTAATAGCGGGAATGCTTTAATATTTTCATATAAAATTACATAATACTGTTTTACTTGCTGTTTTCTTGGGGTTATATATTTCTCCTGCGGACTATATGGTAGTGCGGACAATCTGATGTTTTTAAAATAAGTTTTACATAAAACTTCACCTGCGGACTATGTGCGCGAAATTACGGTACCTTTCTTTAATGATTTAAAGTAAAGACCCTATTTTATATAAGACTTGAGCATTAACCCACTAGCTAATTTGCCATGTTCAATCAAGGATTAGAAATTAGAATGTGAAAGTCAGGCGTCAATGGCACCTAATTATTGTTTCATAGTTGTCAAAATGGTCTACTCAGGAGTAATTTTTTTAGTTTTTTAATGGGATAAAATTTAGTTATTATTATTATTATTATTTATTTAAATAATAAATACAAACCCAAAAATTAAAATATGAATACATTTATATATTTAAAAAAAAAATTAAAAACTTACTTAAAACAAAATAAACAGTAGAAATTTTTTTAAATTATCTGCTGGTCAACTGATTTTTAAATTCAGTTAAATTCCAAGTTTTCAAGCAAAATGAGAACTACTGAAAACTATCTATTTATTTTTTATTTTTTGCTTTAATTATTAATTTATACTTTCAACTTTTATAAGCCCAAATTTAATTTAAATAAATTCAGTGTTTCAGAAATTATCATAACAAATTTTCAATTATTTATAGGAATGCTAAGTGATTGTAATAGGTAGAAAAGTATGTATTTGAAATACTTTTAGAGGGGGAAAAAAAAAAAGCATTTATGTATTTTTGTACTGACTGATTTTTATTGATATATGCGTTTAAACTAATAATGTAAGATTTTTTTTTTTTTTTTTTTAAAGATAATACAAAACAAGCATTTTGTAAATTATAAAGAAAAAATAATTGACAATTTGTTTTCTTTATAATTTAATGGTAATAATAAGAAAGGTGTCAAAAATGACTACTGAGTGTAATTTTTTTTATCATCAAACTAAAATTTCTAGGTGCAAAATATGCCTAACGACTGCTAATTTCAAACCCTATTGTTGTGCAAATTTTTTGAATGAATTTATTCTAAAGATAAATAAAACTTTTCCCAAGATTTCAATTAAAGGGAAATTTCAGATTCTAGCAAAAATGACAGCCCAGTAGTGTGTGATGTTTTGTATTACAAACATATGATGTAAACAGCATTTGATCTTCTTTTGGAAGGTGAAAAGCCTTTGATGCATGAGAAATCACCAGAATATCCAATGTAAAGGATATTGGACAAGGTAAAGGAGGGTTAATTCATAAAGTTTCATGGGACTTTTCAGAAATGGTGTGCCCAAATATTTTTATTTCTTCTGATAATTGTTTTTCTTATAGCCACATATAAGAGATGTGTCAAACAATTTTTTATTTTTTCTCTACTGCTGACTTTGGATTCTATAGAGATCATCAAAAGTCATTTCTGTGGTTAAAAATGCGATTTGCTTATTAGATTTTTATATTTTGGCTCAAACCTATTTGAATTAAAGTTGTGGCTTATAATTTTAAATATTGGTATGAAAGTATGTAAGAGATAATAATGTCATATATTAAATTATTACTGTAACTTAATAAGTAAAATTACAAGTCAAAGTTCAAGATCAAACATAAAAACATTTCTTATAGTGAATAATTCTTCTATAGGACAAAAACCACAAAATACACCAAACTCTCAATTATTTGCAAGCAGATTATCTGTGTGTGGGTGTGGGATCAGCAGAAAATGTCTTTTCAACAAAAACCAAAAGTAGATAATTGCTTAAAAAAAATATAAGCATAAAGAATTAATTATACTGCTTTTGTTACATTTTTTGTACTACTGTACAATATGGTACTGTTTAATTTAGTTCATGAATTTGCTTATAGATTGTACTTTGAGTTTATCATAATTTTTGTATATTGTTTTACATCCTTTCGTGTACAAATGTTGGACAAAATAATGGAAACACTTTTGCTTTTTTATATTTTGTCGAATATCTTGAAAAATACTTTATGTGTTGCTGTTGAATTTTGGGAATAAGGAAAACATGTCTTTCTTCATACTTTTCAGCAAAGATTTTGTCAGAGAGGTATTTAGAGGACAAACAACAAATGTAATAAAATAAAAAGTATTTGTGATTACTCTGTATATTGAAAAGTGTCAATTGATCTGCAAATTTTAGATATGGTTATCTTGTGTAGAGTTTTGTGAGGATATCTCGAATATTTAAGGAGTTATTAATGTTTTATTAAAAAAATGAAACATTTTTTGCAAGTTTTTACTTTGTAACTCCAAAGGTTATTCTTCAAATTTCATTAATCTTTTGGAAAACATAATGTATGGTTTGCCTAAATCATTATTGTACTATAGTTTAAAACAAATGTACTTAATATTCAAAGAGATATGGACCGTTGTAGTAAATAATTTATTACTGCACATATGCGGACTGTAACAAAAGAACTTTGACATAGTTTAATACTCGACTGTATAGAGCACCTTATAAAAAAAATCCAGTTTAATTTCACAAAAATTCATAGAGATATCAGGGATTAAATGAGTTGTTTTTCAGCTGTTTTCTAAAAATGGTCTTTGTGATAGGGGTCATTCTGTTGCACAGTGAAATTTAAAATAATATTTGTGATTCAGTTTTTTTTTTTTTTTAGATAAGTACATATTAAAAAAAATATATATATCGTTTGAAGAGAATAATTTTTTAAGTACAAATTTTCATTTGTGAATGATCCCTTATACGTAAAGACCTTTTTAGAAAACAGCTCATTTAATCAACAGTATCTCTATGGATTTTTGTGATATTCAACTGGATTTTTTTTTTTTTTTTTTTTAAATAAGGTGCTCTATACAGTTGTGTATCATCATACAGTTGCTACATCAAAGTTTTTTTTGCTACAGTCTGTGTATGCACAGTAATAAATTATTTACTACAACTATTGACATCTCTTTGAATCTTAAATATATTTGTTTTAAACTATAGTATCACGATTTATGCTATCATGTTTTCCAAAGGTTTCATGAAATTGAAGAAAAATTTAGTTCTAAGGTAAAAGAGTTATAAAGTAAAAACTTGGAGTTATAAAGTAAAAACTTGCGAAATTTTTTTTTGTATTTTTTAAATAAAATATTAATAATTCCTTAAGTATTTCAGATATCCTCACAAAACTATACACACATATAAAATATAGCATTTATAACCATATCTAAAATTTGCAGATCAATTGACGCTTTTCAATACACAGGGTAATCACAAATAATTTTTTGTTATTGGATTTATTGTTCATCTCCTAAGGGCCTTCGTGACAAAATCTTTGCTAGAAAATATGAGAAAAGACATTTTTTTATTCCCAAATTTCAAGAACAACACATTACCTAAGTATTTTTCAAGATATTTGACAAAATATAAAAAAGTGAATGTGGGTCTTTTCATTATTTTGTCCGATACCTGTATAAAATACAATTATTTTTACTATATTGTGAATATTTTTACCATTTGTAGTATGTCATATAGTGCATATTTGTATATACAATGAAATCAAGGTTTTCTCTCAGAATGTAGAATAATTTTTATTTCATTTACCCTTTATATTTTAGTTTTTTTTTTTTTTTTTGCAGTTAATCCTCAATATGCATTACTTGCTGAATCTGTGCTACTTGTGCAGATAATTGGGAGTTTACTCAGGTTTGGTATAATATCTGGAATTCAGGGAAAAGCCAGAAAATTCAGGGAATTTGAAAAACTATTAAAAAACAGGAAAAACTCAGGTAATTTCAAAATTTATTGCAAAAAGAGCAAAAATTCAGGGAATTTTGAAAATTTTTGGAAAAAACTTTGGGAAAACATTTTCATAATTAAATATTTAACACTTTATAATGAAGAAGATGGTTTTTCCAGCTGTAGTAAATTAATACAACTTAGATACGTCCAATTGACTTGCAAACATATTAGATTCTAATGCTGTGTAATTATGGGTCATTTATTTTACTTTTAAAAGAGACAAGGAAAGCTGAGAATTTTTTCTCCTAATTTGTGCAGCAAACCTGATACTGTATGACAAAAAAATGGAATCGCACCAATATGAAAATTTTATTGTAATTGTGTGTTCCTTTACAGTTTAATCCTCTCAAAATATCAGAAAAATTTTAAGATGAAAAAGGGATGAATTAAAAAATAATAATTTCTTTGCCAATTTAGTATTATGCATACTATGTGTATTTTGTGGTTTTAATTTGTCAAAAGAAAAAGGAAAATGGTTTGGCTAGTTAACACATGCACATTAAAGCAGAAAAATAAAGTATAAAAAATTAATGCACATTCTTACATTTTATTCTATATAATGTATATATTGAAAAACAATTTAACCCTCTAAGCATGTGGGGAGTGTGTCTGAGGAAAAAAATGGTATTGTGGTTTTCACTGTAAATTTTTTATAATATACTAAAACAATGGAATGCATTTAAAGATGAACAGGGGTCGATCCAGGTTTTAAATTTTGGGTCCCCTTTTTGTGAAAAACAAAATATTTTTGTGAAATTTTATTTATTTTTGTGTAAACAAATTATGTAAAATCTTCCATTTTAACAGTCATCTAAGTAGTTTTTAAATATCAAATTGAACAAATTAATTAAAAATACTGAAAATATAGAAAAAGGATCACTTTTATAAAATAAAAAGGCTCATTTCATAAATTTAAATTTTGTGTAGGGTCCCCTTTTATGTATTTGAGTTTTGTGAAGGGTTCCCTTTTATGATGTGAAATTTTCTGAAGGGGCAGCCTAGGGACCCAATTTTTGCCTGGATCGACCCCTGATGAACATCATGACTATTAAATATTATATGATCTTTCATGCTTAAAGAAACAAGCTTAAGATCTATAATTAAGCACATTTTAAGTATATATTTTTTAGGGAACAAACAATTACAAAAACACAATCACGTCCGTTATAGGGTTAAAGAGTAGTTTTATTAAATAAATAAAAGTTGATGTTAAAGAATAATAAATTTACATTTAAAGTTGTTTACACTTAGACTAAAAATACTAGAATGTTTAACAATAACATTTAGCATGTATACAGGGTTTTGATAATTAAAGTTTGCCTATTCAGAAGACTAGAGCAGTTCTATAGCTCCAAATAAAACAAAATTTCACTAGTAAGCATAAATTGTGTGCTCTGTGACGGGAGGGGCGAGGAATAAAATTTTCAGTTGGTGGTGCTGTGGCAATATATTTAAAAATTTTGTCAACTGGTGGCACGGCACCGATGTCTAAGGCGATTTTTGCTGAGTTTTTGTATATATATTTAACATAAATTCTGTGTATTTCGTGTGGATTGACCAAAATTGATGGAATGAATATGCAAAAATTACCATCTGTGAAATAAATTTTTTCTTTATTTTATTTTTTGTTAAAAATTTGTAAAAATCGCCTTAGATATTGAGTGATTGACTTACCTATTGATAATTTTTTTTTTCTTTTTGATTTTCAAAAAGGGCATTATTTGAATACAAACTATGGAAATTTTTTCTTTGTTCAGAACCATAGAACCAGCTTTAGAATTTTCTGAATTAGGCAAAATTTAATTATAACAACCTTGTATATAGTTACTTATATAACTTGCTTATTTACATTGTTTACAAGTGAAAACACAAGTGCTGTTAGGCTTTGTTATCAAGAAATCCATAGTAGTTAGTTTCCATATTGATATTTTGTAACAAGTATCACTTAAAATTTCTAAAGCACAAATATCTTGTATTAAAAGCTTATTTTTTCAAACATCTTGAAAAAAAAAATGAATATACAGTAAAAGCTTGACTAATAGGCATGGCCAGAAAATGTTATTTGCTGGATTTAAAAAAAAAAAAAAAATCTCGATAGTTGATCGCATGAAAATTGTGGCAGAAGAACGCAGAGTCAACAGAAATACTGAAGCTGAAGTAATAAATCAGTTTTTATGCTTATTTATTTTATTTTTTCTGCATTAATCATAAGGCTTTTTGGAATAACTTTGTGTGGTCTATTTTGTAACACTCAGTAAATTATTATTCAGAAAGGGAAGAAAAAAAAGTGAATTTTTAAATATTTTTGTATTTTTTAATTAATCTTTGGTTATCACATTACTCAGCATTTCCTTGCAATTTTAATTTAATATTGCCAGTATTGTCACCGAATGGCACCAGAGCCAGGCGATTTTAAAATTTCAACAGAAGCTAAAATAAATAAATTAAAAAAATATTCAATCCACAATTTCATTAATAAATAATTTTTTAAAGTAGCTCATTTAATAGTTACATAATAAACACTTACAGAATCTACTTTCACAATGCAACGGAAAATAAACTGGCACATGTCAAAACAAAATAACTGGCTGAAAGTTCAAATAAGATTCTCTCCAAAACAGCAGAATCATTTTTCAGTATTGTACGTTGGAAAATTATTCATAGACATTGACAAACACTTTCATTTAAGTAACAGATAAGTTTAAATCACTCTTGGAAAAAAAAATACTAATTACATATTTTAATAAAATTAAACATAATTTATACATCTCATTAATATAGTAAAACCAATGTAATATTTAAAATGAGATAATGAATACAAAAATTTTAAAACTTTAAAAATACATTTTAATTAAAAATATTAAAATACACGACAGACATTTCGGCTAGAACACTAGTGTCACCTCAGTGTCAAACATACAAGCACAACGTTTACAAAAATTCATAATACATAATAAGATTATATATTCAGGAGGAATAGCTTTAGCCTCGTTCAAGGCAGAATGTTGCATTTTAGTAAAAGCACTCTCAAGAATTACATATTGTAATTCAAAGTTGATTTTTTTCATTATTTAAACCTTGTGTCTTTGGGAAGAAGGAGGTAACAGGGGAGAGAAAGTAAAAAATAAAAAGAGCATTATAATTCTTCATCCATAACGTCCTATCTCTAATTTATCTCTGCAAACATCAAATTCTTCAAAAGAGTCATGTCAAAACAGTTGTGTGGGAGTGAATGAATAGATTGTATTTGCTACTCCTGTCACCAGCTCTTAGCTCAACCAGACCATTGCGGAGAAAAACAGCTGTGATAATTAAAAGGAGTTCTAAATAGCAGACTGCATTTGAGAGTGGTTGATCAAAAATGTGCAAATTGAAGATAAATAAGCACAAAAAAAAGAAAGAAAGAAATAGGCTGTCTGCCTGTTGTTTTAGAAATGAAGGAGGGAAAAGTTAGTCATCATTTAATGGGGGGAAAAAAAGTGAAGATTTTCCAGATACTTAAGATTTCTGGTTAACTGAATGCCAAATAGCAGAGCTATTTTCAAAATCAATGCCCCACCAAACAGAAAATCTATTCTGGTATGTATCTGCTAACAGTTGCGGACCTACAACTCTCGAGGCCCAGGGTGAAAATTTCACTGAGGGTCCTCTAACTTGAGCCCCTACTATTTAGAGGCCTCCCTCACACTATTTCACTTAAATTTATTACTATAAAAAGGCACTGAAATAAATTTTAAGATTGATTGATTCAGAAGCCAAACAACCAAAGAGAAGGCCACGGGCATTGGTACCACCTGTGCTGCCTTAATTAGGTTTTACATAAATATACGTATATATATATATATATATATATATTTTTTTTTTTTTGAGTTTTTGCTCTATGGTCACATTTTGTACATTAAGGCTCTTTTGACAGGAACCTACGACTTAAAGAACTGCTGGGAATTTTTGAGGTTAAAATAATGGCACAGCAACTTCACCAAATATATATATATATATATACTTAAAGGTTAAGTTTTTCTGGAGGCCCCCTCATGACCTGAGGCCTGGGGCAGAGTGCCCCCTTCGCCCTGCTTTTGGTACGCCACTGTCTGCTAATGCTATTTACAGTGAAAGCTCTGTTATCTGGCATTCAACTATCCGGAAATCTCAATAATCTGGAAAAATCTTGACAAAGGTTTTCCCCCCATTAAATGGTGAATAATTGATAAACTTCTTTTCCGTTCCTTTCTAGAACAACAGTAAGTTGATGATCAGATTTTTTTTTCTCTCAATGCATGCATTTTTGATCTACCACTGAGAAATGCAGTCTGCTTTTAATTATTACAGCTGTTGAATGGAACAGTGTTGAATTAGACCAAGACAAAGATAATTTCTTCTTTGCAGTAGTCTACAATTCGGGTTGTGTTGAGCACAGGAGAGGGGAGGTCGAAAATAGATAAACAAATACAATCTTTTCATTTTCCCCCAACTAATGTTTTATGGTTTTGACATAACTCTACTTTCTTGTAGAATTGGACATTTAAAAGGATAGCTAGATAAATTAGAGATGAGAGGGTACAGATGATAAAATTACAATGCTCTTTTTATTATTTTTTTTTTTTTTCTCATTTCACTTCCTTTTCCTCCTCGAGGAAACAAAGTTTAAAGAGTGATAAAGAATCAGTTTTGAATTACAGTATGTAGTTAGTTAAAGCAATGGAGCAATCTAAACTTTATTTGTTGCTATGAACAAATAAGATGTGTGTGACTGATTAATGTCCTTGACTGAATAATTTTCCAATATATGATACCGAAAAATGGTTCTGCTGCTTTGGAAATGATCTTATTTGAAAGTTCATCCAACATTTATCTTAATTTTGTCTTGTGCCAGTCTATTTTCCATTGCATTTTTTAAGTAGATTTTGTAAGTGTTTATTAACTAACTATTAAATGAGCTATTTTAAAAGTTCGTTTTCTAATGAAATAAGAAATTTTGGGTTGGATTGATTGATTTTCAGTTTCTACTCAAATTTTAAATTACCTGGCTCTGGGGCCAGATAGTGATGTTAAATTAAAATTGTAAGGAGATGCTGAAAAAATGTGATAAAAATAGCCAAAGATTAAGAAAAATACAAAACCATTTAAAAATTCACTCTAAGTTTTCTTCCCCCCCCCCCCCTCACCATATCAATAATAATATACTACACGTTACAAAGTAGAACACACAGAATTATTCAAAAAGCTTTGATTTTAAAGTAGGAAAATGAATAAATAAATAAATAAGCATAAAAAAATTATTTATTACTTCAGTATTACTGTAGCCCTACCCCCACTCCTGCCCCAATCTTGTTCAAATTTCAATGCTCTCAATTGTGGAATATTTATTTTTTTTATCTGGCAACTGGTATTTCCCAACCATGTCAGTTAATCAGGATTTTACTGTACTTCAAACAAATAACATCATCAATTATAGTCTAAAATTAGAGATGATGCAATCTCACCATCTATACCTATAAATTTTATTTATAAAATTAATAGTATATAAGGTGTTTGCAATAATTTTTAATAATTTATAATCTTTAAATAATTACAAATGTTTAATTATTTACTAGGGATGAAACGGATAGTGATTTTGCCGGATATCGGATATCCGGATCTCCTTTACCTACCGGATACGGATATCCAGATCGGATATCCAGCATTAGTTTTGTTTTTTGTTGTGTTGTATATTTCTTTTCTTTTTCTTTGTTTTAACACAATAAAATATAAACATATTTCATATACTATTCTTTTAAACACATCTATAATAATAAAAGAAGATGTCTGTCTGTCTGTCTGAGCATCTATACGTTCAGCCCCTACTGAACGCAGAAGTATAAAATTTGACATACGGGTACTTAGAAGCCTTCCCGAGGGGATAGTGAAAACAGAATTTAAAAATTTTAATTAGTTGCAGAGATATTAATTAAAATGTCGATCGAAAAATGAGCCGCGAGATTCAACGGCTAATTGCTTTAAAAAAAAAAAAAAAAAAACATTTTATCAGCAGACGATTTTCTCCGCTGTCTGGAAAGGAAGCAAAACATCTGGAAATCATTAATGTCACATGTTCTTGAAGTGGAATTAAAAATTACAAATTTCAAAATTCTTCAAATTTTCATTTACATTGCATTTAAATTAATATTCGGATTACACAGCATATTATAAAGCTACTGTTCAATTTTCATGAAAATACATGAATAAGCAAAAAAATTACATATTTATTGGGAAAAGATTAAGTTTTCTTTTATATTTTGCAGTAATTTGAATTGAGATATGCCGTTGAAATTTTGTAGTATTATGTTTTAATGCCCGATAATTCGATTGTGAATATTTTTGAAAGAATAGAATTATTAGGGAGGGGGTAAAGGGGCAAAAAAAAAAATGAGTTACAGCGTTTGAAATTGGTATATTTAGATATTAAGACAGGATAAATCGATTGAGGATATTTTCGAGTGTAAAATGATTAGTAGGAACGGAAGGGGGGGGGCGTTGTTGTAAGTTCTAAAACGGGGATAAGGCGCCACCGAGCTGGACTTTGTTAAAATCAGAATTTTGAAAGTTCGTAACACGGTGAGCGAACAGGCTGTCTCAGATATTGAAACGAGAATAGGGCGCCGTAGGCGCTACCGAGCGATAATTTACTGCAATTAAATTTTTCAATAAAGTTATTTTCACTATATGTTAGTGAGCTGTTGTAGGACCTGAAAAGGGAAAAAGGCGCCACCAAGCGGGAGTTTCGTAAAGTCGGACTTTTCCAGGATCGCGAACCAGCTGGTTGCCGAAGGCGGCTAGTTTTAAATATAATTTACTTAAGCATATTTATTTAGCATTCTATTTACTTGTGCAATATATCGATGAAGAATAAAACTTTAGTCTAACATACTCATTCCTACACTTGCAATTTGTCACAAAAATATAGGTTTTGTTCAGGATTATAAAACAAAAACTTAACATTTACACATTTTTTACAGTACTAAAAAATGTATGTGTGCCATATGTATTAAAAGAAAAAAAAAGAAACAAAATATTTTACTAATATAATCATAGTTAAAGGGTTGGTTATTTTCATTAGATAACGTATATATTGTGGCCATCACGCACCACTTACTGTTTAAATTGCGCAAAAGTTTCACTATAGCTTCACACAATAAATATTTTACATATGGAGTTTGGTGCAGTTTTAATCAATAGATGCTGAGATATAAGCTTGTGAAAAATCATAATAGCAGATCCACTTGTCGGCTGATATACACCTAAATAAGGCCGACATCAGTTGAACGGAATTTTTGTCACACACACGCACACAGACACAAATGTTTAAAAATTGATCAAGCCAGGTTCTGGACCTCTTAAAATGTATAAATCAAGCGAATACAAAATGTAGGAAATTTTTATGAATCCAATACTTTCGTTTGAGACATTTATAAGAAAACATAAAAGAAAGAAGCAAAAAAAAAATCTAAAAGCTTCAGTGGCTTAGTATGTTATGGCCATTACGAAACTTTCTTTTATATCACTCTTTATAACAAACCTACACGCTGTTTAATAAAACTTAACAAGAAACTTAATAATAGCTTTGCACAATAAGGATTTTAGATATGGAGTTTAGTGCAATTTTAATCAAAAGATTGTGAGATGTAGCCAAGTGGAGAATCATAGACGGTGAGGAACAACTGCGACATCTGTTGGTCAATATACACCAAAATTAGACCAGCTTTCGTTCTCTTATTATTTATCTTGCATATCAAGTTAAGTGCAGTTAAATGTTATAGATGTTGAGATTTAGCCTTCCTATTCACAGGGTAAATTGAAGCATAGTATAGCCACTTATCGACCAATATGCACCAAAATTGAATCAACATGATGTTTCATAAAAAATGGCTTTATCACATACCAAATTTTGTGTAATTATACACAAATAAATCCAAGATAATTCTTCCATTCACGGAAAAATTCCAACATAACAGCATCGTCTATTGGCCGATACGCACAGAAATTAAGTAAACATATTTCATAATAGCCCTGTGATGTAGTTTTTTTTTTTTTTTTTTTTTTTAATTATACACAGTAGAAGAGATATAGTCCTTTAAATGGGAGAAATCACAGTATAGCAGCACCACCTATTGAGTGATTTACACCAAAAGTCGATGAGCACTTTTTTGTTGTTGTTAATGTGCAACTATATTAATTTATATGAAATTCTGTGCATTAACTCTGGAACCAGAGCTGCTACACAAAACTTTTGTCAGACAGACATTTTCTAAAAACGGTCAAATTCAAAATTCTGGTTCACTCAAAATGCGTAAATCCACCAAAAACGGGAAGTTGAAAATTTTTATGAATAAAATGCTTTCTTCTATTGAATATAGAAGAAAGTAATGATTCAAAACAAATTTATATTTTTGTTTCTTTAAATGCTTTTTACTTATTTTATATTTTTATATTCTGTACGGATAAGAAAAAAGAATTTAGATTATTTATTAAAATTCTTTAATTAAAAGTAAGTTCAATTTTTCTAATGTACAAAATCATAAACTTTAAATAATTGAGCTTTTTTTTTTTTTTTTTTAATATATAATTTTCTTTTTATTATTTAACAATCTGAAAATGAAAATACAGATTTTCTAAAAATTTAAATATTACTTCTATTTGTAGTAATTTGAATTTTTGGGACTATATCTATGCAGCGCAATGGGAAATTCTAAATTCAGGTGTTTTAGCAAGATTTTCCATTAAAAGTGCAAATTTATATAAATTGCAGTGTCCAAAATCGAATAGGTAGATAACACGTTTAATTGAATAGGTAATGACACAGACAATGATGCCAGAGGGTCTGCCAGTATAAATATATGGTCAGAAAAACAACTTTCTTGTGTAAGGAAAAGTGGATTGTAAATAGACAGGTTCTAGTCAATAAATGCTCATTATTTGACTTATTCTCGAAACAATCTAACAACTTTTACTTCCAAGACTAACAATATTACTAAACAAACATTCTCAACTTATTAAACAAAAGTCATGAAAACAGAGTTATATGCACTGCAGAGGATGAATATTATTTGTTCAGGAACAACAATGAACAGCTCTTTTTATTGTTATGGGGAAGATAAGGGGGAATGTTATAGATCACTCTGGAAAATCCTAGCTAACTCTGCACAAAATTAAAATTGACTTTCTATATCTCTTAAACCCGAAGCTACTTTTTGCTAAAGTGGCCAAATTCGACTTTTGCATTTTTTTTTTTTTTTCCTTTACAAGCTACAACTGATCTAAAAAAAAAAAAAAAAAAATCGCAAAATTTTCATCTGAGGGGAATTTAAGCTTGAATTTTCTCCTCCGGATATCCGGTTTGAAATTACCGGATATCCGTATCCGGACTGCTGATATCCGGTACCCCGTCGGATATTTAAAACTCAGCCGGATAGGTCGGATACCAGATAGTTACCGGATATCTGTTTCATCCCTATTATTTACAAATAACTGTTAAAAGCAATAATTTTTTATAATAAAATTATGCTTAATTATTTATA
Organism: Salticus scenicus; assembly: GCA_963930645.1. Classification (NCBI taxonomy): domain Eukaryota; kingdom Metazoa; phylum Arthropoda; class Arachnida; order Araneae; family Salticidae; genus Salticus; species Salticus scenicus. The sequence continues at coordinate 312,939,777 of OZ005655.1, forward strand.
GAAAGTGAGCAAAAATTAAAACTGTTAAATTTTAATTACATTAAAAATCGAGACAATATACATAAAAAAATACACAATTTAAAACATTAAAATGCATAAAATATAAATTTAAACGTTTCAAACCTTTTACAGGCTCCTCATCAGTAAAAGATCTTTAAGAGAGTACAGAGTATTCAGCGAGGACTGCACATGCCTCATTAAGCAGTGTTCATCTCTTAATGAGGCATGTCCCCGCTGAATACGCTGTACTCTCTTAAAGGAGATCTGTTGTTCTTCTGAGCATTTACTTTATGATATTTTTACTGATGAGCCTGTAAAAGGCTTGAAACATTTAAATTTATTAAATATTCGTAAAACAAGAAGCAAAATTATAACTCAATTAAGTAAAGAAACCTTATATACTTCTTGACAGTGTCAACACAACTAAGCAAGCCGCCACCGTGCTGCCTTTGACGATGGAAGGGGTCCCTTCCCGCAAGTACTAAGGCTTTTCTCAAGAAGTATGTAAGGTTTCTTTACTAATTGAGTTATTTAAATTTATGTTTTATGTGTTTAAATTGTATATTTTTAAATGTATATTGTCTCGATTTTTAATGTTATTAAAATTTAATATAACTGTATGAGATGTAATGATTTTTAAATTAAAATTGCTACTATTTATTATAATTTTATTAAAGTAAATTTGCATTATTATAGAGCACAATTTATTTATTTTTAAAGAGTCTACAATTATTTAATCCAATGTTTAATTCTTTCCTTTGGTGTGTGTTAACTTGCGAAACTATGCAATTTAAAGAACATATATATAATACAGTTTTTTTTTTTTTTTTTTTTTTTTTTTTTTACAAATCTGAACCACAAAACAATATATTCAGCATACATAATTCTTTAATAAATTAGCAAAGAATTTTTTTTTAAATTTTGTCTCCTTTTAGTTTACAGAAGTCCTATAGTTTTACTTTTGTCATTTTTCTGGTATTTCAGGTAGTTCTAAAACCGCAGTTTCTATAATTTTACTTTTGTAATTTTTCTGCTATTTCAGGTGATTGTACAAGGTTAAAAACCACACAATTTTTGATTTCAGAGATTAATTTTTGTGATATTTTATGGCTTTGCTCCCTTAGAAGAGTTATTCACTATAGAAACTAGTAAAAATTTAATGTTTGATCTTGAAGTTCGACTTATTGTATTATTTTAAATATTAAGTTACAGCAGTCACTATTACCTTATATACACTTTAATACTAAATTTTAAAATAAGCAGTGTTGGCTAGTTTGGCCTACTGTAATTTCAGTAATTACATGACTTTTTTTATGAATGATTTTTGCCACACAAAAAGATTGCAATTGTCTTGTCTACTCTAATAATAGACTGTGATAAAATCTAAGATCAGTAATAGAGAAAAAATAAAAAATGTTTTAAACATCTCTCTCATATATGGCTGAAAGGGTCACAAGTATTAAAAGAAAAAAAGTATTTGAGCACAGTCGCTCCATGAATCTGTATGGATTGACCCAGGAATGTTGTATATTTTTATTGCAATTTGTTTGATGTTTATCATTTTGGTTCTGTTGAAAGTTTTATTACAAAATATGATTATATTTTAAGACGGCCAAACGACCCCATTTTGTAAGGACAGTCCCCACTTTTAATAGTTTATTTTTATTCCTCTTGCATAAACTACTCTTCTAAGTGAAGCTTTTGTAGCAATTTAAAATTGATGATGTGCATTTTGAAAGTGCTGCAATTTTGAAAGTCCCCATTTCTTAATTTGAAATTGGAGATACTGTACAAGTTTGTCTGCACTTTTCCTTTAAAAAAATTTTCTTGCCTAATATTTAGCAGTGTCAATAAGACAAAATTTAGTATAATTTTTGACTATTTTCTTTTCCATACATATTTTTAACATATTAAATCGATGTGTGAACAATTAAATTTAGGCCCTTATGGTCCAAAGCAATATAATTCAGAACTGTCTCTGCAGAACAATCTGGAGACAAATGTTCATGACTACTATCTAGTAATTAAGTTTTATTAATAATTTGAGAAAACTGTTCTATGATAGAAATTGAAAAATTTGTTGTAATTAACTAATCACACTATAGCCTTTTAAAAATTTTAAGATTTCAAAAACAAGATGCTTGATTTGACCCTGAAAATTATGTGGCTTTTTGAGCAATCAACAGTAATTAGATAAGCAATTCCTGTAGTTAAATTGAAATCTCAATTACTAATGAATTAAAGTGGCATGGTGATAAATTTCTCTTTAAATGAGTTACAACATACAGAGGTGTTAATTATTACGGATTTACAGCATTAAGGACAACATAAAAAATTACGGATTATATGCTTTTGTAAAAGTTGTGGATATCGTTCATTTAAAAAAAAAAAAAAAAAAAAAAAAAACACTAACGATCGACGAACAAATGTACAACGGAAGCATTCTAATTCTCAGTCTTTCTCTGAAATAATTAGTCTTTCTCTGATTTAAAGATGTCAAAAAATGATGTCTCTGAAATGACTGGTTTGTCACTGAAATGACAATATTTGTCAAAATGACTATTTTTCACTGAAATAACATTGTTTGTCAATGAAATAGGACCATATAATATTAAAAATGGAACATATTAGAAAAATAGAGAAAAGATTGTGAAGGGAAAAGAAAGAGCAATAATGAGAATATCAAGCAATTTTATTGTATTAAAATCGTAGTTACAAGTTTAATGGTTAATTGAATTAAATTCACGAAAAGCATTTTGAACATTATTAAAATCTTCATCCTGAAGTTTAAAATATCTATTTGAAGCAGGTTCAGGAGAATTCATAATTTTGCACAGAATATGTGGCACTTGCATTTCATGAACATCCTCTTTCTCAGGCCATGCAAACTTATTTTTTCTGCATCTTGCCATAAATGACACAAGTAAAATATTTTGAGTAACATTCTCAATGACACCTTAAAGGGAAAAAAAATTAAAAGTTGCTTTTTTAATTGTATCTTAATATTAATGTCGTATGTAATTTTTTTATATTTACCTGGATACCACTGATCCGAAAAAACCACTGCTACCCAGTCACTAACATTTACCTTGTCTTTATTTCCATTGACCATATCTTATGAATATTATTAAGAAAATTAATTGAATTAGAAAAGAAATAAAACTATATATTTAATTTCTTACTTAACATTACAATAACTGTATAGTTGTCACACATTCCACACACACACACAAAAAGGATACCATTATCATTCTCATTATTAATCTGGTAGGAAGTGGTTTCATGAGAGAAGTGAATACATTCAGCTGGACATTTCCAGCATGTACATTTTTCCATTTGTTTTGTCCCATTTGATTTGATGCAGTTTTGAAATGTTTGGAATTTCAGTTACATTCAAGGGCAATTCTTGTTTCATTTCTTCTATTTTTTTGGTGTTTAAAATTAAAACATCCACTTTACTTTTTTTAAATAATTGGACAAAGTCCTCAGCAGATGCAATATCTCCTCCGTGTAAAACAAAAGAATCAGCAGTTCTCTTTAGAGAACCACCAATTCCATCCATGGCACCCTTTCCATGGCCACTGCAACTGAAGTTCCATGTAACCTCAACTAGTTTGGGGGAAAAAATTGGAGTAAGTTTCACCATCAAGTGCATATTATACCGGTTGCGGTACTGGCCAGTTGGACCATCAGAAAAAAAATGGACCTTTTTGATGCAATCTTTTTTTAACTTGTAAAAAATACAAGCCATGTGCGACCATACTGCATGGGCTTGATGTGCCAAATCCTCTGGACAGTACAAAAACTTTTAGCATCCAGTTTACTTCCATCATTTGTGTACATAATTACTGTGTGCAGAGATATTTGTTTTTTTGATGCACCAAAATGCATCGATTGGACTTTTTATGTAACTTTAATTCATAGTTTTTAGAGAAATCTATATGAAATAAAACCTCATTAGGAAGCCTTCTTTTATTTTTTTTAATGCACTTGCTTGGTGAATCATGATTTTAACATGTTTTTCATACTTTGGTATATCAACTTTTAATTTTTCTATTACCTCTTCTAGTGTAAAAGACTTTTCTACTTTAGCCATTTTTGTTATGGTCTTTAAGCTTCCTTTTATATTTTTCTTTTCTTTTACAGTTTCCCATGCAAAATAATTAACAACCTGTTTTAAGTCCCTATTTAGCTTTAATTCATCTAAATTTATAGTAAATAGAGAATCTGGCTTCTTTTCTTTAACTATCTTTAAATAGTGTAGTTTGGAGGTTATGAACTGCATATTTTCATGCTTGATGCAAGCACATGTTTCCCTGTCCCTCATTTTAGGGTGAAATACCCAAAAAGGTTTCATCCTGCAAAATGTTGTATACGATACATTTATTTTTTTCTCATCAACGAATTTTTTATGAATTTCTTTCATGGGCTTTATTAAGATTCTTTTTTGCACTTTTTCATTTGATCTGGTAACGTAATCTTTTTTACATGGAGACATCTTACTATTTTCATCATCTTCATAGAAATCTCTTATTACTTTTCATAAATAATCTGAGATTGCTTGATTTCGCTTTTTTCTTTCATAATTTAAATTTCCTCTATCTCTGAACATATTTTTATTTTGCTACGAGAGAGGAAATTCCGTGCTAAATTCAAGATTCTGTATTCTTTAAAATTCTCCCACAGATCACTTTATGAAATATCTGTTTTTCTCTCTGGCCAGAACATTTTAATCTTAAATTTTCCTTCAGTTGTTCTAGTAACGCTTCTCCAAAAAGTAATTTTTTTCTGACTGTTGTTGAAACCTGTTGGCCTTTCAACAAATCTTTAACTTTTCTGCGTGGAGTCAAAGGAGCAGAGGATGTTGCTTTTAATCGTAACCAGCGTTGCTTATATTTCCAAAAAAAAAAATTTTTTATTTCTCATTTTCTTTTTCTTTTTTCTCTAAATCTCGATAAGCTTTGGCTCTGCTTTTAGCAGTCTTTTTCCTACCAGAATTTTTGCGTGAAGTACTAGGGTTCTCTAATGGTGGAGGTGTAGAATTTGTGTTATCTAAAATCTTCTTATTTCTTCTATATTTAGTAGTAGCATTTGTCCATATTTTTCATTGTCTACGTTTTTCTCTTTCAGATCTTTCTGATATTGGCTGTACTAAACCAAGTTCCTTTTTTTTTTTTTTGGTACCGCTCTCGGGCTTTTGCTCTCATTAATTCCTTTTTTTCCTCTGATAAATTGGCTTTATATTTCTGGTTCCTTGCATTAGCTTTTTGACGGTGCAACTTATATTGTTGTGATGTTTTGTTTATTTTGCCTTTATTCTTTATCACCTGGTCTGTTCTTTCTGGTTTTGTTTTCCCCATCCTAAAAATTTAAAAAAATTATCTGAAACAGCAGTCCAGCCAACACAGCAATAAAACTTAAAATGCTGTATGACAAAAAAAAAATAAATAAATAAAATAAAAAATAGAGTGGCACTGGCACAGCAAGGGGCGATCAACGGGACCTTTCCCTCCTATGGCGATCTGGGAAATCTCGATTGTAAAACAATTATCTAAATTCTTTAAAAGTTTTTTACACAATCAGAACCCCCTCCCCCCATTTTTTTTTCCTTGGGGGGTGGGGCAATAAATGGAAATGATTCCAGAAAAATTATCTTTTATAGGTGATTGTCCCCCCCTTTTGAAAAAAGAAATGTTAAAAAATTAAGACTAACACAAATGATGTTAAAAAAAAAAAAAAAAAAAAAAGAACTAAGCTTAAAATTTTAATTAAAAAATTAAATAAAATAAATACATAAATTAAATAATAAAAAAAATATATAATGTTTTATTACATAATTAAAAAATATATATATATAAAACTTTTTAAAATCCAGTCAAAAACTGGGACCCTTTTGCTGCCCCTTCACAAAATTCAAATCTCTAAAATGGGCCCCTTCACAAAATTCAAATCCTTAAAATGGGTCCTTTCACAAAATTCAAATTCAGAAAATGGCCCTTTCACAAAATTCAGATTTATAAAAAGAGCCCTTTCACAAAATTTTGTTTTATAAAAATAATAAAATTTTTCCATGTTTACAGTATTATTTTTAATGAGTGTCTATATTTGTTTAATAAAATGCTATCTACTTGATATTAAACATTAAGATAGAGTAATTGCTGTAATGAAAGTTTTCTAGCAACAATTCTTTTTTTCACAAAAATATTTATATTTTCAGAAAAATAAATAAAAGTTTCACAAAAATAATTTGTTTTTCACAAAAATGGGCCCCAGAAATTAAAACCTGGATCAACCCCTGAAATCCAAAAATATAAAGTTTATCCTACGCCAACAAATCTTTTAACTAAAAATAAAAAATTATTTAAATCCAGGGCTTACAAAATAGGTAATCTGCAACAAATGTCATTTTCGCGATTACATAGTCATTCCAGGCGACGTTTGTCATTATCATGACGTCACAAAAATGACCGTCATGAAAATGACAGATCGTCAATAATTCGTTATGTACTGAAAAACATGCTTCCACTAAGCCTATATCGTCACATTGCTTTCTTCTGGTCGTCATTCTATATTAAAATAAAACTTTGTTCTAAATTTTATAATAATATTTTTTTATTTTTTATGCATCTCGAAAATGACAAGCAATAAAAATTCGCACAGCATGTAAACAATAAAAATAATGTTAACTCTTACCTGTTTTTAATTTTCTTGAGATTTATTTTCCCCACAAATCGTCAATGTTGATTTCTGATCGCAAATTTTAAAAAAAGTGAATGGTGGCGGCATCCCTTGATGATATTTGAAGTTATTTTCACGTGTCACGAAAATGATGTCAAGACTTGCATACAAGCATTTTAATTACTCATGCATGAAAATTAACGTAATTAAAAAAAAAAAAAAATAAAAAAAAATTAATTTTAAAACAAATAGTTTTTTTTACAAGAATTAACTATTATAATTATTATTTTATTTTTGTTAGAAAAGAACATACTTTGTATGTAAACATTTGGTCTTGGATACAGTCACGAAAATGATGATTTTAAGGTTTAAAATTTTCTAAAAAATACTGAAATTGCTATAAAATCACATTTTATGATTTTATGCTTTTTTAAAAAGGTACTTCTAAAGAATAATAGTAAAATTTTACAATTTATTTGCTTAAAATTAATAATAAAGACCTGAAACACTAAAATGCACATTTATGTGATATTCAGCCATATATTGATTCGATTGATTTGCTACATAAACATAAACTTTTTGAGAGGGGCTACCGTCCCCTCAACCCCCCGCTGCATCTCTCTCTACATAACTATCTGTGAGCCCACTAGTGATTTGCTGTTATAGTCACTAGTGAATGAATTCTCACATTGGTGCTCAAGGGTGAAAAAGGTCTCCCCTGATGAATTTTTTTCACCTTTCTCTTTCTGAGCTTCTCCTACTTAAAAAATATTCATTCTTATTGGTCTATGTGGTTTCAGTAATATTGTATGTTGCCTGGCTTTTACTAGGTATAATGATTCATTATATGTTAAATGTATATACAGTAGGGTCTCTCTAATCCGCGATCCCCTATTATCCGCACTCGCGATAAAATTAGTTTCGGTTTCAATAATAATTTTGTAAACAGTGAAACTTGCAGTTATCAATTAAATTTTGCCAAAAGAAATCTCATGTATGAGTCATTCCATGCCAAATCACCCAAAAAATTTCAATTTTCAACCTGACCACCTCAGATTTCTATGAAACTTGCAGGAATCATTCTCCTTGATGATATAAATGAGAATATAATTTTAGAAATTTTTTATCTCTTTTGATTTTTTTAAAATTATTTTTTTTTTTAATTTCAAAAAATCAGCATTTTTTAGCTTGTGTAAGCATTTTCAATCTCAAATTTCTCAAGTTCTATAAGGGATAGAGAAGTTTATGACCCCTCATTTTAAAGAGTATTTTCCAAAGTTTAATTTGATATGCAACATCATTGTGTTAGGTAAAAATTATTAAATTTTAAAATTTTTGAACATAGTGTTTTTTAAAAAAATTGAAAAAAATATATTTAAGGAGTCAAGAGAGAGTGTGACTGTGTTAGTATGTAGTAATGCTGCAGGCACACATAAATGCAAACTCTTGTTTATTTCAAAAGCTTCCAAACCAAGAGCACTGAAAGGTATTAAAAAATTGCCTTTGATTTACAAAGGCAATAAAAAGGCTGTGTAACACAGGTTTTGACAGTAGAGTGGTTTGAAAATCACTTTGTTAAGGAAGCCAGGGAACACACCTATAAAGTGGGATTGCCAAATGATTGCAAAATATTGCTTTTACTAGACAATTGCCCAGCACATCCACAGCATTTGGAGAAAGGTAATGTTTCAGTAATGTTCTTGCCCCCAAAACCACTTCATTTATCCAACCTATGGATCAAGGCATTATTCGTAGCCTTAAGTCTATATATAGGATGGAATTTACACATAGATTTTTAGCCTTGAATCCTACTACTGATACTTTAAATGATTATAAAAATTCTTTCACCATCAAAGACTGCATTTTTTATTTTATTTTTTTTTTGGCAGAGGCATGGAACACACTACCACAGGATACGCCTGGCACAATCTCTGGCCAGCATCATTATTTATTGAACGTGAAAACAGCCAAAATGATGAATTTGATGGCTTACTAACCCCACAAAAGAAAATGCTGCTAAGTTATTTAATTATGCCAAGTCCACAATGAGTAATGTACCCTTATGTTTGGAAGAGGAAGTTGTATCAGAGTGGTTGGAATGTGAAGATGAGGCTCCCACTATTGAAACAATAACTGATGCTGAAATAATTCGAAGTGTTCTAAACACAAATGATTCTGATTCAGAAGGCAGTGAATCTGATATTGATGAAAATAAAATTAAATATCAGCAGGGTTTAGAATTAGGATATAAGTACTTAACTTTTCTTCAGCAGCAAAGCTATATAACTAAGCAAGAAATAATGACAATAAACAGAATACAGAAAAAAATAATTGATAACAAGCCAAAACTCAAACAAGCAACAATTACATCCATGCTCAAAAAATAGTTTACTTCTAAATTGCATTTATGTGTGCCTTTTGAAATATTCCTACTTGTATTTCTTTATTATAGTATTGTATTTTTACTAAAATTATAATTATTTTACTAATTAGTGTTAATTTATAGTCTGTTTGAAAGTGAAAAATGTTCAAAAAAAAAAAAAGGTCCCTCTAATCCGCCAAGGCTTCGGTCCCAAGTTTGGCAGATTAGAGAGACCCCACTGTATATGTATTCCTAATAACTGATTGTCTTGTATTAATTCACTATAAGTTGTAAATACTTGTACCAAATTTCATACAAAATGATTACATAACATATCGGAATTATTTTGTGCAACCCTGTAAATGAATTACCAATTCTATGCTCACACTTCTCCAAATTCTAATGAAATTTCATTATATTTAACGAGATGTAAGCATGTTCAAATACACTTTTAAGAAATACCAACTATAGACCATAATAGTATGAAATTCTTTTATGTATCCCAGAAAAGTTCCCACAGTAATCATATGCATTAAAAAGAATACACCCATTTAATTAATTATAATTCATCAATATTTCAACCTAATTTGGCATCATTTGGATGATTACAGTACGTCATCGGAATTCTTTTGACAGGTCCCATAAATGAATTATTTAGTCTATACATATCATTTTCTTGGGAAAACATGCTTTTAAGCATCTTTATAATGTATGTTAATTCAATTATGTTGAATGCAGCATAAACACATTAAAGTAAGCTTAAATAAAAATTTGTTCATATGCTCTATTTCATGAAATTCTTTTGTGTGTCTCCGTAAACAAACCATAAACATTGTATACACCAGTAAAAACTATTCAGCTTATTATACGTTTTTCATGAATAATTGTTCGTAATTTGACATAATTTGGTTGATTACATTACATTGTCAGAACACTTTTGTATGATCCTGTAATTAGGAAGCCTAAGAGCACATATTTTCTGCAGAAAACATAAGTTTAAGCATCTCAGTAATGTATGCTAATTTCATTTTGTTGATAGTAATGATGTGAAAATGCGTTTAAACGAAAGTCACCCCATATGCTGTAATGATAAGAATTTTGACGTGTCCCTATATGCAATCCATAAGAATATAGACATAAAAAATTATATAGCTATCTCTATACTTAGCCTGAATGTGTGTGCCAATTTGCAAGTCAGTCGGAGGATTGCAGCCGCTATTGTGGTACATACAAATTCTGCCCATAGTCCGTAATGATAAGAGAAAATTCTGTTTGTCCCTGTGCACGAACTACAAATGGAATACACACCCAAAACTATGCAGCTAAAATTCTGTGTGGTTCATAAATATGTGTACCAAATTACGAGTCAATACCTTAATTTTTGTGGTGGCTATCGCAGTACATACAAATTCTTCCCTTAGGCCTATAATGATAAGAAAAACTTTGGCGTGTCCCTGTACACGAACTACAAATGTAATACACACTTAAAACTGTACAGCTGATTCCGTTGGGCTCATGCATATGTGTACCAAATTTCAAATCAATAGCTTGATTTTTGCAGATGCTATTGTACAACAGACAGACATACACACACGGAACCCAAAATCTTTTTGAGTCTCAATAGAGGGCCTCCTCTGACGTTTCGGCAGTGACAATTTTCAAATTCCCCAAAATACTAATAGTTACAATATTATAGCATTACACAAATAGTGTACATATGTATGTAGTTATATGTAGCTGTTTTAAATTGATTTCCATTACTATTTACTTAGATTGTTAATTAAAAAAATGTTTTCAGTTTTATTTTTTTTAAACAGCTGATACTGTTGTTAAACAATCATTTTAAAAATAAAGCAAGGTGATAAATCGGTTAAAAAAAAAAAAAAAAAATGAATATGTTAATTTAAAAAGAAAGATTGGATATGTCGATAAAAAAGGTCATGAAAATTTTTTTGAGGTCATGAATTTTTTTGAAGTAAAGTCAGTAGACACCCTGACAAGACAACCCTTTCTGAGGTCTTGGGAAAGTTCACATAAAGTATTAAGTTTCATGCTTAAGGTATGCTAGCAAAAGGGAGTTTTAGTTTTCTCAACGGAAATGGAAAAAGGAGAAAAGATAGTGATTTTACCATACTAAGATTTTTGCAAGGAAGGAACTTCTTGTTCTGACTTTTTTTAGACTGAAAATAGTATTTTAATTATTGATTTTGAATTTTAATTTAAAACTAAGGTTTTAATAAAACCAAAAGGCATATGTCATGATATTAGCCTGACACATACTATATCATCAAGCAAAATATATGTTAGGTTCTATGCAAGATACATAAAAAAAACAATAATAAATATATATATGCAGATACATAAAAGGACATATTAATATTTTAAAAATATTTAAATACCTCAAAAAATCCTTTATTTGAGCAGCGTAGATGATATATTTCGACACGCAAAATTCGCGGTCATCTTCAGATGTATCTCAAAAAATCCTTTATTTGAGCAGCGTAGATGATATATTTCGACACGCAAAATTCGCGGTCATCTTCAGATGTATAAACATCTGAAGATGACTGCAAATTTTGCGTGTCGAAATATATCATCTACGCTGCTCAAATAAAGGATTTTTTGAGGTATTTAAATATTTTTAAAACAATAATAAATATTTTATTAAAAAAAGAACGATATGTTAGTATTTAATGCCATCAAAACAGTTGTCTATAAAAAAGTGACTGTTAAATAATAATAATAAATAAAATAAATTTTTGTAACCCCCCCCCCCCCTCCAAAGCAGGTAAAGAAGGGGGGGGGGAATCTTTCATTTTGTATGAAGGTAAAGAAATACATATTTATTTACTTTTGTTTTAGAAATTTTTCTAATACTTTAAGTAATATATTATACATTTGTTTTCAAAAAACAGTGTAATTCATTATTATATGTGGGCTTGTGCATAAAAATTATTCCATGACGTGGTTCACATCTCAACTCTGATTACGGATAGCTCTTACTGAAACTTGGCACCTCTGCTAAAGCTAAAGAATCTGTGTTAAGACCGAGAAAAAATGTTAACATGAAAAAAAAAAAAAGACAAAGCATTTTACATATTAAATTTGGTGCAGTTAAATGCCATAGAAGTTGAAATAAAGTGTTCCTATTCACAAGGTAAATTGGGCCATATCAGTGCTATCTATCAGCTAATATGCACCAAAATTGAATCAGCATAATGTTTGTTTTGTAATAGCCTTGTCATATATTAAGGTTTATTTAATTATACACAATGGAAGTTGAATTACAGCTTTCCTTTCAATGGAATAGATTGCAGCATACTAATACCGCCTATTGGGCAATTTGCACTAAAAGTCGTTCCAAAAATTATTAAGTTTTTTTATTTTTTCCAAAGCTTACTTTTGAGAGAAAAATGAATATTTATTAGCTTAAAAATTATTCTTATGCTAAAGTTACATAAAATTCGGTTAATAATACAATGTCTGTCCAATAAATATGCGAACTAAGGCCATAAAAAGTTTATTTTACAAAATTTAGTCTACATCGATTTTGTCTTCTTCAAAGTACTCTCCATTCATTGCTATACACTTATTCCATCTTCTTTTCTACTGTTCAAAGCACCCTTGGAAGTCCTCGGTAGTCAGCCTTTTAGTTTTCTCGTCGTTTCTTGCTTTATTGTGTCCACATCTTCCTAGTCATGTCCCCTCATCACATTTTTGCATTTTGGGAATTAAAAAAAAAAAGTTGCATGAGCCGAGATCTGGCGAATAAGGAGGATGATCACGGATGGTGATTGAATTTTTTGGCAAACAATCAATGCTCAATGTGCAGGTGCATTGTCATGGTGAAGGATCCATCCATCACCTTGAGTCTAAATTTCGTCGCACACGACGCATGTGATCTCTCAAACCCTTGAAAAATAAACGAAAAAACCTTAAAATAAATGAACGAACCTTGAAAAATCCAAAAGAAAAATAATTTGTTATTTTCATCAATTTTCATTTTTGACACACAGCAAAAACAAGGACAACAGAAACTAACACAACTGGCACAATACTCAAAGTTCGACAATCCGCCATGCACTGATGGTTCATGGGGTCTCAGGCAACTAGCACTGCTAGTGAGCGAGGCTATAGTCTGCATCATGGCCGACAGATGGCACCAGTTTGCGTATTTATTGGACAGACCTCATATGATAACGAACAGGCCATCCAAATTTTATGTTCATATATTTATTTGTTTAAAAATTATGTGCTAAAGTAGAAAATGAGAAAACAAGTTGTTGCTTTAATTTTGTACAGCAGTGTAATTTTTCGAGAAAAATTAATGTTTGTCATATTTATTAACATTAGCATCTCCATATTTTAACAAATTATAATTAGGAAAAATTTCAAGAAATATATAAACTATACCATTTTACAATCTGATTTGATCCAAATAACCCTAAAAAATTGTTAAAAGGGGGTTTGCCATTGAAAAAAATGAAACCACCTTAGCAAAATATAACTATATCATTATAAACTAGATGTTATTACTAATCAGTTGGCACCAGCTTCATGTTTTAAGATGACTTACAATGCAGTTTGTGGTGGGTGGCTTCTTTTTTTTTTTTTTTTTTTGGCCGACTATACATGCACCTCCAAATGGCCTCATCAATTGCTGCAACTTCATAACAAATAGCTCACTGAATATGGGTTTTTGAATATTCATGATATGCCTCTCATGATAAAATTGAAGCCATTGATGAGAACCTATGGAGGTCTATCTATGACAACTTCAAGAAATGTTTGCAACAATACATTTATGTGAATAGAGGCCATCTATTTGATGTAGTTTAAAAAAACTAACCTTGTAATCAGTGGTAAAAAATGGCATACTTTACTTTTTTCCTCTGCTTCTGTATATAATAGATGGCAAGTTGAAAAATGTTAGTTGACTCTGGTACCCTGTAAAAGCATATTGCCACAAGACATCAACTTTCTTCTATAAGGATTTTAAATAAACAGTCAGGTTCTAGTCAAAGAATATGCAGTATTTGACTCATTTCCTTTAAACAATTTAATAATAAAACACAATTATAAGCACAACAGAGTATAAATATCACTTGTTAAGGAATGGGAATCAATGGCTCTTTTATAGTCACAGAGAAAATTTTGGGTAGATCTATAGATGTTTCTGGAAAAAACTTAGTAACTCCATTCCAAATTCAGATTATTAAACCTTTGAGGGTTACCAAAGTGGGGGGGGGGGGGGGGGGGTCATCCCTTGCATTGAGGATCAAAATTGTGATGGAATGTCTCCAGACTATTCTTGAGGGGTTGTCCCAGACTGTTGTCAACATAGATCACTCAGTTAAAAAAAAAAAAAGAAAAAGAATGTGGAAGAATTTTATTTTGGATTTATTCAAGATATTATGTAGTTTTATCAAATTAGTAATATTCCAGATAGTAGATAAATCTATATCTCATTTATATTATAGTAATAAGCTTTAACAATAGTGAAAAAACTTAGTATTAATCTTTCTCTGTGTATAAATTACTTTAAACTGGAGTGATTAACACCTTTATTCAATTTATATAAGAAAAGTTATAGATTAATAATAAATTTACAAAATTCATTCAAATCCATCGAAATTGGATTCTTTCGTAGCAGAATTAAAATGTTGCAATATTGTTTGGGATAGTTCGTCTTCATCATCCTTATTATCCTCCTCATAAAGTTCCTTTTCACTGTCCTCAATTTCATCGTCATTATACATTAATAATCCATACTTCTTTAATCCAGACCCGTTTTAGTAATGTAATAGAGTCCCAAGCATTTTTTACCCATTCAGCTACTTTCACTAGAGATGCTTTTTTAGCCAGTCCTTTCACTGAGCTTGAATTTTGGTCTTGAATGATCGGTTAACAGAGATGTCTAATGGCTGTAATAATTTGGTCCAACCACCAGGGATCACTGCTAATTTTGCTCCAACTTTTGGCAAGGTTCTGCAACTTCTGCCTTTACTACATCATCTATATGAGTTTTCATGGAATCCATAATGAGCAGTCCTTTAGAGTTGAAATGAGACTGATGTTGATTTTCTCATTGTTCGTGATAGATACCCCACACCGGATGATAGCCCGCAGAACATACAAAAGTCAGCTTTTTTTTTATAGATTACCTACGGGTTATATATGCAAAATTATGGTAGATAAAAATATTCAGTTTACTTGTGAAATAGAAAATAATAATGAATTGAATTATTTAGATGTTAAAATCAAAAGACTAGACAACTCCATAAATACTACCTTTAATAGAAAGCCTACATCAAGCCAAGAAATCATTAATTATCATAGTAAAACCCATTAAGATACAAAATGAATGCTATCCAGATTTTGATATGTACCAAAACCTGGGATTTAAGAGAACTTAATTACATTAAAACAGGGCTGTTATTTTGTCCACTTTTTCGTCAAAAGTCCGGGACACTGGACAAAAGTGGAAGAAACCTGGACAAAGCTGAAAAGAACCACACGAAATGGGACAAAATAAAATCCACTGAACTGTACATGTTCAGTGCATAAAGTTATTCCGTTAAAACAATAAATTGCAATTTTAACTTTAAATTACAATTTTAGTAATGGAAAAATATTTTATTAAAAATTAATAATTTGATTAATGAAAAGCATAATTTTATTTTAACCCTACAGTGCATACTGTAGCCAATTGGCTACAAACACTTTTTGCCTCTCTAACCTATTCAATTCATGTAGCATCTCAGCAACACTGTGCTTTCCGGCTTCTAAATACTCCAATTAGCGATTTTCGTTCATGAAACAGATCATAAATAGCAGTACCAACCCGATTATTGAAATCAAAGTGCGACTTTTGCATTCTCAATTTTTTTCTGGCAAAGGCTGACTTCGATCTTCTAAAATATTATTAAACATGCAAAAAAAAATATATAAAAAAATATATTTTGTTTAGAGAATATTTTTTTATTAATTTTAACTTGTTTTTAACAACAAAATTTATAATAATATTTTTTTACGTTCGTTTTTACAAATGTTGCCATTTGGCAACACTATGAAGAAAGCTTGATTTTGCTTTTGATTATTTACGTTCTGAGTTCAATGCAGTAAAAGCTTTTGCTTATAATTTCGTTTAGTTTTTTAAAGTTTTTCATGAGTATTTTTATTCTCTGTTCTTATTTCAATATTTGTATCGTAAAAACGTCATTATGTGGAGTGTATTTTTTAAAGATAAAGACGGAAAAGTAAAACCTTTGACTGAAGAAATCTGGCATGCACTTTCCAGTGTCAGTGACTTGTCTGATGATAGTGATAAGGACCAACAGTTGATCCGAACATTCTTTTCGATGACTTAGACACTACTGACGATGATCCGGAGGTGAGCGTGATGTACAAGCAGATGAATGTGTTGGTGAAAATGATTTGAACATCGGTGCAAACTTAGATGTAATTACCCAGCCATCCACATCACAACACCAACCATCCACATCACAACACCAGCCATCCACATCACAACAAAAACCAACAAGTAAACGCAAACTGAAGAGAACTTTGCTTTGGAAACATGAAAATCTGCAAATTGAATCTGCAGTTTTGCCTTTAGAAACACCATTTGAATTTTTTTCATACTTTTTTCCACCTGAACTGTTTAAATTTATCGCTGAACAAACAAACCTATATAGTGCTCAAAAACGTGTTGAAAATCCACTGCACTCTACTGATATAAGGAAGTACCTAGGAATTTATATAATAACTGTTTTGTGTCATACCATGTAAAACCATAATGTTTAATAATAAAAACTAACTGGTAAGTACTATTGCTAAATATCTCATGCTTTTTTATTTATGTGTAATTATTATTTCAATAAAAACATTGAAGATTAGCCTAATTAAAAAAAAATTCCTATGTATTGAAAAGTATATGCTTAATTCACAGTGTTGCCATATGGCAACAATTTAAAAAAATTAAATTAATTAAAAATGGCAATCACTGGAATTTTTTTAATATTTTTCCCTTACTATGTGGCTATCACAGAAGCAAATATATTTTTCCTGGGAAAATAGAAAAAATCATGCACTGTAGGGTTAATCATGATAAAAAAAAAAAAAAAAAAAAAAAAAAAAACATAAAGAAAATGCTAATTACATTAGTTTACAGTTTGTAGATAAAACAAGATAAATCTGTTGTGGTGGGCTATAATAGCATTATCCTACTGGCTATTAAGAGAAAAAAAGTTATTTAACGCTATATCTAAATCCTTAAAAACAAAAGAAATAGACACGGCTGTTTAGCCAGAAAAAGATTTTGTATGCAATGTTGAGTTATCTTCAGTACATAATGTTGACAATTAAAAATGATGAATAACTTAATCCCCCCCCCCCATCCAACACCCCTATCCCCCTTCAAAAGAGGCTATTTTCAATATTAAAGTTTTTCACAAACGATATGATTGATTAATACATAGACGATTATATACTTAAAAATAATTTGTTTCTTTGCTATTTTGTACTTAACTTGGAAATATCTTATTTAACATTTCTATACTAGGTTTAAAAAAAAAAAAACTCAAATGTAGATATGTTTTTATCAATTTATGTCCACAAGTCCTTTCAAAACAAAGCTTTCACAAAGCTTCTATATAACATTTTATTTGCAATACCAACATGTCATTTTTCAATCCAATAATTTAAAAAATCAAATTTACATACTTAATTATTAATAATTTTATATTCTTATTTTAATTTTGTAAAAAAACTTGAAGAGAAATAATAAAAATGTCAAGTGTCTTTACTCGAATTTCTGAACATTAAGTAATTTTCACTGTTGTTTAAATAAAATAACGTAAGAGAAGTCATTAAATAAACAAACGAGAAAATTATAATAAGTTTTTGATTATTTGCTCCCAAATAATATATTGTTTAATGGAACGGAATGCATCCAAATTCTTTTGTGTATTGCTGTAAAAAAACTAATAGTGTTACATTCACCAAAATGTATGCAGTTTGTTTGACATATACTTGTAACATGTATATAAATTCAAAGCTCAATCAAATGAGGCTTCAGACGCTATCACATTTTAAATAAATTCAGACTGTAGGCCATAATATTACAGAATTTTTCGTTATTTCCCTGTAAAAAAACTACAAATGCTAGATTCTATACGATTCATTCGACAGTGACTGATAACATGTATATAAAAGTTTCAGCTGAATTGAATAAGGAATTCAGATACTATCATACTTTAAATTATTTGAGCCCATTCGACTATAATGATAAAGAATTTATCTGTGTGTCCTGGTTAATAAATAAATAAATAAAACTGTGCTAGATTCTTTAAGATGTATACAGTTTGTACTACGATAACCTATAACATATGCACCAACTTTTAGCTCATTCACAAAGCATTAAGACAGTGTTTTGTTTACTCTACTCAGATATACATACATTATCGTAAAATAGCAAAAATGAACTCATGGAACCTCAAAACATGTAGTTACACCAACATCACAAGTCAAATTTTTTCATGATTACAATACTTTCCTTACCTATGTATTTTCAGAAAGTAAAAAATTCCATGAAAGATATGTGAATCATTCATTTCATCATGCTTAATAACAAATTTTTTAAAGGTGTTTAAACAACTATGAGAGAGGAGATGACAATGTAGTTGAAAGCAGGGGGGGGGGGGGAGATAGGAATTAAAATTAAAACTATAAACTATCACTTTTGCATCCAATCCGCCCTTAGAAATAGATATATTTGTTTATTAAATATTGTTAATTTTGCATGCCTATTTCAATCATTCATGTCTATTTGGAAATATTTAAATTGATTTTATTTACATACACAGGGTTCAGGAATTTATTAAAAAATATGGTCTCCAACATTTTCTTTCTTTCTTTCTTTTTTTTTTTTTTGTTCCATTACAAAATTTATTTGAATATAGAAATTAAGATTCTATATACCAATTATTATGCCAACTAAAAACCAATTATTTATTAGGCTTGAATGATTTTTTTTTTAAAACATCAGGGAACACCTGTTTAAATTTAACATCATGAAACTGGTTTTATTATATTCACTAAATCAATACGCCATCGGCAATGGTACATCATTACACAGGTACAACAATTCAGCACCAGGTTGATAGCATGCGCAGACAGGAGCAGTGTAAACCAGTTCCCTGAAACGGTGCAATAATTTAACACCGAGTTGTGAAACATGCACAGAAATTCCCTAATTCAACATAGTGTCTCAAAAAGTGGTGAGAGAAGCAGGAATCAAAACAGCGAAAGTAGAATTGGAGCCTGATTTTGGGACCAATTCTTTCACCAAAAAATATATATATATTAAAAAAAAAAAAAAAAAAAAAATCCTTAAAGTTGAAAACATTATTACTAGCTTAAAAAATATTGGTCGCCAGTGGCGACCAGGTGACCATATTTCACGAGCTCTCACATACACGTAATGATAAAGAATTGTTTTATATATATGGAAAGAATAAAGGTAATTTTTAATTTAGTACTCGCAAATAATTAATAGTGGACAAAACGGTATTTTGTCCGGGACGGTTTTAACCAGATTTTTTCCAGTGGTTTTTTCCACTATGGAAAAACCCGAACAACCCTGCATTAAAAACCTTGCTATCCAGGCCAGCTACGCCAAAAAATTAATTGAAAAATTATATAAAAAAAGGATAAAACAGTTAAATCATATTCCTAGCTACCAACCCCCCCCCCCCTAAAATATACCAATTCTGATCAAGGTGGCACAGATGAGTATTGCATGAAAGTTTAATATAAACATATCCATAAAACCCTACTCCAGTATATCAAATCATCCGCAATAACAAAGATCCTGTTTCCCCCTCTTGAAACCGCAGGAATATAAAATATACTGTTCACTTATAAAGACAATAGGAAAGGATGTTACATAGGAATGCCCAAGTGAAAAATTAAAACTAGGACCAATGAGCACGTTGACATAAAGTATGAAAAGAGCACCACAGCATTAGCCCAGACCTACCAAAAAGAAATAGAAATTAATTTTAAAAATGTTACAAAAATTGCCCAATAAATAATCCAAATTATGCTCTGTTTTGCAAGACGATTGAAATAATTAACAATTTTTAAGCTTGCAATGGCAGCAAATCAAAAGCCGGCCTCGACTTGCCATTGTGCCACCTTCTGGAGGAAGGAAGAAGGCTGCATAAACATCAGTCTAAAACATTATAACTTAAAACTTTAACGAAGTTAATAAACATATAACAAATGTAAATACCTTAAAATTTTACTTTGTACATGGCAGAAGAGCTCTTTTCGGAAGGGGGTCCCCTCCTTCATCGGTGCCGACAGCCCTCCGTGGCTGGCGGTCTTGCGTTTGATGATGTTCTCCTTTAAGTAGGTGATGCCATATCTGTCCTATCTCAGCCGACTTGTGGTCATTGATTGCGTCATTTTGATGCTCTCACGGATATATGCGTAGGTTGGGTTATTGTAATTAGCTATTTTCGCGACGTTTTCAAAGTCAATTTCCATATTGTTTTCAAGGAAGATAAAAACCAGAATAAAAGAACATAAAAATGACATTAAATTTAACCGTAACACAACCACACTTGCCAGAAATTATTTTGAAAACAATATGGAAATTGACTTTGAAAACGTCGTGAAAATAGCTAATTACAATAACCCAACCTACGCATATATCCGTGAGAGCATCGAAATCGCGCATCAAAATGATGCAATCACTGACCACAAGTCAGCTGAGATAGGAGAGATATGGCGTCACCTACTTAAAGGAGAACATCATCAAACGCAAGACCGCCAGCCACGAAGTGCAGTCGGCACCGATGAAGGAGGGGGCCCCCCTTCCGAAAAGAGCTCTTCTGCCATGTACGAAGTAAAATTTTAAGGTATTTGCATTTGTTATCAGTCTAAGTTCATCTGGGCCAAGCACTACCTGTGGGTAGGTGTTGAGGATGAGGGGGATTCTCCTTAAAAAGAAAGTACTTCACTCAAAAATCCACAAATTTTCTTGAAGCTGAAATGTAAGGTTTTTAACTAGTTTATAATTGTTAAAATAGTTTTTGTAAGGTTAATAAGAGTGGGTTATGAAGTATGGCATTTTATGGAAGTTTTCTAATTATATAAACTTATTACTTGTAAATTTTACCTATAATATGAGAATAAGAACACCACGTTAGATGCTATTTCTTATGTTCATTTAAAGTGAAGAATAATATATATATTTTTATAAAATATATCGAATGAATTTTAATTACAGTAGGGTACTAGTTCATATAATGCAGAGCTAGAAATTAAGAAAATAAAATTACTGGTCTATTTTTTTTAATGTTTTTATAATGAAAATTAAAAATATCAATTATATGATTTTCTCCAACTATAGTATGCTAATAAAATTAATATGCCCTAGATATTTCAATTGTCTTGTAAACATGTTAGATTCTAATGCGTAATAAGTAAATAAATAATCTGTTGGTTATTTCGACTTTTAGAAAATTGATTTTACAATGTATAAATACTCTTTAGAATATTTGAGTACATTTTTCTGTTCTTACAGTAATATTCCTTGCATAAAAATTATAACTTTTGGTTTATTTTTGAAGAATTAAAAATAATATATAAATAAAGGAAATAATGATTTATGATTATGATATTATTAATATATGAAGACTGCTATTTTACCATGTTTTTATTAACTTCGATTCTTGTTTGTTTGCTTGTCCAGTACAGATCTTGCAATTGATTTTTAACTAACTTTCCGACTAGCTAGACATTTGAAACTTTCAGGACAGCTAAGAACACAGCAACAATACATTCTATACTTTTAGTCAACTCTTTCAGGTCTCTACTGCCTTTGGCAGCGTTTATAGGATTCAACAGAAAATTTATTTCACTGACTTCCCAACTAGCTAGACATTTGAAACTTTTCAAAACACGATGTTCAGAACACGATGAAAATGCATTTTTATAATACTTTTAGCCAACTGTTTCGAATTCCTGCTGCCTTCGGTAGCGTTACCAGTACAAAGCTTGCAATCGACTTTTACTAACTTCCAGACTAGCATTTTTCCAGACTAACTCATTTGAAACTTTCAGGATAGCTCAGAACATGGTGACAATACATTTTTTTAATACTTTTAGTCAACTGTTTCAGGTCCCTACTGCCTTTGACAGCATTTATATGATTCAACAGAAAATTTATTTAACTAACTTTCCGATTAGCTAGACATTTGAAACTTTCAGAATAGTTAAGAACACAGTGAAAATGCATTTTTTTTTTTTTTAAATACTTTCAGCCAACTGTTTTGGGTTCCTGCTGCCTTTGGCAGCGCTACCAGTACAAAGCTTGCAATCGATTTTTCACTAACTTCCCGACTAGCTAGACATTTGAAACTTTCAGGGTAGCTCAGAACACGGTGACAATACATTTTTTTAATACTTTTAATCAACTGTTTCAGGTCCCTACAGCCTTCGGTAGCGTTTATATGATTCAACAGAAAATTTATTTAAATAACTTCCTGACTAGTTAGGCATTTGAAACTTTCAGAATAGTTCAGAACATAGTGAAAATGCATTTTTAAAATATTTTTAACCAACTGCTTCGGGACCCTGCCGCCTTCGATAGCGTTACCAGTACACAGGGGTGCAGAATATGTCCGAATGCACGAACGATGTTCATGGGAAATTTTGGCTGTCTGGGGAAATTTTCAATATTTATTATCTTAGAATAAAATAAAAATAAGAACGGAAGTAAGAAAAAAATACGGAAAAAACAAACTTTCTAATATTAAACTACAAATTAACAGCTGTATTCTTCTGTTACAAGTGTATTCCCTTTAAATACCCGATTACTTCTCCCTCCCCCCCCCCCTCCCAAAAAAAAAAAAAAAAGGTATTAAGTATTTGAAGTTTGATGATAAATATTTGGTGATTCATTTAAATTTAAGCTAAAGAAAATATCAAATCTAACTTTTTTTTTAAGTCTAGTTAAAATGCTACAAGAATAATTACCCAGCCCACATAAATAAACAAACACTTTAATGACAGGAAGCTGGGAGAAATGATGTGTTTACTTTAGCCGATAAAACAGGGAGGGAAGAAGGGGAAAGAGAAGTAGGAAAGATTTTTTTTTTTTTTGGCATCGTTTTGAGTCCATTTACAGAAGTTAAGTTAAGAGTTTCGATTGTGCATTTAGCAATTGCCTCCCCTCCCCCCCCCCTCCCAATCAAACCACACACACACACACACAAAACAAAAAAAAACAGAAGGAAGAAAATGTATTTGAGCAATTAGCTGTGAGTGATTAAACATAATTTTTTGAATGAGTTGGTTCTTTTGTGTATTAAAGTTTAGTTTTCCATAACAATTTTAATTTTAGCAATTAATTAAAACTTCTTTTGTTCTTTTATGGATGTTTATAAGAGCCTAATCATTTCATATTAATTGTTATTAATCTAAAATTATGCTTAACTTTCTTTATATTATTTTCTCAATTTAAAATTACTTGGCATTAAAGTAACATACATGCTATTCTTCAGTCTTTTTTTTTTTTTGCTTATTATTCAATAGAAGAAAGTATTTGATGTATAAAAATTTTCAATTTCCGGTTTTCGATGGATTTACACGTTTTGAGAGGTCCAGAACACAATTTGACCATATGTGTGTGTGTGACAAAAATTACCTTGACATAAGTTAGCGCCTAACAACTTTTGGTGTCAATTGCACAACAAGTGGCACTGTTATACAGGGTGTTTATAAAGTCCCGGACCCATTTTGATGTTTAATAACTCATAAAATAATAAAGATAGATTAAAATTAATAACATAAATGGTTAGATAGACTCAAAAAGTTTCATGACCCTTGTCAATGAACTTCCAGGTGTGCCCCCTTCGTCGCACGGAGAATATCAAGTCGACAGTCAATTAAACGCCAGGTAACAGCAAGCATGTCGGCATCCGCAGAGGCTATTGCGGTTGTAATTCTGACTTTTAGGTCATCAATGCTCGACACTCTTCTCCTGTAAACATTGTCCTTTACAAATCCCTAAGGAATGAGTCCAGCGGCGTTATATCAGGTGATCTGGGTGGCCAAGGAATTGGACCTCCTTGCCCAATCCATCTTCCTGGAAAATGGTCATTCAAAGAACTATGAACGATGGTACCCCAATGAGGTGGTGCACCATCTTGTTGCAAAAAGACATGTGACTGTGGACATTGTGGAAATACGAAGTTTTCCAACATGTCTAAGTATGCGACTGATGAGACCGTCTTTTCTGTAAAAAAGAAAGGCCCAGTGACTCGGTGGTGCAATAGTCCACACCACACATTATCCTTTGGAGAATCCCTTTGTACCTTATGGTATTCATGGGGGTTTTCAGATCCTCATATGCGCACATTATGGTGATTAACAATGCCAGAAACATGAAAGGATGCTTCGTCGGAGAACATTATGCGCTTCAGAAAATCAGCATCATCTTCTATCCTCCTTATCATATCTGTTGCAAAGGCCATCCTCCTAGGCCTATCGTTCGGTTCCAAAACTTGAACAATTTGAACTTTGTATGCATGCTGTCTTAATTTTTTCTTAATAACCTTGTACACTGTCGAAATTGGCATATCAATTCTCTTGCCACTGATCTCACAGATCTTCTACGATTGTGTAAAAATGTCTCTCTGACACGGTCAACATCAAAATCACTTGTGCCGGAACGTCCGGAACGTATCTTATCTGCGATACTTCCAGTTTCTAGAAAATTATTTTTCCACCGCAGGATGCTGCTTTTGGATGGAGGATCTTTTTGGTAAATTCTTCTGCAATTTCTCTGTGCTTGCACTATCGATTTCGTTTCTACTATGTACCACCATAAAATCTGTGCTTTCTCTTGTGGTGTATGCATTCTCCTTAATATCCGCTCGAATAAAACATCATATACAAAAGTACTACATAGAACAAACACATAAAAAGCAAGGTTGGCAAACTGGGCCCAGTCCAGAAAAATCTGCCCGGGTTTTTCTGGGCAGGCCCACCAACAAAAAACCACTGGGTTTTTGCAAATAAGTGGGTTTTTGTTAAAAATTATTTATAATTTACAAATTCCATCTGTAAAGTATAGGAAACACCTTATCTTTGAAGAAAAAACTCAAATTTTTATTTTCTAGAAAATAGTTTTAAACATAAAAAGTAACTACAGTTATAAATATAATAAAAACAAGTTTATCTTCTATAATTGGTTCAATTTTCCTTTTCCTGTAAAACAGAAAAATATTTTTGTTTAACAGCGGGCATTAATGTTGTCCAGAATCAATATTTAACTAATTGAATTGTTTAGTTTTAAAACTTTATAATAATTCTATTTTAATTTTAGTAGCAACATAATTATAAATCTAATAAATTAAAATTTTCTTCTATAACCGTTTCAAGTTTCAACTATTAAAAAACTTAAAAAATAAATAAATAAAAAGGATAAAGCAGTGCAACTTATTTTTATAATTAAAACTAGTTGGCATAAGTGGACTCTGCTCAGTTCCCCATTATATATATGTTCTCATAAATTTCTAGTACAGAACATTCTCTTAACATCATTATCATGTTAAGAGAAATGAATCTGACCAAACACTTGACACAGTGACAATGAAATCTCCACATAATAGGCTGTCCACCGTTCACATTGATATATTTATCTTATTATTTTATTAGGATCAATTTTGTAGTTTTGTTTTCATGTTTCTTTTTCCAATGCAACAATCCTCAAAAGGCATATTTATATGGGATATTGCCCCATTTTGCTATATTGATAAAATCTTAAATTGCGAGTAACTTGCGAAATTTTCCTATTAGAATATTTGTAGTCAATTATGTTCAAACAAGTATCATAAATGTTATTTTGAAGTTGTCTGATATATTTATGATCCTCAAAATGGACATTTATGCTCAATTTTGCCCTATTCTACCATTTTAAGTAAATCGTAAATTCCAAATAATTTACGAATTTTTTAAATTGGAAAATTTATACTCTATGATGTTCATGCCAGTACTCTAAATGATATTTCAAAAGTAGTCTGACATCTTTACGATGAAAATATCCCTCAAAATTGACATTTATGTGAAATTTTGCCCTATACTGCCATGCTAAGAAATTCGTAAATTTCCAATAACTTGCGAAATTTTTAAAGTAGCATGCCTCTAGTTACTGATGTTCATTCTGACATCAAAACTCATATTTTAAAACTGGTCTCACATTTTTTCAGTAAAAAATTTCCATTTAATGCACATTTAAGTAAAATTTTGCCCTATTCTCCCGTGTTAAGAAAAGCATAAATTTTTAATAACTTACGAAGTTTTTTAATTTGAATGTTGCAAATGAATAGGGTTCTTGCCAGTGTCGAAAGTAATATTTTAAAACTGATCTGACTTCTCTGTCGCAATTTCTTCTTGAAATATCGTGTACACAGACTAACAAACTAACACACACCATACAAATTTTGTCATTTTTCGTATTCCTCACAAGTGAAAATGTGTAAAAAAGTAAAAAAAACGAGGTTGAAAATTTTCACAATAACCTAAGTTCTCCATCTATATAGCATGATGGGGTGGGGAACTAAATAATTTAAATGATATGTATTGTACTTAAGAATTTAAATTCTTTTATTTTATCAGTTTTGTCATTAAGAATATTTATTTTGAATAAGCATACATTAAAATAAAATATAGCTTAATCTTACTAATTAACACTATTTTAATATTAGAATCAAACCAATTTTTATTTCTAAGATAAATGTTAGATTAATTATTAATTAGTAGTTTAATATAATTAGGTGTATTACAACTAATATGCTAAATAACATATATCTAACATTGCAATGCAAATGTATTCAAACAAAAACCAACAAAAGCCCAGAAAAACCCACAAATGCCCAGAAATTCCCGCAAAAACCCAAGTGGGTTGGGTTTTTCTAGAAATACCCGGGTTTTTGCCAACCCTGATAAAAAGTAAACATAACATTGCAATAGTTGCCAAAAACAAAAGAGAGAAAAATGCAATTAATAAGCAGATGATATTTAGAAAAGTACAGATATTTAGACTGGAAAATGAAATTATCTGAAATTAACCACACGCGCAGACGATATTTGCAAAAGTAAAGATATTCAAACCCGAAAAGAAAATATATGAGTTATTCCATCAATAAATGCCATAAGTTTGTTTATATCTTCATTATTTTATGAGTTATTAAACATCAAAATGGGTCCGGGACTTTATAAATTCTATTCGATTTCTACAATTTCAGGGAAGGCTAGTTTTGGGATATCTTCAACATAAATTTTATTCTCAGGAACTATAGCACAGAACTGCATATAAAAACTGTATGTAGATGCACCTTAACATGAATTAGTTTATGTCAACTTTTGGTGCCAGTCGCTCAACAGGTGACGCTGTTGTACAGCAATTTTCGCAATTTATGAGAATCTATATCTCAGGGTCTATTGCGTATAATCGAACAAAACTTAATACAGTAGAAGATCTTTATAACGCAAAGCTAAAAACATAACGTTTTGCGTTATATAGAATTTTGCATTATATAGATCACATTTAACACATCATCAAACTTACCTTGTAAACATGGCCAAATATGTCTGAAACATATCAAAACAGAGTAGGGCATTTTAAAGTTACATTTTTTGGAACATAAATTAGGTGGACAATAACTTTCATTCTTAAATTTACTTTATAAAGATAGTCCCATATATGCTTGTACAAAATCATTCATTATATTGCTCACTTAAATATAATAATAATAATGATAGCAATTTTTTCATTAAAAATCTCTGAATTAAGCAGATAAAGAAAAACAAATGTATCACACTTACTTCTCAATAAAGTAACAGTTTTTTAGAAAGCATTTCTTAACTGCAAAATTCATTGTTTATATCCAAGAAATTTTGTGTTATATATAGAATTGCGTTATAAAGATTTTCTACTGTATATGGAAAGGCCATTATGAGACATTATTTTTATTAAATTAGGTGTATATACGCAAAAGGTGGCGCTGCTATACTGCAATTTTCCTCGAGAACGGAAAAATATCTGCACAGTAAAAATTCACTTCCGTTGGATATTTTGACTAATACCTCTCTGAGATGAAAATCGTTTGCATTAATAAAGGATAAAAAATAAATAAATAATTTCTATTGCGTGGATTTGTATAGGAAAGTATAGAAGAAAGTTAGTTTTGTGATATCTTCAACATAAGTTTTTTTTTTTTTTCCCTGGGGGGAAAAAAGACATGGTTTAAAACTCATATATATATATATATATATATATATATATATATATATATATATATTTATACGTATCAACAAATGTCTTAAATAGCTATTGATTCTCTCATTCAACATTTGAGCACTATTTTCTCGAACTATATGACTCATGCTCAAAGTTAAAATTTGCCCATGTTTTGTACGTTTTTCATCTTTATAGCATCATCTTTGTCTCCTATTTATAGCATATAACTTTTTTTCTTCTGTTTGTACAGCTTTTGTTCTGTTTCGTACATATCAGTTAAGTCATATTGCTTACTTTTCTTATACCATGTCCCACAATAATTTATCTTTAAGCAGAAAATAATAGAATTTTTATTAAATGATTATAGTTCATGCATGTTTGTCTTACTCTTGATTTCGTAATTCTGTAATAAAAAGGTATTTTAAATTTTCATAGACAGCAAAGTGCAATAAAACAGAGCAACATTAATTTATATATAATTATCTACTATTATATATAAGAATTATAGACTTAAAAATTATGTTAGTTAATAAATCTAATTACCTTAAACTTTATAATTTTTCATCTGGTGGACATCAATAGCAACATTAAATTTCGATGTAGTTAAGAAAAAAAAAAAAAAAAAAAAAAAAAAGGCAATATCGTAGCATAAAAAATCTTCCTCAGTATTTGGACTAAAGAAAGATTTCCCCTTCCTCCCCCCCCCCAAAAAAAAAAAAAAAAAAAAAAAAAAAAAAACTTTCAGATAATAGGTTGATGTGTTATTTTTGGGGAAATTTTGAATGTGTTCTGGGGAAATTTCAAAGGTCTGAACATTTTCTGCACCCCTGCCAGTACAAAGCTTGCAATCAATTTTTAACTAACTTCTCAGCTAGCTAGCCATTTGAAACTTTTATAATAGCTCAAAACATGATAGCAATAAATTTTTTTTTAATACTTTTCAGGGTTGGCCAATTTTTGCCGAAGTGGAAAAAACCACGGGAAAAACCACCCCGGCAAAAATAGTTTTTGCCACAATTTTTGCCAGTGGCAAAAATTACCAGTATTTCAAACAGGGTTTTAAGGATTTTAAATTACATGATTTTAATGTTTAAATCATAATTTTAACAAATTAAAACCAGATCACTCCAGATCAACTGATTCTTATGTAAATCATTAAAATAATGCATTCTAAAATTTCTTTAAAATGAAATTTTTAACGTCAACAATTAACATTTTTTTTTTTTTAAATATTTAAATTACCTATCTAAAAAATATTCTTCAATAATTAATTACTAGAATATTTGTGTTTTTCAATGTATTACATATTTTTGTTTACAGTGGGGAAAAGTCAAATATTGAGTCAATTATTGACTCAACTGTTCTAAAATTTGCCAGTCAGTCACTGATCATGCATTTTTTGGAATTGAAATGTAAATTGCAAGTAAACTCTCTCTCTCTCTCTCTCTCTCTCTCTCTGAATATGTCTTACTTAAAATTTTTTTACTTCAATAAAATAAAAATGTAATTTTGTAGTTTTATTTTTATGGTTATGTTCAAGGACTGACAAAGTTTCAATATCTTAGGAGCCAGAAATAGCGAATTATTTCTATGACAATACTCACAGTAAAACTTAATAATATTTCATAATTGTATAATTAATGCAGGTCATTCACATATTTTACATTGAATAAATGAACTATTCAGTTAAAAATGTGAACTAAAGAAATTTTTAAGAAAATAACTATTTTTTATTTATAAAGATAAAAACAAACTATTGGGGGAAAAAAATCCACAGGTTATTTTTACCTTTAATATAATCATCAAAATATATTGAGAGTGTTTAAGTTTTGGCTTTAAAATACTATTTGTCTATTAATTTTTCAGGACAGAATTCCTTTAAAGAGAATCCATTTGATAAATATCATACTATTTAAACTTTCTCGCTGTAAATTCGAACATAGTTTGCTTTAGATAGTGTTTATGATATTGAATCTTGTTTAACACAAAGATGTTGACATGGAAAGTACCAGTATAGTAATAAGAAGATTTATCATATATGGGAATTTATCTTTCATGGAAAAACATCTTTCAAAAACAGAAATAATTGTTAAATTTTTCAGAAAACATTAAACTCATACTATTCATTCAATACATCTGCAATGTCATATTTTATACCAAGACAAGAAGGTGGGAAGAAAAACAAAAATATATGTAAAAATATTGTAAATGCATAAAAAAATTTTTGTCAGCCTGCCGTAACTGGTCACCAATGGATATTTATAGTCACCCTGGCATCCGGAATTTGCCAGACACTGGTTATACATATTATATTAATTAATTATAATTACTTTTTAAATTAAAAAATCTTCAAACATTTTTTCATTGAGGTGCAAAGTGTAAAGGGTGAAAATTGAAAGGGATTGTGTTGTTCTAATTTTATTTTTCCACTTTTCCTAATTTTTTCCATTTTTGCCACTTTTTGCCTGGTTTTTTCCACTTTTTGCCGCTGTCCTGGCAAAAATGCATTTTTCCCTGCAAAAACCCAACCCTGATACTTTTAATCAATTGTTCCGGGTTCCTGCTGCCTTCGGTAGCATTTATATGATTCAACAGAAAATGTAAGAACATGGTACATAAAAAGTTCTTTTTATCTTGTGCATACATTGGATTTAACCATTTATGTTCTTTAACAGTATTCTTGCTTATTTATTTATTTTTTTATAATACTTTTAGCCAGCTGTTTCGGGTTCCTGCTGGCAAATAAGTTAACTTTAAAATAAAATATTATTAGTTAACATTGTAATGAATATCAGTGTAAATTTTGTGATCATTTAAATTTAAGTGGATTTTTAAGTCTAATAATAATAATAATAGATTGATTATTAAGTCTGTTAGGAAAAATATAAATTAGAAGAATAATTTAATCAAAGTTGGAAAGCTGTTATTAATATAAAAAAAAGATTAAATTATATATAAAGCTTTAAAACTATTTAATTAGAGTGTCAATGATTATCCAAATTACCAATCAAAATTTATAACACAGAACCAATTAAAAATTTGTCTTGTAGATTAGACTGGCTCTAACCTTTTCCTGAGAATAAAGTTCAACTCCACTTGATAGCAAGTTTTTTTTTTTTTTTTTTTTTTTTTTTAATTATTATTCTGGTTGGTTTGGGACAAATTGGTTCAAATTACATTAAAAAAAAAAAAAAAAAAAAAAAAAAAAATGTTGGTGCTTATATACAAACTTGCTTAATCATCTGAATCAGCCAACCAATCTATCATTTAGTCAAACTTAATTTTTAAATTATATTAAAACTTTCAATTTGCTTTGTCCAGAAAAAATTTCTAGCAATGGCATTGATCTTAATATAATTATATGGTTGTATAATATAACTAAAATTATGCTCGTAATAATAAGGGTATAAATCAGCAAGAAGGCTACTAAAGCTAAAGTCTGTAAATGTTTTGATTGAGGTTAAACAAAATGATATTATTGAAAATATCTTTAAAATCATAATTTCTAACTCATAATATATATATATGTGTGTGTGTGTCCTAAAATATTATTTTATTTTTATAGAGTGTACTGAAGTAAATATATCAAGATAAGTTATCAAGATAAGTAAAGATAGCATAAGTTATCAAAGGTATTTATACATTTTCTTCTGTTTTTCTCATTCAGTCGAACCTCGTTAACGTGAGTTACTTTTAACATGAATTGTTTCCACAATAATCGTCAGAATGAAGATTAGTTTAGTTATATGAAGATTAATTACTGATAGCATGAACTACTGATAACATGAACAACTGTTTTATCTCATTTGATGTTCACGTTAACGAGGTTCGACTGTATATGTAAATCTATTGACTGTTGCTGGGAGAAAGATGTGCAAATCAATTATTTTATTTCATCCTTTAGCTATTCAATTTCTATAATGTATAGTTAATCAACAGGCATTTCATTATTTGATAAGGCAGTATACTTCTTGAATAATCTCTACAGAAACTTCTATACTCTTTTAATTATGTGAATGTCCATTTATCATGTATAATGTCCATCAATCATGTGAATGCCCATCCATTAAAAATAGGACCAAGAAAAATTATTTCTGTTGATATGTTTCATTTCATATGGCATGTTTGTAATATGTCATAGATTTTTCAGTTGAAAGTCTTCACTAATATGCTTTAAGTGTCAAGCATGATAATTCAGTTGAAATTTCCATTCTGAGTATCTAAGTGTTAGAAAATCTTTGTATGATGAACCCTATCTTTTTCTCTTAATTCAGGGCTGAATCATCGATTGTTTTCCTCTACAGCAGATATTTCATTCTCCATTTCACCAAGAAAACAAAACATTTCCCCATATAGTAGAAATAATTACCTACAGAATTCAAACATAAACATGAAAATATTGTAGTTTTCCCAGCAGTAGTCATGTGTTATTGTTATAGTTTTCCCAGTAGTAGTCATGCGTGAATGTTTTCATGACCTCACATGACATACAATCCATTAGCAGGTAAAATTTATTGCAGGTATTACTGACTGAAGTTTCTTTAGAACATAGTGCACTCTTTAATATCATAAGTATATTATGTTTTCCCTTACACATTTTTTAGCATTGAACTTAACTAATCAATTTTTAAATAAAATTGTAATCATTCACGCTTTACTATGATTCACATTGTTTATTTTAAGCAAAATTGATATTTTAAATAATTTTTACTTTAATCCAGAAATAGCACTGCAAGTTTATTTCTATAGTTTTTGCAACATTTAAAATGTTTTCTAATAATTTTTTTCCTACATAAATACGAAGTACCATAATTTTTTATGTATAGTTCGAAATGGCAGATAATTCACAGCAGTTATTTTTTAAGAACTAATGAAAAATATTTATAGATAATCTGCATCGGCAGAGTTACTAGGTGAAAAAAATTGAAAGCCAAATTGAGCCAGTAGGTGTCTTTGCTATAAAAAGAAAAATTGCTAAATTAAAGTCTACAGAAACATTAAAATACATAGCCCTTATAATTTTTTATATTAAGCTCATTTAAAATAGCTAGGTTCTGATTCAAAAACAGACAAAATTACCTTTGTGGCATAACATATGTTTCAGTTTCTCCCTCTAAAAAATGAACTTTTTCAGCTTTGTCAGATTTCTATTTGTCTTGCTGAATGATATGATGCTTTACAAATAAATTATTGTAATCAAGCACAAAAGCGAACAGTATGTGTTTTAGCCCTATGACTGCCGCTGGCGAATCTATCTGGTCACTGATCTGTTCAGGGCTCTACAATACTCTTATAATTTAAAGTTATATATTTATGGATTTTTAGCTTGTTTTTCAAGTTTAAAGGTCTTAAAAGAATGTATTAAAATCATGAACATAGTTCAGTTTTAAATCTTAAGTTGAAATAAGCATTATTTTGATATATTGTAAAGATTCTGCAGTTAAAACAACAATTTTCAGACCTCCCACCATGCCTGTATTCCCTATATTTTTTTAATTTGGCCTATATTCTTCTATATTTTTGGCACATATCCTATATTTTCCTATATTTTTTTAATTGATTAATAACGCGATTGATGAAGATAATCCTTCAGATTAAAAGATATGCAATTCTAAAAAAAAAAAAAAAAAAAAAAAATCTGGGGTATATGACACATTTTTAACTTTCAAAATCTGTATTAGTAGAGTTAAGTCTCCATCACTAATATAGAATATACTTTTTAATTGCACCTTGACAGTTTGTTGAAACATCTCCTGCCTTACTGAATGAAAAAATATAAATAATCTTCATAGAGTTTAAGCTAAAATCGAAAGCAAAGGGTGGAGATACAATGAAAGTTTTATTTTCATCTTGATGT
This sequence comes from Salticus scenicus, assembly GCA_963930645.1. NCBI lineage: Eukaryota > Metazoa > Arthropoda > Arachnida > Araneae > Salticidae > Salticus > Salticus scenicus. Next base: position 312,973,992 of record OZ005655.1, read on the forward strand.
TTTGAAGACTTCTGAGAAGCTAGCAAGAGATGTAAGAACTGTTATGAAACTTCTGCCAGATTATAAACTGTTGATAGAGACTAATGAGATGAATTTTAAAAAATCTGGTATGTAACAACAAACTTTTGTTACCCACTACAGCTTATTTTATACATTCTTTTTGGGGATAGTGTGGTCAGAAGATAATATAAAATTCACTTAATCAATCAGGTGCCAACTAATTTTTCTGTAGTAAATGAACTAATGCATGCGCATGCTTCATAAAGAAATATAAAAGAGAGTTTTTAGAGCGAATGTAAAGAAAACTGGTAGAGCTGTTTTTTGAGGCACAGTTTTTTGAAATCTAAAGCTGACAAGCTGTTTTTGAGTTACTGACTTTCATTTCAGCCCCAGTTCCCTGATTTTCATCCTGTACACCAGACCTGTCTTAGTTACAAAGTTTTGTTGTTCTTTTTTTTTTTTTTTTTTTTGAGATATGATAGTCAGTAGATATACCATACACACATAAATTGACCTAATTCTAAAAATATTCAGTAATAATTAACGAATTTATTGCAATAAATAATAAATACAGAGTGATTCAGAATTAATCGTTTAAATTTGGTGGAAAGGTATGGAATCGGAAATGAAAAATATTTCTTATAGGAAAGTATGGGCAGAAACAAATGCATAATGTTGAAGAGTGTGCTATGTGTCTACAACTTCTATTTATACGATAAACTCTCAGAAAAATTCAGTTGATAATCATTCTACAAGGTAACTCTATAGAATAACATGGGTTTGTGTGAATCTAATTCTATGAATTTAATAATCCATTGTCAATATGTACCTCAGCTTAAAACATTTGCACATCTAAAGAACTGTGCAAAACTGGATCAATGCCTAGCATAGAGGTGCACAGCCCGAGGGCCACATGCAGCCCAGTAGCCATCAATTTGCGGCCCGCAGAAGGACAGACATTTTAGGTTGCATTAATAATCGGCAGGAGAAAAAAAAAAGTATTTTATTTGTTACATTCACAAAACTAGCATTTTCAAGAACTTTTTTTTTTTTGGGGGTGGGGGGGATAAATATATTGATTTATATATTTTTTTCTGTTTGAGATATAAGCTTTCCATTCTATTTTTCAATAATGTAACCCACAATATATTTTTAATTTTTTTATTGGAAAAATCATGGAATAATCTATTACTAAGTGGTTATATCTTTAGCTATCTGAGAAGATTAAAACGGAAAAATGTAACAATCAGTAAGTAAAAGCTCTCCCCCTTAAAAAAAAAAAAAAAAAAAACTCTCCAAAATATAATTATGTGTGTTGAAATTAATGGTGAAGAAGTTTAAATTCATAGTAGTAATTAATTTCCATTAAAATAATAATAATAATTTAGATGTGAGTTAGTTGAATTTATTTCTGTTTGGTGACATAAAAAAGAAAAAAAAAGACCGATTGATGCTTATTTATTTTCTCGAACTGATAAAAATACAGATTGCGATACTGGTGGTGATCATTTATGGAGGTTGATATGGAGTTTATGAGATTTCGCCAGTGCCATCCAATATCTCAAAACGGTATTTTCATAGTTACTTATATTACCAACTCCTTACAGTCACTTAAAACTCCTTGTTTTGATAACCTCTTTTTTCCTTTACATTTGTGCTAGTTGTTTTTGAGACTCCTAATATAACTTTTTTTTCTCTCTCTGCAAAACATACTTTTATTTATGTTATTTATCCTTTTTGTATTTTATACGATACATATTTTTAATTCTTTTGCTTGCTATTCAAAAACTTTATGATTATAATACTTCGAGATTCACTTGAATTGCAGATTGAAAAATTATAAAAGGATATATATTTTTTTTAAGTAACATATGATACAAATTAAAGTTCTGCATACAGGCACCTGATAGTGATAATGTGCCTGTTTATATATGTACATATAATATGTTTGCACGGTAAATATATCTGCTTTGTTTATTTCTTTTATATTATCTCATCTGTGGCCCTCCATGTCCCATTCAACAGTGAGAGTGGCCCTCCAGCCAAAAAGGTTGTGCACCCCTAGCCTAGCACAAACATCATAATAGAGGTAATCACTAATCAACTGGGACAGTTTTAGTTGGGAAACTGTCCTACAATTTGTTAAAGACCATGTTTCAATACACAAGATATCACTTGCTGGTTTAGAGTTTTGCTTTATTTGGTGGGTATAAAGTGAGAAAAGTTTATATCATTTTCATTTGCAAAGAATGTAATTACCTTAAGCAGATAATCTGATTTTGTCACGTGTTACTACAGAAAAATTCCATATAACTTGATTTTATAGTGTATGTATGTTTTTTTTTTTTTTTTTTTTTTGAGGAAGCTTCCTTCACTCACAAGAGTATTTTTAGCACATATAATTCTCTCACAAACTGAACAAATTAATGCCAACTGATATTGCTTCTTTGAAATGAGGACCACTCTTTGATAGTTTTGTGTTTGAATGAAAGTTATAGATATGCAGCATACTCTTTATTATTATGCATTAGATTGTGCCCATATTTTTTTTCTGCTTGAAACAGTTTTAATTTTTTATTACCTTCTTTCTCATCATATTTGAACAATATCGATTCTGAATCCTCCTATTCATCAGTAATTTAATGTCTTTTCAGAAAATGACCTATAAATTCCTATATTTTTCTATTTCAAAATCCTATATTTTTTCCCGTTTGGGGATTCCTATATCTTTTTCTAAAAAATCCTATATTTTTATTTTACTCTGGTGCTTAGTACGTTTTCATACTCTCCAGCTGCTACGGAAATGATGTGAAAACTACGGAGTTACAGATATATAGTGAAAAACTATGGATGAAAAATAACCCAATAAAAAAAAAAAAAAAAAAAAAAAAAAATGTGAAAATACCGCTCTCTCTCATCAGCTACTAGAAAGCAATATGGAAGAAAACTTTTCACCTGCCGGAATACGTAGCCAATGATGTCATTGCAAGCTGAAACAGGGCCGAGCTAGATTTTTTCTCTAAGCAAAGAGAAAAAGGGCGGAAATGTAGCACGCCACAGCAAGCTGAAGAGTGGCTGAAGCAGGGCTGAGCTAGATTTTTTCCCTAAGCAAAGAGAAAAAGGGAAAAAATCTAGCGTGACCTTAGATGAAGACACCTGTTTATGGTTTCTCGTTCCTCCCTACCTGCCACATTTCTCACTTTCATTCCTTCGTATCTTGTGCGAAGTGAAGTGATTTGTTTGCCTACAGGAAAACTTTAACCGTAATCGCAAAGTTTCGTTCATACCACCATTGATTCTCATTCAATAATGTGTTTGAAACAACAAGATAAATGAATTAGAGTGCTGATTCAATGGATGTAGGATTAGCTTTCTGTGGTTCAAGATGAATCACTTGACATAAACCAATAGGTTGCTATGTTTGGCCCTTTATCGCTATTTTGGCATTTAAAATTTCAGTTCGACAAATTATCATTATTATCAGATAACGTGACAGTCCTATGACCGAAACAAATTGTTTTTAAAATAATTTTGCACATATTTCACATTTTAATAAATAATAAAATACCATAAATATGTAATGCATAAAAAGGACGAATTAACTTTTTAAAAACTTTAAAATACCTTTGACAATCCTTTTTACTTGAGCAGCTTTGATGATATATTTCGACTTGCATAAAATTCGCAGTCATCCTCAGATGTTTGTTTTGCTGCTGTACTGATCTTCATCTTCATCCTCTTCCACATCATCCTCTTCATCTCCTACGTCATTCTGTCGTCGATATTTATTTATTACATGTTGCCAATCTTTAGCTATAATGCTATGCTCTCTCTCATTTACTGCAGTGTTAGAGGTTAATATTTCCAAAGCTTCTCGTTTTAGTGCGTAGTTATGTGAGTTATAAGGTGCTATTTTGATGTTTTTTAAGGTGTCAGGTGTCGTGTGATTGCAACTTACTAACTGAATCTCTCGTTATCGCAAATGCTGCGATCACTCATGTAATGACTACAACTACTACTGTCGGTTCGATGTTTTGTTTTTGAGTTTGTTCTAAATGTATTCTCCGGTCTTGTATGAATCGTAAAGTAAATGTTCTATTAGTGTTCTATAGTTTTGTAGTTCTCTCTTAAACTACTTTACATAACACGACATGGTGTCAGGAAGTGTTTTTTAAGTACGTTCGATAAAAGTTTCTTAAATATTTTCTGCTTTAGAACTCTCCGTACGTAACTTAAAAGCGGACCAGAAAAAAAAGGCTCTGTTGGCGTTATAATTTAGAATCCTCTCTCAAACAGCTTTATTATGGCTGTAGATTCTACTCAAATTCCTTTAAAGGTTCCTTCGCCATTTAATTTTCAAAACTCAGCCGATTGGCCCGAATGGATACAAGAATTCGAAGACTTTCGATATGCTTCCGGACTCAATGCAAAACCTGAAATAACACAGGTACGAACTCTTCTCTACACTATGGGACGCGAAGCTAGAAAAATACTGGCCTCTTTTGAACTATCAACAGATGAAGAAAACAAATATGATATTGTAAAGTCAAAGTTCGATTCTCATTTTGTCATCCGGCATAATGAAGTATACGAGTCGGCGAAATTCAATCTCCGTAAACAGCAAGTCGGCGAAACTGTGGATCATTTTGCCACTTCTCTTTTTAATCTGGCCGAACACTGCAATTTCGGAGCTCTTAAAACTCGTTTAATACGAGATAGATTCGTCGTCGGATTAAATGATAAATCACTTTCAGAAACTCTGCAGTTAGATCCAAAATTAACTCTGGAAACAGCCATTGAAAAGGCACGACAAAAAGAAGCTGTGCAACAACAACAACGAGACCTCCTGCATCTGGATGGACATTCTGAAAGTGCTGTCAACTCTTTGAAAAAGCAAAACCCGAAACGTGACCTGAATGTAAAGTATAAACCAACTACTCATAACTCTCCAAAGATATCTCATAACTCCAAAGGTAAGGGAAATTGTCATTTTTGTGGTGGTAATTTACATTCTCGAACTCGATGTCCGGCAAAAAATGCTTTTTGTAGAGGCTGTAATAAGCGTGGCCATTTTGTTAAGGTGTGCTTATCAAAGAAAAATTTCGTTTCTTCAGTGCATGATGAAAATTCGTCCTCAGTGTACACTGTTGGTGGCGTTACCTCGGCGTCAAAAAACTCTCTGCATGTAAACATTGAATTTAATGACTCTTGTGTGAAATTTAAAGTTGACTCTGGTGCGGCTGTGTCCGTCGTTCATCCCGAAACACCAGGTGTTCCCAGGACTCTGTCGAAAGCTAATGAAATTCTTAAAGGACCAGATGGTTCGAGATTAAAAGTGCGTGGTAAATTCGAAACCATATTGAAGTACAAGGATAATACTTTCAAGCAAACTCTCTTTGTTGTTGAAAATGTGTGCGAACCTCTCCTAGGATACTCGGCACTCACCGAACTTAACGTCATTAAGATAGTCAATTCTGTGGTGAAAAACGACAGAAATCAACAAATTGTAAAAAAATTCCCCTCCTTATTCACTGGTCTGGGAAGAATGAAGGAAGAATACAAAATTGTTTTGGAACCTGATGCCGTTCCATATAGCGTAAGCGTTGCCAGGCGTGTTCCTATTCCCCTGCGTGGGCGTGTAAAAGCTGAATTGCATTGCATGGAACAAATGGGCGTAATCAGAAGTATCGACAAGCCTACTAAGTGGTGTGCAGGACTCGTTCCGGTGGAAAAGCCTAATGGTGATATCAGAATTTGCGTTGACTTCACAAAGTTAAACAAATTTGTTGTTCGTGAAAGAACTGTCATGCCAGCCGTCGAAGAATCTCTCGGTTTGCTCGGTGAAGCAAGCGTGTTCTCCAAACTTGACGCTAACATGGGATTCTTTCAGATTCCCTTGACAAAGGATTCACAGGAAATAACCACATTCATCACTCCCTTTGGCCGCTACTGCTTTACGATGCTTCCGTTTGGAATCACCTCTGCTCCAGAGCATTTTCAGCAAAGGATGACTAAGATTTTGGAAGGCTTACCAGGTGTCGTCAATCAAACAGATGATACTCTTGTATTTGGTAAAAACCAAGAAGAACATGACAAAAGGCTAACTTTAGTACTGGAAAAGCTAGCTAAATCAGGGGTCACTCTTAATTCCGAAAAATGTATATTCTCTGTTCCTCAAGTGAAATTTCTTGGTCATGTCATTGACAAAGACGGCATTAGACCAGATCCTGCCAAAGTCAGTGCCATCAAAAATCTCTCTCCTCCAAATGATGTATCTGGTGTTAGACGCATACTTGGTATGGTGAATCATGTAGCAAGATTTCTCCCAAATCTCTCTTCCAAAACGGAACCGCTGAGAGCTCTTTTAAACAAAAATGTTGTGTTTCAGTGGACTAGTGTACATGATGCAGTCTTAAAAGAAATAAAGGACATACTTTGTTCTGACATTTGTATAGCTAAGTACAATGCCAAGTATAATACTGTCTTGTCTGCAGATGCTTCTTCATTTGGATTAGGGGCTGTTCTGATGCAGTGTATGATAAAGAAGAAACAGTTCCAGCTGAAAGTCAGTTAGAATCTTCTCCGTCACCAAAATCTCCCATGAAAACCTCCACAAGTACAGATAAAATGCCAGTTGTGGAACCCGAAGTCAAAATGACAAGAAGTGGAAGACTGATTAGAAAACCAGATTGTCTCAACCTCTAGAGACTTTAAAAGACTTGGTTGGGGGGATGTCGTGTGATTGCAACTTACTAACTGAATATCTCGTTATCGCAAATGCTGCGATCACTCATGTAATGACTTCAACTACTACTGTCGGTTCGATGTTTTGTTTTTGAGTTTGTTCTAAATGTATTCTCCGGTCTTGTATGAATCGTAAAGTAAATGTTCTATTAGTGTTCTATAGTTTTGTAGTTCTCTCTTAAACTACTTTACATAACACGACATCAGGTATTATAGGGTTAGTTTTGTGCATACATGATAAAGCGGTGGAGCATCTATTGTATTTAAGATCGCTAATGTGTTCTATTTCCCTGTCTTTAATTTTTCTTTTCGTCATTCCGATATATGAAGCTGGTTTATTATTATTTTCTAAATCAAATGTAATTTTGTATATCCCTGGGGTTTCTTTAGGGTCAATAATGTCTTTTTTGTTCCGAATTCGTTGTATAATGTTTCCCATCAAACCCAATAGAAACATTATACAATGAATTCGGAACGAAAAAGACATTATTGACCCTAAAGAAACCCCAGGGATATACAAAATTACATTTGATTTAGAAAATAATAATGAACCTGCTTCATATATCGGAATGACGAAAAGAAAAATTAAAGACAGGGAAATAGAACACATTAGCGATCTTAAATACAATAGATGCTCCACCGCTTTATCACGTACGCACAAAACTAACCCTATAATACCTGACACCTTAAAAACCATCAAAATAGCACCTTATAACTCACATAACTACACACTAAAACGAGAAGCCTTGGAAATATTAACCTCTAACACTGCAGTAAATGAGAGAGAGCATAGCATTATAGCTAAAGATTGGCAACATGTAATAAATAAATATCGACGACAGAATGACGTAGGAGACGAAGAGGATGGTGTGGAAGAGGATGAAGACGAAGATCAGTACAGCAGCAAAACAAACATCTGAGGATGACTGCAAATTTTATGCAAGTCGAAATATATCATCAAAGCTGCTCAAGTAAAAAGGATTGTCAAAGGTATTTTAAAGTTTATAAAAAGTTAATAAAATACCTTTTTTTTGTTTCCCAACAAAGTTTAAAAGTGTTTATAAAAGAAAAGTTAAACTTTTAAAGAGCTAATTTTAACAACAAACAATAATTTTTCAACTATTTTTAAGCATTTTGTCAGTTAAATTTCAACTACACAAAATAAAAAAAGAAGTAAAATCAAAATCAAAATGATTTAGAACAAAAGAATATTAAACTATGTAAGTAAACAAAAACATTGGCGGTTATGAAAAATAAGCTGTTAACAAGGGAACTAATGCATAAAGGGTTCATGTCACATGACTCATGTTGGACCATGTCAGGGTTACCATTTAAAACTCTACTTTATTTATCTCGTTGGTTTAAAACTAGTGTTGTTTTAAGTGGTTTCAAACTGCTGGTATTTTTTATATGTTGCGATGGATCGTTATTTAAAATGACCAAATCCGGCTCCTGCTGATGAAGAGACCAAAAAGAAAAGAAAGAATAATCAAAGGTTTCAACAAGAGTATTCTGAAAAGTGGCCATGTTTAGTTCCTGGAAAAGAAAGTTATGCCCGATGTTTGGTCTGCAATACGGAATTTTCAATCGCTCATGGGGGCAAAGGGGATTGTCTGCAACATGTTTCTGGTTCGAAACGTATTGAGTTAGCCAGAGCTCAATTGCAGCAGCAGTCAGTAAACAATTTTTATTTGTCAATGCTTGAGGAAAATGGTGTTATAAATGCCGAAATTTTGTAATATTTTTAATTGAGCATAACATTCCTCTGCATCTGACCACGCTGGACGAGAATGTTTCCTGACTCGGATATTGCTAAAAAATTCTGTTGTGGTCATACCAAAATACATGCAATCATTGCTGTAACCGCCGAAACCTATAGAGAAGTGTTAGTAAATAAGCTTCGTTCAAGATTGTTTTCACTTTCTACCGATGGAAGCAATGACATTGCTGACATAAAGCTCTATCCCCTAGTTATTAATTTTTTTGCCGATGAAAAAGGTCAAGTTGTAACGTCCCTGCTTTCATTATCTGAGTCGTCAAACAATACTGGTGAAGGAATTGATGCCGAATTCCAGAAGTTTCGAATAAAATGGAAAAATTGCATTGCATTTGGTGCTGACAATACAAGTACCATGGCTGGATGCAATAAAGGTGTGTTTGGTTTAATTAAAAAGAAATAACCAAACATGAAATTTATTGTTATGCCCTTGTCACCTTATTCATATTGCTGCTCAAAAGGCAACTAATTCTCTTCCAGTTGATGTGGAAAATATTCTCATCAAAGTGTTTTACTATTTGGAAAAAAGTAGTAATTGAAAAAGTGAATTTAAACACTGTCAAGTGTTATCTGATATTAAGATTCATAAAATTTTTAAGCATGTCAGTACTCGTTGGTTGTCGTTAGAAAATGCCCTTGCACATTTAATAGAACAATGGGATTCATTGCAATTTTTTTTTTTTTTTTTTTTTTTTTAATGTTGTGTGAATCTCTAAAGTGAACCAAAGTTAAACTTTACTGTTTTTTTGTGATGGCTATCTTGCCAACCAGTGGCGTATTCTCTGGGTATGCTAGGCATGTGCCACATATCCACTAAAAACTATCTAAACTTTAAACAGAATTTGTTTATAAAAAATTATTTCAATTAATTTTGTTAAATATTTTATACATTATCCGTCATTCAGTTTTGAAAAATTATAGTGAAAGGAAATTTCTTTTGTTACAGTATTCCTAGATGCTTTTTTAGTGCTTTTTTTTCTTACTATTGTCGTTACATCCCTCCCGCTTTGTTTAGGAGACGTCTGCAGACTGCAGACCAGTATCTTCCCAGAGATAGCAACCCCCTCTTTCTCTGCTGACCGGTTATTGCTTAGGTCATGCTACCTTTGCAAAGCCTGCCCTGATATAGGGATTTTTTGCTATTTGAGGGAATATTCAACATCCCTCTAATTTTTACTCTTGAGTTCCGTTGCATAAACGATTTAAGGCATGCTATTCTTGCAGAGCATATTCGGGAATTTTGGGTATTTTTAATGCTTTATGGATTTTGTTGAGATATTTGCATAGAGGAGAGCTGGTTTCTCCAACTGTTTGATAAATTAAAACTTATACTTCATTTTACAATGATGTAATAAAAAAACTTTCTTAACTTTCTTTGGATAAATTTCCAAAAATTGTTTTATGTGTCAGAAAGTTTTTTTTATTATTATTATTTATATATCTAAATAACTTATTCCAAGAGAAGACTTCCGCTAGAAATAAAAATATGCGACAAATTTTGTTTATTCTATAATATTAATACAGCAAAATGTCTTCTTCATGTGTGCCTGTATGCGCTATGAAGGTCAGGCCACTGATCACAGATCTACAAAAACTAGCAGATACATAGCTTTGATCATGCAGATTTGCATAGAACTTTTTCTTTCTTTTTTTTTCCTTTCCTTTTCTTTTCTTTTCTTTCCTTTTCTTTCCTTTTTTTGTTTGTTTATTTTCTCATTTTATTTTTTTAATTTTCAAATCTGAATTTCATAAATTAATTATATTTATTTATATATTTTTTAATGTTCTGTTAATTTTTCTACTTTATTTTCTTAAATTTTATTTAATTTGTGTGTTTTTCTTTTCATCCATCTGCAGCAGCGCCGACTTTGAAAAATTTCTGGGGGGGGGCTCGAGCCAAGGCCGTAGCCAGGATTATATTTGAGGGGGGGGGAGATCACATTTATAATACAAGGTCATCAAATATGGTATAATAATGTACACACGCTTACCCAAGGAAAAGAACATATGCACACACAAACAATGGCCTAATTAACACAGATGCACATGCCAGGGCCCTGAGTAGCAAAGGGCCCCCGAACTGCTCCTGAAAATGCCATCATAATTTTTGCCATTTAGTTTATAAAATTATGTAAATTGAATTTATAAAACAAAATTAAGAGTAGCAGGGAGGTCACTGGGATAATACGGCCATCGGCCACTTCAATTTGAAACCAATATTATGATTATGGTTAAGTTAAAATTGGAGGGGGGGGGGAAGGCAGAATCTCGAAATAATTTGTGCTATATCTTCTCTTTAAGTTTTAAAAGCAATATTTGTTCTTACTTTTCATTTTTACTTCTTAGAATGTTAAAATTTCATAAACTATCTTTAATTAAATTTTTATAGAATGGAGTAGAAGGTTGATTTTTTACCAACTATGTGAAAAATGCCACAGCTGAAAATCAAACTCGGGCCATTCCGCTTAACACGCGGATGCTCTAACCACTGAGTTGATAACCAGCTCGGCACTTCTCACATAATTTATGTTGGCAAGGTCACTGAGTCTGCATTAAAGCAGCTATATCAAGTGACAAATTTGAACATGGCACAACTCCAATAGGCCATAAAATTTAATTTAATTTTTAATTTTTATTTATTTATTTATTTATTTTAACAGCTGTTAAAAAAAAATTCTAAATATATTTAATTAAAAGCGGAAGGCCCGGGTTCAATAACCAGCTCTGGTATTTTTCACATAGTTGGTACCAAAAATCAACCTTCCACTCTAAAATTTTCTGAAATGAACTTTCATGGTTGATGAATAAATTTCTAAATTAAATTAAAATTTCGTGGTCTATTGGAGTTGTGCCATGACTGTTAATGTCACTTGATATAGCTGTGTGTACAGACTCGGTGACTTATCCAACGAATGTTATGTGAGAAATGCCTAGCTGGTAATCAGCCAGGGTAGCTCAATGGTTTGAGCATCCGCACGTAAAGCGGAAGGCCCGGGTTCAATACCCGACTCTGGTATTTTTCACATAGTTGGTATAAAAAATCAGCCTTACACTCTAAAATTTTCTGCAATGATCTTTAATTAATTAATTATTTAAGGTAATAGGACAAATGAAGATAATATCGCTACGTTCATGTTTTTCATGCTAAATCGATTTATTACCTTTTTCTTACCCATAAGATAGAGAAAGTATTGTTTTTGGGTCAAATTTTCTAAACTGAGGTTTTGTTATATTTACATGTTTTGAGGTTCCTTGAATCCAAAAATCATATTTTTTAGGAATGTTGGTGTGAAAGTTGCCTGAATAATTTTAAACGAACTTTTGAATTTAATAACAGATTTGAATTCTATAAAAATGTAGGTAAAGTAATGAAACAGGGGGGTGAGGGGGAGCTAGAATTACTTGTCGAATAAAGCTGTTCCGAAGCTTAATTTGAATTGTTTTAACATAGGTTTGTGTAGCAGTCCTCGCTATCTTATCCCTTAATCTCCAATCTGCATTTATAGTATTAAATTTCAGGGTAGTCGTGTGAGTGACACACCAGATTATCAAGTTTTATTTTTCTAAAATAAAAAGTTTCATTAAAAAAAGGGACAATATTATATACCTTTTATTGTTTATAAATTCATGACTTGCATCCAAAAAAGTTCGTTTTTATTTAAAAATGCCAAGGGAAAAAAGAAGCAACCAAATAAATAAAAGGCATATGTAAATAAAAGAAATTTTTAAAAAGACGAATTAAACATCTCAGAAACCTTTATAAAAATTATTTTCATTTAAACTTAGGGAAGAGAGTAGTATCAAGCATATAAAATATTAATAAAATAAAATAAAAATAAAAAATGTAATAACAATATGGCAGTAACTTTTGTGAAAATAGTTATATTACATTGCATCGATGTTTCTGAAAACTTTTTCTCCTCATGCACATATCATAAGTGATTGGGATTCCCAAAGCACAGCAAAGGGAATCATCTTCCTCTGAACACCCCCTCCCCCCTCCCGCGCCCCATACAGAGACATTCAGCCTTTCCTGTTTTTCTTTTTATCTTTCTTTTTTTTCTTTTTATTAGTCTATTTATGTTCTTTTTCAATTGCAACAACCTTACTTTACAGCTATGATTTTGGTAAAAAACTAAATAAGAAATAGAGGAAAGAATTTCTTGTTTAATAGGGAATCAGTATTTGAAATTTCTGGGGAGCTGAGCCCCTATAGAAAATCTCGAGCCCCCACAATCTCGAGCCGCCACTGTCCATCTGCATTCCTAGTAAAGATCGCTATTCTATTTATTTTTTATTCTTTTGCATTAAGTAATGTGATCAAATAGTTTTTATATAATAAAGATTTTAATAGTGCTTCCAATTTATTTATTTATTTTAATATTACTTTTTGAATAAAAAAATTTTTTCTCAGTCTGGTAATATCTTTTCCTACACAAAACTTTTTTTTTTTAATACATATAATAGTAGCGTTTTCAAAAATAATTGTTTATGTGGCGTTATGTCTCCTTTTGAAGTGAAATGTTTATTATTTTTAATGTGTTGTTTCTATCAAAATCAAATGGTAATATGATACAAAGAATTAAACTTATTAAATTTTTACATTTTTAAAAATTGTAACAATTAACTTCTTGTATAAGAATTATCAGAGGTCAGATAAGCATCTACATTGAAGCTCTCTGTTAAGACGCTACCACTAGCAGTGGGGTCCTCAATTCGACGTAGTGAGATTGTGAAAGACATAGCAGAAAGCAGCGGGAACCTGAAGCCAAGTTTTCAGCAATTTCAGTGGATTTTTTTCTTTCCAATTCTCACCTTCTTTTTTTTTTTCTTTGTCTTTTTTCTTTCTTTTTCTTTTTTTTTTTTTTTTTTTAAGTTTTTGCTTCTAAATTTATAATGTAAAAAACTATGATTAAATTTCTTTGAATCATTTAAATACAGTTAATATAAGAGTCCTTTAGATTTAGATATATGCTTTAAAGTTAAACGACAAAAGTTGTATGTAAAATTTTATCTGTGATTCCAAAAAACTGGAAGCTCACTGGCGGCCGAGTGGTTCTGTGCTCACAGTTGGTAGATGGAAAGTGTCGGGTTTGATCCAAGTCTCGCTCATCGACCTGGCCGTTCAAAGATTTTGATAAGTGTAAAGATTTCCGTAGTTTTCTCCAAAACTTTCGTAAATATGGGCTAGGACCCTCTAGGAAGACCCCCATAGATGGCATTTCACTCATAGGTCTAAGACCCAAGTGTAGTCAATCAGACTTGAATCCTACAATCAACCAACCAACCAACCAACCAAGAAAGAGGAAAATTCCACGCTGAAATTTGATGAAATGATATCGCCTAGATGAGTAGTGTTCTTTCCATAGTTATGATATCAAATTAAGTAATGATGATTTAAAAAAAGCAAAAAGTGATTGTACAAAAGAAAACTGCAATTTAATTTTTTAAAAAATCAGAAAGTTTGTTTTAATATTTTTTTTCATTTTTATACTTAGATCTGTTTTTAATTTTAACAAAACTATCTGGAAATAACTATATTTACAATAATTTGTTACTATGCAGTGTCGACAATTTAAATAAAATGATTTTTTTTTTTAAATCATTTGATTATAATCACTTACATTATAGATTTTTAAAAAATTTAATTTTATTTTAAAATTGAAATACCATTTTTATTTAATTAAAGAAAGTAAATGCAAATATTTATATCTATATTTCAAATAGCTCTTCATAATACACTTAAGTGTGTTTTTATGTTTACATAAACTTTTTTACATGAATTTGAAATAATATGAATTGTAGATAATTTTTTTATGATTCTTACGCAACTTTGCTGAAAACCTATAGCGTTTGTGAAGGAACATTTTAAAGTATTCTTTAACTCTACATGTTTTGAACATTTTGGTAAATATGTTCATATCATTTTTTTAAATATCAAATGCAAAGATTCAACTTTTTTCTAATGTATAATTAAATTAAAAATACCTATTGAATAAAATGAAGAAACATTAGGAAGAAACTAAAAAGAGGGTATGAATTCTAAAATAAAAAAAAAATCAGAATTAAATAAAAATAATCTGATTTTTTTTTTTTTTTAATCATGATCTCTTTACACCCTGTTACTATGTTGTATATATGTCTGTAAGAAGTGCTACTGATGACTGGGTAGCCAGAGTTGGAGAGTATGCGTTTTAGTTAATTATTCAGAAATTTACTTAAATTTTTGCACAAATTGTTTGTGAAATTCACAAATAGAGGGCCATTTTCAAAAACCTAGATTCACCTCTGGTTAAAATAGAAAGACATTTAATTTTAGGTTGCATATCTTGTATATTTTATTTTTTAAATTTTAATGCTTATTAGATTATTTTTAAGTTATACTTCTATTCTGAAATTCTATTTATTTAGTTGAAATTCTTCTATTATTCAAACAAATTTGTTGAATAAAAGTTTTGATTTTGGAAATGAAGATTATGAAACTACATTTCTGTTATACATATATTGCTTTCTCTTGACGATTTTTAGTTCTAGCCGATACGGAAAGCCAGAAAGGGAAACAAGAGTCGGCAAATTTCAATATTTATAATGTAGACTAATTTTATAATCTTTATTTAAATATTGAATAACTAATTTAAAAAAAAATGACTTAAAACCAATTGCTGCAGAGTTGTGCAGGGTTCTTATTAAAGGGGCAGGATTTCGAGAATCTAACATTATTTAGAAATATCCCACTCAAAAATATATCATAAGGGAGATTTCCCCCAAATTTTTTCACATTGCTCATTGAGTATTTCATCAATTTTTCAGTTTAGTTGGGTATTTTATTAATTGCTTTGAAGCCAATAGTTACCCTTTCTTTTTTTTTTTTTTTCTTTTTAATTCCTTGATAAAAGTAAAAAAAGGGGAAATATTATGTAATTATTTCAAAATACTTCTTAATTGTAAATGTTTGTTAAGAGGATTTATGAATTGTTTATTTTATCAAGAAACAAGTGAAGGCTAAAAGTTGCAATAATTATATATTAAAATTAGTTTATTCCAGTTGCTGCAGTCAAGCACTCTTTCAGTACTCAAAATCAAATTGAAAATAAATTTTGAAACAGATTGAGTAATAACTTGAGCAATTCTTTCTGCATTTTTTAATGAAAATTTAGATTATGAATATTGAATAAGTATCTGTCCATAACCACAAAAAGGGGGAAAAATTAATTAATTAATTTACAATTTTAACATTTATTTGATTTATTATTATTATTATTATTATTATTTGCATTTGTAATTCTCTGAAAAGAAATTTACAAAATGTAATTTACATAATTCTTGCTTAAATTTGAAAGTTCTGCTTTTTTTTTTCTTTTAATTAGAGTTTGAGAATTCCACACAATATTTTTTTCTTAGTGCGAACCCTGTTGTGGGTTTTTTTAAGACCATACTTGAATTTGAGAAATTTTATTAAGGATTCAAATATTTACAGTTTTACTGATCAGAATAATTTTAATTCTGCAAACTTTTTATCCATTGTAAAAGAAGATATTTATTGAATTAAAAAAAAAAAAAAAAAGTATTCAGAGCTTTGAGTGGAAGAAAGAATATAAACTTTTTCAGACACAAACAATAAAATACACTAAATTTAACCTAAATAATTATAAAATAAAAAAAAAAAAACTTTTTATATACCATGTTTTTAAATTTTCTGTTGAATCATAGCTGTACGCAATTGAAGTGTGAGGTCACTAACCGTCAGTGGGGCCAAAAAAAAAAGAAGTTTCCTATGTTAGTTATCCATTGGATTTTTTGTAAAACAAATATTAAAAATTAAGAAAAAATATTTCCTGATTTTTATCCTCATATTTGGATATAGTTATATATGTCTGCATGTGTTAGATTGAGTTACTTTTGCTGTAAAATTGATCAGCTTTTAATTTTAAATTTCAAAATTGTGTCCTCCTTGGTGTTTTTTGTATTTGGCGATCAAAAACTTAATACGAAAATATACATACCAGATGTATATTTTCGTAATACGTATTGTACGATATATTGTTTCATATTATTGATTGCTGTCTTAATATATGTTGTTAAAATAACCATGATTCTTGAAAGGAATTAAATATGTTCGCCAGGTAATTTGGCGATTTTTTTTCTCCCCAAGGACAACAGATATCAAATATTCCGCTGTAGTCATCTTATATTAAACACTTTATTTAGACATTGAAAACAAATTTGACTTCAAATTATGGTAAAATATTTATTATTTTCCTCTTAATTAGTGTATTAGTTGGACATTTATTGTGTAAATATAACCCTTTGAAATGAAATGTTTATGTTTGCATTTGAAAATTGAAGTTTGAGTTTTTTTTCTACAGTTTGGAAATTTAAAATTAAAATTTTATCAATTTTACAGCAAATAATTTTTTTTTAAGTGACGGGGGAGGGGGGGGTGTCTGCCCTGGGCCTCTGAAGAAAACAAACCTTACGTATATATATCGGGTGAAGTTGTTGTGCCATTATTTTAAAGGGAAAATGCAGGAATGTTTTGTGTTAAGTTGTAGGCTGTCTAAAGAGTCTTCATGTACAAAGTGTTATTCTAGAGCAACAACAACTCTAAAACCAAACCATATTGTGGCTACCACATGACTTTCTTCTATATTTTTCTATACAAATTCCCCCATTAAAAATAATTTCTTAAAATTATCTTCCTGATGAATGCAGATGATTTCCATCCTAGAGAAGCATTATTAACACAAAATATCAAAAGAAAGCCAATTTTATTCTCTGTATGATATATTAAAAAATTGTGCTTTATTTTTTATTTATTTTTTTATTTTTTCTTTTAAAATGAAAAACTCGATAACTTTATTTTAAATTATTGCAGATTGATGGTTCAACCAATCTTTTTCAAAGTATGGATGAGCTGTTTCGAAAGATACCCATAATGAAATTTTGCCCTTCTCGGGGGGAGGGGGGGACCATTACCAGGGGGCAAGCAATGCTCCAACATTCACAAAAAAAAAAAAAATTCCCAGTTGAATATCACCATTATAAATAATTCCTTTTATGTACATTTACACACAGACAGACAGGCATTTTCTAAAAATTGTTAAATCTTGTTCCAAGCCTCTTGAAGCGTGGAAATCCATTAAAAACCCGAAGTCGAAAATTTTTGTGAATTCAATATTTTCTTCCATTGAATAGTAAGTAAAAAATTCATTTATTCAAAGCCTGACTAAAGCAGGGCAAGCCAGACTAATGCCCCTGACTTTCTCGTTAGGTTCGGCTTCTGAATTAATCTTAAAACCTACTTTATTGCCTTTTTATAAATAGAATTATTTAGTAAATAGAATTAAGTGAAGAAATGCAAGGAGGGGGGGGGGGTCAATGTAGGAGAAACTCCAATTAGAGGGGCCCCCAATGAGATTTTCATCCTGGGCTACTAAGACTTTAATTATAAAACTTTGATTACTACAAATGTTATGGCATTGAAGCATAATTTAAGTGAAAATATTAATTAAAAGAGTTTCTTATGATAAGTACATTACTTTATAGTAGAATTTATATTTGAAAATTAAAATTAAACTTAGAAAAAAGTATTAAAAATTAAAAAAATATACCGTAATTCATGACTTGAGTACTAATTACATGTCTTATATCTTGAGTATTATATTATCTTGAATATAAGCAGGTTCATCTATTATTTATCTACTATATAAACACATTTTGAGTTTGCATATCTGATCATAAATATTATATGATTTATGTCTATACCGGTTTTATTTAATTAATTTTAAAAAAATTTAATACTCGTCTGATGTGTTGGTTTTCTGTGAGTATTAAGAATTGCAATGTGAATTGAATTAAGTTTATTGAATGATTTTTCATTTCTGTTTTATTAATAAAATAAACTCGAAGTTTTTCAATGCAGTCTATTGCGTCTTTATGAGTGCATTGCATCTTTATACCTAATTTCTCCGACGGCAGCGTCCCATGTTATTCTATGAGGAAATTTATTTCTATAATTACTCATTAACCAAACACATTTTTTTTTAATTCCATTCTCACATTCAGAAAATTCACAATCATTAAATTAGTACTCATTTTACAAAAATTAAATTTTTAGTATTTCATTGTGTAGTTAAAAAATGAGAAAAATGCACTTTGTGGAAATTTGCATTTTTAAACTCTTAATATATAAAAATTTTGAAAAATCAATTTTTTTTTTTTTTTTAATGACTACTAATTTAATGGTTAAGAATTTTCTGTTCTGTCATGTTTTTTTTTTTTTTTTTAACAATTTTAATTTCAATGATTGTTTCGAGAATATTCATTGACTATTAATTTTTGTGGCTCCAAAAATGGTTTTTTCAACCTATTCCCAAATATTCATTAAATAAAATGCATTTGTTGATTAGAACCTGTTCGTGTCTTTAAGAATTACTTTCTACATGCAGAAATGCTGACAGCTTTTGTAACAACATAGGCTCAATATTCATTAGCTAAAGTGCATTTGTTGATTAGAACCTGCTCATGTCTTTAAGAATTATTTTTTATATGCAGAATTGTTGACAAATTTTATGACAATATCATTATAAGCTTTATCTCCAAGCTGGATATTTATTAAATAAAATGCATTCATTGACTAGAACTTGCTTATGTACTTTCTATATGCAAAAATGTTGAAAACTTTCATGGCAATATCATTATGGACTCTATCTACTGACTGAATGTCCATTAAATGATGTGCATTCGTCAACTAGAACTTTCTTATTAAGAATTATTTTTTACATGCAGAAATGTTGACAACTTTCATAATATCATTACAGGTTCTATCTACAGGCTAAATATCCATTAAATAAAGTGCATTCATTGATTAGAACTTGCTTATGTACTTTCTATAATCAAAAATGTCAACAACTTTCATGATAATATCATGGGCTCTATCTACTGAATATCCATTAAATGAAATGCATTCATCAACTAAAACCTTCTTATTAAGAATTATTTTTTGCATGTTGAAATGTCGACAACTTTCATAATATCATTACAGGCTCTATCTACGGGCTGAATATTCATTAAGTTAAGTGCATTCATTGACTAGAACCTGTTCATGTCTTTAAGAATTACTTTTCACATGCAAAAATGTTGACAATTTTCATAACAATATCATTATGGGCTGAATATTGATTAAAGTGCATTTGTCGACTAGAACCTCATTGTGCCTTTCAGAATTACTTTTTTACACACAATAATGGCTGACAAGTTTTGAAACATCATCATTACGGGCTGAATATTCATTAAATAAAGTGTATTCGTTGATTAGAACCTGCTCGTGTCTTTAAGAATTCTTTTTTACTTGCAGAATTTTCAACAAATTTCATAATATCGTTACGGACTTTTTCTATGAGATGAATATTTATTAAATAAAGTGCATTCATCAACTAGAACCTGTTTTAACCTATTACTTTCTATACTCAAAAATATTGAGAACTTTTATAATAATACTAGCAGGCAACGCCCGCTTCGCTGGTCCCTATTTTTAAATGAATCGCTATAATTACTGAATTCTCAAAATTGCACACAAAAAAAATCTTATTGAACACAAAATAATTGAACACACAATAATTGAACACAAAAAAAATCTTATTAGGAAAAATGTCGCACCGGGTTCTCACTGCCTTCAGAAAAAACTCCCAAAATGCTCTAACTCTTATTTCTATTATTTTCCCCCTTCAATCTCCCCCCTCCCGGTCTATCCTAATAATTTTAAAAATTCAAAAATATTTGCAATCGATTTGTAGGTATCGAAAA
Source organism: Salticus scenicus (assembly GCA_963930645.1). Lineage (NCBI taxonomy): Eukaryota > Metazoa > Arthropoda > Arachnida > Araneae > Salticidae > Salticus > Salticus scenicus. The sequence continues at coordinate 312,994,318 of OZ005655.1, forward strand.
CCTCTATATACCAATTTTGAATGCTCTAACTCTATTCTATTTTGTTTGCCCCTCTGCCCCCCCCCCTTCCCGGCCCTCCTAATAACTATACACTTTCGAAAATATCCCCATTTGACTTGCTGGCCTCTAAAACCTATCTGTACCAATTTTGAATGGCCTAACTGTATTTCTATTTGTTTTTGCCCCCCCCCCCTTTCCACCCCTCCTAATAATTTTAAAAATTCGAAAATATCCGAAATTGATTTGTAAGTATTGAAAACCTCTATATACCAATTTTGAATGATCTAACTCTATTTTTAATTTTTTGCCCCCTCTCCCCTCCCCCCTTCTCGCCCCTCCTAATAACCTTACACTTTCGAAAATATCCCCATTCGACTTGCAGGCCTTTAAAACCTATCTGTACCAATTTTGAACGGCCTAACTGTATTTCTATTTGTTTTGCCCATAGCCCCCCCATACTGCCCCCCCTTCCCACCCCTTCTAATAATTATACAAATTCGAAAATATCCGCAATCGATTTGTAAGTATCGAAAACCTCTGTGTACCAATTTTGAACGATGTGACACTATTTTTATTTTTTTGCCCACCCCCCCAAAAAAAAAAAATAAATAAATAAATAAATAAAAATAAAAAATCGGAAAAAATAAAAAAAATGAGTTTTTGGAAATATTTTCAAGAAGACGCTTGGCGTTTTTTTTTTTTTTTTTTTACATCTTTGAGCTATTACTTTTACTCGAAAATCCGTATTTTTCTAAATCATTTATACCCCCTTCCCCCCTTAAAAATCCAAAATTCCAAAATCGCAGAAAAGGATTTTTTTGTTTTCAAGTCTAGTCTCTCCCTCTGCAATTTCTTCACCGTGAAGCAATTCGGAGCCGAGTTGTGCTTATAAAGGTGGTTTTTGCCTTCTGTACCTTCGAAAATCATTTTCAGCCCCTCTCCCCCCTTAAAAATCAAAAATTCCAAAATCACAGAAAATGATTTTTTTGTACTTAAGTCTAGTCTCCCCATCTGCAATTTTTTCATCGTGAAGTAATTTGGAGCCGAGTTATGCTTATAAAGGTGTTTTTGCCTCCTGCGCCTCCGAAAATCATTTTCACCCCTTTTCCCCCTTAAAAATCCAAAATTCCAAAATCGCAGAAAATGATTTTTTTGTATTCAAGTCTAATCTCCCCATCTGCAATTTCTTCCTTGTGAAGTAATTTGGTGCCGAGTTGTACTTATAAATGTGTTTTTGCCTTATGCGCCCCCGAAAATCTCATTTTTACCCCCTACCCCCCTTAAAAAATCCAAAATTCCAAAATCGCAGAAAATGATTTTTTTGGATTCAAGTCTAGTCTCCCCATCTGCAATTTCTTCACCGTGAAGCAATTTGAAGCCAAGATATGCTTATAAAGGTGAATTTTGCCTTCTGCCCCCCCCCCCCTTCAGGGGGGAATGGGGGGGCATTTCGCAAAATCCCGTCTTAGTGAGCATCAGGGTCTTAAAATCAACCTGATCACCAAAAATTGTGACTCTATCTCCCATAGGATCGCCACAACCGTGTTGAGTCAGTGAGTGAATCAGTGAGTTTACTCTTTTATATACAGTCAACTCTCAAAAATCTGCAACCTTAAAATCCGCAAATCATTTGCAGTGTAAACAAACATTGTCACAATTGATTTGTTGATTAGTGGATTGCAAAAATTCAGCTGTATTAAGAGACAAATCAGTTTTTAACTGATGCTGATGAATCACCAATCACTCAACATATTGCACAGGAGGAAATGTTAAGTGTAATTATACATAATTATTAAAAAATAAATGATAATCATTTAGAGGAAAAGGAAAAAGACAGTTTTCATGAAAGATTTTCTCTCATGGAGATAAATACTCAAATTTTCTCATAGCACAAACTTATGTGATTGACCAAGAATTGCTGACTTTTTTGCAGGTTATACGAAAATAAATATGTATGAATATTCTTACTTAAACTAGTATTGATCAGACTTTTCAAAAATCTAGGTAATTTGTAACTATAATGTGATATATAAAAATTGTTCTTTAAATTAAAATTTCATGAATATTTGTACTTTTATTAGACACACTATATTTCAGCATTGTATATATAACATATAAATTGTATCTTAAAGATTTGCTACTCAAATGAGGTTCTAAGATGTAAATAAAAGAAATTACTCTAAAATCTGCAAAATTCAGAAATCCGCAAAACACTTCGTTTTAAGCTGTGCGGATTTTTGAGAGTGTACTGTATATAGATCATTACAGGCTGATATATTCAGTAAATAAAATACATTCATGGATTAGAACGTGCTTATTTAAGAATTGCTTTCTATTTGTGAAAATGTTAACTTTCATAGCATTATCATTACTACCTCTATCATTAGTTTCTTTTGAAATCTTTTCTATGATGATAGGTCATATATAATGTCAAAACCTTTGTTTTTGGTCATTAAGAATATATAATTTTCATAAATATCTAATAGGTTTAAACCCAGTGGCAGAAACACGGCGACATAGTCGTGGACACAGAAAAACGGCTTGCAGACAGTTTTTGTCTGCACTTATAAAAAAATTAGTCTATAACTTTCGAACACTCTTTGTCTGCACTAATAAAAAAAATTGGCCGCAACTTTGGGACAGTCTTTGTCTGCAGTCATAAAAAAATTTCTGCAATTTACGGACATTTTCCAGCTGCGATAATGCACTACCGGTGTACGACATCTTAGACGCTCTCTGGTAGTAAGTCCAGAGCCGAGGATGTACTCAGGGAGGGGGTCCATGGGGTCTGGACTCCTCCCGAAATAAAATGTAATAAAAGTTAATTTAATAAATTTGCCCTTCTGAAGTTATAAATTGTTTTATATCATGTATAACTTTAAAGAAAGTATGTTCTTTAATCAGCTCTTTAGTTGCATCATTTGATCAGATTAGTTTTTCTTGAGGGAGGAGGAGCAATGGCCACCCACATTGGAGACATTTGTAAAATTTATTGGGAAAACTTATGATTTCTTATAGATATTTCTGATACAAGAGAAACTCTTTGGTTACTTTTTCAAAATTTTACGGCAAACCAGTGGCCGAGCGTTTCTGCACTCAAAACTGGTAGACAGGAAGTGCAGGTTCGATCCCATGTCACGCTCGTTGACCCAGCCATTTGAAGTTTTCTGTGGTTATCTCTGAAACTCATGTAAATACGGGCTAGGACCTCTTAGAAAGACCCCCATGATGGAAATTCTACCCATAGGCCTAGGACACTAGCATAGTCAATCGGCACTAACCCTCTTCCTGGTAAAGAGAAATCTGATACTTCCAGAGCCATTTGTAGACAAAAATACACAAAATTTTCTGAAGTCACTATTCAAGTGTTAAGGACAGGGTTGTTCTGTTTTTTCCATAGTGGAAAAAACCTGGTTAAAACCGTCCCAGACAAAATACCATTTTGTCCACTATTAATTATTTGCAAGTACTAAATTAAAAATTATCTTTATTCTGTAAATATATATAAAACAATTCTTTAATTATATGTGTATACGTGTAGGGCTCATGAAATACAGTCACCTGGTCGCCATCGGCGACCATTATTTTTTAACTGGTAATGTTTTCAACTTTAAGAAAATGCAACTTTTATATATATATATATATATATATATATATATATATATATATATATATTGATGAAAGAATTGGTCCCAGAATCGGACTCCGATTCTATTTTCGATGTAGGCTAACTCTTGCTGTTTTGATTCCTGCTTCTCTTACCACTTTTTCAGACACTGTGTTGAATCAATACACCATTAGGGGATTTACACATCTCCGTGCATGTTTCAGAACTCGGTGTTAAATTAATGCACTGTTTTAGGGAATTGGTTTACACTATTCCTGTTTGCTTATGCTCTTGACCTGGTGCTGAATCGTTGTGCCAGTGTAATGATATATCAATGCTGATGGTGTATTGTTTTAATGAAAATAATAAAACTGGTTTCATGAAGTTAAATTTAAACAGGTGTTTCCTGATGTATTATTATAGCCTAATAAATAATTGGTTTTTATGCATAAAATTTTGATTTCTATTATTCAAGTAAATTTTAAAATTGAAAAAGAAAAAGAAAGAAAATGACGAAGGATATTTTTTACGAGCTACCCGAAATTTTTGTTGGTGACCATTTTTTTTACACATTCCTGGAACCCTGTGTATCTGTATATAATCAATTTAAATACTTCAAAATAGATATGAATGAAATAGGCATGCAAAGTTAACAATATTTAATAAATAAATATATCTGTATTTTTATAAGGGTGGATTGGATACAAAAGTGGTAGTTTATAGTTTCAATTTTAATTCTCCTCTCTCTTTCCACACTGCTTTCAACTACATTGTCATTTCTTCTCTCATAGTCATCATAAATACCTTTTAAAAATTTGTTATTAAGCATGATGAAATTGGATGGTTCACATATCTTTCATGGAATTTTTTACTTTCTGAAAATATACAGGTACGCATTGTAATCATAACGAAAACATGACTTTGTAATGTTGGTGTATCTACATGTTTTGAGGTCCCATTAGGTCATTTTTGCTACTTTTACGATGATGTATATATATCTGAGTGTGAGTGAACACAATATTGTCTAAATGCTTTGTTCAAATCAGCTAAAATTTAATAAATATATTTACTGGTTATCGTAGCACAAACTGTATAATATATATGTGCACATTTATATTATTATAGACATTACTTTTGTAAAAAATAACATTTTATTTGGAAGTAAAATTTTAATTTTTTATTTTTTTATCTAGAATTTCAATAACCAATATATATATATATATATATTTTACAAAATTAAAATAAGAATATAAAATTATCAAATGATTATGTAAATTTGATTTTTAAATTCTTAGATAAGAAAATGACATGTTGGTATTGCAAATAAAATGCTATGCTATACAGAATTGAAAGCTTTGCTTTGAAAGGACTTGCTAATTTGATAAAAACATTAAATCTACATTTATGAGATTTGTTTTTTTAATGTAGTATAGAAATGTTAAATAAATAAGATATTTCCATGTTAAGTACAAAATGACAAAGAAACAACTTGTATTATTTTTTAGATTATAATCATATATGTATTAATCAATCATGTTGATTGTGAAAAACTTTAATATATGAACAATAAGCTCTGGGCTAATGTGAGCAAATCTAGCATGCCAGGTTTCTAAACTTTTGACATCAACTGGTTTTACTATTGGCGTAGCCTCTGTCTCACTGTCATTAGCCCCCCTCCCCCCCATTCTTAATTTAACCCTGAGCTTTAAAATTTTGTTCCTTATTTCATTTTAAAAATTTAGGAAAAACAAAATGAATTCCATCAATTAAATTAGCATTAAACATAAACTTACCGAACTTGTCCGACACCTTCACTTTACCATTTTTTCCATGAAAAAAGTTACATTTTGAATCTTCTAATAGCATTTTTTGCCTGCAAAGTCAACTCATACATAAAAGCTTATATACGTGAAAATATTTCAAACGTTAAATATTTTAAGCTTTAGGTGCTCCCTGAAAACTCACTCAATTTGCCTATTTGAAAATCATGAAGAATGTTTGTTAACCATCTAATGATCATGAAAAATGTCTCGCTCCAAGCAAGACATTCTTCGACGCTCTCTTTTTCTTACTATTGACTAGCATATTGTGTACTACTCACTGGAAAAATTAATATTCTCAAACAAGGAAAGGTATCTATTAAACCAGGATTGTAAAATGATCATATGTTACCTAAAATTACCAATTCTTTAAAGACTAAATTTAAATACAAAATGTTCCATGTATTATTAAAATACAGATGTGTATAATCAGAAAATGGTCACAATCAGAAGCAAAAACATTGCAAACATTCCGTGAACATGTACTGTATACGTATATCTGATCTCTTTGTTATTCCAATCAAAAAATTAATTTTTATAAGGCTACATAAGAGAAGAATATTTATTATCACTTACAGATCTTGTGTTTGTGATTGGCAAGTTTTCAAAAAATTTCTTTTGTTTTCTTGTGGGGTTATTCTTTTTTGACTGATAATTAACAAATCAAGAAACAGGTAAATGGTTGAATTATTCTCCCCCACTCCCCCCTCTCCTTTCCAAAAGTGGGCTCTGTGCAGTTTGAGTTATATCGGAGTTACCTTATTGGACACAGAGCACCTAATACCTGTTTGAATAAGTTTTCTCTAGCAAACTGTGCAATGCACTTTGAGAAAAGAAAATTCAAATCAAAGTTTTATAAAATAATAAGATAATAAAAAATATTTTCTACTAGCAGGCTTTGCCCGCTTCGCTGGTCACTAAGTTTAAAGGAAACTCTTTTCTATATAGCTTTATAAAAATAAAATAAAATACTAAAATTGCTCAAAAGCTTGCTTCGGATCCCTGCTGCCTTCAGTAGTGATTTGGTCATCCGCTAAAACCCGGGCGCTTGTCCCTATTACCTGAGACAATGGTTTACCAATAGGCTTCCATTAACTCCTTATTAGATAGCAGTTTCGAAATAGATAGTATTGAAAAAATTGAAGTATCCCTTTTATATTTGAATCCCAGTTACATGTGAACAACACTATACATGGTGCACACAATATTTACTTTTACGTTATTTCCTATGTTGCTTTTGTTTATCCGCTCAACCATTAAATGACAACAATTTCCAGGCCAAATATTATAATATTCTATGACTGGCTATGCCTGTCGCACGAGACAATTATTTTTTTGTGGTTATATATAATTCATGGTTTGTAAACCTGATCATAGTACAGCCTTAATATAGTTCTCTTTGGCGACTTTTGAATTTTTATTACCATTTTAGATTTAATCCCTTGTAACAATATGCTATGAGTGCTATTTCTGCCATATTTTAGACAACCAATCTTTTTATGGTTATATATATTTCCCATTAAACATATTTTAATTTTAATTTATTTATTTAAATATTAATTTGAATTAATCAAATATTTTTGTTCGACAGTGTGCAAGTGCAGTCACACACAGAGGCTGATTTATTTGTATGATAAATTAGCATAGTGATTAGTATGTATAAAAAATTAATAAATAAATAGGTAAACATTATCTTGCTACACAACTTTATTATGACATTCCATTGGCGGCTTTTGAATTTTTGTCGCCATATTAACAATGGATTTTTTTTTAGTGCTAGAAGCCTATTTCAGTCGGTACAGTTGTCGAATTTTTATAGGTCACTCTTAATTAGTGCTGGAGGCCTATTTCAGTCGGTTTATTGAATGGGGATTTATTGAATGAAGTCCCCCCAAGGCACAACTTTGACATGAGTCCCCCCCCCCCCCAGGCCCAACTTTGACATGAGTCCCCCCCAAGGTACCCCTATTCCAGTCGGTACAGCGTTGTCGAATTTTTATAATACACTCTTAATAGTGCTAAGGGCCTATTTCAGTCGGTTTATTGAATGGGGATTTATTGAATGAAGTCCCCCCAGGCCCAACTTTGACATGAGTCCCCCCAAGGTACCCCTATTTCAGTCGGTACAGCGTTGTCGAATTTTTATAATACACTCTTAATAGTGCTAAGGGCCTATTTCAGTCGGTTTATTGAATGGGGATTTATTGAATGAAGTCCCCCCCAAGGCCCAACTTTGACATGAGTCCCCCCCAAGGTACCCCTATTTCAGTCGGTACAGCGTTGTTGAATTTTTATAATACACTCTTAATAGTGCTAAGGGCCTATTTCAGTCGGTTTATTGAATGGGGATTTATTGAATGAAGTCCCCCCAAGGCACAACTTTGACATGAGTCCCCCCCAAGGTACCCCTATTTCAGTCGGTACAGCGTTGTCGAATTTTTATAATACACTCTTAATAGTGCTAAGGGCCTATTTCAGTCGGTTTATTGAATGGGGATTTATTGAATGAAGTCCCCCCAAGGCCCAACTTTGACATGAGTTCCCCCCCAGGCCCAACTTTGACATAAGTCCCCCCCAAGGCCCAACTTTGACATGAGTCCCCCCCAGGCCCAACTTTGACATGAGTCCCCCCCAGGCCCAACTTTGACATGAGTCCCCCCCAAGGTACAACTTTGACATGAGTCCCCCCCCCCCAAGGCACACCTTTGACATGAGTCCCCCCCAAGGCACACCTCCCCCTCATTGGGAAAAAGAGCAAAAAAGGTTGTTTTGCGGCTATAAGACAGTTTGGACTTCCAACGTTATTTGTTACAATATCTGCAGCTGAAACACATTGGTTTGATTTAATGAAAACTTTATCATGGAATTTAGATTGTCACGAATTAACTAAAGAATAATTTGTCGATATTAACAAGTTTAGCAGTAGGCCTCTGGCACTAAATCAAAATCTGTCAATGTCAGATTTTCATGTTTTAAATAATGAAATAATGTCATGTCTGTATATATATTTTTTTTTTTTTTTTTTTTTTTTTGTATGAGAAAGGGAAGAGTATTTTGCTAATAATTTTATCAGACACATTTCTTGTTTACATATAAGAGTCCTTCATATTCTATTTATATTTTTAATGGTTTTTAGGTTTAAAATAGTTTTATTAGTTTTATTAGTTTTTCTATAAACTTTCGATAAAAATAAATCATTTATGTGACTACTATTTAGGTTATATATATATATATATATATATATATATATATATATATATTTCTGTTTGTAACACTTTTTTTTTTTTTTTCGTTACTTAGATTAAAATGGCTGTTGCTATATTAAACTTCTTGTCGAAAAACATTCGGTGTACTTCAACAACAAAATTTTAAAAAATCGCCCAGGAGGATCTATTAATGAAACTGATAAAATAAAAATATGATTCATAGAGTTTAAATAATCTATTTAAAAAAACTTTTAAAACCCAAATTCGTAATGTATTGTATCACATAAATATTTTCGAAGTTAGAATAAAATTTAATTTGAAAAAAAAAAAAAGTAACTTTTTTGTTTATTAACTAAAATTGATGAAATTTGAATTGCAATTTGGTCTAGTGTTGAACAGGCTGTATATTATATGTTTGTGTTTGTGAAAGAAAATTTTAAAAAATTTCAAAACTGCAATTTTTAATACCACTCAAAAAACATGTGACTTAACAAGTAGCAGATATATATATATATATATTTTTTTTCCAAACGGTTTCCTTACAATCTTCTGCTGTTGCCACCTAAAATTCATACATTAGTTAATCTTAAAAAATCTAATTGTCCGATCGATAAGCTGTTTAATCCGTCGGATTCACAAAAATTCCCTCTTTAATTTGGTACCTTATTTGTAACAATACGACCGATATTTCTAATTTATTTTCTAATTTTCCTAATTTACTTTCCTCATTTTAAGTAAATGTACATTTTTATTTATTTATTTATTTTTTCTGTCGAAAAAAAATATTGGCAACAATTAAATTATGGATAAAATTTAAATGGCTAATTTATCTGAAATTAGAAGGATATTTTTTTTACATTTTAATTAATTACAAGAAAACTAAAAAAAAATTCCAAAATCCGGTTTCGAGGTGCATCAGGAGAGGTCATTACGAACCTCCATGCAAATTTCTGTAGGTCAGCCATCAGCCGTTTTCCTAAAAAGCTCTGGAAATACATGCACAATGACACACACACACACACACACACACAAACATCTTATTTTATTGTATGTATAGATAAAAATATATTGAAAACTAGAATATTTATAATTTTATAGAAAATGAAATGTCTTTCAAGTTATGTTTCAGACAGTGTTGAAGTTGGATTTTCAGGTATACTTTTAATAGAAATTACCAAAATGACACCCTTAAAATTGTGCTGCCCCCTCCGCCCCTCCCTTGGTATGCCACTGGATATGATATTACCTGTCAAAAGATAGCCAAGTCATGTATGCAGCTAAAATTCTGCAGCATTGTCCTTTCTGACAGTTATACCTCAAAATATTTTAAGTACTATGTCTTTTATTTTATTTTTCATGTTTATTTTCTGAGGGGGAAAATGTAATTCACTCTTAAAACTATTGCTTTGTGTACAAATTGAAAAGGAAACATAAGATGAGTAAAAAATTTCTGATAACCTCATAGAAAGGAAAAATATGTTATTGTTTTTATATTTTATGTAATTTCTTAACTTTCATCATTATGAAAGAAACAATTTATTAATTTAATGTTCTCATTCATTCATTCATTCATTCATTTTATATATTGCAGATAATGGTCAAGAGAAAAAGGAGCTCGAAGAAAAAAAGCATAGAGTCGAGCTCTTTGTTACCTGCACGATCAGTAGGTGAGCAACCACTCATCCCTCCTAGAGTGAAAAGAGAAAAGCTGGATGATGCTGCCTCTGTAGAAAATGATGCCATAACGGAAAGTGACATGCCACCAGTTCCTGAATCCACTGCTGCTAATTATGTTAACGGAATTGAAAAAATAAATGGTGTCCCAGATCCACAAGTGATACCTGAATGCATTGAAACCTCTAATGAGGCAGAAGCTATTACAATCGGTCTTTGCAATGCTCAGACAGATAGTCTCCCACAAGTGAAACAGGAATGCACAGAGGTGGAAACTTTCCAATACATAGTTTTTGATGAAAAAGAAACTATGTCTAATCAGGAAAATTGTCTCACATCCCTTAAAAAAAATTCCGGTGACAGCCAACAAAATGTTTCTCAAAATATTGAAGAAGATCTATCGATTATAGAAAATGTAAATTCTGAAATTTTGGAAAACGTTACAAACAAAAAGTTATCAAAAAGAAAAATAATTGAAAAGTTTGAAGCAATTAAAAAACTGAAAAAAGAACCACTTTCTGATGAACAAAATTTGTCATCCGCAATCAATGAAAATCAATATTTAGATGAAACTCAAGAAGAAAATAATGAAAACTTAAAAGAAACCGATGACATTGAAGTCATTGAAAAAATAGATGAGGAAAAAAATGATGAAAACTTAGAAACTGGTGATGATGACGTCATTGAAAAAGTAGATGATGACTTATTAATTCTAAAAGTTCCTGAAAAGGAAGTTCCTATAATTACCATTAAAGATGCAGAAGATATGGATTCCAATGTGGATATGGATTCCAACCCTACTGAAGATACCCCTGGCAAAAATAATCCCACAAAGGTATCATCATCAGCAGTTGTCATACCTAAAATAACATGTGAATCTGTTTCAACCTTCCAGAAGAACATTACTAAAACTGAAGAATTTTCAAACATTTTAAACTATTTCAGTGTAGTATCTGAAATAGATAGGTCTGATTGTAAAGCCTTGTTGGATAGTTTACCAAAGAAAGAGACAAACACTTTGCACAGATTTTTTCCTATCACAGAAAGAAAAAGAGAAAAATATATATGTAAGATTGAAAAAGGGGACATATTATTTAAAGTGAGAAATAACAATTCATCCAAAAACCGTGGACAGTCTGTTAAACAAACTCAACCTTCGTCCCAAAATACTAATTTTCCTGGTCTTTTAACATTGAAGGCAAAAAAGCCTGCGCTTAGTTTACCTGATAATTCTACTCCATTGAATCAGTCTCAAAATGTATTGAATGTACCTTCCTCCACGTCTCCTTCTGATATAGTACAAGACATTAATAACTACTTGTTTGAAATCAGAAATATGAGTACTTCAAATGGTCATTGTCATAAAGTAAACGATAGTAAAAATACAGATAACAGAGACATTTCTTCACAAGAAACACTGCCAAATTCGCATGTGCTTCAGGAATCTTCTCATTCACCTGCAGCCTCTTTAATGCAGTTATCCTATATGACTTCCACACTGCATAGTCATACTATTGACAGACCCATATTATCGACTGTTCAGGAAATTCCCAGTGTTCAAATTCCAACTGTCACTCAGGTTTCTCATTCGCCAACTGTCCCATTTCCTAATAATATTCCCCAGAAACTTGTCCGTGATCCCCGTCTAAATGCCCAAAGAGAAGAATATTCTCCAAGATTAGGCAATTGGGATTTACAACTTTATATTAATGTTGGAAAAGATGTAGATCTTGGTAAATACTTTAAAACGCTCCTACTCCAGTGGAACCCATCCTGGTTTAAGAGTTATGACATAGGTAGAATTAAAAAGATACCCCCGATTTGTGAAATGAAAAACCTAGTCGCTGTAAAAAATCACTATGAAACCGTGACAGATTATTACAATGTATATATCCCTTTGTATATGCTTTCATTATGGTTTGAAATTCGAAAACACATGCAAGAAATTTATATTAAAACAGACAGAATTATCTCTAACTGTAAGATTGTACAAGTTGAATTCATAAACAAAAGCTACAAAATCATTTGCACTGCTGAAATACCAGATGCAGTAGCGTTGCCAAAGAGAGACGATTTTGTTTTTTGTAGGCATGAAAAGGAAGAAGCATTTCTTAGGATAGAATCAGTTCAAAAAATGACGTCTCCTCGGCAGATCGATGAAAATCTGAAAATTAAAATTCAGCTTGAGTGTCTTCATAACTATCAGTTTAAAATGAATGAAGAGATAACATTTTTTATTCTGCTCAATATTGACATTCCTTGTGTACTTGCTCTAGATTTTCCTTTAATAGACAAAACAATAAAAAAACTAGTTTTGAAACCCAGAGATGTTTCAAAAAGCATTGAAATTGTTGTGCTAGATCCTAATGAAGGAGTCAAAGATCACAGAAACAATATCTTGCAAACCATGAGTTTGCCTTCCGTTCATGTGGTTTTGGCTGATACTTGTGATGTCAATCGAGACTCCCCTCAATCTAACTTGCCATATGATAGTGCGTTACTAACCAATTTAGCATATAACATACTTAACAATGAAAACTTCAGTATATCTGCAGCTAGGAATAAAATATTGATCATTTTGAAAAATATTGAACTCTTTGAGATATTATGCCAAAAATTATTGCCCTATAAAACAGTTATTGCTGTTCGCACCAAACAGATCAATGTACCACAAACTGTGTCACAAAAAACACTTGAATATCATCTCGAGAAGAAAACTTTTAATGATGTCGTAATGGAGAACGATATTTTCTTGACAACATTTTCAGCATTTTGTAAAGAGGAAAGAAGGCACGTACTTAAAATAAAAGATTTAATTTGTGTAGTGCATGATGCCCACTTATGTACAGAACCTGAGACAGCTTCGTTACTTAAAAATCGGGTAAAGAAATTGTTATTAATAGGCAATAGAGAGGAAAGACCTAAATTACCATCTGAACTGTTAAATTATAAGTATGATATCACTTTTTTTGAAAGATTGAGAAACGCAAAATTGTAAAGCATCTATGTTTGATAACTTTTTTGTCATCGATTGTATCTTAAACATCACATTGCTCTCCATTTCTTTTCCATTTTCTTTTTTTTTTTAATGTAAAGTAAACAGAAAGCTGTAAATTTGTTATGTACATTTTTTAAATAAATAATTTTGTAAGCTTTTAATTGGCATGTTTTTTTGTGGAACTTTACTGTGACTTAATTTAGCAATATGTCTAAGTTGCTGCCTTAAAAGTTATGCATTTATTACTTTTACTATACAAGACTTTTTTTTTTTTTTTAGTTCCCCATCATGCTATAGTTGTGGGATTATTTTGGCATTCATAAAAATTTTTATATCAGTTTTTTGATAGGTTTTGAAGAATGAGGAATCTAAAAATCATTAAATGAATATAGTATCCATCTGTAGGTTAGTCAATTTGTTAGTTAGTCTGTACAGATATTAATTCAAGAATGAATTATTGTAAAGAATTATTTAGGAAGCTGGCCTTAAAATATGTTTAATACTTTAATATTAAAAAAAAAAGTATGTAATACTTGCCAGAACCCTACTGAATTTTAACAAGCTTCTTTGAAAATACTTTTTTAGTTATTTGAAATTTGAGATTTCTCAAAATGGTAGAGTATGGCAAAATTTTGCACAAACATACATTATGAGGATATTATTTTAATCTTAATTGAGTTCGAATCGTTTTAAAATACTCTTTATGTTACTGATAAGAACATTAATGAATTTCAATTTTCTATTTTAAAAACTTTACAAGTTATTTGGAATTTTTAAGATTTTCACAACATGGCAGAATAGAGCATGACTTTGCATAAATCTATATCTTAGAAAGTATTGAATGGGAAATTGCATAAAAGTAATGGATAACTGATGCCAGTAAAATTATGTAGCAAATTAGAATATGGTAAATGTTTCATAGGATACTATAATGGGCATTTCATTTTCTAACAGTATTAGGTGATCAGCCAAATTTATTGTTTTTATCATAACTATAGTATTACTTATAATAGACGTTTATGAGAATAAAACATATATGATTGGAAACAGCAGAATCCACCTATGACAACTAGGGTTTTTTTTTTTTTTTTTTTTTTTTTTCTTTTAAGATAATCACCATTAAAAAGATCTGGAATCTTTCAATACACAATGTAAGTAAATATAGATACAGACAAATGTTGCTCTAATTTTATGTTGCTAAATTAATTAAATCAGGCATTAATTTTTTGCAGTTTTTATAAAATTCCATTTAAAAAGACTAAGTCATAAACTGATAACTTTTTTTTTTTTTTTTTTAAGAAATTTAATGCAACTATATGTTTTTTAGATAGAGCTGAGAAAGATATCATAGAGAATGTGATTTACTCTCATTGAATGAAGAATAAGACAAGAGTTTCCCCCAGTTAGTTTTAGAAGAGTATCCTGCCTGCCCTTTGGTTAAAAAAAAAATGGACCCTACTTGCCCCTTAGCCATGAAGAATATTGCATCCTTATTAGATTTTGTAATAGAGAATTTTGCATTGTGTCTGGTAATTGCTTTCTTGTTCACACACTAGATAGTTTAAAGATTGCTTCAAAATAATAATAAATAAAGTGATCTTCTACTTTCTAGTGTTTTTGTCTGTTTTCTATTTTTACTTCCATTACCCTACTACCGTAGGTAATGGAAGTATTGTATTCGGTCCAAAAATTCGATATCGAGATTTCACCTGATTTACACGTTTTAAGGTCCCCTGAGTCCAAAAAAGTGGTTTTTGGCAATTGGTCAGTGTGTATGTATGTGTGTGTGTGTGTGTGTATGTATGTGGAGAATCTTCTGGCTATTATAGCTCATAAACTAATAAAGATAGAGCTACGAAACTTTAGAATTGAAATACGTCTGGTCTACAGATGAAATTTCCAAATTTTGGTGAAAACTGAAAAACCGGAAGTGGGACATCGGAAACCGGAAGTGGGACCGTAAGTCCGTATCTCAAAAACGGCTCTAATGATTTTCTTCAAATTTGCTATATAAACACTCTATCAGATATCCTTTCGAATGATATAGTTGGTTAGTTCATGAAAATTGGTAGGCGTCCTGTATAAATAGCTCAATTTCAGGCCTCCCAAGGGTGTTCCTTTAAAAACGGTTGTACGGATTTTTTTCAAACTCGCCATTTTAACTCACTTTTAAATATGCTTTTGTATGTAATTATTGTTTTCTGGTCAATAATTGATTTTTTGTGAAAGTTGGTATCTCAAAAACGGCTCTAACGATTTTCTTTTTTGGTCACTTTTATGTTTTCTGATCACATTATCTCTCAAAAATGCATATAATACATGTAATAGCGGGTAATGGAAGTCGTGTGGTTGTTTCACACCAGATTTTTTTCCCTTACAATGATTTTTTTTGCATGTTTCTGGCACTCAAATTCCATATTATTCTTTGGGAAATTAATTCATTACTTTTTTTTTTTTTTTTTTTTAATTCTGTTTTTACATTTAAAATAATTCACAAATATGTTCAAAATATCCTGTTTTCCAAAATTTCTTTTTTTTTTTTTTCAATATTTTATTTTGAAGCTATAAAATAAATTTCATTCATCAACTTTTAGCTCCCCTAAAGAAGCTATTCTGCCTTCTAAAAACGCCCCTTTTGTATAAACAGTGACAATTCTAAGAAAATTTTCATTGGTAGGCTATAAAATGTGAAATGAAAAAAATATGTAGAAGCATGTTCTGTTTTTTTTTTTTTTTTTTTTAAATATAATATTCACCATGTTGTAGTAAAGCACCATTTTAAGTCTCTCATTTATGTTTATTTGTTGATTTAGATCAATTCATTGATATTAATTTTAATAAATGTTTTTATTAATAATAAAATAAAGCAAAATGCTACACAAACAATTTAAAAGAAAGAAGCTACCCTTATGTAGCATTGAACTCAAGATTTCCAGATTGCAGCCACAGACACGCCCAACTATGCCACTGGATCTTTGACACTTTTCTGAAATAACTTGTATATAAACAATTGCTGAAACTTTAAAGGTCCCCCCCCCCTTAAGATTCTGTGGTTAGTGCACGCTATTGCTTTAATATATTGTTACCTTCATAGTATACTGCAATACTGCAGAATTTTGTCCCAAACTGAATTCTCCGTAATAAAAACATAACCTCTTAAATTGAGATTTTTCTAAAAACCACATGTTGGGGGTTATCAATTATTAAAGGTTTAAGTAAATTAGCCAGAAAAATCTTAACACTTGAACCTTTAATAATTGATAACCCGATATAGTAAAATCTGGTCTCAAAGTTAAATATACAATTTTAAATATTAAATTGAGTCCCACTGATAAATTTTATTGTTTAGATATAATTTCACTTTTTTTCAAATATTCCTTTACATGAGATGCGCTCTATTATTCTTTAAAAAATGTAAAAAATAATGCTGTACTATCACCTAGGCTTAGTTTCATCTCAGAAGCTTTTAATCTGATCAATTATAATATTTTTTTTTTCTGTTTAATGCTATAATTTGTAAACAAACTTCTGGAGCACCTCTCCTTGTCGATTTACTTTTAACTGAATTAGAAGAACACACTTTTAATTCCTCTATACTTGAAACTACAATTTATATGTGTTATGTAGATGATATTTTTATTTCTTGGCCCTTTTCAAAAAATTTACTCCTTAATTTTATCAATAATCTTAACAATCAGTTTCCTTCCATTAAATCTACCTGTGAATGTGAAATTAACCATACTCTTGCTTTTTTTAGCTTGCCAATACCTTCAAAATGAAATTGTTAAATCATATATCTCTGATAACTTAAAAGAAATTTATCAATTTTTTTCTTATTCGAATGTTGGCACAAAATTTACGTTTAGTGTTGTACTTCTTTGAAAAGAAAATTTTCTGTCTTCATCGTGGAAAATAATTTTGATAAACAATAATTTTAATAAGTAATTTGTACTTTTTGAACTTGTATAGGAAAGTATAAAAGAAAGTCTTTTGATGTCTGGAACACACTTTTTTTTTTTTAGCCTCTCAAACATTATAAGTTAGATTGCTGCTCACATTACGAATTTCTAATTATTTTGGAAAGAAACTGTTTAAATTTTCAGTTAAAAACAGACAATGGGTAAACACTAATACCTGACCCAGAGAAAATATTTGTAATTAAAAAGAAAAAAAAAAATAAAGTAATTAAATTTATCTTTTCTGGGTAAAACTGAAAGAAAGTATGAAAAAAAAATCGCGAACTATTAACAATTAAATTAAATATCAATTATTAATTAAAATGAACTTTCATGCCAATCCCGGATATGGAAATTTCTCAATATGCAGTATTTTAATTTTTTTTTTTTTTTTTTTTTTTTAAGTTTAATGAAAATTTATATCCAGGGTGTTTGACTTTGTCTTTATTTTCTTATATACATATTTTCTTAGATGTATATTATAAAATGCAAAATGGCGTAAAAAAAGGAAATAGAATTTATAAAATTGGGTGAAAAATTTTAGGGACTTCGGTTTTAAAAATTAAAAAACTTTTAAATATAGCCCCAATATTAAAAGATTTTCCTTGTAAATGTATTCTATACCCTAAATAGGTGGTGTACAATACTTCAGCATTGTATCATGAGAAGTTATAGTTTTTTTAATGAAATTTGACAAGTTGGTAGATCAGTCCTGAATTAAAATTTATGACTCATGGTGTAGTTTTTATTATACAAAATCTAGTGTTGAAGCATTAAAAAGTGGTTTAATTTTTTTGACTTGTTGTATCTGTGACATTTTCTGATACAGCACTGAAACTTTGTACACCAACTTAGGGTACACTGTATTTAAAAAAATGAAAATACAGCAAAAAAGTACTATAAGTACCTTTCCCAGCCTTTAAACACTAAGATTACAGTATTCTTCTGTAATTTGTAGCACCATTTTTTGATTTTGAGTACCACAAGACTTCGGTTTGTGTTTTAAAAAATACTGAGGATTTTCAACAAATAGGAAATTAAAATATCAAAGTTAAAAGTTATTTATAAATATTAATTAACTTTTTCAATACCTCTGAAATGTAAATATAGTAAACTTTTTGTACTTTCCAGTAAGTTTCATGATTTTAAAATAATTGTAGTATATAAAATATAAGGTTGTGTATGTATAAGGTTGTTTGGACTCCGAAAATTTTATTTTATAGATAAATGAAATAAAAATTGATAAATAATGCAATTTATCTCATTTGAAAAGCATTGGGAACATGTAATTAAAGATCAAAGACATGAATTCATGGTGTGGTAGTAGTATTGTGATTACAGTTTAGACAACTTGAGTTTGTCATACCAGAAAGATAAAAATGACTTGAGTAGCAAAAAAATTATAGCACTATTGTAAATTTACTGCAAAATTTGCTGAATTATGTAATGCTTGAAATTGAATACTCTGACATTTTTAATGGACTTCATGCATAAGTGGCAACGTTTGTAATTAATCACACTTCTGTTGGTATTTACATTCTGAATTCCCTGCTTAGAATATCATAAAACTGCGTTAATAATCAACATGTTTTTCAAAATATTACTCAATTATTATATTTTGACTGATATGTGAGGATTTGTAGATTATAAACAATTGTTTTGTCAAAGTACTTTTTTTCACAAATTACAAAAAGTTAATAGTATTATTTAAAAAAAAAAAAAAATTATGGATGCATTTCAGGAGTAGTTTTATATTTAAAGCAAAATCGACTTATTATAAAAGCCGTGGTTAGAGAACCGGCAGCCGGGTAAGTATTATAGACCCGGCAGTCTTCTGTGCTTGCGCATTAGAACTTCCGGGTATGACATACTTGATCTGTAGCTGAAGTGCCGGGTGAAACAGAGAGAAAATATTTTTTTAATGAATCTTACTCCTAACAAGTAAATACATAAAAGTAAACAATAAACAGTGTCAGTCAAGCATATAAGTTTGATGTGTATTTTAACAATTAACAAACAAGCAAACGAATAAATAGCGCCGGTAGCAGTTTTTTAATCAGTCAATATTGTGATCAATCCAGCTGGTGCTGCCCTCTTTCGAAATGATTTGAAACCACAGATTTTCTAAACATCTTTGGAGAAAAAACGCAAATTTGAAAAATGAAATTTCTTATACTATGCTGATTAAATTAAAATTTAAATTAATTTTCTTTAAATAATTTAGTTTTTAAAAATCCTAACATAATGTACAATAGAAACTATTTTGGTGAAACCATGCAAAGTTGAAAATTAAAATTTTTGTACTATACTGATTGAATTATTATTATTAATATATTTAGTTTTTAAAAATTCAAATGTAATATATTAGAATAATCATCGGAGAGATCATGCAAAGTTGTACTATATTGATTTTTATACTATATTGATTATTATTATTATTTTAATATACCTAGTTTTTAAAAATCAAAACTTAATAAAATAAAATTACAGAATAATCTTTTGAGAAATCATGTAAAGTTTAAAAATTAAATATCTTGTACTGTATTGATTACATTAAAGTTTTAAAAAATACATTTTGTTTCTAAAAAATCCAAATATAATAATAAATTTGTATAATATATGAAAAACTATGCAAAGTTCAAAAATTATTTATTTATTTATTTACTATACTGATTAATATAAATTTTTAAAAATATATTTACTTATTAAAAATCAAAATATAATAATATATTAAAATAATCTTTCAAGAAATCATGCAAAGTTTAAAAATATATTTAGTTCTTAATAATCTAAATATAATGTATTAGAAAAATCTTTGGAGAAATTTCGCAAAGTTTAAAAATTAAACTTCTTGCACTATGTTTATTACATGGAAGATTTAAAAAATATATTTAGTTTTTGAAAATCCAAATATAACAATGAATTAGAATGATCTTTGGAGAAACCACGAACAATTGAACAATTAATTTTTTTTGCACTATACTGATTAAATTAAATATTTTAAAAATATATTTAATTTTAAAAAATAAGAATATAGTAATGCATTAGAGTAATTTTTCAAGAAATCAAGCAAAGCTCAAAAAGTTAAATGCTTTTACTATATTGATTAATTAAAAAATATATATATTTAGTTTTTAAAATCCAAATATAATAATACGTTAGTAATGTGATGGTTTTTGTGTAATATAAAATCCCCCCCCCCCATTTCATACATGTATATTTCAATCATATGCATTAACAATTTTCTTACATTTTAATTTTTAATTTGCATTGTGAAGTAATATAAGATCTCAGAAATATCTGTAGCATTTGAGAGATTTATTTAGCTTAATTATATTAACTTATTTAACGAAAGACAACATAGCAGATAAAGCAAGGAATATAAGAGAAAATAAAACTGAATAATGAAACAAATATTTAACGAGATAAATCAAGGGAGAGGGTTAAAATATAAAACGTGGTTAGTACAAATGAATGCAAATTAAAGGCAACAGTCTGGGACATATTCCTAGAGATGGTCCTTAGATGTGCTATTACAATTTTGATTTTTTACGGAGGGTTTATTTAAAATTGGAAAAATATGTGCATAACTACTACTTTATGGCTTCTTACATTTCTGGCAATTTATTTTATATATGTTTACGAATAATAATATAAAGAATTTTGTAAAAATATGCATTAGAATTTCATAAGGTTGGCCAGGTTTTACGTCACACTAGTGCTGCGCAATGAATTTCATAGGGAATTTTATAGAATTATTAACTGCGAAATCTTGTTGTTTTAAAAATAATTGTTATGCTAAATGCAGACCCTCTGTGGCCGAGTGAGTATGTCACCCTTGCTAATCGCCTTCAAGTGTAAAAGAATGGGTTCGATTCTCCAGCTGACCCAGGGTGTTTTTTTATTTTTTGTATTTTAATCCAGTTATGTTATATATGTCCTCATCTCGACGAAATTTACAGGGGTATGGGGCGGGGGATGTCGAGTCAAACATACAAATCGGATGTATATATTAAAAATAAATAACATACACGATTCGATAAGAATTTATTTAACAAAACCGTATGAAGTGTACTTTTTTTGCATAGGAATTTTTGCTAGTGTTTGGACACTTTTGTTACCGACTGTACGCAGAATGCAATCTTTTATTACCGGACCATCCTCAGAAGCTCATCACAAACCGTCGCCAATTGCCCATGGTGCAGTACTAGACTAGTGCGACGTTAAACCCAATCAACAAACAGGTCGAAATTTAGGGTAGAATCATAAATCGTCTCCAATTGCTCATTACGTAGCTCTAATGAGATACTGGATCCACACAACTCATAGTCTGTTGAGTTGCTTGTTCGTCGAAGGTTGGTACTGCCCAATAAAATGATCAGACTTATAAGAGGAAAATGTGTTCGGATACGAAATACTCTCATTTTAGTTAAAAAAAAAAAAAAAAAAAAAAACAGCTTTGTGTTTTAATATATAGGGTTTTATTTTATTTAAATTTATGTAAAAGTCTTGATCATATATTTTTTAAATGGCATTATTAAAAACTTGGCGTTAATGCTCTTGCAATTGTTATTGACACAGCTTATTTAATTAAAATATTAAATATTATTAAGAATTTCGACTAAGTAATTCTCAATCTAGTAAATTATCTGGTTTTTCTTAACTATTCTGAATTCTCAAGTGCTCGACAGCGTATGTAGTTCGTTTGGCTATCAAATATGTAGAAAGAAGAACATCTACATCTATTAAATCTTCATTACAATGAAATTCCGAAGAATGCAGTCGCCAAACAGGCGCTTTTTTGGAAATATTGCAGACATGCTTGCATTTTTAATATTTTTTTATAGCTTATCTATTGCGACTCAGCAGCTAATATTTTAGGAAGATGCTATTCATGATTGAATCTTATGCCAGAATTTTCTTCAAGAAAATCGGCGATTATCACTTCAAAGAGTTTCCTTGTAAGTTTTAAAAAATTGCAGAAAGTAAATTATTATTCAATAATACTTTATTTTTAGTCCTTATTTATTAGTAATGAAAAAATACATCTGTAATTGGATAATTGTTGCAATTTTTAACGCTTCTCCATTGTAAAGGTACTCTGATCTGGTCACCCTACGTAAAATACAATTAAACTCAACCCAATGGACTCGGTCGGTTATTGGGTTCGAGGCCAAATCATTCATTATTTTCCAACCAGTTGGCTTTCTCGTTCGTTAGTGTAATCACGTTTTCCGCTCCTAGCATTAAAGACGATTCCAAAAGTTTGGAGGGGTGTCAATTTGATTGACAGGTTGAGATTTGGTAAACATCCACTCATTCGGCGTTCCCTATTTATTGCTATTTTCTCTCAACTACAAGGGTTATCACCCCTTATTTTAACACTGGACTCGTTGAGTCAGTACTTGCTCAGAAGCTCACATGATCGCAAGAAACGTGGTTAAAGAACATTTCTCTGTGAATTTCCGACAGAATACAAACATCTCGCTACATAATACAAACATAAACGGGAGAATGTTGCAGTTTTTCCTGTAGTGGTCACGTTAAGGGTTTAATAGTATCACACCAATAAAATGCATTATTACTTTACATTATTCTTCTGCTAAGTACAATGAAATGTTGCAACAACTCCTAGTACTTTTCAATCTCCAGACTATCCTTAAGGATGCGTCCCAGATCGTCGCCAATTACCCATAGCGCAGTACTAGTGCGACGTTAAACCAAACCAACCAACCTAGTACTTTTCGGCTTAAAATCCACTTAACTCAACACAACCCTAGTATAGTCGGCAGCAAAATTATTGAAACACACATAGACACTTTTCATATATATATCTTTTGATCGCTAATTTTTATCATCAGCTTACTTTTTTGTAAACAGTATAAGACTAAGATCATGACTCTACAAATATTTACTTAACAAAACAGTATTAGGCGCCATCTTTTAAGTCGGAATTATTGCTAGTGCTTCAATAATTTTGCTGCTGACTGTACCTCTCATCTTCTGAAATACTAGCTCTCGTAAATTGATATTGCGCACAAAAGTTTCCGTGCATAAGGAATGCGTGTAAATACAGTCTGCAGCAAAATTATTCGAGGGCTAGCAACAATTCCTATGTAAAAAAGGTACACTTAATGCTGCTTTGTTAAATAAATCCTTATTGAATCTTGCTCTTAGACTGACTAAGAACATGACTCGACAAGGATTTATTTAACAAAGCAGCATTAAGTGTACCTTTTTTACATAGGAATTGTTGCTAGCGCTCGAATAATTTTGCTGCAGACTGTAGAGTTATAGTTTACTTCGTAAAAAGAAGTTCATGTAAAAAAGTGTGTAAATGAGTGGACCTTTACGTCGCACTACTCCTACATTATATGGGCAGTTGGCGACGGTCTGTGATCCTTCTCTAAGGCTGGTCTGGAGACATGCCATCACAATTTTTATCCCCCAAGGAGGGAAACATGTAAAAAGAATAATAGGTAAATGAGTTGGATTATTTAACTTCGCACTAGAGCTTCCTATTGCCGTGTAAATAGAAGGTTGTGGTTGGGTTTTACGTCGCACTAATGCTGCGCAGATGGGCAATTGACGACGGTCTGGGACACACCCCTATAGAAATGATCCGGAGACATGCCATCACAATTTTGATCCTCCACGGAAGGGATGGCTTTCCCGCTTCGGTGACCCCCAGAGGTATAATTTTTGATGGGAACATGGAGGACTTTGCGGCCACGACAGATTTGACGTGCACCAGCCACCATCAGTGTACACGACGGTCTTTGGCCGGTTCGAGTACCGAACCCGCAATTTTCCAATTACGAGGCCGGCACGCGTAAATAGAAGGACTGGTATATATAATCCATGGATTTGAACATTTTTTATATAAATATATTTATTAGTTATATTTGTATAGCTATCACTTCTTCTGATATTGAGGAAGTTAATACCTCTGCAGTTTACCGAAGAGGGAAGCCTTGCCCTCCACAGAAAATCAAAATTGCGATGGCATGTCTCCGCACCGCACTTAGGGATGAGTCCCAGGCTCTCGCAAATTGCTCATTGCGTAGCAATAGTGTGACGTTAAACCAATTTAATTCAACTCAACCTCTCTAATAGTGAGACCGTCGTTAATGATACTCTCCGCGGAGGAACAAAATTGGGATGGCATGTCTCCGGACCGTCACCAGATGGTGAAATGGGGTCAAAATGACCCTATCTTAGGATAGCGAGGGTTAAATGGTTTGTTCCT
This sequence comes from Salticus scenicus, assembly GCA_963930645.1. Lineage (NCBI taxonomy): Eukaryota > Metazoa > Arthropoda > Arachnida > Araneae > Salticidae > Salticus > Salticus scenicus. Next base: position 313,018,828 of record OZ005655.1, read on the forward strand.
CTTACCACCAAAACTTCAAAGAATGTCAAACAGAACACCTTTCCATCAATAACAAGGATTCGATTACTCGCTTTCCATTTCAGCGAGTGTAGGTTTTGGTATATGTTTAATTGACACCCAATCGAAATAGGAAACAGCGATGACAAAGGGGGAGGAAACTTGCCTTGGTGGAAGTGGGATGTCGGTTTGGCGAATGAAATGGTGGGGATGTGATGTAAAGAAAGAAAAATGTTACTAGTCCGGGGTCTACTCTAATATCTCGTCGATGGGGTACCGAAGTGGACGAAACCATTCCCTTGGCGGAAGATCAAAATTGTGATGGCATATCTTCAGAGTATCCCTAAGGGTGGATTCCAGACCATCGTGAGGACCCTCTCTAGGAGTGAATCCCAGACCGTCGCCAATTGCCCATCTGCGAAGCACTAGTGCGACGTAAAACCCAACTAACCAGACCATCATGAATATCTACTACATAATCCTAGCGCGACGTGAAATTCACTCAATCAACGAACCAATTTGAAGTACAATAATTTTCATTGAATTTTGAATGCGTTTACTCATCGTTCCATTTCTATGTTTACTTGATTATGCTTTAACGAGCCGCCGTGACATCACAGTTGTACATTCGAAACAATTTTTGTCAGATTCGAACGTAGGAAAGGGAGACTGAATCCTACGTTGGCCCAAAATGTTTTCTGTTGACTTTTCTATGCCTATATTTTGAATATATATGTCACATGATTTTTTGCAGGCTAAGTGTTTGCGTTCCATGTTTTAACCGATTCTTGATAGGAAGCTTTCTGATGATAATTGTTCATATTACTACATCAAATCTTAAAGTGAAACTTAGTAAACATGCTCTGAATGACGTGTTAGATCTAAAATATACTTTATTCAGGCTGTCTGTCGACAAAGACTTACAAAAAGATTTCCAATACAGATTACAGATGTGATACCACTGAACAAGTATCAGTGTAACGCAAGTCAAAGCTGTATCTTTTCTGCCGAGAGAGAAAGTTTCCATTTTATGACAGCGTCTGTCAGTTGTTGCCTGTAAACATTAGGGAGCTGGTAAGTGATTGTCTTTAGTTTCTTAAAAGGAATACCACCTAAGTGTTAGAAAAGATTGATTTTATGTTTTCGATAAATAACCAGGATCAAATCGGTATAAGGCCAAGATCGTGATGTACTTCGGTTCTGTCCCTACAGTCAATTCCTAAAACTCTTTGCCGAAGATGACTTTCACATTGTAAATAGTATCTTGAATATGTATGTGTTTTTTGCCACTACTGGTGCAGTTTGGGCTTCTTAGAAATTCATAATGAAAATCTGCAGTGACTGCACTCGATTTTTCGAACATTAAATAATCACACTTTTCTTTAAATAAATTAAAATAAGAGAATTATTTAAATAAAATAAACAAAAGAGAAAATTTATAAGAGGGTGTTTGAACGTTTTTCATTTAATAGTATGTCGTTTAATGGATCGGAATGGACCCAAATTCTTGCATTACGATTTTGAATGTAAAAAATGCGTCACTCTCATCTTTTTTTTTTTTTTTTTTTTTTTTTTTGAGTGCGTCACTGTCAAAAAATTATAAATGGTAAGCTCGCAATATCAAATATTCATTTATGTATTTAACCATTTAACGTTACTAAAGTGAACTTTGAATAGTTTTAGTACTTATACAAGTGCAATGTACAAACATTGTACTTTGTATACAAGTAAAAATAAACATTAATGACCGCAATCATAAATACTGTACAGTTCTTGCAGTGGTAAATTATAACGTGCCTACGAATTTATACTTAAATCGAAAGTAGAGCTTAGAAGACCTCAAATAATTTGAATACATTACCACTGGACAAAATGAAAAAAAAAAAATCTTTGTGTAAAACAATTCTAAGTCCTACACTCATCAAAATCGTGTGTGCGTTGCGATGGTGATCCTCTTTATCCACTTTCAGCTCAGTCATTTAATGCACTTCAAGTAATGGGAGCCCATAGGTCATAATAATAAAGAATTTTTCGTTGTGTCCCTGTACAAGTCTATCAATGATAGATTCACCAAAATCTATACGGTTTGTGCGACGATGACCTATAACATATAAATTTCAATTTCAATAGAAAAGGCATTTAGACGTCATCACACTTTAAATAATTTCAGGCCATAATGATAAAGAATTTTCTTGCGTCCCTATAAAACAATATAATGATAAAGGACTTTTTTTTGTGTGTGTGTGTGTGTGTCCCTGTAAAAAAAACTAAGTTCTAGATTTACCAAAATCTATACAGTTCTTGCTACAGTGATCTATAACGTACGGCGATCTTGTACGTATCAACTTTCAGCGCATTCGAACAAAGCGTTTTTAGACGCTATCATGTTCACTCGCACACATACATACATGCGTCGTAGGGGAGACTAGAGTTCCTTGATCTCTAGGGATACGTAATCCCTCAGCAAAAAATATGCCAAAATCAATTACTAGAGCTTTGAAATTTGGCAATATTGTTAAAGTTATACACGTACACAAGAATTAGAAACGCTTAATCCCACTTAATCTTTTTCAGTCATTTTGTTTTAGCGCGAGAAATTGTCTGAATGTGGTAAGAAAAACTTCACTTCAAGGAAAATATTTCATTTGTTTGTATTGCATGTTATACACAGCTTAAAAAATTAAGTGTAATTTTAAAGTACAGACTGTCTTTACAGACTGTCATACGGGGCAAATGCCCTGGGCCCCCCTACAGGCGTATGCAGAAATTCTGCAACCTAAAGAGCTCTTATGGCACTGTGAGGGGGTCCCCCTAAATAGGCTTGCCCCGGGGCTCCAGGTAGTCTAAGTCGGACCCTGTCTTTAATAATTAGTTTCTTTAATAGAGAATCATTGATTGTTTTTTATTCTAAATTTCCTCTGTATAAATCTCATATTAGGGATACTTACTCCCAAAAATCAAATATCCCTTTAACATAATGAAAACATAATTACTTTATTTAGTTTTCTTTCAAATTACCTAATCTTCAAATACTGAAAAACTTGTTAACATAATATTTCTGTTAAGTAATACATATAAACTATAACTGCAGTGAGTTTGACAAATAAATAGTTTTTCAACAAAGTTTTTTTTTTCTCTAAATGACATTCGCCCACCAGCGGCCGAGCGGTTCCGCGCTCAAAGCTGGTAGACATGAGGTGCCGGGCTCGATTCCAGGTCGTGCTCGTCGACCTAGCCGTTCGGAGTTTTCTGTGGCTTTCTCGGAACCTCGCGTAAAGACGTTCTAGGACCCCTTAGAAAGACACCCCCACGGAGTTTATAGACCTAGTACCCTAGCGTAGTCAATCGGCCTTCAACCCTATAACCAACCAACTAACCCAAATGACATTCAAATCTTACAAATGAATTTTACAAGTGTTTCTGAATTACAAATAATTTCAGAAACACTTTTTCTTTTCAATGAATTCATCTGTAACAACTCTTAATTGATTTTATTATTTCGTACTGAGAAGTAAATAAGTTGATTTTTGTAATGACTGTTGTAATTAATGCGTTATTTGTTTAATTTTACTTTCATTAATAGAACTGTGTAACTTTTTTTTTTTTTTTTTTTTTTTTTTTTTTTTACAAATAATAATAATAATAATTTTATTTATAAAAATATATTGTGCAGGGGGGAGGGGGAGGGGGAGGCTTTAAAACATATAGATACACCAAAATGTCAAAGTCGAATTTTTACCGTGATTACAGTACTGTCTTTTCAGATGCATGTTCGAAAAGTAAAAATTACATAAGTATATTGCCATCATGCATAAATTTTGGTGTACTACCTCAAATTCTTTCAACCGTGTTTAATTTTTCTACAAAAAGAGATCGTTTGATTGACTGAATTGAGCTTGTTTTTTAGGGTAAATCATTCGAGTATTTAATTTTTAACTAGAAGGTTTTGCTAATTACCCTATTTAAAAGAATTTAAAAAAAAAAAAAACATTATCACTCTATATTAAATCACTTTATCAATTAAAAGAAATCTGATGTGGACACCACATGACTTCCTTACATACCCACTGAACTATACATATTGTTATGAAAACATGGACATTTTTGTGTGAGGTAACTGATTCGTAAATTAACAGGCAGGTTCTAACCACGGTAAAAAAAAAAAAAAACTGAAAAACTGTTACTCCAACCACAAAAGTCATGATAAAAGTATTACGTATAAAGGCAAACAAATGTACTGGTTTTTTCAGGAATGGCTTATTACAGAAACTCTCATTGGCAAATTCATAACTTAGAGATCAATGAAAATCATTCGAGTATAGATGGGCCTGCTTTTATTCTCTTTGCAGAAAATTAGAAGTGCAGAACTATACATTCTACCGAAACAATTCAGTTAAAATTGAGAAAGGAATCAATAATTCTGGCCATCCTGAAACAATATTTGCCGCCAAATTGGATTGCTAATCTCGCCAAGTCGCGAAGTTTGTAGCCAATCCTGATTTTGGTCTTGGTATCGATTTTGGCGATCTTCGGTCGAATTGGGTGACTTGGCGACCGGATTTGGTGTAATTTGTAGTTTAGGGTTGCCAAAGTTTGGAAGATCTAACTTCCATAAAATCAGAGTTCTGGAATTCTGAACCATAAAAGTCATGATAATAGGATTATATATACCGCCAAACAAATATACTATTTTTTTCAGGAATGGCTTATTACAGAATCTCTCACTGGCAAATACGTAGCTTAGTTTAATGAAAGTCATTCGAGTATAGATGGGCCTACTTTTGTTCTCTTTAATTAGAAATGGAAAATGATACATTTTACCAAAACAATTAATTCAATTAAAACTGAGAAATGATTTACTGATTCTGGCCATCCTGAAACAATATTTGCCGCCAAATTGGATCGCTAATCTCGCTAAGTTTGTAGCCAACACTAATTTTGGTCTTGGCATCGATTTTGCATCGAATCTGGCGAAAATTTGTAGTTTAGGGTTGTCAAAATTCGGAAGCTCTAACTTCAATAAGAGCAGAATACTGGAATTTTCCGGAAAGATTCATTGGTTTATAGCGCTGAACTAAATTCTTTAAATGACAAACAAGACTAAGACAAAGTAAAGTGCATTCGTCGACTAGAACAGGCTTATATATTAAGAATTACTTTCTATACTAAAAAATGTCGGCAATTTTCATAACCGTACATATCATTACGTGCTCTATCTACATGCTGAATATTCATTAAAGGGCATTCATCGACTAGAACCTGTTTGTCTTTAAGAATTACATTCTACAAGCAAAAATACCGGCAACTTTCATAAAAAATATCATTACGAGCTCTATTTACGGGTTGAATATTCATTGATTAAAATGCACTCGTCGACTAGAACCTGCTTATGTCTTTACAAATTACTTTCTACACGCAAATGTGTCGACAACTTTTATAATAATATCATTACGGGCTTTATCATTAGCTTATTTTGAAATCTATATGATGGTAAATTATATATAAGGGCGAAAACCTTTGTATATTTGCCATTATGAATATAAATTTCTTAAATATCTCCAAAACGGAAGGTCACAGAAAGACCAAAAAGGAGGTGCACAGCTAGGTGTTATAACAAACCTATATACCAATTTGTAACATTCTACGTCCAACCATTTTTGAGTTAAGCGAGATACACACATACATACAGACGTCACGAAAAATCGTGTAAAGTCGCTGATCTATCTCTGAAACGAGAACTCGTATTAAGACGAAACTTGCAGGTGTACAACTAGACATCATGACAGTCACACATACAAATGTGCAACATTGTACGATGATTCGTTATTGAGCTATGGGAGATATAAAATCCATTTCGCAAATCGAGATTCCAATATTTCCTTATACTTTGTATAAGGAAGTAAAAAAAACTAGTTGGCATAGGTGGACTCGGCTCAGTTATCCCATCATATGTATGTTTTCATAAATTTCTAGTACAGAACGTATTATATTCATGTTAAGAGAAATGAATTTGACCAAACGCTTGATACAGTGACAGAGCGAAATCCCCGCCTAATAGGCTACCCACCGTTCAATTCGATATATTTATCTTATTTTAATCTATTAATTTATTTTATTGGAGTCAATTTCGTAATTTAGTGTTCATGCTACTATTTCCAATGCAACAATCCCCAAAATGCATATTTATATGGAATATCGCTCAATTTTGCTATGTTGATAAAATCTTAAATTTCGAATAACTTACGAAATTTTCCTATTAGAATATTTGTAGTCTATCATGTTCAAACAAGCATCATAAATGTTATTTTGAAGTTGTCTGATATATTTATGATCCTCAAAATGGACGTTTATACTCAATTTTGCCTTGTTAAGTAAATCATAAATTCCAAATAACTTACGAAATTTTTAATTAAAAAATTCATAGTCAGGGATGTTCAGTATCTTAAATGGTGTTTTAAAAGTGTTCTGGCATCTTTACGATGAAAATATTTCTCAAAGTGGACGTTTATGTTAAATTTTGCCCTATTCCGACATATTAAGTAAATCGTAAATTTCCAGTGACTTATGAAATTTTTAAACTGGAAAATTCATAGTCAAGGATGTTTATACCAGCATCTTATATAATATTTTAAAAGTAGTCTGACAACTTTACGATGAAAATATTCCTCAAAAGGGACATTTGTGCGAAATTTTGCTGTATTCTGTCATGTTAAGAAATTTGTAAATTTCGAATAATTTGCGAAATTTTCAAAGTAGCATGTTTCTAGTTAATAATGTTTGTCCCGGCATCAAAACTGATATTTAAAAGCTGTTCTTACATCTTTACGATAAAAATATTTCTTTTCATACACGTTTTAGTGAAATTTTGCCCTACTCTCCTCTCCCATGTTAAAGAAATCGTAAATTTTTTAATTCGAATGTTGTGAATGAATAAGGTTCTTGCCGATGTCATAACTAATACTCTAAAACTGGTCTGACCTCTCTGAGATCATTTGTTAGTGAGATATCGTGTACACAGACTAACATACTAGCCCACTAACGGACTAACACACTAACAGACACCCTACAGACGGACACCATACCCATTTTGATATTTTTGGATTCCTCACACCTGAAAACGTGTAAAAAAAGTAAAAAAAACAAGGTCGAAAATTTTCACGATTACCTAAGTTCCCCATACCTATAGTATGATGGGGAGCTAAAAAATAATTGAAAATGCTTAAAATTTCCCTTGGGGTCCACTGCATGCATTTGCGCCTTAACCAGACATTTTAATGTCAGTGTTAACTGGACGATAAGTGGTGCTACTCTTATTCGTGATTACTTTTTTTTTTTTTTTGGACAAATCTCTCGAGCAGATTATGATCTTTACTCCAAAGACAACAGATGGTACCAGCAGTCAATCTTCCCAATTGAAAAAAAAAAAAAAAAAAAAAAAAAAAAATCGAAAATTGGAAAATTGAGCTTTGAGTTGCATCAAGAGAGGTCAGAACCGAATTCCATGCAAAATTTTATAGCTCATGCGATTTGTTTAAAGAGTGACCAATAAACCTCTAAGCTTAACTTTTTATCCGTCATCCTTACGATTTAGGACACTGTGAAGACATTGAAAGATTTTCTTTTACCAATTGGCCCATTTTCTGTTAATTATCTGCAAAAGGAACACATTGGCCCTTGAAGAACCCCCGACCTTCGCGTTATTAGAGTGACGCTGTAACCAAAAGAGCTAATGGGGTTGCTGAAAGTCAATTTATTTTTACGTTTCTATCTCTAGAATCGACCCTTTCAGAAATTTATAGATTTTAATGAATTTTAAAAAAAACTAATCAAAATTTCGGAAATCGGGCGAGAGGTCAGTGCGGACCTCCATGCAAGCTTTTTTAGTTCTATTATCAGACGTTTGCTTATAAAGCGACGGACATACGCACACGCAGACATCTTCTTTTACACTAATTAAAATGAATGTACTTATATATAGATATTTCATATTGTCTTTTCTTACCCTGTAAATATCCTGTTTATGTGTAATATATAAAAATATATAATTTTAAAACATTGTTTTCAAAGCGTATTTGAATTGGGGGATTCATGATCCGATCCACGTCATATGGGGACTGATCATTCTAGGATCAAGTTCCAGCTAGACATGTAACAAACGGATTTGCCAATCATAAATGCTACTATTTATGATACTCCTTAAGTGAATTCGCAAGAGAGAATGATCGTTGAGGAGGCACGATTGGTATGACACATGCATGTGGCGGGATGACAGCCACAGCATCCAATTTTTTGCAATTGAACGGAAGCAAAATTATTTGAAGAATTAGCTGATAAAAATGAAAACACCCATATTTTAATGAAAATGATTTTGTTATAGAATTTATTGAGATAAAAAAAAAATAATTAAATAAGTTTGCTGGAAAAGTCGAGTGAAAATTTTTGTTTCCAAATTTAAAATAAACTTTTGAAATTAAAAAAATATATATGTGGACCAAGTATAAATAAGTTTTTATTGCCTTAAAAACGCTGGGGAAAAAAGTTGAGGATTTTGTTAAAAACTGCAAAAACCTACATGTTGGGAGAAACACTTCGAGCGGCAACAGTTTTGACATTTATGTTTGACTTATGTTTCTAAAATATTAATTATTTTTAAAAATTACAATGTAGGTTTAAGCTAGGCTAGGTCTTTTTTAATTGTAGGAAAAGTAAATGTAGTACTTTTTCAAATATTTCATTTGACATAAAATTCAAGTTCTATATTCTCTTTGCTTTGAATTGTTTAAATATATTTGTATTCAAGATTAAGTCTACCCTGATGGAAGTTCAAGAGTCCTCATGAATGGGATCCAGCACTTACACCCCCCCTCCCCCTCATTGTCGTAATATATATATATATATATATATATATATATATATATATATATTAGGGTGGTTCGAAAAAATAGATTTTTAGGTAGATTCCTTATAGGAGATCTACCTATTGCAATGGTTCTCATGACACGACTTCTGGAAAATTTCTTCATATCTTCACCGATCATGACCCCTAGAACCCAAAACCACCCTCCGTTCAAAAGTATATACATATATATATATCAATACAAAAAACCCTTAAGGGGTTAAAAGTTTGTGACCCAGCACTGTACTTTATGGCTATAAAAATTAGAAATACGGGTCTTAAAAATAATGATATAAAATTTTCAGTGACGCTTTGCTAATTAAAAATTACATAGAGTTTCTTATTTGAATTTGCTTTTTTCTTTTATTTATTTTTACAGTGTAAACGTTATTTTCAACATAAAATAATATATAACATTTACTCACCGATACCTTTTCATTCACATCTCTTATAATATTAAAGTATGTGTTTTAAAAGAAATGATATGAAATTCCAGCAACGCAGTGAATTTACACTAAATTATTTGTTTTTAAATTCCACTGCAATTATTTTGTTTTGCATATTAAAGTATATTTCCACATTGAAATATTGCATTTAATTTTCTAATACGCAGTCAAATATATCACTTTCATTAAGTTTATATTATGTACTGAAATGTATTTATTTCAATGAATTATTTTATCTTTTGCGTCCCGCCATCCAAAACTACAACTAAAAATTTCGCAAATGTTTTCTTTACAGCACGCTATCTATTTGCATGCGTTTTCAATTAATTTGGATAAGATGGCACAAAATAAACATTTAAATTTTACTTACAGTTTTGGATAGCGTGACGCAAAAGATAAAATAATTCATTGAAATAAATACATTTCAGTACATAATATAAACTTAATGAAAGTGATATATTTGACTGCGTATTAGAAAATTAAAAGCAATATTTCAATGTGGAAATATACTTTAATATGCAAAACAAAATAATTGCAGTGGAATTTCAAAACAAATCATTTAGTGTAAATTCACTGCGCTGCTAGAATTTCATATCATTTCTTTTAAAACACATACTTTAATATTATAAGAGATGTGAATGAAAAGGTATCGGTGAGTAAATGTTATATATTATTTTATGTTGAAAATAATGTTTACACTGTGAATATAAATAAAAGGAAAAAGCAAATTCAAATAAGAAAATCTATGTAATTTTTAATTAGCAAAGCGTCACTGAAAATTTGATATCATTATTTTTAAGACCCGTATTTCTAATTTTTATAGCCATAAAGTACAGTGCTGCGTCACAAACTTTTAACCCGTTAAAGGTTTTTTGTATTGATATCATTACTTTTTAGGGGTTAATGATTAAAATGTAAAATTAAAGGAGAATGGCAATGAGTTTATAACTCTGTATAAAAAGTGCAGTTTCATAGGTCACACCATATGACATTTTACCTCGAGCAAAATAACAAACTAAATGAAATTTTAAAATTGTATGAAAAGTGATATATAAAAAACTTTAAGAAAGAATATTTCTTATATGATGGAAACACGCAACATTACAAAGGCATAATATAGTATATTTTTAAAATGACAAACAATTTCTACAGATACAGAAAAAGAAAAAAAAAAAAAAAAGAGATTTATTTTATTTTATTTAATATTCAATTTCTTTCGTTCAACGGTTCATCTATTTCTTAAATAGTTCAACAGAACATTTAAAATAAATGTTCAAAAAATAATTTGTGTACGAAAGTTGTACGAATACGAAAGTTGTACGAATACGAATTGTAAAAAAGTGTTCTGAATAAGTTACTAAAGAGCTCCGTATAGATTTTGGTTAGATAAGAAAAATTAAACACAAGTTTTTAAATGGACAATCGAATGAACAAAAGATTAATATTTTGTTATTTTTTAATTGGAGATGTATAAAGTAAAATGTTGTAAGGATTTGGCAGCAATTTTCCAAAATACCTAACAGCATGGGGGTGGGTTCAGATCCTCCTTTGGAAACTCTGATAATTCTAAAAAAGATGCTTAATCAATTTGGAGGAGATTTTGTTTGGTTTAAAATTAATTCAGATGGGGAAAATAGGAGGGGGCAATCAGTTAGACCACTTTGAAATTTTAATCGGGAAAACATTTTTAGAAAATGTTTTTTTGAATCTAGTTTTATTTTATCTGGTTAAATATAATGTACATAACATAGTTCCCACATTCTTCCTAGTATTTCGTAATCAAGCTAGAATTCCTGAAAATTTTCTAAAACGAGGTGAAGGGATTTTGGACATTGCCTCATTTTCTAAAGTTGGGTTATGGGGGTAAAAAGTGTACTAAGAGATCTAACTTTAAAATTTTAAAAAAGGATTTTTTAGAACTTCGAGAAATCTATTAGATACAATCACTTGAAATATTTCCAGCGATACTTTTTTAAGGTTAGTTGGTAGTAGGCTTTAAGGCCAAGTGACTACGCTAGGGTCCTAGGCCTATAGGTAGAATGGTTTCCACGAGGTCTTTCTGAGGGATCGAAGCCTGTATTTAAACGAGTTTCGGAGAAAAACACGGAAGGAACGGCTAGGTCAAAGAGTGCGGGATGGGATCGAATCCGGCACTTCTCATCCACCAGCTTTGGGCGCAGAACCGCTCGGCCGCTGGTGGGGCATTTCTAAGGAACTTATAAATATTTTTTTCCCTAAAAGTCCCATCTTCCTCCCCAAATCTATCGGAAACGGCACGGAATTTTTGAAAATTATAAAAAACGTGCAAATTAAATATAAGTCTGTAAGTAAGTACTTTAAATGAGCTCTTAATCTCCCTAATTCCCCTCCTATTTGAAATTATACTGTTTGCTTTCTACGATTCCCCCAATCGCAATACAGCTTCAATTTCTTTTCTTTCTTTCTTTCTTTCTTTTTTTTTTTTTTTTTTTTTTTTAAGAAATTGTTCATAGAAGAGACATTTCCGACAAACTAAAAAAAAGGACTACATTTGTTTAAAATTTCAAAGATGCACCTTTTGCTGCCCCCTGTTTCCGAAATTTCAAAAAAAATTTAAAAACAAAACAATGATCCTTCAAACTCATTAAGCCCTCTCTTTTTTTTTTTTTTTTTTTTTTTTAAGGCTTTTAGAATTCCCAAGGTGTTCTTGAGACACGGGGGGATGACTTTAAACGAAAAATTTTCTTTCATATTTTTCTAACGAATAATTATAGAGAAAAAATTTTTTTTGTTAAAATGTTGTTTTGAAAAGGTCTTTCCATCAAACAAACAGATTCCCCCCTCTCCCCAATTTTCACATTTACAAAATTAAAATTTTGACTCCATGTGCCCCCTTCCCCCACCATACACATTTGTTTTCTTCTTAACTAAACAAAATCCCGTAAAAATTGTCGAAGATGTGTTTTACAATTTTTAGAAATTCTGAAAATTACTGGATATAGAAAAACAAATAGAATCTTGAAAAACAGTGTCGAATACGACATTGTATTCGACACTGTTTTTCAAGATTTTGTATGAACTTCGGAAACACACTTTTCTAAAATCGATTAAATTAAATTAATGAAAAAAATGAATAATTTGATTAGCTTTTTGTATAATACAAAATGAATTTAAATCAGTTTGATTTAAAGTTGTTTTCCTAAAATAGTTTGCGATTTTTATAATCTAATGCAAACACAAGTTCCTGTAACAATCTTTGTGTTATCAATAATTTTAAGCAAGGCAAAATCATTTAATTTAGTATAAGTAATAATCGTTATGGTTGTTGGTTTGGTTATCAATCTTTGTTATTGTTGGTCAACTTTTAGGTTTTTAAACTGATTAATTGATTAGTTTTGTAAATTGAAAACAATTACTTATTGTAATTTTACTTAATTTTTTGTGTTTCAGCAAAGTACGGTTGCTAAGAAGAAAGTCACGTGGTTGTTAGAACTCTATAATAAAAAAGATCACTGAAAATATAAAAACCATGGTAAAAGATTTAATTAATCATTTAAAAATATAAAATTAAAATAATACGTTAGTCTTGGTAAAAATATCGTTTGTGGTGAATAGATTAGAACGCCGGTTTACGCAAAAATTTAAAATGTACGATTGAAATTGAGAGTAATGCGTTACAGTTTCCTTTAATTTTAGGTAGATTCCTTATAGGAGATCTACCTATTGCAATGGTTCTCATGACACGACTTCTGGAAAATTTCTTCATATCTTCACCGATCATGACCCCTAGAACCCAAAACCACCCTCCGTTCAAAAGTTTATATATGTATGTATGTATGTATAACGCTTTTTCCCATGTTAAGTTGTGAACACGATAACTGGAGTAATTTTTATTTAAATTAAACCAGCTGGGGATATGCTGTCAGGACAGTAAAAATCTCGGTCGAGTTCGTAGATGGGGTATCCTGCTCAAAAGGGGTGGAAATTTTCATTTGCCCATAATTTCTTTAATATTGAAAATAAGAAAATAGTTCAAATCAGGCGAATTAACGCCTTACCCTAAAGAACAATTTTTGTATTTAAATTTTTTCGATAACTTCAATTGCTCAAAAGTTACAAGTTAAAAAGTGATTTTTCGGCAATTGTAATGAAGCCGACTTTTTCTTTAGCTTTAATTGCTTAAATTTATAATCTGATGCTTACGTCACGTGCAAACGATAATAAAAAAGATAGTTGAAAATATAAAAACCATGGTAACAGCTTTAATTAATCATTTAAAAATATAAAATTAAAATAATACGTTAGTCTGCGTAAAAATATTGTTTGTGGTGAATAGTTTAGAACACCGGTTTACGCAAGAATTTAAAATTTACGATTGAAATTGAGAGTAATACGCTACAACTTCATTTGACTTTTTATCTTGTGGAAACAAGATATTGGTCTGAGAAGAGATATGAGGTTTTTGCGTGGAAAGAAAATATAATGACGCCAAAGCTGTCATTTTTCATCGCTAAGCTCGCCAAATTTTGTCACCAAACAACTAATTTCGTCGCCAAGTTAAAAATTTCGTCGTCAGCTATCAAATTTTGCCGCCATATCACAAATTTCATTGCTAAGTCGCAAGTTTTGTCACCAAATTGTATATCTTTATGGCTTCTATTTGTTGAATGATTATGAGCTTGGATTTTGAAAAATTGAATCATTTACTGACCAATAAATCTAGCCTAAAATTTTAAATAGAATGAATAGTAGTAGTTGATAATTAAATTTCTTAAAAATAGAATAGCGACGTAAATAATGCAATGTGTGGGAACAAAGTCATTGGCTAAGTATGTGTTAATTCATATGTAATATTTCTTTACTTTTGTAACATTAACGTAAAGGAATCTACCTTTGCCTTTAAGCTTGCCGAAAAGGGATTTTTTATTTCGGAATCGCGTTGCTTGTCAAAAGTTGTAGTTTAGTATCCTCAATTGGGGAAAAATATAAAAAAAAATTCTAAGTTGACATCTTTAGTTCGCGCATGAGGCTGAAAGTAAAATATGATAAAAATTAAAAATTTCAAAAAATAATAAAATTAGTTCTTTTTTTTTTTTTTTTTTTGTATTTTTTTATAATTCAACAGCCATAAATTGTTAGTATATAGCGTAATTTCAACCTAAAAAAATTATAACTTTTAGATGATATAGTCTGTTCGCGCATTTAAAAAAAAAAAAATGTCAAAAACTGAACACGAAGAGTAACTGACCGGCAAGCGCTAAGTTTTTTTATTGTTTTAAGAAAGTTTTTTAATTGTTTAATCGGCCGGTTTTTCCGGTCGATTAAACAATTAAAAAACTTTCTTTTTAACTTTAAACCTGTAACCCCTTCTTTGGATCTAACTGGCGTAATATATTTAATTCCTTGTAAAAATTGTAAATATGTTTATATAGGTGAAACTGGCCGTACGGCAAGAATTAGACTACAGGATCACAGACTGTCATATAAAAATTGCTACCAAAATTCTAAAATTGTAATCCATTCAATAGAAACCGATCCTATTCCTGACTTCGATAAAGTTCTAAATTCTGGCTATGACAATTATAAATCACGTATTTTCCTTGAGAGTTGGCACACTGCCAGCCATCTCTACACTATCAATGAAGCATGCGCACTGGCTCCTCAATATTCTGTACTTCTATAAATTCCTTGTGTATTCGTGTAATGTTTGCAAATTATGTTGTATTGATACTGATGAGGAAATCTGGGCGGGTTTCGAAACGTCTAAAATTTAAATGTTTTTAAATGTATATTTTGTTTTTTAAATGTATTTTAACTAAAGTTTTGTCTCATAAATAAAATAGTTTTTGTTTTTAATATGATGTTTGTGTACGTTAAAAATTAAAGGAATATTTAACAATATTTTATTTGTTAAATTTTAGTCAAATGATGAAAAACATTATTCGTAAAAACTCGATTAGGAATTGGAAATATTTCATTCAAGCAAGTAGATTTTACAAGTATATTAATATATATATATATATCTATTATATATATATATATATATATATATATATATATATATATATATATATATATATAAAGAAAGTTTTCATTATTAGTTTATTTCTTTATCTGTTTGTTGTTCTTCAATTTTTACCAATCTTCAAATTTTAAAATAGGCGTAACTCTTTTATAATTCAATCTTCATAACTTCTTATAATTTTTAATGTCTTCCATATTTAAAGAAAATACTGACAGTACTTTCGAAGCAAAAATAAAAATAATGTTGCACGATAACAATTATCCCAGTTTTTAGTCATTTCTAAGATGCAAATGAAAATTTCACTCAATCAATATATAAACATACAAATTTCATATCTTTTAAACATACCAGAAATAAATAAATAAATAAATAAATAAGGAATGATTTCACTTGATTTTTCGAACATTTAGTGATGAACGGTTGTTTAAATTAATTTAAATAAAAGAAGTCGTTAAAAAGACAAAAGGGAAAATCATAATAGATCGTTTGAGTGTTTTCCCCCTAAGTTGTATATCGCTTAATAGATCGTAATGTATCCAAATTCTTTCATGCATCCCTGTGAAGAACAATAAATAATAAGATCATAATATAAGCTATTTATCTGTTTCTTTTTCTTTTTCTTAAGTTTTAAGCAATTTAACACTACTAAAGGGAATTTAACATAATTTGAGCCCGTAGACCGCAATGTATAAAAATTCTACTTTGTATACCGGTAAAAATATTTTAAGTCTTACACTTCTGTAAATCTGTATGGCTCTAGTGATAATAGCCTTTAATATACCTACTATAACTTATATCTTAGTCGAATGGAGAGTTTAAACGCTATCGCACTTCAAACATGTTGAGTCCTTTAGTCATAATGATGAAAAATTTTCTTTCTGTGTCCCTGTAAAACAACTAAATTCTGCACTCATCAAAATGCATAGAAATCGTACGATGGTGACCTAAACATACCTATCAAATTTTAATTGAATAAGGCGTTTAGACCTATTGCACTATAAATAATTTGAATCACTTGGCCATATTGACAAAGGAATTTTCTTTATGTTTCTGTAAAAAAAAAAAAAGAGAGAGAGAGAAAACTGTATTTGTTAGATTCTGAAAAATCCATATAGTTCGTGCGACGGTAATTCATAACATTCCTAACAACTTTTAGCTTAATTGAATAAGACGTTTAGATGTTATATCGCATTTTAAATAATTTGAGTCTGTATTTAAATAATTAGGCTGTAATGATAAAGAATTTTTCTTTATATCCTTGTAAAAAAATTTAAGTATTAGACTCACCAAAATGTATACAGCTCGTGCGACAGCAACCTTTAGTATACATGCTAACTTTCAGCTCAATCGTTTAGGCGTTATCGTGTTCACTCACGAATAAATAAACTCAGGAAATCTTAAAACGTATAGATACACCAAAATCTCCAAGTCGAATTTTTGTCATGATTGCAATACTTTCTTTACAATACTATGTATGTTCAGAAAGTCAAAATTAAAAGGGAAAAAAAAGAAACTGTTATACTCATTAAATAAATTTCAACTTTGATAGTTGCTCATTACATTTCACTATTTGACATTACCTAAAAAATTGCATTATTTATTTATTTTTTCAGATGAAGTTTGACATTGCAAATAAATATTGTTCCCTATTTATACTCTTAAAATGGTACAATACTCATAAAAAAAAAATAAAAACATCGAACGTGAAACCACTGCTCTCCAAAATGTTTATTTTTAAAATTTAAAGGCAAATTCTGAATTACAATATTCATGCAAATATAATCGAGCAAAACCATGTTTATCGACTTATCGTGAATTAAAGTCCGAATAAACGAAAACGAAATTTCATTGTTCACTCATGCCGAAACTCACTCCTCCTGAGCAGAATGAATCCATGAAATTGGCTGGATTTTTCTTCATACTTTAATTCCAGTATGGGGTGTATAAAAGCCCCCCGGGAAGTTAATCAGGCCCTGATAAATATATATATATACGTAAGATACAAATATGCTCCACAAAACCATAAGCGCCGCATTGAATGAGACTTGATAGCTAAAGACCGGTTTAAAAATAGTTTTGCGAAATTAACATTCGGAAGGATAGGTTGATTTCTTTTTCTTATCAATTATTAATGGACTTGGTATAGAAATATTGATGTGGGCTATGTACAGACGGGGAAGAAAAAAAAAAAAAGCAACTCTCGACGTAAGTTCGTTGCTAATCGATGCACAAGAATGTAATAAAAAGTGGCGGCTAGTGCAAGTTTTTACTGGTGGGGCCCGAACATTATTCAAACATGAAAACAAGTATTATTAAAGTGGGATGTGTTAAAAAAAAAAAAAAATGGCGAATCTTAAATTTAACTTTATGGAAAAAACTGCATAAAATTATCTCACAAATTAAAGTTTTATAACTACAACTGCAAAATTCTGCAATGTTCTGATCAATAGAATATCAAATTTTAAATATCTGGAAGCTGGTAGACGGGAATTGCGAAGTTCGATACCAGGTCGCTTTCGTCGGCATGTACATTTGGAGTTTTCCATGGTTTTCTCCGAAACTCGCATAAATAAGGGCTATGTAGCACTTAGAAAGACCCTCTGCAGAAAGTACACCACTCACTCAGGCCTAGGACCTCTTTCAGTCAACTGGCTTTAACCCTAACACTACGCACAGGGCCTGACTATCGCACGGGCACCTGGGGCTCGTGCCCTGGGCACGAAATTTCCGAGGGGCACAAAATTTTACTAATGTTTAAAATATGTTGTCTAAATCTTCCTTTTTCTTTCCTTTTTTCAAACTGTGTTTCACTTACATGAATAAAATTTTAAAATAATGTCTGTCGTTAGGTTGACTGGGGGTAATTTTATTTGTCTTTAGATCCCAAAACAGAGGCAGATAATTTTTTTTTTTTGACCAAATAACTCTTTTCGGTCTGTTTTTTCGCCGGCTATAAATTGTAGTACGTTAACTTTTTTTTTTTTTTTTTTTTGGGGGGGGGGGGGGAGGGGGCACAAAAATTTTAAAAATGCCCTGGGCACAAAAAGTTGTTAGTCGGGCCCTGACTACGCACCATTAAAATTTAAACTCAGATGTCTCAGCGTGTAATACTATTGAGCTTGTACGATCCCTAAATCTTTTAATTATAGAATTTCAAATGTTCTATTCATGTTTCTTATCTTAAAAAATAAATAAGTAGACCTTAACCAATCTGTAAGAAGTTATATTGAAATTTAGAAAGTCATGATTAATGTAATGTGGATACATATTAAAAAAAAAAAAAACACCCTGTTTCTCACTTTAAGAGCTTAATTTTGGATAATTTAAATTAAATTTCAATAAAGAAAGAAAGAAGACTGCCTATCACCTTAAAAAAGAAAAAGAAAAGAAACATTGCTGATGCTTCTATTAAATCGTATTTAAAAGAAAAATAAAACGAAGTTAACCTATAAAAGGTATCGCGTTTGTATCTAAACTTATCTGAATAACTATACAGTTGACTCCCGTATAACGCGTTATCACAAAACATGACCAAAAAATTGTGAGTAGTACTCATACAGCGCGATAAACAGTCCCGTATAATGTGTAAGACAAATTTAACATTGTCACACAGTTAATCAAATTTTTGATTCCTCTAAGGGCCTTATTCACCAACTTCTTAACACTCGGAATAAACCATGGATCAGCAAATCCGAGAATTAAAGTAGCCGGTGAACAGCGGATTTGGTTGATCCGTAGAACAGAGGTTCACTTTCTGCTTGGCGAACTTCCGTAGCGAGAAACTGCCTATCCTTGTAAACATAACTTAACAATTCTATTATGACGCAGTATGGAGAGATTTGATTGGTTCATTTGTTTTTTATTGATTTGAGTGTATTTTACATTGCACTAGAGCTACATTATGGGTAATTAGGCTATATTTAATTGGTTCATTTGTTTTGAGTATATTTTACGTTGCACTAGAGCTACATTACAGGAAATTAGGCGATATTTGATTGGTTCATTTGTTTTGAGTGTATTTTACGTTGCACTAGAGCTACATTATGGGAAATTAGGCGATATTTGATTGGTTCATTTGTTTTTTATTGATTTGAGTGTATTTTACATTGCATTAGAGCTACATTATGGGTAATTAGGCTATATTTAATTGGTTCATTTGTTTTGAATATATTTTACGTTGCACTAGAGAATAAGACTAGATAATAAAAAGTAACATTTAGTTACTAGATAATATGTTTAACTTAAAATGAATAAAGTTCCTTTTCAGTTTGAATTGTTTGTTCTTTCGTTGTCTATAATCGTCGCACTCGTTGTTATAAATGATGCAACTTTCATGCAACCCCCTGCCGCAAGTAAAATTCATAAACGAGTCCATGTGAAATCGTTTAGATTAAAAATATTTTCTAATACTACCATTCTAGAAAAATTCTAGAAAGGGTTTTGAGAATTGAAGCAAACATTTTTGCAAACGAGACAAAATAACCCCGTTTAATCTTAGACTGTTCGAGCGATGAGCATGCACATTTAAGGGGGGCACTCCGCTATCGATGTTGTAGAACTACCTGTGGTTTCAGAGCGTTCACTGTACTCCTTCCTGCCGATCCCCTATCTTCGCAATCTCTCCTAGCTTTACCTTAGCTATAATATTTCAGTTCGTATATTATGCCACCTACGAAAGAAAATTTAAGCTTTATTGGTGATCAGTATAGCCATGATAGACACTTATTCATTGAAAAATATTGCACATTTTTCAAAGAGTATTGTCTGACCGATCGTAACCGTCCGTGTAATGTATTTAAATATACCTAAAATTTTCTAAAAAAGTACTAATATACATATCTAAAAAACTGAATTAAGGATAATTAAGATACTGTAAATGTGTTAACGCTTTTATTAATTTTTATAACTCTTTTTTTATTGACACATTTCCGGTGCGAAACAGTAGAATTTTGTCTAATTCTTGTAGGATCTTAATTTTATTTTTCTACATTTACAGATAACCCCTAACACATTTTTGATTATAACTCTAGGAATACTGTAGATAAAGTGTACAAATAGTATACTTTTCCGCACTGACAGACTCTGAGAAATTCGAATATGAAGTCAAAATTGGGTGCTGCTATTGAAAAAATTAAAGTTGGCGCTCATTTCAATATGTAGATAACCCCTAATTCAAAATTCTGACAACAGTTTCAGGAAGTGCATTTAATTTCTTGTTGAATTATGCCTATTAGATGTTCCTGCGTCAATTAATAACGAAATTACAGCGGGTGTTGCTTTTTTTTTTCCCCGACTGTACATATGAAGTTTTAAGCAAATCGGTTCATAAATAGCTTTTTATGTGATTTTGAAATAGTAAAGTGGCCGGCATTTGTAAACAACATGGCGGGCCAAGTTGGCAAACAAATCTATCAATTGTACTTGTGAGATAAGTCTACTGTACATATTTAGTTTGAATTAATTCAGGATTTCAAAAGTTATCGTGTTGAAAAATTAAGTGGCCGCCACATGGATAAAAATGGCGAAAGCAAGATGCTCAGTGAACTATTCTAAGATATTTGTAAGATAAGTCCACTGTCCAAATTTGGTTCGAATAAATTCAGTATTTTAAAAGTTATCGAGAAAAAAAAATCTCAAGTGGCAGCGTTCAAGTGGCTGCAACTTGAAAACAAAATAGCGGAGCAAGTTATCTTGCAAGCAAACTTATCCAATATATTTCAACCGTATGTTCACTGTCCAACTTTCGATCGAATCATCAGTGCAGCATTTCAAAAGTTATTGTTATGACAAATTTTCAAGTGGCTGTAACTTGGAAACAAAATGGCGAAGCAACTTGCTAGCGAAATCATCCAAGATATTTGTATGATAAGTTCACTGTCCAACTTTGGTTCAAATTAATTTAATATTTCAAAAATTATCGTGATAAGAAATTTTCAAGTGGCACCGTGATTTCAAGTGGCCACCACTTGGAAACAAAAAAACGGAGTGACATGCCCAGCTAACTTATTTGAGGTATGTGAATGATAAATCCATTACCCAAATTTGATGCGAATTGATTCAGCATTACAAAAGTTATCACAATGAAAAATTTTCAAGTGGACGCCACTTGGAAATGAAATGGAGGAGCAATTTACCTCGCGAACTTATCCAAAATCCAAGATATTTGAACCTTAAGTTCCCTATCCAACTTTGGTTTGAGTCAGTTTAGTATTTTAAAAGTTATCGTGAAGACACATTTTCAAGTGGCCTGATTTCAACTGGTCACAACTTGGAAACAAATTGTCGGAACAAATTGCCCAGTGTACTCATCCAAGATATTTATATGATAAGTTCACTGTTCATCTTTGGTTCGAATTGAATCAAAATTTAAAAAGTTATCGTGATTATAATGTGGTAGCTTGATTTCAAGTTTCGCTTAATTTGTAACATCAGCTCTTTGTTAAAAATGGTGGATAAAGTAATAAACTTAGTTGAGACCATTACATCAAAATTCAAGCAAATCCTGTCTTAAATACGCATTTTACCATGTGAATTTGAAATTTCAAGCTCCTCTTACTTTAATGTATCCGCCACTTTGCTTAAAATGGCGGATAAAGATCATTAATAAACTTCGTTGAGACACTTGTATGGTCTATGTATACATCAAAATTCAAACAAATTCAGAATACGCATTTTGCAATGTGAATTTGAAATTTTCAAATGGTCTCCACTTGAAAACAAAATGGCGCAGTAACTTGGTTAACAAACACATCCAAGATATTTATAAGATAAATTTACTGTCCAAATTTTGTTCGATTTGAAGTATTATTTCGGAAGTTATCGGGAATTTAAATTTTCAAGTGATAGCCTGATTTCAAGTGGCCTGCTTAATTTAGGATATTCGCCACTTTATTAAAAATGGCGGCTCATGTTCATTAATAAGCTTGGTTGAGACCTTTATATCAAAATTTAAAAAAAATCCGGTCTTAATTACACTTTTTACAATGTGAATTTGAAATTTTCAAGTGGCCTCCACTTGTAAGCAAAATGATGGAGCAACTTAGTTAACTAACTCATTCAAGATACTTTTGATATTTATAAGATAAATTCGTTGTCCAAATTTGGTTCGATTTGGAATATTATTTCGGAAGTTATCATGATTATAAATTTTCAAGTGGTAGCCTGATTTCAAGTGGCTCCGCTTAGTTTAATTTATCAACCAGTTTGTTAAAAATGGCAGACAAAGTTCATTAATAAACTTGGTTGAGATCCTAATATGGCCTATGTATACATCAAAATTCAAACAAATTCGGAATACGCTTTTTAAAATGTTAATTTGTTTTCAAGTGGTCTCCACTTGAAAAAAAAAAAATGCGGAACAACTTGGTTAACAAACTCATCCAAGATATTTATAAGATAAGTTTACTGTCCAAATTTGGTTTATTTGGAGTACTATTTCGGAAGTTATCGTGATTTTCAAGTGGTAGCCTGATTTCAAGTGGCCCATTTAATTTAAGGTGTTCGCCACTTTGTTAAAAAAGGCGGATAACGTTCATTAATAAACTTGGTTGAAACCTTAATATGGTCTGTATTTACATCAAAATTCAAGCATATCCGGTCTTGAATACGCTTTTTACAATGTGGATTAAAAATTTTCAAGTGGCCGCCACTTGAAAACTAAAAAGCATTGCAACTTGATTAACAAACTCATCCAAGATATATATAAGATAAGTTCGCTGTCCCAATTTGGTTCGATTTGGAATATTATTTTGGGAGTTATCGTGATGACAAAATTTTCATTATATATATAAACGAAGTGATTGCCAATAGGTCGATTTGTAAAGAAATCAACCTAAAAGGTTGAACAAGTTCTTCCGGCTCATTCGTAAAGGTAGGTTGATTTCTTTTTCCTTAGCAAGTAGCCACCCTTTTAAAACAAAACGGCGGCTACAAATTATTAATGGACTTAGTGATATTTGAATGATAAATCCATTTTTCAACATTTGTTTGAATTGATCAAGTATTTCAAAAGTTACCATAATAACAATTTTCATGTGGCCGCCCCTTGGAAATAATATAATGGTGCAAGTTGCACAGCAAACTCGTCCAAGATATTTGAAGCATAAGTTCATTGTCAAACTTTGGTTCGAATCCGTACAGTGTTTCAAAAGTTATTGTTATGACAAATTTTCAAGTAGCAGTCAAAGTGACTGCAACTTGGAAACAAAATGGCGCAGCAACTTGTCCAGCGACATCATACAAGATATTTGTATGATAAGTTCAATGTCCAATTTTAGTTCAAATTAAATCAGTATTTAAAAAATTATCGTGATAAGAAATTTTCACGTGGCACCGTGATTTCATGTGGCCACCAATTAGAAAGAAAAAAGCGGAGTGAGATGGCCAGCGAACTTATTTGAGATATTTGAATGGTAAATCAACTACCCAAATTTGATGCGAATTGATTTAGTATTACAAAAGTTATCATAATGCCAAATTTTCAAGTGGCTGCCATTTGGAAATAAAATTGCGGATCAAGTTACCAAGCGAACGTAACCAAGTTATTTGAACCATTAATTCACTATTCAACTTTTGTTTGAATAAATTTAGTATTTTAAAAGAGATCTTGATAGCACATTTTCAAGTGGCCGCAACTTGGAAACAAAATCTTGGAACTAGTTGACCAGTGAACGAACTCATGCAAGATAATTATATAAGATCACTGTCCAACTTTTATATATTTTCAAGTGGTAGGGTCCAACTGTTTCGGGTTCCTGCTGCCTTCGGCAGCGTTACCAGTACAAAGCTTGCAATAGATTTTTCACTAACTTCCCGACTAGCTAGATATTTGAAACTTTCAGGATAGCTCAGAACACGGTAGCAATACATTTTTTTTAATACTTTTAGTCAACTGTTTCAGGTCCCTACTGCCTTCGGCAGCGTTCATATGATTCATCAGAAATGTATTTAACTAACTTCCCGAGTAGCTAGACATTTGAAACTTTCGGAATAGTTCTAAATACGGTGAAAATGCTTTTTAAAAATATTTTTATCCAATTGCTTCGGGACCCTGCTGCCTTCGGCAGCGTTTCCAGTACAAAGCTTGCAATCAACTTTTAACTAACTTCCTGGCTAGATAGCCATTTGAAACTTTTATAATAGCTCAACAGACGATAGCAAGGAATTTTTTTAATACTTTTATCCAATTTCTGGGGTTCCGGCTGCCTTTAGTAGCGTTTATATGATTCAACAGAAAATTTAAAAACATGGTTTATAAAAATTTTTTTATCTTATAATTATTTATAAGATCAGTTCACTGTCCAAATTCGTTTCGATTTGGAGTATTATGTCGGGAGTTATCGTGATGACAAAATTTTCATTATAGCTAGATAGATAAACAAAGTGATTGTAATAGGTTGATTTCTAAAGAAATCACCCTAAAACTATAAATGAATGTGTAATGAGTATCTCTTGTTAAAAGGAAAAGAAAATTTTAAAAGTTATTGAAATTCTTTTAATTTTTTGCAATTAAATATGTCAAAGAAGTGATTTTTAGTTGATTCGACGCTAATATCATAACGAGTTAAAAATATTGGTCTGAAAAGTGACAAAGCAAATCTCACTCAAACTTCCTTGTAAGGCTTAATTGTCTAATTTGTGAATCAAATTATTTTTAATGTTTGTGAGCCTCATTCCATTTGAAATATTATCACACCGTAGGTTATGAGAGCCCCAGCCACGTTGAGAAATAAGCTATTTTTCAAGACGAACATGTTACCGTGGACATGCAGGTCGTACGATCTTATTTCTTTCGACATCAACGAAAACCACTCAATTTCTTTACCTTTTTCACTTCTGCTCAGAATTAAAGTGAGACTTCCGATCAAATCCTCTTTGAATTGCATGTGCTTTCTCTGAACTCTGTCGCCACATAAAGTCAGGCAGATGAAGCAATAGAGCGAAAACGTGAACATTGTCAAATCCAGCAAAATGATGGCTGTCACTTCAAAGCCGAAGTTACGGATCGAACATATTCCAGTGAAAAATAGACTTATCATGGCACCATAGAGGAGCGACACACTGAGAGACAGGGCCTCGTTAATGATGCGATTGAGATGCATAATTTTTTTAAAAGTGGACAGGATACACAACGAAGAAGATTGGTTCATCTCCAGATGCTCGAGTCTTCTTTTCACTTTTATTCCAAAATTAGAGATAATGTCTCCCAAATGAAAGTACACAGTTGAGCTCAGCTGTAACGCTAGACTACAAATGGCTGCGTCGGCGGTGAAAACGTACGAGGCTATAGATATGAGAGCAGAATTGAACGTTGTTTCGTATTCTTCTGTAATTTTATACCAAAAGAAGTACGAAGAAGTGGTATTCATTATTGGGTATGTCACTTTTAAGACGGTAAATACACAACTTATAGAAAATATCAAGAATACAATAGCATTAAAGATTATAAATAAATATGTGTTCCATTCACTTTTGAATTTTCGAGGATTGACTTCACTGCTAACCTCTAACATTCTTTTCATGGCTTCAATAATAGATTTACGCTTCAGAAAGAGGCTCCAAGAAATAGCAAAAGAGAGTATTAGAAAAACACTGAAAGTGAGTGTCAAAGAAGTATAGACGAGAAAAAATCGACAATAGATAACTATGGGAATACTCAGAAGTGTGAAGACCACATTGTAGAATACAGTTACAAAGGCAAACGAACTTTTTTCGTCAGAATGTTTTTGAAAAAGCTGTTTTGGTGTGTAAGGAAGTTGCCAAAGAAAATTTAAATACAAGAGTATCTTATAATCCCTCGTCAAAATATTCTGTTTCACAATTTTAAAAGGTTTTGTTTTTCTCAGAAATGACTTATCTTGACCCTCCTTGAAATTTGGCGTAAAGTAAACCATTTTTCTATCCGAGGTTATTTTCTAATTACGTATTCTATTAAGTAAAATTATTTTGTTTTAGATTGCCACAACTGTTCAACAGCATGCAATAGAAATGTTTGAAGAACAGGAATGAAATTTCACTAGGAAAAGGATTTTTCGGAAACGATAAACTATCTGAAAGAATCAATAATTCTATAATTGCTTCCAAACAACAACATTGCGTGAATAAGATAAAGTGGTCTGTGTTACATTTTAGTTAATGTTTAATTAAAAGTATATAGAATAAATGTCTTCAAGTAATACATTGATTTTTTTTTTTTTTTTTTTTTTTTGTTCAGTCATTACTTGAACGCAATTTTAAAATGACATTTAAAAAGACGACCTAATTTTATGCATTTTGTCACGTTTGTAATTATTTAAATAGCAATATTGTCAGTTTAAAAGGTCACAATATATAAAAAAATTTTAACGAAAATTGATTAGTATGTAAAAACGTTATATAGGAGTATCTCAAAACAAATTAAGGTTTTTCTAATTTAAAAGTATATATAATATTCAATTGACAAACTATATGTTATATTATTTTCCGTTAACAATGAATTTTTTTATTCAATTTATTTTTACACGATTACGATTAATAAATTAGAGGAGAAAAATAAATAAATAAACGAAAGAGCAGGAGGGAAATTTCATCTATAGGATATTTTTTAAATAAAATTTAAATTTGTTTCATTCTATATGATTAAAAGGAAAAAAAAATATATATATATATATATATACAAAACTGTCCAGATGCAAATTATAAAATGTCAATGCATTGCTGAACTTCAATTTAGTTAAATGTGAAATCCCTAACTTTTGCTAACTTTTAAAATTTCTAACTATTGCTGTAAAATCTCTAACTTCCAGTCGAATTTATATAGTATTTTTGGACTGTCAAACTCATAAATATTTTTTAAATTTGTGTTAAAATCGGTGTTGTTATATATATATATATATATATCAGTACAGAATGGTCTGGAAAAAATGTTCCATTTTAATTAATTTGAAAGTCTGTCAAACATATTTTATACAGCTAAGAACCATCCCAATTAAATTGGCGCTGTTGAAAGAGAGATAGAGAGAGAGAAAAAATAATAATGCATTGAAATCTGTTTGTGTCCAATCTCAATCTGTCCTGAGGACAGATTGGACACAAACAGATCTGTCCTAAAGACAGATTGGAGATTAAGGAGCAAATTAAATTTCAGGGTACGAGAAAGTTGTGTGAGTGCCAACCAGATTATTGATTTTGTAATATTATACCTTTAAAAAAAGTATCTACTATTGACCCACGATATGCCATCATTGCCCAGTAGCGAACAGGGTTTGATTCTGAGGGGACAACTCGGATGTTTGTATTTATGAAGAAATGGAAAATGAGCAATAAGCCAAGGTGGGAAACATCTGATAATTTAGCCTCGATCAAAAGCAAATAAAAAGAAATGACACTCTTTTTTTCTTTCTTCTTAAAAAACAAACTCAAATTGAGACGGGAATATTACTTAGGTTTTCTCTTCCTCAAAAGTAACCAATCTGTATGAGAATGAAAGGTGTTTTCAATCTCACTTCTACAGAATGGGCTTAAAAATATTTTATTTTATTTATTTATTTTTGTCTAAGGTATGTTATTCTATGTGTGTCTTTACCTTTTTACCGAGCCGAAATCAGTGAAGTTAAGAGTTGGAAAAGGGAGGTTAGAAAAAAACTTATTCGTAATTTATAACATTTAAATTATTAAGGGACGTGAAATACCTTCAAAATTTCGATTTTTCAATGAGTGGATTAAGAAATAGTACAGTTTCTGCAGATTACAAGTATATATAATTTATGTATATATGTATAGGGTATAGCACAGACTGTTTTCAAGTGTTTGAAAATACTGGAAAACGTAAAGGTCTGGAATTTTTATGTTCAAAATGCACAAGTGCAATGTCATTCAGTAAGTCATCAAAAGCATACATCAAAAGCCTACAATGTCAATATAAGACGAGTGTTTGGCATGCGTTGCATTGGTAGAGGGAAAAGAGCTAGTAAAATATTTTGTAGCATTATGAACTTGCCTCTTCTTCCTTCCAAATTTGAAAGATACAGTAAAATAATCCATGGTAGTCTGAATACTGTTTCTATGCAATCCATGGTAAAAGCAGTATTCTTCGACCTCATTTCATGACACCATGGAAGCATCTGCGCAAGTGCTAACTTAACGAGTCCAATGCTAAAATAGAGGTGACAGTCATCTGACTCAGAAAAAATGAGCACTAACAGAGCGCGGAATTTCTGGATGCTTTCCAAATTTCAAACTGTCGGTCACGCTGGTATCCCTCCAACATTCTGGACGCGTCCCTACTGCTAGTTTTAGGATATGTGGTCGCACTGTAAATGAGATTGTGGATGGTGACAGAAATATAACTGCAGCACTTGACAGAAGAGGGTCCCTATTTCTCTCAATGGTGTTGTGTGTGCAACACTGGAAAACAGTGAGGTAATTGACTTTGAATATTTATCAAAATATTGTTTCTCATGCAAAAATAAAAATGTTTATCAATATGACTGCCAAAAAAATTTCGATGGATTTAGTGGAGATATGGAAGCTACAGGGGCACTAAAATAGAGTGCCCAAAACAAAATTTGTGAGCATAAACACATTAAAAAAAGGGGCAATGGATGCTGTTATTTCTTTAAATGATAGTATGTATAGCAGAAGTAAAGCATTAAAGGCTGTTGGGCATTGTACCAGGGGCAAACTTAGAAACATCCCATCGCAAAATTGATAATATAAGAATATGCCAGGCAGAACTCAGAGTTCAAAAACTTCCCAGAGAAGCCCGAATGAAAAAAAGTTAAAAAAAAAAAAAAAATGTCGAAAACAAAAGAAACGTTAGGACAAAATGACTATGGAGCAGGAATGTTTTAATTATATATAAATATTTAAATTTGAAGGGCTTAAAGTGTTTTTTGCATTTTTCTCAATATGTCATTTTTTGGTATGTGAAAAATGTGTTGAAAGTAGTTCTCTGAAATTTTAGAAGGAAATAGAATAAGTGTCTCTGCATATAGTGAACCTATTTCTTGACGTATAAACCTTACATTTTTTAAAACTGCGAATATATGTGTTAAAAAATTCAGATTTCTAATGAGTAAAAATTGCCATTTTTTTATAATTTTAAAAATAGAACATCAAAATATAAAATAGGTTCAGTACATAAACAAAAGTATTTTCTATCATCATGCATTATTTCAAGGGGAGATTTTCATTAGTTTTTTAGAAAAGTGTACCAAAGTGAATGAAGTGAAAAAATCCTTAAGAGTGAAAAATAACTGTAACACATAAGAATAAACAACTTGCATCAAATATTTCTTAAACTTCTTGTTAATATTTCATAAAAAAATTATATTGATACATGCATAATTAGAAAAGATGTGGCTATTAAAGCAACAATCTAAATTTCCCACTTCTCGGTTCTCGCAAACATCTCAGTCCCCTTAAAAACTATCAGATAAACCCCTGAAAAACAATTAATTGAAGAAATAATTATTATAAATTATTTTCTCGTTAAAAAAAGCATTCAAAAAATGTCTTTTGATCTTGTTGTTATTTTTCCCCTGTCATATATAGGAAAAATCATTATAATTATATTTAGCAACACTTCTATAAGCAAAGCATACATATTACCGGGGAAGCTATCGGGAATTGCTTTGTTTGCAGAAACGAGCATGGATCTGAAAAAAGATTCTGGATTATTCTTTTTCTTTTTCTTTTGAATTAGCTTTAAATAATCTCGATACGTATAATAATGGTAGAGGAGAGGATAAGTTAAAATCTTTATTATTTGACCAAGAAAATGATCATTTTGTAAAAATGATCTTTTTATGTTTTTTTTTTTTTTTTTTTTTTTTTTCCATTAAAAATTTGCAAGAAGATTTACAGTTTTTTGAAACAAAACGCGGAATCTTCATTGTGTATGAAAATTAAATGGTGAACTTTGTGAAGGCTGTCGGAATAAATATCGCATTAAATGCGCACAGTCACAGTGTGCTACGAGAGATATCTAGGAATCGCCCAAGAGTGTGGTCTGGAGACATGCCATCCTATGTTTAATTCTCCAATGACAGGACAACCGATCTACTGGATTTGTTTTATACAAGTCGTTTAGATAGAAATTTTATTCATCTATGGGCACCTCATCAATGGCTGAGAAATTCTACTTCCGAAATTAGCAGACGGGAGGTGTCGGATTCAAAATCAGATCACACTCGTCGACTTTTTCAATCGAAATTTTATGCGTTTTCCTCCAAAACTGGAGTCAATACGGGAGGTCACGTCCTAGAAAGATTCTTCATGACACGTCAGCCATCGGTGACAAACAATGAAGGTTTCCGTTCAGGCCGAGACAGTTGCCGGGGGCTGATAGTGTAAAAATAAAAAATAAAATTAAACAATTACATTGTTTCAAGTAACTACTTAAAATTTATTTAAAATTTACTTCTAAGCACTGCGCATGTCCTGGCGGGGATTTCCCCCTATAGATTCGAGTGATTACTCAATAGATTTCCCTTTCCTTTCCTCCCCCTGTTACCCTGCGGGATTTTTGTTGCTTCGTTTTAAAAAGATATCTCATTCGGAAATGAAGTTTTTCGAATTCTCATTTTTTGAATACTACTGTTTGAATACGTTGCTTTCTAGCTTTTTGAACGATTAAGAAATGTTTAAATTTATTAAAAAAATAAATAAAATAAAATAAGATTCTGTAGTAAGCTAAAAGGGGCCCTGTACAAAGAGAGTCATTCAAAAATTTCCTTTTTGAAAGAGATAGCCTTATAAGAGGAAGCAAGAAAATTCCCATAAGGAGAAATCTGACTGATGGGCAGCCCCGTTCAACGTCATCATTGGGTGGTTTGAATATCGTCATCCTTGCGTAGCTTGGTGATTTAATTCAATCAGCTAGTCATCAGCAGTATGCCCAAGAACAGGCGTTAAAATTAGTAAGCTTTTTTTTTTTTTTTTTTCATAATAAGCATCTTGCGCATCAAGTTCTGCTTCCATGCCATAGAAGCTCAGATAGAGCTAAACGGAACTTGAAATGCACTTTAAGCCCCCCCCCCCATCCCCCCCCCAAAAAAAAAAGCACCTCTATAGCGGATATATTTTTGTTGTTGTTACTCTGTATCTGGAAGATACAGTGAAACCTCTCAAGTTGGACGCTTTTTCTCGGAACGGAATGTATCCATTAACATTATGTCTAACCCCTATAAGTTGGACACTTTTTCTTGGAATCGTAGGTGTCCAACTTAGAGAGGTTTTACTGTAATTATTTTCTGTACTAAACTGTATGTGAAAGAAGTTTTTGAGCATTAAAATAAAATAAAATAAAAATAAATACTGCCGATCATGATAGAAATTCAGGTAGAAATCATTGATTACATGCATATTTTCAATATCCTTAATCATTTGAATTTTGATATGAAGCTACGCAAAAAAAAGTCATTTGAGAGAAAGGAAATATTTGTTTTTCCAGGTTTTATAATTGATTTTCCACGACTTTTGATGAAAATTTTCATTTTCCCTGACATTTTTTTTTTAAAAACAAAATCCTACTTCACTGAGTATTCCAGGTTTTCCAGGTTATCCCTGATGAGTACGAACCTTGTTCAAGCTTCTCCCCTCCCGCCCCCCCCCAAATCATACATGTGATTTTTAAAATTAGAAATTAGCTGAAAATTTCTCGCTAACATTGTTGGTTGGTTGATTAGTTAAATATTGATAATGTCACTTCAATAAATTTCCTCCATAAATATTTATTTTTATATGTATAATTTTTAACTACATTAAGCAATTTCAGAATTTTTTCCTTAACATAAATATATATATATATATATATATATATATATATATATATATATATATATATATAACTGCAATAACTTTTATGTCCACATAAAACCTTAATAAAACTCCATGCCAATAGAAAAAAAAATTTTAAACAAATATAGAATATGATTTTTGTGTATGTACATTAATCATACATGTAAAAAAAAGTAGCAGTAGCTAATTATCAGTTTCAAACGTGCATAAAACCAACTGAGTATTAATTTTATTAAAATGATTTGGAAAAAATTTTCCTACCTGAAAAAATTATTGTTCATTTTTTACCCATGTTTACACATTTAGTATAAATATGACATACAAATATTTAATTTAATTTAAGAAAAATAAACAGATTCATTAAATTCGTCAATAAAGGTCTAAAAATAATTACATACGTCAGAAATATTGAGCACTTCTTTTGCTTTATTGTTTCTAGATTTGATCAATGATCACAATCCGGGGACAAGGGAGGGGGGGGATACAAAATAATTACAGAGTAAGAAATATTAAACTCTTTCAACTCTACTTCTAAAATCTAAGGAAAGAAGTTTAAAACTGTCATTTATGTTGCAGATGGATAAAGATTAGGAAACAAGACTTCTGAAGAACATTTGATTGCTGATCACTAGTTGGAGATAAATAAAGGGGGGAGGCAAAAAATAATTACATCAGCAAGAAATATTTAACAATTCTATTTCTTTACATGTTCTAGAATCTCATAATGCAAGTTTGAAATGAATATTGACATTTATGTTATGGATGGAGAAAGATTGTGAATCGGAAGTTTTCGTAGAACATTTGGTGTTTCTTTTTAAAACGAACGATATCCGCGACTTTTTTAAAAACGGGAGATTTCATCATCTGTCCGGAAGACCGGAAAATACGTTAAAAAACCGGAAGTCTTCCGGGAAAACCGGAAAAGTTGGCAAGTATGCTTTAGGTACCAGCTAGAAATTTCGCTTATAGATATAATGTGTTTGAATACTTTTACATGTCCTTTTAAACGCACCATTTGTGCAACAAAAAATTTCAAGTAGCATCCTCGTATGAGACTGAGTTTAGACATTCTACTGATAATTTTTTGATTACCCTGATAACTGACAGACATACAGACCAACAGCTAAAAAAATTATTTTCGGTGTTAGGTGCTCCTTCTACCCCCCCCCCTTTCCCCTTTCAAAAAAAAAAAAAAAAGCAGAAACTGAATTCCGAAAATTTGTGCCAAATACAAAATTTTCTCTATCCTATATGCTAAAAGAAAGTAAAAAAGGATTATTAAAAAACAAAATTTGCGATATGCATTTTATAGTGTCCTGCAAACTGTGTATAATAATTTCACATACTTAAAACTAATTTACTTATCGATGTTGGCATTTAAGGAAAGAAAAAAAAGGAATGAAAGAAATTGAAACGAAATAAAAAAAATTACATTTGGATATTTTTAAAGGGATGGCAGATAACTAAAGACAATTTACTGAAACACGCAAATCGCATTTACTATTTGCGTGTTGCAAATAATAATAGTGTGTACAATGCGTACAAATACAAATGTGTTTCTACTTGAATCGAATTCATAATTAAAAGGAAAATAAGTACTTACGGTGTTAATAGGTGAGCTTTTTTATTTCATTGTATGCTGTGTCATTAGACGATAAATATGTCACGAAAGGTTTAAAAGCATGATTCACCCATAAAAGTTATTTACTCTGGCAAGATCATTGCCGATAATAAAAAATTTTTGATGGATTTACGCGTTTTGGAATACCCTCGTTGGATCCGTTTTAGAAAATGCCTGCCTGTGTGTGTTGCCACAATTTTTGTGAGTGGTGTATCTCACAAAGCAATTGACGGAATTCTACAAAACTTAATATTTGGTTGAACTTCGGCCTAAATTGGTGCAGATTAGATTTTGATATATTCCATCCAACAGGCTGCGCTACTATACTTTCCCCCTTATTATACAGAAAGGTCCTATCTCAGTTTCTGTGGTATATCAGTGCACAAAACTTGATATGTAAGAGATTCATTGGGAAAAACTGCAATTTTCTTTATTGACAGGAAGGCTCTATTTCAACTTCTATGAGATAGGAAGGCGCTAAACTTAATATTTAAGATGGACAGTGTAAAAATGATGCCCATTCAGTTTGAAAGTCTATCGCCCGACAGTTCGCTCTGCTATTATTCACTGTCTGGGATTTATCCGGGTGGCTCAGCACCAGAGCCTGACTAAGGCAGGGGCATGCGGGGCAGTTGCCCCGTCTCCCACATCAGAGGGGCCCCCCAAATCAAATAGAAAGTTTATTTTGCGTTTCCTTCTTTAATGAATTTTTTTTAAACAAAATATCAGTATAGTATAAAATCCGTCAGTTTTAAGTTAGCTTCTTCATTAATCACACAAAAAAAAATCTATATTTTGTAAATCCATGGCTTTCTAGGACAGAATTCAGCTAAATTTTTGCAATTACGATGGACCAAATTTAGACTTTATAGCTATTTTAGGTTCTAGTCAATTTTCTTGTTATATATCTACAAGGAGGTGAAAAATTTAAAAACCTCCATAAAGTTCGGTTCTTCATTACTGAAGTAGTGAAGCAGAGGGGGGGGGGCAAAGAAGTTTTTGCCCCGGGCCCCAGTTAGGCTGAGTCGGGCTCTGCTCAGCAGCTGCTGTTTAAAATTGTATCAAATTGCAAATGTAAAATATTTATTGTGAGATGCTATGTGGAATAAATATCTGTGCCTCTTAGCAGGTAGGTGGGGGCGATTATGTAGAATATAGAAGAAAGTTTTAGGATGGTGAAGATCAAGGAGTATTCGGCCTATCGGGCAAATGAAGTCCATTATTCGGCCGTGGGCGAACAATATTGCAAGAAATATTTTTGTATTGACTACTCATTAAAACTTTTTAATTTGATAATTTATATTCCCCGTGTAAAAAGAAAATATGATTTGAGATTAACACCCTTTTTTTTTTTTTTTCTTTAGCTTTCATACCTTGAATGGGTTTTATTCCCATTTTTATAATTGAAAGTAATTTAGGAATCATATAAAAAAATTGTGTGCTATATCAATAAAGTACAAAAGTATCTATAATGACCTAACGTAATCTAATGAATTTAAAATTATTGTCCTAATAGAGCCAAACGATAATGAGAAGTTTAATATTTATCACACTTGTCCCAAAAAATATTTCTTTCAAGGATCCTATAAAAAAAACATGTATCACAGATATAGATGTATGTATAACATAACATAGATAAGTTGTATATGCTGCAATACATAGTTTTTTTTTTTTTTTTTTTGTTAAGGTTAAGCGTAATTTAAGTTCTTCTTTTTTTGAGTGTACTACTATTTCTTATTAAATAATGACAGAAATGTAAGTACTAAATTCCTTTGATTAGTATATGTGTATGTTTTACATGTTATATGTAATAACATCATTGTTCTGTTTAAATTTATATTTGTCTTAAAAAACAAAGTTAAATTTTTTTAATAAACGTAGATTGGGATGCATAAATAATAACAATTCAGCATTTTTTGGTGACACTGTTTCTTTCTTTTTTCCCTCATAAACGTTACCTGCTTTTGAAAATAATCGCTCACTCTATAGGGTACTACTACCTGGTGCAGAAAGGTACTTTTTGGCTCATTGTGAAAATTTTGGAAAGACTTCTAAATTTTTGCCCTCCATCTCCCCCTCTTCAAATGACGTTGTTCTCTTTCAAGTACTGGCTGGGAAAGAAAATGGCTAATTTATTTTACTTCCTATTGAGGGAAATTTTCTACTGTGATTGGCTCACAAATTCATTTCTTTAAAGTACGCCCACAATCAATTTGGAACTTGAATTTGAGATTTATATTATTGAGGCTATATTTATGCTGAACATAGCCGAATATCTTTGCAGAATTAAATAACGCTTTAAAAAATTAAAAATTTGCATAAAAATATATTTTATAAAAAGAAAGTAATACATTTTAATTGCGAAATATACTCGAATTGTGCATAGAGTGCATACTATATTTGGTTTTCAGACAAAAAGGAATTCATTATTCGGCGCCATTGCATTACCAGATTAAAAGAGTCTTCTGTCGCAAAAATAAATCCTTTAATGAAGAACAACCAACATAACACTATAATAGCAAGCACGTACCCGGCAGGGCCTTAGGAACATATTTTGGCCACCCCCAACCACTTTTATTTTAAACTATTAACTACTATCAACGTTTTCACATTAGTTTTTCATTTTATAACGGTAAAACTACAGTCATAATGTATGTATAGAGTCAACAGAGTTCCTTTTATATTCATTATTTACTTTTGAAATATTTTAGCAATTAGAATATAATATGATAAATAGAAATGGAGATCTTTATAACGCGCGCCGTTTTCGTGCAAGGCATAATCTATCCAACGTAAATATTGGACTTTTCCTTTTAAAAACTCCTTTATTTCGTTTTGTAGAAATATTCATATCCTCTAATAAACTGATTTTTGAGTAATTTTTTTGCCACCAATTTTAATTTTTTATAAAAAAAAAAAAAAAGATAGTATTAAACCTGCTAAACTTATATAAGGAAGAAAAAATGAAGAGCATGAAGTTTCCTTTAAGGTCCCGCTTCACTCACCGCCGCCGGAAGCCGAAGCTAATGTTATTCAATGGGAAATTTTTCTTTACAAATAACTTATTAACTAATGCATTTTTTTAAATTCTGTTGTCACATTCTGAAAATTCCCAACTGTTAAATGGACGGACCTTTAAAAATGATTTTTAAAATTTTTTATATTTTACTTTGAAGCGGCAAAATACGAATTTTCAATATGTGAATTTTTTTCATTTTGCAAGTTCAAAATAAAATATTAAAAATTAAAAAAATACATTTTTTAAAAAAATGTCCGTCCATTGAACAGTTGGGAATTTTCTGAATGTGAAAACAGAATTTAAAAATACGTATTACTTAATAAGTTATTTGTAAAAAAAAAAAAAAAAAAAAAAATTCCCCATAGAATAACATTGGCTCGGGCTTCCGACGACGGTAAGTGAAGAGGGCCGTTAATACTGTATTTGAATTCATTAGATAATATATAGTGTTGAAAATTCAGATAAATTTCTGAATGTCATATAGAGAAGAAAGAGATTATCGGTTATTACTCCGATACATTTTAATTAAAAAATTTCTTATTTTAAGGTTTCGACATTTCCATGTAGTATCGGACAATTAGATTTTTTTAAATTAACTAAAATATGGAAACTAGGTCGCAACCTGCTATATAAATGAGTACGAACCGGAATCGTCATTACACTTGCAAACTATACATATAAAGATTGTACCTATATAGTGATAAAATCTTTTATTCTTTTTTATTTATTTCTTTTTAATAGATTTTTGAGTCATACTCATGCTTTCCAACATTAAATAAATAAATAAATAAATAAAAGTAAAATAAACAGAAAGCATTAATTTACTTCTAGGTGTAAGTTTAATTTAATTACTTTATTATACATTATAGTTTATCACTGCAATAAACACTTTTCATTATTTTTATACGAAAAACAAGTAAATGATATTATAGTCAAATTATAAATATTTGAAATTTATTTAAAACAGCAGTGGGGGGGGGGGGGTCTATGAAAGGGGATCAATCTATGTAGGAGGTTTGCGCTGAAGATCTATTTGAAATTCATGTCCAATTTTTTTTACACTGTCCTATTTGATTAAAACATATATTTATATTTTAAATATTGAACTGCCCCCCCCCCTTCTTCCTCTTTTACATTATGACATTTTATTTTATCAAAACAATACACTTAAAAAACTAGTATGTTGTGGCCACCACAAGACTTTCTTCTATATTTTCTTATACAAATTCACGCAGTAACAATATTTAAAAAAAATATATATATGATTTTTTTCCAAAGTTTTTTTTCGTTAAAAGTAAAAAAAAATCGATAACTTTGTTTTAAATTATCACATATTTATAGTTCAACCATTCGTTTTAAAGGTATTGACGAGACCTTTCGAAAGATACCGATCTTGAAAATTTACCCCCCCCTCCCGGGGGGTACTTCCCCCTGGGGGGGAAGCGATGCCCCAATTTTTTTTCCTAATTAACTACTACTATTATCAATAATTCATATTAATTTCACAATCACAGGTTAAGAATAACTCTCATTATGTACATTTATACGAAGTTTTGTACTACTTTTGTCCCTGTTAAAAATTTAGAAAAAATACGATCACAGCGCCACCTGTTGAGCGATTGATCCCCAAATCTAATCAGCCACAGTTTATGTCAGGGGCCAACTAAATACCAAGTCTGGTTTCGTTTAAAAAAAAAAAAAAAAAAAAAAAAAAAAAAAACGATTTTTTTTTTCTAAGTTTTTTTTTCGTTAAAAGTAAAAAAAAATCGATAACTTTGTTTTAAATTATCACAGATTTATAGTTCAACCATTCGTTTTAAAGGTATTGACGAGACCTTTCGAAAGATACCCATCTTGAAAATTTACTCCCCACGAGGGGTGACTTCCCGGCGAGGCTCCTGCGCATACAAAAAATTTTTCCCAGTTGACTATCTCTATTATAAATAATTCTTGTAAATTTCATAATGATTACTAAAATATAATTCTCTTTATGCACATTTATACAAAATTTTGTCCTATATCACCATGTTAAAAATTTAGAAAAAGCGGGATGGCAACGCAACCTGTAAGACAATTTTTACCAAAAGTTGATAGGCACTAATTTATGTCAAGGTGCAACTACACACCAATTTGTATGAAATTCTGTATAGTAGTTCCTGAGATACAGTTGCCACAAAATTTTGTCACACACACACACACACAGACAGACAGACAGACAGACAGACAGACAGACAGACATTTTCTAAAAATGGTCAAATCGTGTTCTACAGCTCTCAAAACGTGTAAATCCATCAAAAACCCGAGGTCGAAAATTTTTACGAATCCAATACTTTCTCTATATTACATATAGAAGAAAGTAAAAAGCATAAAATAAATAAATAAATAAAATTAATCTAATATTTTAAAGTGCTTCTTTTTCCTCATTAAAACTGTCGAATAATAAATTACATTATTAAATTGTTTGCCTACATAAAATTTTCAGTATTTTATGAAGTCTTAAATAAATTTTAAATGTGTTGTTTATAAAAACTATAATAATTAGAATATATCAAACCCATGCCTAAAAGTAAACTAATGCTTTCTGTTTAATTTACTTTTATTTATTTATTTAACAGTAGGAAGCATAAATATAACTAAAAAAATATATAAAATGAAACAAATAAGCTGTTTACATGACTTATATAGTAAGTACAATATTTACGTATAATACTAAGACAGAATTAAATTTCCATACTTCTAAATTAGATATTAATAATAAAATTGTAAATATTGACAGAAAGGAAGGGGAAAGGGTAAACAGCATAACTGATCTTAATGTTTATTAATGATAAATATTACCACTCATTTGCTCAATATCCATTTTAAGTACTCTTTTCACACCCAAAGAAATTCTTAACATAACAAAAGGAATATATCAAATATTTGCTAGAAATTTTTTTACACATTTTTATATTATATATATGTTTTATTTTATTTATTTATTTGTTTATTTTTTGCCTAGACATAACACATATTCTGTATAGTTGAATACATAGAATTTAAATTAATTCAAATTTACTTTCTTTAAAATTTACTACATAATTTATAATATATATATATATATATATATATATATATATATTAATGTTGGGAGGCATGGATATAACTAGAATATATAAAATAATGAACTGTTGTTAAGATATTTCAATTTAAACTGAAATATCATATTTATATTTTTCTTAATGTTATAAATTCATTGGAAATGGTAATAAGCAATATTATACGAAGGATAGGAAAATGTGCATAGTTTAATTTAAAACTAATTTTCTACTTAATTTGTATGAATTTGAATCTTTCATTATTTGATGTGAAAAATTAATATATAGAAAAAATCATAAAATGCTAATAAACATGATTTGGAATGCGTTTCTTTTATTTTAAAAATTTATCTTGAAATAATGATCAATATAAATAAAAGTACAAATTAAACTTTTTTAAAAATATTGTTGAAGTATAAAATTCTTGAAGAAATAAAAACAAAACTTTTGATAATTTATGAATATTTTTATTAATGAAGACCTCTTACACTTTTAAATGTTTATTTAAATCTGTTTCTAAATCCTATATAGATATTTTTTTTTCATTGACTAATTAAAATAATTATAAGATAAAAAAAAAAAACTTTTTATAAACCATGTTTTAAATTTTCTGTTGACTCATAGCCATAGAACTAACTACATTAGCACTTTATCAATGCGTATGAAATCTTTAAATTGATAATGACGTCAATTTTTGATATGCATCATTTAACTTTTTACAGTTTTTTAACGCTCACGTTTAATTAAATGTATTTACTTTTATGTCGAAAGAAAATGAACTCGTAATTTTTTTTTTTTTTTTTTGGCAGCAATTAAATTATAGCTAATACATTGATGACTATTTATAAGGTATTAGGAGGTTATTATTTTCATATTTTAATGAATTATAAGAAAACTATTCGAAAATCGGACTTCGAAGTATTGCGTTGTTATCGGGTTCTGAGCTATTGTGAAAGTTTCAAATGTCTAGCTAGTTGGGAAGTGAGTTAAAATTCGATTGAAAGATTTGTACCTGACAAACAAACAAACAAACAAGAATAGAAGTTAATAAAAGTATGGTAATAAAATAATAACTCCGATTCAGAGATTTTTATTATTTTAAAAAAGGTTTAAAAAAAACTGAAAATGTTTGTTTAAATTAATTATTAATTGAGGGAAGCACTGCGCTTCAGTTTCTGAGACCTTGCTTATAGCACATGAGACGCGATCTAACGTCTTGTGTTCTCCCTACCGCCAAACATTTAGATGCCAATCTACTGATCTTACGGACACGGGCCTTTGTAAACACACACCCGTAAACATCTAGCACGGCATTATATTGGTACACGACGGGCATTTTTTCCGCCAGAAGTAAGCAGAATTCATACGAGGGTTGATGAAATGTTTAATAGGCTTGTGCCTCTACGTAAGGTAGAGTGGACGAAATGTATCAACATAATAACTGACAGTGCTCGATGAATGATTAAACGCATTTCAGGATTAATGGCTCCAATGAAAGCGATATAACCCCGCAGTGTTTCGAAAATGAGTCGCGTGTGTTTTAATATTCGATGGGATTTTTAGTTTTTTTTTTTTTTTTTCGCTTGTGTAATTAGTTGTTATAATGTACTGATATATATATGTATATACATATTTTTTTTACAAGCTGTGATTTTCGTACATAAATGCAAGATATTTAAGTTTTTGTTTATTATGTCTGAATATTTCTAGGTAAATTGAACTTTAGTTCAGGCAATCTCCAGCGAAATAATCAAGGCTCAGGAAGACAATCCCTATGCCACATTTGCTGAATGTAAAAATTTTTTAGGCTACCAGAAAGTCAAAACGATTCATGCTAGAGGTAACAAGATTTATTAGTGTAATAAATATTTCACTTTGTATGTTAAATAATATTCTTGCAACATCTTTTCATCTAAAATGCAGGTTTAACAAAATTATCTTTTTATACATAATTTATTCTCCCTATGAAGGTAATATATCTGTACCCCTGAGGTAAAAGACACCATAACCATTTTTTTTTTTTTTTGTGGAAAGAGTCCTTGATGTGCATCTTTTGCTCTATTACAATAGTACATTATGTCCTTAATAATGTGTTAAAGTATCATATAGGGATTACTGCTACTTGGAAAAAAGAGCATTTAAAGTTGGGAAAAAAAAAAAAAAAAAAAAAAAGCTGCTCTCTTGAAAAATTAAATTTTTGAAACATGGCCTCCATCAAGGTGATTTAATGAAATTTTTATAGAATGTTTTACATTGTTTCTCATTAACACGTTGTCATACCATGTCAGCCATCCGTGGGTGACACTGAACTTTCCGTTTAGGCCGCGTCAACCACCGGTGGCTGACAAGTGTCAAATAGGATATAAAACTAAAAAAATCAGGAGTGACTCCACTCGACTTTCCGAACATTCAGTAATTGACAGTTCTGTAGATAAAGTAAAGAAAGAGGAGTTGTTAAACAAACAAACGAGATAACACCATAATAAAGTGTTTGAGTATTTTTCTTCCTATATTACACGATGCTTTATTGAACGCTACTGAACTTTGAGCCCATAGATCATAATGATAAAGAATTTTCGTTGTGTCCCTGTAAAAAACCTATAAATGCTAGATTCACCAAAATGCTTATAGTTAGTGCAACAGTGATTTATAATATTCATATAAATTTTCAGCTCAATTGAATAAGGCGTTTAGATGCTATCGCACTTTTAACTAGTATGTTGTGGCCACAACATGACTTTCTTCTATATTTTCCTTTACAAATTCACTCAGTAAAATTAATTTATTAAAATTATTATTTAAAAAAAATTATCTTCCATGATAATGCAGATGATTTCCTGAACTTTAACACTAAATATCCAAAAAAATGTCAATTTTATTGTCAATATTACATAAAAAAAAATCGATAACTTCATTTGAAATTATCGCAGATCTATGGTTCAACCATTCGTTTTAAAGGTACTGTCAAGCTCTTTTGAAAGATACCCATCATGAAAATTTACTCCCTTCGAGGGGGGAATTCCCCCCCCCAGGGGGGTAGGCGAGGCTCCTACACATACAAAAAATTTTCCCAGTTAACTATGTCTATTATAAATAATTCTGGTAAATTTCATAATGATTATTAAAAAATAATTCTCTTTATGCACATTTATACAAAATTTTGTAC
This sequence comes from Salticus scenicus, assembly GCA_963930645.1. Classification (NCBI taxonomy): domain Eukaryota; kingdom Metazoa; phylum Arthropoda; class Arachnida; order Araneae; family Salticidae; genus Salticus; species Salticus scenicus. The sequence goes on from OZ005655.1 coordinate 313,061,833, forward strand.
TATACCACCATATGTTAAAAATTTAGAAAAAGCGGGATGGCAACGCAACCTGTAAGACGATTTTTACCAAAAGTTGATAGGCACTAATTTATATCAAGGTGCAACTGCATACCAATTTGTATGAAATTCTGTGAAGTAGTTCCTGAGATACAGTTGTCACAATAGTTTGTTACACACACGCAGAGACTGACTGACAAACAGACAGACATTTTCTAAAAATGGTCAAATCGTGTTCTACATCTCTCAAAACGTGTAAATCCATCAAAAACCCGAGGTCGAAAATTTTTACGAATCCAATACTTTCTTCTATTGAATAGAAGTTAAAATTTGGTCCCACAGGCCATAATGATAAAGAATTTTTCTTTGTGTCCCTGTAAAAAAACTGTAAGCGCTAAATTCACTAAAATCTGTACAGTTCATGCAACTGTGACCTATAACATGTGTACAAATTTTTTGTTCAGATTAAATAAGCGTTTAGACGCTATCGCACTTTTAAAAATTTGGCCCCATAGGCCGTAATGATAAAGAATTTTTCTTTGTGCCCCTGTAAAAAAACTGTAAGTGCCAGATTCTCCAAACTCTATACAGATTGAGTAACTGTGACCTATAATATGTGTATAATTTTTTTGCTGAATTGAAGAAGGCGTTTAGATGCTATCGCACTTTTAACATTTTGGTCCCATAGACCATAACGATAAAGAATTTTTCTACTATAAAGAATTTATCTTCTATTTATAAGTGCTAGATTCACCAAAATCTATAGAGTTCGTAATTTATAGAGTATGTGCACCTCCCTTTTTGGACTTTGTATGATTTTCCGTTTTGGAGATATTTAGGAAAATTGGGTTCCTAATGAACAAAAATACATAGGTTTTGGCCATAATGTATCAAAAAACGGTAATAACTCAAAAACGGTTTGGACAAATCTTGCAGTTTAACTGACTTGCCTACTAGCTAGACATTTTAAACTTTCATAAAAGCTCAGACCCCGTTGACAATGCATTTTTTTTTTTTTTTTTTTTTTTTTTTTTATGTTTTTAGCCAACTGTTTCCGAAACCTGCTGCCTTCACCAGCGTTTATGTGATTCAACAGAAAATTTATTTAAATAATTTCCCGACTAGCTAGACATTTGAAACTTTCAGAATAGATCAGAACACGGTGAAATGCATTTTTTCAATACTTTTAGCGACCTGTTTAGAGTCCCTGCTGCCTTCGGCAGCGTTACCAGTACAAATCTTGCAGTCTGTTTTTAAATTATTTTCAGAAAAGCTCGGAACACGGTGATAATTCATTTTTTTAAATATTTTTAGCCAACTGTTTCGGGTCTAATGTCAATGTTTTTTTAACATTATGTATATTTCTAAAAGTGTATAAGGAAATCATGTGGTGCCCACATCAGATTTTTATTTATTACAGTCATTAAGGCATTTTAATGGATTTTATTGAAACACGGTGAACATAACTTGCTTCTGAGCAGCGTTCGTGGCCTGGCGGAGATTTCCTTAAGAATTCGCGTGGCGCTCAACATGTTAAAGAAAGGAGTTAAAAATTCATGCAGATTCAAAATTCCTCTATTTATATAAATGTTCGTATAAATGTGCAAAAATTCGTATAAATGTGCATAATAAGAGTTATTTTACACTTGTGATTGTAAAATTAATATGAATTATTGATAATAGTAGTACGTAACTAGGAAAACAATTATGTGCATGGGGGGGGCATCGCTTCCCCCCCTGGGGGGTATCGAAAGATCTCGTCAATACCTTTAAAACGAATGGTTGAACTATAAATCTGTGATAATTTAAAACAAAGTTATCGATTTTTTTTACTTTTAACCAAAAAAAAAAAAAAAATCGCATTTTTTTTTTTTTTTCTTTTTCTTTTTTTTATATTGTTAGTGATTGAATATGTATTAATTTTTACAAAAAAAAAAAAAAAAAAAAAAAAAAACCTTAGAAAAAAAGAAAATCGTATTTTTTTACTTCCTTATACAAAGTATAAGGAAGTATAGTAATCCCGATTTGCGAAATAGATTTTGTATTTCACATTGCTCGAAAACGAATGATCGCTGAATGTTGCCAATTTATACGTGTGACTGTCATGATGTCTAGTTGTACACCTGCAAGTGTCGTCTTAACACGAGCTCTCGTTTTAGAGATATAAGGGACTTTACACGATTTTTCGTGACGTCTGTATGTATGTGTGTGTGTGTGTGTGTGTGAGTATGTCGCATAACTCAAAAACGGTTGGACGTAGAAAGTTGCGAATTGGTACATATGTTTGTAATAACATCTAGTTGTGCACCTCCCTTTTTGGACTTTGTATGATTTTCCGTTTTGGAGATATTTAGGAAAATTAGGTTCATAATGGCCAAAATGTATCAAAAAACGGTAATAACTCAAAAACGGTTTGGACAAATCTTGCAATTTAACTGACTTCTCGACTAGCAAGAGATTTAAAACTTTCATAAGAGTTCAGAATGCAATAACAATGCCTTTTTTTAATACTTTTAGTCAACTGTTTCTAATACCTGCTGTCTTCAGCAGCGTTTATGTGATTCAACAGAAAATTTATTTAACTAACTTCTCGACTAGCTAGACATTTTAAACTTTCAGACTAGATCAGAACACGATGAAAATGCATTTTTTAAATACTTTTAGCCAAGTATTTAGGGTCCCTGCTGTCTTCGGCAGCGTTACCAGTACAAATCTTGCAATCTATTTTTAACCTAACTTCCCGGCTAGCTAGACATTTAAAACTTCTGGAAAACTCAGAATACGGTGACAATGCATTTTTTAAATATTTTTACCTAATTGTTTCAGTTGACTGCTGCCTTCGACAGAGTTTATATGGTTCAACAGAAAATTTATTTAACTAACTTCCCGACCAGCTAGACATTGGAAACTTTCAGAATAGTTCAGAACACGGTGAAAATGCATTTTTTAAATACTTTTAGCCAATTTTTTCGGGTCCCTGCTGTGTTCGTCAGCGTTACCAGTACAAATCTTGCATCGGTTTTTAAGTAACTTTCAGAAAAGCTCAGAACACGGTGATAATTCTTTTTTTTTTTTTTTTTTTTTTAGCCAACTGTTTTGGGTCCAATGACAATGTTTTTTAACATTATGTATATTTCTAAAAGTGTATAAAGAAGTCATGTGGTGCCCACATCAGATTTTTTTTTTTTAATATTGTTACTGATTGAATATGTCCGGGAGCTGGATGGAAAATGCACTACGAGGATGATAAATATACTCCAACTCAACATCAATGGAACTCAAAGAAAACGAGATGAACTTCACGGTATTTTGCTCGAAAATAATATTGATATAGCGTGTCTTCAAGAGACGAAACTCAACAACAACCTTACTCTTAACATCAAGGGCTATGTCACAATTAGGAAAGACAGAAAGAATAGATGCGGTGGAGGCTTGGCCTTTCTCATCAGGCGTAACATAAAGTATAAAGAAATTGAACTTGCAAGTGATGGAAATCCATTAAGCACTGAACTCCAGGCGTTACATATTTTTCTTCCCAAGGCTTCGTTTTTCCTTATCAACGCTTACCATCCAGACAATTCTGAAATTAATACTGGAGTGTTCAACACTTTCACCAATTTACCATCTGACCCAATTGTACTGCTGGGCGACTTCAATGCGAAAAGTCCCACCTGGGGTTCTCCCATCATCGACCCTAAAGGTCAACAAGTTGAAGATATCCTGATTGACCTAGGATTGTCTGTCATCAATAATGGGCAAAACACCTACCTCTCAAGAACTTCAGGCACTGAATCTGCTCTTGATATCACGGCTGTCAGCTATCGCCTTGCCATTAGCTGCAGTTGGAAGATTCTTGAAAATGCTATGAGCGACCACCGCCCTATAATCACATCAATAAATCTCTGCTCTGGACCCGAGACCGTTCAGATTAAACGATCCTGGAACTTTAGAAAAGCAGACTGGGAAAATTTTACACTTTTATTGGATGAGCTGTGCTCCAATAAACCTTTCACTTCAGACCTAAATGAAAACGTGAAATATTTTATAAATTCTATCACAACAGCTGCAAGACGTTACATTCCCAGAGGGAAGAGAAAAAACAACTGGGTTCCTTACTGGAAAGATTTAAATATTGACTCCCTCATTAGAGAAAGAGATTCCTTAAATGAAAAACTGAAAACGGACAATACTGAAGAAAATAGAAAACTACTTTCTGAAGCAACTACTCAAGTCGAAGAAGCAATTGCAAACGGTAAAAGTCTTAAATGGGCTGAATTTTGCAAAAACCTAGATCCTAGAAAAGACTCCAAATTCTGGAGGGTAGCCAAAACCTTAAACAACTGCTTCACTGGCCACACCAATCCACGGTCTAACTTTGTGGACATCCCAAATCCATCAGAGATTTCAAATATGGCTATTGCAAATGAGCTGGCTACATTCTATTCGAGCACCAGTAGATTGGAGTTTGGCAAGGAAGATAGATCTGTTCGTACCACAATGAAGAAACTACTAAGCGACGCGAGATCGCAAGATGGCAACGACCCAATGTCGGATGACATCACCATAGAAGAACTAAATCGTGCAATTAACGTACTAGACCCCCGGAAATCACCAGGCAGTGATCTTGTTTTTGGATGTATGGTTAAACATTTTGGCAATGTCGCAAAAGACTTTTTTCTAAAAATAATCAATACCTCCTGGAAAACCGGAAAACTGCCAAGGTTATGGAAGATGTCCATCATTGTCCCAATCCTGAAACCGGGGAAGACTGCTAATGAATGCAAGAACTATAGACCAATCGCTCTTACAAGTATTCTTTGTAAAATTACTGAGCGCATTATTCATTCTAGAATATTGGGTGCTCTCACCGAACAGAAAAAACTAAGCTACTACCAAGGGGCCTATCGGAAACACCACTCAACAGTAGATCAACTGTTCCACCTTTGTCAATCCATCATCGACGGCTTTTAAGAGAAACCACCAAGAAAAACAGCGGCTGTCTTTCTTGACATGTCGGCAGCTTTCGACACTGTTTGGAGGCAAAAACTAATTGTCATTACCCATAATCACGGGATCAAAGGAAACGCACTTATATGGATTGCAGACTTCTTGAGACATAGGAATTTAAGGGTTCGTTTTAATGGAGCTCTTTCGAAAAGCAGGAAAAGCTGGGCAGGTGTTCCCCATGGCTCAGTTCTCAGTCCATTACTCTTTCTTTTGTATGTTAACGATATCCACCAACACCTACATGATGAAACAAAAATTGCCTGCTTTGCAGACGACATAGCTATATGGCATACCTGCAATGATATTGATAAATCTGCCGTCGCTCTTAACCAATCACTGAAGAATGTCCTAACCTGGTCTCAGAATCTAAAACTGAAATTTAATCCTCAGAAGTCGTTATTCACGGTGTTTTCAACGGATCGAAAACACAGAAACCAATTCAGACCTACCATCATGCTGAATGGCGTTCCCCTAACTCAAACAGATAATCCAAAATACCTAGGAGTACAACTTGATCCCGAATTGCGATTTAGTGAACACATCAAGAATTATGGAAACAAAGCTCTAAAGAGGCTAAAAATCCTAAAGAGCCTATGTGGCACTAACTGGGGAGCAAACCCTAAAACCCTTCGGACAACCTATACTGCCCTGGCAAGACCACATCTTGAGTATGCCACCCCCATTTGGGCCCATACTTCAGCCACAACACTCCACTACTTGGACAGCATCCAGGCTAGAGCAGCCAAAATCATCTGCGGTGCAGTTTCCTCTACAAACAATGAAAAAGTGATACGAGAATGTGGCTTAGCATCACTCAATAACAGAAGGAAGTACCAAACCATAAACTTTACTAGCAAAATACGAAGTCGTGACTCAGACCACATCTCACGAAGAACCTTTGAAAATTGGTCCAAGAAAACCAGACTTAAAAGATCGTCCACTCTACAATTTGATTCCGATATAAGACGGGAGATCGGTCTCGAGCACAGCACCCTTGATTTCCTGGAAGAGCCTGCATTCCCCAAGTGCTTACCCAAGAATACCACTATCAACACCAATCTTATTGTTCCATGCTCCAAAAAGGAATTAACATCAGTTATCTTTGAAAAGGGTATGCAGACAATCAATGCAATGTCGGAAAATAACCTTGTCCACGCATACACTGATGGCTCAGCTGACGAAGCTTTTCAAAAAAGCGGTGCGGGCGTACACTTTGTACTACCCAACGGCAGAACTACGAACCATTCACTGGGCACTGGTTCCATTGCCTCAAATTTCACCAGTGAACTTAAAGCAATATACAATGCATTGCATGAATACATCTTACTCAACAACACTGACAAAGCTAACGGGATAGTCATCTTTTGTGACTCCAAAGCTGCTTTAGAAGCATTAAATAAAGGTCAATCAAGGCTAACCCACAATATCCAACACCAGTTAGAAGAAATTGACAAACTACACAAGATATGTATTCTACAGTGGATCCCTGCGCATGTCGGCATCCCTGGAAACGAAGAGGCAGATCAACTTGCCAAGAAAGGGAGAAATCTCAATAATGAAAATATCGCCAAGGTCACTCTCGACGATTTTAATGCGATCGCAAGGTTCCGTTTGAGAGAAAACACCATTAAAAAAGACTCGCAGATTTGTGAAATAAACGCTAACCTACCTTACCAAAACTATCACCCGCCTTAGAACTGGTCATTATCGAGGTATGAAGATCCTGAGAGATGGCAATAGAACCTACCGTCTCTGCAGCAACTGTGATGATGTTCCACTAACACCAAAACATATTTTTCACAGCCCAGCCATCTTAAGATCCCTGGCTCAGCTTGGGGAATTCTCCCCCTTTGACATCGAGAGTCTGTACTCCGATAACATCAAGGAGTGTTTTGCCGGCTGTGTTTTGCACACTCATGGTTTTCTATAGTTCTCCCCATGGACACGACACCAACCAACCAACCAACTGATTGAATATGTATAGGAAAATATAGAAGAAAGTCTTGTGGTGGCCACAACATACTAGTTTTTATTGTATCTGTGTTTTCGTTTGGCAACTTTGTTATTGTTTACAAATTTGATCGTCAAAAGCAATTCATTTTAAGAAGCAAGTACTAAATATTAAGCAAATAAATTTTGAAAATATAGATGAACCAAAAATATTTTTCCATTTTAAAGCATTTTGTATTATTAACGAAGTATTGTTAAATATTTAACGATTTCATACTGCTATTTCAGAAGTACAGTCTGTAATTTTAATTTGTACTTGAGTATGAATGTGTTTGGCAACATATATTTTTAAACATCCTAAAAATTAATTTTATTTCTTAGAAGAATAGCTGTTAATGCTTTGAGTATGGTTTTGTGAATTCAAAAAATGAAGAAAAAGAAAACTTCACATACTGACCTGCTACTAACTCGATCAAAGATGCTATTCATGTTTCGTGTAGACTTAACAACACACGTGAAAGTGTTAGTTCCCCTCTATTGACACTAGTTGTGCTACTATCGCTCCGCTTCGCGTTTTAGCTTCCCTGCCCTATTTGTATGACAGTCTGTGATCCAAACTAAATCTAAAATAACGCTTCCGTGACATTAGAAATGAGCTTTAATGTAACGGAAGATTGAATGATTAGAGGCAATCTAAAGCCCTTACAAATACTTTTCTAAGATAGTTAATTCAAAAATGCTATTCATGTAGATCTGACACATGTGGAAGTTCTTATAGTAGTGCTACTATCTTTCCAGTTCGCGTTTTAGCTTTATTGTCCTATCTGTATGATAATCTGTGGTTTGAACAAACCTCGAAAGTGTTGGAGAATGATTGAATTAGTATATAATCAAATTGAATATATATATATATATATCAAAATTAATATCTGAATGAATGTCCTTTTAGGCTAACAAAAGAAATGTTTTATTAAGAAGTAAATTTCAAATGCTATTATATCTGTATTATAAATTTAATGTGAATGTATTATTCTTTGTTCTTCATTTAATGAATGAGACTAGTTTTTACTATTTCACTAAAACCGGTCAGATCTTGTACTTTTTTTTTTTTTTTTTTTTTTTTTTTAATACAGTTATGTTATAAATGAAACTTCTTTATGAATACAATGAGTTGAAAATTTTCAGATAATTTTGAATAATCCTGTATCGTCAGTTTTTCATATCAACTAGGGAGGACGCGTATCGGGTCTGTCGCTAAATTTCTTAACGACTTTATAAAAATCATCATTCAAGCACATGTCGCTACTTTGGCGACTCATTTCAGATATATCGTTTCATATATAAATCTTAATAAACATTTCAGAATATTATATTTAAATAAGGTAAATATCTTACCTTATCGGTCCAGATTCGTGGGGACTGCCGGCCACTGTAGATTCCTTTCTATACATTGGAGTCGATTGAAGTCTTAAACGAAAAAAATGATATCATTTAGAGACATACATTTATTACACTTACAATGACGAACACGAAGAACACACACTGAAGAGAAAAGAAGAAACAGAACATTAATATCGGCGCGCAGCGCCATCTACAGGTTTAGATTAGACCAATAAACAACACATTGGCCCCCGGATGAACATTAACTTTATGTTCATTTTCCCATTGTAATTATATCTGACATTTCTAAATCCAATATATTTTCAAATTGTAAGTTCACACAAATGTCATAGTTTAAATGAAAGTTTTTAAAGTTTGTTTAGTCCTTTTCAAAAATTTCAACTGGATAAATCAACTGGAAAGGACGTCTCAATGTTCCTGTAGAGGTTTTTATCTCACAAGATCTAACCTTTCCATCTCTACCAGGAAACACTTGTGTTATTACTCCCAATTTCCACAAGTGCCGTGGCAATTTGGAATCGTGGATTAACACAATATCATTTGGAGTATATTCACGAATACTGGAGTGTCGACTTGTCATGGCGTTTTTAAGCTGTAGAAGGTATTCCTTCTTCCACCTTGACCAGAACTGGTCCAATATTCTTTCCTTTTGATTAAAACGTTTGATATATGTTGCCGAAGTTCCAGGAAGCACATGTGGTTTCATATGCACGATAGGTAGGGTAGTAAGTCGCTGACCTACCAAGAAGTGTGCTGGCGTAATTGGGGAAGGTTCTCCTGAGTCTGCATATGTATATGTAATGGGTCGGGAATTAATTGACCCTTCAATTTCACATATAACTGTATGTAGTTGTGTGTGTGTTAAAGTGGTTTTGCCAACCACCTTTCTTAAGGCAGTTTTTACAGATCGCACAAGTCGTTCATAGAAGCCTCCCAACCATGGGGACATTTCCATGATAAACTTCCATTTTATTTTATTACTACTATAGTAATCTTTAACGTCGGGATGGGTGATTATTTTCCAGATGTGCCTTAACTCAATATCAGCTCGATGAAAGGTTCGTGCGTTGTCGGAGTAAACCGTATGGCAAAGACCCCGCCTTGCTACTATTCTTCTGAAGGCCAATAAAAATGTTTCTGTAGAAAGGTTCTCTACCAATTCTAGGTGCACTGCTCTTGTGATAGCGCATGTGCACAACAAAATATATATTTTGCTATCCGTATTTCGGATGTATAAAGGGCCTGCAAAATCAAGGCCTATCACTGCAAATGGCTTTTGTTCATTGATACGATCTGCAGGTAACGGAGCTGATATCTGGGCTCCAGCTCTAGAATTAAATTTTATGCAAATTCTGCATCTTCTTAATACGCTTTTTACTGCCTGTCTGCCCTTGATTACCCAAAATTCCTCCCGTAATTGTACTAATGTATCATTAATTCCAAAATGGAAAACTTTTTCATGAGCATTTTTTATTAACAAATCAATTAATTTACCCTTTGAAGGCAACAGGATCGGGTGTTTTTCGTTAAAGGAATAATTTGATTTCTGAAGCCTTCCTCCGATGCGCATTATTCCTACGGAATCCAAAAATGGTGAGAACTCAATTAAATTTGAATTTTTAGAAATAGGTTCCCCATTTACCAAACAGTTTAATTCATTCGGAAAACTAATTTTCTGTGTATATTTAACCCATATTGTTTGCGCACTACCAATTTCTTCTGCCGATAATGGACCGCTAACTTTCTCGTTTTTAGGATTCGCGTTGTTAAGAAATCTCTTTATCCATGCCGTAATTCTGAGGACTCTTAAAATGTTACTATATTTTTCTAGATCCAATATTGGTTCAACTGTTTCTATACAGATTTTAAACTGAATTATTTTTTCAGGTGTTTTCCTTTTTTCTTCGGTAATATATTGCGTGTCTACCTTTTCCCCAATATCATTACCTTTACCATTTAGCTCAGATAACCATTTTGGACCTTTAAACCAAAAATCATTATTAACTAACGCATTTGCGCTAATACCACGAGTAACTAAATCTGCGGGATTATCCTTTGTATTACAATATGACCAATTTTCGGGTACTGACAATTCCTGAATTTCAACTACTCTATTTTTAACAAAGGGTTTCCATTGTTTCGCCGATCCCTTCACCCAGTGTAAAACAATAGTAGAATCTGTCCAATAAAATTTCTCGATGTTAATTTCCTTAAATATATCACAAATATATTTCGCTACTCTAGCTGCTATCACCGCTCCCATTAACTCCAATCTTGGTAGTGTTAGTTTCTTTAGCGGCGCAACTCTAGCCTTTGACATAATCATACTTACATAACATTTTTTATCATTACTGATAACCCGAAAATATGCAACGCAACCATATGCAAGTGGTGAAGCATCTGAAAAAATGTGTAGTTCTACACGCGAATTTTTCAAATCAACATACGTGAAATAGCATCTATCTATTCGAATTTCTAATAAATCCTTAATTTCGTTACACCACTTTATCCAAATTCCCTTAAGATCATCCGGCAATTCGTGATCCCAATCCATACCTCTTTCCCACATACTTTGAAGAAAACACTTTATCCTAATTAAAAAGGGAGATATAATCCCAATAGGATCAAAAAATTTTGCAGCTGTATGTAATACATATCTTTTCGTACATACCGATATATCCAAATTTTCAACTATAGATTTCAAAGCTAATCCTAATTTATCACTATCTTTATCCCACACCAATCCAAGAATATTTATTACATTTTCATTATTTACCTCCGAAAAACAATCATTTTTATCCCACATGTTCTTTAATTTCTGTGAATTCGTACTAAACTTTCTTAATTTCATTCCAGCCTTTGCTAAAATATTTACCGCAGTAGAAGTTAATTCATAGGCACCGTTTGCGGTGTCTGAGCCATAAAGCAAATCGTCCACAAACAGAGCTGAATTTAACATTTCATAACTTATCCGGATAAATTTCCTTATATTCCTTAATGTGTTTCTTAATTGTTGCCGTTAAAAAGAAAGGAGAAGTTGTACAACCAAATGTAGCTCTGGTCATTCGCATTATTTTATAATTCTCGGTATCCTCGTCAAACCATAAAAACTTTAGAAAATTTCTATCGGGTTCCGCGATTTCTATCATTAAAAACGCCTTTTCAATATCTGCGCAAAACGCAATCTTAAACATTCGAAATCTATTAATTACATCCAAAATTGGAGGTGTAAGACATGGCCCTTTTACGAGACAATCATTTAAAGATTTACACCCCGATACTCTACTGGAACAATTAAAAACAATTCGTACCTTTGATGTTTGTTTTTCCCGTCTTACAATTTCTCTATGTGGAGCGAAATACTCTTTTTTTGTACGACCGCAGTCTTCAACGATACCCAATTGTTTTTGTTCTGTGATTATCTGCCTATATTGCTCGAAAATCCATTTATCCGCCTTTAATCTTTTTCTCAAATAATTGAATTGGCGTTTAGCGTTTTCAAAATTATTCTCAAATTTGTCAATACTATGATCATTCCATAATAAATGAGTAACATAATGACCCTGTTTATATTCTAACTGTTTATCAAATTTATTTATTATTTCCTGATCGGAAGCAGAAATCAATTTATCATCATTTATTCCCAAAAAATCCAAAGACCATAACCTTTGCAAATCATTACCCGTAGAATCGGATGATTCATTTTTTTTCACGCATGGATGGTTTTCATGTAAACAAAAATAGTTACCACATTCAATCTTTAACACGCTGGCGCCAGTAATTAAGTTGTCTGAATCGTTTCCTGAATTATTGTTTCCTGACAATGTCCATCCGAATAATGTATTTACAGCAAACAACGAACGATTAATTTTCTTTTTATTTTTTTGCAGTTTCCAAAATAACCCGCCGCCAATTAGAATGTCTGGAGCCTTCGAATGCAATTGCGGAATTTTATTTCTTTCCCCCTCTCTCGAAACCCAAAGTTTTCGAAATGATGCGTCATCCAGAATCTGTAACTTCGTAAAAGAGATTTGATTTACGACCAATGCCTCTACATAACATTTCTGTTTGTGGTTTTTTAAATGAGACAATTCGAAATTTACGACTGAATATTCGTTAGATTGGGGTTGTTTACACGAAAACGGATATATTATCACAGTTTCTTTTCTAATCACCGGCAATTTTAATTCACGGGCGAGTGATATGTTTATGAAATTTCTTTGGGATGCATTATCGAATAATACGGCACACTTTAGAGAGTTTAAATTAGAACTATTTGTTATTCTTGCGAAGCAAGTTTGTAAATATATTTCATTATTCTCAAGCGGATTTTGTACAGGACACTTATAGGACAATACAGAATTATCATTTTCGCAAACACTGTTCTCAGAATTATTTGTTTGGGTATGTTCGATGTGATTTTTATCTTTCATATGAGCCGTTGGAGTTTCCGATTTTTGCTTATAGCAAATTAATGTATTGTGTTTTCCTGAACATATCTCACATTTGAGACCCGATAAACAGAATTTTGCGGTATGTTTACCTCTTTTGAAACATAAATAACAGATTCCCTGTTTGCGTAAAGACAATTTTTTATCCTCTAAATTTAATTTACACATTTTACTGTCATGATCGTTATTTACATCAACACAAAATATACATTTACTAACAGTTAATTTAAAGGCTGATGCCTTTTGCATTGTGTTAGAATTTTTATATCCCGAACCAGATTTCCGGTAGTAAGCATTATTATTATTATTATTTTCCGATGATTTTGAATCAAATCTGGAATTTGAGTTTTTATATCCGCTATTGTGAGTTTCTACTTCGCGTTTTAAAAATAAAAAGGTTTTTTCCCTAGTCTGAACTTCTAATTTTAAATGTTTTAACAAATCTTGTACATCCCATTCCTCGGATTCTGTTTTCATTTTATTATAGTCTATCATAATACTGGTAGGTATTAATTTTGTAACAATTGGAAATAACAAATTTCCGTAAGATTTTAAATCCACACCTAAATTTTCGAGAGATTTAATATTAATATCAAGGGCGTCGTGCAGTAAGAGTAATTCTTTAATTTGATTTGGTGATTTAACAGGGTTCAAATTTAATAACGCGTCAATTTTATATCTTATTATAATATCTTTTTTTCCGAATCTAGATTTTAATAAATCAATTGCAGTATTGTAATTTTGATCTGAAAGTGCTAAACCCTGAATAGCTGTTAAAGCTTGGGCTTTTAAAAAGCTGCGTAAATACACAAATTTCTGCACATTAGAAATGTTGTTGTTATTATGTATTGTAATCTCATACTGGCTCCAAAATTCAATCCAGTTTTCTGGAGAACCGTCATAAACAGGAATTGATAACTTGGGTAGTCTCACAGAACTATCATTTATTCTTTCTAAATGCAGATTGGTTGTTTGCTCATTTCTTGGCTGCGATAAGATCGGAGTAACGTTTAAATTTTTAATTTTCTCTATCTTATTGATAATTTGAGCTTTTACATCAATAATTGAATCTCTGTATTCTTGTCTCGTTTCTATTTCCGTTTATAGCTCGTTGAGATCCGTGATTTTGGCCTCAATTTGATCTTCAACTTCTATAATTTCGTTATTCTTTACTTGCAGTTTTTCTAACTGTGATTCTAATTCAAAAACATTTAACCCTTCGTCGGGTTCATTTAATTTTATATTTATCGTGTTTATCAATTTTGTACACAATCCTTTTAGGGTAGATCTTTTTCTCTTCAATTTTTCAAGTTCGGTAGCCATATTGATTTAATTTACAAATTTGGACTATAGTATAAATAACAGCTATAAATCATATTTAAGGGCCTGGCAGTCCCTGTTCGGGCGCCAATATTTATGTCGCTAAATTTCTTAACGACTTTATAAAAATCATCATTCAAGCACATGTCGCTACTTTGGCGACTCATTTCAGATATATCGTTTCATATATAAATCTTAATAAACATTTCAGAATATTATATTTAAATAAGGTAAATATCTTACCTTATCGGTCCAGATTCGTGGGGACTGCCGGCCACTGTAGATTCCTTTCTATACATTGGAGTCGATTGAAGTCTTAAACGAAAAAAATGATATCATTTAGAGACATACATTTATTACACTTACAATGACGAACACGAAGAACACACACTGAAGAGAAAAGAAGAAACAGAACATTAATATCGGCGCGCAGCGCCATCTACAGGTTTAGATTAGACCAATAAACAACAGGGTCTATTGGACCCGTCTCCAATGAGTGTTTCGAAACAGAGGCTCTAAAAATTACGTTGCGGGAGAAATTGTCAATTCTTGAAACCATAATTTACCCTATTGCATGATGACGCAATATAAACACGTTTAGCAGAGATTTGACTGATTTGTTCGCATTATGTGATCTTTTGGTGAGTAACAGTCTTTTAAAGTTGAAGTAAGGTGGGTTCTTTCAAGTTGCACTTGTGTGGGTCTTTTCAGGTTGAAATTTGGTGGATTTTATGACGAAATGGAGCTACGCAATGAGCAATTGGCGACAGTTTGGGATTCAGCAAATTGATTTTGATGTCAGATTTAGTAAATGTCTGCTTTTTAAGCAATTTGGTGAGTGTCTTTTTAAAGTAAGTGGTGCAGATTTTTTATTTATTTATCGTTTTACTAGGAATAAATTATCAAATGAATGAAATGAAATAAAACCCTGAAAGACACAGAGGTCTTCATCAGGGAGGCCCCTCCGTGTAGGGGTGAAAGAGAAGTTTCTGCAAGGATAGTAGCAATTAGCTAATAACTATCCCTAGACCCCAACTTCTCACCAAACAGAAAACCACCATTAACTAAATAGAAATCTGACATATATAATGTAAAAAATTCTAAAAATAGCATAAAAATACGTCAAACTAAAATTCTAAAAATAGCATAAAAATACGTCAAACTAAAATTCTAAAAATAGCATAAAAATACGTCAAACTAATTTATATATATATATATATATAAACAATAATATAAAGAATTACAAAATGTATACAAGAAAGCAAATAAAATGTATGAAATAACCCCCCACCTGATAAACAAACCCTCTTCGGCCGACGGGGCTACTCGTCGGTACTTAAATATCGCCCTTGAATGAGGAAATAGAACAAACCGAAGGAGGAAAACACTGGAAGCACACGGTCAAAAGTTGGATCGGGTAACAGTTAATTTGCAAGATTTTTCTTAGATCTTCAAGAGCTATTTTTAAAGCATTATTGCATAGAGTGCGAATTCTTTTAAACTGTGCGAACATAATATTCTTCCAAACTTTTCTACTTATATTTGAAAACCAATTAGTGAAACTGTTTACTTTAAAATTAAAATCTTTCCTTTTATCATATAATCCAACAACCCATTTTTTTTTTTTTTTTTTTACTTTCCGAACACTATAGTGAGGAAAGTATTGTAATCATGTCAAAAATCCGAATTTGAGATTTTGATGTTTCTATACGTTTCAAGGTCCAATGAGTCAGTTTTCATTTTTTTTGCGATGATGTATGTATGTGTGTGTGTATGTATGTGTGTATGTATGTGTGTATGTATGTGTGTATGTCTGTGAGTGAACACGCTAGCGTCTAACTGCTTTGTTCGAATAAGCTGAAAGTTGGTACGTATGTTGTAAGTCACCATAGTACGAACCCTATAGATTTTGGTGAATCTAGCACTTATAGTTTTTTTACAGGGACACAAAGAAAAATTCTTTATCATTACGGCCTATGGGACCAAAATCTTTAAAGTGCGATAGCATCTAAACGCCTTATTCAATTGAGCAAAAACTTTATTCACATATTATAGGTCACAGATACTCAACCTGTATAGATTTTGGAGAATCTAGGACTTATAGTTTTCTTACAGGGACATAAAGAAAAATTCTTTATCATTATGGCCAATGGGGCCAAATTTTTAAAAGTGTGATAGCGTCTAAACGCCTTATTAATCTAAACAAAAAATTTGTACACATGTTATAGGTCACAGTTGCACGAACTGTATAGATTTTGGTGAATTTAGCACTTACAGGTTTTTTACAGGAACACAAAGAAAAATTCTTTATCATTATGGCCTATGGGACCAAATTTTTACAAGTGCGATAGCATCTAAACACCTTATTCAATTGAGCTGAAAATTTATATGAATATTATAAATCACTGTTGCACTAACTATAAGCATTTTGGTGAATCTAGCATTTATAGGTTTTTACAGGGACACAACGAAAAAAATTATTTATCATTATTATCTATGGGCTCAAATATCAGTAGCGTTAAATAAAACATCGTGTAATATATGGAGAAAAATACTCAAACACTCTATTATGGTTTTCTCCCTTTTGTTTGTTCCTCTTTCTTTACTTTATCTACAAAACTGTTAATTACTCAATGTTCGGAAAGTCGAGTGGAGTCACTCCAGATTTTTTTTAATTTAGATCTAGGAATGAAATTTGATCTGTACGGTTTAAAATTAAATCTTTGGGATATATTTCTCCAGAAATATTTTCGAAGTTATTGCAGTTAAAAACAATCAAATCATCAATATACCTGACAATAACTGCAACATGGACATTTTATACACAGAAAGAGCCATAGACATTGCCAAGGCTGTGATCCACGCTTTTGGTAATATTTAGTTATCTCCATTTTTTCCCCCCTATTTTTATCACTTCTACACTTTGTCATAAAAAACAACAACATCCTGAAAAAAGTTATATTTATAAAAAAAAAATTTCTCAAAAGTATAAAAATAAATTTGCGAAAACAATATAGCTGGCCTTTTGAGGATTTCAGAAAATGGAAATTTAAATTTATGAACCTTTTTGAGAAACAACTACTGTTCTTTAGAAATTATTATAATAAGTTTAATCTAGATGAGTTTAAATATAGTACAGAGCTTAAAAAAAGTATTGAGAGCTTTAAAAGATAAATTTATTATTGCTACAGTAGATTTAGGGTTTTATTTCAGTTCATTCATTTGTAAATTTATTCCTATATTTAAGTTTTGCAGCAATTTTGCGCATTGATTTGTAATTCTCTAATTTTTTTCTAATCTTTAAACTTTTATTTTAATTTTATATCATATACATATTCGTTTCAAAAGTTTCCTATATATACATAAATTATGATAAACACATTTTGTAAAAATTATGAATGACTCTCGTTTTAAATTTTACTTAATTACGTAATTAGGCTTATTTGCGTAATTATGTTTGCAAACGTAAAAAAAAAAAAAAAAAAAAAAATCTGAATTATTTACTGCTGAATTAGTGAATTTTACGTGCACGATAATGATTGCTGCGGAACTCGTGAATTTTGAGATTCATGCTTAGTGAGAGGGTGACACCCATTGATGTTTATTTTGGTTTTCATGTGCGCGAAGCATACATCCATGATTGATAGGGATTGCTGCAGAACCGAGTTTTGTGGATTTTGAGATTCATGAGATAGCGATATAAACAGTGTTATTATTTTTTTAATGTACGCGATAGAGAGTACTGTGATGCGGAGTTTCTTGATATTCGGGAATGATGTGGACTTTATAATACATTTGGTTTTGTTCGTTGGTTCAAGCGAATGATCTACGTGGAAAATGAAAATGTTAATGGTATGTACAGATAAATCCGAAACTGTCGCCGATTCCCCATTGCGTAGCACGGTTGCGACGTCAAATCCATTCAACCTGAACTTTATTTGTTCGATTGTAGTACTATATGTTTTAATATTGGAGAAATGAAAAACTGACATTCGATTATTTTAAAGTGCGATTCTTTTTTTATTTATATCTTTTCATAATTTGTAAAACGAAGTGTTTATCTTCATTTTATTGTGGTTTTAGAATTTCTCGTATATTAGTGAATGAATTCGGCGCAAAGTGGAGTACTTAATGGGTCAACGAAGAATTATAGAGTCCACGCAAATTTAAAAAAGTGAAAACAAGAAAGAAATTTTGAATTTAGATTGTAAGTTTTAATGTTTGTTTATTTACTTTTTACTTTCTGAAAATACATATGTAAGGAAAGTATTGTAATCATGTCAAAAATCAGACTTTGAGATAGGGGTGTTTCTACACGTTTTGAGGTCCCCGAGATCGTTTTGACTATTTTTACGGTGTTGTGTGTATGTATGTGAGTGAACTCGACAGCGTCTAAATGCTTAGTTCGAATGAGATGAAAGTTGGTATGTATGTTGTGGGGGCCCAGGGCAACTGCCCCGTATGCCCCTGTCTTAATCAGGCTCTGTACAGACACACAAAGAAAAGTTTCTTATCATTATGGTTTGTGGGCTGATTTTTTTTTTTTTTAAGTGCTATTGCGTCTAAACGCCTTCTCCGATTGAGCTGACAATTATACAGGTTGTAGGCCACCGTCGCACGAGCTGTACAGATTTCGGTCAGTCTACCACTTATAGATTTTTACAGGGACACAACGAAAATTTCTTTATCGTTATCATCTATGGGTTTAAATTATTTGAAGTGCAATAGCGTTAAATTAAACATACTATTTGGAGAAAAATATTCAAACACCCTATTACAATTTTCTCTTTTGTTTATTGAACGATTTTTCTTACTTTATTTTGTAAAATTACTTAATGTTCAGAAAGTCGAATGGATTCACTCCAGATTCTTTAATGTTCAAATAGTATCGAATCTTTAGTTGGCAAAAATAAAATACATTTATATCCAAAACACCCTCCAGACGGTTCCGTCATTATTGGAAACATTTCGGGAGTACAGTTTTTGGAATGATGAGCAACCGTGTCTTCTCTTGACTTAAATCAGGTCTCTCTCACTTTTAGCGGTATTTTCTGCTTGAGAAATAGCCATAAGTCACATGGAGCCATGTCGGGTGAGTAGGGAGCCTGCCGAACCACAGAAATGTTTTGTTTGGCTACAGCGTCTAGAATAAACAGTGTGGCAATCGCCTATAACCGTGATTTTAAAATGATGCTACAAAAATTAAGCTTATCCAGATGTCGCTGTGATCGAAGCTATTGCTCAAATCGAAGACCTGATTGGCTTTTCCCAGTTTCGTCAGTTTAATCACGTGATCTAAGCATATAATTAACCAATAGAGAGTCTCTGTTTTGTTGTCGTGACCCTAGCTTCGATTACAATGACATCTGGTGACAGGCTTAATTTTTTTTAGTACAATTTTATTCGCCGCTTTCCACACCGTTTATTCTAGACGCTGTAGTTTGGCTACAGCGCCTAGAATATACAGTGTGACAAGCGCTTGACAAAATGCTTAAAATACTCCTAAAAAAATTGAGTCTCCCAGATGGCGCTGCGATCAGAATTTTTTGCTCAAATCGTAAACATTGCATGAGTCTATTGACTTTTCAGTTTCGTCTGCTCAGTCACGTAATCTAAGCACTTAACCAATAGGGGTTTTCAAGCAATAAACTTGATCGCACCGACCTCTGGTGAAAAAAGGTTAATCTTTAGAACACTGACTTGCTGGTCGCTTTCCACTCTGAGTTTCCTAGGCACGGCAACGAAACTCTAAATCAAATGCGTAGAATGGGCAAAACTAAAATTTGACGACCGCTCATTACACATCTTCATTCATTGGCCGACTGCTACCAACTGACGCCTTCTGCGGGAGGTACAATATTCACGACTGCGCATGAATATTCTTTCTACATCTACACTGAAGAAAATCTCCCGCGCTTCATTTATTTACGCGGGAAAAAAATAAGGTTCAATACTTTTTGAACACCCCTCGTAGTTTTATTCGAAAATTTATTCAGTTTTGGATGTTGAAATATGGAGTTTATGTTATATATTTGTGTTAATATTTGTTTATATTTGTGTTAATTTATTAAAATATTGCAGTGAAAAATTATTTAATATATTTTTTATTAACCTAATACAACCGCATTTAAAAAATATATTAACTAATCGTGTACGGTAACATATTTCATTCTGAACGATAAATAAATAATTTTTGTTTAGGCTTCCATTTGGCAAATTCATATCATTAGTTTGTTGGCGAGAGGAAAAAATCTCTATCATAAATCACCCGGAACCTTCATTTTCAGATTATGCCTACATTTCATATTATAGGAAATACCTCTCGTTTTCCCGGGTTAAATACCTATTGCAGACATGTCAGGTCTCCTGCTTTTTCCATGCTCCTGATTTTTCACTCATTTCTCCTGCTTTTTTTTAATGTAATTTTTATCTATCCCTCGTAGCATAATTTAGGCTTAAAATTTGTGGGATTGGGTAAAAGAATTTGAAAGAAAATTGAAATTCATCTTACCCTGCAATTTATCAAGTTCAGTTTGAATGTGAATTACTATACAATGCTTTGAAACTAATTTTTGCTAAGAATAAATTTTTAACTTTCATTTTTGCATAATGAAAAATGTATTTAATGGGCGGGAGGGGGGGGGGGATACCATAACTATTGAAAACTTAAAGAATTAAAATTTCATTAGAATATAGCTCATGTATTCCTTTCTTTGTTACCTTTTCTTTTACAAAGATAATTAAGATCCTTATTGTTTTATATTAGGAGCAGAATGATCAAATCTGTCTATTTTGACTTAAATTTTAAACAACTGTATGTCTGAGTTTTTTTTTACTGCAAGAAACATATATTATTCATTTAATTTTAATACTGATGCTTTGTAAATACCTCCTAAGCTTATAAATCTTTACTTAAAATTCAATTTGCATTATTTTACTCATGTTTCTTACAAACTTTCTTGTTGGAAAAAGTATCCTGATTTCTGTTAAAAAATCTCCTGCTTTTTTGTCATTAGAAGTTGGCATCTCTGACTGAAGTGATTAATCCATCAGAAAGTTGTAAGGTAAATTTGATTTGAAATATTGTGATTTTGAGTGAGTTTTCCTATTTTGAGATTAGATTTGTTCTTTAATTCCAGCAATTAATCTTTAATTTAAATAATGTTGTACAAATCTACGTTAATATGTATAGAAAAGTTTAAATTGTACATATAAAAGCATTTATAAGTAACAAACACCATACATGTGTCGCTTGCAATTTATGGTGTTTGCTAACAAAGTTCATGTTTATCATTTAGCATTAATATTTCTGCATCACATAAGTGTTATAATATACTTGTTACTTAATTTATGCTTGCTATTATTTATGTTTCAGAATCTCTGTCTACACAAAGCCAGCTGGTATGTTGTTAGTAACAGAAATAATGATGATTTTTCTGTTCTAATGATGTACTTGCTAGTGCTCCTTTCCAGCTTTTCCCTACCAACATTTGACTAGAGGTGAATTTGCCATCTGTAAAGGTATGAAGTTGTTTCAAGACAGATGAAGCCATTCTATGCACCAGAGGATGTGAGCATGCGCGTGGACTTAGTCTATATCGGGCGCGCAGCATCCGAAGAACGCATGCGCAGAAACTCTGAAAAATGCTAGCAACCTTCATTGTTGTCAGCTCTTTAGGGAGAAGTCACGTCTCTGAGCTAGTTTTGCTGAAATTCAGACGTTTTCTATTACTAGAAGATAAATAAATTAGGCATTAGAAAATGAAAAACTGATGTCATTACAAAAAAGGATTCTCTCTCTTTTTTTTTTCTAATGTGGTTCATTTTAAAATGACAATTTTTTCCTTTTTTTCTGTTAAATAACATGAATTGTTGTCATTTTAAAATGAACCACATTAGAAAAAAAAAAGAGAGAGAATCCTTTTTTGTAATGACATCAGTTTTTCATTTTCTAATGCCTAATTTATTTATCTTCTAGTAATAGAAAACGTCTGAATTTCAGCAAAACTAGCTCAGAGACGTGACTTCTCCCTGAAGAGCTGACAACAATGAAGGTTGCTAGCATTTTTCAGAGTTTCTGCGCATGCGTTCTTCGGATGCTGCGCGCCCGATATAGACTAAGTCCACGCGCATGCTCACATCCTCTGGTGCATACAACGTTTCAACTCCTGATCATTAAGCTAAAGGCCACTTTGAGAGATCTGTCACTCTAAAAAGGACTAATTTCTATAAAGCAAAACCAATTTTATTCTAAAGAGAAGAAAAAGTACAATCTGCCATTGACATTTTGCAGCTCATGATAACTAATTTTCAAGCCTACAGGAAGAGTGTCCGGTGAAATAGTATTCTCATTCAACGATACATTTTTTAATAAATACAGACTAATTTATAGCAAACGACTGCATTCTGTAGAGGACAACTTCAGTAGATGGGCTCTTTCTTCTTTCTAAACGAAGATCAGCTCCCATGTTCAATCCATTAAAACTCTCTGGACCAAACGAGTAATGAATACTGAAAACACAAAAGATAACGAATTAATTTCACTAATAACAATAATACAAAGAGAGAGCATACATTTAGCAATCGAAACAAAACAATTTTCTTTATAAAACGCTTGTGCTTGGCTTCCCAATTATCTAGTCTTATGTTTAGTTCAACATTTTACCCTTATTTAAAGACCTACTTAAAGACTTATAAACAAATCAGAAATACTTTGGTTCCACCCTTAGATTACATTTATTGACGTTTTTCACAATTAATTCTGCGGCTAGATATACACGCCAAAATATTATATCATACTTTTTAGTTCCCCATCATACTATAGGTATGGGAAACTTAGGTAATCGTGAAAATTTTCGACCTCGGTTTTTTGACTTTTTTACACGTTTTTAGGTGTGAGGAATCCGAAAATGACAAAATTTGTATGGTGTCTGTCTGTAGGGTGTCTGTTAGTGTGTCAGTCCGTTAGTGTGTTAGTCCTAACACGATATCTCACGAACAAATGATCGCAGAGAGGTCAGATCAGTTGTAAAATATTACTTTCGATACTGGCAAGAACCCTATTCATTTGCAACATTCGAATTAAAAAACTTCGTAAGTTATGAGAAATTTACGATTTTCTTAACATGAGAGAACAGGACAAAAAATCACTTAAACGTGCATTAAATGGAAACTTTTTACTGTAAAAATGTCAGACCAGTTTTAAAATATCGGTTTTGATGCCGGAATGAACATCAGTAACTATAAATAGGCTACTTTGAAAATTTCACAAGTTTTTGGAAAATTACGAATTTCTTAACATGGCAGTATAGGGCAAAATTTCACATAAACGTCAATTTTTAGAGATATTTTCATCGTAAAGATGTCAGACTACTTTTGAAATATTATTTAGGACACTGGCATGAATATTAATGACTATCAATTTTCGAATATAAAAATTTCGTAAGTTATTGGAAATTTACGAATTTCTTAACATGGCAGAATAGAGCAAAATTTCACATAAACGTCAATCTTGAGGGACATTTTCCTCGTAAAGATGTCAAACCACTTTCGAAATATTATTTAGGATACTGGCATGAATATCATAGACTATGATTTTTCCAATTTAAAAAATTCGTAAGTTATTTGGAATATACACTTTACTTAACGTGTCAGAATATGTCAAAATTGAGCATAAACTTCCATTTGGAGGATCACAAATACATTAGACAACTTCAAAATTACATTTATGATATTTGTTTGAACATGATTGAATACAAATATTCTAATAGGAAATTTTCGTAAATTATTCGTAATTACGATTTTATCAACATTGCGAAATTGTAAATTTTTCATATAAATCTGAATTTTAAAGATTATTACATTGAAAATAGTAGCATGAAAACCAAACAACGGAATTGACCCTGATAAAATAGATTAGAATAAGATAAATATATCGAAGTGAACGGTGGATAGCCTATTAGGCGGGGATTTCATTCTGCCACTGTATCAAGCTTTGGTCAAATTCATTTCTTTTAACATGATTATAATATGTCTCGCACTAGAAATTTATGAGAACATAAATAGGATGGGGAACTGAGCAGAGTCCACCTATGCCAACTAGTTTTTTTAATGTATTAAATTAAAAAATAAACAACAATCTTCAATTCTCTTAATAAAATACTAAAACATCAAAAAATGAAAAGGAGCTAAAACTATAAGCAAAATTACATAAAGTAATAAAGTGAAATCGCGACTTTTCAGATAAAGTTCCATCTTATTTCTTTTCTTTAAATAATCTTTTCTTATTGTTTCATTTTCTTAAGACAATATTGCAGATGTAATGCGACTTTTCTGTTACACTTAAAAAAAAAAATTCCTTTTGAGACCATGTATAAAATTTAACTTTCTTAGTACAATAAATTGTTTTAGCCGTGACATCTGTTTCGAACGTTAGACCCGGGAAACTTAAAATTTTATTATTCAGGAGATGAATGATACAGGGTGGACGAAAAGACCGTAAATACTTTAAAAATAAAAAATAAATAAAATAAAAAACGGTTTGCAGGTTTAGCATTGATAGGCCATGGGATTTTTTTAAGATAAAAAAAAAAAAAAAATCAAAAACAGCGGACAGATGGCGCTGGTGCGAACGACTTAGTCGGAAATATGCAAATGAGACAGTCGATTATAAATACTTACGCTCTTGATATGGCTATAGGGATATTTAAAATCCCGTGTGTATCGATCCCACCCATCCAATCTGTCGGAATTGAAAGATGTATACAACCAGACCTCTGCCGTTGCTGGATTTATGACACGCCTGCAATGTATTATCACCTGTGGTGGTAGACAGATGCGAATTACCCCCTGAAGCATGTCTCACTTGTCAGTTTAGAGGTATAACGCCCCAGGGAGAAATATCCTAAAAGGACACAATCTCTACCCAACAGACCCACAGACGGGGCACGGACCCGAAAACGCCCGCGGAGGGAGAGGACCCCCAAACAGCCCGCTCGACCAAGCTTCTCACCGGCTAAGCCAGGTCCTGGATACTCACTTGAACCTATTAGAGGAGCAAGGCCAGGGGTGAAGAGTGGTTGCAGTCAAAGAAGAGACACCCAGCACCTCGTGCCACTAGATACCGCCCCAGAGTTGGCTGCCCCCATTACTGTTGAAGCAGCTAGTAATTTTAGCCTCCTTGCCAGAGAGGCATATAGCACAATCGACTGGAGTAACTACTGTTCACCAGCCAGCTGTCAACGCCCGCGCCGTCTCGTTAGCTCACCGCCAAAGCGACTACCCAGGGATCACCACGGGGAGGTGAGGTCGGCCGATGGCAGTAGAACCTTTGCCTCAGAACAACCGGTCCCATGGCTCCCACTGTGGTGGTGGACAGATTTAATCAACCAGCTTTCGCTTTGGTACCAACCACCGCCAGGGAAATTATACCTATAACATCATGCTAACCACGGCCTCGCAAACGGGCCCTGAAAAGCGGAGTCCAAAGACCCAATTATTTAAAAATTGCAAATATTGTTACATTTTTCATTTGTCGTTTGTTACATGTTATTTTTTACAATATCCATCTTTACGATATGAACATAGATACAATAAAAATAAGACGAGTGATTGCGTAAGCTAGAGAGCTCGAGAAACTTACAGCCGTTGACAGTAGGGTCGTTGCAGTCAAATTTTGGTTACCGAAGAATATACGGGAGTGTCCTATCTGTATAATAATCTGTGGTCAACGCCCACCTTCGGGGAAATGCCATCTATTTCCACTTTCACTGTAATGCAGCAGGTAAAGATATAAGCAAGTTCTAGTCTACAATCATCAATAATCCACGTGAGCTGCTCCGACATTTATTGAGAAAAAAAAAATTACATCATGCATCGCCTGGCTTAGCCAGCCCGCGACAAGGGGCGATGCAAATGGGCATGGGTATTTACAAGAGCGGCGCCAGACACAAGTCTACCCGCGACACGGGGCGCCGCTTGATTATAGGAGAGAGGGTGCGAGGCTGTGTGGCCTTCCGCGACAAGCGGCACGCTACCAGTTTAGACCCTTGCATTTATGAGGGCTACTGCAGCATCACGGGCATACGGGAAGATAACAGGGAGATAGAAGATTAATGTGTTTAGGAGAAAGAATTTTTCTTTAGTTGTGATTTTAGGTTAGTAAAAATTTTCGCCAAATTTGACGCCCAATCGCCATAGTCTATGCCATTACCGAAATCTCTGTTAGCTACAAACTTGGCGGCTTAGCGATCCAATCTGACGGCAAATATTGTTTCAAGACAGCCAGAATTACTAAACCTTTTCTCAATTTTAACAGAGTTAATTGTTTTGGTAAAATGTACCGTTTCTCGCCACTAATTTTCACTAAAGAGAACAAAAGTTGGCCATCTATACTCGAATGATTTTCATTGAATTCTAAGCTGTGCATTTGCCAATGAAGCCGCGCAATACTGTTCTGAAAAAAAAAAAAAACAACAACAACTTATATCTGTCTCGGCGGTATGTATAATCCTATTATCGTGATTTTTGCGGATGGAGTAGCAGTTTTTTTTTTTTTCTTGTTGTCAAGAATGTTTATGGACTGGAACCTGCTTGTTTATTAACAAATCAGTTACATCACGCAAAAATGTCAGTGTTTTCATACGAATATGTATATATCAATGGGTGTATAAGGAAGTCATGTGGTGTCCACATCAGATTTTTTCTTGTGCTATTTTTCTGCTTTTCTTCCTCCATAATACTTGTACCGAATGTGGGGATCATCTCGATTATTCAATCAAGCTACAGGCAGCATTAAAGAGAGATACTTATTTTATTGCATCCGGTACTTTGTTTTTTACATTGTCCCTTAAGAAGAAATCAGGAGGAGGGTAGTCTATAAAATACGCTACATAAAACATGCGGACAAATTACGTCACGTCATCTGCTGGAAAATTTTTGAACTATTTTTTTCATTTTCTTAAATCTTTTTATTTTTCACAGCAAGAAGCATGTTAGTGTACACTGTACTCTTGTACGTCACTTAAATTATTTTTATAGTAAAATTTAAAATGCACCAGGAATATTTTAGTCCTATGTTTTTTTTTTTTTTTTTTTTTTTTTTTTAATATTCTTATACTACACTCATTGCTATAAAAATTTGCGCACGAAGAAAGAGTTGTCAGAATGAAATAATTTTACATACGTAAGTGCAACGTTGATACAAATAAATGATTACAAAATCAAAGCGAAATGATAATTTATTACAGGAAAAATTGCGAATGAAAGGAGGTTTCAGTACCCTGTTGGGCCACCTTTAGCGTGAATGCACTATGCATTACGATAGAGTATTGAGGCATACAAATCCCGTATAACGTCCTGCGGCATTCGTTCTCCATTTGTTATAATCACGCCTCTATTTCATCCAAATTCGTAGGCTGTCCAACTTGCCGTCTAAAGTGATCCCAGATAGGATTGATTGGTGACAAATCTGGGGATCGAGCAGGCCAGGGAAGGGGGTATTTTGGCGGAGGCAGTCTGTGACACCTTTGATGCGAGTGGCTGAGCAGTGTCCTGTTGAAAAATGGCTCCTGGGAGCCCTGCCGTGAGTGAAAACGCCTACGGCTGAAGAATGTCACGAACGTACCGCAACGAAACTTGGCATGTGCCAGGCAGATGTGCAAGTGATTAGAAATACAGCGTGATTGAGCATTACGTAATGCCACCAGAGGGCGTTGAACTTCGTTCTTTTTGGAGTATAAAACAGGTAAGCAGAGTACATGATGCCGTGGATCTACATTAGGGATGACCATATGTGGTATGCAATTTCATTCCATACCATCACACCAGCTGTGGGTTCAATGTGCAGCTGTAAAGAAAAGGCAGGATTCAGGTGTTCACCCCGGTGCCTCTACACACGTACATTTTTGTCATCACTGCCCAAATTGAATCTGGATTCGTCGCTAAGGACGACGTAGTTCCATTCGGTTGCAATCCAACCCTGTCGAGCACGACACCACTCCAAATGTAGGACAGGGGGGTGGGTATTATTGGCGGCAAACGTAATGGGCGCCACTATGGCAAATTCCGATGATACGTACAGACACAGGGACAGGTAGGTGCCGCATATGATCGGATGGCGGACAAAGAGATAGTTGGCGCTATGCGTATGTTTCTTAAGATGTGACGGTTTTTATTATAGGTCTGTCGAGCGCGTTCTGAGCCTGGTCGCCATGTAAGCGACCTCTCTCTTGTCCACTGGTCCCAACACCTCCCCACAATAAAATCAGAACGAACTAGGTGGCTGGCTACTCGCCAAGTTGATCAGCCGGATTCCATCATACCGATGATTCTTTCCCTCCCGGACTCTGACAACAGCTCGTATTGTCTTCGATGGCGGCGTAACATCATCTCTATTTAAAAAGCGTCCCTCTTCAGCAGATTATGTACACCAAACAAACTCTGCTTACCTGTTTTATACTCCAAAAAGAACGAAGTTCAACGCCCTCTGGTGGCATTACGTAATGCTCAATCACGCTGTATTTCTAATCATTTGCACATCTGCCTGGCACATGCCAAGTTTCGTTACGGTCCAACGACTACTTCTTAGTGCGCAAGCTTTTATGGAAATGAGTGTATTAAGCGAGCAAGATTTGTATATACAGGGTGGGGTGGCCATAATTAAACTGCAAGTGTTCAAGGGGTGCTGGAAAGAAAAAAACTACTGGGAATATTCCAGTGAAATTTGGTATCTACACGTTTCAGAACATGCGCAAATCAAATATGAAAAAAAAAAAAAAAGAATCGCCATTTTTCACCCGACAGATGGCGCTGTACCGTATTTCAACGCTCATCGGTGGCATATACAACTTCCAAAACCGATAGAGCATAATGACATTCTAAGAGGCATATAAACAATATAAAACATCACTTACAGTTTATCAAAATTTATGGATTGTTTAATTTGTGACCTTAATTTACGTTAATTTTTGATTACATGATACTGTAAAAATTTAATTACTGAAGCGAATTGTATGGTATTTTGATAAACTGTAAGTGATGTTTTATATTGTTTATATGCCTCTTAGAATGTCATAATGCTCTGTCTATCGGTTTTGGAAGTTGTATATGCCACCGGTGAGCGTTGAAATACGGTACAGTGCCATCTATCAAGTGAAAATGGCGATTTTTTTTTTCATATTTGATTTTCGCATGTTCTGAAACGTGTAGATATCAAATTTCACTGGAATATTCACAGAATTTTCTACAGCACCCCTTGAACAGTTGCAGTTTAATTATGGCCACCCTGTATATATAAATGTATGTACTCGAAAACGGTAAACTAGACAGTTATGTTATTCGACACAAAGGTGCTCCCCGAGGGGTCATTGTGCACCTCGAAACCCGATTTCCGAATTTTTGATTAGTTTTCTTTTAATTAATTAAAATATGAAAATAATAACCTGATAATAGCTTAAAATTAGCCATTTAAATTTTATCCATAATTTAATTGTTGCGAAAAAAATTTACGACTTTATTTTATTTTATTTTTTTTTTTGACAGGAAAATAAATATATTTACTTAAACGTGAACAATAAAAATATTATAAAATAAATTTTGCATCTCACAATAGTTGACGTCATTATCACTTTAAAAAATTTACACACATTGATAAATTGCTAATATACACCCATTACATTATGATCACCCTGTTAATAACATGTAGGGCCACCTTTAGACCTCAAAACTGCCAGCACCCGGCGTGGCATTGACTCCACAAGGTGCTGATAGGTAGTTTGAGGTATCTGATACCAAGCGCGCACCAACTGGTCCTGCAATTCCCGCACATTGCGAGGGGGTAGCGTGGCAGCACGAATTTGGTTATCCAGGTGGGACCACAAATGCTCTATTGGATTAATGTCAGGTGAATTTGGAGGCCAAAACATGATTTGAAAGTCACAGGAATATTCCTCGAAGTGACGATTCGACCCTTATGACATGGTGCATTATCCTGTTGGTAAATACCATCCTTCGCTGGAAATACTGTTGTCATGAATGGGTGAACCTAGTCTGCTACTATGTTCACGTAGTGTACAGACGTCAGGGATTGTTTGATTATGGGTCCTAATGTGCTCCGTGAAAACATTGCCCACACCATATAACCCCGCCACCGGCTTGCCTCCGTCCAATTGTGCATCCGGGAGCGAGGGTTTCCTTTGAAAATCGGTGTATTCGCACACGTCCGTCGGTGTGATGGATCAGAAAAACGTGATTCGTCAGACCACGCAACTTTCTTCCATTCTTCTAATGTCCAGTTCCGATGTTTCTTGGCCCATTGCAGACGTAGCTGGCGGTAACGTTCCGTCAGTGCAGGGACATGTTTCGGCCTCCGGATGCGTTAGCCCATACGCAGCAATGTACGCTGCACAGTGTGTTGAGAAACACTGTCTGGGTCGCCACTGTTGTAGCTGTCAGTGATTTCGGCTGTTGTAGCTCTTCAGTCACGGCGAACAATGCCACTCTCCTCTGGAATCAGTGCACCGTGGACGACACACTGCTGGCCGGTGACTTGTCGTTTTACCATCTATACACCACTTTCGATATGTGCTCACAACAACTGTACGGGAAAAAGCCCACTAAACGCACCGTTTCTGATATTTTAACAGGGAGCAGCCCCCGCTCATCACTCTTGGAGTGATGTTGAGCGCTTCCAAGGGGACTACTCGCAGTTTATTAAAAAATAATAAAAATACATAAATCGCCAGGCTTTATCCTAGAGCCGACAGTGGGCGATGGTGTGAGAATTCAGCAATTTCAGAGAAACGCCGGAATAAAACCAAACCGACAATGGGCGTGAGCTGATGAACAACAAAGTTTGAAATCAGAGTCGCCGAGCCATAACGATTTGACCTTTATCGAAGTTTGATAAATCAGCTTCTTTTCCCATTATGTCGCTAATCGTGCTATGTTTGGAAAGACAATGCATAGCCGCTTTATATACACCAACATTAGCCGCGCACGCGCAGTGGTTTTGTTCCAGGGCGAGCCTAATGTTATAGAGGGTGGTCATAATGTAATGGCTCTTCGGTGTAGTTTACGATGCTAATATATGTTGTACTAAAATTATTATTATTATTATTATTATTTAACTACTATTTTTCATATTTTTACTGTCAAGTTATTAAAAAAAAACCTGCCCATGACGTTACAACTGACTGTCTGGCGTTTCTTTACTACTCTAAATAAATTATAAAATATTACAAAAAAAATAATAATAAATAAATAAATAAATAAACCGAAATAATAGTCACATAAATGATCTATTTTTTATCTGAGTAGATAATTTAATAGGGAAAAAAATGCAGTTTTAAAAATAGAAAATTTATTTCAGCAAGCATTATTTTAAACCTAAAAACTATTAAAAATATAAACAGAATATGAAGGATTCTTATATATTAACGAAAAGGTGTCCGATAAAAGTATTAGCAAAATAGGCTTCCCCTTTTTATACAAGAAATTATACAATAAATAAATAAATAAAATTTAAATAAATAAAATTTAATCCTAAAATTTTGCCTCGCATTCTCGGACAACTTACGAACCCCCAAGTACGCAACAGTGTTTTTCAGCTAAATATTCATAGCTTGTTACTTTCTCTTACCCATAAGGTAGAGAAAGTATTGTTTTGGGGTCCGATTTTCGAAAGTGAGTTTTTTAAATAGTTACACGATTTGATGTCCCTGAATCCAAATATCATGTTTTTAGAGGTTGGTTTGTGTGTCAGTTATCAGCATATCTCAAAAACAAATTGTAGAAGGAAGTCCAAACTTGGTATTCTAAAGCAAATAGTTCGTGTACAGGGACACCCAAGAGAATTCAAATATGTTATGTCTATGGCGGAAATTGTAGGTAAGTCGAGTTTAACATCTATAGACTGCACTAAACCAAATGAAACGAATATATTTTTTTTATATGCGTAAAAACACGTCTTACGTAAAATACGGTAGGGAAATCATTCACTTCGTGTACAGGGCTACACAAAAGAACTAGATAAAATTGCGACAATAGTTGCAAATTAATGGAAGTGTATTTCAGACTGGGCCGTGTATTACTATAGGATTATATTTAGGTGCACCTTGTGGTCTGTACATAAATTTCAAAAGATATACAGGGCTGCAAATATTTAAGCGATAACATTATTTATTGTTGTTAGTGGATGTGATTTACTAATAACATTTTACCTTTTCCAGGAAAGCTGCTCAGGAATTGAAATAAATTCCTAATAGAGATATGGTAAAATAATGTATGTTTTAAGCTAAATATTCATCGCTTGTTTTTTGAATATTTACACGTTTTGAGGCTTCCTGATTACCGAAGTAAAATTTTCTAACGTTTGATCTTTGTCTGTGTCTCTTAGAGTAACTTAAAAACGAATAAATTTAGAAGATCCAAATGCTGTATTTTGAAGTTAATATAAGTTTGTTACTTTAAAAGTTTGATAAGTTTCGAGGAATGTTGCCTTAAGTTGAAGTTGTCTTAATAATTTTAAGTGAACTTTTAATAATAACAGATTTAAATTCTAAATAAATGTAGGTGCAGTAATGAAACGGGGGTTTGAGGGGGGGCTGTAGCCCTCCCCCCTCACACAGGACTAATTATCCTATAAAACTCTTCCGAAGCCTAATTTGAATTGTTTTAACATAGGTTTACATAACAGAACTCGTTATCTTGCCCCTTAATCTCCAACCTGTATTTATAGTATTAAATTTTAGGGTAAGAGAAAATTGTGTGAGTAACACACGAGATTATTATAATTTTTTTTTTCATCCTAAAATTTATACTTTATGTGCATCGTTAATTACCTTATCCTTACCATTTTTTAATAACTTTATAAAATTTTGATTTTCCTGACAATTGCATTAAAAAAAAAAAAAAAAAAAAAAAAAAAAGTTTCTAAACCTGTTTAAAGTAGGTGTGTATACACTACTTGTTAACTTATTATTTAATGTGCAATTTGTCATTATTTAATTGAAATGCAAGGGAGGAAGTTGTGTGAGCGAGCGTCACACCAAATTGTTTAATTTAAAACCAGAATTTTAACCAGACTGTAAAAAATAAATAAAGTAGCATCGCTTGTGCTCGCATAACAATTCCCTATAGTTTTTAACATACGAAATAATTGCTACGGTAGATATTACTTCTATAAAATTCAAAAATTCAAACTATATAACAAAATGCAACCAACATCGTTGCTTTTTTTATTCTATTCTATTTCTTAAAACAATTTTTATAGATGCCACACGCACCACATAAACTTTTAAACTTTAAATATTTTACATCTACTTTTTAAGATAGCACGCGATCATGTTTTAAATAAAAATTAAATCAATAATTTTTTTACTTATTTTAATTTCATTTTGCACGTGCACTTTTTATTTCCCAATTCAAAATTATTTTAAAAGAACTTTTTTGATAGTGTTTGTTTCGATACTATTTATTATTAATTTTCTTTTGTTTTCTTTTTCTTTCAAAAAAAAAAAAAAAAAAAAAATGGTTTTGATGAAATTCTGGCAAAAGCAGAACTTAGTAGTTTAGGACTTTTTTTCAAATTATAACATCGCTTTCAAATTATTCAATTTTAGATTTCGATGAATGTCCAACTATCGAAAAATCACACCGCAAAAATCCCAGATTGAGACTAAGAGTCCTCAGTCCTAATAATAATAAATCCATCGCTAATAGGGCGACAAAAATTCAAAAGCCGCTAAAGGGAGAGATATAATAAAATTGTGTAGCACGATAATGTTAACTTATTTATTTTTTTATTACCAATCAAACAAAAATTAAAACTTCAACTGATTCAAAATTGGCAATCTCTGCGGGATGTCTCAGAAAAAGGTAGACACACGCACAACCTGATCCCCATAGCCACGACCAATGACTGGAAACTTACCCCTCCTATAACAGCCTTCCTGGCGGGCCATGGCCCATTCCCAAGCTACCTCCACAGATTTCATCGCCGACGCTCACCCCTGTGCCCTTGTGGCGAGGAGGATAATGCATTGCATTATTACTCTA
Organism: Salticus scenicus; assembly: GCA_963930645.1. NCBI lineage: Eukaryota > Metazoa > Arthropoda > Arachnida > Araneae > Salticidae > Salticus > Salticus scenicus. Next base: position 313,096,014 of record OZ005655.1, read on the forward strand.
ACTGTGTCCTCACGTCTGCCCACCCTATCAGAAACCCTTCCCCCAGACCAGTAAACTGCCTGGACAACATTTTAACTAGACCAAATCTAATTAACAAACTCAATAAGATTTTCTCCCTATTAATGGATATATCAAATGCCACTGATTAATGTTGTTATCAATAACACTGCCTACTGGCTCAGACAGAAACCTAGACCTCCTCAAGAGCAACGTCTACAAGAGTATCATGGACATGCTCTGCTGTAGAAATGGATTCAACGATCAGTAACCTGTTGCCCCTTTTCGCGAGGAGCGCACGCCCGGCAACATGTGATTGCACCACAGCACTTATCTTAATATGTTTCAGCTGTTTACCTCATGAACTCTAAATGAACTTTATCGACCAGAATTAATTCAAACCAAGAACTTTTCTCTTAATTATTATTTTAACTTCTCTCGCCCTTTGTCGGTCTTGGGCTACAAGCCTGGCGAGACTTTGTATTATATATATATATATATATATTTTTTTTTCAATAAACCTCGGAGTAGTCCCCTTTGTCTCGACATTGAATCGCTCCAATAGCGATGAGCGGGGACTGCTCCCTGTTAAATCACTACACTAATTTAACATACAAATAAATGAGCTGCTGTGTGTGACTGCACTTGCACGCTATCGGGCAGAAATATTTGATTAATATTAATATTTAAATAACTAAATAAAAATAAACTAGTATGTTGTGGCCACCACAAGACTTTCTTCTATATTTTCCTATACATGTTCAATCAGTAACAATAAAAAAAAAAAATACGATTTTTTTTTTCTAAGGTTTTTTTTTTTTCTTTTTTTTTTTTTGTTAAAAGTAATACATATTCAATCAGTAACAATATTTAAAAAAAAAAAAAAATACGAATTTTTTTCTTTTTTTTTCGTTAAAAGTAAAAAAAAATCGATAACTTTGTTTTAAATTATCACAGATTTATGGTTCAACCATTCGTTTTAAAGGTATTGACGAGACCTTTCGAAAGATACCCATCTTGAAACTTTGGCCCCCTCCGGGGTACTTCCCCCCCGGTGGGGGGGATCGATGCCCCCACATGCACAAAAATTTTTTCCCAGTTAACTACTACTATTATCAACGAGATCTTTCGAAAGATACCCATTGTGAAAATTTACCCCCCCTGCTGGGGGGTATTTCCCCCCTAGGGGCGGGGAAGCGATGCCCCCCCCCCCATGCAAAAATTTTTTTCCTAGTTACATACTACTATTATCAATAACTCATATTAATTTTACAATCACAAGTTTAAAATAACTCTTATTATGCACATTTATACGAATTTTTGTCCTATACTGCCATGTTAAAAATTTACATAAAATGCTATCACAGCATTGTTGCAATGCTATCACTGCAATACCTGTTGAGCTATTGATCCCCAAATATAATCAGCACCAGTTTATGTCAGGGACCAACTAAATACCAAGTTTGGTAAAATTTCGTTTGAAAAAAAAAAAAAAAATTCTGTGTTTTTTTTTTCGTTAAAAGTAAAAAAAATCGATAACTTTGTTTTAAATTATCACAGATTTATGGTTCAACCATTCGTTTTAAAGGTATTGACGAGACCTTTCGAAAGATACCCATCTTGAAACTTTGCCCCCGGGTGGGTACTTCCCCCCCCCCCGGTGGGGGGGAACCGATGCCCCCACATGCACAAAATTTTTTTCCCAGTTAACTATTACTATTATCAACGAGACCTTTCGAAAGATACCCATCTTGAAAATTTACTTCCCCGGGGGGGTACTTCCCTCCCAGGGGGGGGGAACCGATGCCCCCACATGCACAAAATTTTTTTCCTAGTTAACTACTACTATTATCAATAATTCATATTAATTTTACAATCACAAGTTTAAAATAACTCTCATTATGCCCATTTATACGGAATTTTGTCCTATGCTGCCATGTTAAAAATTTGCATAAAATGCGATCACAGCGGCACCTGTTGAGCTATTGATCCCCAAATCTAATCAGCACCAGTTCATGTCAGGGTGCAACTAAATACCAAGTTTGGTTAAATTTCATTCATTGGTTCGTGAGTTACAGTGTCCACAAAAAAATGATACAGACAGACATTTTCTAAAAACTATCAATTCGTGTTCAGGACGCGAATCCAATACTTTCTCTATATTACATATAGAAGAAAGTAAAAATATGTTTAATGGAAAATACATATAACCATAGAAACATTAGTTGTCTAAAATACGGCAGAAATAGTGCTCATAGCATATTGTTACAACTGATTAAGTCTTTTTCCTGCACCAATTGTATTGTTGCAATGAAAGTAGTTTTACAGGCAAAGTGAAAATAAAAGTGAAAATTCACTTCCAGTGGGGTCAGCCTTGGCGACAAACTTGGTGAGTGGCCGAAAAATGGTAGCTTATGGTTCCCGACGTTTCGAAGCTCTCCGACACACGGGAACATAGCTCTCGAGGTTTCCATGGGATTATCGATGAAATCATCGCCAAAAGTTGTAAGTAGGAGTGAGTTGATTTCTGCGAAAGAGTATGTAGTCACTGCGATTCAGAGTTATTCCGAGACCTATTCTGAGTGATTGCACTTTAGGGATTAAGCTCTAAGGGACTGGACATTTTTCATGAGCTAGCAAAAATGTCTTCTCTGGAGTATTTGATGTTATTTGCTTTACTCCTGTGGAACAAGTGACTATTTTTTTTTTACTGTTACAGAACATTTATCGAATAGTGACTTTTACTGTACAGCTTCAACTGTTTCCAGAATGCTCGAAGAATTAATATTACTATTGGACTGTTTTCGAGAATATTAGTTTTAATAATAGTTTTGTTGTACAGATTCGAGAAGTTCAAAAAATGTTTGATATTGCCAAGGTGGTCCCATACTAAAGCTGTGACGAAAATAGTCGCCAATCGAAATATAGTTATTTAAACGTTTGAATTATTCAATTAAAAAGAAATAATTTAAATATAGTGCGCAAGGAAGCGGGCAAAGCCTGCAACTTACTGATAATTAAAAATGTCAGATTTAAATTTTTCGTTTTTTTTTTTTTTTTTTTTTTTCTGAAGTAATCGAATAAAACTTTTAAACAATTTTGTTATGAGGCGGATGGGAGTCAATTTTATTTATTTTTAAAGCTAAAAGCAGAAGCAGATTCATCTTTTGGCAGTATATTTTTTTCAGTTGACCTGTTTTGTTTTGCATTGAAAATTATGTCACAAGTAGATATAGATAAAATATTTATATATAAATGTATTTTTTCTTTATCGACAGCCTGATTTAAGTATTTTCTCCAATTTTGAGGGGATTCCATCTCTTACACTTGGTTCATTTTTCCCAAATGTGCGGCTCGTTAGATCAAAACGTTTAATTTTAGAATGATCCACGTACGTTTAATTCAACCAAGAGCAAAGAATGTTTAGAATAATGTTTCTAAAGTTTTAGAAAAAATATCCTTGTGGAAAATCACTTTAATACCCATACAACCCCTCAAAAAGTCGTTGTCCGTGCAAATGTGGAATACCTCTTGCCCGATGAAAGTTAATAAATGTTGATTAAAAAAAAAGTATGTTTAATAAAGAAAAAATTTTTTACCTTAAAAGCATGCATCTTATTTAGATTGACCCATGACAGTTTCTACTGGGAATGCCGATTATACGTTAAATGGTCAGTACGATAAAAAAAAAAAAAAAATATAGTCACCTGACTTCCGTCAGCACACTGTAAGGAAAAAAGAAAAAAAATTCAAAATAATCAGTGCGACAAATATTTCACCTGACAGCGTTTAACTGTTAAATGAGGTCGACAAAATCGGAGGTATAAGTAAATTAACCACGGATAAAGACATTTAATTACTAAATTAAGATGCTTTGGGTTGGAAATGGACTATTCATTACGACTTGACGCAGCAAAAATAAAAAATTAAATTATTTTTGAATACATTGTTCTAAACATTGGAACTTGTTATCAATACAGGGTGAAGTAAGAGTAACCACGGCTTATAACTCAATTGATAAGCTGAATTGTAACCTAACAGACATGAATTTTGTTTGCCAGAATCTTTGTTATTTTAGACTTAGGAAACTAAATTAAAATACGGAACAGTGATAGTTTTAGGAGTTTGGAAAATTGCCCACATTTATCCCTCTCCGATAGAACGCCCCTCTTAAATTTCGAAGTTTTAAAATTGTTATACTTGTGAAATACAAGCCGTCGATTTTCAACCCGGAAGTAAAATCTACCCCGAAAAATTATGGATTTTATGTTTTTTATACTTATACTTTGAAAAATTAACTTCCCTTCACACTTTATCTAAGCTTAGGACTGACAGCAACTGTTTCTGGCGTGTTTAAAAGTTTTTTTTTTTTTTTTTTTTTTTTTTTTTTTTTTTTTGGGGGGGGGGGGGGGAGGGGGGAGGGGGGAGGTGTTTTATTTATTATAAATCAGAATAAAAAACTAACAAATGACACTAAAAATAATTTACAATTTATAATTTACATTTCAAAATTTACATATTGCAATCATTTGAGTTTACGGACATAGCTTAGTGCTTATCCAAAGATTTATAGCACTCGTCTAAAACTTTCCTTATTCTTTCCTCCAATCTGATGTATTTCCGTTTTCTTTTATTACCTTCTGAACCTAAATACTGCCTATTTAAAAAAAAAAAAAAAAAAATCATTATATTTTCCTTCGTCTTTTAAATTTCTTATCAATGCATAGTTATTAGGATGTGATTTTTTCACTCTATCGCTAAGTCAAAAGTTCCATCCTTCGACGACGACTTTCATGACATGTTGGGTGTTATTACACTGTTTTCTAACCATTGTTTAACAAAATAATCATAAAATTTTTGTAGATTATCGTTGGAAGGAGAAGTTCCTTGTATTGCAATCCACGCTTCGTCAATTTGCTGTACAGTCGGCTGCAAAATTATTCGAGCACTAGCCAATAATTCCTATATTTAAAAAGTACACTTAAGACTGTTTTGCTAAGTAAATCCTTGTCGAATCATGTTCTCAGACTGATTAAGAACATGACTCGACAAGGATTTATTTAACAAAGCTGTATTAAGTGTACTTTTTTTGGCAAGGATTATTGCTAGTGCTCGAATAATTTTGCAGCCGACTGTACATGCTAGAGACGCACACATTCTAATGCGAAGTCGAATTTTTTCGTTTGCAGTCTAAGCCCAATTCTTTCGCTTTCCACCAAAGACATTGGTCGAAGGGGTAAATGCATCCTTTTACACTAACAGAAGGAAACACTTTCAATTAGAGATTTAATTGCACCCGTTTAAAAATCCACGTACACAATTCTTGGATGACAATCGGGAATAGGCTGTTTTAGAAGCATGAAAAAAATCTTTCGTAACGTCTTCATTTGCTTATTTGGAAGCAATGAATATACAGCTGTAATTACATCATTTTCATTTGTATTACTGCCAATGTCCACATGTGTACTACAAGTCTGAGTGAACTGCTTACTACAACTCTTGAACATAAAAAAATGTTTCATGGGTCGTAAGAGCTTCTTTGCTTTTTCCAGTGGCGAACGCTATTATTCTACCTTTTGTTCCACTGTCAAATAAAAGGAAATTTTCTTTGTTTTCATTTAAATAAATAATGTCGTCTGTCAGTACAATCGCACAATGTTTTCTGCGCAAGTGGGATCTTTATTTGAACCTCGTGCTTTATTTCTAATATCATTTATCGCATGCTTTGCATGTACAAAGGAATTTCTGTTAAAAAAGTCGAACCTTTTCTCCATCCCGTTTTTCCTTTCTTTCTGATAAATCTCTGTCAGGGGTGTGTCTTCTCTATCTTTCTTCTTCATAATGTTCTTCACATTTCTTTACCTCGTTTGCAGCAATATCTGGTTGGCAGTAATGATTAGCAACTTTTAATACAACGTCATTACCCTTCGTAAGAAGTATGCCTTTTTGCATTGAGCCGATTTAAAACGTTGAACGCAGCGCCATCATGTTACCACCTTTTTATTTATCCTTTTAAATAACATATCTATAACCATTGTGCAGAGCACAAGTTTTATTTCTTTTAGTTTCAATTATTTCTACTACCGAATCCGCGCCTATACACTGCTATAGGACACACCCTGTATACAGTAGAAAACCGTTCACGCACTCACGATAACTTCTGTGAGAAGTGTCCACGTGATTTTATCACGTGGCGAACGGGTTCACCTGGTTATCCATAGGGGGTGATCCACCAGGTGTTCGATTAAGACCGGTACATCACGTGATCATTGGAGGTGAGATTTCTCGGGTTTAAAAATTACGATTTCTCGTAAGGGTTGAAATCTACGATTTCACTGGATGGTTGAGAAGCTACGGGTTGACAATCGACTACACCGTGAAATCGACTCCAGATTTTGATAAGGAAGTGAACGATGATACTTATATCAGGAATTTTATGTGTCGGACCGGCGTAAGAGCGCTTAGTTATAGCGCTTATGATATAGTGCCAGTTAGCACTAAATGTATATCACGAGGTGTCTCCAAAATATGAGTTTGGAAGGGGGGGGGGGAAGTTCCTGGATTTGGCCTGGAAGGAAAGAGTTATGAAATTATATATTCAACATAGTCTCCCTGGAGAGTAGAGACCCATACAATTTTTACACCATTGTTCTAACATTTAAATGTGAAATGCATTTCGTTGTTCCTGAAACCAGCTTTCGGCAGCATCATTGCCCTCGAAATATTGCTCCTTTTTTCAAATTAGGAAACAGAAAATATTCAGAATGAGCTAGGTCAAGCGAATAAAGAGGACGGTCGACCCATTGGAATACCAGTTGGTCGTTCCTTTTCAATTTAGCTCCAAGTGTGCGCAGGTGCATTAGTCAAGCTGAAACAAGATTCCTTCCTTGATCCACTTTTCCCCGGCGTTTCTTCTTAATTGCTTCTTTTAGTGGGTCTAGAAGATTAGCATAATACTCTCCAGTTATACTGGAGCCCTGAGGCAAGAAGACCATTAGCAGAGTCCAATCTTTCTCCTAGAAAACAGATTCCATGACATTTTTGGCTGATTTTTGGGTGCGGAACTTCTTCGGGCTCGGGGACCCTGTATATGGATTTCTATAACATTTTTTTGCTTTTGTCTTGTGTCATGCATTATTAATATTCCTATTCATTGAAAGGCAAAGCAGCGACAAAGAGCCCCAGCGCAACCCCTGAAGTGAAGCGAGCAGGGGACTGAGCCCCCTAGTATATTAAAAAAAGTTACTGTCACTGGCGTCAATTTTTTTTTTCCTTTTTTGCCTGCCACCACATCTTTCCGTGGAAAGCAATCATCTGCATCATGAGAGTTATCAGAGTGCGTCGAATACTCCAAGGAAGACACTTCAGTCAGTTAGAAATTACTAACATCTTAATAAACGAAATTATTAATTCAAAATTCGGGTTTATAAAAGGTTTATATATATATATATTTACCATCTTGCAAATAATTTCTCTTATTGCGTCATTTTTCACAGTGAAATTAAAATTTTTATCAATGATGTAAATAAATAAATAGTCAACTTTGCTATTAGTAACAAAGAAATTTATCGTCTTGAAATTAAAAGCGTTACCTTAGATAATTTTAATAAAAAAAAAAAAAAAAGAATTTAGAATTGTAATTTATCATCTGCAGACACTTTTTTTTTTCTATTTTTAGAAAGTTGAATTTCGTACTGTCAATTTCTTATCTTTTTTTTTTTTTTTTTTTTTTTTGTGAATAATGAAATGCCTAATATCTATACTTTTTACTGTTGATTTTTTAAATTAATGTAGGGCAATATGTAATACTCGCTGTATATATTTCCAGGAAAAATTTACAGCCCTAATATTAGTGTGCATTCCGTAGATACATTAGACAGCATTAAGAAATTGTTGCAACAATTTATTTATAATTATTACATGGAAAACTTTTCAAAAATATATCAAAAATATTTTGAATAATAGGTGCGCGCTAATACATTAATGGAAACTGCAATTAAAAATATTAAATAAAATGTTAAAAGTAATTTACTTATCGCTTTTCTAAACATCTTATTTAAAAAAAAAAAAAAAAATCTTTTTTTAAATAAATAAAAAACAAATAAAAATATTATACATCTTTAAACACCACAGTGTTCCTAGGACAAACTTCATTTTTATAAGAGAACCACAACAATGTCTTCTTCATTTCTTTGTGTATGTGCGTGGAATTCGATAATTTAATTTTCGTACAAGCTGCTTTACTTTCGATGAGTTTCTATTTTAAATTAGTATCTCTTTTTCTTCAAATATATTGAAAACTAGTTCTCATAGATGGACTCTGCTCAGTTCTCCATCATATGTATGTTCTCATAATTTTTTAGTGCAAGACATGTTATATTCATGTTAAGAGAAATGAATTTGATCAAACGTTTGACACAGTGACAGAGCGAAATCCCCGCCTAGTAGGCTACCCACCATTCATTTCGATATATTTATCTTATTTTAATCTATTAATTTATTTTATTGGAGTCAATTCCTTTGTTTAGTTTTCATGCTACTATTTCCAATGCAACAATCCCCAAAATGCATATTTATATGGAATATCGCTCCATTTCGCTATGTTGATAAAATCGTAAATTTCGAATAACTTACGAAATTTTCCTATTAGAATATTTGCAGTCAATGATGTTCAAACAAATATCATAAATGTTATTTTGAAGTTGTCTGATATATTTATGATCCTCAAAATGAACGTTTACAGTCGGCAGTAAAAGTATCCGAGCACTAGCAAAAATTCCTATATAAAAAAAGTACGCTTAATACAGTTTTGTTAAATAAATCCTTGTTGAATCCTGTTCGTAGTCAGATGACGTGATTCGACAAGGATTTATTTAACAAAACAGTATCAAGTATACTTTTTTTATATAGGAAATTTTCTAGTGCTCGGTTACTTTTCCTGCCGACTGTGTGCTCAATTTTGCCCTATTCTGCCATGTTAAGTAAATCGTAAATTCCAAATAACTTATGAAATTTTTAAATTAAAAAATTCCCAGTCAGGGATATTTATACCAGTATCATAAATGATATTTTAAAACTATTCTGACATCTTTACGATGAAAATATCCCTCAAAACCAACGTTTATGCGAAATTTTGCCGTATTCTGCCTCGTTAAGAAATTCGTAAATTTTGTATAACTTGCGAAATTTTCAAAGTAACACGTTCATCCCGGCATTAAAACTGGTATTTAAAAGCTGTTCTAATATCTTTACGATAAAGATATTTCTTTTCGTTTTCATGCACGTTTAAGGGAAATTTTGCCATATTCTCCCATGTTAAGAAAAGCTTACATTTCGAATAACTTCTGAAGTTTTTTTTAATTAGAATGTTGCAAATAAATAGGGTTCTTGCCAGTGTCATAAATAATATTTTAAAACTGGAGCAACCTCTCTGCGATTATTTGTTCGTCAGCTATCGTATACACAGACTAACACACTAACGGACACCTTACAGACTGACACCATACCCATTTTGATATTTTCGGATTCCTCACACCTGAAAACGAGTAAAAAAGTCAAAAAACCGAGCTCGAAAATTTTCTCGATTACCTAAGTTCCCCGATGGGGAAATAAAAGTTTTATGAATAGTTTTTTTTTTTTTTCACTTACATGAATAAGTGACAATTTCATTTCTTAATAGGTGAAATATAATAAGAAACTTCAAAAAGACTTATGAAAGTGAATTCCAATTTGACTGTAAATTAGGGTGACCAAACGTCCCAGATTTTTGGGGACAGTCCCCATTTTAGTTCCCCATCATATATAGGTATGGGGAACTTGGGTAATCGTGAAAATTTTCGACCTTGGTTTTTGGACATTTTTACACGTTTTCAGGTGTGAGGAATCCGAAAATGACAAAATGGGTATGGTGTCCGTCTGTATAGGGTGTGTTAGTTTATTAGTCCGTTAGTTAGTTCGTTATTCTGTGCACACGATATTTCAAGAGCAAATAGTCGCAGAGAAGTCAGATCAGTTTTAAAATATTACTTTCGACACTGGCAAGAACCCTATTCATTTGCAATATTCGAATTAAAAACCTTCAGAAGTTCATATAAATTTACGTTTTTCTTAACATGGGAGAATAGGGCAAAATTTCACTTAAACGTGCATTACATGGAAAATTTTTACTGTAAAAATATCAGACCAGTTTTAAAATACCAGTTTGGATGCCGGAATGAACATCATTAACTATAAAAATGCTCCTTTGAAAATTTCGCAAGTTATTGGAAATTTACGAATTTCTTAACGTGGCAGAATAGGGCAAAATTTCATATAAACGTGAATTTTGAGGGATATTTTCATCGTAAAGATGTAAGACCACTTTTGAAATATTATTTAGGATACTGGCATGAATATCATAGACTATGAATTTTCCAATTAAAAAATTCGTAAGTTATTTGGAATTTACGATTTACTTAACATGGCAGAATAGGGCAAAATTGAGCATAAACGTTCATTTTGAGGATCATAAATAGATCAGACAACTTCAAAATAACATTTATGATACTTGTTTGAACAAGATTGACTACAAATATTCTAATAGGAAAATTTCGTAAGTTATTCGTAATTAAAGATTTTATCAACATAACGAAATTGAAAAATTTCCATATAAATATGCATTTTGAGGATTGTTGCATTGGAAATAGTAGCATGAAAACCAAACTAAACGAAATTGACACTAATAAAATAAAATAATAGATTAGAGTCAGATAAATATATCAAAGTGAACGGTGGATAGCGTATTAGGCGTTCATTTCATTCTGACACTGTGTCAAGAGTTTGGTCGAATTCATTTCTCTTAACACGATTATAATACGCCTTGCAGTAGAATTTATGAGAACGCATATATGATGGGGAACTGAGCAGAGTCCATCCATGCCAACTAGTTTTTTAGTGCTAGAGGCCTATTTCAGTCGGTACAGTTGTCGAATTTTTATAGGTCACTCTTAATTAGTGCTAGAGGCCTATTTCAGTCGGTTTATTGAATGGGGATTTATTGAATTAAGTCCCCCCCAAGGCACAACTTTGACATGAGTCCCGCCCCAGGCCCAACTTTGACATGAGTCCCCCCAAGGTACCCCTATTTCAGTCGGTACAGCGTTGTCGAATTTTTATAATACACTCTTAATAGTGCTAAGGGCCTATTTCAGTCGGTTTATTGAATGGGGATTTATTGAATGAAGTCCCCCCAAGGCCCAACTTTGACATGAGTCCCCCCCCAAGGTACAACTTTGACATGAGTCCCCCCAAGGCCCAACTTTGACATGAGTCCACCCCCAGGCCCAACTTTGACATGAGTCCCCCAAGGCCCAACTTTGACATGAGTCCCCCCCAAGGTACAACTTTGACATGAGTCCCCCCCAAGGCACACTTTTGACATGAGTCCCCCCCAATCCACACCTCCCCCTCATTGGGAAAAAGAGAAAAAACGTTGTTTTGCGGCTATAAGACAGTTTGGACTTCCAACGTTATTTGTTACAGTATCTGCAGCTGAAACACATTGGTTTGATTTAATGAAAACTTTATCATGGAATTTAGATCGTCACGAATTAACTAAAGAAGAATTTGTCGATATTAACAAGCTTAGCAGTAGGCCTCTGGCACTAAATTAAAATCTGTCAATGTCAGATTTTTCATGTTTTAAATAATGAAATAATGTCGTGTCTGTATATTTTTTTTATTCTAGTCTCAAGAAAAAAAATTGTCCCCTTGGGACCCGAGATACAATTTTAAAAATTTTGTCCCCATTTGTCCCAACTTTTTAAAAAAGAGAATTCCAATGATTTTGTAGAATCAGCTTATCACTCTTCACCCTATCCAGTGGTGGAAAATGCCACATTTCAAGCAACTTGCGTGCCCAAAAGCACCAGAAAGTTCTATTTCTTTGTCAAATTTTTCAAATATTGCTTCGAAACAAAATCAAGATAAAGGTAGGTTAAAAAGTACTGTATTATAAATAAAGTTAAATTCATTTGTATGTGGGAATTAAAAACATACGAGTTTTTTGAATAGGATGAATAAAATTTCCGTCACAAATGACTTTGAAAATTTAGAATTGAGCTCTGTCATGTGAATGAATTTCTTATTCTACCATGATTACATTTTTATTTATTTCCGTCACAAATGACTTTGGAAATTTACAATTGAGCTCTGTCATCTAAATAAATCTCTTATACAGTACCTGCCGCTTAATGAAATCCCATTCGTTCTCAGCTAAACTGACTTTACTGAGCAACTGATTTTTATATCCGGCGAACGTTCTATCACAAGAAAAATGCGTTATTTCGCTGAATTTGGAAAGACACTTCAAAAGGTAACAATTAATGTGATTAATATACAATATAATTAATTTTGATTAACATAATTAATTGCTTGTTCCTTGAAAATAAGTAAACTAAACACATACTCCAAATAAAATTAATAAATGCATATTGCATAAAAAAATTAGTCTTTCTCATAAATACTTTATTCCTCTAAAGTAACGAGCTTTTTTGTTGCCTGAAAAACAAAAAGGTTTTCTGATAATTCCCGTCCCATTGCTCGTCAGAAGGTCAGTTGTTTAATTTTCTAACATCCTTAACCCTCTGTCGGGCGCACCCTGCCTGAGAGGCCGGTTCTGGTTTTTATTCTCTAAATATCCTACACATGATTTTTAATTCAAAAACACCCATATGGTGTCCGTATTAGGAGTGAATAGAAAGTAATAAACGAAAATTTGATGCATAAGTACGAATTTATTGATTGTAGTACAAGTATTTTAGCAATAAAGTATTTACACCTGGCCATTCAGGCAGGGTGCGCCCGATTTTGTTCGTCCTACGGGTGTGCCTAACCTAGGGTTAATTGTTTTCGGTTTTGACCCTATAAGTGTGTTTCGGTAAAGGCCAGCAAAACAGTATAGTTTCATAAATATTAAAAATTGAAGCCTTTCAGGAATAAAGTCTGTGTTCCGATAACCATCGTCAAAATCTGAATTTGTCCGTGAAGTTCGCGTTAAACGAGTTGTCGAAATTTTTACAGAATTCATCATTCTTCTGAACTTTTCAACAAAATTGTACAAGTAAGTGGAATTTTCTTCAACCTGCATTCTTGAACCAATCTAGTGCCTCAACTTTTCGTGCTTTTCTTACGTGATTCCAGCTGTGCTACCAATTTGGGCATTAGTATTATTTCCATGTTCAAGCAAACTGCATTGTAAATTCATGAATCCCAAATTCTGTTACGCCTTCCTTTGGCTTCATTTAAAAGAAATAATCATTATTTTGCCGAAATTTACCGCTTTTCTTTTAAATTTAAAATTTTATATTTAAATCTTTTGCTTCTCGGTTGTTTCAAAATAAGAATTAGTAAATTATCTTCTGATAATTAACAATGGGAAAAAAAATCGTTAGCGAATCAAAACAAATTTCTAACTTATTACCACGCGAAGAATGCATTCCTTGAATTTATTACTAAGACAATTCGTTACTGTTTATTTTGTTACTCTGTTGCAGCTATAAAATTTTCGATAAAGACAGATGGGGAGAATATCTGTTTTTTATTTAAAAATTAACAATTCACAGTGTAAATAAAAATATTTTTAAGGAGCATAAATCCACATTTTTGCTGCTGAAGAAAAAAATTTGAGTTTATTAACCGACGATGCTGATTTTATTAAAGCGGTGGTTTTAAAAGGTATTTATATTGATTTGATTCCGTTCCTATCAATACAATAGGATGAGATTAAGTGGCTGATTTTATTAACCAGTGAGTTTATTAAGCGGCGGCTATACTGTATTCATGAGATTTAATTGCTATTTTAGTATTTGTTTAAAAATTATACTCTATTGAAGCGAACTTTTAAAATAAAAAATAGTAATAAGATTCTGTGATTTTGGGAAAAGTTTCTATTTAAGCTGGTGTTAAGAACAAATATAAACTGTGTCATTATTAGGATTTGCAAAAGTGAAGCTATTCTGCTAACCTATCATAAAAACAATCCAGAAACAGATTTTTATGTATTGCATGTATACTTTAATTGTATACTTTAAGTTATTTTAATTTAGAATTTGAGTTATTTTATTAAATGCATGATGTCCCCACTTTTGATACAAAAAGTGGGGACATTTCGACATCTGTCCTTATTTTTGCATTTAAAAATGTGGTTCCCCTACTGTAAATCAACTTTTACTGCAACAGCACGCTTAAGGCAGGAAAGATGTAATAATCCATTGCAAAAATATATTACAAGGTGTAACGTAGTAATTGAATAATGAGTTCTATTTTAAACATTTCACTTTCTCTCTTTCTTCTTACACATGCTAACAAAGGACATCAATAGGACAAGAGTCGACATTTGAGAATTCAGACCTTTTTCTCCTGGCCGTTGAAATTGGGAATTTTTAATATTTTTTCACTCTTTTTGTGCATTTTTAAACATTTTACAAATTACTTTGACCTTCTTGGCACCTGAAAAATTTTTAAATGATTTTATTGTTGTACGGACCCCATTATCTGATTTCTGAGGGCTCACTTGCCACTGGGCAAGTTGACGACCCTTTCATTCCGCCACTGCCCAACACTGCTAAATTTGTGAGTTGAATAAAGCATTTGAAATAAAAGTGAAATGAGACGTCGAATAGTTTAGCAACAGCTGTTGTCTATTTAGAATATTTCATGCAAGAATTTGTATGAAATTAAATTCCATTCCCCATTTAATAGCAGACGATCGACACTTGCTGTGGGTGACGTCCTTAAAACAGTTATATTAAACACTAGCACAAATATTTGAAAAACTTACATCTAAATCTAATATAAAAGAAATTCCTTTAAATTATTCATTTATTTTAATTAAAAAGAATGAAAACATTTTTACGGTCAAAAATAAATTGTCCGCGCTGAAAGAAAAACCTTTTTAATATAATACATATTATCTCTTAAATTAATACTTTAATTAAAAATGTAAACTAGTTAAAGAAAAAAACAACAACCTTGCCGGGACTCTTTTTCAATACCTCCTCACACAGGAGCTAAACACTCAAGCACTGCGTCAGGCGTTGTTGCTGCTGCGTGTGTTTTCATTGAAACTTCTTTTGGAAACAAAATGTCTTCATAGAAACCGCTAAAACTTCTAGGGTTATATCTTGCCCATGAAGGACGGGAAGAGTTATCGCACAAAATTTGCATTCTACCTTATGCTTTCGACCATGCTCTTTATTTTAAACTCGGTTCGAATCGGTAAAATTCCTATTGAAACCATACGTCCATTGTAAGACTGATTAGACCTTTTGTACATTATTGAGCATACTTTTGACAATGTTGCGTAATTTTTTGACGCAGAATTATTGAATCATAAGCCGGTAACAGAGCTTCCCCCAGAACGTCTTGGGAAAAAAACAATTTGCGGTGTTCACCCTAACTCGGCCGGAAATTATCTGAAAATAAAATAAGTAGGGCTTAAAATGAATTTTGAACATACATGCCTGAACCCGGATTCGAACTTGATAGCTGAAAGCCAGAGCGTTAACCAATTTGCAACGTCCAACCGTTTTTTAATTATGCGAGATACACACACATAAAGACGTCACGAAAAATCGTGTAAATTCACTGTTATCTCTAAAACGAGAGCTCGCATTAAGACGAAACTTGAAGGTGTACAACCCCACATATACACTTGCAGCATTCTGCGATCATTCGTTTTTGAGCTACGCGAAATACAAAATCCATTTCGCAATTCGAGATTGCAATACTTTCTTATACTTTGTAAAAGGAAGTAAAAAATGCAGTTTAAGAAATAAAAATAATGTGGTGCGTCACTCACACGACTTTCTCTTACCCAGAAATTAAATACTATAAATACAGATTGGAGATTAAGGGGTAAGATAACAAGTACTGTTATGCAAACCTATGTTAAAACAATTCAAATTAGGCTTCGAAACAGCTTTATTTGACAGATAATTAATGCGAGGGGGCTGCTGCCCCCCTCAACCCCTCGTTTCATTATTGTACCTACATTTATATAGAATTCAAAAGCTCATTTAAAATTATTCATACGCAACATTCCCTGAAACTTATCAATCTTGATCAAACTTCTCTAGTAACAAACCTATTAACTTCAAAATACATCATTTGGATCGCCTGAAATTATTTGTTTTTAATTTACTCTAACAAACACAGGAAAGATCATCAAACATTAAAATTTGACTTCGGTATTCAGGAAGCCTCAAAACGCGTAAATATATATATATATATATATATATATATATAAAAAAAAAAAAAAAAAAAAAAGGAAAGATGTATATTTAGCTTAAAAAAAAAAAAAAAAAAAAAAAAAAAAATACATTATTTACCATATGGCTATAAGGAATTAATTTGAATTCCTGAGCAGCTTTCCTGGACATGGGTAAAATATCACAATAAAGCACTTCCACTAACAATAAGAAAGGAATGTTATGGATTAACTATTGGCAGCCCTGTATATCCCTTGAAGATTATGTACATACCACATGATGCACATAAATATAATCCTATATTAATAACACACGGCACAACACTTCCATCAATTTTCAAGTGTTGTCGCACTATAATCTAGTTCTTTTGTGTAGCCCTGTATACGAACAGTGAATGATTTCCATACTCTATTCGACATGAAACATGTTTTTACGCATATAAAAATAACCTGGTGTGTCACTCACACGACTTTCTCTTACCCTGAAATTTAATACTATAAATAGAGGTTGGAGTTTAAGAGGTAAGATAACGAGTACTGTTAGGAAAACTTGTGTTAAAACAATTCAAATTAGGCTTTGGAAGAGTTTTATATGATAATTAGTTGAGGTATTGAAGGGGGGGGGGGCTTTCATTACTGCACCTACATTTATATAGAATTGAAATCTGTTATTAAAATTAAAAGTTCATTTAAGATTATTCAGACAATTTTCACACGCAATATTCCTTGAAACTTATTAGTCTTGATCAAACTTTTCCAGCAACAAACTTATATTAATTTGAAAATACAACTTTTGGATCTCCTGAAATTATTCATTTTTAAGTTACTCTAAGACACACAGACAAAGATCAAACCTTAAAAACTTGACTTTGGTAATCAGGAAGTCTCAAAACGTGTAAATATGTAAAAAACAAGTGACGAATTATTTATCATATGTCTATGAGAAATTCATTTCAATTCCTGAGCAGCTTTCCTGGACATGGTAAAATATTATAGTAAAGCACTCCCACTAACAATAAAAAAGAATGTTATCGCGTAAATATTTGCAACCCGAAATACACTTCCACCAATTTTCAACTATTGTCGCATTATAATCTAGTTCCTTTGTGTAGCCTTGTAAACGAACAGTGAATGATATTCCAACCACATTCTGCATGATACATGTTTTTACGCATATATATATAAAATATATATTAATTTCATTTCGTTTAGTGCAGTCTATAGACTCTACTTACCAGTAATTTCCCCCTTAGACGTAATGTATATGAATTCTCTTGGGGTGTCCCTGTACATGAACCATTTGCTTCATCTCAACGAGAAGTTTATTGTAGCATTTCTATATGTTACACATTCAGAATGAAACGGGGGTTGAGGGGGGCGGTAGTCCCCCCTCACACAGAGTTATTTGTCAAATAAAACTGTTCTGAAGCTTAATTAGAATTGTTTTAACACAGGTTTACATAACAGTATTCGTTATCATACGTATAGTATTGAATTTCAGGGTAAGAGAAAGTCGTGTGAGTGACACACCAGATTATTTTAATTGGTCTAACTATATAAAATCTCTTCAAGTAAAATATTATGCGTTACCCATTCTGTTTATTATTTGAAAGAAAATAAGTAATATAGTTCTTCGTATATTATTGACATCTCTATAAATTAAATTAAATTATCCAATACCGAGGAATTACGGTGAGGAAATCTCTGCCGAACGCAGCGAGATCCCGAAGTGAAGTTTTTAAACGATTTCAATATATTTTCTTTTTAGATTTTATTTGTAAAGCGGTATAAAAAATTATACATAAACTCTTTCCAACAAGGTTGAAAAGTGTTAACGACTTCGGTTTGTCAGTTTTTCGGTACGCACTCTAACTCCCGTAAATGTCCATGGAATTTTTTGAAACTGACATATGTTATTCAGGTTCACTATTGGATGTTCCCAGTTGAAAATAACGTGAATACCTCTTCTGGTTTGTGTAAAAAATAAAATTCTTAATTTAATTTTACGGATGATTAAAAAAAAAAAAAAAAAAGGGGGGGGGGGTACATTTCCAGTACAATAAAAATAATTATTCAATAATCGCCCTAATTTACAAAATAATAAATCACATTGAATGTTATGAGTTTTCATTAAAATGATTCAAAGTATAACAATTTAATTAAAATAAATTGACATTTCATTTATTTGTTTTTAGAATGAATGTTAAATGTGTAACATAATTTTTATTTACCTTTTAATTTAATAGCCATTCAGCTTAATAACAATAAAATCATTTATTTAATTTTAGGGGAAAAAAGAATTATATTTCCAATACAACAAAAATGTTTATCAGAAGAGTTAGAAAAAGAAAAAAAAAAAAAGTACAATAAACTAATGAGTATGATTTGGGGGCCCGGGGCAACTGCCCTGTTTGCCCTTGCGATAATCAGGCTTTGGACTTAACAATGAGATCTTTGAATGTGTAGAGAAAAATAAATAAATAAATACATCTTTATCTCCAGATATTAAATAAAATTTGAAATTTACTTCGTATTATGCATCAAGAAAGATTAACTGTAATATCTGAAAACATAGTTGACACGAATAATGTTAACTATTAATTTGTTTTATTGGGTTTATTAATGGACGTGATAGACAGATTCTTTTTCTACCCTTTTTCATGTGTTTTAAATTGATATAAATTTGGAAAAAAAAAAAAAAACATTCCATGACGATTGTTATAACTGATTTGTATTCATCTTATTTACTAGTGGATCTGCAGATAAGGAGCCTCAACGTCCTATCTGCATCAGACATTATTCAATAGGCTAATTTTATTTATTCCTTATTATATAATAGTATATATTGATTCGAACGACTTGTTACCATAATCAGATACATTCCTCCCCGCTCTATCTCCCTTTGTAAACCTATTTGTAAATAATTGCATTTATTTTTCAAAGAGGTTTAGTAAGTTGTTAAAATGCTAAATTTGTGCATTTCTAGTCGTTTTAGCGTTAAAATAGCCTAATTTTCCTTTGAAAACGCATTAAAAAGCTCCAATAAGGGAAGAAATGGATTTTGCGCCAAATTTGGCGACTGTTTCCCTCCTTGGTGATTTTTTTGGCGATCTTGGCGAGAAAATCCTTATTATGGATATACCAAATATGGAATCTCTAATCTCATTGGCTGATGTTATACGAGAATTTTCCAGAACAGTCTGTGTTCGACAGAAAAGTATAAAAGGAGCATTATTTTCGCCAAAGCGGTCAGTCTCAGATCTGTGTCAGTTTCGTGAAACGCTTGCTTTGCTTTGAGCTTCTTTGGATGAGACTTGCTTTATTTGTTATTGCTAAACAGTTTGTACTGTTGATTTGCTGTTAACGACTATTGTTTAAGCTGACTTTACTGGTTGAATTGAAGCTGATACTTGGTTTATAGACCTGTATTTTTCTGGAACTTTCTGTGAATAAAACACTGAATTTTTGCAAGTTTCGCTTTTCATTCTCGGACAACTTACGAACCCCCGTGTTTGCAACAATATACATTCTTGATAAACGACGGTCTTGTAT
Organism: Salticus scenicus; assembly: GCA_963930645.1. NCBI lineage: Eukaryota > Metazoa > Arthropoda > Arachnida > Araneae > Salticidae > Salticus > Salticus scenicus. The sequence goes on from OZ005655.1 coordinate 313,115,809, forward strand.
TATTTCCCTGAAATACATAAATACCAAATTTCATACAAAAAAAATTACATAGCATATCGGAAATATTTTGCGTAACCTTTAAACTAATTTCCAAATCTATGCCCACAATTTTCAACAGGAAAACATGCTTTTAAAATTCCAATAGAATTACATTATATTTGATGGGGTATAACCATGTTAAAATAAACTTTTAAAAAATACCGACTATAGTACGAAATTCTTTTATGTATCCTGGAAAAGTAGCCACAGTCATTATAAACGCCAATAATAAGAATAAACCTAATTAATTATACCTCATTTTTTCAAACTAATTTGACATCATTTGGATGATCATATTACATACTCGGAATTATTTTGTGTGGTCCCATAAATTATTTAGTTTATACATAAACTTTTTTAAGAGTAAACATAATTTCAAGCATCTTTATAATGTATGTTAATTTTATTAAGTTCAATTCAGCATAAACGCATTAATTGTGCGTGCTTAAATAAAAATTTGTCCATAGGCTCTAATGTTACGAAATTCTTTCCTGTGTCTCTGTAAACAAACCATAAACACTGTATATACCAGTAAAAATTTTTCATCTTATTTTGCGTTTAAAATTAATAATTGTTCCAAATTTAACATCGTTTGGATGACTATGTGACATTGTCAGAACGCTTTTGAAAGGTCCTGTATATTAATTAGAAAGCTTAGGAGCACATATTTTCTTCAAACAACATAAGTTTAAGCATCTTACTCACGTACGCAAGTTTCATTTTCTTCATTGCAAAGTAATAATATAAAAATGCGTTTAAACGAAATTCACCCCATATGCCGTAATGTTAAGAATTTTGGCATGTCCCTGTACACAGTTTATAAACAATATAGCAATAAAAATTATACAGCTACTTATATGCAAAGCTGGAACGTGTACGCAGTTTGCAAGTCAATCGAAGGATTTTTGCGGCCGCTATTGCGGTACATACAAGTTCTTTCCATAGGCCGTAAGGATAAGAAACACTTTAGTGTGTCCCTGTACACGAACGACAAACAGAAAACACACCTAACACTATAAAACTAATTCCGTTGGGCTCATGAATATGTGTACCGAATTGCAAGTCAATAGTGTGATTTTTGGGGCCGCTATCGCGGTACATACAAATTCTTCCCATTCTTCCCATACAAATTCTTCCCGTAATGATTAAAAAATTTTGGCGTGTCCCTGTACACGAACTACAAATGGAATGCACACCCAAAACTATACAGCTAATTTCGTGGGGATCATGAACATGTGTAATAAATTTCAAGTCAATAGCGTGATTTTTGCGGCCGCTATTGCACGACAGACAGACAGACAGACGGAATGCAAAATCCTTTTGAGTCTCAACCGAGGGCCTCCACTGACGTTTCGGCAAAAATTGGAAGTCAATAGCTTGATTTTTGCGGTGGCTATCGCGGTACATACAGATTCTTCCCATAGGCCGTAATGATAGGAAAAACTTTGGCGTGTCCCTGTACACGAACTACAAATGGAATACACACCTAAAACTATACAGCTAATTTCGTTGGGCTCATGAACATGTGTACCAAATTGCAAATCAATAGCGTGGTTTTTGTGGCCGCTATCGCGGTACATACAAATTCCTCCCATAGGCCGTAATGATAAGAAAAACTTTGGCGTGTCCCTGTATACGAACTACAAATGGAATATATACCAAAAACTATACAGCTGTTTTCGTGGGGCTCATGAACATGTGTACCAAATTTCAAGTCAATAGCTCTATTTTTGCGGCCGCTATCGCGCGACAGACAGACAGACAGATACAGCCCAAAACTTTTTGAGTCTCAACAGAGGGCCTCCACTGACGTTTCGGCAATTAAACTAGTGGATCTGCAGATCAGGAGCCTCAACGTCCTATTTGCATCAGACATTATTCAATATGTCATTTTTATATTTATTTATTCCTTATTATCTATATATATAAAAGAACACTTCCTGAGTGAGTGAGTGAGGGGGTGATCTATCAACGCCCAGACCAAACCCCTGGACCTAGAAGCATGAAATTTTGTGACAATGTTCTTTCTATGACGTAGGCATCCACTAAGAAGCGATTTTACAAAATTCACCCCCCAAGGGGGGGAGGGGGGGCAAAACGTGATTTCACAAAATCCTTCATATCTCAAACAAAAAAACAGATATCCATAAAATTTTTACTTTAAAATATAGCTAATACAAATGTCAAAAAACCAATTTCTGGAATTTTCAAAATTCGGTCCCCAAGGGGGGCGGGGGGGCAAAACGTGATTTCACATGCGTAAAACGTGATTTCGCATAATCCTATATATCTCAAACAAAAAAATAGATATGCATGAAATTTTTGCTCTAAAATATTGCTAATGCAAATATCTAAAAACCAATTTCTGGAATTTTAGAAATTCACCCCCAGGTGGGGCAGCAGGGGGGGGGAGGGGGCTAAGGGGCAAAAACAAATAGAAATACAGTTAGGGCGTTCAAAATTGATACAGATAGGTTTTAGAGGCCTGCAAGTCGAATGAGGATATTTTCGATTGTGTAAAGTTATTAGGAGGGGCAGGAAGGGGGGGGGGAGGGGAGAGGGGGGCAAAAAATAAAAATAGAGTTAGATCGTTCAAAATTGGTATATAGAGGTTTTCGATACCTACAAATCGATTTCGGATAGTTTCGAATTTGTAAAATTATTAGGAGGGGCGGGAAGGGGGGCTATGGGGCAAAAACAAATAGAAATGCAGTTAGGCCGTTCAAAATTGGTACAGATAGGTTTTAGATGCCTGCAAGTCGAATGGGGATATTTTCGAAAGTGTAAAGTTATTAGGAGGGCCGGGAAAGGGGGAGGGAAGAGGGGGGGGGCAAAAAAATAAAAATAGAGTTAGATCGTTTAAATTGGTATATAGATGTTTTCGATACTTACAAATCGATTGCGGATATTTTCGAATTTTTAAAATTATTAGGTGGGTCGGGAAGGGGGGGGGGCGGTAAGGGGGGCTATGGTCAAAAACAAATAGAAATACAGTTAGGCCGTTCAAAATTGGTACAGATAGGCTTTAGAGGCCTGCAAGTCGAATGGGGATATTTTCGAAAGTGTAAAGTTATTAGGAGGGCCGGGAAGGGGGGGGCAGATGGCAAAAAAAAAGAAAATAGAGTTAGATCATTCAAAATTGGTACATAGAGGTTTCCAATACCTACAAATCGATTGCGGATAGTTTCGAATTTTTAAAATTATTGGGAGGGCGGGAAGGGGGGGGGCAGTAGAGCGGCAAAAAAATAAAAATGGAGATATATCGTTCAAAACTGGTGCATAGAGGTTTTTGATACTTACAAATCGATTGCGGACATTTTCAAATTTGTAAAATTATTAGGATAGACAGGAGAGGGGGGGCGAAGTGGGAAAATAATAGAAATAAGGGTTAGAGCATTTTGGGAATTTTTTCCGAAGGCAGTGAGAACCCGGTGCGACATTTTTCCTACTCAGATTTTGTTTCTCTTTTTTTTTCACGTGATAAAAATTAATGCAATTTTGAGAATTCATTATAGTGATTCATTTAAAAATAGGGACCAGCGAAGCGGGCGTTGCCTGCTAGTATAATAGTATATATTGATTCGATCAACTTATTACTATAATTAGATACATTCCTGAGGGGGGCTGCCGCCCCCCTTAACACCCTGCTGTATCTCTCTTTCTATACCTATTTGTATATCATATAAAGTGTTACGGAATTGTAAATAATTTCATTTATTTTTGTGTAAATTCTTTCAAAGAGGCTTAGAAGGTCGATAAAATGCTAATTTTGTGCATTTCTAGTCGTTTTAGCGTTAAAATAGCCTAATTTTCCTTTAAAAACGCATTAAAAAGCTCCAATAAAGGAAGAAATGGATTTGGCGCCAAATTTGGCGACTGTTTCCCTCTTTGGCGATTTTTTTTTGGCGATCTTGGCGAGAAAATCCTTATTAGGGATATACCAAATTTTGGAAGCTCTAATCTCATTGGCTGATGAGATACGAGAATTTTCCTGAACAGTCTGTGTTCGATAGAATAGTATAAAAGAAGCATTTTTTTCGCCAAGGCGGCCAATCTCAGATCTGTGTCAGTTTCGTGAAACGCTTGCTTTGCTTTGAGCCTCTTTGAATGAGACTTGCTTTATGTGTTACTGATAAACAGTTTGTAATGTTGTTTTGCTGTTAACGGCTGTTGTTTAAGCTATGTCTACTGGTTGAATTGAAGCTGATACTTGGTTTACAGACCTGTATTTTTCTGGAATTTTTGTGCTATTTTGAATACAAAAATGAATGATTTTATTTACTAAATGAAATCGGAAAGTATTGGCGGTATTTATCATGGTACACGGCGATAGATTCTTCACCATTGCTTTGACATGTTGATTTCTAGAAAAAGCTAAAAGCTTCATAAATGTGTACATTTGTGTGTATTATGTAATTATGTACAGGATTATGTTTTAATTGTTTATTATGGTGTCTGACTAAATACAAATTAATGTTTAAACAGGTTTCCACATTGTCAATAAAATTAAGAATATTTATTTACAATTTTGAAAATAGGAAATAAATCATTGGTTTTATTTTTTCGAAAATGTTAAGTTTTGAAAATGCTAAAATTTATGAATAATATTATTCAAAAATTTCACGGAAGCTGTTTATGTTTAACTGTTTTCTAAAATTTTTATTTTTTGGGGGGAAATATTAAGCTGAAAAAAGTGCTTCACTAGAAATGTGTGGATAAAATGTAAATTGAAGCTGTGCGATCTTTGATTAAAAAATAAATAATAATTTAATTTTAGATTAAATAAACGTTACTGTAACAGAATGGTCGATTTTTATCACTTTCCAACAAATTTGAAAAGGGTTTTTACAACAGGGTCACATAAAAGTTTTCAGACACTGGAACAGCAATTTCGTTCAGGTTTCTCACACTTTCTAACAATGTTACAGAGTGATTATGTCTTCAATTAGCCTATCAGTCTGTCTCACCGCACTCTAATTTCCGCTAAAATTTATAGAACGCCTTGAAATTCATTCATATAATTCAAATACACTATGATATATTTTCCATTTAAAAAATGTATAAATAGTGCACCAGGTTTAAGTACAGAGACTCATAAAAAAAGTGTATTAGAGTTTATAATAAGCGTGCTTTAATATTCTCATACAAAACTTTTTATTTATTTATTTTTGTAAAATAAGGCTTAATTAACGTAATTAATTAGTTAATTGTTTTGACTTATTATGAGAAAAATGTTCAATTTACATTTTTAGAGTTGCGAGAATGTTTTAGTACGTTGCAGGGTGCGTATGTAAATTTTAAACGACATTCACTCCATAGTTAAAAACAGAATAAACTTTTGTAGACTTGCTAATTTTAACAGAATACAAATGTAACTCTTATGTATGAGCGACACAAAAGCAATCTATTATAAGGTTGTTCTATAAAATAAAGAAAATGGTATCAAAAAATTTCCGAGTTTTCTCCCTCTCTAATTAAAAACGTTTCTAAGGTGAGACAATGTATTCAATTTTAAACGATGAAACCGTTGGAAAGTGTTTATAATTTATGAGAATCGTATGATTTTTCGTTCTTGTTAATACAGGGATGCCACTCAAAAATTTTCAAAAAAGAGGAAATTTCCGAAAATTTCCATATTTTTATGCACGAATTTTGTAAATTAATATACATTAAAATAATTGATATAGAACTTGAATATAATAAATTGAAAAAGAGTCACTTTGCAACAAAAAAGTTACATTTTAAGCAATATAAAAGAATGATGCTTTATCACAAATAAAAAATAATCTGGTGGGTCACTCACACGACTTTCTCTTACCCTGAAATTTAATACTATAAATACAAATTGGAGATTAAGAGGTAAGATAACGAGTACTGTTATGTAAGCCTATGTAAAACAATTCAAATTAGGCCTCGGAAGAGGTTTCTATGATAATTAGTTCTGTGCGAGGGGTGTACCGCCCCTCTTAACCACCCCCCCCCCCGTTTTATTAATGCACCTACATTTATATAGAATTCTGTTATTAAAATTAAAAGTTTACTTAAAATTATAAAGACAATTTTTACACGCAACATTCCTTGAAACTTATCAATCTTGATCAAACTTTTTAAGCAACAAACATATAATTAACATCAAAATACAACATTTGGATCTCCTAAAATTGTTTTTAAGTTATTTTAAGAGACACAGACAAAGATCAAAATTATCGCAGATCGATGGTTCAACCATTCGTTTTAAAGGTATTGGCGAGCTCTTTTGAAAGATACCCATCATGAAAATTTACTCTCCTCGAGGGGGAATTCCCCCTCAGGAGGGAGTCGAGGCTCCCACATACACAATTTTTTTTTTCCCAGTTGACTATCTCTATCACAAAAAATATATTTTCGCTTCATTTTATTTAGTGCAGTCTATAGATGTTAAATTCTACTTACCTGCCATTTCTCCCATAGATGCAATGCATTTAAATACTTTTGAGTGTCCCTGTACATGAACCATTTGCTTCATCTCAACGAAAAGCTTAGTGTAGCATCCCTATATGATACACATTTAGCATACCGAGTTTGGAATTTCTGCTACTATTTGTTCTTGAGATATGCTGATAACACACACACAGAGACAGACACACACAGACCATTCGCTAAAAACGGATCCCGGAAAAAAGGGCACTTTTACAATTCGCAAATCGCAAAATAAAAAATATCAAGTAATGATATTTAAAAAATGGCTTTCAAATTAGACATTTAGAAATTTCAATTGATTTGGTACAACATTCATTTAGTATATACCTCGGGGAAGATGGGGGGAGGGGGGGTGGGCAGGAGCAGATCAAAAGAAAACAATTGTTTTTACATAAACTCTTACCTATTTTAATGAAACTTTGTATAATCACGTACAATTTGTGAAAAAATTGCAGTAAGTGTCAGGCAAACTTGAGGGGGTGGTTAAAGAAGGGGGTGCAGAGGAAAATAAAATTATCTTTTATATCACCGTTTTACCGACTTTAATGATATATTCTATAACTATCATTTACTTTTTATGAAGATCACAGTGAGTGTATTATATACCTGGGGGGGGGCAAGGGGGGCAGATAGAAATAAACTATATTCTTCTTTAAATTACTCTATTATTGATTAAAAATTAATCATTAATCAGTAAATTAATAATTAATCTTTAAATTACTCTATTATTGATCTCCTAAAATTATTCGTTTTTAAGTTAATCTAAGAGACACAGACAAAGATCAAACGTTAAAAACTTGACTACGGTAATCAGGAAGCCTCAAAACGTGTAAATATACAAAAAACAAGCGATGAATATTAAGCTTAAAACATACATTATTTACCATATCTCTATGAGGAATTTATTTCAGTTCCTGAACAGCTTTCCTGGAAATGGTAAAATATTATTAGTAAAGCACATCCACTAACAACAAATAACTTGTGTGTTATGGCCACCAGACGATTTTCTGCTATATTTTCCTACACAAATTCACTCAGTAAAAATAATTTATTAAAATTATTATTTAAAAAAATTATCTTCCATGATAATGCAGACAATTTCCATATTAGAGAAGTGGTATAACACTAAATATCCAGAAAAAGTTTTTTTTTTTTTTTTCTTTTTTTCTTTTTAATGAAAAAAATCGATAACTTTATTTTAAATTATCGCAGATCGATGGTTCAACCATTCGTTTTAAATGTATTGGTGAGCTCTTTTGAAAGATACCCATCATGAAAATTTACTCCCCTCGAGGAGGGACTTCCCCCCAGGGGGGGGAGAGGAATACCCAGAATCCCCCCCCCTAATATATATTCGTTTCATTTTGTTTAGTGCAGTCTGTAGATGTTAAACTCTACTTACCTGCAATTTCCCCCATAGACGTAATGTATTTGAATACTTTTGAGTGTCCCTGTACACGAACCATTTGCTTCATCTCAACGAAAAGCTTACCGTGGCATCCCTATAGGATACCTATTTAGAATACCGAGTTTGGAATTTCTGCTTCTATTTGTTCTTGAGATAACAGACCCACAGACCATTCGCTAAAAACGTGATTTTCGTATTCAGGGTAGAGGTCTGCACGGGCCGGAATTTCGAGGCCCGGGCCCGGCCCCGCTCGTACGAAAACTTTACTAACCCGGCCCGGCCCGGCCCGTTATGAAGTCGAAAAATGCGGCCCGGTCCGTTTATTTTTTAACGGTTTATGGCCCGACCCGGCCCGGCCCGATTAAAAAATATGTAAAGTAACAAAAAGAAAAAAAGAAAAAAAAATGCCTTTTTATAAACTACTTGGCATAGGTGGACTCTGCTCAGTTCCCATCATATTTATGTTCTCATAAAATTTCTAGTGCGAGACATATTATAATCATGTTAAAATAAATGAATTTGACCATAGCTTGATATAGTGACAGAATGAAATGCCCGCCTAATAGGCTATCCACCGTTCACTTCGATGTATATAGTGCGACTGTCAGGAGTTGGCCCTAGAGCCCCTTAAATAAATAATAGGCCGGCGCATCACCGCCATTTTTTTGCCTCGTAAGAGGACAGCATTTCCGCTTGGCGATTTTATCGCTTCACTGGTGGTTTTAAGAAATTTTCATCTAAAAATAAAATCGACCAAAAATGATAAGCAACACAAGTAATCTGTTTCTGTTTCTTAAATAATTCATAACATTTGAAAGGGGAAAAAAAAAAGAGCGTACCAATTAAAATTGGAAAGTTTTTTCAACGACCCAATACTATCAGGACACGGAAACAAGACAACTTTGGCGAACCAAAAAAACGTCGCCAAGACTCTACAAACACACAGTAAAAAAGGGTTTCTTAAAATAATTTATGGTTATTAAAATACATATTTAGATTTAAATAATACTTTTTTTTAAATTTTTTACTTTATAAATGTCAGAAATGCAAAGAAAAGTATAAGTGAATAACAATAAAACTTACTATGCAAAGCTGTGCATTAAGTCCCGGGATCCAAGAATGTGGACGACAATTCGCAGCCCATTTTCTCCTTCTTGCATTATCCGAAGGAAACCTAAACATTTTGTATCCTTTTCTGGAGTGTTTACAGCAGTTTATTGCTGAACAACCTCCCATATTGCAGTTTATTTCACTAAAATTACGAGCAAGACGGTAGAAACAATGGATGCCGTTTGTTTATCACGCTGGGTACATGCGGCAACCCTAAGGCAAAAAAATGTCGGATGCGCCAGCTCGTATATATAGGAGCCTTAGTTGGCTCCTGTCAATCAAACGTGACGTAGGCAGCGACGATTCTATTACCTTGAAATCGGTTGAGGGTGAAAAGGGAGGTGGTTTGCTATCTTTAGGAGTTTTGTGACATTTTGGCGAAAATACTGTTTATTATCTTTTTACTTATTTCCAAATTTGGAGAACTTTTGGGCTTTCTAATATGTTATATCATTAAAAAATATTTGTTACATTATAACTAATTATTAATACGATGAGGATTGTTATGATTGTCTAAACGATATTTCAAAATTTCGGTTTGCAGTCTTTTTTTTCTCTTCATTTTTTTCTTTCTTTCTTTCTTTCCTTATGCCCTAATTTGGACCTAGCACCATAAATAAAACTACCAATCTACCAACCTTTCTTTCTTCTTGCTTTCTTTCTCTTAGAAAAAAAGTGAAAAGAAAAGAAAAGAAAAAAAAAGAAAGAAAAATATTTAAAATTTAAATAAAGAACTGCACTACTGTAATTATTATTTTTTTCTTTCTTTTCTTTTTTTTTTTTTTTAGACAAAATACATAGAAATTAAAAGCCATTCTAACAGTAATGTAAGAAATTATCTTTCATATTCGTATCTCATGTGTATGCAAATATTCTGAGAGCTATTGTACATATACTGTAAATTATGCGTACAGCTCAATTTATTTTTATAAAATTCCCCATTTATTGATTCAGTATTTTTAAAAATGTTTTTCTTTTCTTAAAAAAAAAGAGTACAGCGTAAAAACTTTTTTAATTTTTATTTTTTAAATGTTTTCAAAGAAAATTAATTTTTTCCTGAAATACAAAATAAAATGCGTAGACAATAATTTATAATCCATGCAAACAGCACTTTTTTTTTTTTTTTTTTTTTTTTTTCTTGTTTAAATTTATTGCTCGAAACTTCTTTATGCAAATAAGGTATTAGTGCTTATTGAAATTTCAGACATTATTGAAAAGTGTTTTTTTTTTTTTTTTTCCTTTTAGTTTGTGTGTCATTAATTTTTAAATATTAACACATTTTCCTTTTAATAGGCAAAACGAATTTCAGCTAGCGAAAAGTAAAAATTTTTGGCTTGATGTGTTATTTTCATGGCAACCTTCTTTTTTCCCCACCCATTCATTCTTTTCACTTTGTGCACCCCTTCCTTAAAGTAAACTCTTCGAAAAGAAGGAGGGACGAAGGGCCAACTCGTGAAAGTTGAACTATATATCTTACTCTAATCTATAAATTTATTTTATCAGATTCAATTCCGTTGTTTAGTTTTCATGCTACTATTTCCAATGCAATAATCCTCAAAATTCCTATTTATATGAAAAATTTACAATCTCGCTATGTTGATAAAATCGTAAATTACGAATGATTTACGAAATTTTCCTATTAGAATATTTGTATTCAATCATGTTCAAACAAATATCATAAATGTAATTTTGAAGTTGTCTAATGTATTTATGATCCTCAAAATGGAAATTTATGCTCAACTTTGCCTTATTCAGGCATGTTAAGTAAATCGTAAATTCCAAATAACTTACGATTTTTTTAAATTGGATACATCATAGTCTACGATATTCATGCCAGTATCCTAAATATTATTTCGAAAGTGGTTTGACATCTTTACGATGAAAATATCCCTCAAGATTGACGTTTATGTAAAATTTGGCTCTATGCTGCCATGCTAAGAAATTCGTAATTTTCCAATAACTTACGAAATTTTTATATTGGAAAATTCATAATCATTAATATTCATGCCAGTGTTCTAAATAATATTTCATAAGTAGTCTGACATCTTTACGATGAAAATATCTCAAAATTGACGTTTATGTGAAATTTTCCCCTATACTGCCATGTTAAGAAATTCGTAAATTTCCAATAACTTGCGAAATTTTCAAAGTAGCACATTTATAGTTACTAATATTCATTCTGGCATCAAACCTGATATTTTAAAACTGGTCTGACATTTTTACAGTAAAAAGTTTCCATTTAATGCACGTTTAAGTGAATTTTTGTCCTATTCTCCCATGTTAAGAAAATCGTAAATTTCTCATAACTTACGAAGTTTTTTAATTCAAATGTTGCAAGAGAATAGGGTTCTTGCCAGTATCGAAAGTAATATTTTAAAACTGATCTGACCTCTCTGCGATCATTTGTTCGTGAGATATCGTGTTAACAGACTAACAAACTAACGGACTAACACACTGACACACTAACGGACTGACACACTGACACACTAACATATACCCTACAGACAGACACCATACAAATTTTGTTATTTTCGGATTCCTCACACCTGGAAACGTGTAAAAAAGTCAAAAAACCGAGGTAGAAAATTTTCACGATTACCTAAGTTCCTCATACCTATAGTATGATGGGAAACTAAAAAGATTTTTAATATGTGTTTTGCAGAGGTTTTATATAACCAAACAGTAGTACGCTCTTTAACAAAAGTGCTGAAATTTTACAAGACAATTATATATAAACAGAAATTCGTTATTATAGACAAGACACAAAGACAAACAGAAAGTCAAATCGAAAATATTAGCATTCATCAAACAATATAGGAAGGTATTTAAAATGGTTAATACATGCACTTTCAACCATTTTCTCTTATATACCATAATGTATCCGAATCTTTCATGTGCTCCGGTAAACAAAACTTTAATATTAATTCAACCATATTTAATAGAAAAGTTGCTTTTGCCCATGATAAAAATGCCACTTTCGTCCACTGGAGAAAAGGAAAAGGAGCCTTAGAGAAAAAGTTACAGCGGAAAGATTTTTATAGCCTTTATACCACCTAAACTCAACAGGTCATAAGAAACGAACCCTTATACACAGTAATGTATCTAATTTCTTTCGTTATGTACATGTACGCAAATTGGTAGTGACATGCATACTATTTTGAATAGAAAACCATCTAATATTTCTTTAAATAAAATATATTATATTCGAGGCATGCTAAAAATATTTGCGAAAAATCAGATTTCGGACAGATAGACTGATACACAATTAAATTGACGTTACAGACACTTTTTTAGCCAAATAGAACTTTATGTGACATACAAGCCTGTAAAATTACGTAAAATAAATGACTGAAGAAACATTTTATCATTTTTCTTTTTCGTTGATTAACGAGGAAACCAGAAAAAGATTCGGGCCGACACGGGCCGGAGAAAATTTCATTCAGGCCCGGCCCGGCCCGAATATACACAAAAAAACTGAGCCCGAGTCTGAAAAAAATTTTTAAGCCCGAGCCGTCCCGGCCCAAGAGCAAATTCAAAAATTCGGTCCGAACCCGGCCCGTGCAGACCTCTAATTCAGGGGACTCAGAACATGTAAATATAACAAAATGTCACTCTCGAAAATTTGACCCTAAAACATTACTTTCTCTACCGTAAGAGTAAGAGAAAATAATTAAAAAAAAAAAAAAAAAAATCAAGATAAACCACAGTCTGCATATATGTCTGATTATCCAATGACTGTATGTATGGTAATCAATAATATTACTTTAGCATAATTTCAAAATAATTACTAATGTAAGGAAATACTTCTAACTCTTTGTAAATTCTGCAATCTAATAAAACAAGTTTATCATGAATACTGACACATATGTTATGGATGGAGAAAGATTAAGAATTGCAGAGTTTCGTGAAGTTGTTTAACGGTTGATCGCTAGTTTTAAGGGGGGACAATAAAACTATGTATATAAGAAATATTGAGCAATCTTATCTTCTTAAAGCTTCTAGAATCTAATAAAGGAAGTTTAATATGTATATTGATATTTATGCTGTGGACGGAGAAAGATTGGAAATTGCATAACTTCGATGGCCTGTCTGATCGCAAATCTTTAGTTTGAGGGGAGGGGGGACAGAAAAAATTTCTAAAAAACGGAAATCCACCGTTCAGCGGAAAAGTGGCATCCCTGTAATAAATAATCTGGTTTAAAATTTAAGCAAATATTTATTTTAAAGAAAAAGGAAATTATTATAACTATTATTTGATATCAAATAAATAAGTAAATAAATAAATAATGAATAATTTAAATAAAATTCAGTTAACAAAACATTTAATCGACATAGTTAAATTTTCTAGATAGAATGTATATGGCAGTCAGTAAAATACTTTTTTTTTTTTTTTTTTTTTTTTGTGATTTAGGAATTTTTGTTTTATAAATTTCTTGATTTAAGATTTTTTTTTTTTTAAATCAATTATTTTTCAGTGATTGTTAAGAAAAGTCTATTGCATAAAGGATATTTAGGAATAGGGGAAGCCGGGGTAATAAGAGGCAGGGGTTATAAGAGACGCAGTCAAAAAAAACCTCCAAAAAAAAACTTAGACAACTTTAAAAATATGTAATATTAAGTATCATGTGTATTTTTTACTACAATACACTTATTGAGAAGTTTATAACACGTTTTGAATTTTTTTTTTTTTTTTTTTTATACGATGAAAAAACCTTCTCTTTGAACTTACCCTAAAAATTCGTGACATTTTCTAAATTTTTTTTTTTTTTTGTAGGTTAGATGTTTGGGATTTATTAATGTGTAACCTTTTGACCAAGACTATGACTTTTGATGTACAAATTTTTAAAACCTTGAAAGCATTCTTTATTTACATGTTCTAGGCATGTTTCTTATTACCCCTTTTTTTATTTTTTGCATGTGGGGGTAATAAGAGACATGAGTCTCTTATTGTAGATGCAGATTGCATTGTAGTTCCTGTTAATTCAGCCTGACTAGTATATGAAGAGTTTACCTAGTGTTAGGCCTAGTCTAAGTTTACCAACATAACTTTTTTTTTTTTTTTTCCCACTTTAAATCAAAAAGCAGTTTTACTCATTAGGCTAGACCATATTTAAGGTTTATGTTTAGAATGTCTATAAGTTAATATTTAGTCATTAATACTTCATTACATAATAAATAAGTTCATTTATAATTACTAGAAATTTTTTTTATAACATTTTGTTCGCTTGTATACACTTCAAAGATACGGTTTTTTTGCCTATTTTCGACTACACTTTAGAAAATGCGTAAAATATTTTCTGCCCATTTTAGAAATTATATTGATGTTTTTGGTTAATCCCTAGGTTATGTTGATTATGTAGAACTATCATTAAGTACAATATTATATTATTTAGAACCTAATATTAAAAGAAATGAATTTCACAAACACATTTATGACAGTTAATTTTCGAGCAAACATTTTTTGAATGGATGTAAATAATAAAAATTTAAAACTATTGGCTGATTCAGAATTGTTTCCAGATATCTTTAATTATCTCACATGAATTTACATTGCTATATATGGACAGTTACAAGCCTGGTCTCTTATTACCCCGCGTGGGGTTATTAGAGACAAGGATTTAATGAAAATTTAAAAAAATAATTTAACAAAAAAATTAAGTTCAAAAATCACCTAAAAAATCAAGGAGTCCATTTAATGAAATTAATACGAGACATTTATTTCAAGTTATTTAGATTAATAGTATAGATTTTAATAATATTTTTTATCTCTTATTACCCCTTTTGTCTCTTATTATCCCGGCTTCCCCTATCTTTTGTAATATAAGCACTCAACACCCGTATATATAGAGAGATATTTGTGATAGACGAGTTTCTAAAAATATTATCAGCAGCTTCAGCAATGTGCTGAGATTTCTGCAGAGAATAATCTACTTTTTTTTTTTTTTTTTTTTTTTTTGGTATTTATAAGAAGGAAGTGCTGGACTCAAAAACATTTTCGAACATTTTTCGTTTTTGATGGATTTAGACATTTTGAGAAGTTCTTAATAGGACGTAACCACTTTTAGAAATCTCTTTATATGGGTGTGTAACAAACATTTTGTGACAGATCTAGATCAAGATTTAATGTATGAAATTTTATATTTAGTCACACCTTAACATAAACTGGCATGTTTCAACTTTTGGTGCATATGAGTCGACAGGTGGCGCATTAGGTGATCGAGGTAAGAATATACACATTTTCACGAGTGTATGACTTACAGTTATTTGCAGATATAAAGTAAATCATTATTTACTTTTCACTTTGGAAAAAAAAAAAAATCCTGTTCTTCCTCCTAAAATATTCTGTCCCAACCTAAATTTTAAAATTTGTTAGAGAGATTGCCTTCCAAGAAACACACGCACACACAGTAAGAAACAGAAATTATAGTCTGGTGATAATTAAGGAGGATTAATAGAGTTACACTCACCTGTTATTTTTGTCTGAATTTCAAAAGAATTATTTAGTTCATTTGTTGCTGTGTGTTTATATATACTAGTATCGCCCAGTGGTCGAAACTCGGCCACTGTTTTGCAAAGCAAAGTTATTTATTGCCTTGTCCTAAACGGAATTAAATTTCAACACAGCTGCGGCACATTGTTTGTCGATATGCACTCTAACTGAATCAGCAGAATTATACATAATATATTTTTCTAAGTTTGTTACGCTGTAGATGTTGAGCCTTTCCTGAAATGAGAAAATCGCAACGTGAAAACGCTCCTTGTTGGGTGATACAGCCCAAAAGCTAATAGGTACGTCAAACCAAGGTTCAACCAAATATCAAATTCGGTTAAATTAATTCCATTGGTTCATAAAGTACAGTGTTTGAACTCAAAAAGACAGACATTTTGCAAAAATGGTCGAATTGAGTTCGGGAAATCTCAAAACGTGTAACTTCATCGAAAACCGAAAATCTAAAATTTTTCTGAATCTTGTACTTTCTTCTTATATATGCAGAGGAAAGAATAATAAATCCACTTTTAAAAAAATAAGTAGTCAAGTTCAGTTAATTGAAATGCAAGGAAATCTCAAAATGTGTAAATTCATTGCAAACCGGAAATCAAAAGTTTTTCCAAATCTTATACTTTCTTCTTATATATGCAAAAGATATACGCAAGCGAAGTGTGACGTCACTGACCGTTGTTGGGGCCAAGTAAAAGATTTCCTATGTTTAACCGTCCATTGGATTTTTTGTAAAAAAATATATAAAATATTGAGGAAAATTATTTTCTGATTTTAATTCCCATATTTGGGTAAAGTTACAAATTAGTTACCGAGCACATGTGTTAGATTAAGTTATTTCGCTGTCAAACTGACAAAATTTTAATTTGAAATTTGAAATCTCTAGAAACAAAATGGGCATAGATTTGATATCTGTTCGTCCTTGGTGTTTTGTATATTTGGCGATCAAAAACATAATACGAAAACATACATGTCCGATGTATATTTTCGTAATAATTACTATACTGTACGAAATATTGTTTCATATTACTGACTGCTCTCTTAATATACGTTTTTAAAATAACCATGTTTTTTTGAAAGGAATTAAATATGCTCGCCAGATAATTTAGCGATCTTTTATTACTTTTTTTTTCTCCCCGCCAAGGACGACAGATATCAAATCTGTTCCTTTGAAATGAATCTCATTCTTTTGAACTGAAATGTTTATGTTTATAATCGAAAATGGAAGTCTGCCATTTTATTTTTCTAGAGCATTGAAATTTAAAATTAAAATTTTATGAATTTGACAGAAAAAAAATCTAACACAATTTGCAGACAGTAACTTATATAAAACTATACCCAAATATGGGGATTAAAATCGGGTGGATAATTTTCCTTAATATTTAAAATTAAATCGATTAATGTGTAAAATCAATCCAATTAACGATTAACATAGGAAATTTTTGCTTGGCCCCACGGACGGTCAGTGACGTTGTCACATCGCCTGTGTATAGTAATAAACATAAATTCATTAAAAAAAAAAGTAGTCAGTTTCAGTTAATTGGAATGTATTATGTTTTTGCTTAAAAATATGTCTTCAAATTAATTAGATCTTAATAAAATTAGGAAAAAAAAATAGAACTCTCATAAATCAAATCCTTTTTTAATTTGCGTTTATTTTGAACAATATAAACTTTTGATCTACCACTCACGCACTCAAATTTCTGCCATTTTAATGGCTGTTTTCTCTTATAATAAAAAAAACCTGGAGTCGAGAGTGCAGTGATGCCACATTATACAAATTACTGTGTCTATGATTTTATTTGAGTTTTAAGAAATTGCCTGATTTAACAACTCTACTTTTAGGTATTTTTTAATGTAAAAGAATATGTGTATGAAAGAGGAAAATGGGGGAAAATGCAGAAAAAATAAAAGTATTTTTAAATACCTTCTTGACATCGTAAGAAAATAATTTTTGTACTCTGCACATCTGGCTAACCATACCTTTCGAATGATACCATTTTAAACCCTCTACACCCATAATTAATATGTTAAAAGTGTACCACAAATTTTATGCTTGACTATGGACTATGTATATATGTATGTGTAGAAAAAGAGACAGAAAAATACGCAAATTTTATTTAAAATACCATAAAATGATTATTTAAAAATAAAACACTTATTGTAGAAGTTTTGCTTTCTAGATAGAAATACATTCAACCATTTTAAATTTATTGCAATAGAAAAAACTTATCTAGCTGAATTATTGGAAGTTTCCGAAATCTTTTCTCTTTCTTTGCCTGTTAAATCTTGAACATCTACATAATATTTCTCTAATGTGGACCAGTTACAATTATTTTTTGTCGAAACGATAGGATAGTGGTGAAATTAATAAAATACGCGATGATAAAAAATATTTAAAAATGAGCAATATTTAAGCACGCGGACTCAGCTCAATGAACTTATAAGAAAAATGACGATAAGAACGAACTAATAAGAAAAATGATAAGAAAAATGACATTTGTATGACGATATAATTTTATAGAAAAATTTAATTTTAATTGCTTCTTCAGAATCTTTGCAAGCGTCATTTTAAACCTAGCAATTTTTTAAAGATATATACAGAATGTGAATTACTATCATAAATTGACTAAAAAACGCAATCATAAAAAGTATAATCAAAAAGCGTTTTTTTTTTTTTGTTAACAAAAAATATTCCAAAATAAGTAAAATGTCCTCGCACTGTTGGCGATAAAAATTTAAAAGGCGTCATGGGGGTTCAGTATGAAAACTGGGTCGTCAGTCATGAATTTTAATTTGAAACTTTTCTTTGAATGATTCTGGTTTCACTTTTGCACACTATTTATTTGGTTATAATAAAATTTTGGCTTCTGGTAAATTCAAATTTTAGTTAGGGGGTGAAATTGGTATAATATTTATGAGTTTCAAAATTTAAAGGTTCCTAGTTAGGAATAATAACCTTTAAATTCAAAATCCTTTAAACAACTACAGATGATCGATTTATTCTTTTATTTTTAAACAAAAATGTTAAAAGTCCATAAATTTGTGCTCAGCAGGACAATTTCTCTTTATGTTAACAAATAACAAATGAAATTTACTGTTATTTGAAAAAACAAAAAATGAATGAAAGGAAAATGCTTAGCTTCAATGGAATTTGGATGAATTATAAATATTTTATGCTTATGTAACTTCTAAAAAAACTAAATTGCCCGCCAGAAAACTTAACATTTACCAGAAGCATTTTCTCGCCGTATCTAGGAAGAATCAACCCTACTCGTAGCTCACGTAAAACAACCCAAGATTTCATCCACAGCGTTCGCACATTAAAAAAAATGGCACCCTAGTACAACTATAACCCCCCCAAAATTCCACTGCATTGCGTTTTAGGAGAGACATTTTTGTAAATCACATTTAAATAACTTTCTACTTTAAAATCAAAGAAATTGACATTTATTGTAACTATGCTAAAATTAATTTTTTGTTTAGAATAAGATATAGTATAGACCTTCAGATTTACAGGGCTACAAACGCTAAAATATTCCTACATTAACCCATTAACCGCCAAAACTAGAAATAATGATTTTTTCTAAATACAAACAGTAATACTGATTATTTTGATCCTATATAACAATAATTTAAAATAAAATTATTAAAATTAGTCTTATCTTACTGAATACAGGATATTGTATTTGTACAACTTCAGTGAAATAAGAGTATTACAGAATGAATACTCTTTAAGGAAATTTCCTTGAGGGAGCATAAAACAGCAAAAACTACAGAGGACTTCAAAAGTAATTATTTTATTACGGAACATTTTTTTTTTTACAAGTTATGTAAACTTATTCAAATAAGAAGATTTTCAAAAGTTTCGGATTGATGAGTACTTCAAGTTTGAAATTTATTTTTAAATATAAAATTATTTTTCAGATCCAATTTTTTTGTAATAAAACAAGCATCTATCCTTTCCTTACTTAAAAACAATACTTAATAGAAAATATCTTTTTTAGGTTAAACGCAATTACATCTGGTGTTGCGTAAACGCAACACCAGCGAGCGTTAAGCATTTTATAACACCTTCCAACAATGTTTAAGAGTGATTATGAATTCAATTAGTCGTCTGTCTTTCAGCCCTTCTGCCTGTCTGCTATTGTGATAGATAACGTAGGCACAGAACATCAAAAGTTATACGATAAAAGAAGTACGTACAGTTGGAAAGTGTTAATCATCAATGCGTGCCGCATGGTTTATCGATCTTATTGTTAACTCATTTAAATAGAGTGACCAGCAAAGCCTGCTAGTAATAATAATAAAAACCCTATTAACACTGAAACACAATTATGTAAGTTGTGTAAATTTTAAAGCACATTTTGGATCGATGGATAATCGAATAAAATCTTTTTGTAAAAAAATATAACAGACTCCAAAAAGCATCTACTATTCAAACTACTAAAAAAAAAAAAAAAAAAAAAAAAAAAAAATGGTACGAAATGAAATTGTAAATTGCGCCTAAAAGTATAAAATAATTTCCTTCGCCAAACAACCTATAACACTACAATTAATCATAACTTTTGAAGTCGGCGCAAAATTAAATAAAATTTAATTAGTTTTTAAAGGTTTGTTTTTAGACCGGTAGCAACAAACGAATGATCCATTTTCATGTTTCCTTTATTATTTTATCACTGAATACAATTGGCCCGTTAGTAGCATCTACATAGAACAGTGAACATTCTTCAAAATGCGGTATTTATGTTTTTACGAAGTTAGAGTTTCTTTTGCAAATTTGGTATAACTTTGATAACTATCATCCTTGGTGGCTTTTGGATTTGACGATCAAAACGCAAGGCAAAAATATACACGCAAGATGTACATTTTCATAATATGTATTGTACGAAGTATTGTTTCATAATCTTAGTTGCTCTCTTAATATACCTTATCAAAATAATAATGATATCCCAAAGAAATTAAATATGTTTGCCAGATAATTTTGCGATTTTTCTTTCACTAAGGACGTCAGATACCAGCATCTTCGCTAACTTTTGCTGCTTACGGAATCTTATTTGTTTTCTTGAATCAAAGTAGCTTTCGGCTGCGTTTTGCAGGTAACAATGTGAGACGTGTATTTTGAATAGGATTTGATTTTTGTATTGAAAAAGGTATCAATTTTTATTTAATTTTGCGCCGACTTCAAAAGTTATGATTAATTGTAATGTTATAGGTTGTTTGGCGAAGGAAATTATTTTATACTTTTAGGCGCAATTTACAGTTTCATTTCGTACCAATTTTTTTTTTTTTAGTTGTTTGAATAGTAGTTGCTTTTTGGAGTCGGTTCAATTTTTTTACAAAAAGATTTTATTTTTCTCTTTTCAGTGAAAACTTATTCATATAGCAGAACATCAGAAGACGTTCGACGACAGTTTCACAAATCACAACTTCCAAGAAAAGTGACATAACTCAAAAAATGGTTTATGTCACTGAAAAATACATGAAATGCACCCAATGTGAACAAAAAAAGTTACATCTCCATCTACAAAGTTATCCACTCGAGAGACAGTTATGCCAGTTTTATTCTAGTCAAGTTATATTTAAGTTTATTTTTCTCAAATGCTGAATTTTTAAATTGTGTCAATTTTCTTGCCTTTATCGGATATGAGCAAAAAACTATCTATTGAATGAACATACGTTAAATTAAAATGTCTTTAGAAATGTAAAGAACGGATACGCGGTATTCGTAACCAAAAATTCTGTTAGGCATATATATTTAATAGGGAGCAGCCCCCGCTCATCACTCTTGGAGCGATAGCGCTTCTAAGGGGACTACTCGCAGTTTATTGAAAAACTCAAAAAGAAAAAAAAAAAGAAAAAGAAAAATACAAAATTCGCCAGGCCTAATCCGGTCTAAGCCGACAGTGGGCGATTATCCAGGAGATAAAATTGCCCCACGCGACAGGTGGCATGAAGTATTAATAATCATCGCCAGGCCAATGGCCGTCACGCGACATTGGGCGATGATGATTTTAGAAAAATGTTGTAGAAAAAAGTGCCAGGCCGTTATGGCCTCCCACGACAGATGGCACTAGGCTTGGAAGTACAGGTCTTGGGATTTTGTAGATTGTTCATGTTAGCTTGATAATGTTCATAAATTCATTAGATACATATGTTGCTGGGGTTTGTTGCACACTTCATTACTACACTGAAAGAACTGTGCAAGAACTGGAGAAACTGTGCAGAATGTAGATTTGCAGAATCATTATTCCAAATGACTATCAGCAATCCACTGCAAGTTTTAGACAAAAATTTCATAATACTAATTAAGATTGGAGGGAATCGAGGGAGAAAATCAAATAAGGAAATTGTTTACATTAAATTTAATCTATTGTATTGAAGTATTCCATTAAAAAACTGAAAATTTTATTAAGTTTATTAATTAAAGGTTTCCTTGTTAGAATATTATTAAGCCAGTTTTCTGGTCTTGGGGTAGGGTTTCTGAGATGATGTTGCTGTGTTAATGGACAAGAGTAATAATAGTGATTAGGAGTTCCCTCCTCACCACAGGGACACAGGGGAGAGCGCCGACATTGAAACTTGAAGAGGTAAGAGGGGAAAGGGCGGTGGCCTGTTAAAAAAGCCGTAATGGGGGGAGTTAAAATCCAGGAATTAGCAGAGACCCATGGGACCAGGGCGAAGGTGTATCTACCCTTCTCTGAGTTGTGCCACAGGTCTTGCCATTTTAATTTAAAGATTTGGTTGAGTTTTAATTTCACATAGGAGGGAGGGGCGGGGGGAGAAGGTTCCTTAAGAGCGAATTCTGTGGCTTCTCTGGCTACGGAGTCGGCAAGCTCATTTCCGATCACTCCCCTGTGGGCAGAAACGTGTGCCAGGGTGCATTTAAGATAAGGGTTCATTAGGGATTCCTTGATTTCTAGGATTTGTGGATGTCTACTCCGGTGGCGCGCAATAGCAAGCAGGCTCGAAAGACTGTCACTATAAATGCTAATTTGTTGTTGTTTATAATTTAGAGCTGCCCAATCAAGGGCTTTCTTAATTGTAAACAGTTCCGCTTGGAAGACTGTGTTAATGAACTTCGCATTCATGATCGAATACACAGAAAGCCGAAGCTACTCCAGCGTCGGTCTTAGAGCCATCAGTGTAGAGCGCCACCGGGGCAGATAGAGAGAAGCTATTTTTTACACAATTTGTGATAAGAGGAGCAACATCCTTTCCTGGGTGAACAGTCCAGCTGCAGGTCAGGGTTTGGATAGGAATCTGAGGAAAGACTATGTTCGTCAGTTCTTAGTCCTTTAGTTGTAAAATTTTTGTTTTAGTATATGTTTGGGTGACCTGCAGACGGGCATGGGGGATCCCAGTGGTAACGGTGAGGGCATCAGTGGAGATCGTTTTATAACCTCTTGCAATTTGCAAGAGGAAAGGGCGTTGGGCTGAATTTAACGAAGCTCTGGCATCAGATCTTAAATGTCCACCCCAAATGCCCGCCCCATAAGTTAGATTTTTTTCAATTCTTGTATAATACTATGTTTTAAGGAAAGAGGTTGAGATGCCCCACCTCTTCCCTACCATTTTTGTTGAATTATGATAAATAGTTAATGTTTTTACTTTAAGATCTTTGACATGGGGCAGCCAGTTGAGGTGCCTATCGAATGTAATTTACAGAAGCTTCATGTGATCAACATGTTGAACACTGATGCCCTCAATCCGCATCTTGGGATTTCTGTTTTTATTAAGAGCTTTTGGGAAGGCCAGGGTCTTAGTTTTAGAAGGTGAAAGATTAAGATCAAACTCTTTAAGGAGTTTGCTGAGAGCTTCCTGGGCCTGGTCCTCCAGATCCTTCCTGATACGGCCCGAGAGAACCAGGGTGAAATCATCCGCATAGCGAAGGTTGTAAAGCCCATTGAGTTCATGCGTTTAAGAACTTCGTTGGCTATTAGATTCCAGAGAATCGGGCCAAGCCACGATCCCTGTGGGCATCCTTTAGTCTGTGGAAGATCTGATGTTCCTTCGCCCCAGTTGATGGTGATTTTCCTTTTAGAGAGATAGGTTCCCGCCAGGTTCCCCGGGCAGTTAAGTTCTTGTAGCGCTTTGTAAATATGGGGCCACTCTACATTATCAAAGGCACCCTTAATATCTAAAGAGACGATGGTGGTGTATCTAGAGGCGTTACAACATAAGGCGCAGGAATCTTTTAAGGCTTGTAAGGCAAGTTCACAAGATCTGCCCTCTCTGAACCCAAATTGATTTGGATGGAGAAGTTGATTGGATTCTATGTGATGGTTTAATCGGGTGACTATTAATTTCTCAAGTAATTTGCCTAGGGTAGGTAGGAGGCAGATCGGTCTATAAGAGGTGGGCTCAGAGGGAAGTTTCCCTTGCTTCAAGAAATACACCACCTACCTCTTCGTAGAGTTTCTGGAAAGTATTTAAGTCTGAGACATTGATTGGTCCATTGTTGGAGGATTTGTGGGATTGTGCTATGGATGTTTCGTAGGATTTTGAAGTCGATATTATCTGGACCAGGTGCTTTATTGATGTTGAAACTGTAAAGAGTGGATTTAATCTGACTCTGTGAAGGGTACATCCGAGGGAGCAGAGAATGAAGGTTCTGGAAATTGTGGATACTGTGTTTTAGGAAATAAAATGTTTGTTAGATACTCCAGGTTGTTGCTCTTGGAGGAAAGAGCCGGAGGGCGTTCAAGTTTCAGCTCTGTGGGGGTAAAAGACTTATTACTATAAAATTTTTGGGTGATGCCGAAGATTTGTGTTTGTGTGGAGCAGAATATTTTCCATGCGTTGTGTTTAGTGGTGTTGATTTGTTTTTTGAAGATTGCCGAGTGCTGTTTAATTTTTATTTTGTGTTGTGGTATTAGTGTAGGGTCTAAGTATTTTAGCTGTCTTCTCATGGCTGTTAGTTTGTTACGCATGGAGCGGAGCTGGGGAGTCCAGAAAGTGCAGGTGAACCGACGTCCCGACTTTTTCAGCCTAAAAGCCGAAGCAGCAGCAGATTGAATTTCGGCTATGAAGTTTACTGTAAAATTTTCAAGTTGATTAGTATCCTCTATTGAAGAAAGGTTTTCCATTAAAGGGGGGGGGGCAGGTTTAACATATTATTAAATTTTCTAAAATTACCGCGTTTGGTTGCAAAACGTTTTGATGGGAAATTGAAGGTTTGGAGTTAAGTGAGAAAGTTATATAATTATGATCAGAGTTGTTAAAAATATCCAGGACTGTCCAGTCATTCACCCTTGCATAGGTCTTGGGATTACACAACGTGAAGTCCGGCCAGCCCCGGGCATAGTTCGTTTGAAAGGTTGGTGCTGAATTCTTTATATTTGCCATGCAAATGTTATCAGACGCGATAAATTCAATTAGGCTGCGACCTCTGCTATCCTCTCTTGGAGAGCACCATAAAGGGAAATTTGCATTGAGGTCACAGCCGCAGACAAATAGTTTTCTTTGTGAGATTAAGTGCTGCCACTCTAACAGACAGGCCTCAAAATCCACGGAC
This sequence comes from Salticus scenicus, assembly GCA_963930645.1. NCBI lineage: Eukaryota > Metazoa > Arthropoda > Arachnida > Araneae > Salticidae > Salticus > Salticus scenicus. The sequence continues at coordinate 313,140,841 of OZ005655.1, forward strand.
GGGGCAGCATAGGCACTTCCAAGGATCAGTTCACCCTCCTTCGTGGTTAATGTTATGAAAACACAATGTTCCCCAGTGAAGAGATGGGTGAAATTTAAGTTACTATCTGTGATAATGATGTGTGCCGTGTTGTTTTTAGAGCTGAAACTGACCCAGGAAGAAGGGAAACCATACAGACCACTCCCAACGGTGCAATAGGCGTCCTGCAACAGCCCGATGTCTATGGAGTTTTTCTCCATGTAATCTCGAGCCGTCGAGTTAGCCGCCATACAACCGTTGAGGTTGATCTGCGTGAATTGTAAACTATTGAAATTGACTGGGGGTAACTGATTTGAAGAGGATGTAGACTCTTGGGAGGAGGAGGAGAGAACTTTTGACATTTCAGAATCGAATTTTGAAAAACTTCAAGGAAAGGTACAAAGAAAAGGTAGGTCTTTTACCTGCGAGTGGAAAGATGATATTTTGCATTGTAAGGCGCGTAAACTTGCTGCCTTTGTGGGTGGCCGTAGTATTGAAATTGTCTGGAAACTGGGTAGCTAGGCGGAACATCATAGTGAGATGTACGTCGAGAGGAAGACTGTCCAAGACGTTGTCTTTCACCAGGGTAGACATTGGATTTTCTTTGAGGACCACTAGGAGATCGATGGAGTCTCTGTCTGGTATTTGAGTCCAGGCGATTGAAGCGTGTGTTCCTGCTCTGGCTTCGATAAGGAGGTTGGCGGTTTGAGGATTCCAGCTGGGGAAATCTTGTAGAGGAGGATCTTTTTCTAATTCTTCTAGAAGGATCTCTTCTGCTAAATCTTGGAGGGAATGGAGGGATTTCAAGAGTTGGTGGGGCTGTTATTGGGTATTTGGCATCCAGCTCCTCCCTCCGAGATTTGTACCTTTCTGCGTACAGTGGGCAGTCTTGTGAATATGCTGGATGGTCCGATGATAGCAGGCACTGTTTAGATTTATTTCTATGGAGATTCTCCCTTTGACAATTGATGCAATTCGCCCTTGCCTTGCACCCCTCATTCTTGTGATTGCATGAGCAGTGTGCACAAGTAATTTTGTCCCTGCACTGAGGCGTTGAGTGGTCAAAAGATTGACAATTTGTACATCTTTGTACTTTTGTATAGGGCCGGAAGTTGCATCTATATAGCCCTAGAGGGAGGCTGCCCGAGTTAAGCGCTGGTGCTTGTAACAGGAGGTTTTTTAAGTTAGGCGATCTGGAGTTGAGAGTGCGTGGAATCTTTACTAGATCTTGTAAATAGTCGGCGAAACCACTGGCTGAGAGAAGTTTCTGGAGCACCTGAGTCTCCTCAAGGTCTGAGGGAACTCAAAATAAAATAAATTGTTCTTGAGGGCATGGTTTAGGCTTTATATGTAGTTTTTCTTTTATTTCTGTTATTGCCTCCAGGTCCTTAGTCAACAGTTCCGCATCTTCTTGGGAAGTGCCTCAGGTCGACCGACGTGCGAAAAATCTTTTTTCCTTCAATTTTGCCCAGGGTTGATAGATGATATCGTTTGAGCAAGTAGAGGAATTAGACTTGAGGAACAGGGTGTGTTTAGTTTTTTTGTATTTGGAGATGGCTTGGTGCATATTCAGTTGTAGGGCATTCGGGTTTGCTGTTTTTTGGACTGTAGTTTTTTGTTGAGGTCTGCCTGCAGATGAAATTTGGGGGGGGGGGTCTTTTTGCTGGTATCAGTGAAATGATACCAGCAGACTGCTGGTATCAGTCTGCTGGTATCAGTGGTCTTTTTGCTGGTATCAGTTTTGCTGGTATCTTTTTGCTGGTATCAGTTGCTGGTATCAGTGGCAACACTTTTGTACCAGATAAAGATAAGATTATTTTGATAGCTTTGATAAAAGCTTTTGGTATTTTAGAATTTAAATTGTATAACTAGTGAATAAGATATCCAGAACAAACCTTGGGAGGGCTTTCCCAGCCACACACACGCACACCAGACACAAAATGTCCGAGCTTTAAAAAAAAAAAAGAAGTCAAGTAAATAAAAGGGAAGGGCCCTGGGAAGGAGGGAAGGAAGAGTGAGCCGATCGTCAGAAAAACACACAAACAATAAAAAAAAAAAAGGACTCAGAGGATGGGGCAGGTCAAGACCTATTAGAATGTTCAATAATAAAAAGAAAATATATATATATATATATTAGGGGTGGGAATCGATTAAGAGTTTTAACTGGGTTAATCGTAGTTCATTAATCGATTAATCGGTCGATTAATCGGATTTTTAATTGGTTTTCATTTTTCTCTTTATAATTTTATTTCAATGATGAATAAAACTCTGATATTGTGTATTATTCATAAGTTTGATTGAGAATTTTTTTTTTTTTTTTTTCAAATTAATTATATCTGTTTTATAGCTGAAATTTAAATCAATTTTCAGAGCAATAATTGGTGATTTTAAGTGTTAATTTTATATAAATATTTTCACTTATTCATTTTTTTTATATAAATTAATTTTTCAATTAATTTTGAAAGAAACATTAAATGAAATTCCACATATTTTAGTTTTATACTTGTAGACCTTGTCCATCTCGCTAGTCACTATTTTTAAATGAATTCTCAAAATTCCATATCATTATCTTAAAAATCTCAAATTCTTATATTTTGGTTCTTCTTTGTCACTTTGAACTAGGAAACAGAATGTTATTTTCTGTTTCTACTTCAATAGTACTATCAGCAATTCTGAACAGACATTAAACGCTTGAAGATATTCTGAAACTCTGTTGATATGTCCCCCATCACAAGGATAGTGGAAATCTCAATTCCTTCTTTTCGTTTTTTTTTTTTTTTTTTTTTTTTTTTTTTTAAGCATTTCTATTTTTTGAAAGCTTCTTGTTTCTGAGAATACTATTACCCTAGCCAATACTTTCTGTAGAAGGCTACAGACAGGTGGTGTTGCTCCAGCATGCACATGGAGCGGCATTTTGTTTAATAACTGTCCTCTCCCTTTTCTTTATCAACAATAGTGCAACAACTTCTTTTGAGAGGTTTATTTATTTTTATTTATTTATTTATTTCATTTTTTATTTTTTGCTTTTTCATTATTTGATGGATGTTTCTTAGAATGTTTGTTAGCAAAATATGCGAAAAAATATTTGCAGAACAGCATTTTTAATTTAATTCGTAGTTTAAAAATTTTAATCGGATTTTGAAAAATTTTAATCGAATTAATCGATCCGATTAACTCGATTAAAAAAATTGATCGGTACTAAGCATTGATCGATTAACCGAACCGATTAATCGATACAGCCCTAATATATATATATATATATTTTGTTAGAAAATACAATTGTTAGAAAAATTGGTACCCAGGTTGCCAGAAAACCAAAAGTTAGGAAGCGCGATTTGGGTAGGAAATTTTAAAAAGAATACACAAAAGGCAAAAAAAAAAAAACGCGAATTTACTAAGATTTATTAGGAAGGTACTGTAAATGAAGAATAGGAAATGCGCCCTCTGTCGGGGACAATAGTGAGTTAGCTCAGAGGGTGGGGCAAGCCAAGACCTATTTAACGATGTAAAGGATTTTGAAATCGGGTAATTAGGGGCTGAAAAATTATCAAAAAACCGAAAAATCTAGAATTAGCAAGTAAAGCGGCGCCAATTAATTGGTTAAAAGAAACGGCTAAAAGCACTTATGTAATGTGTAATCCTAGTCCTGGGCATAAAAAAACTAGTTAAATTAATGTTTAGAATGCTCTATAGGTAAAAATTTGTTACTGGACAACTATTAAAATTTTGTTCCCAGGTCGCCAAATAGCCAAAAAAGAAAAAGCGCTGTTTGGTTAAGAAAATTAAGTTAAATAAAACAAAAGGTAACAAAAAAAAAAAAAAAAAAAAAAAAAGCCGATTTTCAATGATTAAATGATAAATACAGAAATTGAGGAATAGGAAAGGCGCCCTCTAGCGGGGAACAAATGGAGTTAGCTCAGAGTGTGGGGCAAGCCAAGACCTATTCAACGGTATAAGGGGTGTTGAAATTGGATAATTAGGGGATTTAACGAAAAACCGAAAAAAATGAAAATGTCAAATAAAATGGCGCTAAGTAATTGGTTAAAGAAAAAGGATAATGGGACTTATGTAAATAATGAAAACCAAGTCTAAGGCGTAAACGCAGGTTAAAATAAAGACTGGAATAAACGGCAAGTTAAAAATTGTAAAAAGACAACTATTAAAAATTTGGTTCCCTGGTCTAGGCATATATATTGAACTTTACAGTGAATACGTGTCACCCGCTGAGCTGGAAATTGCGAAGCGTAAAGTTCAAACAAAGAGCAAAATATGCATTGCAGCTGACAGACAGAAGTTTCAACATCGATACTAACATACTGCTTTTACCAGTGTAGCTGCATGCGTTCAGCGGTTAGAGTGAGAACAGACTTTTGTGAGTATCCTGTAATTTGTTTATATCTTAATGAAATCATAATGAAACCTATTTCAGGCCAAGATCATTACGACAACAAAAAAAAGTATTAAAATTAAATCATCTCTTACGAAGTTATAAGCTAACAAATTTCAACAACAACAACAACAACGAGAAACATGGTTTGTATTGAGAACCTCTTCCTTTATGAAGTCGGTTTAAACAGTCTATGCGTTAATCGATGTGACCGCTTACAATAACCATACTTTGAATTTTAGATGGCATAAATGTCACCCGCTACGCTACAACATATACAATGTCGTTCAAATGTGCACAAACAAATTGTGAACAAACAAATGCACGTTTCAAGCGCTCTGTTTTTAGCATTAATGTCTAAACTATCTTTTTGTACTAAATCGATGATGCTCTGCAATTTTATAATTCACTTTTTTCCCCTGCCTTGAACCGTTTCCGAGATAGGAACGCTAACTCCACCGTTTTCCACCAGGTGGCGCTGTAGGCGGCTGAATCGCTTTGCACATATCCACTTTACTATACCTACATACCATTTTTATGACTATAGCTGCAGTTTTTCAGCAGTTAAAAGAGTTGGAACTGACTTCTTTGGGTACCCTGTATTTTCTTTTAAGCGTAAATATATTACAATGGGACCTATTTCAGACCAAGACCTTTACAATAAAAGTATCAAAATCGGGTCATCCGTTCAAAAGTTATGAGCTAACAAACAAAAACAAAAAAACATACGCTTTGTATTGAGAACCTCCTCCTTTTTGAAGTCGGTTAATTAGAGCATCTCTTACGAAGTTATAAGCTTACAAACACCCACAACAACACATAGCTCGAATTAAGAAAACCCTCCTTTCTGAAGTTGGTTGAAAACGACTTTGCGCTAATCGATGTGACCGCTTACAGTAACAGTACTTTGAACAACAGGGTATACGTGTCATCCGCTACGCTGCAAAGTGTGCAACGTAGTTCAAGTGTGCACAGTGTAGAAAATTGCGAACAAACAACTATACGTTTTAAGCGTTCTATTTTTTGCAATAATGTCTAAATCTGTCTTTTCGTAGTAAATCGATGATGCTCTATAACTTCGTAATTAACTTTTCTCCCATCTTGAACCGTTTTTGAGATAGAAGCGCTAATTCCACTGTTTTTCACCAGATGACGCTTTATTTTCTTTAGATTGTAAAGATATTACAATGGGACCTACTTCAGACCAAAATTTTTACAACAAAACAAAAAAGTATCAAGTAACCGTATTTTGAACTATACAGCGTACAGTCAGTAACAGAAGTGTCCGAACACTAGCAAAAATTCCTATGTAAAAAAAGTACACTTCATACGGTTTTGTTAACTAAATCCTTATCGAATGATGTTCTTACACTGACTAAGAACAGGATTCGACTAGGATTTATTTCACAAAAACTCATGAAGTGAAGTGTACTTTTTTTACATAGGAATTTTTGCTAGTGTTTGGACACTTCTGTTACCGATGTATGTCTCACCAGCTACGCTACAACGTGTGCAATGTAGTTCAAGTGTGTATAGTGTAAGTAATTGCGAAGAAACAAATGCACGTTTTTAGCATCAATGTCTAAACTATCTTTTCGTACTAAATCGATGATGCTCTGCAATTTTATAATTCACTTTTTCCCCCTGTCTTGAACCGTTTCCGAGACAGGGAAGCTAGCATGAATGTCTAAACAATCTTTTTGTACTAAATCGATGATACTCTTCAACTTTGTAATTGACTTTTTTCTCTAGAACCGTTTTCGAGATAGGAACACTAACTCCTCTATTTTCCAACAGGTGGCGCTGCAAGCGGTTTAACCTTGTACTGCATGGCCACTTTGCTATACTTACATACCATTTCTATCACTATAGCTGCAGCCGTTTAGCAGTTAAAAGAGTTGGGACTGATTTTTTGGGGCACCCTGTATTTTCTTTAGATCGTAAAGATATTACACAATGGGACCTACTTCAGACAGAGACCTTTTCAACAAAAGAAAAAGTGCCAAACTGGAGCATCCGTTCAGAAGTTATGAGCTAACAAACATAAAAAAAACATACGGTTTGAATTGAGAACCTTCCTTCTTTTTTGAAGTCGGTTAAAAAGAGGGAGTGCAGTAATTTTTAATGGTTTCTTAATTGAAAACACACGTTATAAAAATTTTATTTTGCATGCATATTAACACGTTTATTGCCAAACTGAAAACTGGAATTTCGTACAAATAGAAAAAAAATAAAAATCCCTTTCCCTTTCCTTGCGGCCAACATTAATATTACGCGCCGTTTCGGTGTGGCCTCTATACTACTCCACTTAGAAACTCCTATAGTGTCGGCCGTTTGGTGAGAACTCGCATCACGCGATATCGCATGATTGGCAATTATTTAAAACCGCACTTTAGAATGTAAAATACATGGGGTAAAAAGATAAAAATTCATAGAAACGCAAGAAAAAAAGAGTCAAAATTCCATAGAAAAAAGCATGGCATAAAAACAAAAAAACTCACAAAGTATGAAAAAAAAAAAAAAAAAAAAAAAAAAAAGGACGAACACCGGAAGTAATAAAAGGACAAAATCGACAAAAAAGAGATATCAAAAGGCAGGCTGGGCCGTTCAATATATCGTCGGGGATTAATACGTCTCGCCTATTATATTAAATTTTATTTACAATCGAGACAATGTACAAATATACAATTTAAAATATTTAATACCCCCACATAGCATAAATTTAAACACTTCGAGCCTTATTCCAAGCTCCTCATCAGTAAAAAAACATCAAAAGTAAACGCTGAGAACAACAACAAAACAAACACACAGTAAAGGAAATCTACTTTTCTTCTCAGCGTTTAATTTTAATGTATGTTGTCTCGATTTTTAATGCAATTAAAATTTAATAACGTGTTAATGCATTAATACCAACATTCAATAACAAATATTAATCTAATCATTGTCGGCATTTTGAAAGTAATCAAAATGGTTTAAATCTAAAATTATAAAGCGAAACGAATTACTAAAATCAGTTTACTTCTATTTCATATTTTCTTCCCTTGGAGGGTTAAGTTTTCATGTGGTCTGCGCCATCCTTTTTACTACTTTTTCAGTTCCAAGGTCTGTTTTGAATCACAATCCATCGGATCCAAGAGCCTGGGCAGCAAAATTTTTCACATGATCCTATTTATTCAGGTAAATTTTATTATGAATTTATTAGCACTTCCAAACTACACTTGAATTAGCAAAACACACACAAATATACATACGTTTTGCAAAAAAATATAGAGTATCCCATTTTTCTACGAATCCTCTAGAAAAATTTGGTCAATTAGAGTTCATATACAGAAAACATGTTAACTGATAAGGGGAATTTTTAAATCAAATATATGTATTTAAAAAATCTCAAATGTACTCAGAGATTTTAACACTAGTCCGTTTGTGCATGCGTTTCACCATTTATTTTATGCGGTTTCAAGAACGAAAAATTAACAGATGAATAATTCGCCCCCAACAACCCACAAAAGACAATTTGATAATTTAATTAATTTTACTTTCCGAACACTAGAGGGAGAAAAGTATTGCAATCATGTCAAAAATCCGAATTTGAGATTTTGGTGTTTCTACACGTTTTGAGGTCCCCTGAATTCATATTTACTATTTTTTACGATGATGTATGTGTGTATATGTGAGTGAACACGATATCGCCTAAAAGCTTTGTTCGAATGAGCTGAAATTGGGTACATATGTTATAAGTCACCTTAGCACGAACCCTATTGATTTTGGTGAGCACATATAGTTTTTTTTTTTTACAGGGACACAAAGAAAAATTCTTTATGTCTATGGGCCCAAATTTTGTAAAGTGCGATTGTGTCTAAACGCCTTATTTGTTTAAGATGAAAATTTATACACATGTTATGAGTCACACGAACTGTATAAATTTTGGTGAATCTAGCTTTTATAGTCCTTTTACAGGGACACAAAGAAGAATTCTTTATCGTTATGGTCTATATGGGACAAAAAATTGTAAACTGCGATAGCGTCTAAAAGCTTTTTTCAATAGAGTTGAAAATTTACACACATGCTATAGGCCATTGTTGCACGAAGTGCAAAAATTTTGGTAAATCTAGCACGTATAGTTTTTTACAAGGACACAACGAAAAATTCCTTATCATTATGCCTACATAGGCTGAAATTATTCGAAGTGCGATAGCGTCTAAATGTCTATTCAGAATGAGCTGAAAATTTATATACGTGTTAAAGGTCACAGTTGCTCGAATTGTATAGTTCTCGGTAAATCTAGTACTTATAGTTTTGTTACAGGGACACAACAAAAGATTCTTTATATTATGGCCTATGCGCTGAAATCATTAGCGTCTAAATGCTTTATTCGTTTGAGTTGAAAATTTATATACGTACTGTAAGTCACCGTCACATGAAGCTTAAAAATTCTGGTGAATCTTGCACTTATAGGTTTTTACAGGGACACACAGTTTTTTTTTATTATTATGTCCTATGGGTTCAAATTATTTAAGGTGCGATTGCGCCTAAACTCCTTATTTGAATGAACACGTTACAACAGGTCACAGTCGCAGACACCCTATAGATTTGGGTGAATCTTATTATTATAGTATTTTCTACCGGGACACAAAGAAAAATACTTTATCATTGTGGCCTATGGGCTCAAATTGTTTTAAATGCAATAGCGTCTAAATGCTTCATCTGATTGAACTGAAAATTTATATGCATGTTACAGGTAACCCTCGTACGAACTTTATAGATTTTGGTGAATCTGAAACTTTTTGTCAATGCAATAAAATCTCCTTGAAAGTGACTTTGTGTTCGAAAAATTGACCCATTTCAAAGATGATAGGATGCGCTAGCACTGAGAAGCGATTTTCGTAAATTTTCCTCGTCAGGTAAGGGATGAAAGGGAATTAGAGATCTGATTTAATGAACATTTAGCTTAAAATGTGTATCGAATCAAGAAACTTTTGAAAACCAACATTTTTAGGCTGTCTTAATCATTATACGAATTGAAACCATTCAATTGCAGTTAACGAAAATAGCCTGGTGTGGCACTAACTTGAATTTCTCATTGGAATACTACAGAGGCTGATTAAAGAATGAGGGGTAAGATAAATACTGTGTATAGGAACGTATTTAAAAAAAATTAGAAGCAGTTTTATTTTATATATATTTCTATGTGACGGGCGACATCCCCCCCCCCTTTCCCCTCAACACCCCGTTTAAATATCGTACCTGCATTGATAAAGAATTTAACGCTGTTATTTAATATAAAAGTTCATCCTAAATTACTTAGACAACTCATTTCTTGAAACTTACCAATTTGGGTCAAACTTTTCAAATGATAATCTAATGTGTGTGTGTTAGAGTTAAACCACGTCCTACGCTTGGGTGGTGTTCCCTTTTTGGGTGTTCTTCTAAGGGACCCAGTCCCAGCCCCTATTGACGTGAATTTCGAAAGAAACAACTAAAGACTCCATACGACTATGTCAACGAACGCGATTGTTCCCGTCTACCACAATCTCCCAGTCACTGGAAGGATCTCGGAAATCTTGCATTCGTATTTCATGCCATTTTTTAGGTTCAATTTATGCTAACAACACATACACAATCATTTTTATTTCGAAATATTTTGAGTGACCCTGTAAAGGCTACCTACTTCAGATTTTACTTTAACATGTTTTTAAAGGATCACAGACGAAAATTACGTTATTTTGAAGAATATTTATGCCAGTTATGGATCAGACAGACGAATCTGAGTCAGACACTTAACTTTATTCTTGTAAAACACTTAAAACATCCAAAACATTCCTAATATTTCCGCTTCAATTAATTAAACCCCCCCCCCCAAAAAAAAAAAAAAAAAAAAAAAAAAAAAAGACATCTTTAATACAATTGATACATTCATTACGATGAAACATTGCGGGTGTTCTGACCTCTCTCAAAGTTCTTTCCGCGTACGCCACGAATAAAAAAATCTCTTACATAGGGGTAAAAAAAAATTTACTCTTAATGTTCTTTTGCTCTCCACGAATTACATTTCATTATGACATCATGATATTTAAATTTAGAAAAAAATCAAACTTTATTTCCATACGAAGTTTAAACGTAGATTTTTTTCAGTTTCATTTCATTCACTAACGCAAATCTTTCCCACGTTTGTTCAAAGATGATTTACGACAAACTGTGATACTTGCTGGGCCCGACTCCTAGATTTTGTGCCCCTTACATTGTATCATTCTGTGACTTTCACCTGTATAGGGTCAATTTGAATGAAGCAGAGTTGGACAAATAGTTTACGTGATAATTAGAAAATAATGCTAGAGCATTACTACTCTATAATTGGTAAAATCAAACTGATACTAAATGCGAACGAAGGGTCTTTATTAAAATGATAAATATTACTTCGATAGTAATTAAGAATTTTATAACTACATACAAATAATAAAGAATGTAGGCATACGGATTAACTTCTAGTGGATTTAGATGTTTAGTTGTCTGAAACTTTTGAAGAGGAAAATAACTTCGCTACACTTTTTACTTCCTTCTCTCTCTCTATTCTTCTTATAAATTATGCAAAAAGTTTATCGGGAATAAATCCGGGTGGACCACTTCTATTTTTGATTGGTCTAGATTTAGCTACTTTGGTGGTGAAAGTTGCTATTTTTTTAGTAAAAACTAATGAATTTTTTTTAAAAGGTACTGCATAGATGTTATACTTTTTAAAATAGCTCTAAAAACTGTTCATTTTTCGTGTGGACACTATATATATCAAGTTATAAAGATATTACGTTGCAAAGTTTTCTTTTAATTAATTAAAATATGAAAATAAATATTAGTTATAATTTAATAGTTGACAAAAAAATAAATAAATAAATAAAATAAATAAATAAAAAATACGAGTTCATTTTTTTTTCGACATAAAAATAAATACATTTAATTAAACGGGAACATTAAAAAATTGTAAAAAGTTAAATTATGCATCTCACAAAAATTGACGTCATTATCACTTTAAAACTTTCTACACATTGATAAAGTGCCAATGTTCTATAGCTATAAGATTCAACAAAAAATTTAAAAACATGGTATATAAAAAGCTTTTTTTTTTTTTAATCTTATAATTATTTATAATTTTGTCTTTTCTGCGATGAGTTGATATGGGTATCGCAAATGCATAAGTAAGCATTTTGGCGAGAAACGTCCGAGCTACTTCAGTGCCAAATTTCAAACTCCGTCAAGAGGTCCAAGATCTTTCAATGTTTTTGCACAATTTTTCTCAATTCTATTTTAAATGTGAGGGGGGAAAAAGGAAAAGCATTTTTTTTAATTGGTCTAATTGTACAAAATATCTCAATGTAAAATATTATGCGTTTTCCGTTCTGTTTATTATTAAAAAGAAAATGACTAATGCAGTTTTCCTTGTATTATTGACATTTCTATAAATTAAATTATCCAGTACCAAGACGTTGCAGTGAAGAATTCTCTGCCGAAATCAGCGAGGGCCCGAAGCGAAATTTTTAAGCAATTTCAATATATATATATATATATATATATATATATATATATATATATATTTAAGTTTTAGAACAGTATAAAAAATATTGATTCCTTTTTTAATTCACTTAAATATAGTGACCAGTGAAGCGGGCAAAGCCTGCTTATATATATATATATATATATATATATATAAGAAAGTAATGGATTCGCAAAACTTTTCGAACTCCAGTTTTTGATGGATTTCCACGTTTTGATATGTCCTGAATACGATTCGACTGTTTTTAGAAAATGTCTGTGTGCGTGTATCACAAATTTTGTGGACGCTGTATCTCACGTATCAATGAACGAAATTGAACCAAACTTGCTATTTAGTTGGACCCTGACCTAAAATGGTGCTGATAATGTTTGGGTGTTGGTGTTAGGATTAAGGCCAACTGACTACACTAAGGGTCCTGGGCCTGAGGGGGAGTGCCCTCCGGGATGTGTGTGTGTCTTGATTAGATTTGGGTATCAATCGCTCAACAAGAGGCACTGTGATCCCACTTTTCCTAAATTTTTAACATGTCAGTCTAGGACAAATTTTCGTATAAATGTACATAAAGAGATTTTTTTTTTTAAACGTGTGATTGTAAAATTAATATGAATTATTGGTGATAGTAGCTGAAAACTAGAAAAAAATGTTTGTGCATTTGGAACACCGTTTCCCCCCTGGGGGTGTAATATTACAACATGGTATTTTTCGAAAGAACTCGTCATTACTTTTAAAACGAATGGCTGAATTATGGATCTGTGACAATTTAAAAACAAAGTTATTGAAGAAAGGGAAAAAAAAACTTACGAAAAAAAAAAAAAAAAAATCCTTTCTTCTGATGTTAGCACAAAAGGGGCTTTCTTTCGGCATTTAGTGTTATAATTCTGTGAGAAAAAAAATCGTGTGCATTCATCATAGAAAATAATTTTAATAAATAATTTGTACAGCATGAATTAGTGTAAAATTATATAGAAGGTCTCGTGGTGGCCACAACATACTAGTTATAATAAAAATACTAAGAAATAACCTTTAAAAGCAATATAAATTTGTTTATTCGTTTTTCGGATTATTTTGATATAGCAATATTTCATCTATGACACAAGTAATATTTAAATATAAGATAAAAAATTTGTCTTATTAATCCATAATTATCTGTATTAATAAATTTATTTATTGAAATTAATACACAAACTCTTTACGCTATAAACTCAAATACCTTTCAAATTTCATACGCCTTTAGAAAATGTTGTCCAATTGTGTGTATATAGTCAAACTGTAGGCACATGTACAGAAAAAAATTGCTAAGAACCATTTCAATAACGCAGTAAAATAATTAATAAATAAATAAAAATAACTCATTTTAATAAGAAAATTAACTTACCCTCTAAACTGTAATATTTAATCCTCTTCACAATAACATATTAAACATCTCAAGCTACAAATGTAGGACGGACGCAATTTAGCACATAAACAATCCATTCCTGCACAAAAAAATACGGACTCATTTAGCCAATCAACCCATTTTTGATATCAACGTTTATCGACAGTTTCAATGTCTTTCAATCGCTTAAACTGCGAATTTCGCAGGTGCCACGACAAAACTATAGTAGACTTGTCTTAAGGGGGAAATATATATATATTGAAATTGAAACTGAAAGCGTGTCAAAGCGCTCAACAACAAACAAAATCTAAAAAATTCTTAATTTGCGAATCGATGGCTGTTTAGTTAAGAGCGAGTGAATGGATTTCGCTTCGAGCAATCTGTTCAGTTATGAAATGTTATTTGTCGGTAGAAAATGATTTTATTCGATAAAAGCAGCTTTAGCATGGTGCATCTTAAAAATTTAACATCTGAAGTTGAGAAATATTGTTCCAGCCGATGTCCCACAGAATTTCAACAATTTATATGTTTTTCTTGGTTGTGATTGTGTGGGTTTTTACGTCGCGCTAGTGTTACACTATGGGCAATTTCGCGACGGTCTGACTCACCCTCAAGGATGTTCCGGAGACATGCCATCACAATTTCGATCTTACAGTTGGCAGCAAAATTATTCGACATTCAAGCGCTAGTAATAATTCCTATGTAAAAAAAGTGCACTTAATACTGTTTTGTTAAATAAATCCTTGTCGAATCATGTTCTTAGACTGACTAATGGCTCGAATCACGAGTGAGCTCAACTCTCGGTTGAACTCGAAAACTTAAAGTCAGGGGACAACTTTTCAGCAAAATTTGACACATTGCTTCAATCACCTAGCGGCATTGTTATTTTCAGATTTTTTAGCTGAAAACAACCAATCACAGAATATGTAAAACCTTCGACACTAGATGGCAGAAGCAGCGTGCCAAATGTTGTTGAGAAACTACTCCCTGTCTTTAGACGCTTTTCATGTTTTTGCGTTGAGAGTTGAAGTTAATGGTGAATACGGCCGTAGGAACATGACTCGACAAGGATTTATTTAACAAAGCAGTATTAAGTGTATTTTTTATATAGGAATTTTTGCTAGTGCTCGAATAATTTTGCTGCCGACTGTACATTGAGGCGATAGCTCGAATATAGAATAGTAACCTTCAGGAATGAAAGAAGAGGATGGTTGGTTGAGTGAGTTTTACGTCACAGTAGTGCTGCGCAGTGGGTAATTAGCGACGGTCTGGGACTCACCCCTAGAGGTGGTCCGGAGACATGCCAATGGCGTATGGTGAATGACGTTTTGGGTATGCTCCATGCGAGTGGCTAGAAACAGCTCGTCATTCTTCTGGTTGATTGTTCAAATGTCGTCATACCTACTGACCGATCGACCGACCGAGATAAGAACGACCCTGGATCTGACGAAGTCATTGTCCAGTTGCCAGGGTAACCGATCAGTCGACTTAATTTGAGGGATGTCTGGTATTTTCTTTTCGCGCCAACACTGGAATTTCTCGCCATATTCCTCTGGTTTACGGTTAGTGATTGACTTATCGCATTTCCTATTGTCAAATCGTTCAGACAGGCAGTAAATAAATAAATAAAGTTCATTGTTAATTATTTGTAGAAGTTTAATCATTTTGAAGTTCATGAATAAAAATGAAAATTAAGAAAACACAATTTTACGATTTCAAATCTGTAAAATATACATAAAAAACCATGAGAAATGTTGCCTGAATAAATATTTTATTTGACAAAACTAATATAGTTCAAATTATAAATATTAAATGGAAATATAAGCTTTTATATGAAGCCTACTTCGGTGCTGCCGAATACCTTTAAACTTACGCTGGACAAATTATTCATATATATATATATGAGTTATTTAATAATTTATTTAGTCTTCTATATATTATCTTGGCAATTTTGATCATATGTTTATTTTTTGCTTTCTGCTTATTTTTGTTACTAATATAAATATCTTACTTAAACATAAGCATAATAAAATTAAGTTCGTAAATCTAAATATGCTAGTATATTAAGTGAAATAGCAATATCAAAAAAATAAGTTATGCCATTTTTAAATAACGTCTTGATTAATATTTAAAAAACAGGTGAAGTTTTAAAATAACTGATATTGTTTATTTTGGTAAAAATAAATAATATTTTCTATTATCTTTGGATTTTCAAGAGAATGTTAACTGAATAAATATTTCTAATCAATTTTTTTTTTTTTTTTAAATTAATTTTTCTGTGTGGAAGAGTCCTGCATCGGGTCGAGTAACCCGATTTTACCCGAACCCGAGGTTCGGGTACACTTTATTTCTTGCGGGTCGGGTTCGGGTTGGATTGACTGATTTAGTTTTCGTGCGGGTCGGGTTTAGTTTTCAACGAATCGGGTCGACGTGAAAACATCTTTCAAAAAACTATTATCTTAATAAAGCAGAAATTTGTTTGCTCTATAACCCAAGACGAATATACGCTTACCAAATTATCATAGCAAAATAAACATCCCTATCTGACTAAAGCATTGAACAAAAAAAAAAAAAAAAAAAAAAAAGGCTATTATTTAGAACATAAGCTGTTGAAAACAGTTTACTTCTCCCCCAGTAACCAGATGTATGATTCGTCTATTTTGAT
This sequence comes from Salticus scenicus, assembly GCA_963930645.1. NCBI lineage: Eukaryota > Metazoa > Arthropoda > Arachnida > Araneae > Salticidae > Salticus > Salticus scenicus. The sequence continues at coordinate 313,156,829 of OZ005655.1, forward strand.
TGCTCACATTCTTTTGAAATAGATTGTGAATTTAAACTGACAATTAATATTTTTTTTCCTTGCAGATGTTTCTAAGAAGTTATAGGAATGCAGATTTAGATGTGTTTAGTGGGTGTTCAGTTGGCATGTTTAACATTGTATTATTTTAGTATTTATCTGTGTGTGAGCATTAAACAATAAAACTGAAAACATTTGAGCTTGAAACCCATTTTTGTACACTTGAAGTTCACAACATCCCATAAATAGTTAAAAATTATTATTAATCCATTTTTCAGATTTCTTTAATTTTCAACTTAGTTATAAGTTAGCAATTGTATTTTTAATTCTTTTTAAAATGATTTACCACACATACAGCAGTGTGGCAATTAAAATTTATTTTTACTTTATAAATTAAGCATGTTTTCCATGATTTTTGGATGAATTATTAATTTTTATCAATAAGATGATTCAATATCCATTTTAATGTACTGTTTCTAATTACCCGTGTGGAACCTACCCTAAACGTCATTTACGAGACATACCATCACAATTTTGATCCTACACGGAGAGGATGACTCCCCCGCTTCGGCAACCCCTAGAGGTATAATTTTGAAAGGAACGTGAAGGACATTGCGGCCACGACAAATGTTACGTGCACCCGCCACCATTAGTGTACACGACGGTCTTTGGCCGGCTCGAGTACCGAACCCGCAATCTTCCAATTACGAGCCCGGCGCTCTACCGACTGGGCTACCGCGGCCCGTGATACAAGAGGAGATGACATGTCCGGAAAAACATGAAGCCAAAATCGTAACCGCAGAAACCATTAAGTAACACAAAAAACTGTGCATTGTCACCATCGAGCAGATATCCGTAGTAGATTCCCTATACTGGCTACGGGGGAAATTTTTCCGGAACATTACTGCGATTTTTGCGCTTTCTTGGCTACTGCTTCTTGGGATTTTGCATGCTTTAAATGGTTTGTTCCTCTTACCACTAAAACTCCAAAAAAAAAAAAGTCAAACAGGACAGCTTTCAACAAGGATTAGGTTATTTGCTTTCCACTTCAGCCAGTGTAGATTGCGGTTTGTGTTTCATTTCCCCCCAATCGAAATATAAAACAGCGACGACAAAGGTGGAGGAAACTTGCCTTGGTGGAAGTGGGATATCGGTTTGGCGAATGAAATGGTAGCAAAAAGGTTACTAGCCCAGGGTCTACTCTAATGTTCGAGTGAAATTATGGAATCATTTTGTCTTAACTCGTTCAGAATAATGAAATTGATTAGTTAAAGTGCTCATGCATTGTAAATAAGTATAGGCTGTCAAATAAAGTAACTCAGTAGGGTTTCTACGGCAGCCATCTTGAGTAGACAACAGTTCTGCATGCTTACAGTCAACAGCAAAATTATTCTTATTTAGATTTGCACCCAATAATGTTTGTTAAATAACTATTCTTCGATCCCATTTATGGAAACCTCTGCGCAAGATGGGGGAAATAGTCATTTGCGATAAGAAAACTCCGAATGACTGGATGTTTTCTAAATCCCAAGCTGTCGGTTAACTAAGGGAGGCATACTATTATAACAATCGCAGCTATCGTAGATCTCATCCCCACCTTAAAAAAGTACACTTAATACTGCTTTGTTAAATAAATCCTTGTTGATTCATGTTCTTAGTCTGTCTAAGAACATGATTTGACAAGGATTTATTTAACAAAGCAGTGTTAAATGTACTTTTTTCAGACAGGGATTATTGCTAGTGCTCGGATACTTTTGCTGCGGAGTGTACGATCCGACTTGTGATCTACGATAGCTGAGATTGTTACAATAGTATGCCTCCCTAAGAACAGGATTCGACAAAACCATATGAAGTGTGCTTTTTTTACATAGGAATTTTTGTTAGTGTTCGGACACTTTTGTTACCGACTGTAGTTACATGAATTTAGAAAACCAGGTTGAGTTCCAGCAGTGTCACACTAGGGATACATGGCATAAAATATTGTAGAAGATATATAATTTTGAGATAGCGGACTGAAGAGTTCCTATAACACCTTGCAGCGTTGTTACATGAATTTAGAAAACCAGACTGAGTTCCAGTAAGGTCACACTAGGGATATATGGCATAAAATCTTGTGGAAGATACATAATTTTGAGAAAGACTGAAGGGTTCCTATAACAACTTGCAGCGTAGTTACATGAATAGGATCATGATGGTTACTAATGTGACCATCTTTGAACTCAACCTTGCCTCAAAAATTCATGTAACTACGCTGCAAGTTGTTATAGGAACCCTTCAGTCTTTCTTAAAATTATATATCTTCTACAAGATTTTATGCCATGTATCTCTAGTGTGACCCTACTGGAACTCAACTTGGTGTTCTAAATTCATGTAACTACACCGCAAGGTGTTATCGGAAAACCCCAGTCTTAATTTTCAAGAGTATACGTATCTTCTAAAGCTTCGTGAACAATTTTCAATAAATTTTTATATGTGTTTTAAAGTGTTTTTATATATACACTAAGCGACAAAAAAAAAAAAAAAAAAAAAAAAAAAAACGCCGCACTGCAGAAAATTTGACTTATACCTTTTGAGTTTGTAATAATTTAAAAACTAATGATTGCAGCAAATAAAATTGTTATGTTTGTATAATATGGAAGTCAACATGACACCTATGTACATTTTCGATTTAATAATTCGTTTTATTACACTCTATGAAGTATTTAAAAATCTACAGAAAACTTTCTTTTTAAACGTAATATAATAAACACATACTTTGTGTTCTATTAGGATTTATTATATGAAATAAACAAGTACTATTTTAATGTATGAAATAAAACTATTTATTTGTTAGATATAAACAATTATTTAATCAAAATATGTATTGGATTGGATAATTCCGCCTTTATGTGGAATGACTGCTTTAATGCGCAATGGCATAGTACTTTACAGTTTTTTAACATGAAACTCAGAAATTTCACTGTGCCAAATATCATAAATATTTTCTTCTAGTTCTTGCAAAGTTGTAGGCTACAATTTTCTAATCCACACCCTCTTTTATAGACTAAACATTTTCGAGCGGATTGAGATTAGGACAATTTTCAGGTCTAACAAAGAAGAAAACCTGCAATATTCTTTGTGGGATTTAATTTTAAGTAAAAAAAAAAAGTTATAATAACTTACAAAGTTATAGATGATTATGAGAATGGATAAGTAATTTTAACAACTTGAATCAAATAAACGAAAAACAAGCGCCATGTAAGAAGTTTCATTATCATCTTGAAATGCTGATAATGGAAGAGTCTGAAATACCTCCAAAGTAGTCGGTCAGGTATCAATTTTTTAATGGCCTAGTTTTATTTCGGTTAATTGATCCCTTGAACATGAAAATTTTCCAGACTCACTAAAACATTATGCATTTTCGTATCGTAATGTACGGGAAATATGCCATTGTTTCAAAAGTGAGATTTTCATTAAGTCAGTCACATTTTCGTGATAAGATCTGCTTGTTTCCGTCAGTTCGAAATAAGTTAAACTTGACTCATCAGAGAGACCCCTTCAGCCCAACAATCAACCCAATCATTTTTTAATTTTTTTTAACCCTTTAAAGTCTTGGTTTTCTAATTCTTTTCGTTAAGAATGGATTTTTTTCAGATTTTCTGACAATTAAACCTGCTTTGTTTATTTGTTATTGCACTGTATTTAGATAAATTATGTTACTAAACACTTTTTCTGAATCCCTTCTATGTTCTAAATGTAATACAAACTGATTTTTTAAGCACTGGCTGTTAAACTTGCGATCATCTCGACTGGGTGAGTAACGTGGCTACTTAAGGATAAATGTGCAGTTTAAATAGCCAAAAAATGTTATATCTTGCTAAAAACCAGATCACTAATATTTTGTTAACATTTAATCATTTTAACATACCACGTATTAAAATATTTTTTTGATTTTCGTTCTAAAATTAATATTTTTTGTGGTGTCATTAATTGCCATATTCTTGCCATTTTTTAAATACTTTCGAAAATTACATCTTGCTTTTAACACTTGGCTCAATCCTAAATTGCACATGGAACACAACGTAATAAAATCTCTTAAAAAATTTACTTTTGAAGTAATAAAATTAGCGATTACAAAAAGAAAAATTGAGAATATCCAAGAGCGGCTTTTTTTTTTTTTTTTTTTTTTTTGTCGCTTACTGTACTTACTATGTTAACACGCGAATTCAATACGAATTTTAAACTTTTAAGAGTTTTAAATTTTGATTATTAGCATTTGATTAATATCTGTATATATATATAAATTACGTGTCACGATGTTTGTCCGGGGTAAACTCCTAAACTAAGGAACCGATTTTAATGAAATTTTGCACACTGTGTGCAGTTTGGTCCAACTTGAGAGATAGGATAGTTTTTATCTCAATTTATTGTCACAATATTGTTTTATTGCAATTATTTGTTAATTATAGACCTTTATTAAAGTTGCTCCAAAATATCTGTGAGTTCCATTAATTTAATTGTTGCCAAAAAAAAAAAAAAAAAAAAAAAATACGAGTTCATTTTCTTTCGACATAAAAATAAATACATTTAATCAAAAGTGAACGTTAAAAAATTATAAAAAGTTAAATGGACAATATTCCTGTGACGTCACCGTAGGTAAAATCGCCGAACACGTGGCCGATATTTTGTAAACAAATTAGATTCAGCATGCCATTTTATTGTTACGCATAACATTTTCGTAAATATTTCTGCAGTGAAACTTAATAATAATGTTCAAACAAGAACAAAAGATAAATGTAAACAACTGAAGCGAATGATAAAGTTAAGACTATTCTATAACGTAAAATTGCAGAACATTTTATGTATACACACACACACACACATACATATATATAATGAATAAAAGATTAATAAGAACATTTTATACACACACACATATATATAGACATCAAAGCTTAAATAATTAGAATTTCAATCATTTTAATAAAGGAATCTATTAGATGGAACATTCATTTAAATTTGTTAACATCGCCACAGTTCACATGACATCTTTTAATATTACATATGTTGATTAAGATTAAAATATATTACTAAAACTGGATTAAAAACAAAACAAAGTTATCACTATATCACTCTTACTTCAATTTCATATAATCTGTAACTCTTAGAAATAATATTGCAAGATAAAAATTTGCAAGCCACAATGCTTTGCTATGGTAGAGTTGAGAATTGTTTACCGAAAACAGCTGATTTTTCATAGTCTCGAACCCAAAGGAGGAATAAGGTCCATTATGCATCTCACGAAAATTGACGTCATAATCAATTTAAAGATTTTATACACATTGATAAAGTGCTAATGTAGTTCTATCATAGATATAGTAATATATATAGATCTCTCATCCCCATGTTATCGTACAAAGATTTTTTATGCCGAAAAATAAAAAATAAATAAAAGCTTTGGAAACAGCCATTGAGTGGTATTGAAAAAAAAAGAAAAGAAAGAAAGAAATATGAATTTGAAACCGTATCTGGAGTCTTCCATTCCCCTTTAGCAAATAAATTATTCATAAATTTTATTTGCTAAAATATTAGTATGTATTCCCGTGTGTATTCACTCGGGGAAAGACGGCCATATTTTGGTAAAAACGTCGTCTTTTCCGAAATGAAAAGGAATAACTTTTTTCTCCCCAATGATCACTCTATTCTATACATGCTATACTATATCTATGAGTTCTATACGCAAGCGAAGTGTGACTCACTGACCGCCTGTGCAGCCAAGAAAAAGATTTCCTATGTTAATTGCCCACTGGATTTTTTGTAAGAAATTATTAAAAATCGAGGAAATTTATTTCCCGATTTTAATCCTTATATTTGGGTATAGATATGTATTAGTTATCGCGGGTGTTAGATTGAATTATTTTGCTGTCAAATTGACAAAATTTTAATTTTAAATTTCAAAACTCTGTCGCCCTTGGCTTTTTTTATTATTATTATTATTATTTGGCGATCAAAAGCGTAACACGAAAATATACATGCCAGATGTATGCATTGTACGAAATGTAATATGTATTATTCATTGTACGTATGTATGACATGTAATATATATTGTACGAAATATTGTTTCATATTATTCATTACTCTTTTAATATAAGTTGTTAAAATAACCATGATTTTTGAAAGGAATTAAATATTTTCGCCAGATAAGTTGGCGATATTCTTTTTTTTTCGCCAAGGATGACAGAAATGAAATCTATTCCGCTGCAAAATATTAGTATCTTACATCAGATATTTTATTTAGACATTTGAAAACAAATTTGACTTCAAACTATGATAGAATATTTATCATTTTCCTTTTAATTAGTATATTATTAGTATATTAAAATTTAAAAGCATGGTATATAAAAAGTTTTTTTTTTTTTTTTTTAATCTTATAATTATTCTTATCTTAATCCTCAATGTTTCCCATCTTTATTAACTTGAATTTACTATTAAAATTTTAACATACTCAAAAACTTCTCATCACTTCGTTAAAATACACTAAACTTTTCCAAAATCTTTTTCTATTTAAAATGATACATGTATTTACTTTAAATGTCCAATATTTCATAAGATTTCCAATTTTAAAGTTTTAAAATATTTATCAAATTTACTTATTTTTCTGGTTTAGCCTTATTGTTTTCCTTTTTATAACTACAGCTGTTGCCCTCTTTAAAATATTTAAAATGATGAGGTCATTTAATAGTAAAATTATCCATTATAGCATATATTATATTTCACTCCTCCATAAAAATTGATTTTAAAATCGTCTGTTTCTTTTATACTTTTATTTTAATCCGCGTTTGTAATGATCGATAGATGGCGCTTTCTCAACACTGCAGTTGTTAGTAAACATTGCCACGTGTGTTCCATTAGTGTTCTTTATGTTATTCTACTTAATATTCGTACTATAATTTCTCCGCCATTACATTATGGAAAATTGATTGCTTTTGGAAAAAATACTTCAGTTTATTCAAAGTTCGATCGGAAGTAGATTTTTAACTGAAGTTGAGCAAATATTAGTTTCAAATCATCTGATTAATTCTTTACTTCCATTAGCCGAAGCAACTGAAATTTTAAATTTGTCATTTGGAAATAAATGGAAGCTCAATTCTGGATTTCTTGATCCTTTGGAGTAACACTGTGGCACACAAAAGTATGTGTTATCTTTTTTACCGTATTTATTCATTTTTATTCAATAAATATATTGAAACTAAATATCGGCAAGCAATGGCGGCTGTATGGAATTCCAATTAAACCATGTTTATTGTAATTTCACCTTAGCCCACCAGAGGGCGAGCATTTCATTACAATCGCGGATAGAATTTTAATAGAATTTAATTTATATATTAGTCATTTTAGCAATTTTATCCAAAGTAGCATTAGAAATAATATATATCCCTTCTCCATTAAAATTTATAGGACCCTACAATAAAATGAATTTGTGCTTAATATCATCACTACGAAAATTTTTATCAATCGCTTCCAAATTTTGACCTAAGTTTCAAATCTCAACCCTGTGGGTTTTTACATCGGCTACAACGTTTTCGTCTTTGTTCGTAAATAATAATTTGACTGTACTAAATAGTTTACAGCCGTATAATTCAACGTATAACTTAGTCACAGCAACGCGTGGCCGGGTCTGCTAGTATATCACGGAGTAGTATATATATATATATAATAAAAAGATTTCGTTCTCAAATGAATTTAAATAAATAAATAGTTTAATAGCCGTTGCTAAGATACCAGACGATTGAAAAGAAAGAAAAATATTTAGAAAAATGAAACAGAGAAGTCAATGTTTAAATTTGAAAAAATAAAATAAAATAAAAACTAGTATGTTGTGGCCACCACAAGACTTTCTTCTATATTTTCCTATACATATTCAATCAGTAACAATATTTAAAAAAAAAAAAAAAAAAAATGCAAATTTTTTTCTGTTTTTTTACTTTCTTCTATATGTAATATAGAGAAAGTATTGGATTCGCGAAAATTTTCGAAGTCCACTTTTTGATGGATTTACATGTTTTGGGATATGGAGAACACGAATTAATAGTTTTTAGAAAATGTCTGTCTGTCTGTATCATTTTTTTGTGGACGCTGTATCTCACGAACCAATGAATGAAATTTAACCAAACTTGGTATTTAGTTGCACCCTGACATAAACTGGTGCTGATTAGATTTTGGGATCAATCACTCAATAGGTGGCGTTGTGATCGCATTTTATGCAAATTTTTAACATGGCAGCATAGGACAAAATTCCGTATAAATGGGCATAAAGAGAGTTATTTTACACTTGTGATTGTAAAATTAATATGAATTATTGATAATAGTAGTAGATAGCTAGGAAAAAAAAATTGTGCATGGGGGGCATCGGTCCCCCCCCCCCCGGGGGGGAAAATCCCCCCCCCCCGGGGAAGTAAATTTTCAAGATGGGTATCTTTCGAAAGGTCTCGTTGATAATAGTAATAGTTAACTTGGAAAAAATTTTTGTGCATGTGGGGGCATCGGTTGCCCTCCCACCGGGGGGGGGGGGAAGTTCCCACCCGGGGGGGCAAACTTTCAAGATGGGTATCTTTCGAAAGATCTCGTCAATACCTTTAAAACGAATGGTTGAACGATAAATCTGCGATAATTTAAGCCAAAGTTATCGATTTTTTTTACTTTTAACAAAAAAAAAAACAGAAAAATATCGCAATTTTTTTTTTTTTTTTTTTTTAACGAAATTTAACCAAACTTGGTATTTAGTTGGTCCCCGACATAAACTGGTGCTGATTATGTTTGGGGATCAATAGCTCAACAGGTGGCGCTGTGATAGCATTTTATCTAAATTTTTAACATGGCAGCATAGGACAAAAATTCGTATAAATGTGCATAATTAGAGTTGTTTTAAACTTGTGATTGTAAAATTAATATGAATTATTGATAATAGTAGTATGTAACTAGGAAAAAAAATTTCTGCATGGGGGGGCATCGCTTCCCCTCCTGGGGGGATAAATTTTCAAGATGGGTATCTTTCGAAAGGTCTCGTCAATACCTTTAAAACGAATGGTTGAAATATAAATCTGTGATAATTTAAAACAAAGTTATCGATTTTTTTCACTTTTAACAAAAAAAAAAAAAAAAATCGTACTTTTTTTTTTTTTTTTTTTTTTTTAAATATTGTTACTGATTGAATATGTATAGGTAAATATAGAAGAAAGTCTTGTGGTGGCCACAACATACTAGTTTTTTTTTGGTTAAAAGTAAAAAAAATCGATAACTTTGTTTTAAATTATCACAGATTTATAGTTCAACCATTCGTTTTAAAGGTATTGACGAGATCTTTCGAATGATATCCATCTTCAAAATTTACCCCCCACGGGGGGGTACTTCCCCCCCAGGGCGGGAAGCGATGCCCCCCCCCCCATGCACAATTTTTTTTTCCTAGTTACGTACTACTATTATCAATAATTCATATTAATTTTACAATCACAAGTGTAAAATAACTCTTATTATGCACATTTATACGAATTTTTGTCCTATTCTGCCATGTTAAAAATTTAGATAAAATGCTATCACAGCGCCTCCTGTTGAGCTATTGATCCCCAAATATAATCAGCACCAGTTTATGTCGTGGACCAACTAAATACCAAGTTTGGTAAAATTTCGTTAAAAAAAAAAAAAAAAAAAAAAAAAAAAAAAAAAAAGATTTTTTTTGTTTTTGTTTTTTTGTTAAAAGTAAAAAAAATCGATAACTTTGTTTTAAATTATCACAGATTTATGGTTCAACCATTCGTTTTAAAGGTATTGACGAGATCTTTCGAATTATACCCATCTTCAAAATTTAACCCCCCCGGGGGGGGTCCTTCCCCCCCAGGGGGGAACCGATGCCCCCCCATGCACAAATTTTTTTCCCTAGTTAACTACTACTATTATCAATAATTCATATTAATTTTACAATCAAAAGTTTAATATAACTCTCATTATGCCCATTTATACGGAATTTTGTCCTACGCTGCCATGTTAAAAATTTGCATAAAATGCGATCACAGCGCCACCTGTTGAGCTATTGATCCCCAAATCTAATGGGCACCAGTTCATGTCAGGTTGCAACTAAATACCAAGTTTGGTTAAATTTCATTCATTGGTTCGTGAGATACAGCGTCCACAAAAAAATGATACAGACAGACACACAGACAGACAGACAGACGCACAGACAGACATTTTTTAAAAACTATCAATTCGTGTTCAGGACATCCCAAAACGTGTAGATCCGTCAAAAAACGGAGGTCGAAAATTTTCGCGAATCCAATACTTTCTCTATATTACATATAGAAGAAAGTAATAAATAAATTCGAATTCGACAAAAATCTCGATGAGTTGCACCCCAGTAACCCATCTGGCAAGTTTTGCAGCTCTGAGATTAGTAATGTGAGCACCAGAGCGCGGACATACAGACACACACACTTCTCTTTCTTTATATAGAAGATTACTTAAGAAATAAAATACCTATTACCTTGTATTACCATTTAATAAAATTTTATTTATTTTTAAATTTAATGAGATAAAATGCATCTGTTGTTGTATCATGTATAGTTAATGAAAAGTGAACCTACATATAAAGAAGGGAGGAGGGATTAAAAACTAGTATAATAAAAATTCAAATTTCAATTAAAAAAGGTACCATTTAAGAATGAGGATTGTTTCAAAATGAAGGGAAAAAATATTTATCAGAAATGTTTTACTTTTGAGTAATGTGATAATCTTTTATTGATATTTAAATATTACTACTCATTGTACTCCGAATTTATACTAGTTCATACTTTGGCAATAATTTTTTAACCCTTATTCATTACAACCAGCTGTAACAGGCCAAGCTTAAGCCAAACACATTACATTATACTTCCACATTACATTATACTTTTGTACATCTTTCTTCTAAAAATATTTAATAACATTAAAAAAAAAAAAAAAAAAAAAAAAAAAAAAAAATCCAGCTTTATTTTATTTATTTGTAATAAAGCTTTTCCTAAAAAATAAAGTTTGTATAAAAATCTTGCAAAAATGAATGAAGCAATAAGATGATGAGTTTTATATTGAAGGAAGACTTTCAAAATTATATTAGTTATTCTGATGATATGAGTATTCATATGAGGAAAAATAATTTTCAGATGAAGACTGGTGATCGGTATACAGTACAGCCTCGCTTTTCCGAGGTAATGTGGACCGAGGGTACCTTGGATAATCGAAAACTCGGAAAAAACAAACTCGAAAACGGAAATATACGGTAAAGTTTAAAATGAATGAAAACGTAACCAATGAAGTAAAAGTACCCATCTATTACATATTTAAAAGTAATCAGTTAAAAATGTAATGCAAACATAAATCATAAAAAACAGTACTGTATAGTCAAATCTGTCAGTTTTTCAAGTCATTTGTCAAAGGCCACGCCTCCACCGGGACGTGGCGTTTTTGGGACTACTTCGGCTAACCCGAAACTTGGTTAATCGAGAGGCTTTACTGTAGTTATTCAACGGACTGGTTAATGTGCTAAACAGTCAGGAAGTAGAAGATTTTCTTTTCAATTGGCAAAAGACCACAAATTAGTCAAATATTATGAAAACTTTTTAAAATGTTTTTTCACGGGATTGATAATATAGTTCAAACAAACTAACTTTCAAGCAAATTTTAAGGAAATCACACTAAAAAATTCACTTGTAACATGGTAAGAATTAAAAAAGGCAGTAAAATATAATTTTCTTTTGGCGTACTCCTATTTATTATACTCCATGTTCATTAAAATTTCAATATCCCTCTCACCTTATACTTTAACTCATAATTTTCTTAACAATAAATGCATTAATTTTTTAGATTTAAAACTTAGACTTAATGAAGGTAAAATCTCTACTGATCTTTATGAGAAATGAAAAGATTTTTGTTTACTCCTATCAATACAAAAAACCCTTAACGGGTTAAAAGTTTGTGACGCAGCACTGTTTTTTATGGCTATAAGAATTATAAATACGGGTCTTAAAAATAATGATATCAAATTTTCAGTCACGCTTTGATATTAATTAAATTATACAAGATTTTCTTATTTGAATTTGCTTTTTCCTTTTATTTATATTTACAGTGTAAACGTTATTTTCAACATAAAATAATATATAGCATTTACTCATTGATACCTTTCCATTCACATCTCTTATACTATGAAAGCATGTGTTTTAAAAGAAATTATATGAAATTCCAGTAACGCAGTGGTGTTACATTAAACGATTTGTTTTTAAATTTCACTGCAATTATTTTGTTTTGCATGTTAAAGTATATGTGCACATTGAAATATTGCTTTTAATTTTCAAATACGCTGTCAAATATATCACTTTCATTAAGTTTATATTATATACTGAAATATATTTATTTCAATGAATTATTCTATGTTTTGCGTCACGCCATTCAAAACTGAAAAAATTTTCACAATTTTTTTCTTTGCAGCACAATATCTATTTGCATGCATTTTCAATTTATTTGGATGAAATGACACAAAGTAAACATTTCCATATATTTTACTTACAATTTTGGATGGCGTGACGCAAAAGATAGAATAATTCATTGAAATAAATATATTTCAGTACATAATATAAGGTTAATGAAAGTGATATATTTGACAGCGTATTTGAAAATTAAAAGCAACATTTCAATGTGCACATTTACTTTAATATGCAAAACAAAATCATTGCAGTGAAATTTAAAAACAAATCGTTTAATGTAACACCACTGCGTTACTGGAATTTCAAATAATTTCTTTTAAAACACATGCTTTCATAGTATAAGAGATGTGAATGGGAAGGTATCAATGAGTAAATGCCAGGGGCGGACTGGCTCAATTTGGCCCACCCGGCTATGAGATATTTTGGCCCAATCACCCCAGAAGAGGCTCTCCTCCTACAATATGGCTCAGAGTGAAGTTTCAGAAATCCAAGCAATAATTTTTATAAAGTCCAGCTTCTAATACAATATGTTCCAAAAACATCAGAGTACTGTTTAATATTGACACCAGAGCATTACTATTAATATAATACATTTTCTAAACTTTTTCTAGAAATATATTTTCAGTACTAAGGTTTGAGCTCTACAATATTAAAATTGCATAGCTATACAAATGACGTTCAATGTCGAAAGTTTCATTTTGTCCATTTTTAAATAAGATTTTACCTATTTTATATTATACGAGCAATATTCTGAAGTTTCGAAAAAAGAAGTTAACAGTAAACTTATTAAATATTATACATTTTTGAAGATAAAATGCTGCAGATGATGATGTTGAATGAATTTAAGTTGCTTTGTAAATAATTATAAATCTCTAATCTAAAATATGAGTATAGGTTTCTTATGTTACAGAGTAAATACACCATCAGAGTCAGATACTCTTTGAGATATTGGAGGTCAAAGGTCAAAATGTTTAACCTTAAAGTGAAAAAAATTAAAATTATGTACTTGTGATACATTATTTGAAAGCCTGTATTATAAGTTTTCTAATGATACCAATCTTTTCTATCTCTAAGTTAATTAGGAAAGAAAATATGGGTATATATGTAGCAGAAGAATTTCGGAAATTTGCATTTTTTACGCATTTTTGCAGCCCTGTATATCAAAAACTAAAAGAGACGGACTTAATAATGGTATAAATTTATTCTCTATAGAACAAACAAATGAGCCCAATTTCATAAGAATCTGAGGGGTCAGGTTTGTAGCTGTGTTGCTTTGACATGGAATGGCTCTGAAAGGTCTTCTAAAGATATTCATTTAAAAAATATCCTATGATATTTTTTTAAATAGTTAATAATTGAAAAGAAAAAAAAAAAAAAAAAAAAACTCTTTTCTCTGAAAGTTCCACCCTTTTCCCATATCTATATAACAACTCGAAAATTTTGAAAAACTGCAAAAAACTTGCAAATTTAATTTGAGTCTCTAAGAACTCTTAAAGATATAACTTTTATTTTATTTTAACTTATTTTTTTTTTTTTATTATATTTATTTTAACCCTTTTATTTGAAACTGCAAAGTTTGCCCATCTTACGTTCCCCCATGCTCTTAGCCTCAATTTTGTAAAATAAAAAGACCCCTTTAGATTCATGGAATATTTTTTTTGGGTATAGTTTTAAGAAGTTCCACTGTGTTTCCGAAATCCTGAAATATAGGGAAGAGAGCAAAACTTTTTGTAATATGTTTAAGGAGATTAATCTCATTAAAAACAATCCTAAGAAAAAAAGAAAAAAAAACTTTTAATTTATTATTATTAATTTATTTTTCGTAAAGATTTCCAAAATGGAAATTCGTAGAAAGACCAAAAGGGAGAGGTGCACAACTAGATGTTATAACAAACCTATATACCAATTTGCAACGTTCTACGTCAACCGTTTTTCAGTTATGCGAGATATACATACACACACATACAGACGACACGAAAAATCGTGTAAAGTCACCGATAGCTCTGAAACGAGAGCTCGTATTAAGAAATTTGCAGGTGTACAACTAGACATCATGACAGTCACACATAAATTTGCAACATTTTATGATGATTCGTGTTTGAGCTATGCAAGATGTAAGATCCATTTCACGAATCGGGATTGCAATACTTCCTTATATGTAGTTTGCAGAGTTGCCAACCTTGGTGGGAAAAAAAACAGGAGATTTTACATAATTTCAAGTGAGAAAAAGGGAGATTTACGGTTTCGTGGAGAAAAACAAAACAAAATTATTTTATTCAATACATGATACTTTTTTAACTAAAAAGACCTAATATACAACTTTTGTTTGATAATTTATATTTTAAACTTATTGGGGAAAAACAAATAGTTAACAAGTTCATTAACAAAGTCTACGAAGGTGCTGCACCTCGCCTGATCTTTGTTTGGAAAAGAAAGAAAAAAAAAAACTTTGCCCCAATCTATTTTTTCCCCCCATTACTGCTTTTGTAGAAAATAACCTACAAACTGAAGATAAATGCTGTAAATATAAATAAAACTATTGTGTGATACAATCAGCACATTAACAACAAATAAAAGTAAAGAAAAGTTTAAAAACAGACTTTTTCTTTTTGTATGCATATTTATAACTAAATTTTTAAATTAAGTGTTTGGATTTTAAATGTCAAATGTGTCCTTAAAAATTCAAATCGCCCTCAAAAATCTAAAAAGTGTTTTTTTTTTTTTTTTTTAACTAGCAGTACCCTACATTTTTTAAAACCTGGAGGAAAATGTTTGATTCTTTTGTTGTAGAATGAAAAGGCTAATTGGAGAAAGGGATTTTTTTTTTTTTTTTTTTTTTTTTTTTTGGGGGGGGGGGGAGTCAAACGATAATTACATGAGTGTAAACTGTTCAACATTTCTACTTCTTTACAGGCTCTAGAATCTAATACAGCAAGTTTAAAATGAATATTGACATTTTTGTTGTGGCTTGTAGATGGAGAAAGAATGAGAAACAAAAGAGTTCCAAAGAGCATTTGATCACCGATCACTAGTTGGAGATAAGAAAATATGGGGGGAGGGGGAGTTAAAAATAATTACGTAAGCGAGAAATATTGAAGGATTCTGTTTCTTTAGAGATTCTAAAATCTCATAAAGTAAGTTTTAAATGAATATCGACATTTTTGTTGTGGATGAAGAAAGATTGTGAAGGCCTTCGTAAATCTGAAAAGATGGCACTACGAATTGTCAAAAATTAGCGTTTTTAGTTCGATTTTTCGAAAATATTAGAAAAACGGGAGAAATACACATTAAAACGTAAAAACGGGAGATAGGGTTAAAAAACGGGAGTCTCCCGTGAAAAACGGGAGAGTTGGCAGCACTGAGTTTGTATAAGGAAGTAAAAATATATACATTTGGCGAATTTAATTTTTATGACAAAATTTTCAAAGGGGACATTTCGTGCCAGAAAAGTTTTATTTATGCAATTTAGACGCCCTCTCCAATAGCAATTCTTAGAACTTGGACCTCTTTCACAAACAATCTGGCCCCCAATAATTGGAAAGGCTTTTTAACCTGTAGATTTTAAGTGCAGTACCGAAAATGCATTTCCTGGTGGTCGGCTAGCTTTGAACTCATGATCGACTATGCTTCGGCAGTTTGAAAGTGTAATTAACCAAACCACTTTATAAAAATAATTAAACTTCCAGATTAAAAAAAAAGTATAGGAACATATTTTTTATAGCTTCAAGATTCAAGTTGATATCTCTTAAGTTTTTAAAGGTGATGGAGAGGGCATTTCGCCCAACCAGATACCTATGAAGAGGAGTGATGGAACGCCCCCAGCTTCTCTAAAATGTTTGGTCATCCCCTGAGACAAAAACAGTTAATAAAATACGGGTGAAAGGTGTGCAATACATATTTAGAACTTTTTTCTGGGCCAGTCAGTTTATGTCATACATTTTTTATTGCTAGTTTTGATGAATGTTAAGTATATATTAACACTATATTTTGCCTAGCAATTAAAATTAAATAATGACAGTATACAAAATAAAATTTACTATTTTTTCTTTTTCGTCTGGCCCATTTCTGGCAGTTGGCCCACCCGGCGATCGCCGGGTAGCCGGGTGGGCCAGTCCGCCCCTGGTAAATGCTATATATTATTTTATGTTGAAAATAACGTTTACACTGTAAATATAAATAAAAGGAAAAAGCAAATTCAAATAAGAAATCTATGTATAATTTAATTAATATCAAAGCATCACTGAAAATTTGATATCATTATTTTTAAGACCCGTATTTCTAATTCTTATAGCCATAAAGTACAGTGCTGCGTCACAAACTTTTAACCCGTTAAGGGTCTTTTGTATTGATATCATTACTTTTTAGGGGTTAATGATCAAAACGTAAAATTAAAGGAGCATGGTAATGAGTTATAACACTATATAAAAAGTGTTGTTTTATAGGTCATACTCTAACAAAATAACAAACTAAATGAAATTTCAAAATTTTATAAAAAGTGATTAAAAAAAAAAAACTTTAAGAAAGAATATTTTTTGAGGGATAGAAACATGCAACACTACAAAGGTATAATATAGTACATTTTTAAAATGACAAAAATTTCTACAAATAAAAAAAAAAAAATAAAAAAGATTTTTTATTTTATTCAATATTCAATTTCTTATATAGCTCACTGGTTCAACTATTTCTTAGATAGTTCAACAGAAAATTCAAAATAAATGTTTAAAAAAATAATTTGTGTACGAAAGTTTTTGTAAAAAGTATTACGAATAAGTTTCTAAAGAGTTTTCACCACACCGATTTTAGTTAGATAAAAATTTAACAAAAACTTTTAAATGGTCAATCGACTGAACAAAAGATAAATATTTTGTTATTTTTAAATTGTAGATGCATAAAGTAAAACTGTCTAAGGATATGACAGTAATTTTCCAAAACACCTAGCACTATTGGGGTGAGGTTCAGATCCTCCCTTGGAAACTCTGATAATTCAAAAAAAGATGCTTAATCAATTTGAGAGAGATTTTGTTTGGTTTAAAATTAATTCAGCTGGGGAAAATAGGAGGGGGGTTACCAGTTAGATCACTTAGAAATTTTAATAGGGAAATCGCTTTTTAGAAAAATGTTTCTAAAAAACATGCATTAAAATGTTATGCATCTAGTTTTATTCTATCTGATTAAACATACTGTACATAGTCCCCACTTTCTTCCTAGTATTTCAGAATAACTTTAGAATTCCTAAAATTTTTCTAAAACGTAGTGTAGGGATTTTGGACTTTGCCTCATTTTCGAAAACTGAGTTATGGGGGTGTATATGAGATATCTAACTTTAAAATTTTAAATGATAAGGATTTTTTAGCACTTTGAAAAATCTTCTAAATATAATAACTTAAAATGTTTCAGCGATACTTTTTTAAGGTTGTTTGTTTGTAGGTTTTAAGGCCAATTGACTGCGCTAGGGTCCTAGGCCTATAAGTACATTGCCTCCCGTAAGGTCTTTCTAAGGGGTCGTAGCCCGTATTTATGCAAGTTTCGGAGAAAAAACACTGAAGGAACGGCTAGGTCGAAGAGTGCGGGATGGGATCGAATCCGGCACTTCCCATCCACCAGCTTTTCAGCGCAGAACCGCTCGTGGGGCATTTTTTAAAGAAGCTTATATATATATATATATATTCTAAAAATCCCATTTTTCTTCCCAAATCTATAGGAAACGCCTTGAAAGTTTTGAAAACGTAAAAAGCGTGCATATTAAATATGAGTCTAAGTAGAACTTTAAATGAGCTCCTAATCCCCCTCCTATTCGAAATTTTAATGATTGCCTCCTAAGGTTTCTTCTATCTCAATTCAGCTTCAATTTCTTTTTTTCTTTTCTCTTTCTTTTTAAATAAACCAAACGAGATAAAACGACGTGATCCTGAAATAGGAACATAATGGAGACTATTTTCAGTATATTTAATTAAAAAAAAAGAGGCAAACAAAATATATTTAAAATTTTTTTGTTTTTAGAAGACATTTCCGACAAACTACAAAAAGAACTTCATTTGTTTAAAATTTCAAAGTTGTGCCTTTCGCCCCCCTGTTTTTACAGTTCGAATATATTAGAAATAAGTGTATATATTAGAAAAAAGTGAAAAATAACTTTTTAAGAAAATATAAGACCACTTGTCAAAAAACAAAATTGTATTAAAAATTAATATGATATTGGTCCTCCATTTTTCCTGATGACTTCAAACACTCTGTTTTTCATTGAAGTAACCAGGTGGTTAAGTTCAGTCATAGAAATATTGCACCATTCTTTTACAATGGTTACTTCCAGTTCATTGGCAGATGAAAATTGTTTATTATTAGCATAAACTTTGCGAGATAATATACCCTATAGGTTTTCCATGGGGTTCAAGTCTGGACTTCGACTTGGCCATGGCAAAACATTATTATTATATTTAAAAAAAATATTCAATACCTAAAATTAATCCTCAATGAGCAACGAATATATTTCAGCTGTTATCACAGCCATCTTCAGCGTTGCAAATGACGAAACTTGCATTGCCGGTGCTTCAAAACAAATGCTCATTGAGGATTAATTTCAGGTATTGAATATTTTTTTTAATGCAATTGTAATCCTTTATCTTATTATAAACATTATTATTATTTTTTTTAACCACTCCTGTGTGGATTTAGATGTATGACAAGCAGCATTGTCCTGTTGAAACATCCAGTTAGCACCACCTAATAAAGGTCCAGACGGTATCGTATGATCATATAGCATAGATTGATATTGTGTAGAGTTCATATGACCCGAAATCAGCTGTAAATCACACAACCCCTCATAACTGAAAGGTCCCCAAATCATTACTGATCCTCCACCCATTTGTAGACTGAAGCATTCTTTTGGTTCCTTCCTCAAGTCATGCCAATAGTGTTTGTAACCATCGGGACCATCAAGGTTAAATTTCTTTTCATCAGAAAATATAATTTGTTTCCACTCATCATCCATAACATGACATTTTTAGCCCATTTTAATATTTCTTATCGATGGCATTTTAAAAACTTTGGTTTTTTCTTCAGTTTCATAAATTTCGTATTAATATTTAATTTAAGACTCTTCCAGACTGTTACATGTGAAGTTTTCATGCTGAAACGTTTCGAAATTTCACGAGTTGAAAGACCTTTTTCAGTTGACAGTCGAAAAATTTGTCTATTATCACGTGCTGTCAAAATATTTTTTCTACCAGATCGTTTTATTTTGTTTGAATAATCTTTTCTAATTATGGCATTATAAATGGCAGTTTTAGAACGGTTCATTAACCTTGCAATATCTCTTTCAGATTTACCAGAACCTTTATAAAATAGAATTTTTCGTACTTCGCACTCCGATAATTCTTTACCTCGAGGCATCGTTAAATTAATCGTAGATAACACATTCAAAACCTAAGCCTTTGCTTCTTAGGTAATGCTTTTACGAAATACGGACGCATGCGCTTTATATTGAGTTTGACGTCAGGTATAATATGCTAATTTTCTCAGGTGGTCTTATAATTTCTTAACAGTCACAGTCTTTAATTTTTAGTAAAATGAATAAGTTTTAATGAAATTTAATTTAATTTTAAAAGTTGGAATTACTATAGGTTGTGTTTTCCTATCAATTTTAAATACGAAACTAAAAATTTGCATATTATGCTCTCTTCTTCAGAAATGCACCAATACGCTTGTGGTCTCATAATTTCTTAATGCACTGTATATCGACCGATAAGTGGTACTACTATTACTTTCTACGATTTTCCAAATGATTATGCCTCAGCATCTCTTGGTAAAAACTGCATCAAATTTCAAGTATAAACTTTTCATACTAAAAATAATAATACCAGCGTCACCTTTTTGTACAGTGTATCTGTGTGTTTTGTAAGTTTTGTACACCTTTTTGTATAGTGCATCTGTAAATCTCAATCAGCATATTTCTTTTATAATTTGTACATCTTAAACCAAGTTTGGAGTATCTGTATAACATAGAATCTGGGATATAGTGTTCATGTAAATAGGAAAAAATTTGAGTATAGCACATGTCGACTGATATGCAACCAAATTAAATCAGCAGAATTTTACACGATATACATATCACATGCACAGTTTTGCTGCACTTTTACACAGTAGAAGCTGAGATATAACCTTCCTTAGATTGGGGAAAACTGCTGCATGACAGAGCCACCTGCTATCTCTAAGGTTAATTAACACCAATTTTAGTTACAGGTATTACCAAATATTAAATTTAAATAACATTCTATAATAATCAATTTATCATTTATATTACTAAAAGTCCTCTATTTAAAAAGTTATTTTCGGACATTTCTGTTTCATCATTTTTAATCGATCCAGAATATCATTATAAAATTCTTTATACATTAATACGTGGGCTCTTTTTCTGGGAAGATATTTTTCGTGGTAATTTCCCCCCCCCCGAGAGTGATTTTTTTATTTTATTTTTTCAGTCTCCCAACAAAATCGGCTATGTTACTAAAAACTATCTTCTGAATGTTCCTCCAATATCAACCAGTAGTTATGTTATAACAACCATGAAACTTTATTCTATACTTTTTCTATACAAATTCACGTATTACAAATTATTTAATAAAACTATTATTTAATAAAACTATTTTCCACGATATATGCAGAAGGAGAATCTCTGCGATTTTCATCGCATAGAATTATTACTGTTGTTATTACTGTTATTTATCACTGTTGAATAAAAAATTAAAAAATATATATATAAAAGTTAAGTAAAGAAGATTTAATATAAGTTTATACAAGTTAAAGTTAAATAATATATATTTGAATATACGCTAAATAAAGAAAATTTAATTTCTATTTATCCTTTAATAATTTTATAAATGTAATCGGAACAATATGGACTTAAATAATCCAATTCTTATCTCAAAATATATAGCATGCAGAAATGTAGCGATTTCAGGGTAGGATCAGACAGAAGGTAAAAGACTATTTTGAAAATATCAGAAAAAAACATCCCATATTTCCTGAGATATTAAGTGTCGGCTTTCAGCGGTTTCTTTAATCTCAAATTAGTTGTATATATAAGTGACGCAGTTTTCGTTCGTATTTTCCGCAGAGTGTCGCCGCGATCGTTTGTTTTTTCGCTTGCGTCACTAGAAAAACTGCCGTTTTTCATGATTTATTTATTTCTTGTTTATTCTTAAATTAAAAATTTTCCCTATGAAATATATGCCAGCGTCTTTTCTCAGCACTTGAAGTTGGCTTGAAATTGGCTGAAAATCATTTTATAAAATTCTCTGAGTGGTGAAAAAAAAAAAGAAAAAAAAAAAAGATTAATAAAATTTTGCGATTTTTAAGATAGAATTTCGAAAATGAGAAAAATAGTAGAAATATTCATGAAACAGGCAGAAAGTGCAAATTCACGTAAGAGGCTGAACTTCGCATGATTCAGAATTAATGTATTTTGGGAATTACAAAAAATATACAATTGTTGCTTGTGAAATCATTTATTTTGTAAATTATTTACAAGGGAAAAGATATCCCCCCCCCCCCCCCATCCTCTCAGCAAATATTGCAGATTTGGTGAAATAATTTCATATCGCAGACAAATACTGGGAAAAAAAAAAAAAAAAAGATTTAGCATTACTATAAATATTCACTTATTTCTGAAAACTTCGGCAAAACTCATGTAAAAAAAATAGCAAAAACCTTCACAGAAAATCTGAAAACATTTAAGAAAACAGCAGTTATTATGGACTTCCTGAAACAAATCTGTATGAAACCTTAAAGGAAAAAAAAAAAAAAAATGAATATTTCCTGAAAGAAACCTGCTGTTTTTATTTTTCTCTAAAATATCTATGGAAACCTTTAAAATACCTGCAAAATATTATTATTATTATTTTTACTTTCTTCTATATGTAATATAGAGAAAGTATTGGATTCGCGAAAATTTTCGACCTCCGTTTTTTGATGGATTTACATGTTTTAGGATGTCTAGATTACGAATTAATAGTTTTTAGAAAATGTCTGTCTGTCTGTATCATTTTTTTGTGGACGCTGTATCTCACGAACCAATTAATGAAATTTCACCAAACTTGGTATTTAATTGCACCCTGACATGAACTGGTGCTGATTAGATTTGGGGATCAATAGCTCAACAGGTGGCGCTGTGACCGCATTTTATGCAAATTTTTAACATGGCAGCATAGGACAAAATTCCGTATAAATGGGCATAATGAGAGTTATTTTAAACTTGTGATTGTAAAATTAACATGAATTATTGATAATAGTAGTAGGTAACTAGGAAAAAAAATTTGTGCATGTGGGGGCATCGGTTTGGCCAACTGTTTCCGATACCTGCTGCCTTCAGCAGCGTTTATGTGATTCAACAGAAAATTTATTTAACTAACTCCCCGACTAGCTAGACACTTGAAACTTTCAGAATAGATCAGAACACGGTGAAAATGCATTTTTTAAAACACTTTTAGCCAACTGTTTAGGGTCCCTGCTGCCTTCGGCAGCGTTACCAGTACAAATCTTGCAATCGATTTTTAACCAACTTCCTGACTAGCTAGACATTTAAAACTTCCAGAAAAGCCCAGAACACGTTGACAATGCATTTTTTAAATATTTTTAGCCAATTGTTTTGTGTCACTACTACCTTCGGCAGCGTTTATATGCTTCAACAGAAAATTTATTTAACTAACTTCCCGACTAGCTACAGTCCCTGGCCAAATTATTAGACGCACTGTAAGATTCTATGTAAAATCTTAATTATCTGGTGATACTATACAGCTTTATTGTTTTTAATAGATACAATGTATTTTTTTTTATTATTATCCACATTATTACATGTTTTTTAACACAAATAAAATACTATAGTTATAGAAAAAATATGTATTTATTTACTCTTGAAAAAATTTGAAATTAATGCAATTAAATGTTAATATTTTGTTGAGCCACCTTTAGCCGCTATGAGAGCTTCAATTATGCATCTGAGGATAGTGATTCCACACATGAATGACCTTTTCTAAGAGTTGCGTTTTGTTTATGATCACACCTTTAGCCACTTCTCTCGTCATCAGCTCCCTCACGTTTTCAGTAGGTTTCATATCTGGGCTATTACCCGGCCAATCCAACAGAGAGATTTTTGGCACTTCCAAACAATCTTTAACAGGCCGTTCTGTGTGGCAGGGAGCTCCATCTTGAATAAAAATGAATGGTTATCCATTTGGAAACCATTCTGTGAGCTGCAAAACATGTAATTATTAAAAACTATAGTGCGTCTAATAATTTGGCCAGGGACTGTAGACATTTGAAACTTTCAGAATAGTTCAGAACATGGTGAAAATGCATTTTTTAAATAAATTTAGCCAATATTTTTGGGTCCCTGCTGCTTTCATCAGCATTACCAGTACAAATCTTGCAATCGGTTTTTAAATAACTTTCAGAAACGCTCAGAACACGGTGATAATTCATATATATTTTTTTTAATCTGGGAAATATTAATTTCAGTAATTAGCTATGAGTAAATGCCGTTTTCTTTCTTCCCCCCCCCACACCAAAAAAAAAAAAGAAAAGCAATGAAATGATCTCACAATTACACAATCTTGCAAAAATAGCGCACATTTCGGAAATCTGCCACCAAAAAAGCAGGATTCTTTTACTTTTTGGAATCGGCCTTGAAAACAGTGGAAATTTTCTTGTAATTGACAGCAAAATAATCCAGGTAGGCCCTTTTCGCTTATTATTTGAATAAAGAAATTTATTATGAAATCAATATAATATTTTTGATAGGGCCTAAATATTTTTAATAGAACACTTGAAAAATGCAAACTATGAAATTTTACGACGTGGCAGCCCTGCCGGGATGTGTGCAGCTATTTAAAAAAATAACAATATAACAATATTTATATCCAAAAGGTCGGTATCCCACAAGTTGGAAATAGTTCGAGTTTGTTAGCTGACTTATATCTATACCGTTATGAACAAAGTTTGTGCAATGATAATGTCATTTTCTTCAGATACATTGATGACATTATAATTTTTTATGTCAATAATTATACTCCATGTTCATTAAAATTTCAATATCCCTCTCACCTTACTTTAACTCATAATTTTCTTAACAATAAAACTTAGACTTAATGGAGGTAAAATTTCTACTGATCTTTATCACAAATGACAAGATTTTTGTTTTAAAGTAAATTTATTTACATATTTTAATTCGTGTCTTCATTTTTATCTGTACAGAAATATCAATTTTAATCGCCTCCTTTGTATACATAAACTTTGTTCATCTAAGCACAAAAACAAAAATATTAACAAAATAATTAAAGCTGCTACTGGAATAGGTTATCCAAAGAAATTTATTTATTCAATAATCTATCATTGAATGTCACTATCTTACATTAAAAAAAAAAAAAAAAAAAAAAAAAAAACTATACATGTTTAGTATTATTAAAAAAAATTATATATATATATATATATAAAATGTGGCAGATGGGAGGGCAAATGTTTGATTAAGGAGTTTTAGTGGAGTTGTTTGGCTGGTTGGTTGGGAGGGTTGCTCAATTAATCAAAGAAAAGGAAAAAGATTACAGGGTACATCATCTTTTTCTTGTTGATATTATGAAAGTTTCAACTCTTCATACTTAAAATTTGTTATTATGAAAGTTTAACTTTTCACACTTAAGATTTCATTCCATGCATAATGGAATTTGATGGTTTCATCATTTTACTTGAACAAATTATCTAGTTCCAATATATATATATAAAGGATTGAAAATGAAAACTGAAAATTTAATTCACCATAACTCAAAAATATTTAATCATAAAATGTGAGCATTTTGAGGATTGCTTAAGACTTAATAAATAAATACAAAAATGAACTTAGCTTGTTAAATCATAAATAATATTCTTAATTTACTAAAGTGTAAATATATATTTTTTTTTATGTTAGATGGCGCTAGCACACAACGCATATGTTGAAACTTAAACTGTAAACTTAAAATTACGATTAAAAGTTGTTAATAAAATCCATCTAGTTAGAATTAATGTTATGAGCTTCATTAAATTAATAACAATCATTATGAGTTCAATAATTGCTCTTATGTAGAACCTTTATCGATTAATCCTTACTTTACTAGTTAATATTTTACTTATTAGTATTGCTCGGATGGCATCCAGTTAATTTTTACTATCTCAGTTTGCTTTTGTTCGACATATGGATTAAAAAAAAAATACTTTTTACTTGATTCGATGCAGGCTTGTGTTGGTGGTTTATCTCATTCTTTTTTCATTTAGTTTTGTCGCAAGATAAAAACTTGAACTGTAATTTTGGCTCGAATTAGCTATACAGTTTTCCGAAATCTTACGTATTATTGTTCATAGAAATGCAAGTTTCCTGACAAGCGAACATTTCTATTTTTCAGCATTTATTATTCCAATTCTCATTTCAAGAATTCCTTTTTTGATTTGATATCTTTGATATTTTTTAATCCATTTCTCATTTCCGATTACCTTTTTCATAACGTTGATGGTTTAGGTATGATAACTTTAATGGAATTTGCAAACATTAATTGGTATTATAATTAAATTATAAAAAATCTGTGAAAACATTTAAAATGAACTATATTCTCTTTTATTTTTATAATGTTGGTATTTTCATTTATCTTTCGAATACTGAGTATTATGATGGTATTGAATTATTCAATTTATATATATATATATATAAACCTGGATTTTATTTATGAACAATTATTTGTAAGAAAAAATGTCAGGGGCAGAGCTATTGGGAGAAAAAAGAACGATTTTGCATACAGCAATAACTACCAATATTAGTAAATTAGAAAAAGAATTACAAAAGAATGATGAAAACATTAACATAATAGAACGTGAGGAAATACTGGACATTCTAAAAAATAAATTTGAATCGTTCAAGAGTGTAGAAAATGATTTAGAGCCCTGAATATCAAAGTCGAGGAATTCAAAATTAAATTTAATAGATCCAAAGAATATTGTGATAAAGTGCAATTATGAAAATTCGCGAACTGAAATAAAAACTGGAATTTCGAGTGCAAACCAAGAGAAGAATATTCAGGAAGTACAAATTAATACAGTATAGGACCCATTATCCGGAATTCCAAAATCCAGAATCATTTTAGATTTTTTTTTTTTTTTTTTTAAAGGATTAAAATACATTTTTCATCTAAAATCAGAAAAAAAAAATCGCCCTAAAATGAATTATTGTGTGTTTTATTAGGTAATTTAGAAATGAAAGCAGAATTTCTTTCTTTTCTTTTCTTTTTTTTTTTTAGATGGTCAGGGATGTTTGTGGTCCAGGAAAACCCTGGAATTCACAGAAAGCCACATTAAATTTTTTTTTTTATTTATTTGTTGATAACTTCTCATTAAGACCTTAAAAAAAAAAAATTTTTTTTTAGTATTCTGCTCTTATGATTGAGACAGTATTCATGTTTAGCAGCACTGATAAAGAAGCAACCATGTCACTCATGGCAAGTGGCAGCAATGTACATGTTTGTATGTATATCCACATTATAGTTATTTTTTTACTTCCTGCTAAATTTAATAGAAGAAAGTATCAGATTTGCAAAAACTCTTAACTTCCAGATTTGGATTTATTTGCATGTTCTAAGAGCTTTATAATATAATTTGAATTGAACATTTTTTTAAAAATGTCTGTCTGTGTGTGAAGCAGTTGCTCCTAGAAGTAAATTAGTACCTGTCAATTACTGAGTTATGTTTTGTAATTAAGGGAAAGCAATAATGGGAAAAGGACCCAAAATCCGGAAAATTCCAAAATCCAGAATACTTCTGGTCCCGTGGGTTCCGGATAATGGGTCCTATACTATCACAAAACATAAATGTTAATTTACCAAGATTACACCTTGCGAAATAACACGGTGATATTAATAATTGGATAACATTCTGGAACACATACGAATCTTCAATACATAACAATAAAGAACTTATAGTAAAATTGATAAATTCAATTATTTGAGTGCGTATTTGGGTGGTACAGCATTAAGCACCACAGAAGAGTTGTCAGTGTCTGAAACAGCTTACGAGTCAGCAATTGAAAAAGAGGCTCGGCGATCAGAATCTTTTGATACACAACCACCCCTGTCATATGAAGTTTAGAAAATTTTATGATAACATTTTGACAGAACTAAGAAGTACTGAGAGTTTGGGTGCCGATATGAATAATTTGTCAGCAGTTTTGTGCACAACAATTTTAAAAGTGATCCCCCATGATCATGATTTACTGATTGAATTAAACTAGAATATCAGAAGGGTTACGATGATATCAAGCAGTTAATAGACTTTTTGTCTATATGCTTGAAAGCCAAGGAAAAAGCCAGGTTAGTGTCCAGTTTCACAAACAAAAATAGATTTTGGAAAAACGCTCCACCAGCGAACTTTAACAGACCGCCAAATATAACAAAAGGATGTGGGTCATCGACTCATGGGAGAACGGAGTGCGATGAAGCCAGGAGATTAACCCTTGAAGAAGGGAATTTTTTTGTTTAAAAAAGGCGGTTGCTTCAAGTGTTTGGAAATAAAGAAACATATAGCTAAATTTAGTAAAAGAAACAGTTGTCAACATTGTCAAGGAAAACATGCATCTTTGATGTGTTTTAAATGTTATCAACCTCGTAAAGATAAATCTCTTGCGAAAGATCAAGAAGACAGTACACTTTTAATTAATGAACACTTAGAAAATAAGGTGTACCTACAAACTTTAATTGCTCGCATAAAAAATGAAGGAAATGAACATTTTGTAAGAATTATTTTAGATACAGCATCGCCAAAATCATACATATCTAGTTTTGTAGCAAAGAAATTAATGTTTAGGAAAAGTGAAAATTACTCAAGGGCTGTTTGGAGTTACCGAGAAAACAGTGTTTCATAATTGATATTCTATTAACTTAAAGCAAAACAAAAGTATTGTAATCGAGGTCATGGAACAAGAAACGATTTGTATAACAGTTCCCAAGGTTAACAGTGTTAATTGCCTTAGAGAATTGAAAAGAAAAGGAATTTTCATGAGTGACTTAATTGACGCAGATGAAATCTGTTTTAATAAAAATGAAATTCCTTAATTGCTAGGCGCCAACGTTGTGGAAAGATTACTGACAGGTGAAATACAACACTCTTGCAATGGTCTCATTGCAGTAGAAACTATTTTGGGTTGGACAGTTATGGGAAAATTAAAGAACTGTGACAAAGTACACCATACACTATTACATGTAAAAGTTAATGAAAATTACTGTAAACTTTTTACAGCAAATAGATGATCGGAATAGGAAACCTGAAAAATTTTCCTGTGTAAAAAAGAACGTAGATGAACATTTTGAAGTGAACGAAAGTGAAAACAGGAAGAATGAATGATTTTTGTTGCATACTAAAATTCCCAGAAATAGAAAATCTGAAGAAAAATTGATTTCCTATGAGAGAAATAAAATCGACATAGAAAATATAGAAGAAAGTGATATGGAGCTGAAGAAGAACAAGAATCTTGACTTGGATATACTGAGAGCTGGTTAAAATAGTAAGAGGACAGGAAAGGGAATTTCTGACTAGAAAATATGAAACTTGTGAAAATGTTCCTGATTCAGGAAAATCTTATGCTGATGAAGAACCAGATTCTATTGAAGAAGATAAAAACTAAGGAAAAGAGAAAATCTAGGAAGCAAACAGACGTTGATGGTAGCGTGAAGAAGAAAATAGAGAAAGCCTGTTCTGGTAAATATTCCCTTTTACTGCCTGTTGTTAGACTCGAAAGGAAGTAATCGATAAACTCCAGATGTGAATTTGCCCACCCCCCAGAAGCTGGAGAATCGTTTCATCTGTAGAGTTAAGAAGAAAGAAGATCCTGTGCAAGAAGTCTGTCCATTAACAAAGTATAGTGAATGTGAACTGGTGAAAAGCATTGAGTTGAAGACTTTCCTCAAAAATCATTGTTTATTTGAACCACGGGATCCTGGGACAATTATGAACGTCGTGCCTACGCCTCACAGACAAATTATCCCCCCACCTGATTGACTTTGGGTGGTGTGATGCCTTGGGTTGAGTTCTGATCCCCGTTGAACTCAAGGGGGGAGTGTTGCGAACAAATGCCCCTCTCTCTGATTAATGAGACTCATGATTCATAGAACACTTGAGATTTGTACTTTGGAAGTAGAATATGAAAAACGGCTGTCTCACTCCTCGAAGAATCCAGGTAGACCCTTTTTTCTTATTATTTGAATAAAGAAATTTATTATGAAATCAATATAATATTTTTGATAGGGCCTAAACATTTTGTATTGAACACTTGAAAAATGCAAACTATGAAATTTTACAGCAGAAGCATTGAGGATTCATTTATGTGTTTACTACATCGCTGTTAGTAAGGAATATGAGAATAGTTGATATTATTCACTACCCAGACACCCTTCCAACAACAGAAAGCTTTCTTAAAATATTTAACTAAACAGTTCATTTTCAGTAAGAACTAAAGCAATCTCATTCAGAGTGGCTAGCATTTACACTTTTCTAAATTCCCTGACTATTTTTAAAGTTTTTCCCTGAATCTTACTGTTTATTTACCTTTAAAAATTTTCTAATAAAATAAAAAGTGAGCCGTGCAATTCGCTGTTGTCTTAAGAACAACATTATCCCGTTTAAGCAAGAGGATTCAGAGGTGTGTTTGCAACAGTATTTTAAGTTATATATTTATAACACAAGTTTAAAAATTTTAATAAATGCTTAGTAAATAATTAGCAAGCTTGGTAGATTATATTAAATTGTACATGCAGTAAATAATTCAGAAGAAAATTACAAAAAAAAAGGAAAATATTTTTATTATATACTGTCAGCGAGTTATAAAGTATATAAATCTATAAATTTTATTGATTTGGATTCTAATTAAATTTACAATTAATTCAAATAATCAAGTGGAACAAAATATAAATTGGGATTGTGTAAAAGTAAATATTGATACCTGCAAACTAAAGTCACTCATGCTTAAAAAAAGTAATTTAAAATGAAAAAAAGTGATGTGCTTACCCCTTTATTCTATTTTTGAATTAACCCTTTGAACACTCCTTATTCACACTTTGTCTCCTTTCATAAGTCAGAATTCCTTTAAATATCTGTACCCTGGAAGTAAAGGACACCATGTCCTTTTATGCGCTTTAAATAGAACTATTAACACTAGTGTCAAGTTCACATAAACAAGATAAAACAACAGAAAACAAAACCATGTCCATTTTTTTTTATTCATGACAAATGTATTTCAGTGTAGCACATGGTGGTAACACAAAATGGACATGATGTCCTTTACCTCCGGGGTACAGATATGCATACTTATTATTTCTTTATTCAAATTCAGAGCTCTAATTTTCAATATCAAAAAGAAATATTTAAAGAAATAAAATCTTTTTGTAAAAAAATAGAACCGACTCCAAAAAGCAACTACTATTCAAACAACTAAAAAAAAAAAAAAAAAAAAAAAGGTACGAAATGAAACTGTAAATTGCGCCTAAAAGTATAAAATAATTTCCTTCGCCAAACAACCTATAACACTACAATTAATCATAACTTTTGCAGTCGGCGCAAAATTAAATAAAATTTAATTAGTTTTTAAAGGTTTGTTTTTAGATCGGTAGCAACAAATGCTGTTGTCTCGAATGATCCATTTTCATGTTTCCTTTATTATTTTATCACTGTATACAATTGATC
Organism: Salticus scenicus; assembly: GCA_963930645.1. Lineage (NCBI taxonomy): Eukaryota > Metazoa > Arthropoda > Arachnida > Araneae > Salticidae > Salticus > Salticus scenicus. The sequence continues at coordinate 313,188,052 of OZ005655.1, forward strand.
CATTAGTAGCATCTACATAGAACAGTGAACATTCGTCCCAATGCGGTATTTATGTTTCTACGAAGTTGGAGTTTCCTTTGCAAATTTGGTATAACTTTGATAACTATCATGTAAGATGTGTATTTTGAATAGGATTTGAGTTTTATATTGAATAAAGGTATCAATTTTTATTTAATTTTGCGCCGACTTCAAAAATTATGATTAATTGTAGTGTTATAGGTTGTTTGGCGAAGGAAATTATTTTATACTTTTAGGCGCAATTTACAGTTTCATTTCGTACCTTTTTTTTTTTTTTTTTTTTTTTTAAGTTGTTTGAATAGTAGTTGCTTTTAGGAGTCGGTTCTATTTTTTTACAAAAAGATTTTATTTTTCTCTTTTCAGTGAAAACTTATTCATATTGCAGAACATCCAAAGACGTTCGACGGTAGTTTCACAAATCACAACTTCCAAGAAAAGTGACATAACTCAAACAATGGTTTATGTCACTGAAAAATACATGAAATTGAAATGCACCCAGTGTGAACAAAAAAGTTACATCCCCATCTACAAAGTTATCCACTCGAGAGACAGTTATGCCAGTTTTATTCTAGTCAAGTTATTTTTAAGTTGATTTTTCTCAAATGTAGCATTTTTTAGTTTTGGCACTTTTCTTACCTTTATCGGATATGAGAAAAAAACTATCTATTGAATGAACATACGTTAAATTAATATGTCTTTAGAAATGTAAAGAACGGATACGCTGTATTTGTAACCAAAAATTCTGTTAGGCATATACACTGGACTTTAGAGTGAATACGTGTCACCCGCTGCGCTGGAAATTGCAAAGCGTATAGTTCAAAAAAAGAGCAAAATATGCATTGCAGCTGACGGACAGAAGTTTCAACATCGATACTTATATACTGATTTTACCAGTGTAGCTGTATGCGTTCAGCAGTTAGAGTGAGAACAGACTTTTGTGTAGTTAACAGACCTGTAATTTATTTATATCTTAATGAAATCATGATGAAACCTATTTCAGGCCAAGATCATTACGACAACAAAAAAAGTATTAAAATTAAATCATCTCTTACGAAGTTATAAGCTAACAAATTTCAACAACAACAGCAACAATGAGAAACATGGTTTGTATTGAGGTACATGGTTTGTCTTCCTTTATGAAGTCGGTTTAAAACGTCTATGCGTTAATCGATGTGACCGCTTACAATAACCATACTTTGAATTTTACATAGCATAAATGTCACCCGCTACGCTACAACATATGCAATGTCGTTCAAGTGTGCACAAAATAGGAAATTGTGAACAAACAAATGCACGTTTTAAACGTTCTGTTTTTAGCAGCATTAATGTCTAAACTATCTTTTTGTACTAAATCGATGATGCTATGCAATTTTATAATTCACTTTTTCCCCTGTCTTGAACCGTTTCCGAGATAGGAACGCTAACTCTACCGTTTTCCGCCAGGTGGCGCTGTAGGCGGTTGGATCGCGTTGCACATACCCACTTTACTGTACCTACATACCATTTTTATGACTATAACTGCAGCTGTTCAGAAGTTAAAAGAGTTGGGACTGACATTTTTGGGCACCCTATATTTTCTTTTGATCGTAAAGATATTACAATGGGACCTATTTCAGACCAAGACCTTTGGAATAAAACAAAAAGTATCAAAATTGGATCATCCGTTCAGAAGTTATGAGCTAACAAACAAAAACAAAAAAACATATGCTTTGTATTTTGAACCTCCTCCTTTTGAAGTCGGTTAATTAGAGCATTTCTTACGAAGTTATAAGCTTACAAACACCATCAACAACACATAGCTCGAATTAAGAACTCCCTCCTTTCTGAAGTTGGTTCAAAACGACTTTGCGCTAATCGATGTGACCGCTTACATTAACAGCACTTTGAACCACAGAGTATACGTGTCATCCGCTACGCTGCAAAGTGTGCAACGTAGTTCAAGTGTGCACAGTGTAGGAAATTGCGAACAAACAACTGTACGTCTTAAGCGTTCTATTTTTAGCAATAATGTCTAAAAACTGTCTTTTCGTAGTAAATCGATGATGCTCTATAACTTCGTAATTAACTTTTCTCCCATCTTGAACCGTTTTTGAGATAGGAGCGCTAATTCCACTGTTTTTTACCAGATGGCGCTTTATTTTCTTTAGATTGTAAAGATATTACAATGGGACCTACTTCAGACCAAGATCTTTACAAAAAAAGGAAAAGTATCAAGTAACCGTATTTTGAACTATATAGCATATGTCTCACCAGCTACGCTACAACGTGTGCAATGTAGCTCAAGTGTGCATAGTGTAAGAAATTGCGAACAAACAAATGCACGTTTTCAGAATTGTATTTTTAGCATCAATGTTTAAACTATCTTTTCTTACTAAATCGATGATTCTCTGCAATTTTATAATTCACTTTTTCCCCCTATCTTGAACCGTTTCCGAGATAGGAACGCTAGCATGAATGTCTAAACAATCTTTTTGTACTAAATCGATGATATTCTCCAACTTTTTAATTCACTTTTTTCCCTAGAATCGTTTTCGAGATAGGAACACTAACCCCTCTATTTTCCACCAGGTGGCGCTGCAATCGGTTTAACTTTGTACTGCATAGCCACTTTTGCTATACTTACATACCATTTTTATCACTATAGCTGCAGCCTTTTAGCAGTTAAAAGAGTTGGGGCTGATTTTTTGGGCACCCTGTATTTTCTTTAGATCGTAAATATATTACAATGGGACCTATTTCAGACCAAGACCTTTTCAACAAAACAAAAAGTATAAGAATCGGAGTATCCGTTCAGAAGTTATGAGCTAACAAACATAAAAAAAACATACGGTTTGAATTGAGAACCTTCCTTCTTTTTTGAAGTCGGTTAAAAAGAAAAAACTGCTCACTTAAATAAAAGGCAGCAAGTTCAGAGTAGAATTGAAAAAGCAGAATTTGGAAAAACTCCCTTTTTCAATAAGATACCCTATAAAAGTACAACAATCCCAGGGGTCTGTCCAGAGAAAAACCGGGGTCCGTTAAAGGACCCTTCACAAAACTGTTGTCACAGATGGCTTTTAAAAATAAAAGTAATAAAAGTGCCATGGAGACCAAAGCAAATATGCACGCTGTGGAGTTTGTACTCGCAAACTCAGCAGAAATTTTTTTCACACTATAACAATCTGTAGCGCACATGCAACCCATCGGATCTAGTTAATCATAAAGACAAAACAGCCAGGTCCAGAAACATCTTTGGTGTCATATAAACAAAACCGCTTCGTATTTCATATCATTAACACTTGTTGAAAACCCTTCTGAGCATATTAAAATGAGAAATAATGCTATTCTTAATTTTCACAGCTTCATTAGGGCTATGTGAATGAAAAAAATTGTGAATGTGATAACTATCAACCTAGGGTAACTAAAGTAGTAGGCACCCTAGGTGGACGGTTCTCTTCGAATTGGAATCTCTTCTAAGGATAATTCTCTTCAAAAATCACAGAAATTTATTGTAATTTTTTCCAAAAAATTTAAAAAATCCATTATCAATTCCATATATTATCCCCCCACCCCTACTACAATATATATATATATCTATATTACAAGGAAAGAGAAGGTTAGAGAAAAAAAAATGTTCTTTTTATGAAAAATAAAAGAGAGAAGGCCAGAAATTGGAAGGAATGTTTAGCTCTTTAATCCCTCTTTTGCCGCGTATATAATTTATTCTAAGGAATAATGAAATTATCTATCAGTTGATGTGTTTCTCAAGGTCAAGGCCATCAAGGGTGAAAGTTGATCGACTGTCTGCTATATGAAATAATCAAGTTTGTTTCACATTAGAAATATGTTTTTTATTATTATTTTTTTTTTTTTTGTGGATAAATGATTGGTATATATTTAAAAAAAAAAAAAAAAAAAAAATTAAGTCCAAAAGAATTGGGGGAAAACAATTCAAAGAAGAACAAAGAAAAAATGTCTATTATTAAAAAATTGAAAATGTTAAATGCTATTCAATTCTTAAGTTAAAATATCTTTAAATTTTGAAAAAAGAAATTAGAATAATATTGAAAAAAATAATTCTCTAAAAGGTATAAATAATAAAAAGTATTATTTTATAATTTTATGAAGATGGTTACGGAAGTTTATGATTGTGAATTTAAAGTAAGATCGTTTTTGTATTATCTTTATTGAATAATTTAAATAATAATTTAAAATTTTATTGCTTTTTTTATGGTTATATTTATTAATTTTTTTTCATTTAATTTTTGCATGCTTAAAATTATTTCAAATTAAAATGGTGAGAAACATATGTTGGTGAATATGTGCAGCATACCTGATGAGTTTTTTTAAAAAATCAACTTTTGCCGATGCGGCGTATATGCGAGGGCGGCTTATCTCCCCAAAATTACGGTAAGTGCATTTTTTGCACTTCATGCCTTCAAAACAAAATATTAATGATGACAATAGATGAGGCATTATCTTAAACCCCCTTCCAACATTTATAAATGGAAGAGAAATGAACTGTTTAGGAGGGAGGCAAAAAAGCATAATTAAAAACCATATTTATTTACATTGTTTTGTTGGGTCTAGTTCACCCTTAGTTGGATGTTTTATTAATAAGGAGGAGGGGGAAAAAAGAAAAAATAGCGATTATTTTTTAATTTAAAAAGTCAGCTGCTTAAAATTTAGTTACCCTGGCAACTTGGATTTTTCAAATCCTATATATACAAATTACAAACCACAGTTCATCAGTTTTTCTTATCATAATTTAAAGGTTTCTAACAAAAGATTTAATCCTGGCCAAATTTGCAAAAAAACAAACAAAAAGAAACTTTATAATTTAAAATTATATGTTTAGTATAAAGTGTACATTTTTTCTACTCACCTGTATAGTCCTATAACTACAACCAAAACCATACAAGTTGACAGCTATACTTGATGTTCAACAAAGGCAATGGGCGGCTTCTTTCCTCTTGTGTGACCATTCAAGAATTACGATCTGGAAGAGGCTATTTATCACAATAACGAGCTAAGGTCATCTGTTATTATATTTAATCTCATTAAAATATTTTTTAAAGGGATTTTTTTTTTTTTTTTTAACATTTGCTGTCAGAGGTCCACACGGGGTACAATGGACCACTAAGAACTGGGGTACAATGAACCATGATCCATTTAGCCCAGTTCTCTGTTATAATAAACTGATTTACGAAATCTACATTTTTGAAGTGTTAGCTATAAATTATACTTAAAAATTTCATAGTTAACCTTAATTAGATCTATTATTGTGGTATTTCTCCATTTCGTATCATTATTTTATGTCTTTTTTTGTCAGAAAAAAAAAAAAAAAAAAAAAAAAGCAGAATTCGTAATTAAAGGAAGTAGAATTTTATTGATTTTAAGAACAATAATAAATGAATTACCTACATGTTTAAAATAACAAATTTACCTATTGAAAAAAACACACAAGGATATCATTGAAACCTTTGGACAGCCCCTGCCTGCCTGGACGAGCCAAGCTTAACGGGTTGGATGCCGTCCGCCGGAGCGAATTAATCGCCAGATCACTGCATGATAGCTTCCTACTGCCAGATAGTTATCTAGTCGCTACATAGAATGAGCTGTGTCCGACGACTCGTTCAGGCTTCTGACATCAGACAGGGAGACTGCTGGCTCCTATTCAACACGACTGCAAAGTTACTTCTGATGACAGCTCAGGACACAAGGATATCATAGAAAAACAAAATGATTTTGAAAAACAATGGAAATAAATATCCCCTCTTTCTTTTTTCCTTAAAAAAAGCCATAAAATAATGATACGAAATGGAGAAATAACATAATAATGTCTTCAAAGATGAATAAGAAAGCAATTTAATTTGACGTTTCTTCTTACTTATTTTTAATAACCATTCAGTTACTTTTGTGTTCTTATATTTTTACAAATATCATACAGCTATAACAAACTGAATTAAATAAGGCAATTAAAAAATAATAATACAAATAAATTTGACGAAAACGACAATTTTACATTTTGTTGGTTTAATCACAGAAATAAAAGATAAAGAATCTGTTTTTGTGAGAGTCATGCAACAAAAACCTAATCAAGAATTATTTGTATGAATCGAAGATAATATATTCAAATATAATATATTCTACATTTTATACTATTAAAAAAAACACTACATTGGTATACTTTTAAAATTTGACCTGTGAACCACAGTACCCCGTGTCATGGACCATTGTACCCTGGGGTCGGGGTACAATGGTCCATTTTGTCAGTTGCTATTAAAAAATTTATATAAAAAAAATAAACATAATTATTGCTTTTGATTGTGTGCAACATAAAACCCAATTTATAGGTAACATGCACACATATTTTCAATAGCGAGAAATCAATACTTTGTGAGTAAATACTTAAATTTTCCAAATTTGGTCTATTGTACCCTGGTCTCCCCTATCAGATATTAATTATGGGTGCCACTTTTCATCAGAAGCTCAGACATGTGCCAAGAATGCCCTGCTATAAATCAGTCCCTGCATGCATACAGAATAGTTCATAATTCATAAATATGGAAATAAGTCAAATGTTAATGATCATTATGTTTTAAATGGACAAATTTTGCTACTTTTTCAATATATAAATAAAATAATAATAACAAAAACATTAAAATAGATTTTAACACGAAAATGTTACAAAATATTTTTTCATTTATAACTATCCCTATCTATTTTCTAGAATTAAGCATTTTCATTATGGCTAGATGTTATTAAAAAATTATTACTCATCATAAATACAAAATTTGTGATAATGAAATGACAGAAACAATGTAAAAATGACTAAAAGTAAACTTTTTTTTTTTTTATTATAGAAGATATTTTTTATTAACAAGAAAAATCCTTTTTAAATTACAAGAAAGCTATTTAAGTTAAATCATTTCTTTTATAAAACTGAGCATATAAAAAGAAACAGGGAAAATAATAATAATAAATTGCGTAAAATATGCATATTTATATTTAAAATAGACACACAATGTATGTATTAACTAAATTAGAGGTGCACAACATTTTAGGAACAGGGACCACTCCTAAAGCTGACTGGGGTATGAGAGCCATCTAATATAGCTGACATGGGTATACAGGGTGTTAACACAGTTAAAGTCTATGCATACATCGGACAGCTTTAATTAAATTTAACCACTTACATAAAGAAAACTCATTTTCTTTTTCTTTTTTTTTTTTTTTAAATAGAATTAGATTTAAAAAAAAAAAAAGTAATTAAATATTTATAATGGTAAAAAAAGGCAAAAACAAATCAGCCTTTTCGGAGGGCCACATTTGGCTCAATGGAACCACAGGTTGTGCACAATTAAACTAAGCTGAAAAGATAAATTTCCTAATCTTTACAAGTCACACGACTCAAAGGAAGTCAAAGAGGAAAAAAAAGGACTTTATTGAAGTAACTGTTTATAATAAGATATCTCTTGACAAAAGTGAAAGATTAGTTAAACGAGACTGATTCTCTCTTATCAAACGCTGAACAACTTCGTCTATTTGTGAATCACTTTCTATTCTAAATCCATCTAGAAAATTGTCATCTGTTTGCCAATCGCAGTCTCTTCTGAACATCTCTAGAAAGTCATTTATAAGGAAAAGACCGCGTAGCACATCATTTTCTTCTACTGGAATCCCCATTACGAAATAATCTTCAAAGAACAAACGAACCATTGGGAAGTCAGGTTCACTACTTAACACAGCTTGAGCATCGGGTAGTCGGAATTTTAATAAAACTTGAACACCGTTACCAAATTTCAACATCCAAAATCCACTTCCTGGCACAACACTTCTACATACGGGACACACACTGTTGATTTTCAACCACTCATTGGCACATATCTTGTGAAAGCCATGCCCACAGCGAAGAACTTCCATCTCACTCTCACTGATGGCATCCAGGCAAATGGCACAGTCACTGTTATTGGTTGCATCAGTTGTACTAGAGACAGATGGAGATTCTGACACAGATTCTTGGGAATGTTTTTTGGGCTGCTGCTGCAATTTCTTTTTCCTGAGCTTTTGGTGATCCTTCAAATTCTTATCATCGGCTAATCTAGATCGAAGTCTTGATCTACGTGCACTGGAACGCAAATAATAATTATGCATAATATTCTTGGTTTCCATACTCCTGTTCCTTGTTTAAAGATCAGCAACCTACACAAATAAATAATCATACAAACTGTAAATATAATATTCATATTTTGAATAAAGTAAAAAAAACATTATGCATCATAATGAAATCTTCGTAGATAAAAATTTTGATAATATTATACATTTTTTTAACTATTTCACAGTACATAATTTGTTTTTTGTATCCTATAACAGTACTAGAATATTTCTAAGTAGCAAATATACAATATAATTATTTTATTACGTTAAAGTTTTCACGAGCTTACACATTAACTTACTAAAATAATAAACCTTACTTTATGGCTTCATCCATAGCAACTTTTGCTGGGGGCTCTGCAGCATCATCCGTTGTCAGCCTTCACGGTCGACATTCTCGTTAAAAGTGATGATGTTAGCTATTCCTGGCCAAACCTCAATGAGGTGGTGTCATGCACAGTAAATGTTGGCCTTAGGCTCATTGCCATTACAAGAATTGAAGTTATTAATACTTTCAACTATTTCTTAATGAAATGTATACACAGTTTGCAATTTTTGTAAAAAATTTTTCCCAGTTTGCAATTTTTGTAACCTCATCAAAATTATTTTTTACTGGATTTTGCCAAAATGGTAGCATTTTTTAAAAAAATTTATGTCAGAAATATGTTTTTTAATCCTGCTTTTTACTTTACATTTAGACATTCCTGTATAACATCCTTTACTTTTATCAGATTTAGAAAATGGAATATTGTTTCCTGACATTTCAAGGGGGTTGACTAGGTCCTTGTCACTGCAAATTAATTGATAAATATTCTGGTTGGGTTTAAAAAGGATGTTAATATTGTAACTTGGCTGCTTCATTTTTTATTTAGTTTGAAATTCCCTGGTCAAAGAAGATGGCATGGGGAAATTTTTTGGTTACATGGCATTATCTTGTAATCTTTAAATTTTTGGTTTAATAATCTTGTTATCAATATTAAGTGCACTGAAAATAATAAAATCCAAACAACTGTTTACTGAAAACCTATCAGTAGCAATGAAATTATTAACAATCACAGTAAAAAGTTCTAAAAATATAAAATTAATGGTATCCAGATTTATGTTAATTGTGCTATAATTGTTCCAATCTCCAAACCTTCCAAAACCAATTAAAAGTAATTAAAGAGATTACTGATAATGATGGCTACCCCAAAAACATTGTTAAAAAACTTTACTATAAAAGAATTAAATCATTAAAACATATCCCATGTAAAGCAAGAATTTTGAAAATTTGCACTATTTATCCACTTTTGCAGCCCTGTATATCAAAACTAAAAGAGATAGGGACTTATTAATTGGCATACATTTGTTTCTCTGTAAGACAAATAAATGAGCCCAATTTCATAAATATCTGAGGGGGGTGGGTCAGGTTTTTAGCTGTGTTGATTTGACATGGAATGACTCAATAATGTAGAAGAGAGGTTTTATTTTTGAAGAAAGTTTGAAAATAATCATAATGATTCTTCTATAGCTTATTCTGATAAATTTCAGTACTACTATTGAAGGATCTCGAGGTAGAGAGGCTATTGAAAGTTTTACCGCCAACTGGCGATAACAGACTTGCCAACCAATTTTAATAAAAAAAAAAAAAGGGAAGATTTTTGTTGAAAAACCAAAAGATTTCACACACAAAAAAAAAGGGGAAGATTTTTTTTTTTCTTTTTCTCTCTTTGACGCATTAAACAATACAGTTTTACAATTTTAATATTTTAGAAGCAATCTATAAAAACGTTTTACTATAGATTGATTATACTAAATATATAAGTTTTAAATGAAATTATTCTTCTTCAACATATAAATATCTACAAAACAGAATCTGTAAAAAATTCATTTAACAATAGACAAAAAAACTTAGTTAAGTTAAATGACTAATTTTTTAAATAAATATAGAATATGATTTTTGTGTATGTACATTAATCATACATATAAAAAAAAAAGTCAGTAGCTAATTATCAGTTTCAAACATGCATAAAAGCAACTGAGTATTAATTTTCTTAAAATGATTTGGGAAAATTTTTCCTACCTCATAAAATTATGTTTCATTTTCCCCCCATGTTTACACATTTGGTATTAATCATGAAAAACGGCAGTTTTTCTAGTGACGCAAGCGCAAAAACAAACGAACGCCACGACACTCAGCGGAAACGGAAAAACGAACGAAAACTGCGACACTTATATATACAGGAATTTTAAGATCAAAGAAACCGCTGAAAGCCGACACTTAATATCTCAGGAAATATGGGAGGTTATGTTCTGATATTTTCAAAATAGACTTTCACCTTCTGTCTGATCCTACCCTGAAATCGCTACATTTCTGCATGCAATATATTTCGTGATATGAATTGGCTCATTTAAGTTATAAATGGACGGACTATATGTGTAAGAATTTTTTCTCGAATATGGCTCAAGCGAATTTAGTTTAATTTATATATGATATTAATCGCTTTTATCTGATGTGCCTGACATCTCCCTTTTCCCTAGGAAAACTCTTGTTTTTTTTATAACTCAGTTTAAAAATCGAACTATTTTTTACTCCGAAAATACCGTGATGCGGCAGTTTCGCAGACGAATTTCTTCTCTTCCATCTGAAATACTGAATATCAAATAATCGTTTTGGCTCCATCTATCGGGAAGCGTCAAAAATAAACACAAAAAAAAATAAAAAAAAAATATTTTTCTTTTTTTAATATATATATTAAATGAGTTATTTATTTAGGTACTTGTATTTTATATGACATTTGTTTATCAAAAATATTCTTTGTATTTACATTGTTTTCATGATGATACGTTGTTAACATTCAAAATTGGTTCTATTTTAAAAGGTGATTGCAACAACAAAAAATTTTTCCTTTATTTTCATAAAAATGACAAATAATATGATAATCATATGCAAATATTTGTAATTTTTTCAAAATTAGGTGATAAATCACTTAAACTACGGATTGAAAAAATTCTTAAAACAGAATTTGAAAATAATTAATTTGCTCATTAAGTTTCTAGTATATATAATATATAAATTACAAAATGTTAAGCTATAATAAAATTTTGAATAGATTTAGATTTTTTTTAAATTAAATTCATAACAAACTATACTACTTAAATATTTACCAGTATAAAATTTTCACTTTTTAAAGATTTTTCTATTATTATTTATTTTTCTCTTTTAAATCAAATCTATACCTAAAAAATTATAATAAGAAATAAATATAAATAAGAAATTTTTGTCATTTTTAAAATGTACTATATTATGCCTTTGTAATGTTGCATGTTTCCATTTTTTTTATCACTTTTTATAAAATTTTGAAATTTTATTTAGTTTGTTATTTTGTTCGAGTATGACCTATAAAACAACACTTTTAATACAGTGTTATAACTCATTACCATGCTCCTTTAATTTTACGTTTTGATCATTAACCCCTAAAAAGTAATGATATCAATACAAAAAACCCTTAACGGGTTAAAAGTTTGTGACGCAGCACTGTACTTTATGGCTATAAGAATTAGAAATACGGGTCTTAAAAATAATTATATCAAATTTTCAGTGACGCTTGATATTAATTATATTATACATAGATTTTCTTATTTGAATTTGCTTTTTCCTTTTATTTATATTTACAGTGTAAACGTTATTTTCAACATAAAATAATATACAGCATTTACTCATTGATACCTTTCCATTCACATCTCTTATACTATGAAAGCATGTGTTTTAAAAGAAATTATATGAAATTCCAGTAACGCAGTGGTGTTACATTAAGTGATTTGTTTTTAAATTTCTCTGCAATTATTTTGTTTTGCATATTAAAGTATATGTGCACATTGAAATATTGCTTTTAATTTTCAAATACGCTGTCAAATATATCACTTTCATTAAGCTTATATTATGCACTGAAATATATTTATTTCAATGAATTATTCTATCTTTTGCGTCACGCCATCCAAAACTGTAAGTAAAATGTATGGAAATGTTTACTTTGTGTCATTTCATCCAAATAAATTGAAAATGCATGCAAATAGATATCATGATGCAAAGAAAAAAACTGCGAAATTTTTTTCAGTTTTGGATGGCGTGACGCAAAAGATAGAATAATTCATTGAAATAAATATATTTCAGTACATAATATAAGCTTAATGAAAGTGATATATTTGACAGCGTATTTGAAAATTAAAAGCAATATTTCAATGCGCACACATACTTTAATATGCAAAACAAAATAATTGCAGAGAAATTTAAAAACAAATCACTTAATGTAACACCACTGCGGTACTGGAATTTCATATAATTTCTTTTAAAACACATGCTTTCATAGTATAAGAGATGTGAATGGAAAGGTATCAATGAGTAAATGCTATATATTATTTTATGTTGAAAATAACGTTTACACTGTAAATATAAATAAAAGGAAAAAGCAAATTCAAATAAGAAAATCTATGTATAATTTAATTAATATCAAAGCGTCACTGAAAATTTGATATCATTATTTTTAAGACCTGTATTTATAATTCTTATAGCCATAAAAAACAGTGCTGCGTCACAAACTTTTAACCCGTTAAGGGTTTTTTGTATTGATATGACATACAAATATTTAATTTAATTGAGGAAAAATAAACAGATTCTTTAAATTCAGCAATAAAGATCTAAAAATAATGACATCAGGGGCGTAGCGTGAAAATTTGATTGGGGGGGGAGACCCGACGTTTGGCGCCCTTTCGTATTCCTCATCTGAAAATGCCACCCACATACTTTCAAGAGTGTTGCCAACCGACGAGAGGGCCTGTGCCCCTCTCGTCGGTTAATATGTACCCCCCCCCCCTCTCCCTCGGGGCATTATTCCTAAAATCTGCCAAGAAAAAAAAAATAAAAATAGACTTTTTTTTTTTCCTCCATTTAGTAGCTTTTTTTTATACTTCTTTGGAGCATTTAAACTATATTAATTAAAAACGAAGTGTTGAATTACTAAACTAAATACATGAAAAAACCTTTACTGACTTCGTTGCTTGCCGTTAAATTTTTCCACCGGACCTGGATACTAGACACAGCTCGATTTGTATACCACACCCTCCAGGATAGCTACGGTGGAAACACATAGACACGCTCCAGGATGTTAAGGAATTTGGAATAAGTGCACTTACTAGCTGAGAGTCGAAATAACCGGAATTATGCAAAATGAAAACAATTTTGAATTTAGGTAGGGAGGAAGAAAAAAAAAAAAAAAAAAAAAAAAAAAACGCTGGGGAAGCCACTAAAGTTAGTTGTGCACACAATAATTAATGCCAAAAGAGGAGGCCATTTGAACAGGGGAAGGAGACAACACTTAAGAATTGAGAAAGACAAGCTGAACTAGGAAGGAACAATGAGATTATTATAATAATAAAAAAATAAAATAAAATAAAATAAAAATAATTACGTGAAGCCACTGGGGGATGGAAGATAGTTTTGGGCGCATAGCGAAAATTTTGAAGTTTTTGAAGTGGCATGGCCTAAATAATCCTAATTGGGAGGGAAATTACTATGCGCAGGGTGGCCGAATGGAGAAGCGAAAGAGGGACCATCGCAATTTTGATCCACCACGGGGGGATGGTTCCCCGCGTTGGTAGCCCGACGACTGCTAAACGACCCCATCGAGCACTTGACGGTGCAGCACAGATTAACGAGGACCAGACACCGCCACACCCTCGTAAAAAAATAAATAAATAAATAAATAAAAAATAAAAAAAATAAATAAAAAAAAATAATAAAAAAGAGATTAAAATAAATAAAATAGAAATAATAAAAATAAACTAAATAAAAAAATATATATATAGAATAAAAATAATAATAATATAGAATAAATAAATAAATTAATTAATTAAAGTAAGTAAGTAATTTCATACACTAATAGAAGTAATAAAAAAAATAAATAAAATAAAATAAAATAAACATTCATGCACAGTCATGGGCGTGGCGCGGACTTACGGACTTATAAGCCAAGAACCGTTTACATTTTTTAATTTTTTTTTTTTCATTTTTATTTATTATTTTTTTAACAATTTTTTTTTTTTACTTTTTATTTCTAGATTTTCTGATTTTACATTTTTATTTTTACCGGGGCTCAGACTGTATAGGTACCCGCCGCTTTAACTTCAAGGACCACGATCATGACCAAAAATAAACAAAAAGTCCCCTGATCTAGTAAATAAAAATCCGCCAGGTCCTCTTCTTCAGATTTTGACAGTACGTGGCTGGTTCCTGCTGCTCAAAATGTTGGCTTTTGATCAATGTGAAATGTCGTCTATGTTGTTTGTGATCCAACTGACCATGTGTTTTGCCTTGTTCTGTACGTGTTTATTGTTGGCTAGTTGTTTATACCAGAGTTGTTCATTGTCCTGTGTGATTTGGGCCAGATGGAGGTTTTCCGTTAGCGGACAGGCTAGTAAGTAGTGTAAGGATGTTCCTAGCTCGCCACAGGCGCAATCCGGGCTCTTCTTTCTCTTAAACCGATGAAGATAAGCCGGAAATGCCCCATGGCCCGTGTATATTTGTGATAGAAGCTTGCAGCTAACTAGAGTCTTTGTGTTTACTGTTGGGTAGTATCTGTGAGTTAGCCTGCCCGTGTCCCCGTAGTCCCACTCGAACTGCCATTGGTCCATAGTAAGCTTTTTCAGATTTTTCTTTAAGTATGAGATTGGTTTTTCTAAGTAGTATTGTTCTTTATTGTTTGCATTATCGGCTGCCAGTTTTGCTAATTTATCAGCCTCTTCATTTCCTAGTATGCCTACGTGGGCCTTAACCCATTCAATTTTGAAGCTGTTATGAGATCGAGCTATTTCATTGTGGATTTTATGGATCAATTTATCAGTGGAAAATGGTTTGGATATTGCTTGGATGGCCGACATGCAGTCCGAGTGGATGCTGTATGTGATACCCATTGTATTGCCCCATTCTGCTGCCTTGAGGATTGACAGTAGTTCGGCCTGGAAGACACTGTTACACTTTCTTAGAGGCACTGACCATTCGTGAATTTTTTTAGAGTTGTTGAACGCTACAAAGGCCGATCCTGTAGCACCTGATTCCAGCTTCGACCCGTCCGTGTAGATATGTGTGTCGTCAGCAGAAGACCCTATAAATGGCTCTGGGGTGTCAGCAGGGTGTTTCCACCAAATGTTTTGCTTTTTTGTAAAGTCTGTGTGGTTGAATACGTGTTCCTGAAGCTGGTAGTTCCTGTGTAGTCTTGTAATTGTACCATACGCAGCTTCATATTTTAGTTGCAGGTGTACTGGAATCAGGCCAGAGAGTACCAGTAGTGCCGAGGTCGGGGCTGTTCTATAAGCCCTCACAATGGCCAGTGCAAAGTGTCTCTGGCAGCTAAGTAATTTGTCTTTACTTTGCTGTGTTATTTTATTGCCCCAGATTGGGGCTGCATAGGTCAGTGTCTTTTCCACCACGGTCTTGTACCATGTTTTAATCAAGTTAGGTTTTATCCCCCATCCCCTTGAGACCATGCGCCCGAACAAGCTAAAGGATTTATAAATTTTTTTCACCTGATGTTCTACATGGGACTGCCATTTAAGATTTTTGTGAAGGACCACTCCCAGATACTTCATGGTTTCTTTAGTCTCTAATTCAATATCGTTGTAGCGTATTCCTTCAAGTTTATATGAATTTTCAGTTGGGAGGTTTCCTGTGTGAGGTCTGTTAAGGTACAGCAGTTCTGTTTTGCTCCAATTAATGGTTAGGTTGTTCCTGTTTGCCCAATTGCCGAATTCGACTAATGCTGTGTTTGCCGTGTTAATTAAAGTATTTGGGTCTTTCGCGCTTATAGTTAATATGAAATCGTCTGCAAAGGCTTGGATCCTAACGTTGTTCCCCCAGCTACGATTAAGTGCTGTCTCCGCTATTAGTAGCCAAAGGAGTGGTCCTAGGCAGCTCCCCTGGGGACAGCCACCAAAGATTTGTTTGATCTTGCTTATTCCATTTGCCTCCAGCTTGACATACCTGTCCTCCAGAAAGCTAACTATCCAGTTGACTAGATATGTCGGACAGCCGGATAGTTGGAGGTTACCTAAGAGTGTTGGCCACCTGACATTGTCAAAGGCACCTTTTATGTCTATTGATATTAAAAGTGTCTGTTTTTTGTCTAGTTTGTCTTGCTGAATATTGTCTAATAATTTTTTTAGCGCGTTTTCTGTTGAGGTGCCTTGCTTGAATCCGAATTGGTTAGGGTTCCAATATTTAGTGATTGTGAAGTAGTGATTCATCCTGCCGTGTATTATTCTTTCCAAAATTTTGCTGATAGCTGGAAGGAGGCAGATTGGCCTATAGTTTTTTGGGTCTTTTGGATCCTTGCCTTCCTTGTGGAACAGAACCACTGTACCCATTTTGAATGGCTTCGGAAAGTGTTTTAGCTGAAGACATTTATTAAATAGGGCCAGGAGTAGGTTTTGGCTAGTATGGTTTATTCTTTTTATTAGATTGTAATCGATGTAGTCGTGGCCAGGAGCTTTATTCTGTTTGATATTTTTAATTATCCTGTTTAGTTCTTGTGGAGTTACATTTTTAGGGCTATTTTCTGCAAAGCAGGGAGGTGACGGATTTAGTTTGTGTGGTATGCTAGTGTCGGTTAGATAAAGCGAGTCCAGGAATCTATTTAAGGTGCTGTCTATATTTACAAGGTCGTTATCATCCAGAACATTACAGAGCTTCGCAGGGGTTGACATTTTTCCTGAGGCAATCTTATATTGGGGGCCGTAGGTATCTTTGGCGCTTTCACAGAAAGCTATCCATGCCTTAGATCTTTCCTTATTTATCAATTTCTTATATATGGCTCGTTCTCTTTTGTACAGTATATGTTGTTGTTGTTTCAAGTCAGGGTCTGGCTGGGATTGATACCTACGGCGGAAGGCTCTTACTTTATTCCTAGCAATTTTGATTTTGTCGGTCCACCAAGTGGGTTCTTTTTGATCCGGGGTTTTTCGCAATTTGTAACATGCGAAGGCCAGTGTTTTAAGTTCACTGAGGAGTTCTGCCGTAATTATGTCTAGTGTATTCCTATCCTGTGCTGATGTTATTGGACCGACAAAGCGTTTGCTGAGTTTTCTAACATTTTTCTCAAATTTCGAGTGTTTGCCATGTTTTGTCTCTAGTCTATGTCTGTGATAGCTGTGATTGCTGTAGTCAAGCGTATACTTAATGAATTTGTGATCACTTCCAGAGTGATCGTCACTTACTTCCCAGCCCTTAATGTTGTTCAGGAGGCTGGCCGTTGTGATCGTTAGATCTGGCCAACCCCTGCTCCTGATCGTTTGGAACGTAGGTGGGGCTCCCGGTTCGTTTCTAACCAGTAGAGAGTGTTGGGCCAGGAAGTCTGTCAACTGTCTGCCCCTAGTGTCCACCTCATCGTACCCCCACTGGGTGGAGTGAGCGTTAAAATCCCCTGCCAGAAGGATATTTCCCTGAGTTCTTTGTAAAATGTGATCTATTTCTTGGAGAACCGATTGAAATTTTGAGCTCGGGGGGGCATAAGTGTTTATTATAGTGATTTTTTCCTTTGTGTTCTCGATTAATATCGCTACTGTGTGTTCTAGATTGACAATCTCAAGTGGATTTGTTCCTAGCTTAGTTATGATAGCCGCCCTATTATTTGGTGTCCTGAATGCCTGCCAGCCCGATCCCAGGCCCGAGATTTTCCCAGTGTGTTTATTTTCGTGAAAGTCCTGAATTAAAGCTATGTTGATTTTTTGCTGTGCGAGGTAGCCAAATAAGTCTCTTGTAGCGTCTTTGCTAGAATGAAGGTTTATCTGAATTATATTGATTGCGCATGGCCCCTTTGTGTTGTTACTGTTCTGTTGTGGCTGTGTGTTGTGTTTGTGTATTACATTTTCACCGTCCATAATTTCTTGCATAATTTCGCCTTGGTCGGTCTTGATTTATTCTTACTGGCTGGTTTCTTCTTGTGAAATTTCGTCTGTTTGTTACCCGCTGATATCCGTCTTCTTCCTTCTTTAGCTGGTCGTAGTTAATCAGCGGTCTTCCGCCTTCTGTTGAGTAAGAAATCGATGTGTTCCCTGTGATGACATCATAAGCGGGTGTTAGCTCCGTCTTGCCATCTTCTACTTCCGCTTTCCGGATTGCCAGTATTTGTCTGTATACGTAGCAATGACCAGAATATGCCGTGTGATCTGTGGCTAGCTTTGGTTTGTTTCTGTGCGCGTTCTCATTGTTATAAAGCGAGCGGGGGAAGCAGCCAGTCCTGTCAGATGAACAATCTGCCGTTCTATGCCTCCCGGCGCACCGCGCACAGCGGGTATCCCACCGGCACAGTCGTGCCGTGTGATCATAGCCCTGGCAGTTGTAACACCTAGTGACTATTACTTTCGATTTAATATGGCATTGCTTTAATCCTAAGCATATTGTTTTTTTTTCCAGGAGAGCCTCTGCCAGTGGAATTGGAAGCTGGACTGTTAGATTCTGGAGCTTCAGGTCCTTCTTGTGTAATTGGTCGATAAGCTGCACTGCCAAGTCGTCTGTTCCATCTGTTTTTAGGTTGAGCATCTGCAGTATCTTATATTTTGCTGTACTTGGTTCTACCCTTTCCGGTATATCCTTAATGACGAGCTTCTTTTTTCTTAGCCCTGCTGTTTCTATGCTGGCGTTGCTTGTAATTTCAGTTGATGCTCTAAGATCGGATTTTATTTCTTCAGCCTCTCTTGCACTATGGCATACTATTTTTATCCCATTCCGTACCCTCTGGACGTCCTTGATCTTTTCTTCTGTGATGTTAACTTGTTCTACTTGTTTGGCAACCTCCATCGCATTCCTATTATCTGTAGCCTTGACTATTATTGAGGCTGTTGCTTCCTGGATTGCCGCTGCATAATTAATCGGTGCAGTCTTGTTTGTTGTGGTAGATCTTTGGTTGCTAGATTCTTGAGTGTTCATACCGTTACCTTTGATAATTGCTTCCAGCGTTTGTGCTTTTGCTTCTGAATGTTGTATCCTTCCTTCTAGCTCTAGGAGCGATTCTTCTAGCTTCTGGAGTGCTTCGGAGATTGCTAACGTTAATGGTTTTGGGATTTTAGTGCTCTTCTCTGTGAGCTTCTGAACGTATTGCTTTGCCAGCAGGGCCTTCCTAGTTGCTGTGGAGAATCCTTTCGTCGATTGCTCTTCTTTCAACCTTTCAATCTGGGAGTTAATCTGTACGATTTCTTTATCTTGAAGGAGCTCCTTGGATTCCGCTAGTGTCTGGGCTCTGCTGCTCAATTTTCTTCTCCCTTGGATCTGATCATTATTTTCTTCGTAATCACTAGTGTCTACATCCTGTAGCTCAGATTCCACTGCTGATGCCCAAGAAGTGCTAGGAATATCTTTTGCATTTTCTTTCTTCTTGTTTTTCTTCTTGACAGGGTTCTCATTCACCTTTTTCCGAGATCTTTTAGCTTCCTCTTTCTTTTTTTCTACATGGTCATCAGTGTTACTTTCCTCACTTGTTCGTTCAGTTTCATTTACTGCATTCCTTGCTTTCGATGGCTTGTGTTTTTCTTTGTTTTCAATCTGGTTCTCCGTGCTGTTTTCTTCGTCTACTGGCCTTTGTTTCTTTGTTAGGAAGTCTGTGATTTTTGTTTTGTTATTCCTAACGTAGCTTCTAAGTGAGGTGGCACTTGATGATTTTCTTTTGTTGAGATTAGTGTCTTTATCTTCTATGTCTTCTATGCTGATGATAGGGGGAGACCTGCTAGTTTCTTTTCTGTTGTCTCTTCTAGTCTTCATACTCATATACTGAAATTGGAGAGCCCACAAAGGAGCTCCCCAGGGGGGACCGACAGCCACGGCCAAAGAAGTCACAAAAGTAATACAATTAGTGGATAGGAGAGATTAATATTTGAGAAAAAAAAAAAAAAAAAAAGTTATTAATTTTAGAGTTTTAGGAATTTTCTTAAATATTAAGGTTGATTAGACCGGGAAGTGAAATGGGTCAAGGGGAGGAAAGTCCCCCCCCCAAAAAAAATTTTTTTTTCTTTCCTTTTTCTTTCCTTTAAATAAGCAAGGAGAAAGAATCCGGACTCCTCCGAGATCGTCGCCAAGTTCACCCCCGACCTTCGGACTTGGGAAAAAAAAAAAAGGCTGAACAGGGAAGGAGACTTAAATGTGCACAAAAAATCAGTAAACAAAGACAGCTTAAAATTATTCATTAATACACATTGCAATTAAGTTTTAATTTAAGTAGCAGTAATATTTTTTGGAGTTTAGCTTAATTAAAGTGTTAATTTATCATTAAAATTATAGTGGAATTTAGCAGTGATTTTTGATTAGAAGTTTAGGAGTAATTAGTGATTTTGGAGAATTACTGTTTAAAATTAAACTTTCTTCGAAGCTAATTAGTTTTTAAATTTCCTACACTTAATTTTAAAGATCAGAGCATTAATTTTAGTTTTTGTATCTATCAATTGTTAGTAATTTTAAATGAATTTTGAAAATCTGTGCCTTTAATAGCTAGTCGATGGTTAGGCCTGAAACAGGCAAGATGCACAGGGATGACATAAACAGAAATTTTAGATTTTTAATTGAGTAAAAAGATGACTTACAGGGGCTTCTGGCAAGTTGGTCCCCCCCATGGGGAACTCTGAGTGGGTGAAACCAATTGTTTTTAGCCTTCCATGGCTATATTAACACTGAAATTAAACAAAAAAAAAAGCGACCGCGTGCTTGCGGTGAGAATTGAAAATGGCTTTCCGATTACGTAAACAAACTGTTACGCCAAGTTGGCGAAAATGCGCCAGGGGGGTAGCCAAGTTGAAGCCAAGAAGTCAGCCAAGTCTGGAAATCTTGAATTTAATCAAATTATGCATTTAAATGAGATTTAGGTCAAAGGCAGATCCATAAAAGTGCAGACAAGGGGAAATAATTTTAAATGTTGAACAAAACACCAATTAGGAGTCTTAGCCTAGAGAAAATTTCTACTTATTCTTAACCTAATCAGAGTAATGAGGGGGGGGGGGGGAATAGTTATTTTAACAAGTTTTTTTTTTTTTTTTTTTCCTTTCCTTTTTATAGTGAGGTTTAAGCAAAGCAGAACCAGGATAAATTTTCAATTTTCAATTTACTTAGTGGGGAGAGAGAGAAAAATAAATAAATAAAATAAAAAAAAAAAAGGGGGGGGGGGCTTCTCTTTTTACAAAAAAAAACTATACAGGGGAGGAGTCTTAAATGTGTAATTACATATAACCAAAAAAAAGAAAAACAAAGACAATTTAATACTATTGATTAACACAGAGCAATTCAGCTATAATAATTGCAGCAGTAAAAAGAAAAATTATGAGTTTTCCTTCTTCCAACAAGAAAAAAAAAAAAAGGCTGAACAGGGAAGGAGACTTAAATGTGCACAAAAAATCAGTAAACAAAGACAGCTTAAAATTATTCATTAATACACATTGCAATTAAATTAGGAGTCTTAGCCTAGAGAAAATTTCTACTTATTCTTAACCTAATCAGAGTAATGAGGGGGGAGAAATAGTTATTTTAACAAGTTGTTGCTTTTTTCTTTTCTTTTCCTTTTTATAGTGAGGTTTAAGGAAAGCAGAACCAGGATAAATTTTAAATTTTCAATTTACTTATTGGGGAGAGAGAGAAAAATAAATAAATAAATAAAAAAAAAAAAAGGGGGGGGCTTCTCTTTTTACAAAAAAAAACTATACAGGGGAGGAGTCTTAAATGTGTAATTACATATAACCAAAAAAAAGAAAAACAAAGACAATTTAATACTATTGATTAACACAGAGCAATTCAGCTATAATAATTGTAGCAGTAAAAAAAAAAAAAAAAAAAAAAAATATGAGTTTTCCTTCTTCCAACAAGAAAAAAAAAAAAAAAAAAAAGGCTGAACAGGGAAGGAGACTTAAATGTGCACAAAAAATCAGTAAACAAAGACAGCTTAAAATTATTCATTAATACACATTGCAATTAAGTTTTAATTTAAGTAGCAGTAATAATTTTTTGGAGTTTAGCTTAATTAAAGTGTTAATTTATCATTAAAATTATAGTGGAATTTAGCAGTGATTTTTGATTAGAAGTTTAGGAGTAATTAGTGATTTTGGAGAATTACTGTTTAAAATTAAACTTTCTTCGAAGCTAATTAGTTTTTAAATTTCCTACACTTAATTTTAAAGATCAGAGCATTAATTTTAGTTTTTGTATCTATCAATTGTTAGTAATTTTAAATGAATTTTGAAAATCTGTGCCTTTAATAGCTAGTCGATGGTTAGGCCTGAAACAGGCAAGATGCACAGGGATGACATAAACAGAAATTTTAGATTTTTAATTGAGTAAAAAGATGACTTACAGGGGCTTCTGGCAAGTTGGTCCCCCCCATGGGGAACTCTGAGTGGGTGAAACCAATTGTTTTTAGCCTTCCATGGCTATATTAACACTGAAATTAAACAAAAAAAAAAGCGACCGCGTGCTTGCGGTGAGAATTGAAAAATTTACTATACTTCCTTATACTTTGTATAAGGAAGTAACAAGAAGGTGTTTGAAATATAGAATAAATGATCATCATCGAAATGTTCGTAATGAAGAGATCTCTAAATCTATTGCTTCCCACTGCTGGGCTCATAGTCATCGTTTTGATTTTTCTAAAACTAACATGATTTCATCTCCTGTCTTTTCTTCCCATTTGAATATCCATGAAGATTTTTACATATTTAAAAATTCGGAAAATCTTCTTAATGATATTTGTTCCACTTCATTCTTGTCTGATGCTATGAAATTACTCACATTAGTTCAATTTTCCTTTAATTTTGAAATTTTTAGATTTTGTTCCCTTTTTTAATCTAATTTACTTAGGTATTTATTTGTTTTCTTCTTTTATTTCATAATTATGTAGGGCTGACACTAGGCTAATTTGGCATGGTGCCCTTTTAAACAGTGTTTAGCACCCTGTGGCCCTTTTTCAACATATTTTAGCACCTGGCGGCCCTTTTAAAAAAAATTTTGGTATAAAGTAGCCTTTTCTAACATTTTAAATGTTTAGAGGCCTTTACATTCCCCCACCCCCCTGACTTTTAAACTTTCTTAGCAGTAGTTCTTCAGCATTCCTGGAATAACAAATGCATACAGCCTATATATATATATACAAGGAAAATTAGTAATTTACTTTTGTTACGTACAAAAATCATAACATAGAACACCGCAAATTATGCAAATAATGCCCCTTTTTATTGAATTCCCTCAGGCGGCCCTTTTATTTTAGAGTCAGCACTGTTCTCCTCACACTAGTATTTATGTTTACATTCATCTGTATATATTTTTGCTGCTCACTTAAAATGATTTTGTGTGCTTCTGCTTTGACTGCAGCACTTGTGCCTACTTTTTTCGCATGACGAAGGATCGTGTGTTCTTTCGAACCGAAACAATTATTGCAAGTTTATTGAATTTTATGGTGTTTATTCAAAGTTTTGTAATTATTGCTTTTAAACGCCAGGTCTGTTGTGTTTTCTTATTATGAAATTAGGTATTGATCACTCTTAAGGAAAAAGAAAATCAGTAATTTATTTATTATTATTATTTTACATATTTAATCCAATTAAAAAACGTTTTTCTTTTTTCCCATATTGTGTGAAAAATATTTTATGAAATGTAGTAGCCATTGCTAAGGAACGTGGCAGAATTACCGCATGCCTTTATGTGAAAGAACAAACTAAAAAGAGTCCCATTGTCCAAAATTAAATCTTTTTTATACAGAAATTTATATCTTACTTAGGTGTTGGTGTCGATGTTTGGGTAAAATTCCGAGTGACTGTTCTAGGGTCGTAGACCTGAGGGGGAATGCCTTCTGTGGAGGTCTTTCTATGGGATCCTAGCCCGTATTTACGCAAGTTTCGGAGAAAACCACGGAAAATTCCGAACGACTAGGCCGACAAGCGCGATCTGGGATCGTACCCGGCACCTCACGTCTACCTGTTTGACAGAAAGATTGTGGATTCAATAATCGAGCCAATTGAAGATTATCATGAAAGTCAGTCTCTGGTGCACATAAACTCTGTCGTAGCTGCAATATCCTTCATGCTCCGTGCAAATAATACCTCTGGAAGATACTGAAGCGGGGGAGCCCTCTTCCGCAGAAGATAAAAATTGTGATGGCTTGTCTTCGGATCGCCACTGGGGCGTTAATCCCAAACCGTCGCCAATTGCCCAATATGTGCCTATTAATGCGACGTTAAATCAGCTTCCTTGCGCTATTTCATGTCACGAAACACTAGTTGAATTCTATAGACGTTAGAAATCGTTATAACCAAATCAAACCTTATCTAATTTCGTTTTTATACAATAGCCATAACGTACAATAAACTGCTTTTTTTTTTTTTTTCTTTTTTCGAGCTAAGGTCTTGAAAAAACGTAATTTTAAGTCTTTGGAGGTGAGAAAGCGATTGTGCATACTTACGAGTCAGTTGTAAGTATCTGAAATGGGAGAAGGGCGCCGCAGTCGCCACAGAGCATGAATTTGCTAAGGTCAGAATTTTCAAGGGTCGTTGCATGGTAAGCGAACATGCTGTTGTAGGTGCCTGAACAGGGAAGGGTGCTGCTCAGCTGGAGTTTGCTGCAAACTTATTCTTAAAGTGTCCTGAATACGATCAAAGTTTACAAAAGTCTTTTGCATGGTAAGCGAACAGACTATTGTTAAGTGTTTGAAATGGGAAATCATGCCATAGGCGCACCCAAACAGGAATTTGTTATAAACAGATTTTTTTAAGGGTCGTGATAACGAAGAGAATTTTCAAGGATAGTTTGCACAGTAGGAAAATTGGTTGTTATACACGTTTAAAAAGGCTGTTTTAGGCGTCTAATTAGTTAAGAGGGCGCCACCTAACGAGAGTTTGCTACAGTCAGACATTTTAATGCGAACTTTTTTTGCTGGTCAGTGAACCAGTTGGTTGCCGAAGGAAGCTTCTGATGCATAAAAATCTTAAATGTTTTTGGTAACTAACGATAATCAACAAAATTATGATCCACTTTCAAATGAACTTCAAGGCGCAAAACAGCGCCCCAGAAACCTCATTATGCCTTTGAAGGTGCCTGAACAGGGAAGGGCGCCGTTCAGCTAGAGTTTCCTACTCTTAAAGGGTCCCGAATACGATTAGAATTTTCAACTGTCTTTTGTACGGTAAGCGAACAGGCTATTGTAAGTGAACAAAACGGGAACTCATGCCATAGGCGCCCCCAAACAGGAATTCGTTATGATCAGATTTTTTTTAAGCGTCATGAATACAATGAGAATTTTCAAGGGTCGTTTGCACGATAGGAAAACAGGTTGTTTTAGGCGTCTAACTAGTTTAGAGGGCGCCGCAGGCGCCACCAAACGGGAATTTGCTACAGTCAGACACAACTTTTTTGCTGGTCGGTGAACCTGTTGGTCAGCTTGTGATACATAAAACTCTTAAGTGTTTTTGTTAAATAACGATAATTAACAAAATTATGATCCACTTTCAAATGAACTTTAAGTCGCAAAACAGCGCCCCCAGAAACTTCAATATGCCGCCCTATTTTTTAAAACATTGGGGGGGGGGGGAGACTCCCCCCCTCCAGCTACGCCCCTGAATGACATACGTGAGAAATATTGAGCACTTCCATTGCTTTATTGTTTCTAGAATTGATCACAATCTGGGGAAGGGTGGGGGGGGGGGGGGGAATACAAAAATAATTACTACAGAGTAAAAAATATTAAACTCTTTCAACTCTACTTCTAGAATCTAATGAAAGAAGTTTAAAATTAATATTATCATTTATGTTGCAGATAGATAAAGATTAGGAAACAAAAGACTTCTGCAGAATATTTGATTGCTGCTCACTAATTGAAGATAAATAAGGGGGGGGGGCAAACAATAATTACACCAGCAAGAAATATTAACAATTCTATTTCTTTACATGTTCTACAATCATAAAGCAAGTTTGAAATTAATATTGACATTTATGTTATGGATGGAGAAACATTGGGAATCAGGAGTTTTCATTTATCAGGAGAAAGAAAATATATTTTTTTTATCTTTCAGCCATTTTATAGCTGATTTTACAGTGTGACTTTGTGGAGAATCTTGGTGAAAAACAAAGTTTCCTTGAGCGTAAAGCCGTTTACTTTCTTTGATCATGTGCTTCAAAACTGCATTCTGATAGTATTTAGCATCAATTTTAGCCTTTGGTTTTACAAAAAATAGTTTTGTTAAGCCTTGAGAGGACGTTCCCATCCATGCCATAACACCTGATGGTCAACTTGCCTTTTGCAAAACAGCTGCATCTTTGCAACGTTTTTCGTTTGAAATATACTGTATCTTCTTTTTTCCAGTATTGGATGACATATGAAAAATTGCTTCATTCTAAGTTATCCATGTTTTGCATCTACCTTTGCATAACATTAAACACAAAGGCCAAGAACGTTTTCTTTGTTTTTATATGGTTTTTGTACATGGGCGTCGGCAGAATGGGGCAAGAGGGGGGGCACTTGCCCCCCACTGGAAAATTTTAATAAGCATTTTTTTCTTTACCTTTAAAACTATGCTATCAGAAAAAAATATTTTTTCAGGTTGTGCCCCCCCCCCCCTGAAATTTTTTCTGGCGATGCCACTGTTTTTGCAGACATTTGATGACAGACTGATTTATTCACTTGTTTATAGCGAATTTTCTTTATCTGATGACAGATTGTCGATTGCGATACCTGTAGTTTCTTTGCTAAAGTTCTTTGAGGCAGAAGATTTTCTACAGCGATAAGTTTTTCAGCTTCTTTTTTTCTTTTTCACCAATCTTTTTCTTTTGACTGCAAGCAAAATTTTATTTATTTTCGAAGTTCAGATAGTAATCCATAAGAAAAATGTCTTTTCTGATTTTTAAATGTGTTATTTATAACAGAATTTGAGCAACCATCCTTCAAAAGCTTTAAAATTTCGCTTCGGGTTTGAGGATCTAATTTCGGAGCCATAATTTATTCCCACTAATAAAAATAGCTAGATTGGTAATTTAAATGTCTCACTTTCAAAATAAAACTCGTGGTAAAGTGATTAAAATTTACCATAAATAGTTACAGGCTTTTAAAACTGGTCACACTAATTTTGAATCAACCTGTAGAAATTTTTGATCAGGAACTTTTTTCTTCTTCTTTGGATTATCATCATCATCGCTCATTTTAACTTAAACTATTAAATAAAAAACTAAACAAATTTGTCCACTTTTAAGTAAAAAAAAAAAAAAAAAAATTCAGAAATGTGAGTCCAGACGACAACAAACACACAATGAGTTCAGCCAATAACAAACACACAATATCGAAAAATGAAAGTAAACAGATTAGACCTCTAGCAATAGAAAAGGACTTCTCCAAACATCCAATCACCGCTCGTTACCGACGTGTGTACGCAGTCACACTATTGTCATAGTTTATGAGGAGGAAACGAAACAACTTACCAACCTCCGGAGTTTTCAAGCTACTTCATCCGTAACTGCGATTTGCAGATATGGTGCAAAATCAGAGTTTGCTTATTGTAAACAAGATAACGATGGGGAAAGGAAAAACCGTAGCTTTAAATATGTGATGCATAGAGTGTAGCAGAAGCAGGCTAAAGCATAGTTACTACACCAATTGCATAGTTGTTGGCAGCCCTGCATAAACACACTTGAAATACTTGGTGTTACATTTGATAAATGTGCTGCATTACTTTATCATTTGGCTAAATCATATATGCCTGAAGATTTCCCTAGAGCTTGGTAGAGAAGCTCAAATTTCGATCATGGCAATGATCCAAAAAGGAGACGACAGTTTGTTAGTCTTTTTAAAAATGGAAGTAGAATACAAGGAGAAAATTAACTTATTTATGGCTGTTTTTGATTTAAAGGATGATTTATCTTATAGAAATAATACACAAAATAGCAAAAAATTTAGTATGCTGCTCATTTGTTAACTACTACTGTATGTGCATTTTCTAGGGATGAAACGGATAGTGATTTTGCCGGATACCGGATATCCGGAGCTCTTGTGCCTGCCGGATACGGATATCCGTCGGATATCCGGCATTAGTTTTGTTTTTTGTGTATTTCTTTTTTTTTCTTTTCTTTTTTTTTTTTTTTTTTAAATATAAACAGATTTCATATACTAATCTTTTAAAAACGTTTTAAATATAATTACTTAAACATATTTAATATTTTATTTATTTGGGCAATATCACAATGAAGAATAAAACTTTAAGCCTAACATACTCATTCCTATACTTGCAGCTTGTCATGAAAAGTATTGTCACAAAAAGATAGGTTTTGTTCAGAATTACAAGACTAAAGCTTATTATTTACATTACTAGTATCAAAAAAGTGAAATAAAATATTTTACTAATATAATCATAGTTGAAGGGTTATTTTCATAGGAAAACTAATATGTTGTAGCAATCACAAAACTTTCTTTTATATCAAAAGCAAATATCTTTTATATAATTCTATACAACAGTGCCACTTACTGTTTACGTTGTACAAAAGTTTAATCATAGCTTCTCACATTAAATATTTTGCAAATGGAGTTCGGTGCAATTTTAATAAATAGATGCTGAGGTATAGGCTTGTGAAAAATCATAATAGCAGTTCCACCTATCGACTGATAACACCTAAATTAAATAAGGTCGACATTCGTTTTCATAATGGTTGTCTTACATATCAAGTTTTATGCACTTAGTCATATAAGTTGAGATTTAACCCATTTATGAGGTAAATTGCAGCGCAGTATTGCCACCTGTTAACCGATATACACCCAAAATAAATCACAATAGTGTTTCATAATGGCGGTCTCACTCCCATACCAAGTTTTGTGCAGTTATACACAATAGAATCTGAGGTTAGCCTTCTCGTTTTTTAGGGAAATGTCCATATAGCATCATTACCTATTGGCCAAAATGCACTCAGATTGAATCAGCATAATTTCTCATTATGCCCTTCTAACATAAAGTTTCATGTAATTATATATATTAGAACCTAAGATATGGCCTTCCCTGAAATTGTAAAAAGCGCTGTATTATAACAGCACCACCTGCTGAATGATTGGCATCAAAATTCGATAGGCACTAATATATGCCAAGGTGCATGTACATATATATTTCTATGAAATTCTGTGCAGTAGTTCCTAAGATATAGCCTTTCTTTAAGTTGCATAAATCGCAGTACGGTAGCATCACCTGTTGAGCCATATGCACCAAAAGTTGATAGGCACTGATTTACGTCATGGTTCAACTACGTATAAATTCACATGTAATTATATGCAGTAATTTCAGAGGTGCAGTTGGACAGAATTTTTGTCACATATACACAAACAGATATTATTTTTAATTGATCAAACCATCAAACCAGGTTCTGGACTTCTTGAAATGTGTAAATCCATCGAAGACCAGAAGTTGAAAATTTTTATGAATTCAATATTTATAATATAATCAACATTTATAAGAAAACATAAAAGAAAGAAGCAAAAAAAAAAAAAAAAAGCTTTAAACTAGTATGTTATGGCCATCACAAAACTTTCTTCTATATCACTCTATGTAACAATGCTACATGCTGTTTACCATGCACAGAAGAAACTTAATCATAGCTTCTCACATTAAAGATTTTAGATATAGAGTTTAGTGCGATTTTAATCAAAATATTTTGAGATGTAGCCCTGTGGAGAATCATAGAAGGTGAGGAACAGCTGTGCCACCTGTTGGTCGATATACACCAAAATTAAGCCAGCTTTCGCTCTCATATTATTTATCATGCAAGATAAGAGCAGTAAAATATTATAAATGTTTCCTATTCACAGAGTAAATTGCAGCATAGTATAGCCACCTATTGACCAGTATGCACCAAAATTGAATCAACGTGATGTTTATAAAAATACCCCTCTCACATATCACATACCAAATTTTGTGCAATTATACACAAATGAATCTGAGATATAACTTCCCCAATCACGGGAAAACTGCAGCATAGCAGCACCACCTACTGGCCGATATGCACAGAAATTAAATAAACGTGTTTCATAATAGCCCTGTAACATAGTTTTTTTTTTTTTTACACAGTAGAAGCTGAGATATAGTCTTCCTTCAAATAGGAGAAATCACAGTATAGCAGCGCCACCTGTTGAGTGATTTGCACCAAAAGTTCATGGATACTTTTTTTTCTGTTAAGGTGTATAAATTTATGTATAAATTTATATGAAATTATGTATATGAAATATGAATGTAATAAATTTAAATGAAATAATTTATATTAAACTATGTATAAATTTATATGAAATTCTGTGCATTAACTCTTGAGCTAGAGCTGCTACACAAAATTTTTGTCACACAGACATTTTCTAAAAATGGTCAAATTGTGTTCTGGTTCCCCCAAAATGCATAAATCCACTGAAAACTGGAAGTTGAAAATTTTTATGAATCTAATATTTCCTTCTATTTAACATAGAAGAAAGTAATAATTCAAAATGATTTTTTTTTTTTCTTTGTATAAATTTTACTTATTTTATATTTTTATATTCTGTACAGATAAGAAAGAAAAGTTCAGATTATTTATTAAAATTCTTTAATTAAAAGTTAAGTTTTTCTAATGTACAAAATCAAAAACTTTAAATAATTGAAGAAAAGAAAATATTTTTTTCTTCTCCTTTAACAATTTGAAAGTCAAAGTACAGACTTTCTGAAAATTTAAATATGTATTTTTATTTGAAGTCATTTTAATTTTGGCGAATATATCTATGCAATGTGATGGGAAATCTTAATTCAGATGCTTTAGCAAGATATTCTATTAAAAGTGTAAATTTATAGAAATTATTATCATTTTTTTTATAATACAAATCGAACAGGTAGATGGCGCAGGCAATGTAGATGCTCTGCTAGTATAAATATACGGTCACAAAAATAAGAACTTTCTTATGTATGAAAAAGTGGATTGTAAATAAACAAGCAGGTTCTAGTCAATAAATGAGCATTATTTGACTCATTTTCGAAACAATCTAACAACTTTTATTTCCAATACTAACACTATTACTAAACAGTCTAAAAACATATTAAACAAAAGTCATAAAAACAGAGTTATTTGCACTGCACAGAATTAATATCATTTGTTTAGGAACAGCTCTTTTTATTGTTATGGGGAAGATTAGGGGGAATGATATAGATCACTCTGGAAAAACCTAGCTATCTCTGTATAAAAATAAAATAGGGCTTCTATATTTCTTAGACCTTAAGCTACTTTTGTCTAAATTTGTTTACCAAAGAGGCTAATTTCAAATTTCACAAAGGATTACATTTTTTATTTCTTAAAAAAAAAAAAAAAAAAAAAAACTTTATGCTACAACGGGTCTAAAAAAATAAAATAATTGTCGCAAAATTTTCATTTGAGGGGAGTTTAAGTTTGAATTTTCTGCTTCGGATATCCGGCTTGAAATTGTCGGATATCCGTATCCGGAGTGCTGATATCCGGTACCCCGTCGGATATTTAAAATTCAGCCGGATAGGCCGGATACCGGATATCCGTTTCATCCCTAGCATTTTCTGCAATCGAAAACATGAATCGATGAATTGCTTTAAAGCATGAAAAATGTCATTTAGTGAAAAAAAAAAAAAAAAAAAAAAAAAAAAAAAATTAAAGGATAAAGGTTACTGTTTTAGATGTTTAAAAGTTGGTCATCAGGCAGAAAAATGCTGATGTTTCATAAAATGCAATATTTTTAACAAGACATATTACGCTATGCTATGTGTATAGAATCAAATAAAAATATGAACAAGTCTACATTAAATAATCCGAGAAAAGAAAGAGCAGAATAAATCAGCAAATTTGGCATCTATTTCCAAGTCTCCACAAGTTTTGTTACAAACTTTGAAGGTTAATATTACACATACTATATATAAAATTGAACTAGGAAGCTTAGATGGAAAGTTGTACTACTGCAATTTTGATGCTACTGATCAAGAAATAATTTGCAATAATGTTCCCTTTGTTTCGTGTGGCTGATTGGTTGACAAATTAAGAATTATGAATACACACATTTTTTATACAGAAGATAATTCGGGGCTAACTGATGTTCTCATTGGAGCAAATGTTGCTGGTAAACTTTCTACTGGAAAGAGAAAAGTTCTATCTGGTTAACTAGTGGCTGTGGAATCCTATCTAGGATGGACAATTATGGAGAAAACTAATTCACTTTCTGTAAAAGATGCTGCTGCTATGATGGTAATTTCATTGTTTGTTAGAGCAGCAACTATTTACTATCTTTTTAGTCTGGAAGTTTTAGGGATTAGGGATCCTATCGAAATGCAGACCAAAAAAAAAAGAGCATTTAACCAAGCTATATTAAAAAAAAAAAAAAAAAAAAAAACCATATGAATTAATGAAGATGGAAGATATGATATTGCTCTTCTGTGGAAAGAAGATTATCTTCTTCTACCCAGCAATAAAGAATTAGCTATGAAAAGATTAATAACACCAACTAGAAAATTGAATCAAGAAAACTTGTATATAGTTACGTGTTTAAGGAATGGGCTTCATTATGTATATTTGAAGATGACCTAGTCGAATCATCATCTCACCACTATGAACACTACTTACCTCATAGACCTGTTGTGAAGCAACATGGTGAGCAAAAGTATGTCCATCCTTTGATGCATCTGCCCGACAAGTCGAATCACCACCACTGAATCAATATCTAGAATCTGGACCTAATTTATTTGAGTTAATCCCTAATCTTCTTCTTAGATTTAGAGAACATATATATGGAATTGTTGCTGACACAGAAAAGGCATTTTTGCAGATAAGTGTGCAACAACTCTCAGACAATAAATGATGCGAGGGACCCACTTGGCTGAGAGAAACTAAAGATAAATGGCCTGTTACAATACTCATTTTCGACAAACAAATTATTCTAAAAGAAAGGAGATAAAAACAAACAACATCCAATAGTTTTCCAATCATTTGCTTTTTTGAATCAAACTGAAAATGATAAATGCAGCAGTAAAAACCATGCAGAGCACTTGAAGAGATATAGTTCAAGTTGGTCCTATGGACAATATTCCTCCTTTAGGTTCGAGAGTATAGGAAATCAGCTGTTTTCGGAAAACAATCCTCAACTCTACCATAGCAAAGCATTGTGACCTGCAAACTTTTATCTTGCAATATTATTTATTAGAGTTACGGATTATATGAAATTGAAGTAAGAGTGATATAGTGATGCCTTTGTTTTGTTTTTAATCCAGTTTTTGTAATATACTTTAATATTAATCAACATATGTAATATTAAAAGTTGCCATGTGAACTGTGGCGATGTTAACAAATTTAAATGGATGTTCCATTTAATAAATTCCTTTATTAAAGTGATTGAAATTTTAACTATTTAAGCTTCGATACCTATATCCAATGTAACCAATGGCATCTTTTTTCTATTTATTAATTTATAATGTGATTTGTTTGTAATCTTTAATTTTGTTCGCAATAGGTTTCGCTATTTTCGTTTTAAGCATTGACATTAGTTTCATGATTCATAAGTAATGATTGATTTACTTTTTACGCAGTTTTTGATGCGTTTAATTTTTATTATCTTTTATTCATTATATATGTGTGTGTGTGTGTATAACGTTCTGCAATTTTACGATATGGAATAGTCTTAACTTTACCATTCGATTCAGTTGTTTACATTTCTCTTTTGTTCTTGTTTGAATAGGTATCTGATTATTAAGTTTCACTGCAGAAATATTTAGACTGGAAAATGTTATGCGTAACAATAAAACGGCATCTTGAATCTAATTTGTTTACAAAACATCGGCCACGTGTTCGGCGATTTTACCTACTGTGACGTCACAGGAATATTGTCCATTATTATTATTTTTCGAGTTATGATAAATGTGCTATGAATGGTTGCTTGGATAAAAAGATTCTTTTTCAATTATAGAAATCCCAGACCACTTTCTCATATGTCAGAAAAGGATTTTGCAGGGGTGCAGAATATGTCCGAATGCCCGAACAAGGTTCGGGAGAAATTTAAACTGACTGGGGAAATTTTGAATATTTTTTTAAGGGAAAATAAAAATGTAAATCAAAAATAACAATTTGCTACTTTGAAGTGCTTATGCGCTAACAGCGATATTTTTATGTTACACTGTATACTTATTCTCTTAAAGATTTATTACATAAAACAAATGACTTTGTGTAGCAAAGTAGATTTTTGCATTATTGAGGGAAATTTATACTGTATTTGGGGGAAATTTCCGAGGTTTGAACATTTTCTGCACCCCTGGGATTTTGAACTTATACCTTTGTATCCCAACACATTTTTGCAAGATTTTCAGCAAAGTAGTGTTCCCGACTTTGACTAAGTGGATGAACTCTTCTTAACGAGAGAATAAAATATTGTTTACAACTGATCACAGACATACAGAAAAGATTTAGATCTAAATATCTGGGACTTTTGACTTAAAGAAATGATCACACAAAACAAGGATGTGAAATTCAACTTGGAAAAAGAATTCTCATTGGCAGTGATAATTTAAAACGCACTTGACTAGCTTTTAAGTTTAGTTATTGAATTGTTACCAGGCAAAGATTCTGTTACCACACTAGTACATATGTGGATATCTAAAGGGAAACTATTACGACCAATACATAGAGGTCAAGATTCACGGTTGCCACTCGCCACGTGGTGACCTAATTTGCAATCCAAAAAAATTGCTGTAATCACCAATCAGACATACAATTTTTTTTGTAAATTCGCGATTATTATTATTTTTTTCCTAATTAGCAGAATTTTGAGAATTAATTTCTTCTGCTTTTAAAAAAGTTGTGGATATTGTTTGTTTTAAAAAACGAAGCCCCATTAAATTTGCTACAAAAGCCTACCGATTCCCAATCTTTCTCCCTCCACAACATAAATGTCAATATTCATTTTAAATTTGCTTAATGAGATTCTAGAACCTATAAAGAAATAGAATTGTTAAATATTTCTTGCCCATATAATAGTTTTTTTGCCCCTTCCTCCATTTTCTTATCCTCAACTAGCAATCGGCAATCAAATGTTCTGCAGAATTCTTTTGTTTCCCAATTTTTCTCCATCCACAACATAAATGTCAATATTCATTTTAAACTTGCTTTGTTAGATTCTAGAAGTAGAACTGAAAGAGTTTAATATTTCTTAGTCATGTAATTACTTTTTTATTTCTCACCCTTTCCCTCATCTCTAGATAGTGATCAATTCTAGAAACAATAAAGAGATAAAAGTGCTTAATATTTCTCACATATGTAATTATTTTAGACTTTATTACTAAACTTGATAAATCTATTTATTTTTTCTCAATTAAATTAAATATTTACATTTTATACCTATACCAAATGTGTAAACAAGGGGAAAAATGTAGAATAAATTTTTCAGGTAATTTTTTTTTTTTCTAAATTAATTTAAGAAAATTAATATTCAGTTGGTTTTATGCATGTTTGAAACTGATAATTAGTAGATACTGTTACTTTTTTAAATATGTATGATTAATGCACAAAAATAAAAATCATATTCTATATTTGTTTGATTTTTTTTTCCCTCTTGGCATGGAATTTTAATAAGTTTTTTTTGGATATATAAGTTATTGCAGTTATATTAAAGAATTTTTTTGTGTTAATAAAAAAATCCTGAAAATGTTTAATGTAGATGAAAGCTATATATATATATAAAACTGTTTAGGTAGTCAATTTATTAAAAGGGATATTATCAATGTACAAACAATCAACCAAACAATGTTAGCGAAACATTTTCAGCTGATTTCTAATTTTAGCAATTGCATGTCTGTTAATAAAATTAAACCTCGGATAATATGCCAAAACAGATTTTTTGTTACCCCCCCACACACACACCCTCTCAGACTCAAAATAATTTTGTTTTCCTCTAATTCTAATCATATAGCTTGCTGTTTTCCGAAGCAAAATGAAATTAATATTTATCTATGAAAGTCCATATATTTTTCCTCATTACTAAAATTTTAAAATCTTTTTTCTAATACTATAGTTTTTAATAGCATTTAAAAGTTGGATTATATACCACTATTGGATTATATACCTACATGCTTATAGAATTTATCCTGAAAACACTAATAAGAATAAAATCATAAACACTCAACAGAAGTTCAAACGAGGTTGTATCTTCTCTCAAAAGCCAACCTCTGCCTATTTTATCTTTCTTGTACCCCCTTTCTAGAGATATAAGGTGAGAATATTCTCCGATGCTTCAAATTCAGAGAATAATCAAAAATATTCTTATTTTTCTGAAATATATAAAAAATTTTCATGTTTTTGACTTAATAAAACTTATTCATAATTATTCAATTTTAAAGGCACAACTAGAACAAAATAGAGAAATAGATTAAGAAAAATCTTTTTTTTTTTTTTAACCAGAGGAGGACAAGAGTCAAAGGACAGACTAAAATATTGTTTTGGAACAACTATAGTATTTCCCCTCAGCTAGATTTGGCGATTTTTCGTTGACGATTATGGCTAAATCATAAATCTAAAAATCATATAGCATAAATGATAAAATCGTAAGCTAAATTATAAATCATAAATTCAAAATAAATAGCATGTAGGCTGCCATATTATATCGCAAACAATCCAGAACGACATCGTTATCGTTCAAATCGGCGCCAAAGAAAAATCGCCAAATTCAGCTGAGGGGAAATACTATAGTTGTACCATTGTTTTCAACATTAGATAGCTGGGGCATTCTGTCCTTTTGCTTCTCCTGCTAATTATGATCCTGATTTTTTTTTTTCCTTACAATTTCACCCATTCTATGGGGGCGCGGAAAACTGAAAGTGCCCTGGACACAAAAGTTTGTTAGTCGGCCCTGTCTTTGGCTTTTAATAATTTATGTTGTGAGCTACATGTGTCACTTTCTCCCTTCTTTCTATAGATAAACAATTTTTTTTTAAAACTGTGAACAGTCTCAGTAGGTGTTAAATTCATTTTTATTTCATACAGATAAGTGTAAAGCATTTCAAAACAAAAACATAAATAATTAGAAATATTTTTCATTAAATTCACCCTTTAAAAATAAGTGTCTTTATTGGGAAAAAAAAAACCTCATTTAATGGTTTGTCGTTTTATTAGACTTGGGTTATCGCTGGATTTTATGTTCAATAATTCATAAGATTTTATCTTTTAACCTTGAGGAGAATTTGTTTTAAATATCTACAACTAAATAATTTTAATTAATCTGATTATTTTATTAAAAGCAAAATTTTATAAATTTCTAAACTTGCACTTAAATTATATAATACTTATACAGAGCACACATTTCAAAATTACCCACTATTATAGCTTCTATGAGAATATTCTCGAGAATTTTACAACTCTAGACTAGCATTTAATATAATTTAATACTATCTTTATCTAATTAATAGAATTAAAAAATTTTTGGTCCATGAACTCATAGTTAATAT
This sequence comes from Salticus scenicus, assembly GCA_963930645.1. Classification (NCBI taxonomy): domain Eukaryota; kingdom Metazoa; phylum Arthropoda; class Arachnida; order Araneae; family Salticidae; genus Salticus; species Salticus scenicus. Next base: position 313,225,678 of record OZ005655.1, read on the forward strand.
TTGTGGTCAATTTTTAATAGTTTGTTAAAATCATCTGAAAATTTAGGATTATTATTTAGAAAATATAAATAAAATAAAAAATCATGTGTATTTGATTACTTATATTTATGTATATATTTATTTATTGATATTACAGAAATGATCTCATAAAATACACTGTATGTATATCTTATACATTTAAACTGATGTATATTAAGAGCTCGCTAGTGGCATGCAATAGCAATTAATAAAAGATAACAAAAGTTAGTATTTTTTCTTTTAAACCTATTTCAAAAGTTTAAGATAAGAACCATCCTGCTTAAATTAACATTCTAATAACATGTTATAACAATAAAAGAATTGAAAGTGGTCCATTCATTTAAGGATTACAATGCCTCGAATAGTCAGACAATGAAGTACATAAAGGCTTCAAATTTATAACACCTCTTATTGTTGGCCGGGTTTTTAACAACTCTAGAGAAATAATATTCTTAAAACAAAGTTAAATTTTCCGATTTTGCATATCATGGAAAATTAAAGTGAATGCTTGACAAAATTATAAGGCTATTCTTTGTCTGGGACTTTTTTTGAAAAGGGTACCAGCAGTTTTGACCAAATTTTTCAGCGGACCATCGGTCGGCAAATTTCGGCCCATAGAATATTCTCTTAATTAAAATTTGTATTTGGTCTTTACACTTTTTTCCAGCTAAACATATTAGCGAAAAATTTACCATTTTAACTAGGTTAAAATCAAGATACTCACCATGAATTGTTTTAATTTTGATCTCAACAAACTAATATTTTAATACGTAAAACAAAGACAAAAGACAAAGCATCAAGTCGTGTAAACAAACGATAATAATTTTTCAACCTCAACCGTCACTATTTGGTTGGTTGGTTGGTGGATTTTTGCTTTATTACATATAGAAATGTAGGATTTGGGTTGTGAACTTGCTAGCTGAATGCGAAGCGAAAGACCGCAAGATTAAAGTTGAATTTATAATATATTCATCACCAAAACGCAAACGAAGCAACCATTCAACCAGTCTGTACTGTTCCTTGTACTCGTAGAAAATTCCTCTATTATTATTCTATGTGTCCTTCTTTGTTTTTCTTTGTTCTTTCTTATTTCTTTCTAATGCCTTGTCTTCATTAATGTACAATTGTTTAAGTTTGACGTGCTTTTTTAAAATCTACATCTTAGCTTAATAAGAGGAAAGTTTGAAAGAGATCTGTACCAAAAATTTCATACTATTTCTGGTCAGTATATTAATTTTAGTCCGTTAAATTTTTTGGGTGTATTATTATTATTATTATTATTATTATTTTATGAATGGTGTTTATGTATTTATATGGAACAACTTCAGTATAACCCCACAACGATATTTGGAGATTTTTTTGTTGGCGATTATGGCTAAATCATAAATCTAAGAATCATAAATGATAAAATCATAATCTAAATCATAAATCCAAAGTAAACAACATATAGGCTGCCATATTATATCGTAAACAGTCCAGAACGACATAGTTATCGTTCAAAACGGCGCCAAATTCAGCTGTGGGGTTATACTGAAGTTATACCATTTATATTTCTGTTGGCGTGCTGTATTTTAATATATTAGGATGTTATCTACAAAGCAGAAATCTAAAAATGTTCTCTGAAAACTTTTTAAAAATCCTTAATCTTTGTCTTGCATTTGGCTCTGTTATATATGATTTTTCGGAGCTTGACAATAGTCGGATACCAAACAGCTTTAGTATTGGACATCTTTGACCCCTTTGACATTTTTCATTAAAATAGTCCAAAAATTTTTCACTATGGGCTTTACTTGTGTGACCATATGCTATCTTAACTCTAGCCGCAAGTTAAAAGTATAAATAAATTATAAAATACTGCAAAAAATATCGGAACATCAATAATCATGTTTATTTTCAATAGGGGTAATTGTGTGTAGAATTTTTCAGTTTTTTTTTCCCCCCCAATTTTTTCGGTGACTATTAAGAGGAAACATTTGTATAAGTGACATTCAAGGAACAACTTCAGTATACACCCTCAAAACGATATTTGGCAATTTTTTGTTGGTGATTATGGCTAAATCATAAATCTAAAAATGATAAATGGCAAAATCATAATCTAAATCATAAAACATAAAATCCCAAATCTAAAATAAACAGCATATATGCTGCCATATTATATCACAAACAGTCCAGAACGACATTGTTATTGTTCAAAACGGCACCAAAGAAAAATTGCCAAATTCAGCTGTGGGTGTATACTGAAGCTGTACCAAATTCAAACTATAATTTGTAATTATACTGTTTTAAAAAAGGCTTATATTTATAATCTTAACTAGATAAATTTACCTTAAACAATATCCTTTAAAAGTCTTAGTATATATATTTCGTGTAGCATCGTACCCATCATCAGTGCCAAGTCAGCATATATATTTTGGGTAGCATCATACCCATCATCAGTGCCAAGTCTCTTGGCACTGATGATGGGTACGATGCTACCCGAAATATATATGCTAAGACTTTTAAAGAATATTGTTTAAGGTAAATTTATCTAGTTAAGATTATAATTTGTAATTTACAAGCATTATTTTATATTTACAAAAATTTTACATGTATTTTAATTATTACAATCTTTTAAAATAAACCTGGCCTTTTTTCTATTTTGTGTAATTTCTGGATATTTAAAGTAGGGTCAGAATAAGCCCTGTTATCAATTTTCAATGTCTCTGATAAGGTCATATTGTAGAAAAAATTAATTTTAAAAAAGTGCATCTTTACTCTGCTAACAACATTTCCAATCTAGTTATGCATTAGAATTTTTTTTTTTCTTTTAAATATGAAGTATTGCCATAAATTAACTAAAAAATACAATAAAAAGTGTAATGAAAATATGTCTTAATTTTTTTTAACAAAGAATTATACCAGGAAAAAAAAAAGAGCAAGTTCATCATAAAAATACTGACAATTTAAAAGATGGGTCATTCTCAGATAATGGTAAATATTGGTTTCAGAAAAAAATAAATTTTTTTTGTTTTAATTCACAATTTTTTTACATTAATGCAATTGTCCATGTCTGCTACAGAGAAAAAAAATATTAGCATAGATCGTTTGCCTTAAGTATTTTTTTAATTTTCCATTGCAACATGGTAATGACAGACAGAACCACAAAAATGACTAATGGCTAAATAATTACACATTTATTTGTGGACAGCTGTTTTTATTATTTCAATCTGTTACAGTAATACTTTCAGAAAAAAGCAAAACGTCTCGATGATATATAGGGTAAGGTGGTGAGATTTTTGCAATATTTTCTATAGGAATCTTGTGGCAATCTCTTTTTTCAGGCCACTTAAAGTGATTTACACTTTGCTGCCCAATGTGAATCATAAAGTTCACTTTAATGTCTCAACAACCTCCCCTAAAAAGAAATAAAATGCTCAGGAATCCACCATTTGCATTCAAAATATTGTAAAAAAATGAATGAATATTTACTTACCTGGAAACCACTCATCCTCAAATTGAACTGCAACCCAATTATTAACTTTAATGACAGAGTTAGTTATCTACCATTTCATCTTCATAAGAGTGGGATTTAATGTGATAATGAATACATTCTTCACCTGGTTTACATTTAAAGCAGGAAAGTGATCTTGCACCAATACGTGAAGGTTTTATTTTGCACCATGAAATTTGATACACTCTCATTGTGCTAACAAGAGGTTTTAATGTTTTGAAGAAGAGATTTTTCAATTTCAGTAATGTCAGATTCGGAAACTGTTGTTACGAAAACAAAAGGGCATCTTTCTCTCAGGGGCTGTAAAAAAGAGTATCAGCATCTGGAATATCATTTCCTTCTGCCACAGCTTTGTCTGCACTTTGCTTTATGATACTTCCAATGCCATCTGGAGCACTTTTACTGTGCCCACTTTCAGTGGAGTTCCAAGTGCTGAAAAATATTTTACAATTTCTTTGTTGAATAGGTAAAAGTTCAGCTTGTTACAATATTGACTCATTGGAGTATCATTTATAATGTGTATTTGGGTCATTCTCTGAAAAGTGGGCTTAAAAACAAAAAAAACAAAAAAAAAAAAAAAAAAAGTTAGCCCAAATAAATTGCTCCATTTTTTTTTTTTTTTTTGTACATATACACATATATTTAAAAATAATATAAACCAAACTGTATCTGTAAATTTTTTGAAACATAATTATTTTTATTCAGGGTTGGGTTTTTGATGTCAAAAAGGGTTTATAATTTGTAGATTATTTATAAAAAAAAATCTGGAGTGACTCCACTCAACTTTCCGAACATTGAGTAATTAACAGTTTTGTAGATAAAGTAAAGAAAGAGGAGTTGTTAAACAAACAAAAGAGAGAAAACCATAATAGAGTGTTTGAGTATTTTTCTCCATCTATTACATGATGTTTTATTTAACGCTACTGAAGTTTGAGCCCATAGATCATAATGATAAAGAATTTTTCGTTGTGTCCCTGTAAAAACCTATAAATGCTAGATTCACCAAAATGCTTATAGTTAGTGCAACAGTGATTTATAATACTCATATAAATTTTCAGCTCAATTCAAAAAGGCGTTTAGATGCTATCGTACTTTTAAAAATTTAGTCCCATAGGCCATAATGATAAAGAATTTTTCTTTGTGTCCCTGTAAAAAAACTGTAAGTGCTAGATTCACCAAAATCTATACAGTTAGTTCAACTGTGATCTATAACATGTGTACAAATTTTTTGCTCAGATTAATAAGGCGTTTAGACGCTATCACACTTTTAAAAATTTGGCCCCATAGGCATAATGATAACGAATTTTTCTTTGTGTCCCTGTAAAAAAACTATAAGTGCTAGATTCTCCAAAATCTATACAGATTGAGTATTTGTGACCTATAATATGTGTATAAATTTTTTGCTCAATTGAATAAGGCGTTTAGATGCTATCGCACTTTTAAGATTTTGCTCCCATAGGCCATAATGATAAAGAATTTTTCTTTGTGTCCCTGTAAAAAAACTATAAGTGCTAGATTCACCAAAATCTATAGGGTTCGTACTATGGTGACTTGCAATATGCGTACCAACTTTCAGGTTAATCGAACAAAGCGTTTAGACGCTAGCGTGTTCACTCACAGACATACACACATAAATACACATACACACACACATACATACATCATCGTAAAAATAGTGAAAACGGACTCAGGGGACCTCAAAACGTATAGAAACATCAAAATCTCGAATTCGGATTTTTGACATGATTACAATACTTTCCTCACTATAGTGTTCGGAAAGTAATTAGGTAAATATACTGGTTTATAACCTAAGAAATGTGTACAAAGCAGGGTTTAACCTGGCAAAAAAATTACTTTAGCATTTTAGCGAAAATAGGCAAGCACTATTTTAGCTTTTCCGAAAGTTAATTCTTTGGATACCATTGATTTCTTTTACTTAGCTTTGTTATTCTCAGTTTTGTTTTCTATTCCTTTTGTTCATTGATGATTTTAACCAAGCATCCATATTTGTGACTTTAAAAATATGAATCAGGGAAACTATGTTTTGATTTTATCAATAGAAAAAAATGTATTCATATCATATGTGTAAAATGAAAAAGCAATTTAAAAATCAAATAAAGTATAGTGGTAGATAATCGTGAAGTACTAGTGCTAAAAATGCTTCTATGAAGCAAATTCTGACATCTAACATACTTTTAAATATTTTTGCATTTAAATTCAATCATTGAAAATTAAAAATAAGTCCAAATTACTATATAAATAAGGATTCCCAAATATTTCGGTCCTTTCGTAGTTTTTGCCTGCAAATATTACAAAAAAAAAAAAAAAATCTGAATTATTATATAGAGATATTTTATACAGTTATCCAGTTTTAGCTTTTTAGCGAAATTCTGACCGACTTGTTTTAGCAAAATATGATACTTTTTAGCAAAATGCTAAAAAAACTAATGGCAGTTTAAACCCTGGTACAAAGTATGCATAGACATTTTGTATGTTTATATTTATTTATGTGAATATTTATGAAATTCTAAAATTCCAAAGTTACTTATGAATTTTAACATAAGCCATGAAAACACAGGAATACTGATTTTTTTTTTTTTTAAAGTACTAGGGGGCTCTGCCCCCTGCTCGCTTCGCTCTCCACCCCCCGTTTTCCTTCACTTATTAATATCCCTGTGATGCTTTTCACTGAATATGAGTCTATAACACAAGACAAAAGTAGAAAAATGTTGTAGAAATTCCCATATTTAATGTAAAATTGAAATACATAATATTTAAAGTTATGTACCAATTGAGGCGTTCCTAGTTGAGGCGGTAGATGAAAATTGTCACAATTGAGGCGGTGAAAGTGAAAAGGGTTGTTGGCTATTCCTGTTTGAGGCAGTGATTCTTATATTTGGCTGTTTGGCGCATTTATTACTATTAGGGATGAAACGGATAGTGATTTTGCCGGATATCGGATATCCGGAGCTCTTCTGCCTGCCGGATACGGATATCCGGCATTAGTTTTGTTTTTTGTTGTGTTGTATATTTCTTTTCTTTTTCTTTATTTTAAAACAATAAAATATAAACATATTTCATATACTATTCTTTTAAAAACATTTTAAATATAATTTATTTAAACATATTTATTTAATATTCTATTTATTTGTGCAATATTGCCCTGAAGAATAAAATTTTAAGCCTCATTCTCATTCCTACACTTGCAATTTTTGTTGAAAAGCACTATTACATAAAGATAAGTTTTGTTCAGAATTATAAAACTAAAACTTATTATTTACATATTTTTTACAATACTATTATTAAAAAAATGAAATAAAATATTTTACTAATATAATCACAGTTGAAGGTTTATTTTCACATGAAAACTAATATGTTGTGGCCATCACAAAACTTTCTTCTACATAATTCTATATAACAGCGCCACTTACGGTTTAAATCGTATAAAAGTTTAACCATAGCTTCTCACAATAAATATTTTACAAAAGGAGTTAATGCAATTTTAATCAACAGATGCTGAGATATACGCTTGTGAAAAATCATAAAAGAAGCTCCACCTGTCGGCTGATATACACATAAATAAGGTCAACATTTGCTTTCATAATACTTGTCTTATATATCAAGTTTCATGCACATATGTCATAGAAGTTCGGATTAACTTAGCCTATTCATTGGGTAAATTGTAGTGCAGTATTGCCACCTGTTGGCCGATATACACCTAAAATAAATCGCAATAGTGTTTTACAATGGCTGGTTCGCTCACATACCAAGTTCTATGCAATTATACACAATAGAATAAGAGATATAGCCTTCCGCTTTTGGGGGAAATTTCTGTATTGCAGAGCCACCTACTGGCCAACATGCACCCAAACTGAACCAGCATAATTTCTCATAATGCCTTTCCAACATGAAGTTTTGTGTAGTTACATGAAATAGAACCTAAAATATAGTCTTCCCTAAATTGCAGAAAGCACTGTATAACAGCACCACCTGTAGAGTGATTGGCACCAAAATTTGATAGGCACTAATATATGCCAAGTTACATGTACATATATATTTATATGAAATTCTGTGCAGTAGTTTCTGAGATATAGCCTTCCTCTAAGTTGCAGAAATCGCAGTATTGCAGCACCACCTGTTGAACCATTTGCACCAAAGGTTGGTAGGCACAGATTTATGTCATGGTGCAACTACACATAAATTTATATATAATTGTAGTACGCAGTAGTTCCGGAGGTACAGTTGAACAGAATTTTTGTCACACACACACAGACATTTTTTAAAAATTGGTCAAACCAGGTTCTGGACTTCTTAAAATGTGTAAATTCATCAAAAACCAGAAGTTGAAAATTTTTATGAATCCAATACTTTCTTTTGAGACATTTATAAGAAAATAAAAGAAAGAAGAAAAAAAAATAAATAAATAAACTAAAAGCTTCAAACTAGTATGTTATGGTCATCACAAAACTTTCTTCTATATCTCTCTAACATGCAGAAGAAACATAATCATAGCTGCTTACAATAAAGATTTTAGATATTGAGTTTAGTGCAATTTTAATCAAAAAATTTTTAGATGTAGCCATGTGGAGAATCACAGAAGGTGAGGAACAGCTGCACCACCTGTTGGTCGATATACACCCAAATTAAGCCAACTTTTATTCTCATATTTTTTTTATCTTGTTTATCTCTTAAATTTTATAGATGTTGAGATTTAGCCTTCCTATTCACAGAGTAAATTGTAACATAATATAGCCACCTATCGACCAATATGCACCAAAATTGAATCAACATGATGTTTTATAAAAATGACCCTTTCCCATACTAAATTTTTAGCAATTATAAACGAATGAATCTGAGATATAACTTCCCCATTCACGGGAAAATTGCAGCATAGCACAATCACCTATTGGCCATTATGCACAGAAATTGAGTGAACATGTTTCATAATAATAGCCCTCCCTGTGACACACTTAGTTTATTTTTTTAATTATACGCAGTATAAGCTGAGATATAGTCTTCCTTTAAATGGGAGAAATCACAGTATAGCAGCGCCATCTGTTGAGTGATTTGCACCAAAAGTTGATGGGCATATATATATATTTTGGTAAGATACAACTATGTATAAATTTATATGAAATTCTGTGCATTAACTCTTGAACTGCACAAAATTTTTGTCAGATAGACATTTTCCAAAAATGGTCAAATTGTGTTTTGGTTCCCTCAAACTGCGTAAATCCACCGAAAACTGGAAGTTGAAAATTTTCACGAATCCAATACTTCCTTCTATTTAATATAGAAGAAAGTAATAATTCAAAATGAATTTATACTTTTTACTTATTTTATATTTTTATATTCTGTACAGATAAGAAAGAAAATTTTACATTAGTTATTAAAATTCTTTAAGTAAGTGAAGTTTTTCTGCAGTACAAAATTAAAAACTTTAAATAACTGATTTTTTTTTTTTTTTCTTATGAACAATATGAAAGTGAAAGTACAGACTTTCTGAAAATTTAAATATGTACTTTTATTTGAAGTAATTTTAATTTTTTGGGATATATCTATGCAACGCAACAGGGAATTCTAAATTCAGGTGCTTTAGTAAGATATTCCATTAAAAATGCAAATTTATATAAATTGGAGGGTTTTTAAAAAAAATCCAAATCGAATAGATAGATGGTGCAAGTAATGCCAGGTTTCTGCTAGTATAAATATATGGTCACAAAAACAACAGCTTTATTGTGTATGGAAAACTGGATTGTAAATAAACAGGTTCTAGTCAATAAATGCACATTATTTGACTCATTCTCGAAACAATCTAACAACTTTAACACCCAAGACTAACAATATTACTAAACAATCTAACAACATATTAGCAAAAGACATGAAAACAGAGTTATATATACACTGCAACTGCAGAGAATAAATATCATTTGTTCAGGAACAACAATGAACAGCTCTTTTTATTGTTATGGGGAAGATTAGGGGGAATGTTATAGATCACTCTGGAAGAAAAACCTAGCTAACTCTGTACAAAATTAAAATAGGGCTTCTGTATTTCTTATACCTGAAGCTACTTTTGGCTAAATTTGTTTGCTAATGAGTCCAAAATCGATTTTCGCAGAAGCCAACTTAAAAAAAAAAAAAAAAAATCCTTTACAAACTACAACTGATCTAAAAAAAATTCAAAAATTGTCGCAAAATTTTCATCTGATGGGAGTTTAAGCTTGAATTTTCTCCCTCGGATATCCGTCGGATATCCGGCTTGAAATTGCCGGATATCCGTATCCGGTGTGCTGGTATCCAGTACCCCGTCGGATATTTAAAACTCAGCCGGATAGGCCGGATACCGGATAATTACCGGATATCCGTTTCATCCCTAATTACTATACTTGTCAAACATGAAGATAAATTTGTAGTAGGCTCTTAGCCACATTTATTCGGCGTTTCGAGGAAACACCACGAGGGGGTTGCCTACTTTAGTTCCCCAAAAAAGTTGCAGAGAACAAATTCTCCTTGTTAGTTTGCTGCAAAAACGAGTTACATGCATTCTAGCAGTCTGCGTCAGAACAAGACGGTTGCAAATCAAAAAATGATATTGCACAGAGAAAAGCTAAGATATAGGCCTCCTTCTCACGCATGCGCAAAGGCTTGTGCAAAATGCCAATTGGATAGTGCCAAGTGGGGGAAAAGAGCCAATAGGACAGCTCTTCTAGCCAGACGGGTGCTTCTAAGCCAATTGTTGTAACTACCAGTGCTTTCCCACCCACCGCGTCAACTGGGACAATTTTCTATTACTGCCTCAATTGGGTACGCATGAATCGGTACCAAATCATATTTAATTTCACTTTTTTTTTTTTTTTTGCTTTTTAAATAAAAAAATACGCCTTTTTTTTTATTTTTAAGAATAGAAAGAAATTTATAATATTTAGAGCATTTTGTGTTACAACTTTATTATATATGACCCCCTTGGCAACGTTTAAACTTTTGTCAGTATTCGGCGATGATTTTTTTGGTGTAATTGTTTGTTTAAAAAAAAGGAAGAAAAAAAGAAAAGAAATCTAGTACTTATAATCTAAAGCCTAATGGAACAACTTGCATGTTGGTCCATTTGGCGATTTTCTTTCGGTAATTGATGCGAAATGCATTTTTCAAAATGCGTCTGTTTTGTAATGTACATAAATAAATTAAGCTTATTTTTAGCAGTAATAAAATAAATATTTAAAATTAACTTTCCTTTCTTTGCATGAAAAAATAACAAGGATCATCAGTATGCGGAACAACTTTAGTATATCCCCACAACGATATTTGGCGATTATGGCTAAATCATAAATCTAAAAATCATAAATGATAAAATCATAAATCCAAAATAAACAACATATAGGCTGCCATATTATATTGCCAACAGTCCAGAATGACATCGTTATTGTTTAAAACGGCGCCAAAGAAAAATCGCCAAATTCAGTTATACCCAGTATATATATATATATATATATATATATGCTTCCCAGGAACTAATATAGTGTTGGTCCACAATACAATTGCATTTGGTGATTATGTCATTTCCGCAAATGGTTGCCATGGATTCCAAGCGTAAAGAAAAGCAAAAAGCGTTTTTCAAAGTGGCGTCATTACTAATATACAAAATCAATCAAGCTTATTTTTAATTATTTATGCCGTTATCGTTTAAAACGGCGCCAAAGAAAAATCACTAAATCCAGTTGTGGACCAGCATTATACTTGCACCCCACATTTTTTCAAAATATTTTCATTTCTCTCTCTCTAAACAACTGACTTAAAAAAAAAAAAAAAAAAAAAAAAAAAAAAACTAATAAATTCAGTAACTTAAAAAAAAAACTTGTTATAATACAGATTTAGATATCAAAATTATCACCAAATTCCTATAATGGATAATGGAAAATCATGTTCATTATTCCTGAAAGAACATATAAGAAATTTTTAATAATAGAATTATTTTTCTTAACAGCAACATTGACATTGATTTTATTATTTCTTACTCCATGGATCACATTTTAATTTTCCCGTAGAAAATGATGTCATGACAGAAAAACAACGTCATAAGAGAAACTTTCTGGTCAGTGGCAAATAGAGTACCTTTATAAACCCGGAGTTTTTACTTAATAACTTCGTTAATTAAAATAATAGAAATTTCTAAGCTGCTGAAATGCCTTCCTTGAAGTCGTCGGAACACATTGATACCTCTCATGATGCAGAACACTTTGCCCTCTGTGAGAAGATGCTGTCGCAGACAAAAAAAATTGACGCCAGCAACAGAAACTTTTTTTAATATATAGAGAAAACACAATATATGTGGGCAGTAAATTAATATGAATTTGAAAATAATTATATTTATAATCTATATTTATTACACTTATCATATTATCAGGGCCCGCGCTAAGGATTTCAAATTGTTAGCCAATAAATTAGCCAAATTGAAAAATCATTAGCCAATTTTTAAAAGTGTTAGCCACATTTTATACACGAAATTTTTACAATGTACAGTAAAACTACGGTGCATGAAACTCATTTAAAACAACAGGTGCTTATAATTCAACATAATATACCAATTTAATTGATTTTAATATTAATTGCATATTCATGGTTAATTACACTTTATTGCTGCCAACTTGCCAGAACTGTTATGATTTTCCAAATTCATAATTGCTGCTACATTATTTTTAAAAACAGTTTTACTTTCATTTTATGACCGTAATCCAATTTTGTAGATTTTATGTCATTTTATTTTTATTAAGTATTTGAACGGCAAAAATGTATAGAAATATAGCATTTATATTTTGTAAACACCCTAGACTGAATTTTCCGAGATGGCTGATTCAATGTGTCTGTTGATTGTATTTTTTTGTCTTCACACCTTCTTTCTGAAGTGATTGAGAAGCATTTGAACCAGATGTTTTGGTAAAAAAACTAGTAATGGCTAGTATAGCCTTCCAGCCATCATACAGATTTTCTGTTAATATTTCAATCGTTATTTTAAGTTAATAATCTAAAATGTCCTTAAGTATCATTTCACTATTTTGATTTTTGTGTTCAAAACACATTAAAAATAAAACAAATTTCAAGAAACGATGCTAAAACGATAAAACTGAAACGAGATGATCTCGGCTCGGTGCGACCGACGTATTTCATTTACAAGCATGCAAAGAGAAGAGCGGCGCACGTGGGATGTGACGTCATGCACAAGGCAGAATGTGCAGTGCAGTAAATCAACGCAAAGGAGAAACGAGAAACCATCCCTCCGTGAACATGGAGGTAGAAGAAAGAATTCAAGGCGGCAGACGGAGACGGAAGCGCGAACATAGGCTGACTGTAACTGTACGCACGTTGATGCTTTTGTTTATTTTGCTGGAATCTGGAATGAGCGTGTTATGAAAAAATGAAAACTCGGCACACATTGTTTTACAACTTATGTTTCGGTCAATTTATTTATTTACAAAAATTTGGATTTTTTTTTTTAAATCCTTGTGAGAAAACTAAATCGTTGGTGAAAAATAAATCGTTCGCCAACATTTTCGCAAAAATAAAAATTTTATCGCCAGTTTTCTGATTTGTTCGCATTTGGCGAGGTGGCGAATGCTTAATGCGGGCCCTGTATTATTATTGATTGTATGAATATTTGCACCTGTTTATAGCTTGGACTATTGGTGTTTTGGGAGTAAGGCTAATTGACTACTCCAGGGTCTTAGGCCTTAGGGGGAGTGCCCTCCGTGTGGGTCTTTCTAAAGTGTCCTAGCCCGTATTTATGTAAGTTAAAAAAAAAAAAAAACATGAAAATCTCTGAACGGCTAGGCTGATGAGCGTGTCCTGGGATCGAACCCGGCACCTCACATCTACCAGCTTTGGGCGTAGAACTGTTTTGCCGCTGGTAGGCAAAATAATAATAATTTTTTTTTAAATCTGTACGAGTAAATATTCAATTTATTACAATTTATACATGTCCAGAAAGCATTCATATTTCTCTTGTCTCACGATAATTACAGTCCCTGGCCAAATTATTAGACGCACTATAGTTTTTTAATAATCACATGTTTTGCAGCTCAGAGAATGGTTTCCAAATGGATAACCGCATTCATTTTTATGCAAGATGGAGCTCCCTGCCTCACAGAACGGCCTGTTAAAGATTGTTAGGAAGTGCCAAAAATCCCTTGTTGGATTGGCCGGGTAATAGCCCAGATGTGAAACCTACTGAAAACGTGAGGGAGCTGATGACGAGAGAAGTGGCTAAAGGTGTGATCATAAACAAAACGCAACTCTTAGAAAAGGTCATTCATGTGTGGAATCACCATCCTCAGATGCATAATTGAAGCTCGCATAGCTGCTAAAGGTGGCTCAACAAAATATTAACATTTAATTGCATTAATTTCAAATTTTTTCAAGAGTTAATAAATACATATTTTTTCTATAACTATAGTATTTTATTTGTGTTAAAAAACAGGTAATAAGGTGGATAATAAAAAAAAAAATGCATTGTATCTAGTAAAAACAATAAAGCTGTATAGTATCACCTGATAATTAAGATTTTACATAGAATCTTACAGTGCGTCTAATAATTTGGCCAGGGACTGTATAAGAATTTCAGATGCAATTCAAGCTTGTTTAACATTCAGAATTATTGCTTTTTCTTAAAAATTTGCAATATCAACAGTCATAAAAAAAAAAAAAAAAAAGTTATATTTTTCTATAAAATAGGCTATGCATTTTTATTTTACTGATTAAATACATAATACTAAAAGCTCAATACTAAAAAAATTGAAATGTACAATGTTGTATTGCAAATAAAATGATTTACCAATCAAAATGATCTATCAATGATTTATGAATCATAAATTTTTGGAGCCTAAAGTTTTGTTTTTATATTAATCAAAATTTTATAATAATGTTCCTGAAAAACATTAATATGTTTACCTTTTAAAACCTACTTACAAATAATATCTTATTAAAAACAACTATATTTTTTATTTTTAAGTATCACATAACTAAGTTTAACATATACTATATAGTTATAGTTACGAATAAATTTCGTAGTAATATGTAAAAGTATCACAGCATATTTTGAATGAGCATAGATGTAATTCATAATAAAATTTTAAAAGCTTAAAGTTTCGCTTTTTATATTAATCAGAATGTTGTAACAAAAAGAACATCAATCCATTTACTTTCCAAAAAAACTTTATAAACTATATCTTGTTAAACTAAGTTTTTACATGACAATTAAATTATAAATATAGGTTTTTGACATTTTTGACATGACGGTTTTAACCAAAGTTTAAACTGTCAAAAACCTGCCAACCCTGTTTTTATGAATTATAAAAATGAAGGAATGACAAATTTCTTCTAGAAACTACTTTATAAAAATATGATTAGGTTTAGTTATATTTTCAAACACTAAATATTTATTAAAACATATTTTTATTAATATAATAAATAACATAAAAAAGCAAATTTGATTTCTTTTAGTTAACTTTATAATGAATGAGGGAATGACATATAATAAAAATACTATATTTCAATCTAACATTTGAGAGCCATATGCTATTCATTGTAAAATGTTTCTAACAGAACACAAAATGGTTTCTTTACTTTGCTGCTATAGAAATTAAGTTTAACTTATATAAAGTACATGCTGCCATTAATGGAGTAAGTAGGGATTTAGTTATAGTTTGATGAGGGAATGATATCTATTACCAGGGTCAACAAGAAATTTTTTATAAATAATCTCTAAGAAAAAGAGTTAACACAGACTAAGAAGACTTTAATTCCAGCTTCTCTTATTTTTCTTAGCTCCTTGATCCAGGGTTGGCAAGGTTTTTCCCACCCCCGGTAAATATCGTGGTAAAAACCGGTATTTACCGTCCTGGGAAAAACTGATTATTAAAAACACAAATATAAATTCAAAGCAACCTTTTGAAAATGTTAAAAATGAGTTCTAAGTATATAGCTTGAAAGATAGAAAAAAAAAAAAAAAAAACTACAAAACAAATGATGGATTACATTTATTTAAATATTTACAGACTGTATACATTTCTCAATATTTACCAATCATCATAATCACATTCTTCCTCTTTTACATTGGATTTTAGCATCATGTAACAAAATACTAATTTAGAGGCTTTTTCTAAACCCAGTCTGTTTCTAAGTTTGTTTTCGATGAAAGAAAAGTTAGAAAAAATACGCTCCAGAGATGCTGATGAAGCAGGACATCCCTGGAGATTTTCCATTAATTGGAGAAGGTCTGCATCTATTCCAGTTTTGTTTAAATTCTTCCACCATAGTGCAGGTGAAATAGTGTTTATAATGTCTTCAGAGAAAAATATCTTTGGAAAAGGTGCATCTTCTGACTTGAACTGTAATGTGTATTTTAAGTACTTCGGATTTAAAGCCTTCAAATATTCACGCGCAGATTCCTATTATCATGTTGTAATTTCATAAGGGCTTTTGCAACTGGTTCCAACTGATTGTACATATTTTTTGCTTCTTTATATAAATGAAGATTTTTTATTAAACACTTAATGCCATTGTCAATTTCATCTTCGTGATTATCTACAATTTGAAGATAAAAAGGCCTGTTAGTAATAAAAGTTTTTAAACAAGTTATTTTTGAGTTCCACCTTGTTTCACCTGGAATTTGTGGTTTAACTGAATCAGCATACTCTTTCAATAAACTCCCAGGAATATGGTGATTTCTAAAAAAACTTTTGAATTTTGACAACATTAGCCATAACAGAATCAGTAGTTATGTTCTTGCCAAGAATATTCAAATAATGTGATGCACATCCATATGTAAATGTAACTGGTATAATATCTTCCGTTTCAAGATTCTCCCGCATTGTAAGCATTTTCTGTTCATTATCTGAAATGAAACTTTTTACAATGCATCCATATTTAGATTCTGCTGCAATTTTTGCCTTACGAGCAAGATTTGTACAATACTCACTTGTTTTCTTATTTTTCCCGCAATCTATTGCAGAAAGAAACACACTTTTTCCATAAAATTTAATACATTTTGTGTTTAATAGAGGTCTACTTAAAAAGTAATAAAATTTTTATTGAAATTTAACACAAATTATTTATTGCGTCTCTTGGCGACACTGATATTTTTAAGTTAGTAATTTTATTCTATTGTGTTCTAAATATATATTTAGGAAATTCATTATTATTAAATTTTATGAGCAAATGTTTTATGCAATAATTCTTATTTATTTATATTCCTTTCCTGGAGAAAAATTTTAAACCTAAGGAAAATTTGTAATAACTATGTATTTCTGACTTTTTTTCCCCGGTATTTACCAGTTTTTCCCAGTGGGATGGGAAAAACCAGTTTTGGAGGGAAAAAGCCAACCCTGTCTTGATCCAACCTTTACCGGACTTCAAATTGACTTTGTTGATATTCACGTTATTAAAAGAATTAACTGTTGACTGTGAAAAGCAAAAATATTTAAAAACTGCTCATTGGAAACGAATAATAAAAATCCCTGATGATGCTTTACTATTAAAGCGAAAAGCTTCAGATAAATTTTTTTAACATCTTTTAAATAAAATTTTATTTTACGTGTGTTTAAAGTGTTTTTAATATAATATAATTAATAAATTCTTTCATAGGTGTCAACTTTTTAAAAAATCTGGGGGGAGCGAGTTTCAGTGGAGCTATGTTCAAATAAGATTTAAAAAACTTTAGAATTTATATATATCGCATGTGATACCCCTCATGTGGGCCCCTCGCATGTGATACCAACAATATGGCTATTAAAATGCATTCTTTATAAAAATTTTAACTTTCTATAAAGGGAAAAACACAACTGATTTAATTGTGAAGCAATGAACAAAATAATGAAACAAATCAGTAGGCAAGAAAAAGGAAAACTGATCTAATTGTGAAGTAATGAACAAAATAATGAAACAAATCTGTAGGCAAGAAAAAGAAATATTTAATCCGAACTGATATCAATCTTATCAAAACGTAATAAGGAGAAATACAATTTCCGTAACTTTAAATTAAAAAAATTCTAAAGGTGATAAATGACTGGATTGAACCTGGCTACTGAACTAATAAGTTCATTAATGAAAATAGAGACTAATTTCTTTTCATACATACATATGAAACTAGTATGTTGTGGCCACCACAAGACTTTCTTCTATATTTTCCTATATACATATTTAATCAGTAACAATATTAAAAAAAAAAATTACGATTTTTTTTCAAAGTTTTTATTTTGTTAAAAGTAATACATATTCAATCAGTAACAATATTAAAAAAAAAAAATTTTTTTTTTTTTTTTTTTTTTTTGCTAAAAGTAAAACAAATCGATAACTTTGTTTTAAATTATCACAGATTTATAGTTCAACCATTCATTTTAAAGGTATTGACGAGATCTTTCGAAAGATACCCATCTTCAAAATTTACCCCCCCCCAGGGGGGGGAGCGATGCCCCCACATGCACAAAAATTTTTTCCTAGTTAACTATTACTATTATCAATAACTCATATTAATTTTACAATCACAAGTTAAAAATAACTCTCATTATGTACATTTATACGAAATTTTGTCCTATATTGCCATGTTAAAAATTTAGAAAACATGAGATCACAGCGCCACCTGTTGAGCGATTGATCCCCAAATGTAATCAGCACCAGTTTATGTCAGGGACAAACTAAATACCAAGTTTGGTTAAATTTCGTTTAAAAAAAAACAGAAAAAAAAATTTTTCTAAGTTTTTTTTTTCATTAAAAGTAAAAAAAATCGATAACTTTGTTTTAAATTATCACAGATTTATGGTTCGACCATTCGTTTTAAAGGTATTGACGAGACCTTTCGAAAGATACCCATCTTGAAACTTTGCCCCCCCCCCCCCCAGTTGGGAGGAACCGATGCCCCCACATGCACAAAATTTTTTTCCTAGTTAACTATTACTATTATCAACGAAACCTTTCGAAAGATACCCATCTTGAAAATTTACTTCCCGGGGAGGCCGCCCCCCGAAGATTTAAAAGTGGGGGGGCCGCCCCCCCATAGTTTACGCCTATGAATTCTTTCATTGCATAATATATAGATGTAGTATATAATGGATAATATTTATTAAAGTATGTTTAATAAATTTTCAATTCAAATAATCTAAATATACATGCTTTAATATCATAGAAACTATTTTATTTATTTACATGTGAGACTGGGGACACAGTGAGGGAATGATATTTTGCATTTAAAAAAAAAAAATTAAAATTATATTTGAATTCCAATAACCAAAGAATAACAGTTTATATGCAAAACTAATTAATATTGATAGATTTGACAGCTTTTTGTTTATTGTGATTTAAAAAATATGCCCTCTAGACCACTGGGACATGAAATGGCCACTTTTCAGAGAATTAGGTACTGATTTGTTTCACATTGGGATTCAATATTACAATATGATTGAAAATTGGCTTTAAGTGAGCCCATATGCCACATGGATTGTGTCGTGAACTGATTGAAATAGTGCAGAATCCTTGCTTTATATTGTTATTCATCTTGTTGTAGTAAGTTATTCCTGTATGAAGTGTAACTTGTCTACAGGAACCACCAGAGTGTGAAAGGATTGGCTTTCTGCATGCAATTTACAAGCATAGTTCTCACCAGGGTTGGCAGGTTTTTGACACGTGACACTTTTTGACGGTTTAAACCATGGTTAAAACCGTCATGTCAAAAACCCATATTTATAATTTAACTGTCATAAATAAAACTTAGTTTAACAAAATATAGTTTATAAAGATTTTTTGAAAAGTAAATAGATTGATGTTCTTTGAAAAACACATTGTTACAGCATTTTGATTAATACAAAAAACAAAACTTTTAGACAAATATAAATATTTAATACCTTATTTTAAATCCTTACTATTTCCGAGTTTTTATATATTTCGGCATCCAGTCGGAGCCATCATCAGAAATCACTCGGCAAAAATGATCCGCAGGTGTTATGACTGGGCGGTTTGTTGATTTTTTGCAGCTTCTTTCTTGCTTTCTTCACTTCGCTTTACTTGTCTGTACAGCTGTTGCCACTCGGGTGGAATTAGGCTATGTTCAATGTCATTAACGGTATTATTAGATGTTAGTATTTCTAGTGCCTCTCTTTTGAGGGCATAGTGGTGGGAGTTATATGGGGCTATTTTTCTATAGTTAATGGAGTCAATATTAATTGGGTTAGTGTTGTTAGTTCTTGAGAAGGCTGTAGAGTGTCTAGTCTATTGTATTTTAAATCAGTAATATGTTCAGAGATACGGTCTTTTATTTTCCTTTTAGTCATGCCAACATATGAGGCTTTATTTTTATTTTGGTATTGGAAATCAATTTTATAGATGCCGGCTGTGTGTTTAAAGTTGATTAAATCTTTTTCATTACGAATTCGCTGGAAAATATTCTTATTCGGTTTTATTGGGATATTAATGTTGTGTTTGGCGGCTTCGTTTTAAATTTTTATGGAGGCTCCTTTGCAGTATGGGTTCGCGCGGATGAATGATTGTTTAGTTTTTTGTGCACTGGGAATATGATTAAGAGCTTTTATACGTTTTTTGTAAAATTTGTCTACAATAGAGGGATTATAATTGGCATTTTTAGCGATGTTTTTTATTATTTTTAATTCGGAGTTTAGATAATTTTTATTAGAACAGATAAGTATAGCACGATTAACATAAGAGCGTACAGCGGCATATTTGTAAGTGAGGGGAGTGTGACATTTTTTATTTATAATTTCGTTGTTGCTAGAAGGTTTTCTGAAAACGGTGGTGTCTATGGAATTGTCTGTGTTTTTAATGATGGTGACATTGAGAAAATTTAAAGAATGATTTGTTTCTATTTCGTGTGTTAGTTTAATGTGTGGATCGATTTCATTTAGTTTTTTGAGGATGTTTTCAGGATTAATATTGGGAGGGGTAATAGAGAATATATCATCTACATAACGTACCCAGAGGTTACAATTATTGATTAAGCTGCTGGCGGAATTTTCAAACAATCTCATTTTAAGCTCGGCGTACCGAAACAGCTTTATGCATCGCAAATAATTTTCTTTTGGCGTTTCTGACGTAGTAGTTTATTCGGGTTTTAATATTCCAATGCCAAGTCTCCTGTTATTACCTGCATTCCTGTGTTTTCATGGCTTATGTGAAAATTCATAAGTAAAATTGAAATTTTAGAATTTCATAAATATTAATATAAATAAACATAAACATACAAAATAAGTCTATGCATACTTTGTATATATTTCTTAGGTTATAAATCCAGTTAATTTACCTAAATTTTTATAAATTATCTACAAATTGTTTTAAGATTTGTTAATTTATAAACAGCATAATATTTAGATATTCACTTGTATATGGCAAATATTACTAAATCCTATTTCTAACCTGATTCTAGCTCATTTATAGATTTTGAATTTTGACAATACAGGTTTTTGACGGTAGAGGTTTCTGATTGGTTTCTGACAGTTTAAACCAGGTTTTAACCATTGTCATGTCAAAAACCACTTTTTGACATCAAAAACCCAACCCTGGTTCTCACTAAAATCTATGTGAAGAACTACTTTGTCTTCAGAAGGGTTATTTTTCAATTGAGTTGGTACTTGACATTGATGTCTTTGTCTATGATTTGCTTCATGTTTCATTAATTTTGGCAAAGCTTCTGTAAAATGTTTAAGAAACATTTCCATTTTTGTGCATACTTTTTCTTTTTTTGTTACAGATATCATCTTTTCCACTCCTTTTATTGTAATGGGTTTCTTTGTCGTGTTCCACTGATAATAATTTACGTCATCTAACATTTCATCTGCTTTAGAATCAAAGGGCAATTGCTTCAAATGGCATTTTGAAACTCTTAATTAAACAGTCTTCTGTAACAGGATTACAGCAAATTATGCTTTCAAGGGAAGTGTGAATCAGTAAAATTGCTATTGAAACCAAACCAAGCTTAAATTAAAGAGCATGGTCGAAAACATTGGGCACAGTACAAAAATAGTAAATATAAATTCAGGGTACCTCATAATGCGTAAAAACACCAAAATCTCAAACTCGGATTTTTGACATGATTACAGGAAAGTAAAAAAGCCAATAAAGACCGGCTGGTTTGGTCATTTAAAAAAAAGATGGCTTTTTTGCAGCCCTGATTTATGAAAGAAATGCTTATTAACACATTTGTTCCCAATCTCACGTGACTGCCATTTTAAACAATACTGCACATTAGGACTGGGCGTTACATTATGTAACGCAAAAATCGATTTATAGCTAAAATCGGCGATCCGATTTAAAGATAACATCTACTACGAAGTTTCGGAATGACGATGTTAGACAATGTAATGCTGCATCGATTTAGCGATAAAAATCCGATGTTAGCTAGACATCAAGTTTCCTCGTCACGCTTGCGAGTTAATGCATCAAGGCATCAAGGGAAGTTTTATCGATTTAGCGAAAACGATTTAACAATAAGTGCAAAAGCCGTATTACGATTTATCGTAATATGAATTGTGCTACGTGCCGGCTTTTCATTTCAAAGGAGATACCAATACCAGAGCCAGAGAGACGATGCGCTTAAATTGCCTGTCGTCTGTTCTGTTTATTCCAAACGAGAGATGAAGTATTGCGCTATGCTAAATCGGAGAGAAAAGAAAATACGATTTTAGATGAATCGTAACTGTTCCAAACTTTAAACTTCTCGCGGTTTTACAGAAACTCCAATTTGTTTGCTAAGTAATGATTTCTTTCTTTTTGTAATAAGTAATTATTTTCGGCAATTACAGTATGCATTGTTGTAATAAATATTAATATAAGTACATAGATTTTTTTTTCATTAAATTAAATAGAAAATATATTTATTTTTTACAATATTTAAGAATAGAGTAAATCACGATAAAAATAGTTTCATAATGCAATACGATATATCTGTTTGTCATTATTATTATTTATTCAATAATTTGGCTTTGTCTGACACTTCTGTTATTAGTATTTTGTGAGGGGGGGGGGGATTTTTAAAGAATGTACCAGAAGAACTTTTAAAGGTGCTCCTTATTACATACTTTTTATTACGCTCTCTATAATACCATTAATAAGCTTCAAATATTACTTTACTGAAGTTGATAAAATCTACAATGTTAATACTTTAAAATACTATTAAACGGAAATAAAGTTTAAATTTTTTTTCATCATTTAAAATTAAATTTCTTTTTCAAACTCTGCTACCTATTTCATCTAATGAACAAATTGATCCAGAATTTTTTTTTTCTTTCAGAATGATGTGTGGTTTATTTATAGGCAGATTGGATATTGACCGCCAGAATATAACGTATTTCGGCAATATGACACAAAAAAGCAGAAATTTTGTTAAATTTTAGTAAAATGATAAAATATTCGGGAATCAGCTTTCAAAAATTTTTTACTAAGTTATTACAGTATAGGACCCATTATCCGGATCCCATGGGACCAGAAGAATTCCGGATTTTGGAATTTTCTGGATTTTGGGTCCTTTTCCCATTATTGCTTTCCCTTAATTATAAAACATAACTCAGTAATTGACAGGTACTAATTTACTTCTAGGAGCAACTACTTCACATACAGACAGACATTTAAAAAAAATATTCAAATTATATTCTAGAGCTCTTAAAACATGCAAATAAATCAAAAACTGGAAGTCAAGATTTTTTGCAAATCTGATACTTTTTTCTATTAAATTTAGCAGGAAGAAAAAAATAACTATAACGCGTGTATATATATATATACAAACATGTACATTACTGCCACTTGCCATGAGTGGCATGGTTGCTTCTTTATCAATGCTGCTAAACATGAATGCTGTCTCAATCATTAGAGCAAAATGCTAAAAAAAAAAAAAAATTTTTATTATTATTTTTCTTTAAAAATTTCCATTTCTTTTTTCTTTTCTTTCTTTCTTTTTTTAAAAAAAAAAGACCTTAATGAGAAGTTAAAAATCACCGGAAATCTATCATAAAATAAATTAGAATTTTTTTTTTTTTTTTTTTTTTTTTTTTTTTACCTGGCTTGCTATGAATTCCAGGGTTTTTTCCTGGACCACAAACATCCCTGCCTTGACCATATGAAAGAAAGAAATTCTGTTTTAATTTCTAATTTTTCATAATACTACCTAATAAAACACACAATAATTCATTTTAGGGCAATTTTCTTTCTTTCTTTTTTTTCTGATTTTAGATATAAAATGTACTTTAATCATAAAAAAAAAAAAAAAAAAAATAAATAAATAAAAATAATTCTGAAATGATTCTGGATTTTGGGTCTTCTGGATTTTGGAATTCTGGATAATGGGTCCTATACTGTATTACTAAACAGGGCAGTTGGTTCAAAAATATCGTGATTTATCAATCGACTTGAAAAAAATTTAAATTTTTTTAAAAAAGAAAAGTGGAAATTTAATTTACTGACTGTGGTAAAAGACAAATGTTATAAATCAAAATACAAAGTTCAGTATTCCATCATACATCAGGAACACACAAAAAAGGGCTAAACAATTTAAAAGAAAAAGAAAAAAAATTGTGCCATAGGCCATCAAAAACTCTCTTTAATATCAATATTTATAACAACGCCCCCTAATGTTAATCATCCAGAAATGTTTAATCAACATAACTTTTCTTAATAAAAACTTTACAGTTTGAACTGTATAATTTAAAATTAAAATTTTAAATTATGCAGTTTGGTGTAATTTTAAGCCGTGATGCTGAGTTAGAGCAATATGGAAAATTGCAGAAAATAAATGAGCGTTGCTTTTCGGTCATTATATTATTGATTAAAAGACTTGTGTATGTAGGAGGGGTAGGGAGGAGGTATTTTCTAAATCAGTGTTAAATTGATTTATCTCTATATCGCGATATTAGATGGAAGATAAATCGATTTATAGAATCGCTACACCTCCCAGTCCTTCTGCACATCACGTGCTGGTGCGTGATCGGTACTGAATGTGTTAAACAAGTATTCTAAAAATTAAAATTATATAAATTAATGCAACATGCAGATGTGTAACAGAGTGGACAAAATTTCCCATTATCAAACAAAAAACTATATAAAACCCGAATAAACTACTACGTCAGAAACGGCAAAGAAAAATATTGCAAATGCATACAGCTGTTTCGGTAGCCTAAAGCATACCATCTTCAGTGCAAAAAGTCTTCTTCAGTGCATCCTTTGTCCCAATCTTCAGTGCATCCTTTTTGCTTTGCAGACGGTATGCTTTAGGCTACCGAAACAGCTGTATGCATTTGCAATATTTTTCTTTGGTGTTTCTGACGTAGTAGTTTATTCGGGTTTTAATATTCCAATGCCAAGTCTCCTGTTATTAAAAAACTATATAAGTCATATATTTGTTTTAAGTTAAACTAATTAATTTTTACAATACAGGTAAATTCAATGTATTTGCTATATTTTGACATCATGTTTAGCTTGATTTTATACATAAAAAAAAAAAAAATCATTTTTTAAACATGAAATGTACATTTTTTTCTCAAATGACCCACATTCGCATAAGGTAGCTTGCATTCACCTATTAGTTTATGTTTTTTATTTACCTAAAGGAGAAAAAAAAAACTTTTTAAATCAGTATTCATATTAAACAGTCATTCCCCCCCCTCCCCCCCCCCTTTTTTTTTTTGTTTAGTTCATAAGCTTTAACCGAAACTAGTGTACAAGGAGTGTTTAATGATTTGATTCAACTATTCCTTACTACATCATTCAAGTATCAAGTATTGGAGCCTGCTGTTGTTCATCTTGAAAATAAACAAAAGCTATTTTAATTTATCTACTTCTCTGTGAATTATGGAGGAATTTAAATCTTATTTCATTTTTCTTCATTTTTTTCTTTTTTTTTCTTTGGAGGTGGGCAAAGGGGAAGTTAGATATAGATCAAGCAGTAGAATGTTAACCTTTACGTAGGGGCTCGGACAGCATCTGTCCGAGAAAAAGTGAGATCTTCTGAGGGGCTGTGACACTTTTCGTCTTGCAGAAGGGGAAGAAATTTAGGAAGAGAGGAAGGGCGGAGATTGTGGTCGTAAAAGTGTCAAATCGGTAAATAATGACCTTTCACTGCAATATCGTACTTGAGTGCGTCTCCTTTAATCGCACATAAGTTGTGGAAACCTATTCTTCCTATGTGTATAGTGAAAGTTCTCATGTGTTTACTAGTTTTTCTGCTTAATTTGAGATTGATTTACATTTTAATTAAAGAGATAAACTGGCGGAATACTTTGTTTAAAAAGAAATAGAATATATTGTTGTGAAATGGGATGAGTTATCCTATTCTCATTTCAGTCTTCAGTAGTTAACTACAATTATTTATTTTATTATATATTTTATATTCACATTGTCATTCTACATTTACATTAAATATAAATTATTTTATATTTAATACTTTAAGCCCAAACTTTTACCATCAAAATTTAAATATCTTAAAAAGCAGTTTAATATTAAAGCTTTATTAAAACTTGGAATCAAAAATTCAAAATACATCGAAAATAATGAACAAATATTAATTTAAATACTAAGATTTGAGCTATAGCTCTGCGGCCATTTTTTGCATATTAAGAAAAATTAGACCACTATAAACGCCCACGTCGAAACTTGGATTCGAACCTTGCTTCTAGAAATTGATGGTCAGAGCGCTAACCAGGGTATCAGATGTTTAGCGAATAAATAGAAAAGAGAAAAATAGAATGTAATAAATATAGTATTTATATATAGATTAATACCTATTAAATAATTAAAATATAATATTAATCAGTATATTAATCAATTTGGAACTGATTCTAACTGGACAGTTTAAAGTGCGAAATTTGAATATGAGATGAGGAAAATTTCTAATTAACGAAATTAATATTCGAAATTTCTAATTAACTTCTTTAAACAACTGAACAAATTAATTTTGGAAAGTTTTATTTGATATAAAATTCTGTGTGAGAGGGCACAATATATCATGTATTAGGTACTTTATATATCATTCCCTATTCATTATGAA
This sequence comes from Salticus scenicus, assembly GCA_963930645.1. Classification (NCBI taxonomy): domain Eukaryota; kingdom Metazoa; phylum Arthropoda; class Arachnida; order Araneae; family Salticidae; genus Salticus; species Salticus scenicus. The sequence goes on from OZ005655.1 coordinate 313,252,212, forward strand.
TGAATTATATGCGCACCAAACAATACATTCAAATTTATCACAGAAAATCTAATATGTTGTGGCCATCACAAAATTTTCTTCTGTATAATTTTTTACAAAAATTCACTCAGTACAAATTATTTATGAAAATTATTTTTCATGATAAATGTAGACGATTTTTATCGCACATAAAACCCTAAGTGTCTAAAAAAGCCAATTTTGTGCGCTATAGACGACATCTGAAAGATACGTTTTCTTTGAAAGTTTTTTTTTTTTTTTTTTTTTTAATATCGGTAACTTTTAAATTTTTGTTTTAAATTACTACAGATCTATGTTTCAAGCATTTGTTTTAAATGTATAGACGAGTTCTTTTAAAAAATACATCCTTAGAAATAAGGTACAGGGAGGGAAGTGATGCCCTTAAATTTTATCTATTTCTTTCTTTTTGACAATTACTATTATAAATAAATCCATATATATTTTTCAATTTCACATTGAAAGGTTAAAAATAATTCTCAATATGTACATTTTTACAAAATTTCGTCCTGTACTGCCATATTAAAAGCTATGAAAAAATGTAATGATAGCGTCACTTACTGAGAGATTTATTCCCAATCAGAACCAATTTAAATCAAGGTGCAACTATATATGAAGTTTGTTTCCGTTCGCTGGTTTATAAAATACAGCTTTAAAAAACTTAGGTACGCATATACAGACAGACATTTTCTAAAAATAGTCAAATCGTGTTTTTTAAATATAGCACTAATATATTAGAAATATTTTGTGTGGCCCTGTAAACGCAAGACAAATATTTTCCATCATATATTGTATGTGAAACATGCTTTACTGGAAATAAAAAATGTATGTCAGACGTCAGTATCATATTTTTTTACGGCAATATGAAGATGTTAATATGTATCGACGATAAATTTTCCCCACAGAAATAATGTATACAAATGCTTTCGTATAACGCATGTTCCTGTGCACGATCAATTTGACTGATCTAAATGAGAATTTTCAAGTAACATGTAGTTGGAATTCCCGCTAGTATTTGTTTTTGAGTTATACTGATAACAAACACTCAGGCAGAGAGAAGAATTAATATAGTTAAGAGTTTAGATGTAAGAATATTTGTGAAAATTTAAGTCTACATTTTTCAATGTATAACAATTCATTTTTATAACTTTGTAAAAAAATTATTTTACATGGACTTAAACCCATGAAAATCTATGCCACTATTGCGACGTTTACCTACAACATACTTTAAAGAATTCAAAATCATTCGAATGAAACGTTGTGTCGTTATCGGGTTAATTTTCACTTACTCATGCATACACATTACCATAAAAATAGCGAAAAGGAATTAAAAATCAATACAAATATATAAATGCACAAAATTGAATCTAAAAAATTGAATTTTATCACGATTACAGTACTTTTCTTATACACAGTATATGTTCATAAACTAAAAAAGATATAGTAATAAAAGAGATAAAGTTAAAAATTAAAACTTTTTTGAAATAATTTGACGTTTATATTTATTTATTATTCATTAATATATATATATATATATACATATATTAGAAAAGTCTTTTAGCAAACACAATTCATTAGTAAAATTTTTAAGACACGTATGAAGTATAGACATTCTTGTGCAATAAAACGCCAGAGCTAAATTTCTTTCGACAGTAAAAAGCTAAAAAAAAAAAAAAAAAAAAAAATGAATGATTCTGCTCATACAGTTTCCTGGATGATGGTGAACCCCCTTCGCACTTCATACATAACACAATAATGATCAATAAAATCTAGCTAGCAAACACCATAAGTTTAAAAAAAACACGCTAAAGTTGTTTCGGGTCGAAATAATTAACAACAATCCTTCATCTGATGATAAAAGCAAAGTACAATCTCAACAGGATAGCGTTTCTTTCTTTCTTTCTTCCTTTATTTCCCCCCCCCCCCCCCCCCCCCCCAGTTTATGGTATTGCTTACAAGCCGTTTATACATTCAACGCGAATATTTCAGCGTCTTTTTCTACATAAACTCATTATATATATATATATATATATATATATATATATACATAAAGTGAAGAATTTTAGAATGTTATAAAATTTCGCAATTAATCGATGCATGATTAATAATAACAGCATTCAAATATAAGTAATTTTAATTCAATTTAAAAGTTAGCAGTCTATATATAATTCTTTAAATTTATATCTTCAGTTGAGGAAATGAAGTACTTTGAAAGCTTTTAGTCTCTGATAACCTTAAATGTTTCTTATAATATATGATCATACTATAATTCATCATTATAATGATCAGACATCAGAAGGAAGACGTGAATTAATAAACAAACAACAACATACGGAAACGAAGCCTTATACACGGCAAAAGTTATTTAAAAAGTCAATATGCATTGTTTCTAAAACATTACTGGATGAGATTATATAATAGAAAAAAATTATAATAACTAGAAGAAGAAGAAGGAGCTGAGGCCACCACGGCATAAGACGGGTGGATTGGGTTAAACTAGTTTGGTACCCAACGTTTTTCCAAATCCTTTGCAAGATCAAATGGTAACAAAGTAAAAATTAAAAATTAAGATTATATTTACCGTAAAAAGAGAGAAAAAAAATGTAGTAAAAAGGAAAATTTAAAGCTTAACGAGAAAACCATAAAAGATTTAATTAATTAACATAGTATTTATACGACTATGAAGAAAAGAAAAATGTATGATAATAAATACAATAAAGGCGACGTTAATTTAAACATATGCTATGTATTAATTACAGTTAATCCCCATTTCGAAACTTAAATAATTTATTAAATTTATAAACTTTACATAGTAATGTTAATATTTAATATTAAAATTGTTATAATATATTTCAATCGAAATAAATATGCTGCATAAAATAAATACGATCAAAAATTAATTGTATATAACTGAAATGCAGTGATTCTTTCTTTCTTCTTCTTTCTTTAATTTTGTTCAACAAGAAAGGAAAACAGATTACTGTGAAAATTAACACTTAGAAATCGAATAATATTTATATTTAAAAAAAACTCTTTCAAAAAGAACAGAGTCGTTTCAAGTCTCTTTCTGTATTTCTTCAAAATGATTTTTGGAGAAATCTGTGGTGTAATATCACCCCAACTGTTGTAGGGTAAAAGAGGCTAGTTACTGGAAAAGCAGGGGAGGAAAGAGGTTCCTCCTCCTAATTGACTTTTCCCCGAAATCCTTCAGTGAGCAACCAGACTTCTATTTTCTACCCCCAAAAGCTGAAAGAGCCCCTCAGAAGAACTATAAAATTTTTAGTATAGCCCACGTCAAAAGGTTAATAAGATAACTACTTCTTAACCGCAGAAATAGCATAGTAATTTACTACCGTATATTTCTGAATATAAGCCGATCCGTATATAAGACGAGAGTACATTTTTCCCTTCAGAAATTTGCCCAAAACTGCAAACCTGTGTATAAGCCGAATTGAAAAAGTACTCTTTAAAAGTTCAAGTATATCGCCAAAATGGTGAAAATATTGCCAATCTATAAAACTTTCAGGATAATCTGTCCAATGAAATTGCGCTAAATGCATGCTTATCCAACTGAATTCCTTAGCTATGACGTAAAATGATTGCTGTGTGTTCACCAACGGCAATAGTTTTAACTCTGGCAACCTTATCAAAAGGGAGGCTAGCACAGGCATCGAACAGACGCTCTCGCACACACAGTGAAGGACAAGTGCCGGCAGCTAAAAACGATAGTCGCCGTAATACCAGGGGGCTTAACGTCGATGCTGCTGCCACTGGATGTTTGCATAAATAAGCCATTTAAAGACCGATTGTGTTGATTTTTTTTAATGACGTATCTAAATTATTTTGTATATTTCTACTTTTGAGTATTTTTACCAGTGCCTCAAGGCAATCTTCAGAAAAAAAAAAAAAAAAAAAAACGAAGATTTGCCACTTCTTTTGATAGTGTAAGCCTAGAAACATTTGAAACAGGGATGATTTAATTGTATAAATTAAAAATATGATCAGGAGTCCTGTTTTTTCAAGTTTCTCTTATACTATTTCCGAATTAGACAGAGAAGTTACTCCGTTTGTGCAATCTGTCAATGACGTCAGCTATCAGCAGGTCAAAAAAAAAAAAAAAAAGAAATGTAAACACACGTGACTACACCGAGCTGCTCTAGAAATAAATTTAAAATTGCTAATTTAAGAGTTTTATAAGTGATAATTATTTAAAAATAAGGTTAAATATCACTATTTTACTTTAAATATAGTTTTTAAGCTTAACTACTTCACTGGCCTCTGTAGTATGTGGAAGGTTACATTTCCCCCAAGTTATCTCGGGATGGCTGGTGAAGTGGTTAAAATATATACATTCAACCATTGTTTCTAAAGTACATTTTTTTGCTAGAAGTATGGACTCGTATATAAGACGACCCCCGTACTTCAGCTTCCTAAAAATTTCCAAAAATTCTCGGCTTATACATGGAAATATATGGTACTTCTATTTAAAACATGCTGTTTTTGGAACAGTTAAGCCTATTACTTACCATATGTAACATTAAGGGTGGGAAGTGATCTGATGGTATGCTTATTTTTCAGGTACACTGCCAACGAATCTAGCTTTGGATTCATTTTTTTAGTGACAGAAATCTTCAAATCCTCTTTGTCTTCTGGATCCAGGCAAATTGCTAATGAATTTCGAACACCTAGAGAAGGTCCTAGCCTCAATGTGAAGGACAAATCCTGGAGATATTATTGTCTATAAATTGAATTGTGGTAAATAGCATTTTTCTCCCTTTCAAGTAATTTTTTTTTTATTATTCTTATGTAAGTAGCTACATGTAAAATAATCTTAGAAAATTGAATGGAAAAAAACTATTTTTAACCCCTTCCGCTCCAGGGTAGCTGTAGTGTAAATATGTGAAATACCAGATTATAATTTTGAAATAATGCAATACATAACGAAGTAACAATGTGCATTTTGTTGTGAAGTAAATATATTTAATTAATGAAGGTAGTAAATATGAATACATATCAGAGTATTTCAATTATTTATAGCAATGACTGCTGTAAGCGGTTCATCATCACTGTCATCGCTTTCGCCGTCTTCACTTGTTGTAAAGTCATCATTGGAATCTTCAAGTTCGTCATAATCGGGGATATAATCACTATCCGAATCACTAGAATTAGACATAATTCACAGTTACAAACACCGAAAAAACACACAAAATCGAGGAGCGGAAATTACACACAACCGCAGCCGCGAGAAATCACGAAACAACTGGCGTAGCCAAAACTAATAGGTTACTGAGACTACTAACGCCATGTAGTTGTCAGTAATGAAAATACAATTTCAAAATACCATATGACAGATAAGATAATTCTCTCTGATACCACTACAACGTTGGGCTTATTGTATCGTATACATCTTTTGGACGTATGCACGTACGTCCATGGTATTAATGGCCATTAACACTAGGACGTACGCACGTACGTCCCTGGAGTGGAAGGGGTTAAGTGTAACTAATTTAAATGTGCTGGGCTGGACATTTGTGTCATCGTAATTATTAAATTAATTAACCTAGACAAAAATAAGCTATATATATTGGGCTACTATCAAAAATTCATTTAAATAGAATAAAAATTAAAATTTGATGATCAAATTATTTCAATCACATTGCAAAACTTTTTTTTTTTTTTTTTTTTTCGTGAAAAACCCCTTATAGACTTGTGACTGTAACATATTTGTATTTATTTACTAAGATTTGTGAGTTCATAAGGGGTTTTTCACAAAAAAGAACACTTGCAACGTGGTTAAGAAGTAATTGAATCTTCAAAATAAATATGCAGCATGTGAAAAACCCCTTATGAATTTCCAGGGATGTGCCGACCTGGTGTGTGAAGTGTGTGGTGCACACAGGCGCCAGGTAGGAAAAGGCACCAGCTGAGAATAGATTATTTGAAATATATATATATAGATAGATAGGGAGAGAGAGACTAGTGTGGCTAAATGAGGCCCCTTGTAAAATATACCGGGAAAATTTGTGTTTCCAAACAGTATAGGAAGTTTATTGCAAAAGGATGCGCTAAAAGTAGAATAACTTGTTACCTACCGTCAGCAAAATTTTTGAACTGAGGATCTTATTTAGATGAGTAGTTTTTTGCCCTTCGTTTTGTCAATGTAACGTCTATATTAATAAAATCAGACAAATTAATAAAATCTGAAAATTTCTGAAAAAACTATCTTTATGTTTCTATACACTATCTATACACTATCTTTATGTTTCACACACACCATGAGAAAGCCAAATATGACCCCCCCCCCCTCTCTCTCACTCTCTCATGTGTGTGTGCGCGGTTGTGTCAGCATGTCTGCAACGTTATTGTTAGTGGGAAAGAACATTTTGTTTGTAAGCTTGACCGTGCACTTTATGGGTTGCATCAAAGCGGCAGGCTGTGGTTTTATGAATTGAATAGGGTACTATTAGATCTTGGTTTTCAAAAGTTCAACTGGTGTAATTGTGCATATAAGTTTAAAGATTTTATTGTTTTACTTGTATACCCCGTGGCAGAAACACGGCAACACAGCGACATTGTCGCAGAACGGCATTGAGTCCTTGCAGAAAGGTTTTTCTTTTAGGAACAAAAAATTTTGAAAGAAAATTTTTTTCATTGCAATAAATTGGCTGAAACTGCTCTGCAGTATAAGTTTTGTTTTTGCAGAAGCTGCTCGTTTCTGCAGAAAGGTAACCAAAGAGTTACATTGCTACAGCGAAAGCGATGCAATAAGGGCTGAAAAACATTGAACGCTGTGTGCTCTGTGCGTACGGGACAGTATTCCCTCTACACACATGATCTGTGACCGCGCTTTCTTGCTCGCTTTCGCTGTTCTCTGATGCGATTTCTCTTATGGGTCTATTCTGGCCTGTTCGCTTCATTATATTCCTTCGAAATTCAATGATCTTTGGAATATAACGATAATTTGGTTTCTGTTTTAAACTATCCACACGATCTTTGAATGAAGGAAGCTGCCTTTCCTTTTTAAATAAATTTCTAATATTCATTCCTATAATTCACCCTCCCCCCCTTTTTTTTTTATTGTCTCACACAATTAAAAGGACATCACAGTCCGATCATTATGAACTTTCGATTTTATCTTTCTTACAGATGCTGCAAAAAACATATTCCTGGATTTTTTTTTTTCTTATCTATAAAATTGCTTCAAGGTCTCTTGAAAATAAGAAAACTATAACAAATCAATTAATTACTTTTATAATACATTACAACTGAAAACCACACAAATCATTGCACAATACACATAACTAAATGGTTGAAAAAATCACGTTCAAGGCATTGTGTAATCAAAATTTACTGAGTCAGGACAGAGAGAAATACTTGTTTATGTTAACTGAAACTCAGTTTAACTAGAATCAAAAGCTGAAAGTGGTGCAGAAAGAAAGGGAATGCTACGATTATGCAAAATGTTTTGATTTTCATTAAAAAAATTTTTTAAATGTTCAGTTATACAGCTGAAGAATCTTTAAAAAATAAAACTTAAAATATTCGTCCTTTAAATTATTATAAATAAATAATATATTCAAAGCTATTGATGAATTTCAACGGTGATGGCAAGGTATACATGTTAAGGCCAATGATTTTGTTAGGGATTCTAAGACTGGGAGCAGTGTCCTGTGTAGTAGACTTTCTAAGGTGTCTTAATCAGTATTTACACAAGTTTAGAAGAAAATCACAGAAACATCCGATTTAAACAAATGAAGTGTTCTCTGTGGGAAATTTACTAAGATGTTTCAGTCCACATTCATGTGAGTTTTGGAGAAAATCATGGAAAACTCTGAACTTTAATGACCATTGGAGAAAGAAAAAGAATATTTTCTGTAACATTTGTCGAGATAATTGAAAATGTGATAACTCAGTTTTTATAAGGCAGGGGTAATTTTAAGAAAATTTTGAATCTGAAAACTAGTTTTTCACAAAAATCGGTGGCTTTAAAATAATTCCTCACAAAAATTGCATAATAAAATTTCGTATATTGAAACCAGCCACAGAAATACAACATATTTCAGTAACCAAATACCAAAAAAAGAATATTGCTGAATTATGAGGTCTAAATAATTACATGTTTTTAGCAAAATAATACTTATTTTAGTAATTAATTTCAATTAAGTAATTTTTTATAATTAGCAATAAAATAATTCATTATTTCTGTAAACGCCCACAAAATTGTTCCGTATGCCGGAAATCATCTTTGAAAAAAAAAAAAAAAAAAACAAGAATTTCACCAATTAGCATCGAAATACAGCCTATTTCAACAATTAATTCTTATTAAATATAAATTTTGTTAATTAGCGGAGAATTGATTGCGTATTTTCATTTCCACTATCGACTACAAAAATATCACAATTTACGAAAATCAGCTTTTAAAAAGTCGCGATCTTTATCGACTAGCAGCTAAATAATAGCACATTAAATATAAATGTTTTACTATTAGTGGTGAAATGATCCCATATTTCTGAAATTTACTGTAAAATCATTCTGTATTTCTTTGCTAGTTTTACACTAGTGTCGTTTGGACTTCTTTACCAGTTTAAAATTGTTGTGTTAAGTTTTGAATCTGCTGTTGTTGATATAGTATCGGTCTATTAAGTTCCATAGTTTTATGGCAAGTTGATAATATTATGTCAGTTTGGTTTTTCGTTAAGTTTTAGAGGTTTATAATCTTTGAGTATTAAGTTTTAAAGGTTTATAGTTAGTTATTGATATAATGTTAAGTTTAAAAAGGTTCATAACTGGTTACCAATATAGTGTTAAGTTTTAGAGATTTATCGCTTGTTGCCGACTGGTTTTAAGATTTAAATGTTAAATTTTCAGAGTCTATTGTATGTTACCAACATTTTATTAAGTTTAAATTTTTGCCGTTAAGTTTTTTTAGTTTAAGTTTAGCGATGCTGGTCATCGATATCGTTATTTTTTTTAATCTGTTGCCTGGGGTCTACATATGGTTGTTATATTGTTGTTTAATTAAAAGATTTGAATAACTAAATTGTTGTTGAACTTATTGTTATATAAATTGTTGTTGGAATTAATCTTTGTTAAACTTTTTTTTTTACAAAGGTTTTTAATAAAATCTAGTTTTTTTTTTTAAACAACTTGTTTTTCTTGAACTGCCAAAAATACATTTTTTTACACTTAACACCTGGAGCTAAAATAAAAATGAACTTTCACTGATGCATTTTTACTCTGCACATTTATTTGAAGCTTTATGCTATAACAAGACCCAGTGCAAAGTCATTTTTTGGAAACTTGGCATAATACATAAGACACAGCATAGTGCAATCAGAATGCAAAAATGTTCAATATCTTAAGAAATAGAATTTTTACTAAATAATTTTTAACTACACATGCACAAGCTTAAAAAAAAAAAATTATTTGTATAACTTAATAGCCAAAAATATTGAGATACTTATATGCACTTTTTTAAAGAAACCATTATATCTCTATGAATATATGTGGTAGCCTCATAAAAATTATACAGATAATTAGAACAATCCTCATAATCACATGTTACAGTCAAAACACATTTCAAGCATTACTTTTCACAGGGTGATCCAAAATATTTTGTTTTTTATTTAATTTTTTACTGGTTCCCTTTATCTCTTCAGGACAAAACTTTCGCTGAAATATATGAGGTATAACATGTTCTGCATACTCCCAAAGTTTCAAGATAATCCTTGCATAATTTTTCCAGATATTTGACAAAATGTGCAAATTCGAAAGTGTCCAAATACTTATTAAAGATAGTGTATTAATTGGATTTTAAGATTATTCAAGAGTTCCTAACAATGAAAGAAAAATAGAACTAAATATGTTATTATTATTATGCATTCTAGCTTTATACACTTATGATTTTTATTTATCTGTACAAGTTCAAAATGTTAAACTCATTTATATGTGCAAACATACTAACTGGTGACAGTATGACTAATTTTAAAATTTTGTCATTCTATTATAATATTGCAAAGAGTTAAACCATTCTTTCCTTCACCGCTAGTTCTCTTCGTTTCACTTCATTGGGTCCAAAAGTTGTTGCCATTCATTGGGGATTATACTGTGTTCATATAGTCCAAGCGGCGGCTGCAAAAAATTGACTTGATAAGGTACGAAGCTGATTTTTTCCCTATAGATAGAATTCATTGTTACAATGAAAATCTGATAGGGTTGCCTGGTCAAAGCCGTCAAGTTTAAGAGAAACAACCTCACTTCCGGTCACAATTTAAACGATTTTCGAACCCCAAAAGGTATGAAGATGAAACCGGTGCTAAAATGTAGAGATTAATATGCTCTTTAAAATGGCATAGGGTTGCCTGGTCAAAACCGTCCAGTTTCAGAGGTTGCCTCGATAATAGGGGTCAAATTTAAACAATTTTCGAACCTCACAAGTGTGAAGATGAAACCGGTGCTAAAATGTAGAGATTAATATGCTCTTTTAAATGGCATAGGGTTGCTTGGTCAAAGCCGTCAAGAAACAGAGGTTGCCACGTAAATAGGGGAAGTATTTTACGATTTATTTACCCAAGTAAAAAGTGGGTTACCCAACTGTAAAGTTGAAACCGGTGCTAAAATATAGATATTAATATGCTCTTTAAAATGGCATAAGGTTGCCTGGTCAAAACCAAATAAAAAAATAGGCGAGTTTTGAAGATTTCTTAATGAAGTGTAAAAAAATACGAATAGCATTAACAAATGAATAAGGATGAAATTATATGAATATTTGAAAGGTGTAGCTGGTTCCAGAATGTACAGCATAGGAATTATTTTAAAATGGCATATGTTTGCCTGGTAAAATTCGTAAAGAAATAGCGGTCAGTCTCCAAAAAGCTAACAAATATTAAAGGTGTTTAACACAAAGTGAAACACACATGAAGACTATTTTAAAAAGGTTAAACACGAAATGATTAATATTTAAAAGATGAAATTGCTAGCTAAATGTAGAACATACAACACTTACAATTGTGCTTCAAACCTGTCAAGGTATAGCGGTCAGCTTAGAAAAGGAAGCGAATTTCAATATTCGTTTATTTTATTTGTTTAATGATATAAGAGATTTTAAAGCATAAAGAAAATTAAATTATTATGCGTGACCATTCTTTTTCTAATCTGTATAAAACTAATTCCAGCTCACGAGCTTGTTTTTTCCCCATTTTTCAATACTTAAAATAATCAAATTGTGTCAAAGTATTGAGAAGATAATTCCCTGAAGAAATGTATGCGACTGCTTTGTAGAATTTTATACGAAAATATTGGGTTGTGCCGATTTTGTTATATTAAAAATTTGTCAATTTTAGAAAATTTTCTCAATTAATTTTTTTTATATCTAATTAAAATAATCAATAATACCTTCTGCAAATTAATTATGGTTACAAATAAAGCGAAAAACATTTTTAAAAAATTGATAAATTTTTCGCGTTTCTTAATAACAATGAATTAATTTATGAAATTGAAATTTGTAAATCTTGCTGCAAATCTGAAATAAGAGGGTTTTTTTTTTTTTTCATTTTATTTAATTATTTATTTTGTATACTAACAGAATTTTTTATTATGAGTTATTTCTGTTTTTTATCTTCATTTCTGTTAACTTTTGCGGTCGTATTTTCTTATCTGTATCCGCATGCTACATTTTAAATTTTTTTTACTATTAATTCGTTGTTTTCATGGGAAATTTTAGAACAGTTTCATTACAGTTTATTTATTTTTTCTTTTTTAAATACTTTTTATATTTTTTCTTCACATTGTATAAAAAACCCTTCAAAATTAGCTTTTTTTTTTTTTTTTTTCGAGGCAACCACTATTTTTTGAGATTTTCACCTGGCAACCCTATGATACTCTAAAGAGAATATTATTCTCTATATTTTATAAACCGTTTCATTTTTAAATATGTTAGGGTAAGAAAACCGCGAAAATTCGCCCTTCCCCCCACACGCACACACTTTTCGTGGCAACCTCTTTTCTTGGCAGTTTTGACCAGGCAACCCTATGCCATTTTAAAGACCATATTATTCTCTACATTTTAGCACCGTTTTCATCTTTACACTTGGGTAAATAAATCGTAAAATACGCTCCCCTTTTTCGTGGCAACCACTGTTTCTTGACGGCTTTGACCAGGCAACCCTATGCCATTTTAAAAAGTATATTATTCTCAACATTTTAGCACCAGTTTCTTCTTTACACTTGTGGGGTTCGAAAAGCGTTTAATTTTGACCCCTATTTTCGAGGCAACCTCCGGGTCTTGATGGTTTTGACCAGGCAACCTTATGCCATTTTAAAGAGCATATTAATCTCTACATTTTAGCACCGGTTTCATCTTTACACTTGGGTAAATCACTTTTTACTTGGATAAATAAATCGTAAAATACGTCCCCTAATTTCGTGGCAACCTCTGTTTCTTGACGGCTTTGACCAGGCAACCCTATGCCATTTTAAGGCCATATTTAAAAGTTTGAAAAGTTACCTTTTCTCAATAGATGGCGCTGAATTTCGCCGGGTAATTTGAAGTGGGTGGTGGTTTGGAAAAAAGAGGAGGTCATTGAAAGTGTCACTCAATTGCTAATGACCAATATCGAGGTATCACTGTCTTCCATTCTTTGAACGATTGACCAATGAGTTGCGCATAAAGGAGGTGAAATTTAGTGAAATTCTTTAAAACGTGGAATAATTTCTGCTAATTAACTACTTATTATTTCTATCATTTTTGTTGCAAATGTCGCACGTCGCGCATTTAATAGAAATTATGCTTAATTTAATTTATTAGATTTTATTTGTTTATTTATAAAACTATAAATTCATTTTAAACACAGTTTGCTAATGTGTAACAACGTATTTAAATAAAAAATTAAAAATTAGCAAATAAATACTTCTACAAATGGCACTTATTACGTTGTACTAAAATTAAAAGATATTAAAATTAAATGAAAAGTTTAATTGATATTATTCTGCATACTGTTACTTTTTAATTTAAATTATGTAATTTTATGATCAATTTCAAATTATTTAATTACTTTTTTGAGAAATATTTTATTTATTGGTCTTATATCTTACGGATGTTAATGATTTGGAATTTCTACTGTCTTGATTTGCTTCAATTATAATTATTTTTATAATTACTTTGGGGTTTGATCGAAGTAATTTAGTCTGAGGATTTTCGTAAATATTTTAATATCTTTATAATATCTATTTATTATTTGTATCATTGTTATTTTGAATGCTGCAACATTAATCTTTTAATAGAAAATATGTTTATTTTAATTTATTAGATTTCATTTGTTCATTTATGTAACAGTAAAGTGAATTTAAACATAATTTGCTAATATTTAAGCACTGATTTAAATTAAAAAAAAATAAATAAATAAATAAATAAATAAAGATAAATAAATAATTACTTTATTTCATTACTTAGTATTGTACGTATTTTGTTGTATTAAAATTAAAATATTTAAAAATTAAATTAAAATATATCTTAATCAAATAAAAAAATAAATTCCTATCGTTCTACATACTGTTATTTTTAACTTAAATCGGGTAATTTTATAATCAGTCTCAAGTTATCTAATTACCTTTTTGAGAAATATTTTATTTATTGGTCTTATATCTTATGGATATTAATGATTTGGGATTTCTATTGTCTTGATTTGCTTCAATTATAATTATTTTTATAATGATTTTGGGGTTTGATCGAAGTAATTTAGTCTGAGGATTTTCGAAAATATTTTAATATCTATTTATTATTTGTATCATTGTTATTTTGAATGCTGCAATATTAATCTTTTAATAGCAAATATGTTTATTTTAATTTATTAGATTACATTTGTTCATTTATGTAACAGTAAATGAATTTAAACATAATTTGTTAATATTTAAGCACTGATTTAAATTTAAAAATAAATAAATACTTTATTTTATTACTTAGTATTGTACGTATTTTGTTGTATTAAAATTAAAGTATTTAAAAATTAAATTAAAATATATCTTAATCAAATAAAAAAATAAATTCCTATCGTTCTACATACTGTTACTTTTTAACTTAAATTGGGCAATTTTATAATCAGTCTCAAGTTATCTAATTACTTTTTTGAGCAATATTTTATTTATTGGTCTTATATCTTACGGATATTAATGATTTGGGATTTCTATTGTCTTGATTTGCTTCAATTATAATTATTTTTATAATTATTTTGGGGTTTGATCGAAGTAATTTAGTCTGAGAATATTCGTAAATATTTTAATATATTTATAATATCTATTTATTATTTGTATCATTGTTATTTTGAATGCTGCAATATTAATCTTTTAATTGAAAATATGTTTATTTTAATTTATTAGATTACATTTGTTCATTTATGTAACAGTAAAATGAATTTAAACCTAATTTGCTAATATATAAGCACTGATTTAAATTTAAAAATAAATAAATAATTAAATACTTTATTTTATTACTTAGTATTGTACGTATTTTGTTGTATTAAAATTAAATTATTTAAAAATTAAATTAAAATATATCTTAATCAAATAAAAAGTTAAATTCCTATCGTTCTACATTCTGTTACTTTTAAACTTAAATTGGGTAATTTTATAATCAGTCTCAAGTTATCTAATTACTTTTTTGAGAAATATTTTATTTATTGGTCTTATATCTTACGGCTTTTAATGATTTGGGATTTCTATTGTCTTGATTTGCTTCAATTATAATTATTTTCATGGTGATTTAGGGGTTTGATCAAAGTAATTTAGTCTAAGGATTTTCGTAAATATTTTAATATCTTTATAATATCTATTTATTATTTGTATCATTGTTATTGTAAATGCTGCAATAATAATCTTTTAATAGAAAATATGTTTATTTTAATTTATTAGATTTCATTTGTTCATTTATGTAACAATAAAATTAATTTAAACACAATTTGCTAACATTTAAGCACTGATTTAAATTTTAAAAAGAAAAAACTAGTATGTTGTGGCCACCACATGACTTTCTTCTATCTTTTTCTATACAAATTCACTCAGCAACAATAATTAAAAAAAAAAAAAAGTGGGACTTTAACAAATTTTCACATTTTACCCAAAATTTTATCAAAGTCCCACATTTTTTTTTTCTTCTCCCCTTAATTCTATCAAACTCCCACGGTTTCCGTGTTCTGACAAACTTAAACAAATTTTTGCATTTCCCTCCCAATTTTGTCAAAGTCCCACGGTTTCCGTGTTTTGACAAATTTAGAATAATTTTCACATTTTACCCAAAGTTTGTCAAAACACGGAAACCGTGGGACTTTGACAAAATTAGGGGAAAAAAGCAAAAATTAGTTCAAGTTTGTCAGAACACGGAAACCGTGGGAGTTTGTTAAAATTAAGGGGAGAGAGGAAAAAAAAAAAAAGTTTTTTTTTCTAAGTTTTTTTCGTAAAAAGTAAAAAAAATCGATAACTTTGTTTTAAATTATCACAGATTTATAGTTCAACCATTCGTTTTAAAGGTACTGACGAGACCTTTCGAAAGATACCCATCTTGAAATTTTTTGCCTTTATCACCCTGTTGAAAATTTTGAAAAAGCGGGATGGCAACGCAACCTGTAAGACGATTTTTACCAAAAGTTGATAGGCACTAATTTATGTCAAGGTGCAACTACATACCAATTTGTATGAAATTCTGTGCAGTAGTTCCAGAGATACAGTTGCCACAAAATTTTGTCACACACACACACAGACAGACAGACAGACAGACATTTTCTAAAAATGGTAAAATCGTGTTCTACATCTCTCAAAACGTGTAAATCCATCAAAAACCCGAAATCGAAAATTTTTACGAATCCAATACTTTCTTCTATTGAAGATAGAAGAAAGTAAAAAATAAGTACTTTATTTTATTACTGAATATCGCGCGTATTTTGTTGTATTAAAATTAAAATATTAAATTTAATTTAAATATAGCTAAATCAAATAAAAAATTAAATTGCTATTGTTCTACATACTGTTACTTTTACATACTGTTACATTTTAACTAAACTGTGTAATTTTAAGATAAGTCTCAATTTATCTAATTACTCTTTTCAGAAATATTTTATTTATTGGTCTTATATCTTATGGATATTATTGATTTGGGATTTCTATTGCCTTGATTTCCTTCAATTATAATTATTTTCATGGGGATTTTTGGGTTTGATCAAAGTAATTTAGTCTGATTTTCGTAAATATTTTAATATCTCTATAATATCTATTTATTATTTGCATCATTTTTATTGTAAATGCTGCATATTACTCTTTTAATAGAAAAGATATTTATTTCAATTTATTAGATTTCATTTGTTCATTTATGTAAGAAGAAAATGAATTTAAACATAATTTGCTGATACTTAAGCACTGATTTAAATTTCAAAAAACATTTTAAATACTCTTTTTATTACCGAATATCGCGCGTATTATGTTGTATTAAAATTCAGATATTTAAAAAAAATAATAATAAAATATGTAATACAGTGAAACCTCTCAAGTTGGACACCCCTCTAAGTTGGACTCTTTTTCTCGGAACGGAATGTATGCCTAGGATTAACATTATGAACAACCTCTATAAGTTGGACACCCCTTTAACTTGGAAGTTGGACAATGAACTATTGTCCTAAGTTAGACACTTTTACCCGATGAGACAGAAAAAAAAGAAATAAATCTTCCATTTTCTCACTCTTATTTTAGAAATTTTACTTATCCCTTGTAGAAAAAACTGTAAATATGTAAAAAAAAAAAAAAAAAAAAAAAAAATTCTTGTCACAATAGACAACCTCTGTCTTATCTTATAAAAAATACTTCTTTTCTTCAGTTGAAACATTCACAAATTACTGTAATTTAGTGCATAATGCAAGAATCTTTCTTTTTATTAAATTGCATGAATTATCCTTGCATTTTTTTTTTTTTTTTTTTGAAAATATTCCACCAAGAGCTTACAGGCATGTTTGGACTTAGACTGTTTAAAAATTGGCTTTTAGAAAATACATTTTGGTTGGTAGAGTCCTCTTCATTTACCCCTTTCATTTTTCCTACCAAGTATAACTTGAGTGTATAGTTGCACTCAACTTAATATGAAAAAGATCTGTTGCGAAAAACGATGCTGATTCAATTTGAATGCATATCAGCTGACAAGTGTTGCTGCTATGCTTCAGTTTTCCCCATTCACCGGAAAACTATATCTCAGTTTCTAGAGTGAATAAATTCACCAAACTTCATATGTGAGATGACCGTTATGAAAATGAATATCAGCTTAATTTGGGTGTAGATGAGCATACGGGTGGTGCTACTTTTACTCACATTCTCTGATTTTCCACATGACTATCTCAGCATCTATTGGATAAAATTGCACCAAAATGCATGTGCAAAATCTTTATTGTGAGAAGCTATATTGATTAAATTTTATTGCATGTTAACTGGTAGGTAGCGCATGTTAACTGGTAGTATAAAAAATTATAGAAGAAAATATTATAATGGCCACAACATAATTTAAATTTAAATTTTAAATCGGCAAATTAATTATTTTTTGTATATTTTACATAAATTCAGGCAGTACAAATTATTTATTAAATTATTATTTATTAAAATTATTTTCCATGATGAATGCAGACAATTTTTATCTCATAAAATTATAACTCTAAATGCCGAAAGAAAGTCAATTTTGTGTCTACGTCAGAAAAAATGCGATTATTTTTTCTAATTATTATTATTATTGGTGTTATTTTCTGTTAAAAATTAAAAAAAAAAAATTATAACTTTGTTTTACTTTATCATAGATCTATGCTTCAGCCTTTCATTTCAAAGGTATTGACGAGTTCTTTCGAAAAATACGGATATTGAAAATTTACATTTTTTCCCTAGTTAACTATTTCTATTATCAATAATTCATATTAATTTTACAATTACACATTAAAAACTAGAATGATGTGGCCTCCACATGACTTTCTTCTATATTTTCCTATGCAAATTCACTCAGTAATCTTACTCGTTATCTTACCTCTTAATCTCCAACCTGTATTTATAGTATTAAATTTCATGGTAAAAGAAAGTCGTGTGAGTGACACACCAGATTATTTTAATTATTAATGAAATAAAACCTCTTTTCCACTTTTGTAATATATATATATACACTGGAGAATGAAACTAATCACTTGAAATTTTAAATATGAAAGTACAGATTTTGGTAAAATTTTTAATTTGTGCACGTGAAATATTTTCTTTATTTTCAAATATGTAAAAAGTATCCCAAGCACATAGTATAAAGTAGGTGCATAGTCATAAATTCAAACAGAAAACTTTTTGAATGCGCTATAAAATATTAATATAGGCAATGTATTTCGAAACAACAAAATATTCCTTCATTAGGAAAGAAATGCCTTTTACCTTGAGGTAAAATACGGAGTATGATTTCCTATGCTTCTTTATAGAATAGTACGCATTTCTTGCCTGATGAAATAAGACTTTTCTTCTCAAAACACGTGCTTTTATAATTCATACATAATGCAGAAATCTTTCATTAGAGTTCAGTTTTGTAAGTTAATTTCAGATATGTCAAACGCAACTGAAAGTTGTAAGACTTTAGTATTTATGAACACAGAATAAATATATTTTAAAAAGTTGAAACGCACTGTTGCTTTTAGTTTTTCCGTTTGAAATACGGTATTCCCTAATATTAAAGACAACTTTTTCTCATTATATTTTAATAATTAAAACTTAATTTAAAAGAAATCCGCTCATTGCGATTTTCATGAAAAGTAAGTAATAGTTATAAGTAATGAAAAATGTTCTTCTAGAAGTGATGATGATAATTTGTAAAATCAGTTTAAATATTGCTCGGCTGAACAGAACTTCGCATAATAATCTTTTTTTTTTTTTTTTAACTTTAATTATTTCTTTTAGATAACATTTTTTTTTTTTTTTCTTTTTCCATAGGAATCTTATGATAAAAGATATAAGTTATTAGAATAATATAATGACAATTACTTGTGAAATCAGCAGCTTTATTATTATTGACATTATTATTTATTAACTAAATATTTAGCGTAAAGCACTGTTTTAATTAAACCTCAATGTACAGCATTTTAATAATTTGTACCAGGTTTTTCTCTTTTTATATTCAGCACCTGATTGACTGTTTACTTAGTTCCGTTGTAAAAATTATTCGTAGCGTAATATAAGGATTCGTTTTCGAAAATGTGATAATAAAAGCCATTTGATTTTTTTTTTTTTTTTTTTTTTTTTTGTCTCAGATGAAGTGCGGGCTACCAGTAAAATCTAATTTTCCTGGAGATAAAACAAATTCAAAACGAATTATCATCTCAAATCCCTAAATCTGGCAATTTCCTAGAAAACAGGGTTTCTGATAGGTTTTGTTCCAGGAAAAGCACGGGACACCAGCGACAGCTAATATTTAAATCTATTATCTAATAATCAGATTTTTTTTTTTCATCTAAAAGAAAAACTCTAACACTATATTTATACATGTATATAAATCATTACAGCGATTTTCAAGAAAACCAAATTTCTGACGTAATCTTACCAGATTTATTGCGAATTACCAGTGAACGATAATTTTTCCTGAAGATCCTTCCACTAACATTTACAATAATATATATACATATATATATAACAGGGCTGCCAACAACTACGCAATTGGCGTAGTAACTACGCTTTAGCCTGCTTCTGCTACACTCTACGCATCGTATACTTAAAGCTACGCTTTTCCTTTCCCCATCGTCATCTTGTTTACAATGAGCGAACTCCGATTTCACCACGGATTAAAAAAGTATAATATAAAACTGAATAGTGGCAGACACTGGAAAAAAAAAAACTTTTTTTTTTCTTTCTTTTCTTTTTCTTTTTTTTTTTTTTTTTTTTCTTGCACACATCTAGACAGAAATCGCAATCCAATCCTTATCAACTTTTAATTTTGCATTTCCAACAGTTGCCGCATAAAACATTATTCTTTGAATTTTATTTTTTATGTATGAAAGTGCTTCTTGAAATTATAAAAATAACAAATCTAACTTTTACAATCTAGTTGAAGAACCACATGCTTCATCGTAAATACTCATAAATAAATAGTAAAGAAAAAAAAAAAAAAAAAAAAAAAAAACATTCTACTGCTAGGCATTGCGTAATCGAAATATTGCTGACTCAGAACGGGAACAAGTATTTGTTTACATTAGCTGAGAGTGTGCTTAATTAAAACCGCAAGCACAAACACCGCAAGCTGAAAGGGGGGGGGGAGAAAGAAACCGAATGCTATGATTATCTTCATGGCTATGATTATGCTGTATTTTGATTTTCATTTAAACTCTATCAATGTTTCAGTTATCTTAATGCTTAATAAGTCGCTAAAAAATAATACTTTCTAACGAAAAAAATTGTTTATTTTAATTATTTATCGATAAAAATAATGAATTCAAAGTTACTGAACTTTAAGTACGATTGACAATGCAAGGAAACTAAGACCAGGAAGAGCTATCTTCCGTGGGAGACTTTCTAAAGTGTCTGAAGCCTTAATCACGCGAGTTTTGGAGAAAACAGTATAAAGTCGGACTTTAACGGAGGAATTGTCCTCTGTAATAGGAAACTTTCTTAAGTGTTTTAATATACAAGTTTCTGAAAAAATCATGGAAAATTTCGAACTTTATCGTACCAAGTATCTACCGTTGGAGAAAGAAAAAGAATATTTCCTGTGCTTTTTCTTAGGATAACTGAATACGCGATAACTTAGTTTTTATAGTGCGTGGGTGATTCTAAGAAATTTTCATATCTGAAAATGGGACTTTCACAAAAATCGTCAGATTTAAAATGGATTCATCACAAAAATAGCACAAGAAAATTGCGTATTTTATAAATCAGCCGCAAAAAATGACATTTCAGTAATAAAAAAAAAAGCTGATTTATGACTAAATAATTAGACATTTTTAGAAAAATAACATCTATTTTAGCAATTAGTTTACGATTACGTAATTTTAAAAATTAGCTGTAAAATAATTCCGTATTTCTATAAAAAGCCACAAAATTAAACTTATAATGTAAATCATGTTTGAAAAAAGCAAGAAATTCATCGATTAGCATCAAAATAAAGCCTTTTTCAGCGATTAAACATAAATTTTGTTAATTAGCGGTGAAATGATTGCGTATTTCCGTCATCGGCTACAAAAATATCGCGATTTACTGAAATCAACTGGGGAAAAAAAAAACCTTTATTGGCTAGCAGCCAAATGATAGCATATAAAACGTAAATTTTTGATTATTAGTGGGTAAGCGATCCCGTATTAGCGAAAACTACTTCAAAATTATTCCCGATTTCCGAGATTACAATTTGAAAAAGAAAAAAAAAAAAAAAAAAAAAAAAAAAGGAAATTTCACTGATTAGTGGCAAAATAGTTGAGTATTTAAGATTCAGCTTTTAGATGAACGTATTTTGCATAGATTAGTAGCTAAATAATAGCGTGTTTCGGCAATCGGCCGCATAATAATCGCGTATTTTAGGATTTACGTTTAAAGAAGAGTGAATTTTATCAATTAGAGCAAAATTATAGTATATATTAGCAATTATTTGCTATTAAACGTAGATTTTGTAAATTTGCAGTGAAATAATTACGAATTTCGGCAATCGGTCGTAAAAATATTGCGAATTCTGTCAAATACGAGAAAAATAGCATATTTATTTAATTAATGATAAAAACGTAATTCTACCTCCCCCCCCCCCCTCTACAGAAACTCGATTTTTTAGGTATATTTAGCAATAATCTTAAGGGGGGAAAAAAAGTTTCAGAAAAGTTGATGGCTGTCAGTTTGCACTGAAATTGAATTTAATGTTGTACAATTTCAATCCTTTTCCATCCTTAATAACAATGATTATTTTATTGTAGATTCAGTTTTATTACATTTTCTAATATCTAAACTATTAAAATTGTTCATTATTTTGACTTTTGTTACTCCAAAAATTTAAGATTTTGTTTAAAAAATTTGTATCTGTTTGAAGTATAGCATTGAAATTATTTTCACATCAATTGTCTTGTTCTTGTAATTAAACAAGTTTCTTTTGAATAGGCATGCACTAAATGTTTGATTATTACTGAATAATGAATATTCAGTATACTGAATAACTAAAAATTTGATGCATACCTGCATCTTACCTTTTTTTTTTTTTTTTTTTTTCTTCACTTAATTTCATATGATTATTGCTAATTTATTTTTGTTAGTAGTTTCTTTCTTTCTTTTTCTTTTTTAATTTTTAAAATTGCCGAAATGCTCCTCAAAATTTCTCTGAATACTCCTCAAACTGTTTTTGAAAAGTTGGCAACCCTGCATATTAGTGTATTATATTAGAATTAGTGTATTTTCATGTATCCATGTTAATATAAAAGGTAAATTTGGATAAAATTTCTATTATTTTTGAATGTTTGATTATTAAAAATCAATAAATTTCAGAAAGTAAGTCATAATGTAAACAAAAGATTTTATGCTTATTTATATTTTAAGTATTTTCTAATTTTTTAGCGACTACACTTTGTAGCTTAAAACTACACTTTTTTTGCTTTTTAACTACACTTTAGCACTCCCAGAGGTTGGCAGCCCTGATATAAGCATGTTTTAGGACAAGGGGAAGGTGCCAAATACGAATCCAGATAACCTTCGTTTTCAGACATGACCTGGCTTAGTATGAGAAGAGTTCAATCCATTTATTGCGTGGGTTCGATCCTAGTCGCGCTCGTTGTCCTAGCCGTTCGAAGTTTTCCGTGATTTTCTCCGAAACTTGCGTGAATATGAGCTAGGACCCCTTAGAAAAAGCCCACAGAGGGAACTCCTCCTCAGGCCTAGAAACCTAGTGCAGTCAATCGGCCTTATTCGGTACAACAACAAGAACAATCCATATATTTACTTGTTTGCAATGTATACCATGCCGCGATTAACAAAAAATAAAAATAGAAGAAGCTACATTTATCTAAATGCTATCCCACAATTAAAATTCCTCTTAGAAATATTGCATACAATTCTTTGGAGGATTTTTGGGAATAAGGCCGATTAACTGCTGTAGGTCCTAGGCCTCAGAGGGAGTGCCCTTAATGGGGGGCCTTTCTAAGGGATTCTAGCCCGTATTTCGCAAATTTCGGAGAAAACCACGGAGAATTCCGAACGACTAGGCCGACGAGCACAACCTGGGATAGAACCCGGCACCTCACGTCTACCAGCTTTGAGCACAGAACCGCTCAGCCACTGGTGGACCCATTTCTTTGAAGTATTTCTGCTTATGGTACTTTAGTACTCTATAGTTTTCGAAGTCGCATATGGAATTAAAAATTTTACTCATCACTTAGACATGCAAATGGAAATTCATTAAGGATTGATACGGTTTAAAATAATAATAATAATAATAAATAATAATGTATGGCTTAATGTTACAAATATCTTAAAACGAAAAAAAAAAAAAGAGGGGGGGGGGGTATTCTTAAAAAAATAATTGTAAGTATAAATTTATCTGATTTATTATTATTATTATTTTAATTTATGGTCAATCACGCACATTATCTTTTTTTCACTAACATATTTTCAACATAAAATATGTAAATATACATATATATTATTCTACATGTTTTAGAAGAGGCAGGAGGTGCCAAATGAAAATCCAGGTCATCCTCGTCGGCTTAGCCGTTCGGAGTTTATCGCTTGAATACTAGGACATTTTAGAAAGACCTCCCCAGGTTTATCGTGTAAACAGTCGGCCTTAATTCGTAATCACACATAAATTTTTAATAAAGTGTTGGTGCTTGAATTAAAGCCAAATAGCTACACTTGGGACATCGTGAGAGTTTTTCGAAGGGTTTCCTAGCCCATATTTACGGAATTTTCGGAGAAAAAACACAAAAAATACGAATGACTTCGACAGGCGTAACCTGGATTCAAACCTGGCACTTCCCGTCTACTAGATTTGAGCGCAGAACCGCTCGGTCACTGTTAATAAAGTGGAGGTTGGTGATGCTGGTGTGAAGATTTAGGTTGATTAACTATACGAGGGTCTTGGGTCTGGGTGGTGTGCCCTCTGCAGGGTCTTTCTGAGGGGTCCTAAATTTCTACTGCAAAAATAATAATGAAGTTGGTATTTGTTGATAATATGCTAAAAAAATGTTTTTTATAGAACATATTTTCATTCGCAATCAGACTTACAGAACTACACAAAAAATATACATATATATTACGGCTGCATTTTCTTTTTTTTTTAAGTCAAGAATTTTTAACATTTTCCAAAAACGTTTAAGAGCGATTACGAATTCAATTACTCTATCTCTCTGACTTTCTGTTCTTCTGTCTGCTCGTTATGTGATAAGATATGCAAAGAACATTTAAAGGTGTATCAAACAACGATCATTTACAGTTGAAAAATGTAAATAATTAATGAGTACCGCATAATTTTTCATTCTTGTCTTTTATTGTCTTTTGTTTATCTTTTCTTTTCTTTACTAACGGAATTTTACTTCTTACGTTTACTTCTTACATATAGTAGAATACCGAATTTTTCATTTTTCCCTGCGGTATGTTTGAAAAGAATCCATAAATACATAATTAAATAGAAAAAGAATTAATTAAAAGGAAAAAAAAAACAGTTTTAAAAATAAAAGAAACATAATGTTACTAAAAGTTATTAAAAAGTTGTATTTCATTTATGAAGATGACCGAAATTAATTTCCGGGGACTTTTTTTCCTGGGGACTTTTTTTCCTGGGGACTTTTTTTCCGGGGACTTTTTTTCTGCTTACCGCATATTCCCTATGTATATATTTGTTTGGTACATTAGAAAATATTTGACAAGAACCCTTGTAATTGCACACTTTAGTTGATTTTACTATTGCAAAAAAGAATTTTTCAAGAAAATGTGTTATTTTATCCCTTATATCTTCTAAACTATTGATCATACAAACAACATGTAATATACATTTTTGTAGGAAATTTTACGTTGATTAATTTTGTAATTGACATTTTTTCTCTAAATGCAATAGTTTTTAAGATATTTAATAAAAACTGAAAAGTGCCCCCCTTAAATGCTCCCCGCTCACCCACCACGGGCGGGAACTTTTAGTATGTTGTTCAGGACCCTGTCGGCTATGAGTATGCAAATTTTTTTTTTTTTTTCTATTTATCCTATTTTGACTGGACTATTGGTTCTGCTGATTCGGAGTGATGTCACAAGAAAACACCCCATCATATATGGCCGCAGGCATCTCAAGTTCAAAGGGAAAGGGGGTGTCCGTGGGGATGACCTTGCATTTCCCATCCTACTCTATAGACAAGCAGTTCTGTTTCTGTTGTTCAGAAAGGGAAAAGTACAAGAAGAGATTTGTGTTACACTTCCTAAGGAAATAATGACTGTCAAGCAGGAAAATATCAAATCCGAAAACTGTCGTTATACAGAACAGACAATTTATAAAAATTTTAATATAATTATGATAATTTTAACAATAAATTATGAATTTAATAAGCACAAAATTTTGAATAAAAACCATAAAATGCAAGAACAACTGTTTAGGGTCGAAAGAAAAGACGACCCTTCGTCAGGCGAACAAATTAGTGCCCCTCCCCCCTTCTTTTTTTTTTTTTTTTTTTTAATTACAATCTAGAAAGACAACGATATGCTTTAAAAAAATTCTATATATCAGTTAGTAACAATACAAAAATATACAATCAAAGTAAATATGCTAGTATTAATAAAATTATAAATCCTTTTACAAATTATTAAGGGGAAAATTCCACTGATAATAGACTGACGTTTAGGAAGTAAAAGAAGTATTTTGTTAAATACTGCATTAAAAAAAAAAAAAAAAAAAAAAAAAGCAACTTTCAAAACAACTGTTGAATTCAGTGGTGTGATTGAATTCAAATAATACTTTTTAGATAATTTTATTAAACAACAGGGCATTTCAAGATTCTGAGTAGTGCAAAAGAATAAAGTAGAAAAATATGCCAATCTTTTGCTAATGAAGTAAATGTATAAAACTGCTAAAAAACTTGTTTTTCGATTTATGTAACCTCAAATCAAAACGTACAGACATTTCAAAAGCTCAGTTTTAAAAATTTTACTCGAAAGCAAAACATTATCGACCTCTACCATTATAGAGAATATAATAATATTAAATTAAAAGTCCTTTTTTTTTTTTTTTTTTTTTTTAAATATAAATCTATCTTGACACTTACAAGGAAAGTGTTTGTATTATTATTTGATTTCATTAGCACTGTTTACATTTTAAAATGTGTTCAGACTAATATTAAACTAAAGTATGTGTATATTTCAAACAGCGCTTTCATTATTTCCGAACGCACATATGTAAGGATAGTATTGTAATCATGTCAAAAATCAGACTTTGATATTTTGGTGTTTCTACACATTTTGAGGTTCCTTGAGTTCTTTTTTGCTATTTTTATTGATGATGTATGTGTGTGAGTGTGCGAGTGAACACGCTAGCATCTAAACGCTTTGCTCGAATGAGCTGAAAGTTGGTACGTACGCACACAGGCACTTCTCTTAATTTATATAGATTTTGTCCTGTATCATATTAATTAAATCAGAATAAAATATAAGAAAATAAAATACATTACCGAAAACACAGATAGTTTATTATTTTCAAAGTATCAGTAGGTAATAACACAAGGCCGTAGCCAGGATTTTTTTTCGGGAGGGGCCCATCACATTTCTAATACAAGGTCATCGAATATGATATAATAATATGCATACCCAACGAAAAAAACATACGCACACGCAATCAAGGGCCTGACTAACACAGGGGCACATGCTGCCCCGGGCCCTGAGTAGCAAAGGGCCCTAAAACTGGCCCTGAAAATGCCCTTTTGCCTTTAAAAATGACAAAAGTGGTATCATAAAATGCAAAATTTTGTTATTTTAGTTTCATATACAGGTATGTATATGTACTTTTGCTGATTCCTGCACAGTATGAATGGTGGGGGTGGAGCCCACAAAAGACAAAAGTGTGTTTACCCCGGTCCCCGGGCCTCACACGAAGTTAATCAGACCCTACACAAAAAGACCCTGATTAACTTCATGCAAGACCCGGGGCACACATAGTTTCGTGAGCCCGCCTCCTCCTCGCATTCTGCACCAATAAACACAGGTACATATATACCCGATTATGGGAGTAATATGTCAGAATTTGCACTATATGATACCATTTTTAGGGCAATAAAAGGCTAAATGGCATTTTCAGGGCGAAATATATGGCCGGTGCTATTCAGGTCATATGTCTTACATGCCCCTGCTTTAATCGAGCCTTGCACCCAAATCTTTCGTCTATATTTTTCTATACAAATTCACTCAATACCAATCATTTTATTAAAACTTTTATTTATTAAAATTAATTTACATGATGAATACAGAGGATTTGTTTCTAGTAGAAATGTAACACTTAATGTCCAAAGAAAGTCAATTTTATGTTCACTAACAATATCTTTAAAAATGTTTTTTGCCCTTTTTCGATTTGTTAAAAATGAGGGGAAAAAAAGGAAAACTTAGATTCAAATTATCATACATTAATAATTCAACTGTTAGCCTTAAAAATACTGACGAGTTCTTTTGAAAGATACCCATATCGAATAACTGTCGCCCTCCGGGGGGGGGGGGGGGGGAGGAATTCACCCTTCCTATGCGTCCAAAATTTTTTGCCCACTTGATTATTACTATGATAAATAATTCTTATTGTGTACATCTATAAGAAATTTTGTACTATACTGCCAAGTTAAAAACTGAGAAAAATTCAGATATATTTTCTCTTTAAAATTAAAGCAATAAACACAGCTTTAGCGAGATTTTTTCCTTTATAATTGGAACAAATGGTGCATCTATAGCACTACTGGCTTCTGTAGTGTAACTGAAAAAAAATTTCGGATATATAAGTGTCTATGAGAGGTATTTCTTTAAAGAATATTTAATTTATGCTGCACAAAAATAATGAAATTGTGTATATATTATAAAGATTATTAATAATAATAATAATAATAATAATGTTTTTTTTTTTTTTTTCAGAAAAGTGTATGATTACCATTAATAATTAGTTTACACGGTCACACAAAATATTCAGATAAGTTAAGAAATCAAAGAAGAATTTGCACGAGTGGCTTTTTTTCAGTTGGCTTTATGGGTGTTTCTTTTTCATTTTTAGTGCAAACTATGGATCGAATTTTATTTTTAGTCAATATAAACGGCGACGCCAAAACATATTTTCTGATTTTTCTTTAAAAGTAAAGCTATAAATATAGTTTTTTTTTTTTTTTTTTTTTTTGAGACTCCTTCCTCGATAATTCAAACAAATTCCATAAGTCACTCTACTTGTTTTTGTAAAGAGAATTGAAAATAATTCAGATACATTATCATCTATATAAGTGGATTGCTCTGTAAATTATATTAAGATTAATAAAATATAAAAAAAAAACATAGTGAATATGATACATATTAATCAAGTACGCCAAATATTCTTATTGAATATTGTACGGTCATCTTAGTATATAATCAGAAATTACTAAATGTACATTTCTTACGCATTTCTAGTGCATCAGTTATGCTTAGCGTTTTTAATACTTGTGAAAAAAAATATTTAAGGTAAAACGATAAAACAAGTAAGTACACGTAAATACACTCTATAACAAAAAAAGCGACGCACCAAGAAGGAGTTATCCGAATGGGATAAAAATTGGTAAGTGTGATGTACATGTGGAGAAAAACAATTGAATACAGTTTCAGAGCGTTTGAATGATTTAATCAAAAGAAAGGGCCTCACAAAGTAAACAAGTCAATAACGCGTTGATCCACTCCTGGCCCTTAGGTACGCAGTTATTCGGCTTGGTATTAATTCACAGAGTTGGTAGATGTGCTCATGTGAAGCATCGTGGCAAATTCTGTCCAATTGGTGCGTTAGATAGGTAAAATCCCTAGCTGGTTGTAGGACCTTTTCATGATGCTCCAAACGTCCTCAGTGGAAGAGAGATCCGGGGACTGAGCTCAATCCCATTTCACTGAGCCGCCTATTAAGGGTCTTTGAAGTCACTGCAGTACCAGTTACACGTAGGATCGATGATAATGATGAATTGGAACTTTGAGTACCGCTTTGACGATTGACTGTTTCTCCCTTTCTTCCTCTCTTTAGGTCGGACCTGACGCTGTGTTCTCCCTGACGCTGTGTTCGGCCATGGTTCACCCCATTCCTGTCAGTATTATCTAATTACCGTTCCTATCCAATTGTCAAAAAAATCGCAGATTAGACCAACCGGCTTCTTTGAGCCCAACTACACACCACACTCAAATGCTGGCATCTGCGCATGTTGTTTGCGCACCTGTATGCGAGGCAAAGTTACTGTCTTTCTGAGAAGACGAAATAAAATTCTCGAAGAACTTATGACCTGGAATCAAAATTTCTCATTTTTAATATTTTGCTAATTGCGCAGTTATGATGCGCTGCAGCGTCGCTGGCAGTCAAACTTTAAAATTTTACATTTTCCATCGAAACCTGTATGTATGTCAATTTTTGCCCAGTTTGCATTACCCCTTCTTGGCTTCTTGGTGCGTCGCTTTTTTTTGTTACAGAGGAAAAAAAGGACAGAGGACATTGGAAAATGTTTCATGATTTGTGATCCAAACACATGATTTTCCTTTCTTGTTAAAGTGAACATTGGTATGTTTCATGAGCGCCATGTTATTTTCAGAGAATGCTGTAAATCCTTCTTTAAATTTGAACTTCTACTTTTTATTAAAAAAAAAAAAAAATAAAAATAAAAAAAACGTTATGAGTTGCATATTGAGATTACTAATTTCTAAATCAGGCTATGATTAGAATGACATTCGAAGTTATATTATCTATGGGTGTTGCTGTTTAAACTTCAAAAATGTCGCTTTAATACCATTACAAAAGGCCTAGCACAATTAATTTTAGGATGTTATAAATATATAAATAAATAAACAATTATATATATATATATATTCAGATCTATAAAAAAGATGATAGTTTTCATCCTGCTAAATTTAATTATGAAAAGTGTAGAATTACAGAAATAACTTAGATTTGCCTTGGTTTCATTCTCAGTCTAATTATTTTATAAATTTCGGGTTTGGCTTCATTTTACTTTTTTTTTTTTTTTTTTTGTCCGGACCGGGTAAGCAAAGCTTTAATATGGGCCGGACCGGGCACGGACCTCAAAATTTCGAAATGACCAGGGAATTTTACATTGAGGGGATTTTACTTTATCTTTTTAATTATACACATATTAAAGTATTTGTCATCATTTGATTATTATTATTTGTCACATCACTCAACAAAGACTGTAGATTGTATGACGTTGATTAATAAAGTGCGCAATGTAATTAAGTATTTTATGCACAGGGCCTGAATATCATAAATGTTTGAGCTCATGGCACTTTCTAAATTTCGTGCCCTTTTAGAATAGTTGAATTTGTAAAAAAATTCAAGGGCATAACGAGTAGTGAGATGTGATTATGATTACCACTGAACACTTCCCCCAAAATTTAAGGAATATATTTTAATCTATGGACTAGAAACGAGAAATTTCATTTTAAAATTTTACATTTATAAGTGAAACGTAGCTGAGTTCCAGTGGCGGCTCGTGAACCGAAAATAGGTGAAGAGCTCAAAAATAATATTTAAGTATTTTCAATGCATAACTTTTATTAAGCATGATCTTGGCTAAAATTAACTAAAAATACTTATTTAAACGTACATTTATATTCTATAAATGAATACAGTGTAAAATACAGTGTGCCTCTTCACCTATTTTCGTTGCACGAACCGCCACTGATGAGTTCATGGTAATGTCTAGAAAATTAATCCAATTCTTTCTTTAGAACAAGCAGTGGAGATTTAATAAAAAAGCACTTCAAAACTGAGTGTCCGAATTCCGAATGTGAACTGCGTTGTGCTCAGGACTAGAGAAAGAG
Source organism: Salticus scenicus (assembly GCA_963930645.1). Classification (NCBI taxonomy): domain Eukaryota; kingdom Metazoa; phylum Arthropoda; class Arachnida; order Araneae; family Salticidae; genus Salticus; species Salticus scenicus. The sequence continues at coordinate 313,283,229 of OZ005655.1, forward strand.
ATATTCTCTATTTCTCTAGTCCTGGTTGTGCTAGTGCTTCAGAACAGGACCTTTTCTATTCTTTCCTGCACAAGACAAAAAATCACAGCAACAAATCAGTTTACCTCTTTGTGAAGGCCAGCCTTTGAATACGCCCCCAGTTGATGAGGAAAAAAAACAAGCAAACGACAAAAGTACTGCCATCTATTGACTGAAAGATGAATTTATCGTTTATTTCATTATAAGCGCAATTATAACATTTAAAGTCACATTTTTAACTGAAATTGAAAAGAAATGACATGACATTTATCAAAAATAAATTTATGTTTTGATAATCTTCCAAAAGTTTCTGAATTTATCGATTATTACTTTTTTTTTTTTTAATTACAATTATTTGAAATAATATATTGCCAACTGGACAATAAATTGCCAAAAGTAGTTTTTGAATAAAAATTATAGTTATTTTAAAAAATATCTATTTTTTTTTACATACAATGATTCTAGAGGGTGAATTTTGTACGGAAATGAATTTTTGAACGATTTATTTAATTACAGACTGAGAAACGTGGAACGCCGTATTTTTCTTGGCGAAAATGGCTTTTGAATACACCCTTAAAGAGCATATTAATCTCTACATTTTAGCACTGGTTTCATCTTCACACTTGTGGGGTTCGAAAATCGTTTAAATTTGACCGAACAGGCAACCCTATGCCATTTTAAAGAGCATATTAATCTCTACATTTTAGCACCGGTTTCATCTTCATACCTTTTGGGGTTCGAAAATCGTTTAAATTGTGACCGGAAGTGAGGTTGTTTCTCTTAAACTTGACGGCTTTGACCAGGCAACCCTATCAGATTTTCATTATAACAATGAATTCTGTCTATAGGAAAAAAATCAGCTTCGTACCTTATCAAGTCAATTTTTTGCAGCTGCCGCTTGGACTAATAGCAGAGTTATTTGTTAAAATTTCTATTGCTTCTTGTTTTAGAGCAAATTTGTGGTTATTATAGGGGGCTATTTTCTGAAAGTTAATAGTGTTAATGTTAATGGGATTACTGTTATGAGTGGTAGAAAGTGCAGTAGTAGATTTATTAAATCTAAGGTCTGAGAGATGTTCTTTTTCCCGTTCTCTGATGGGTCTTTTTGTCATGTCAATATAATTAGCTTGCAATTTATTTTCAAACTTAAAATTAATTTTATATATCCCAGCATTATCTTTAAATGGAGCGGTGTCTTTTTCATTTCTGAGGTGTTGAAAATTATTATTATTATTATTTTTTTTTTTTTTTAGGTTTTATGGGAATATTGATGTTTAGTTTGGTGGCTTCGTGTTTTATTTTGTTGGCGGCACCATTGTTGTGAACTTGGGTTTTGTTTTTTGAGCATTATTTATTTTATTAAGGGTTTTCAGGTATTTTTTATATAATTTTTGTACAAGATTTTTACTGTAGTTAGTTTTATTTGTGATTTCTTTTTATGTATTTGATTTCAGCTTTAAGGAGTGTTTGATTGGAACAGATAGCACGATTTATATAAGAGCAGATGGCGGCTAATTTATATGAGAGAGGGGGTTCTCCATTTGTTATTAATGATTTCATTATTGCTTGTGGGTTTTCTATAGACTCTAGTATCGAAAGTATTATCTGGTTTTTTAGTTATTATGACCTCTAGGAAAGGTAATAAATTATTAGTTTCTCTTTCATTTGTAAATTAAACTATTAAACTATGTTTTTTTTTTTTTTTTTTTTTTTTTTTTTTTTCTTGTAATTAATGTCTTGTGTTTTATGTGCTTGAACAAATTACTTTTCATGCATTTTTATTAACACTTTCCAAAAAGGTTCAAAAGTGTTGACTTGGTTTATCTGTCTGTCTGTGCTCTAACTCCCGTAAGTATTCATGAAATTTCTTGAAACTGATATATGTTATTCATGTTCTCTATCGGATGTTTTCAATAGAAAATGGAGTAAATACAACCACTGTTTTTGTGTACAAGGACATACAAAATTATTCCAAAGTGTTGTGTTCTATGAGAGATATTTCTATAAACCAAACTTTAATAACTTTACTTTGCACAAATCTTAATGAAATTGAAATATATTATTCATATGCACTAAAGAATGTTTTCTATAGAAGATAGTATGATTAGCATTCATATTTACACACAAAAATATTCAGTTACATTAAACGATAACATTGGATATTTGCTGGAATTGCATTTTTGTTTACATTAGGCATTTTTATCACTTTCTAACAATTTTGAAGTGAGAATATGATTTGAATTTGTGTCTGTCCCACTGTCCATCTGTCTGCCCACCTCCTACATCCGTAAAATATTCTCAGAATTTTTGAAAAATAATATATTTTATTCAAGTTCACTATGGAGTGTTTCCTATTTAAAATGGCATTAATAGGTACTGTATAACTGGTTTATGTACAGGGACACTCAGAGAATGCCAATGCATTGCATTTTAGGACAGACATTTAATAAATCCCATTTAAATAACTTTCTACTGCAAAATTCATGAAAAATTGACAATTTGTGTTAATATGCTAAAATAATGTTTTGTTTAGAATAAGCTATAGTTAACCTACCAATTAACAGAGTTGCACTAAAGTATTCAGATACATTAAGGACTAAAGGGCTGTATTTTCTTTTGCGTTAAGCATTTTTAACACTTTCCAATGATGTTTAAGAGTGATTATGAATTTAATTAGTGTATCTGTATGCCTGTCAGTCCTTCAGTCAGTTCGTTATGTGATAACATAGGTAAAGAACTTTGAAAGTTATAGGATACAACAAGTACACACCAGGACTGGGCGATGTAGAGATTCTATAAATCGATTTATCTTCCATCTAATATTGTGATATAGAGATAAATCGATTTAACATTAATTTAGAAAATAGCTCCTTCCTATCCATCCCCTCCTATATATATACAAGTCTTTTAATCAACATTATACTGACCAAAAAGTGATGCTGCTGTTACTCATTTCTGTGATTTTCCCCATGGCTATAAGCTGTTCTGCGCTCAGAGCTGGTAATCGTAAGGTGCCGGGTTCGATAACAGGTTGTTCTCGCCCACCTAGCCGTTCAGAGTTTTCCGCGGTTTTCTTCGAAACTTGACTAAATAGGGACCCCTTAGAAAGACCCCCACGGAGGGCACCCATCCTCAGGCCTAGGGTGGATATTCTCCAAAGAAAGTGCAGTTACGTTAAAAAGTAGTGATGTAGGAGAAAAGAGATCACATTTGCTTTAATCTATTCCCCCTTCCCTCTCTTGCTCTTGGTTGAAGTCAGCCGCAGCGAAAAAATGTTCTTTGTCACAGGCCGGTTCAGCACCGAGTTGACATCTGAGATAATTAAAAGGAGTTCCAGACAGCATTTTTCAGTGATAAATCGATTGTGCGCATTAAAAATAAATAGATATAGAAAAAAGAAAGTAGGTTGATCGTCTGTCCGTTGTTTTTCTAGAAAGGAAATAGTTTTAAGCCCGGATTAGTCTTGTAATTTATTATAACAGTAAACAGCCGAATACCAGCGAAATAGTATCTCTCAATAAATGCGAATACTTAACTTTCTTTTATTTTTTTCTGCAATACTTAAGAGTAGATTTTTTTTTTTTTTAATAAACTCGTAATTTTCATTGCAAAAAAGGGAAAGAAAAGACATTGGATAATCCAGAGTTTACTATATATATAAAGATAAAAATTACTTTATGATTAATGTTCAGAAAATATAAGACACACTTACATTTTTTTTCAAACAAATGTTAAAGCTTGCGATCATTTAGGCGTTTTCTTCTGTCATTTGGGGGCATTTTTAAAGCTAAAATAAGATGGAAAGGAATTGCAGAAGATCAAGTTAATAAAAAATCTTGACTCTTCGGACGATGACGATCGCGCGCGAATTAGAGAATGTCTAAATTGCCATAAAGAAGAAATATTAATTATATTCCTAATCTGCAGACGATTTTCATTAATCTTATCAGCAGACAATTTTTGTGAAAATTCATTTTTAGGATCGAAAGTTCTCTTTGATTCTTTCGTCCGTTTTACCCGAAATTTCGATCATTTTTTTCCGGGGTGCATTTATAGACAGCGGGGCGCATGATCACAATAAGAGGGCAGCAGGGCAGATTTTTTTTATCGAAAGGGCAAACGGGATAGAGCGCCCCGTAAACCCCGTCTAGAATGAACCCTGGATGGAAGTGGCCCAACATTTTTTGCAGCATTCACTACCGCTATGTTTGCAGTACTCGTGCCTACTTTGTTCGTTTGAGGAGAGATAATGTTTATTTCGACTTGAAACAATTGTTGCTTGCTTTTGCATTTTATGATGTTTATTCATTAAGTTTTTAATGAATTACTTTTCAATGCTAGTCCTCTGATGCACTTTTGTTATTGTTCATTTTTACAGTTTTTTTTTTTTACTGTTTTGCCATTTTGTTGTGTGTTCCTAATACATGATATAATATTTAACTTGGTATTTCGATTTATAAAATGTCTTTTTCCACAGTTAGTCTTTCTTTTACAGAAATTGTTAAATTATATTTTTTCAAGTCGATTGATAAACTCTACATGATATTTTCACACCAACTGCTAAGTTAAGTTATAATTAAGGAAAAGTTTTTTAAAAGCTGATTTCCATTTATTTTATTTTTTTTATCATTTACAAAATTTCTTTTTTTTTTTTTTTTTTTTTTGTGTCATATTGCCAAAATACTCCATATTCTTGCAGTCAATATTCAGTTCACCTATAAATAAACCATACATCATTCTTAGAGAGAGAGAAAAAAAAAAAAAAAAAATCAATGCTGATTCTCTTTGAAAGAACTGGATGAAACAGGTAGCAAAGTTTGAAAAATAAATTTAATTTTAAATGACTGAAAAAAAAAATTGAAATCTCTGTTTCTTTTAAATAATATTTTTAAGTATAAACATTGTAGATTTTATTTACTTCAGTAAAATAATATTTAAAGCTTATTAATGGTATTACAAAAACGTAATAAAAAGTACGTAATAAGGAGTGCAATTAAAAGTTCTTGTATACATTCTTTACAAATCCCTCCTCTTTTATAAAATATGTACTAATAACAAAGCGAAATAAACAATAATAATGACAAACAGATATGTCGTATTGTATTATCAAACTATTTTTATTATGAATTACTATATTCTTGAATATTGTAATAAATAAATTTATTAGCTAATAAATTTAATGACAAAAATCCATATATTTATGTTAATATTTATTAAAACAATGGATACTGTAATTACCGAAAAAAAAAAAATTACATTTTACAGAAAGAAAGAAAATATTACATAACAAACAAATTGAAGTCTCTGTAAAAACCACGTGTGAAGTTAAGTTTAACACAGTTATTATGATTTATCTAAAATCGTATTTTCAGTTTTCCCCGATTTAACAGAAGCACTTCATTGTCTCTCCTCTGGAATAAACAGACTGCACTTGAGCGCACGACAGGCCAATTTAAGTAAAGCGCAAGTGCATTGCCTTCGGTGTCTCCTTTGAAATGAAAGGCCGACAAATAGCACAATTATTCACATCACACTAAATTGGCTAAATCGTAAGACGGATTTTGCACTAATTGTTAAATCCTTTTTGCTAAATTGATAAAACTTCTCTTGATGCCTTAACTCGCAAATCGATGCTGCATTACATCAATCTAACATCGTCATTCCAAAATTTTGCACTAGATGTTTTCTTTAAATCGTATCACCAATTTTAGCTATAAATCAATTTTTATGTTACACCGATGTAACGTCCAGTCCTAGTACGCACAGTTGGAAAGTATTGTAAATCAATGTGCACTGCATGATTTTTTGTTCTTGTTTGCATTTAAATTTTTTGTATATGTTTCTTCTTTTATTGCAAAATAATTGAATTCATATCATAATTATTGAAAAACTCAAAATGTTTAATATTAAGCTTTTTTATATATCTTTTCATTCTTACCTGTGAAATAAAAATGTTCTAAAGTGTCTTTTTCAACAACATATCTTAATTTTTAGGCTGATGCCTAATTCGTGTCCTTGGCATTTGAAAAAAATAAAATTAATGTGGTTTTATAGAAATATTTCTCATTGCTGTTTTTTTCAAAATTAAAGAACTGCAATACTGTACAGTTTCCAAAATTTGGAGTGCATTAAAATGTAAGTATTTGCATAGCTGCCAACATTTATAATTTTTAAATCAGATTTATCAGCAGTATTTTTAAAAAGCAATCTGTCACATGTATTTTTGATGAATAAGTATAGTAAATAAACTGAAAACATTTTTAAAAGCATTCTATTATGAAGTCTCTGTTGAAAATAACAGAGACTTGGCACTTGTGGAATTGTGTTTTCTGTTTAATCTTCTGTTTGGTGGGCCCACCAGCAGGCAAGGGGTTCTGTGCTCAAAGCTGATAGATGTGAGGTCCCAAGTTGCGCTTGTTAACCTAGCCGATCGGAGTTTTCTGTTTTTTTTTTTTTTTTTTTTTTTTTTTTTCAAAACTTGCATAAATATGGGCTAGGACTCTTTAGAAAGACACCCTCCCCTCCCCCCCCCCCACACACACAGAAAGCACTTTACTCAGGGCTAGGATCCTCGGGCAGTCAATCAGCCATAATTCCTACAACCCAACCCTTATGTTTGGTGTTTTATCTTACTAATAGATGGCAGCACCATTTAATTTTTACAATGAGTAACTTCTATTTATTTATTTATTTTTTTTTTTTTTATGTTTTAAGTCTATATATAAATCAGATTAAAAAAAAAAAAAAAAAAAAAATTGATTTTGTGAAAATTTCTGTTTCTTAGTCAAAAGAAAAATTGATGAGAGTGATTCTAAAAAAATAACTAGTTAGAAGTGATTGAAATTAGAAAAAAAAAAAAAAGAAAAAAGAAAAAAGAAAAAAAAAATCAACTGATTGTTTGATTAAAATATAAGATAAGTGCTAAAAAGCTTTGAATGCCATGAAATAGTGCCTGTATATAGGATTAAAGAGGCTATTTCACATAAACTAAAGGACTAAGATAAATAATTATATTTAAATGAATAGTAATTATAGGACATTTTATTGATAATGGGTCCATAAATATGTATTTACCTCTCCTGCCAATCTGATTACAACAAGAGAGCAGCTAACACGTTAAGAATAAGCAACTATGCTTTATCATTCATGGTTCATACACTTTTAAAAATCCTTGAAAAGTGCTTGAAAAAAAAAGTTTCATTTTCAAGTGCTTAAAAATTGCTGTAATATGTTTAAAAGTACTTGAATTTCAATTTTTTTCAAAAAAAAAAAAAACTATTCTACTACAATTGCATACTTGCCAACTTTTCCGATTTTCCCGGAAGACTTCCGGTTTTTTAACGTATCTTCCGGTCTTCCGGACAGATGATGAAATCTTCCGTTTTAAAAAAAATCACGGATATCGTTCGTTTTAAAAAGAAACCCAAATGTTCTACGAAAAGTCCCGATTCCCAATCTTTTTCCATCCATAACATAAATGTCAATATTCATTTCAAACTTGCTTTATGAGATTCAAGAACATTTAAAGAAATAGAACTGTTAAGTATTTCTTGCTGATGTAATTATTTTTGCCCCCCCCCCTCTTTATTTATCTACAATTAGTGATCAGCAATCAAATGTTCTGCAGAAGTCTTTTCTTTCCTAATCTTTATCCATTTGCAACATAAATAATATTATCAATTTTAAAGTTATTACATTAGATTCTAGAAGTAGAGTTGAAAGAGTTTAAATATTTCTTACTCTGTAATTATTTTTGTATCCCCCCCCCCCCCCCAAATCCTTTCTCCGGATTGTGATCAATTCTAGAAACAATAAAGCAATGGAAGTGCTCAATATTTCTCACATATGTAATTATTTTTTTATCTTTATTGTTGAATTTAATGAATCTGTTTATTTTTCCTCAATTAAATTAAATATTTGTATGTCATATTTATACCAAATGTGTAAACATGGGGAAAAAATGAATAATTTTTTCAGGTAGGAAAATTTTTCCCAAATCAATTTAAGACTATTAATACTCAGTTGGTTTTATGCACCTTTGAAACTGATAATTAGCTACTGCTACTATTTCTTATATGTATGATTAATGTACATACACAAAAATCATATTCTATATTTATTTAAAAAATTAGTTATACTTTAACTTAACTAAGTTTTTTTGTCTATTGTTAAATAAATTTCTTACAGATTCTGTTTTGTAGATATTTACAAGTTGAAGAGGAATAACTTCATTTAAAACTTTTATATATTTAGTATAATCAATCTATAGTAAAACGTTTTTATAGATTGCTTCTAAATATTAAAATTGTAAAACTGGATTATTTAATATGTCAAAGAGAAAAAAAAAATCTTCCCTTTTTTTATGAAAGCTTCTGGTTTTTCAACAAAAATCTTCCCTTATTTTGGTTGGCAAGTATGCAAAATTGGTTGGCAAGTATGCAATTGATTTTTTCCCCCACTGTTCTGTTCAAAAGAGATATTAGACAGAATTAGGAAACCTTTGTTTAAGGCAACTTGGCCAGAGGCCGCTTTACAATTTTCGTGGCCCTAGGCAAAAGATTTTTGGCGGCCCATCTCTAATAGATATTACGCCAAGGCAGCTTATTACATGTGACCCCAAATAAATTTTTTATGACTGATTTCTAACCCCCTTTCCATACAATATATATATATATATATATCTTAGAAAAAAGCCTTCTGATTATAAATTACTATATTAAGACTCAATTCACTATATTAAGACTCATTTATATTAAGACTCATTCTAATAATGTAAGTGAATATAAATTTAAATGACACTCGATTTTTTTGTAAAAATTGAGTTGGGCCGGGTATATTTATGAATAAGCAAAATAAGTAGATAGAATCAAAATTTCACCTTTTTCACATGATCGGGCTAAAGGTTCAATTGAAAAATGCCTTAAAATTTCTGCCTATACGATTCGCTATTCTGTAACTGACTTCACACGTAGTGACGCATCACAAGCTTTTTGTCAGAAGTTTTAAGTGAAAATAATTACAATGGAATGCAAAAGAAATTTTTTCCATGTTCTGAAAAAGTAAAATGGGAAGCGCGTCATTTCTACTACCCTTCTTACAACCACAATGCCAACCATTATCATAAACGCGATCAGAGTGCGGCATCTCATCACAAAATGGAGAGTGATCTGCTGCTACATTTTTACTACCGAAAAATAAATCCACTATGAATAATAATAATAATTAAATATTACTGCCATTTCTTTTTAATTAGTTCTTGTTTTTATTATAATTTTAATCCTTCCACTATAAATGATATATTTTCAGTTGTACATTCAATCAGATGGTAACAAGAATTAATTTTAATTTTTAAACTGGAACGAAAAATCAATTGTTTTGCATAGACTATTAACACTTTCCAACTATACGTATTCGTTGCATCGTTTAACCTTCAATGTACTTTGCCTACATGAACACACAACGAACAAAAATCAGACAGACAGATTAACTGAGTACATAATCATTCTGAAACATTGTTGGAAAGTTTTAAAAACCGTTAACACAAACAGAAATGCAGTTCCAGCAATTTCCAACTGTTGTTCTTAATGTATCTGAATATTTTAGTGTGATCCTGTAAAATTTAACGCTAAAGATATCATATTCTATAGAAAACATTTTCTTAACCATACGAATAATAAATGTAAATTTTAAAACAACTTGCATAGTACAAAGTTTTTCACGATTTAGAAAAATGCATCTCAGAGAGACCAATGCATGTCATTATTGATGTCCCTGTACACAAGCCAGTTGTGCTATTCCTACTATTTTAAATAAATTGTATTCCATAGCGTACTTGAATAACATATTAGTTTGAAGAAATTCTGAAGGTATTTATGAACGCTAGAGTTCGGATAGACAGACGGAAAGGCAGACAGACAGACTAATCAAATTCATAGTCACTCTCAAACACTGATAGAAAATATTTAAAATGCTTAATTAAAATGGAAATACAATTCCAACAATTTCCAATTATAACCCTCAATGTATCTGAATATTTTCGTATGGCCATGTAAATCTCAATGCTAATCACAATAATTAAATTCAATAATTATCCTTTTAATTAATTAATTAATTTGTGTGCATATGAATAATAACTGTCAATTTCATTATGATTTGCGCAAAATAAAGGTATTAAAACATGATTTATAGAAATACCTCTCCTAGAATGCAACACCTTGGAATTCTTTCAGGTGTTATGTACACAAACCAATGGTGGTATTTACCACCATTAATTATATTGGTATGTGAGATGTTCCCTATTTTTAATAAGAAACATTCCATAGTGAACTTGAAAAATATATATCAGTTTCAAAGAATTATTTGAACATTTACGGAAATTAAAGTGCAAATAGACAAACAAGGTCGAAGCAAGAAAAAAATTTCTTAGAAGGTTCAGGCTTTAGTATATAATAATATAAGGAAATCCTGAGAGATAAAAATGATGTATAATTTAAAAAGTTTCTACAAATTTGCAAAATATTGGGGGTGAAGGGGCGCTTGACTACGTCCGGCCTTCAGACAAACTGAAGTCATAAAGATTTTTAAATTTTGTTGAAAAGATTTAAAAATGCTTCTCTGTTCACTTTAGCTTGAACCTTTCCCTTATTGTAAATGTGAAATAAAATTTTCATATATTTATCAGATGAAATTTTGTGTTGGCTTTTATTAGTTCCAAACTAATCATTTTTCAAGCACATATCGTGTATTTATGCCTTTTCATCCATAAACACACAACATAAGATATTCTTAAAAGCCAAATAAACTACTACGTCAGAAACGCCAATGAAAAATATTGGAGATTAAAGATATTCTTATTTAGATATGATACAAATCGAAATAGCGCTTACTTTCTCCATATCAAAGTTAGCCTTTTGCAATCAACACTTTAAACAAATTTTCTAGAGTCGTCCTTATATAATTTGTATTTACTCTTATTCACTTTTTAATATTAATTTGTATACTTTGCGGATTTTTATCAAGACTTTCTGAAATCTGAATTATTTTCGAACTTATTTATAAAGCTACCTTTTTGCAAAAGTATAAAACTGAGATACGTAGAAATTGAATTCTATCTTCTTATTTTTAGTTCAATTGTTTAGTTAACTATAAATGAATTTTGTATAAGGGGTAGGAATTTCATGTTGGATGAGTTTAAAAAATAAGGCCACAATATGAAACTTTGACAAAGGTGAAAAAAGGTCTCAACTTTTTCAGATTTATTAAAACTATCGTGAATGAATTCTGTGACTTTAAAGATCTGGTGGGTGGATTTGTTCCTCTACAAATCTAATTTGAAAAAGATCTAGTCTACATTCATATATACAATTCAAAGCATACGTTTATTAAAAAACAATATTTTATTACTTTATGGTGTCTTAACAGAGAAAAAAAAATCAAAGATTGGTTTGTGATTTTCTCTTTTTTTTCTTTATTTTTTTCTCCCCCCCCCCGCCAGTATTCTATCTTTTTGGCGGCCCAAAGCGACCGCTTAGGTTCGCCTAATGGTAAAGCGGGCCCTGAACTTAGCATTATTAAAGGTTTTTATATGAAAGTTTATATTTCCATATAATGTTTATAAATTGAACTATATTATCACAATACTAGTCTTGCTTTTGTCTCCAAGACAGTAGCATGTGTTTTGCATCTGAAGAAGAAAAGCCACTTCCATTCGAGACCGGGTGTGCTTTCCAAAATTTCATAATATTTGTGAAGAAGTTTTCAAGTTTAAATTTTTAACTATGGCAAAATTTAGGCAAAACAGTGACATTGGCACAGAAAAGAAATTGTCACTTGCAGAAAGAACTGCTTATGAAAATTAAGAATATTTCTTAATTTCAGTAGAAAATAGAAACTCATGTCTTATACTATTTAAGAATTCTCCTATACTTAGTCTATTAGTACTATTGATATCTTTATAATTAATTATCTGAACCTATTATGTATGAATAAGGAAATATGTCAATATTGTCTTGCTGAAAATGTTTGCATGAACAATGCCTATCACAGAAAGCATAAAAATATTCTGTTACAGGGATGTTAGCTTTGTATAATAAAATATATATTCAGGCAACAATTCTTATGGTTTTGCCATTTTCCACTGAAAATTAATGTGATCAATGATATAAAAAAAAAAAAATGAAATGTCAACCTTGCTATTTGTATGGCAATTTATTATATATACATATTTTGTGTTCTTTTATTGTATCGTTTTATTTAAAAACATATTTTATTATTTAAAAATATGTCGTTTATTGTATCTTGTTATTTAAAAACATTTTAAATTACCTCGGATATACTCCGGATAATGTATTTTGGCATAAAACATTTTAGAGTCAAATTCAAACTCATATATAAGTGAAGCATCTTCTAATTTCCCAATGATATTTTTTTAACTTTACAGAGTTAGACATCTTTTTTTTTTTTTTTTTTTTTCTTGACAAGGACCGCAGATATGAAGTATGTTCCTCGAGTATCCTTCGTTTTATCTTCTGTTATTTTAAGAAATAAGCAGGAGAGGATTAAAAATTGAAGCCATGGGGCATTTTTCCAAATTAAAATGACAGTAATAAAATTATTACCTAACTGTATATTAGAAATATATGTATAGTGTTATATATTGCCCTAAATTAACTAAAAAATTCAATAGTAAAAGTTATAAGCATTAGAAAAAATAGTTACTAGATTTAAAAAAAAAAAAGTTATCAAAAAAGTCATCGTCAAATAGTGAAAAAAAAAAATTAAAAGTTGCCAGATAGGGTCATATATTAAATCTGTAGCAGAAGGTGGTCTAGATATAATGAATTTTCTTCTATGCTGAAAAAATGTTACTGATTTTTTAACATACTTTATTTTATCTTATTTATTTATTTTTTTTTAAAGTGCAATTAAATGTTATGTAGTTCAATCTGGCATTGAATAGGGGAATTTCTATAATATTTTTCTGTTTTTGTTTTATCAAATGCACTATTTATATTCCTGTTTATTGCATAGGAAACAGCGAACAGGTAGGAAGAGCCCTGCAGGGGTTAAAAAAGCAAGGTGAGTCGGGGGTTGGTGAGTGGAACAAGCAGGAGGCAGAGCCCTTAGTTATGTTAATAAATAAATAAAATAAATACATTTGATACTGAGTATTTAAGTAGGTAATTCCCCCCCTCCCCCTCCAAAAAAAGGTGTGTGTGTGGACGCATCTAAAATCCTGTTTGGAAGTGCTTGAAAAGTACTTAAAAAGTCCTTGAATTTTTTTTTACCCCTAAGTGTATGAACCATGTCATTTAACATCTTTAATCCGAAGCCTTTAAATAAAAGAATATTATATAATGATTGATAAAATTATGAATAAATTCATCCATTATTAATCAAGACTTTTTGTTTTAGTAAATCATAACTGCAAAATCTTCTAATGTTCTTTCTCAACTGAATGTGTGAATGATACAAAGACAACAATAAAAAGTTCTTTTTTTTATCTTGGGACTCTTGCATCATAGACAATGGATGCTTCGTTTCTGGTTTCAGTTTTGGAATCCTGGTTAAATATTTCTAATTTTCTGTACCAGGAAGTTCAAGATACTGGTCTAATGACAACACGTCCTGAGGAAGTTCGGACTTGACTCTGCTGACATTGTCATGTCCAGTAGTGCCAAATGTTCTGGTGAGAGAGAAGCAGTGGATTTTGGGTGGTGGTTTTAATTCCATACTTGCCAACTTTTCCAGTTTTCTCGGAAGACTTCCGTTTTTTTAACATGTCTTCTGGACAGGTGATGAAATCTTCCGTTTTTAAAAAAGTCGCGGATGTCATTCGTTTTAAAAAGAAACCCAAATGTTCTACAAAAACTCCTGATTCCCAATCTTTCTCCATCCATAACATAAATGTCAATATTCATTTCAAACTTGCTTTATGGGATTCTAGAACATTTAAAGAAATAGAATTGTTAAATATTTCTTGATGATGTAATAATTTTTTGCCCCTCCCCTCGTCCTCTTTATCTCCAACTAGTGATCAGCAATCAAATGTTCTGCAGAAGTCTTTTCTTTCCTAATCTTTATCCATTTGCAACATAAATAATATTATCAATTTTAAAGTTATTACATTAGATTCTAGAAGTAGAGTTGAAAGAGTTTAAATATTTCTTACTCTGTAATTATTTTTGTATCCCCCCCCCCCCCCCCAAATCCTTTCTCCGGATTGTGATCAATTCTAGAAACAATAAAGCAATGGAAGTGCTCAATATTTCTCACATATGTAATTATTTTTTTATCTTTATTGTTGAATTTAATGAATCTGTTTATTTTTCCTCAATTAAATTAAATATTTGTATGTCATATTTATACCAAATGTGTAAACATGGGGAAAAAATGAATAATTTTTTCAGGTAGGAAAATTTTTCCCAAATCAATTTAAGACTATTAATACTCAGTTGGTTTTATGCACCTTTGAAACTGATAATTAGCTACTGCTACTATTTCTTATATGTATGATTAATGTACATACACAAAAATCATATTCTATATTTATTTAAAAAATTAGTTATACTTTAACTTAACTAAGTTTTTTTGTCTATTGTTAAATAAATTTCTTACAGATTCTGTTTTGTAGATATTTACAAGTTGAAGAGGAATAACTTCATTTAAAACTTTTATATATTTAGTATAATCAATCTATAGTAAAACGTTTTTATAGATTGCTTCTAAATATTAAAATTGTAAAACTGGATTATTTAATATGTCAAAGAGAAAAAAAAAATCTTCCCTTTTTTTATGAAAGCTTCTGGTTTTTCAACAAAAATCTTCCCTTATTTTGGTTGGCAAGTATGCAAAATTGGTTGGCAAGTATGCAATTGATTTTTTCCCCCACTGTTCTGTTCAAAAGAGATATTAGACAGAATTAGGAAACCTTTGTTTAAGGCAACTTGGCCAGAGGCCGCTTTACAATTTTCGTGGCCCTAGGCAAAAGATTTTTGGCGGCCCATCTCTAATAGATATTACGCCAAGGCAGCTTATTACATGTGACCCCAAATAAATTTTTTATGACTGATTTCTAACCCCCTTTCCATACAATATATATATATATATATATCTTAGAAAAAAGCCTTCTGATTATAAATTACTATATTAAGACTCAATTCACTATATTAAGACTCATTTATATTAAGACTCATTCTAATAATGTAAGTGAATATAAATTTAAATGACACTCGATTTTTTTGTAAAAATTGAGTTGGGCCGGGTATATTTATGAATAAGCAAAATAAGTAGATAGAATCAAAATTTCACCTTTTTCACATGATCGGGCTAAAGGTTCAATTGAAAAATGCCTTAAAATTTCTGCCTATACGATTCGCTATTCTGTAACTGACTTCACACGTAGTGACGCATCACAAGCTTTTTGTCAGAAGTTTTAAGTGAAAATAATTACAATGGAATGCAAAAGAAATTTTTTCCATGTTCTGAAAAAGTAAAATGGGAAGCGCGTCATTTCTACTACCCTTCTTACAACCACAATGCCAACCATTATCATAAACGCGATCAGAGTGCGGCATCTCATCACAAAATGGAGAGTGATCTGCTGCTACATTTTTACTACCGAAAAATAAATCCACTATGAATAATAATAATAATTAAATATTACTGCCATTTCTTTTTAATTAGTTCTTGTTTTTATTATAATTTTAATCCTTCCACTATAAATGATATATTTTCAGTTGTACATTCAATCAGATGGTAACAAGAATTAATTTTAATTTTTAAACTGGAACGAAAAATCAATTGTTTTGCATAGACTATTAACACTTTCCAACTATACGTATTCGTTGCATCGTTTAACCTTCAATGTACTTTGCCTACATGAACACACAACGAACAAAAATCAGACAGACAGATTAACTGAGTACATAATCATTCTGAAACATTGTTGGAAAGTTTTAAAAACCGTTAACACAAACAGAAATGCAGTTCCAGCAATTTCCAACTGTTGTTCTTAATGTATCTGAATATTTTAGTGTGATCCTGTAAAATTTAACGCTAAAGATATCATATTCTATAGAAAACATTTTCTTAACCATACGAATAATAAATGTAAATTTTAAAACAACTTGCATAGTACAAAGTTTTTCACGATTTAGAAAAATGCATCTCAGAGAGACCAATGCATGTCATTATTGATGTCCCTGTACACAAGCCAGTTGTGCTATTCCTACTATTTTAAATAAATTGTATTCCATAGCGTACTTGAATAACATATTAGTTTGAAGAAATTCTGAAGGTATTTATGAACGCTAGAGTTCGGATAGACAGACGGAAAGGCAGACAGACAGACTAATCAAATTCATAGTCACTCTCAAACACTGATAGAAAATATTTAAAATGCTTAATTAAAATGGAAATACAATTCCAACAATTTCCAATTATAACCCTCAATGTATCTGAATATTTTCGTATGGCCATGTAAATCTCAATGCTAATCACAATAATTAAATTCAATAATTATCCTTTTAATTAATTAATTAATTTGTGTGCATATGAATAATAACTGTCAATTTCATTATGATTTGCGCAAAATAAAGGTATTAAAACATGATTTATAGAAATACCTCTCCTAGAATGCAACACCTTGGAATTCTTTCAGGTGTTATGTACACAAACCAATGGTGGTATTTACCACCATTAATTATATTGGTATGTGAGATGTTCCCTATTTTTAATAAGAAACATTCCATAGTGAACTTGAAAAATATATATCAGTTTCAAAGAATTATTTGAACATTTACGGAAATTAAAGTGCAAATAGACAAACAAGGTCGAAGCAAGAAAAAAATTTCTTAGAAGGTTCAGGCTTTAGTATATAATAATATAAGGAAATCCTGAGAGTTAAAAATGATGTATAATTTAAAAAGTTTCTACAAATTTGCAAAATATTGGGGGTGAAGGGGCGCTTGACTACGTCCGGCCTTCAGACAAACTGAAGTCATAAAGATTTTTAAATTTTGTTGAAAAGATTTAAAAATGCTTCTCTGTTCACTTTAGCTTGAACCTTTCCCTTATTGTAAATGTGAAATAAAATTTTCATATATTTATCAGATGAAATTTTGTGTTGGCTTTTATTAGTTCCAAACTAATCATTTTTCAAGCACATATCGTGTATTTATGCCTTTTCATCCATAAACACACAACATAAGATATTCTTAAAAGCCAAATAAACTACTACGTCAGAAACGCCAATGAAAAATATTGGAGATTAAAGATATTCTTATTTAGATATGATACAAATCGAAATAGCGCTTACTTTCTCCATATCAAAGTTAGCCTTTTGCAATCAACACTTTAAACAAATTTTCTAGAGTCGTCCTTATATAATTTGTATTTACTCTTATTCACTTTTTAATATTAATTTGTATACTTTGCGGATTTTTATCAAGACTTTCTGAAATCTGAATTATTTTCGAACTTATTTATAAAGCTACCTTTTTGCAAAAGTATAAAACTGAGATACGTAGAAATTGAATTCTATCTTCTTATTTTTAGTTCAATTGTTTAGTTAACTATAAATGAATTTTGTATAAGGGGTAGGAATTTCATGTTGGATGAGTTTAAAAAATAAGGCCACAATATGAAACTTTGACAAAGGTGAAAAAAGGTCTCAACTTTTTCAGATTTATTAAAACTATCGTGAATGAATTCTGTGACTTTAAAGATCTGGTGGGTGGATTTGTTCCTCTACAAATCTAATTTGAAAAAGATCTAGTCTACATTCATATATACAATTCAAAGCATACGTTTATTAAAAAACAATATTTTATTACTTTATGGTGTCTTAACAGAGAAAAAAAAATCAAAGATTGGTTTGTGATTTTCTCTTTTTTTTCTTTATTTTTTTCTCCCCCCCCGCCAGTATTCTATCTTTTTGGCGGCCCAAAGCGACCGCTTAGGTTCGCCTAATGGTAAAGCGGGCCCTGAACTTGGCATTATTAAAGGTTTTTATATGAAAGTTTATATTTCCATATAATGTTTATAAATTGAACTATATTATCACAATACTAGTCTTGCTTTTGTCTCCAAGACAGTAGCATGTGTTTTGCATCTGAAGAAGAAAAGCCACTTCCATTCGAGACCGGGTGTGCTTTCCAAAATTTCATAATATTTGTGAAGAAGTTTTCAAGTTTAAATTTTTAACTATGGCAAAATTTAGGCAAAACAGTGACATTGGCACAGAAAAGAAATTGTCACTTGCAGAAAGAACTGCTTATGAAAATTAAGAATATTTCTTAATTTCAGTAGAAAATAGAAACTCATGTCTTATACTATTTAAGAATTCTCCTATACTTAGTCTATTAGTACTATTGATATCTTTATAATTAATTATCTGAACCTATTATGTATGAATAAGGAAATATGTCAATATTGTCTTGCTGAAAATGTTTGCATGAACAATGCCTATCACAGAAAGCATAAAAATATTCTGTTACAGGGATGTTAGCTTTGTATAATAAAATATATATTCAGGCAACAATTCTTATGGTTTTGCCATTTTCCACTGAAAATTAATGTGATCAATGATATAAAAAAAAAAAATGAAATGTCAACCTTGCTATTTGTATGGCAATTTATTATATATACATATTTTGTGTTCTTTTATTGTATCGTTTTATTTAAAAACATATTTTATTATTTAAAAATATGTCGTTTATTGTATCTTGTTATTTAAAAACATTTTAAATTACCTCGGATATACTCCGGATAATGTATTTTGGCATAAAACATTTTAGAGTCAAATTCAAACTCATATATAAGTGAAGCATCTTCTAATTTCCCAATGATATTTTTTTAACTTTACAGAGTTAGACATCTTTTTTTTTTTTTTTTTTTTCTTGACAAGGACCGCAGATATGAAGTATGTTCCTCGAGTATCCTTCGTTTTATCTTCTGTTATTTTAAGAAATAAGCAGGAGAGGATTAAAAATTGAAGCCATGGGGCATTTTTCCAAATTAAAATGACAGTAATAAAATTATTACCTAACTGTATATTAGAAATATATGTATAGTGTTATATATTGCCCTAAATTAACTAAAAAATTCAATAGTAAAAGTTATAAGCATTAGAAAAAATAGTTACTAGATTTAAAAAAAAAAAAGTTATCAAAAAAGTCATCGTCAAATAGTGAAAAAAAAAATTAAAAGTTGCCAGATAGGGTCATATATTAAATCTGTAGCAGAAGGTGGTCTAGATATAATGAATTTTCTTCTATGCTGAAAAAATGTTACTGATTTTTTAACATACTTTATTTTATCTTATTTATTTATTTTTTTTTAAAGTGCAATTAAATGTTATGTAGTTCAATCTGGCATTGAATAGGGGAATTTCTATAATATTTTTCTGTTTTTGTTTTATCAAATGCACTATTTATATTCCTGTTTATTGCATAGGAAACAGCGAACAGGTAGGAAGAGCCCTGCAGGGGTTAAAAAAGCAAGGTGAGTCGGGGGTTGGTGAGTGGAACAAGCAGGAGGCAGAGCCCTTAGTTATGTTAATAAATAAATAAAATAAATACATTTGATACTGAGTATTTAAGTAGGTAATTCCCCCCCTCCCCCTCCAAAAAAAGGTGTGTGTGTGGACGCATCTAAAATCCTGTTTGGAAGTGCTTGAAAAGTACTTAAAAAGTCCTTGAATTTTTTTTTACCCCTAAGTGTATGAACCATGTCATTTAACATCTTTAATCCGAAGCCTTTAAATAAAAGAATATTATATAATGATTGATAAAATTATGAATAAATTCATCCATTATTAATCAAGACTTTTTGTTTTAGTAAATCATAACTGCAAAATCTTCTAATGTTCTTTCTCAACTGAATGTGTGAATGATACAAAGACAACAATAAAAAGTTCTTTTTTTTATCTTGGGACTCTTGCATCATAGACAATGGATGCTTCGTTTCTGGTTTCAGTTTTGGAATCCTGGTTAAATATTTCTAATTTTCTGTACCAGGAAGTTCAAGATACTGGTCTAATGACAACACGTCCTGAGGAAGTTCGGACTTGACTCTGCTGACATTGTCATGTCCAGTAGTGCCAAATGTTCTGGTGAGAGAGAAGCAGTGGATTTTGGGTGGTGGTTTTAATTCCATACTTGCCAACTTTTCCAGTTTTCTCGGAAGACTTCCGTTTTTTTAACATGTCTTCTGGACAGGTGATGAAATCTTCCGTTTTTAAAAAAGTCGCGGATGTCATTCGTTTTAAAAAGAAACCCAAATGTTCTACAAAAACTCCTGATTCCCAATCTTTCTCCATCCATAACATAAATGTCAATATTCATTTCAAACTTGCTTTATGGGATTCTAGAACATTTAAAGAAATAGAATTGTTAAATATTTCTTGATGATGTAATAATTTTTTGCCCCTCCCCTCGTCCTCTTTATCTCCAACTAGTGATCAGCAATCAAATGTTCTGCAGAAGTCTTTTGTTTCCTAATCTTTATCCATCTGCAGCATAAATGATAATATTAATTTTAAAGTTCTTACATTAGATTTTAGAAGTATAGTTGAAAGAGTTTAATATTTCTTACTCTGTAATTATTTTTATATCCCCCCCCCCCTTTCCCCGGATTGTGATGTGATCAATGATCAATTCTAGAAACAATAAAGCAATGAAAGTGCTCAATATTTCTCATGTATGTCATTATTTTTAGATCTTTATTGCTGAATTTAATGAATCTGTTTATTTTTCCTCAATTAAATTAAATATTTGTATGTCATATTTATACCAAATGTGTAAACATGGGAAAAAAATGAATAATTTTTTCAGGTAGGAAAATTTTTCCCAAATCGATTTAAGAAAACTAATACTCAGTTGGTTTTATGCACGTTTGAAACTGATAATTTGCTACTGCTACTTTTTTTTTTATATGTATGATTGATGTACATACATAAAATCATATTCTATATTTATTTAAAAAAGTAGTTATACTTTAACTTAACTATGTTTTTTTGTCTATTGTTAAATAAATTTTTTACAGATTCTGTTTTGTAGATATTTATATGTTGAAGCGGAATAACTTCATTTAAAACTTTTATATATTTAGTACAATCAATCTATTGTAAAATGTTTTTATAGATTGCTTCTAAATATTAAAATTGTAAAACTGGATTGTTTAATGCGTCAAAGAGAGGAAAAAAAAATCTTCCCTTTTTTAATTAAAATTGGTTGGCGAGTCTGTGATTCTGTAGGTGCATCCACCTTTGCCAGAATTTTATCTTTCACCTGAATGAGAAACCTATATCTGGAAGAAAGACTTCTAGGAATTATTATTCAGATGATTCTAACTGAGCAGAAACAATTAAAAAATAACTTGGATTAAGTGCTCCTTGATCATTGGTATCATTTGAGAGCAGTCATAATGGTTGTGAATTTATACATGCATATTATTTGGCACAAGAGGGTGGATAATATTGGGCTTAGAAGGCAGAGCACGCAAATTATAATGCATATTAATGAGTCCATATTAACACGAAACACTTTTAATTAGACGAACACTCACATCACATGGTACATACAGAGAAACAAAAATTCAACAAGGTACAGGTAAAAAGATGCGCCGTACGAAAAACAGTCCAAGTGGTGGAGCGCCAGTCGTTATTGGAATGATCTATTATACAGTGAAGGAGGGTAAATACAAGAGGCATTGGTAATGGAAAATAAATGTAACCTAACACCCCCCCACAATGTCGACGTATTTACCTAAATAACAATGTTACATCTTCCAATCCCATAATTTTACAACAGTTGTAATGTTTTGATGATGTTAATGCTTTTGTAAGAATATCAGCCCCCATATTTTCAGTAGACACAAAATTTAAATCAATGATTCCATCTTTCAGTGCATCCCTTATGAAATGATGCCTGTTGTCTATGTGCTTGGTGCGCTTATGAAAGATCGGATTTTCAGCTAATTTAATAGATCCTAAGTTATCTGTAAATATACTCACTTTTTCAATTTTGCATTCAGATAACTCATTTAGTAATTTACATAAATATATCCCTTCCTTAGTGGCATCGGATAAAGCCATATATTCGGCTTCCGTTGATGAGAGAGCTACGGTACACTGTTTACGGCTTTCCCATCTAATTGCACTCCCTCAAAAAATGAAACAGTAACCTGTATATGACCTACGGTCATCGAGGCAATTTCCCCAATCCGCGTCAGTGTAACCGAACAAAGGCTCATTACTTTTTCTAAATACAAGTCCAAAATTTATTGTTTTCTTTAAGTATCGTAAAACTCGTTTAGCGGCAGTCCAATGAGTTTTATCAAAACAAGTTAGAAATTGACTTAATTGACTGACGGAATTTGCAATGTCCGGCCTGGTGGAAGTTGCAAGATACATCAAACTTCCAACTAATTCACGGTAGGGATATTCGTTTTCACAACATTTTTCGGCCTTTTTTAATCGAATGCTTGTATCCATAGGACAAGCTACGGGCTTGGCTTCTGTCATGCCAAAACGCTCTAAGAGCTCTCTAATATAACTATGTTGACTCATTGTTATAAGGCCATTTTCTAACTGAAAATTTATCCCTAGACAATATTTAACTATGCCTGAATATTTAACATCTAGTTTTTCATTAAGATGAATTTTGAAGTTTTCTAACATATCAGGGTTTTGTGACATAAACAATATGTCATCAACGTAAATCATTATAAGAGTCAACCCTTTATCACTTTTAATATAATATAAACATGGATCTGCATTTGTTTGTTTTGCTCCGAAATCATTCAAAATTTTATTTAATTTAGTGTTCCAACACCTCCCGGCCTGCCTGAGGCCATAGAGAGATCTTTTTAACAAAAGAACTTTATTCCCTACATTTAGATATTTAAGAATCTCGGCTGCTTTATTAGATATGTCCCTATCGCAATTTTCATTTATAATTATTTGAAGTATTTCTTTAAAGTAATCGGGAACTTCCATAAAAATTTCCTCATCTAATTTTCCATTCAAATATGCTGACGTTATGTCAAATTGATGTATTTTTATTCCTAATTTAGCAGCATAACCTGCTAAGATTCTAATAGATCCCATTTTTGCTACCGGAGAAAAAGTTTCACGAAAATCTATACCAAATTTTTGACTAAATCCGCGAGCTACTAATCTCGCTTTATATTTGATATCTATCAGTTGTCCTCGCACATAAAAATTAATTTTATGAATATAAATGCTTATATTTTATGTAGATATAGTTGTTAACTTACCTTTAATTTGGATTTAAAAGTTTTCTCTATTTAAACTCTATCAGCCATCTTCTACTTGCATCGCGCCATTACTAACGATGTTTTGTTTACATTGTTGCCGTTGCCAAACTTGCTCTGCATAATTTTCTTAATTTTTGCTGTTGCCACTTCTATTAAAATAGTTATGATAAATTGTATTTTTGACTTTGACTGTTGAGTGGCAATGGTAATGCATTGTTTATATGTAGATTTTTGACTTGGCAGTCAGTATAAAAAGATCGCGATGCGTGTGTTAAAGGGCAGTTATCGGCAGTTATCGGCAGTTGTCGACAGTGTTTAGCAATGGCCAGCTAGTCTTCAATTAGATATGAAGCGGTAGTTTATGAGTTGTGTAAGTAGCTTGATGGTCAAGTAACGATGTATGTGCTTATAGTATCGTTCCTGCTAAGCTATTAATGCTCTTTGGCTATTGCACCTTTTTTAAGAAATGATGGCTGCCGTTGTTAAGTTGTTAATAGTTTACACATGTTAAGTTTCTGTTTGTTAAATTGTTCCTTGTTAAAGGTTAAATTTTCCGTCGTTCATGGATGATGGAAGTTTTGAATAAAATGATAAATTGACGTCCTTTTGAGACGAGTTTGTTAAATTTGATAGTTTAATTAATGTTAAATTTTGTTTAGACGCTTTTTAAGCGTCATTTGTTTAAGTTTGAAATTTTTTTAAAAAGTTAATTAAAAGTTAAATGAAAGTTTCTAAATTGAAGTGTATAGTGGATGAACGTAATTGTCTTCATTTCAATCTTGTGTTATTTCGTCTTGCTTCACTTTCGCTGATCAACCAGGCGATCGCGGAAGTATATTTCTTCATCGTATTTTCCCGCTGATCAACCAGGCGATCGCGGAGGCTCTGCGACGTTTCTTGAAGTATATTGTCATCTGCTTTTTCATTGTGTTTATCAATATGCCTAGCTCAACACCTGTAAAAGGTAATCTTGTTCTTGTTAAATCTCTTGTTAAATCTAATTTCTTGATAAATTTGAAATCTTAATATATCATTATATCTTGTTGAATAAAGTTGTTTTATTTGTTAAAAACTTTGGTCTTTAATGTGTTATAATAGTTGAACACTGGTCGGGTTATTTCTATTGAAGCCCTTAAAATTTAAATCTTAATGTTTCCACTGTATTTAATCTGCTTAATAGAAATGATTTGAAACATAAACTTTTAGTTAATAATATTTGGTTATGGGCAAGTTTTTTTTGAGGGTGTCATTTTTAAACTTGACCAGTTGTTCTTTTCTTGTTTTCTGTATAATTGATAATTAAGTAACTATTTAAAAAAAAAAAAAAAAAAAAAAAAAAAAAAATGGCTTATAATATTGTACCTCAAATTACCAAGTTAAATGCCACTAACTACTCTGGTTGGAAGTGTGATATTAAATTTTTACTTATGGATAAAAATGCTTATGATATCGTCATTGGTAACGAAACTAAGCCCAAAGTCAGTGAAACCGTGTCTGAGGAGGCAGTACAAGACTTTAAAAGAAGGCAGAATGCTGCCATGTCAATTTTATATTTGAATATTGATAATGAATTTAAAAGTTTAATAAGTGAATGTACTGACCCCTCAGAAGCGTGGAAAATTTTAAAGGTTAACTTCCAGCCAGATAGTAGAAGTTATCATATGAAATTGTTTTCTGAAGTTATGACATGTTTTTTAGAACCTGGCGAATCTATTGGTGTTTTTGCAGCTAGAATATCTAAAATTGCTGATCAGTTAAAATCCATTAATAAACCTATTGCTGACGAATACTTATGTTTTCAGGTTTTGAGATACCTACCTGATAAATTTGATCAGGTTGTTCAACAAATTCTTCGCTGGCCTGATAAGGACTTTAACTTTAAAAATATTATTGTTGAGTTATGTGCCGAGGAAACGCGCCTTCAACTTAGAAATTTTGATAAAAGTAGAACGGAATGTTCTATTGAGGCCCAAAATGTAAAATTTAAACGTAGGCCTGTTTTTACTTGTTGGAGGTGCGGAAAAAAAGGCCATGTTATTAAAGATTGTAAAGTTAAGTTAAATAATGATCTAGCTGCAAAAGAAAAGGAAAAACCACTCAGAAGTAATTTTTCTAAGAGGGGTGGCTCTAATCAACAGTCAAAACGTGATAAAACTCCTAAAGCTCAAAATTTCATTGCTGAAGCAAATTTGAGTAGTTTTGATAGAGAGGGCAGCTGGGCTTATGATACAGCGGCCTCTCATCACTTCTGCAAAGATAAATCTTTCTTTTGTAATTTTTCTGAAATTTCTGGTGATGAGTTACACGTGGCTGTTGATGGCGTCACTTTTCCCATTACTGGTAAAGGTGAAGTAGAACTGAATTTTAATGGGACTGTTATTAAACTTTGGAACGTCTTGTATTCGCCGAACTTGCGGAAAAATCTTTTGAGTGGTTCTAGATTTGACCAGGGTGGTGCTAAATTTATTGGTGAGGCCGGCAAAATAAACGTGGTCGACAAGTATGGTAATTTCCTTTTCTCTGCTAAACTCCATGACGGGATTTATTATACATTTCCAAGAGTAATTAAAAATAAGCACAGTGTTAAATTGAATGGGGGGCAGAATTCTAATGAAAATTTAAATGATAATACTGAAATTTCAGCTTTTCCTGTAATAAAACCTGTTAATATAAAAGACTTTGATACCTGGCACCTTCGTTTTGATCACCTAAGTCCTGACTTAATTTTTAATACTATCCGTAATTCTGCTGTAAAAGGTCTGCCCAATTTAAAATCAGTTGATAATTTTTTTTGTGATCCCTGTCATGTGAGTAAGCAAAATCGTATTTCTTTCAAACCCTTAAGTCATTCTTCTTCCAAAAAACCTTTAGATCGACTTTTTATGGATACTTGGGGTCCAATTAAAATTCCTGGCAAAAAGGGTGAACGTTTTTTCTTGTCTATAATAGATGATTTTTCTGGTAGGTCATCCGTTTACCCCCTCCAGGAAAAATCCATGTGTTTTGATGTTTTTAAGAGACATGTTTTGAGGGCCGAAAGGTTTTTGGGAACCAAGTTGAAGTCGATCAGAACTGACAATGGCAAAGAGTTTGATAATGATTCTTTTAAGGGTTTTTGTAGAGAAAATGGAATAAATCATGAGCTGACCAACTTTTACACACCAGAAGAAAATGGAGTTTGTGAGCGGTTCAACCAAACCATCATGAACTGTGTTCGGGCTATGCTAAAATCCAGTGGCTTGTCTGATGATTTCTGGCCTGAAGCTTGTTTACACTTTAATTATACATGGAACCAGATTTGTCACGGTGGGAACTCTAAAACTCCATTTGAACTCTATTCAGGAAATAAACCTTCTGTTCGACACTTAAGACCATTCGGTACGTTGACATATGTGGGTGTTCCAAAGGTTAGACGTAAGCACAAGTTAGACTCCAAATCAAAACGTGGTGTCCTTGTGGGCTATGCCTTGCGTACCCGTGGTTACAGGGTCTGGTTAGAAGACGAGAGGAAGGTTGTGGAAACCATTAATGTTTCTTTTGTTGAAAGCGGTGATGTTCTACGCAGTGGAGCGGTGATGGGCGACTCTTCTTTTGAGTTGGTGCTTGTCCCAGGGGAACAACCACGGCCCGTAGACCGGTACCTTCTTCCTGGTCCGGAGCCTGGTACCTCTGGGGTCTTGCCCAGCGAGACTGAAGTTGTCGTCCCAGCCGTCTCTCCTGTTTCTCCTGCTCCTCAAGTTACTCCGCAGACTGCTTCTCCTAACTGGATGACCAATCCCGTGTGGTACAGGAAGGTTGTGCCTCGACCTCAGGGAGAAAAGGTCGATATTTACTATTATCCTGATGGAGAGGGTAAAAGGTGTTGTCAAAGGTCACCTAATGATGTCAAAAAGTTTTGTAATTTAAATAATATTGTTTTTAACCCTGCTGATTTTGATTTTTCCAAGTTTAATAAGTTTACTGGTGTTGTT
Organism: Salticus scenicus; assembly: GCA_963930645.1. Classification (NCBI taxonomy): domain Eukaryota; kingdom Metazoa; phylum Arthropoda; class Arachnida; order Araneae; family Salticidae; genus Salticus; species Salticus scenicus. The sequence continues at coordinate 313,310,498 of OZ005655.1, forward strand.
AATCCTGGTGTTATACCTTCCGCGTCCAGCACGGCTAGTTGACTAGATGTGGTGGTCCCGAGAACGTATAAACAGGCTTTAAAATCTGCACAATCTGATGAATGGCATGGGGCTATGTTGGAAGAGTTAGAATGTATGGCCACGAGAGGTGTCTGGCATCTTGTGAGACTCCCTGAGAACAAGACTGCGTTGGGAAACCGATGGGTTTACACAGTAAAGCGTGACGAGTCTGGCAACATTGTCAGATACAAGGCCAGGTTGGTCGCGCAAGGTTTCAACCAGATCCAGGGCGAATCGTACGATGAGACCTTCTCGCCTGTGATAAACTTTTCTGTTGTTAGATTTTTTTTCTCTCTTTTAGTCTCATGTTATGGTTGGTTTAATGTACAGTGCGATGTTAAGTGTGCCTATCTGTACGCTCCCTTAGAGGATGAAATTTACATGAGGCAACCAGTTGGCTTTACTGAAAAAGGTAAAGAAGACTGGGTCTGTAAGCTGGATAGAGCACTGTACGGATTACACCAGTCAGGCAGATTATGGTTTTATGAATTAAATAAAGTATTGTTGGAACTTGGTTTTAATAAATTTGAAAATTGTAACTGTGCTTATTCATATTATGATTTTTCTGTTTTATTGGTTTATGTTGACGACATCGTTGTTTTTGCCAGGACTGAATCTCAAGCTAATGACATTTTAAGTTTGCTGAAATCAAAGTTTGATTTGAAAATTTTGGGTATCACACGCAAGTTATTAGGTGTGGAGTTTGAGTATACAGATACAGGAGTTTTGATCCACCAAAATCAATATATTGACGAAGTCATTAAGAGGTTTCAAAATCACCGTGTACCTATCTCCTCCTTACCTATTGTTAAAGGTATCAAATTTTCAAAAAGTGATTGTCCTGTTATTCAAGAAGACATCGATGAAGCTTCTCATTTACCTTACAGAAATCTCTTAGGTTGTATTTCTTTCATTTCAAACCGTACTAGACCTGATATCGCATATGCTACCAACATTTTCTCACAGTTCCAACAAAATCCAGGTATTAAACATTGGCAGGGCCTACTTAAACTTCTTGGATATATAAAATTCACCAGTCAATATAAGCTCCATCTTAAATGCACACAGGTTAAATTAATTTCTTATTCTGACGCTGACTTCGCCGCTAATAGGGACGACTATGTTTCTATGGGTGGCCAGTTAATTCTTTTGGATAGTGCTGCTGTTTCTTGGCGTACTAATAAACAGAAAGGGATTACCATATCAACGATGGAGTCAGAATTTGTTTCTATGTGTGATTGTGTTCGTGAGCAGGACTGGTTTTATAATATTTTATGTGAATGTTCTGGCTTAAATCTTATAGAAAATAATTTTGAAATACCTACCCTATATGCTGATAATCAGGCTGCAATACGTTTTACAAAGTCCAGGATTGAGAGTTTCCATACACGTCATGTTAATATTAAACTATTTTTTATAAGGGATTGGTTTGATGAGGGCAAATTCCATATTGAATATATTTCCTCTAAATTGAATCTTGCCGACCAGTTTACGAAGCCGTTGACAAAAAGTGATTTGTTAAAATTTATAAAAGTGATCTTTATATAAATCTTTCGTGTTTGAATAAATTTCTTCGCTCTGTAGATGCTTTTCATGATTTTTTATATTATGTTATCATGGTGTGAATGTGTGTGTGAAATCGTGAGGCGCCTTGCGTATTTGTTCATTGTATATATATATTCATTTTTCATAATTTTTCATATATTGCATATATGTTCATTTCTTGTATATATACTTCATATTTACTCTTTCATGTTTGAATATTGCATCATATAATTAATGTTGTATATAATGTATATTTTTCATATCACTTTTTCTTTAGTGTATCTGCGGAGTGGGGAGTTGTTTTTCATCACTTGAAATTTTTTTGTCAATGGTTATCTAGTAATTAGTTTATTACATCACTTGTGACATTTCGTATGGACTATGGGGAATCTCATGATGGTATTTTGTTAAATTTTTTTTATATGCTGTGGTGGGGGGCAATTGATATCTATCAGTTGTCCTCGCACATAAAAATTAATTTTATGAATATAAATGCTTATATTTTATGTAGATATAGTTGTTAACTTACCTTTAATTTGGATTTAAAAGTTTTCTCTATTTAAACTCTATCAGCCATCTTCTACTTGCATCGCGCCATTACTAACGATGTTTTGTTTACATTGTTGCCGTTGCCAAACTTGCTCTGCATAATTTTCTTAATTTTTGCTGTTGCCACTTCTATTAAAATAGTTATGATAAATTGTATTTTTGACTTTGACTGTTGAGTGGCAATGGTAATGCATTGTTTATATGTAGATTTTTGACTTGGCAGTCAGTATAAAAAGATCGCGATGCGTGTGTTAAAGGGCAGTTATCGGCAGTTATCGGCAGTTGTCGACAGTGTTTAGCAATGGCCAGCTAGTCTTCAATTAGATATGAAGCGGTAGTTTATGAGTTGTGTAAGTAGCTTGATGGTCAAGTAACGATGTATGTGCTTATAGTATCGTTCCTGCTAAGCTATTAATGCTCTTTGGCTATTGCACCTTTTTTAAGAAATGATGGCTGCCGTTGTTAAGTTGTTAATAGTTTACACATGTTAAGTTTCTGTTTGTTAAATTGTTCCTTGTTAAAGGTTAAATTTTCCGTCGTTCATGGATGATGGAAGTTTTGAATAAAATGATAAATTGACGTCCTTTTGAGACGAGTTTGTTAAATTTGATAGTTTAATTAATGTTAAATTTTGTTTAGACGCTTTTTAAGCGTCATTTGTTTAAGTTTGAAATTTTTTTAAAAAGTTAATTAAAAGTTAAATGAAAGTTTCTAAATTGAAGTGTATAGTGGATGAACGTAATTGTCTTCATTTCAATCTTGTGTTATTTCGTCTTGCTTCACTTTCGCTGATCAACCAGGCGATCGCGGAAGTATATTTCTTCATCGTATTTTCCCGCTGATCAACCAGGCGATCGCGGAGGCTCTGCGACGTTTCTTGAAGTATATTGTCATCTGCTTTTTCATTGTGTTTATCAATATGCCTAGCTCAACACCTGTAAAAGGTAATCTTGTTCTTGTTAAATCTCTTGTTAAATCTAATTTCTTGATAAATTTGAAATCTTAATATATCATTATATCTTGTTGAATAAAGTTGTTTTATTTGTTAAAAACTTTGGTCTTTAATGTGTTATAATAGTTGAACACTGGTCGGGTTATTTCTATTGAAGCCCTTAAAATTTAAATCTTAATGTTTCCACTGTATTTAATCTGCTTAATAGAAATGATTTGAAACATAAACTTTTAGTTAATAATAATATTTCAAAAGAGATCCATGTTGATCATATTTATTTGTAAGGACAAATCTACCTTTTATGCATTTTTTCTGGGGCCGGTCTACTACTTCGAATGTATCATTTTTTAATATTACTTTTATTTCGTCAGTCATTGATTTATACCAATTCGAAGCTTCCGGACTTTTCAAGGCATTATTTATTTCTATTTCCGAATTAAAACTATAAACAACATTCGCAAATGATTCCGGCTCCCTAATTATTTCGCAATTACGCAATGACAATATGTTTTTATCTTCGAGCGCCGAATCTGAGTCACGTGACAGCTCATCTTTTTCATTTTTTATTTCAGGAGGAGAAATTTTCTCTTCTGCCGGCTGCATGTGTGAGTCATTTTGCAATTCGCTTAATTGTATTTCTCTCTCAGAAATATCTGGATACAATTGACCTATTTTTGAAACATCATTAGATTTCTCTTCAAAAAATTTTACGCTACGGGATAAAATTATTGTTTTTGATTCAGGAAGATAAATACGAAATGCTTTAGAATTTTCTGAATAACCCACAAATATCCCTTTTTTAGACCTTGGGGAAAATTTATGTTTAGGATGGTTATCGAAAAAATAAGAAGTGCAGCCAAAAGATTTAAAATAGCTAACGTTAGGTGTTATATTATTCCATAATTCATATGGGGTTTTTCCATTTAAAGCTTTTGTTGGGCATCTATTTCTTATATAATTAGAAGTATTAATAGCTTCTGCCCATAAATTTAAGGGTAATTTTGATTGTGATAATAGACAACGGGCCATTTCAACGAGAGTTCTATTCTTCCTTTCACAAACACCTGATTGTTCCGGACAATAAGGGGTTGTTAATCTATGCTGAATACCATTTTCTTTTAAGAAATTTTCAAATTCAGTCCCAATAAATTCGCCCCCATTATCACTCATGAATTTTTTTATATTTATAGATTTTTCATTTTCCCAAAGAAGTTTGATTTCTTTAAAAGCATTTAATGCTTCATCTTTAGTTTTTAAGAATTTTACTGCACAATAACGAGAATAATCATCAATAAAAGTAATAAAATAAAGGGACTTACCTATTGAGGGAACCCTAATAGGCCCACAAAGATCCGAATGCACTATTTCTAACATTTTTGTAACACGATCTGAGTGCTTAGGAAAAGGAGCACGGGTCATTTTATTTAACGCACAAACTTCACAATTGAAGTCGGATACCTTTTTAATATTTAACCCCCTAATATGACCCTTTAAATTAGAGTCAATCAAATCTTTTAAATTTAGATGACCCATTCTACAATGCCATCTTTCCACATCGGCGAAAATATTTTTAGAACTATCGATTGATTCACTCGAAAAATTAACTGCATTATTTATATTTGCATTATTATCCCGCAGATAATAAAGTTCATTTTTTCTGTCCGCAATTAGAGTCACATTTTTTTGTCTGTTATTTATAACAGCACATTTGTCTTTAAAAGTTACAGTGAAACCTTTGTCGCACATTTGTGACACGGACAATAAGTTCGTTTTCAATCCTGGAACCAATAGAGCGTCGTTGATCTCTACATTTTGAAGTTTTGAATTGACTTTTGTTTTAATTAATATTTTACCAACACCGGACACATCAGTTGTTTCATTATTCGCTAAATTTACAGATTTTATATCCGTATCCTTTAAATTGTGAAAATTGAAGTCATCCTTCCCCATGTGTCGAGTACAGCCGCTGTCAACACAATAAAGATTCTCGGATTGTTCTTTGAATAATATGTTCGTATTCGTTGAATTTGTGCTGGCCAGTAGTCCTAAACTGTTTTGTCGATATTTAAATGATTTATCTTTTTCACACTGATTTGCACGGTGACCGATACGTTTACATTTCCAGCAAGTAATTTTTGAATTATCTCTTTCATTCTGAGTGTACTGTTCAGTAATCTTAGGATTCCTTTTATTTTTATTCCACGGAGCAGGTTTCTTTCGGAAATTCCCAGTCATGAACGCTCCATCGTTCGGTCTGTCATCATGGCGTCTGGCGTCGTTTTCTTCTACTATTTTTATTCGTAGTACTTCTGGTTTTGGTAGCTCATCCCTGGATTCTATTGCGCACCTGAAATTTTCATAACTGGATGGTAGGCTGTATAACAACATCACAGTTAACAAGTCATCATGATGTCAAATTTTTCCATGTTGTTTTTTTTGGATAGTTTTATAATTTTTATATAAAGAATTTGTTAAGCAAAAATAGTAAAATAAAGTGTTAGGCTTGATTAACATAGGAAATAAATTTTAGGCTGTTGCATAAAAAGCATTGTTTACATGTGGAAAAATTGTCTTTTTATTATGTATAAAATTGGGTAATCATACTATAGTTAAAAATGTTCAAAACCCTATTACTCACCTTTAATACAGAGCTTATCTTTTTTTTTTTGGAGGTATTGTTTACATTTCTCCAGGAGAGCACGATCAACAGAAGTTCGTAGTTACCGGCATCCACGCAACACTTGCAAGCTTTACTTGTCTATCTGGAGTAGTATCCATCGCCGCTAATAGATGGCGTGGCGTTCGGCTGTTACCGCGAGTTTTCATTGGCCAGGTGTTGAGATCCGCCGGGCTCTATTTATAGACAAGGAGGTGAACTACGCATTGCATCAGTTTCCCTGTTTTATTTTGATTTTGAATGCAGCATGGTAATAGTCGATGGCTCTTAGTATTTTTGTGGGCGTCAAAAATTTAAAAAATGCCGTGACAATATTGAATTAAAGGATGTTTCTTGCCTCTCCATTATCTCCTCTCGTCTGGGCTCTGGTGATGTTTTCTTTGAACCGGCAGTTGTCGTCGTATGTTTTACGTGAGTTGTTTTTCCATAGTTAAGTGTGGTATAATGCTGTTTGTCAGCCGTTAGGCCGACATCGTTTTTCCTAATAAATTGTTATGTTTGAAAAGTACGTTATTGCTGAAACTTGTTGAATTTTTGTTGTAGTTAATATCTTTAAATTATATTGCCGTTGATTATGAAACTTGTTGAGTTTTTGTTGTTGTTAATACCTTTAAATTATATCGCCGTTGGTTATGTCGTTGTGTTTAACGTTTATATATATAGTTTATTAATGTTGAAAATATGGCAGTTGGTGTTTTATTAAGTTTGAAATGGTTTAAGTCTATTAAGTTTTCCCTATTAAGTTTCAGATAAATTAGAAATGTTGGTATTTGTTAAGTTTAATATAATTTATTTAAAGTTGAAGTTAAATAGATTTATAGCAGTTGGATGGTTTGTTGTTAAGTTTTTGAAATTTAAATTTACATTTGTTAAAGTTAGGTTTTGCTAAAATTTAAATGATTGTTATAAGGATTGCTGGTTAATCTTTATTCTGGTTGCCTAAGGATAAATACAAGATATAATTAAGTTAATGTTAATATTGTTGATATTGTTTATTAATTGTTGAATTTAATAACATTGTTGAAATCGTTTACAAGTTGTTAAGATATGGAGTTTAATAAAAGTTGTTAGTTTTTAAACTGTTCTCTTTATTTCATAACAAAGTTATATTATTTTTTGAACACTTTAGCTGTCAATTTTTCAGTAGCTTTTACTGTGCATTCTATTTGCTCTGCAAACTATTCTTGAGCAAAATTTGTTTTTCAAATTTGCTAACATATGGTTATGGGCTTTTGCTGAATGGCAGCTCATTTGACGTTTCTATTTTAAATATAACTTTTGGCAGTTGGGATTTCGAGAATGGCTTTAAATATTCTGCCGGGAATTGAAAAACTAAGTACGCATAATTATGCAACTTGGATTAAGGATATTAGGTTTGTACTTATTGAAAAAAACGCATGGGACTTGGTCAATGGTGACGAAACTTTGCCGGAGCCTGATGAGAAGGGGGGAGTTGCAAGTAAAGGCAGTATCAACGATTTCAAGGCTCGTTCTCGTTTAGCCTTATCCACGATTTATTTGAATATAACACCTGAATATAGAGGATTAATAGATAATTGTTCATGCCCTAAGGAAGCTTGGAAGGTTTTAAAGCAGCATTTTGTGAAAGATTCGCGTGCTCATCATATGCATCTCGTAAATGAATTGTTTAGCTGCAAAATGAAACCTGATGAGTCTGTTAACTTGTATGCTCAACGTCTATCAAGGATTGCTGACCAGTTAAAAGATATGGGTCATCCTATGGAGGATACCTACATTTCCTACCAATTTTTGCAAAATTTATCTGCTAAGTTTGAGTCGGCCGTCCAGTATATCCTCAGATGGGAAAATAACTTTGAGTTCAGGAAAATTGTGGTAGAAATGATCGCAGAGGAATCACGTTTGGAATTAAGAAATATAAGTGTTAATCACCGTGTTGAGTTGCAGAACACTAGTCATGCCAGAAATTTTTCAAGTAAAGTAAAGTGTTTCCGCTGTGGCCGTCTTGGTCATATTCGTAAAAATTGTCGAGTGACTTTACCTAAACAACCTGTTAATAGTCAATATAAAAATACTTCAATAGATAAATCTTCAAATGTTTATAAAAGTAAAACTAAAGCTGTCAACCGTAATGTTTCATCCAAAAATTATTTCATCGCTCAGGCTAATTTTAGCAATGTTGATGATGATAGCTGCTGGGCTTTCGATACAGCAGCTTCACATCATTTCTGTAAGAATGTGGAATATTTTTGTGAATTTACACCAATTGAAGGTGAGGATTTATACGTTGCGGTTGATGGCGTTAGTTTCCCCATTGAGGGGGAAGGTTCTGTTAATTTGAAATTTGATAATAATGTATATATGTTGAAAAATGTTTTATTTTCCTCTAAACTTCGTAAAAATCTAATTTCTGGTCCTGTAATGGACGTTAACGGGGCAAGTTTTTCTGGCAAGGGGGGAAATATTGACGTACTTGACAAGGATGGCAAAAAGATTTTTTCTGCTAAATTAAATAACGGTGTTTATAATGTATATCCTAAAGTCTTAAACAAATGTGATAATCAGATCTCAAATAATTTAAATTGTAGTGCCTTTAATGTAAAAGCTAATAGTGTTGAATCCTGGCATGCTCGTTTTGGCCATATAAGTCCAGATCTTGTGATTCACACTAGTAAATGCAATGGTGTAAAGGGTCTGCCTAAATTGAAATTTTCTAAGTTCATTTGTGAACCTTGTCGTTTAAGTAAACAAAAGAGGATCCAGTTTAAAGCTTTTTCTGGTACCCAGTGTGATGGTCCTTTGGAACGTATTTTTATGGACATTTGGGGGCCTATTAAGATCAAAGGATATAAAGGGGAAAGTTTTTTCTTATCAATTGTTGACATGTTTTCTAAAAGGACTGCTATCTATCCATTGAATAATAAGTCTGAAGTTTTTTCTATTTTTGTTCGCCACATTGCTCGAGCTGAGAGACTGTTGGGGAGAAAATTAAAGTTTATACGAACCGATAACGGTTCTGAATTTGTGAACGACGATTTCAAGAACTTTTGTGATACGAATGGAGTTGTTCATGAATTGACAAACACGTATACCCCTGAACAGAACGGCGTTTGTGAACGTCTTAATCAGACGGCAATGAACTGTGTTAGAGCAATGTTGGTGGACAGTGGTTTACCACTACGTTTTTGGTCCGAAGCAGTTCTTTATTTTTCTTATACTTGGAACCGTGTGATTCACAGAGGTGAGAAAAGGACCCCTTTCGAGTTATACTTTGGTCATAAACCCTCGGTTAGACATCTAAAACCTTTTGGATTGGTGGTATATGCGGGTATCCCCAAACAGAGGCGTCAGCACAAACTGTCACCCAGGTCCCAAAAAGGAGTACTAATTGGTTACGCCCTCAGAACTAAAGGTTACCGGGTTTGGCTGCCACAGGAGGATAAAATCATCGAAACGCTGAATGTTTCTTTTGGTGTGGACTTGTATGGTAAGGACAGTGGAGCTGTGCTGGGCACCCCGTCTTCCGATTTAGACCTGCTCGCCGATAGTCCAGTAGATCAGAACATATCTGATCCTGTCGATATAATCGCGCAGAGTGAGCCTGGAGAGGTCGACGAAGGTGTCTCAGATGAACCTGTCGATTCCCCTGTTGGATTGCAGTCTGAACTTGTGTGGCGACGTAAAGCTGTCCCGAGACCTACTAGTAAACGGGTTGACATATACTATTATCCAGATGGCTCTAATACGAGATTAAGGTCGATTAACGATGTCCAGAGGTTTTGTTTAGATAAGAATATTTTGTTTAATCCCGATATATTTGATTTTTCTGGGGGGAATTTGTTTGAAGGGGTAGTAAATCAGAATATTGTTCCATCATCACAATTAACCAAGTTCAAGAAAAGACGTAGGCAGAAAGCAAAATGACTAGATGTTTTGGTTCCAAAGACGTTTAACCAGGCTATTAAATCCCAACAATATGACGAGTGGAAAGTTGCTATGGATGAGGAAATGGAAAGTATGGAAAATCGTAAAGTCTGGCACTTAGTTGAGCTACCTAAGGATAAAGCTCCTTTGGGAAACCGCTGAGTCTACGCCTTAAAGAGAGACGAGCATGGAAACATCGCATGCTTCAAGGCTAGACTTGTGGCACAAGGTTTTTACCAGATTAAAGGCGATTCTTACGACGAGACATTTTCACCTGTAGTAAATTTTTCCGTAGTACGTTTTTTCTTCTCCCTTTTGGTGTCAAATTTGAAATGGTTTAACACTCAGTGTGATGTTAAATGTGCATACTTGTATGCCCCTCTGGATGAGGATATATACATGTGCCAACCACCTGGGTATATAGTACGAGGGAAGGAGCACCTTGTGTGCAAACTTGATCGTGCAATATATGGTTTACACCAAAGTGGGCGTTTATGGTTTTATGAATTGAACCGGGTTTTGTTGGATTTGGGTTTTGAAAAATTTAATTGGTGCAATTGCACATATAAGTTTAAAAGTTTTATTGTTCTTCTAGTCTATGTGGATGATATTGTCATCTTTGGCAAGAAACAATCTCAAATTGACGACATGGTTAAACGTTTGGGACAGAAATTTGACTTAAAGATTTTAGGCAAGACTCAAAAACTTTTGGGAGTCGAATTTTCATACGATAATGGTGATGTTCAATTGTTTCAGTCATCATATATCGAAGAGGTAGCCGATCGTTTTAAGTCTTTTCATATTCCTATCTCTTCGCTTCCAATTGTAAAAGGAGTTAAATTTTCTAAAAAGGACTGTCCGACTAATAAGCAAGAAAGTGACGAAATGACTAGATTTCCATATAGGAATGTTTTAGGATGTTTGTCATTTGTTGCCAGTAGGACACGCCCAGATATAGCCTATGCAGTCAATATCTTAAGTCAGTTTCAAAGCAATCCTGGTCTGCCTCATTGGAATGGCTTGTTAAAACTTTTGGGATATGTTTTATATACTAAGCAATTCAAATTGAATTTAAAATGTTGTAACTCAAATTTAAATGCTTATTCAGATGCCGACTTTGCGATGAATCGAGACGACTTTGTGTCTATGGGAGGTTTGATTGTGTTTGTTGATGAGAGCCCTATTTCATGGAGAACCTTCAAAGAGAGGGGTGTAAGTTTGTCTACTATGGAAAGCGAGTTCGTCGCAATGTGCGAGTGTGTGAAGGAGTTGATGTGGTTGGACCATATATTGGAAGACTGTTTTAAATTTAATATAATTCCTGGTTCACACACTCCCCCACTTTTACTTGCTGACAATCAACCCGCGATCGATTTTACAAAGTCCCCGATCGAAAATAATAGATCAAAACATATCAACGTCAAATTATTTTTTATTCGCGAATGGTTATTTGAAGAACAGTTTAAGCTTAGATATATTCCCAGTCAGTCCAATTTGGCAGATCCTTTCACAAAGCCTCTTACTAAATTTAATCTTAATAAATTTATTAATAATGTTTTTTTTAAAGTGAATCAAGGGTAAAAATTAGTAAATTAAAATTGTGTCGGGTTAATGGAACCTATCAAAATCCATTTAAGTTTTTTCAAATTTAATATTTCGGGTTTATGGATCCTACCAAAATCCATGTTTTTTTGAAGTTTTCTATTTCTCATTGCCTTTGTGATGTTTTGTATACGTTTTTTTAATTTATTTTGGAATGAATGGTGTAAGACATGAGCGCTCATGCATGGTTAATGTTTATGTGGTTGTCAAATCATTGTATATACATCATATTAAATGTATTCATACCTTGTATATAGTTTTTTTGTTTGCAATGAGGAAGTGAAAATTTGGTAAATGTAATATGCAATTAATGTTTTTTTGAAGTTTTTGCAGCATCCACTTAGTGCTAACATACTGTGCCATGGACTATCAATTAGCAGATGTTTGTTCTTGCTGCTTAAAGTTTTTATGAGTTTTTCAACAAAGTAATGTTGAAGTCTTGTTGGAAATTGGTTTGTTATATGTTAAATATTTTATATCTTGTTAATATTTTCTTGTGTAAATCTTGGGCAACCATTTATTTTTTTAAGTAAAAAGAAAAGGGAAAAAATCAACATGGAGGGGGAAATCTGATGTCAAATTTTTTCCATGTTGTTTTTTTTGGATAGTTTTATAATTTTTATATAAAGAATTTGTTAAGCAAAAATAGTAAAATAAAGTGTTAGGCTTGATTAACATAGGAAATAAATTTTAGGCTGTTGCATAAAAAGCATTGTTTACATGTGGAAAAATTGTCTTTTTATTATGTATAAAATTGGGTAATCATACTATAGTTAAAAATGTTCAAAACCCTATTACTCACCTTTAATACAGAGCTTATCTTTTTTTTTTGGAGGTATTGTTTACATTTCTCCAGGAGAGCACGATCAACAGAAGTTCGTAGTTACCGGCATCCACGCAACACTTGCAAGCTTTACTTGTCTATCTGGAGTAGTATCCATCGCCGCTAATAGATGGCGTGGCGTTCGGCTGTTACCGCGAGTTTTCATTGGCCAGGTGTTGAGATCCGCCGGGCTCTATTTATAGACAAGGAGGTGAACTACGCATTGCATCAGTTTCCCTGTTTTATTTTGTTTTTGAATGCAGCATGGTAATAGTCGATGGCTCTTAGTATTTTTGTGGGCGTCAAAAATTTAAAAAATGCCGTGACAATATTGAATTAAAGGATGTTTCTTGCCTCTCCATTATCTCCTCTCATCTGGGCTCTGGTGATGTTTTCTTTGAACCGGCAGTTGTCGTCGTATGTTTTACGTGAGTTGTTTTTCCATAGTTAAGTGTGGTATAATGCTGTTTGTCAGCCGTTAGGCCGACATCGTTTTTCCTAATAAATTGTTATGTTTGAAAAGTACGTTATTGCTGAAACTTGTTGAATTTTTGTTGTAGTTAATATCTTTAAATTATATTGCCGTTGATTATGAAACTTGTTGAGTTTTTGTTGTTGTTAATACCTTTAAATTATATCGCCGTTGGTTATGTCGTTGTGTTTAACGTTTATATATATAGTTTATTAATGTTGAAAATATGGCAGTTGGTGTTTTATTAAGTTTGAAATGGTTTAAGTCTATTAAGTTTTCCCTATTAAGTTTCAGATAAATTAGAAATGTTGGTATTTGTTAAGTTTAATATAATTTATTTAAAGTTGAAGTTAAATAGATTTATAGCAGTTGGATGGTTTGTTGTTAAGTTTTTGAAATTTAAATTTACATTTGTTAAAGTTAGGTTTTGCTAAAATTTAAATGATTGTTATAAGGATTGCTGGTTAATCTTTATTCTGGTTGCCTAAGGATAAATACAAGATATAATTAAGTTAATGTTAATATTGTTGATATTGTTTATTAATTGTTGAATTTAATAACATTGTTGAAATCGTTTACAAGTTGTTAAGATATGGAGTTTAATAAAAGTTGTTAGTTTTTAAACTGTTCTCTTTATTTCATAACAAAGTTATATTATTTTTTGAACACTTTAGCTGTCAATTTTTCAGTAGCTTTTACTGTGCATTCTATTTGCTCTGCAAACTATTCTTGAGCAAAATTTGTTTTTCAAATTTGCTAACACATCATCTATTCTAATGTCCATTTCAGATAGTTTATCGACTATGTCAAAAAACTTTCGAAGATGATCTCGAATGCTCACAGAAGAGGAATCTGCTATTTTATGTTGAATAAGCGATTTTAACAGTGACGCTTTTCTAGCGGGGCCTTTAGATTGATATATTTCTTCTAATTTTTTCCATATATCCAAGGACCTTTCACAGTTTTTTATTTGTTTCAGTTCAGAAGGCGATATACACAAAATTATGTCGGCTTTGGCCTTTTCATCCATATCAGTCCATTTATCGAACGTTTCTTGTGATGTCGCATCACCTGCCACGAGCTCTGGCTTTGGTTTAGAGCCAGATACATAAATCCAGGATTCATTTTTTATTAAGAGTGCCTTCATTTGTATCTTCCATGTCTCGTAATTATCTTTGTTTAAAGTTTCAATACGTAGTGTTCCATAAGACGCCATTTTTAAACGTGGTCGTCTATCTAACAGATAAAAGTCTATTTATCGTAAATAAAAATTAATTTGCTCTGGGCCCATAACCTATTGGGCTTAGAAGGCAGAACACGCAAATTATAATGCATATTAATGAGTCCATATTAACACGAAACACTTTTAATTAGACGAACACTCACATCACATGGTACATACAGAGAAACAAAAATTCAACAAGGTACAGGTAAAAAGATGCGCCGTACGAAAAACAGTCCAAGTGGTGGCGCGCCAGTCGTTATTGGAATGATCTATTATACAGTGAAGGAGGGTAAATACAAGAGGCATTGGTAATGGAAAATAAATGTAACCTAACAGATAATTCCTTTAATATTAAGAGGGATTTTGTGTAACTTTTACTAGATAATTTTTTGCAATTTTGATGGGGCTTACCACAAGTACACATGTCTCAAGTTTTCTGAGCATTTTAAATGTATGCATATTATACATAATTTACCAAAAACTTGTACAAATTTGCAATTTTTAAGCAAGATTTTTCCCTTTTGGCAAAAAAAGAAAAAAAATATCTTGTGTCTCAATAGACAGCACTCCTTTTTATTGACAGTTATTAAATTTTTATTTATTCAATTTCATTTATGTATATATGTGTTTGGCAAAGATTAAACTTTCAAGAATTGGCATATGTGGAAAACTTGTGTATGTTTTCTGGACTTTAAAATGCCTCTTGTAGAATCCTGTAATATTGGTTAGTATTGAATTATAATTTTCATTGTACAATAGTTTTATCATGTATTATTTGAGATATATTAATATGTTTACATTGTAATGTCTTTCTTCTTTTATTTTTTGTTTGTAGGTTGGTGATCTTTCATCAAAAAATGTCCCAGAAAACCCATAACTATAATTTGCGCTCATCCTTGTCAAGACTTCGACCCAGAAACCGTGCTTTAGGAAGTGTCAATGAAAAGATTTCAGTGAATCGCGGAGCACACAAGAAAAAGAGAACCCAACAGCAGCGTAAGAAACATACCAATAAATCTGCATCCAAGCCTCTACCTATCTCTATTGCAACGGATGCAACAGGTGACCCGAGCTGTGCCATATGCTTGGATACGGTGGAAGAAAGTGCCCTAGAATTTGTTTGCTGTGGGCACGGCTTTCACACACCCTGCCTCAGGAAGTGGCTGAAAGTCAACAAGATGTGCCCTATTTGCCGAACATTTGTTTTTCAATCAAAATTTGACTTAATGGTTAAGTTGGATGATATTAGCCACGTGCCATTCTCTTATGTTAGACTGACACGGCATTTACCCCATCCACCTTCGGAGGAGGTGTTTATGTTTCCTTTTGATACACCGACGGGCTTCGTAACAGATGCAACTCCTACAACTAATTTTGTAATTAGCATTCCTCGAATTGTGTAATTGAAGGGAAGATCTTTTCCTAATAAATGACCTATCTGGTAGGTGGGATCATCCTAGCAGTTGTCCAAACAATGAGAGAGACAAACCAAACTTAAACTGACAAATGGTTTTATAGAAGAAAAAGTGATGTCTCTCTCTCCTCTATATGAAGGATGAGATTTGGTAATGGAGAGCTCTTGTTCAAATCTTTTGTGAAAAGACAACTATACTCCATTAAAGTTTTCCTTTGTTAAAAGAAAAAAAAAATCTTTTTTGAATTTGTTTGTTTGGCTTTTATTTGGGCCATATAATTTGTAAAGATTGGAAACCCCACCTTTTCACCTTAATTCATAGAATACATAAATTTTAAGTGTATTTTTTTATAACTCTATAGAAATTTTACACTTTTTTCAGTTTTTCTTTAAATCATTAGTTTTATAAACCAAACAAAATGATTTAATTTGAATAGCTTTCTTATACTCAAAAAATACTTTTTATGATGTAGTGTTTATTCTATAAATAAATTAAAAAATAAACATTTTTATGTTAACTTTTTTTAGCTCTTCTATTGTCACAAATTTTGTATTTTGAGAAAAAATTGCAAAGAATTATTGGTTGATGAGGAGAGTGAAACGATGGGATTCTAAAAGAGTGAAATAAATGATTGAAATAAAAATAGTAAGTATCACGTTAAAATACATTTTAACAAGAAAATTTTAAACTTCAATTTGTATTTTATCATTTAAAATTATGAAATGTTTATTGAAGTAAAAAATTTCTTATTAAAATTTAATGTAGTTTCTGTTATTTTTATTTTAACAGTTCAGTTCATGTCATATTTAAGTGAAATAAATTTATGATAACTTACACTGTGTTTGGTAGTAGAATATTTTCAAATAGTACTATACATCTTCAAAATTAAATCATCAGAAGTTTGCTGTTTTTTTCTTTATATACAGGGGTGCAAGATATGTCCGAAAGCGTGAACGATGTTCGGGGGGAAATTCTGGCTGTTTGGGTGAAATTTTGAATATTTATTATCTTAGAATACAATAAAAATGAAAACGGAAGTTAAAAAAAATTACTGAAAAAACAAACTTTTTAATATTAAACTACAAATTAACAGCTGTATTCTTCTGTTACAAGTATATTCCCATTAAATACCCATTCCCCCCCCCCCCCCCCCCACCGAAAAAAAAAAAAAAGTATTAAGTATTTGAAGTTTGATGATAAATATTTGATGATTTATTTAAAAAAAATTTTTTTTTTTCGTAATTCTGTAATAAAAAGGTATTTTAAATTTTCATAGACAGCAAAGTGCAATAAAACAAAGCAACATTAATTTATGTATAATTATGTACTATTATATAAGAATTATAGCCTTAAAAATTATGTTAGTTAATAAATCTAATTACCTTAAACTTTATCATTTTTCATCTGGTGAACATTAATAGCAACATTAAATTTCGATGTAGTTAAGGGGAAAAAAATGTAATATAGTAGCATAAAAAATCTCTATCAGTATTTGGACTAAAGAAAGATTTCCCCCTCCTCCTCCCCCCCCCCCCCAAAAAAAAAAAAAAAAAACTTTCAGATAATAGGTTGATGCGTTATTTTGAGGGAAATTTAGAATGTGTTCTGGGGAAATTTCAGAGGTCTGAACATTTTCTGCACCCCTGTTTATATATATATATATATATATATATATATATATATATATATATATATATATATTGTGCACATGCACCCTTTTCTTACAGTAACAGCAGTGGTTGATCCAAATGTTAATTTTTAGGCCCATTTTTATATAAAATCTTCCATTTCAACTGTCACTCTATTTTATACTAAATATCAAGTTAATTTTTTTTTTTTTTTTTTTTAACCAAATCCAATCAGTCGTTTAAAATAATACTGAAACATACACACACAAATTTAAAGTATAATTTAAAAAAAAATAATCTTTGTGAAAAGACCTTTTTATATGAATTTAAATTTTGTTAAATGACCCATTTTATGAATGGGTTCCTTTTTATGAAGTGGAATTTTGCAAAGGGGCCAGTTTTTACCTGGATTGAGCAAGGGAGGTAGCAGCCTCTTTCTTCTAACTTAAAATGTTTTAATTAAAACTTTATAAAATATACAACCTTTTATTACTCCATGTTTAATTGCTGAACTAGTTTCTTCTGGGGCGCCCCAGCTTGATCACCAGCATCACAGTGTGCGAAGTCGCTCGAAACTGATGTTTCTTGTTTCTTCCCTCCTATATATACTCTTCGCCATTGGCGGTTGAGGACTGCCCCATCGTTGCCATTGCCGCAATTGGAACTTGTTAAAATTTCTATGGATTCTCTTACTGTAGCGTAACTGTGGTTGTGGTAGTTGGCCAACTTTTTTACTTGATCAAATTTTATGTCTATTTCTTCGTTTTTATTTACCTGGGTTAACGCGGTTGTTATTTTACCTGTCATTATATCATGGCTATGTTCTTTAATTCTTGTTTTTCTTTTTCTTTTTGTTTTACCTATATAGCACATTTCGTTATTTTGTTTATTGGTATATGGAATTTTATAAATTCCCGCTGTCTCTCTCCCTCCATATACCAATAAACAAAATAACGAAATGTGCTATATAGGTAAAAGAAAAAGAAAAACAAGAATTAAAGAACATAGCCATGATATAATGACAGGTAAAATAACAACCGCGTTAACCCAGGTAAATAAAAACGAAGAAATAGACATAAAATTTGATCAAGTAAAAAAGTTGGCCAACTACCACAACCACAGTTACGCTACAGTAAGAGAATCCGTAGAAATTTTAACAAGTTCCAATTGCTGCAATGGCAACGATGGGGCAGTCCTCAACCGCCAATGGCGAAGAGTATATATAGGAGGGAAGAAACAAGAAACATCAGTTTCGAGCGACTTCACACACTGTGATGCTGGTGATCAAGCTGGGGCGCCCCAGAAGAAACTAGTTCAGCAATTAAACATGGAGTAATAAAAGGTTGTATATTTTATAAAGTTTTAATTAAATTAACTTCATGGTTATAAATTATTTCAAGTTAAAATGTTTTGTTGCATTCTTTGTGTTTTTTATTGGAAGTCATTTCAATGTTTTCTCTTTTTATGGCTTGCCGGCTGTTTATGTAACGGATGCGTTGACTGCCCATTGCAAGATAACTTGTAAATTGCTTTCTTGTGTAGGATGCCAACTACAGCTCAGTTCGTAGCTGCCTTATTTGTGCAGCTCTGAGGAAACATGTAGTATGTTAGTGTAAATATAAAAAGATAGCCACAGAGAGAAGAGCCAAAAAAAAAAAGCATTTATAAACAGAAAATTTAATAATTAATGTACAGAAAACATACAAAGTCTATTCAAAATCAACAAGCAGAAGAATGTTTGTCCCACACCATAAAAGTTACAATAGTAATCTCCCTCTGGAATTTGACATACTTTTCTTTTTTAGAAAATTCCGTTTATAATCCCCCTTTTTTTAACCTTTGGTGGTCTTTTATGTTTATTTAAAAACTTTAACTTACATGTCAACACATCCAAGGGCTAATTTTACATAATTTGTTTAAGTAAAATAATTCCAAATCCAAAAAGGTCGCTTTGTTTACATTCTTCTTACTCCAAAATGTTGACTACTATCAGCAAGCGGCCTCATTCAACTCTGTTTTTGCAATCCCAACTCTTTTCTAATTATTAAATTCTTTTTTCTATTATAGATCATTAAATAGTGAAATATTTCTAATAGCACTTGGATAGACAACTTTAATAGCCCTCATTCACCCTGTTTACTTTTTGCATATCAATGGCAGTGCAAGAAACTTTTTTTATTTTCTTCTCTTTAAACTGCCAGTGAATCTTGGATTTTCCTAGGATGATTTATTATGGTATGTTTTTTTTTAATATTTCTGCTGAAAAAAAAATAATGAAAAAAAATTAATTAATTAATAAAAATTTTGTTTATTATTAATGAAATTTAGTAATTATTAATAAATATTATTATGATATTATTAATAAAATTAAAAAACCTAATTAATAAAATTTATGTTTTGGAAAAAGATTGTGAGTCTTCTGATTAACCCACCCTTTCAAATTCATCGTACTTTTCTGAAAACTTCTTCCCACAAATTTTAACAAATATTCCTCTGAAAAAGAAAGTGGGGGCAGGGAGGGTTTACTATCTGAATTTTATGATAGGTTAATTTATTAGGTAATTCATAATGTATTTATTTATTTCCTTAAAAAAAAAAAAAAATGTATGCTTTTTGATGAAAAGTATGCATTTACAATAACAGTTTTTAATAATATAATTAATATGATTAAAATAAATATGCTTTTTAAACTGGAATCCTGAATAATGCTATGGCAATCAACACATTAAAAATTAGTTTTTTAAAATTAGTTTTTTTTTTTTTTTATTATTATTATTATTTTTTAAATATATAGATTGTTTAAATGATTTAGTTTTTTGTCTATCTAGAATCTTTAAAGTGCTTATTATTAATTATGAGCTCTACAACTTTTACTTTATTATTATTTTAAGTGAGACTCTTTTATGGTATAATACAAGAGGTGTATTTTTTCTTTGATTAATAGTGTATTTTTTATTTATTTATTCTTTTAAATAGTTTTTTATTTTACGTTTATAACCTGCTTCATTTGCAATTTCTTTTGTTATTTGAATTTCATTGCCTATTATTTATTTTTTAATATAAACAGGGGTGAAATTTTTTTAGGGCTTACCCCAGAATTCATGGTTTTTGAAAATTTTGCTGTCTCTGAATGTAATGTTAAATTGTTTTTAGAGAAATTTCTTATTCTTAATTTGTCATACAATATATTAAGAACTCTCCAAATATTGCTCGTTATATGTATTTAAAAAAAAAAAAAAAAAACATTTTTTTTTTTTTATTAGCCATTAGGGCTGGATTATTTCATACCTGCCAACTCTCCATTATTTCAA
Source organism: Salticus scenicus (assembly GCA_963930645.1). NCBI lineage: Eukaryota > Metazoa > Arthropoda > Arachnida > Araneae > Salticidae > Salticus > Salticus scenicus. The sequence goes on from OZ005655.1 coordinate 313,330,660, forward strand.
CGGAGACTCCGTTGTTTTGGGACTGTCTTCCACTCTCCGTTATTCTCAAACATTTCTCCATTATTCTGAAGGTTTTAAAAATTATACCTATAATTTATTCAAAACTTCAACAAACCTTCATTATTTTAAGCAAAATTTTGTTTTTGCTGAAAAAAATTCTCATGAATCTCAATATATATTACTATGTTTAATTGATAAATAACTTAATTTTTATTTAATCTTAAATTTAAGTTACCCACATAATTTTTCGATAATTTAAGCCATGGATTAAAATACTGTCATATGTCGAAAGCACATCAATGTTTTCTAGGCCTGAAAATGCCGCTTATAAAATCTCCGTTATTTTGATTCTTCAATGTTGGCAGGTATGTTATTTATCAATATATCCCCAAGTATCGATATTTTTTTAATATCCCGATAACAATATTTAAGATCTAGCTCCGCTAATATATCCCTTTAACGATATTGCCTAGTGCGCACCTGAGTGAACGAAACTCGAGCGAATGAAACCCGATCAGCCAACATACAACAGCTAATGAGACCCGAAGAAAAAAAGCGCTGAATATCTTATTCTAATACTCATTTTCTACTTTCCTCTAATTACTCACTGATAAACTAGAAAAAATAACCCCACGCCAAACGATCTCTATTGCAATACATATACTTCCTCATCCTTCATAACCTCAAATCTAAACATCACTGCTTTAAAAAGGCCACCGCAAAAATAAATAAATAAACCAGTATTTATTGAAAGCCATCTACTTTGATTATCCCGTGAATAAGCTGACTTCGTTCAAGGTCACGGTTCTACCCCTTCAGAAAAAGTTCATCAGACATACTCCAATATCACAATCCATTCAATATTAATGTGTATTTATACCTATAATCAGCAGGTGTGTTTACTAGGAAAGAGATTTGATGTTAGTCGAAACGATATATCCCTATCCGAGATATCTATTATGAGTTCTGAAAGAATACACTACATTGAATTCCTACACTATATTGAATTCCCACTCTACATTCATGCATATCGTAGGTGATGGAAACCACAGAAAAGGCAATATGACGAATGAAAACAATATCTTCTGTTTTAGCTCCTTTCCTGCTATTGGTTCATTGATATCGGTCTATTTCAAAGTGTCGATATAAAATGGCCAATAACATGCTTCAACATGTGTTTAATAAAGATCATCAAAGCCGAACTGATACAGTGATGCCAGATTGGGGATTTTGTCCCCATTTTGGGGAGTTTTGAGGCTTCTGGGGACAATTTTGGAGACCAAATGTTTGTGGGGACTTTTTTGGGGAATTCTAAAATTTTTGGGGACAAATCTGGGGCGTTTTTCAACTTTCTGTCAATGTTGGTAACATAATGATTTATCCCTGTGACTAGAGACTTTCAATAGCTTTATTGTTATTTGGGGATTTTTTTCAAAAATTGCCTTCATTTGGGGAAAAATCTGAGCTTAAATCATAGAAAAATCTGCTTGATATTTTTTTTTTTTTTTTTTTTTTTTTTTTGAAAAAAATTTTATTTTCCCTTTTTAGTAGAAATCAAGTTGGGGATTTTTTCGGAAAAAAAAAAAAAAAAAAAAAAAAAAAAAAAAAAACGTGATTTGGGGAAATTTGAAGACCTGTTTGGGGAAATAATTTTCGGCCATCTGGCATCACTGAACTGATATCTACTAGAAGTTTTTTTGCAAATTTTCTTAGCGTTTAATAAAAAACTTCTGAAAATATAAGCAATTATGGAATGTAATTTTTTTTAATATTATTTTATTATTATTAAATATTTCGATAAAATATTTTTTTTATTAAGACTGTACATCAGTCAGATAGCTCCCTTTCTCCTTTCCCATGTTATCCAATGGGATTTTTGTTGCTTCGTTTTATAAAAATATCTCATTCAAAAATGAAGTTTTTCAAATTCTGTTTTTTGAATATTACTCTTTTAGCTTAGTGAGCAATTTTTCGAAAAAATTAATTTAAATATTTTATTTCAATAAGTAAATTATGGACTCTAAGTGTGGATCTCTAAGTAAAATATTTAAATTTATTTTTTCTAAAAATTGCTCACTAAGCTAAAAGACGACCTGTTCAAAGAGTAATATTCAAAAAACAGAATTCGAAAAAGTTCATTTTTGAATAAAATATTTTTATAAAACGAAGCGACAAAAATCCTATTGGATAACATGGGAAGGGAGAAAGGGTGCTATCTAACTGATGTAAAATAAAGTTTTATCGTCAGTAATTTTACAGTGACAATTTCTTTATAGAATTATATAATATTGAATAGTTTATTACTTTTTTAAGGAGCATTTATTTTTTCTCTTTCCATTTATTTATTTTATTTTTAAAGCCGTACATGTTAAATAAAATTAGTTTAAATGCAAAATGAGTTACTTTAAGTAACAAAATGAAACTTCAACATAATTTTGTTTAATTAATATAATTTTTATACTGACAATGTATACATACATACACACACACACACACATATATATATATATAATATGTAAGTCAAATTTCAATTATTGTGAAACTATTACGAATGTGAATTGAACGTATATACTTAAAAGATATTGTAATGATTTGGTAAGAGGATACAAAAATAAAAATGACAAGTAACTGACATTTAGGATGCATATAAGAGTTTTAAGTAAAAAATATTACTCTCTACAACCAAAAAAGGTGTATTCAATGGCAATTCTGAACTATTTATAATGGCAATTCTGAACTATTTAAAATGATTTTCATTTTTATTTAATACCTACATCTTAAGACAATTTTTCTGAAGCTTTATTTTTAGTAGAATTATGAATTTTGATATACTTGGTACAAATAAAACACAATCACATATTAGCTGTGTTAAAATATGATTTTAAAATAATTAAAGCTTAAAATGGGAAGAATAGAGGATAAACTATACAGAGGTATACTAAAAAGCAATAGTATAAGTTATAAGAAACACAAAACATTAATTCACTTTTTATGATTTTTTTTTTTTTAATGATAAAGTTATGGTAGTAATATACCAGAAAATACATGGAAAACACTCTATACTTGTATACTTTAAAATTCGTGTGCATATGTCTTTAAAAAATAACAAATGTCTTTTTTTTCCTGCCTTGAAAGAAATATCGCAATATATCATTAATATCGATATTAACTTGGTGATATATCGCGATATTTAATTTCTGATATCGTCCAGCACTATTAGCCATATAATGCCTCATCAATAAGATTTCTCAGCCATTCATTCTGTATGCAAGTAACATTTTTAGGGTTTTTGCCTGTTGTTTTGTTTCACCCCTGTATAAATATTGATTCACCATTGAAATAAATCAGTGACAGGTATGAGATTTTTGAAGATACATTTTCAGATATTTATCTCTCTCTCCTTTTTCCTTTTAACTAACTTCAAAAAGGAGGATCTTAATTCAAACTATTTTTTTTTTTTCTGTAAAGGTCTTGGTCTGAAATAGGTCCTGTTAGATATATTTAGGATATAACCAAAATACAGGGTGCCTACCAAAGTTGAACCCAACTCTTAACTGCTGAACAGCTGCAACTATAGCCATAAAAGTTGTATGTAAGTATAGTTAAGTGACCATGCATTACAAGAGGCAACTGCTTACAATGCTGCCTGGTAGAAAATAGTATAATAAGTGTTCCTATCTCGAAAATATTGCAAGATAGTGGGAGAAGTAAATTACAAAGTTGTAGAGCATCATCAATTGAGTACGAAAAAACATTTTGTAGATATTGATGCTATAAATAGAATGGTTAAAATGTTCATTTGTTTGTTCGCAGTTTCCTATACTGTGATGTGCCAAAAGAATCTCAGAAAGAATAAGATAACTAACTATTCATCACTAAATATTTTTATTTTTAATGTTCAAACTTATGTCCATTAGCTGCAATGTATATTTGTACCCTTGTTTGAACTTTATGTTTGCACTCATTGTACCATAACAGATGACATATGTACTATGTAAATAAACTTCAAAATAGGGTCACTGTAAGCAGTCACGTTGATGAGTGCACAGTCGCTTTTTTATACCTAGACACAACTTTTATTATTACAGTTGCAGCCATTGAGTCGTTAAGACTTCATTGGGCCCTGTACGTCTGTCTGTTTTCATTTTCTTTGTCCACCTCTAATTTTTTAATAAATGTTCAGATTTAGATACTTTTTACTTTCTCTTACCCATAGGGTCGAGAAAGTATTGTTTTAGGGTCAAATTTTCGAATGTGAGTTTTTGTTATATTTGCATGTTCTGAGGTACCCTGATAATGAAAATCATGTTTTTAACGAATGGTCTGTCTGTCTGTGTGTATGTTATCAGCATATCTCAAGAACAAATAGTAGCAGGAATTCCAAACTCGGTATTCTAAATGTGTATCCTATAGGGATGCTACAGTAAGCATTTCATTGAGTAGAAGCAAATGGTTCGTGTACAGGGACACTCAAAAGTATTCAAATACATTACGTCTATGGGGGAAATTACAGGTAAATAGAGTTTAACATCTATAGACTGCACTAAACCAAATGAAACGAATATATATTTTGTGTAATAGAGATAGTCAAATGGTAAAAATTTTTTGTGTACATAGGAGCCTCGCCATCCCCCCTGGGGGGAAGTCCCCCCTCGAGGGGAGTCAATTTTCATGATGAATATCTTTCAAAAGAGCTCGCCAATACCTTTAAAACAAATGGTTGACCCATCGATCTACGATAATTTAAAATAAAGTTATCAAATTTTTTCATTTTTAATAAAAAAAAAAAAAAATGTAATATTGAGAATAAATTCACTTTTTTTTTAAAAAATATATTTAATGTTATACTACTTCTCTGATATGGAATTCATGTGCATTATCATGGAAGATAATTTTTTTAAATAATAATTTTAATAAATTATTTTTACTGAGTAAATTTGTATAGGAAAATATAAAAGAATGTTGTGTGGTGGCCACAACACACTAGTTATTTGTTGCTAGTAGATGTGCTTTACTAATCAGGGACCAATCCAGGATTTCAAACTTAATACCTGTTTTTGTGAAAAATCTTAACTATATTTTATTTTTGTGAAAAATTGTAGTGCACTCTTTTTCTCTGTCTGTGTGTGTGTGTGGGGGGGGGGGGGAGGTGGGTGGTTCAGACTAAGTAAAATAATAAAAATAATGCTTAGCATTTAGTGTGAGGCTTATAGCAAAGCAGGAACCAAAACTCACTTCTCTCTGAAGTAAACAGTTCAGTAGAGAGGGCGTAAGTAGAAGTTGTTTTTATTTGTGGTAGTATCACTGCACTATACTTGAATTATACCAGGGAGGATAGGCACATCACCATACAGTCATCAAAACATCAAACCACCTGATGAATCAGCAAACAGTAACTATGGCCACAACTCCAGAGCGTGTCTGTTTCGATACACACAAGGATCATTTTGTTTACTTATGCTACACCATTTCTCGCCCATAGCAAGCACTTGTGTGTAGATTAAAACCAATATTCTGCATGATTCTTGCTTTGTGAATCGCATTTAGCTGTATGATTTTTGTGAAGGTATCTTTTTAGTCAGGTTTATTTTTGTGAAGGTACCTTTTTTGCCAGGTTGAATTTTGTGACGGTACCTTTTTTGCCAGGTTTATTTTTGTGAAGGTACCCATAAACGGTAGTAAAATCGACCTTTATTAACCCCCTGAACATCTTCAAAACACAAAAGAAAGCTATTCGGATTCAAATGAAACAGTTAAGAGATTTCACAAGCAGCAAAAGTTTGCAATGAAAACTCTGCTAACTTTGTAGAAATATAAATCTCAAACTGTGAAGGATGGTCACTATCCTACTTGCATCTTACTAATGGATCAATTTTATACAGTGATAAAACAACAAAGGAAACTAGGAGGATGGATAATTCAAGACAATGTCATAGTTATAAGTGTGAAATCAAATTTGTAAAAAAGCATCAAATTTTATTTAATTTTGCACTGACTTCAAAGGTTATGATTAATAGCAGTGTTTATGTTGTCTGTGGCAAAGGAATTTATTTTCAATTTTTAGGTGAACATTTTTTTAATCAGAATGGGAAATATGGAAAATGCACACATGCTATTTACTGAAAATTTTACAGGCCTAGGAGTGGCTAGCTATTCTAGCTTTTTTTTCCCCCCACATTTGTCTCTTTTTTGTTCAATTAGTCTCTTTTCTAGCTTTTTTTTTTTTTTTTTTTTCATGCTTTTCCCATTGATATTGTTTCTTTACTCATTTTTCCTCAAAGCTTCACTTTTAGATCAATGTGTAATAGAGGGTTGTCACTAGTATTGTATAGAATGTAAGATACAGAATAATAATTAAAAAAAAATATGAAAATTAGATTCAAGAAAAAAAGTTGCACATTGGAGGCACATCATACATATTTTTTAATGTAAACTCAAAATTGTTATTCTTTTACTTGACCTTTTTCTTGTCATATTTTTTTTTCCTCCACCTAATGCAAAGGTTGGTGAAATAATAATGAAATTTAAGTTCATTTTCGTCATTCAGGATATAGGTAAATCAATTGAACAGCTTAAAAAGAAAGGCTAAGCTTTAAAAAAAGTATTAAAACTTATTTTATGTTACTAAATTACTGTAATACCTTTTTTTTTTTTTTTGTAAATGTAAATTTTGCTTATTTTAGAAGTTTTTTATTTCTTATTACACAGGGGCGCGCCAGCATTGTCAGGTGCCTGTGTGCAGAGTTACAGTTGGCGCCCTATATTACATTGTTTTATCGTTTTATATCATTTAGCAAACCATAATTGAGTCTCGAACCTTAATAGTAATAAGTTTATTAAATGACTATTCAATGACTAAAGGAGAAATGTATGAAATAAAATTAAATTAAAAAAGAAACAGATAAAAAATCATGTTGCAGAAAGACAAAAAAGTATTATACAGGAACTTGCAATAACACGAGTAAAATTGCGAAGTCAAATAGAGGAAACCAAAATAAGCAGAATTAGTGTTAATGTGGATGCAGAAATGCCGCGTTGAGACAATAGATATGGCATAGATTAGAGCTGTAAGTGTAAACGTTTCTATTTGATTGGGTCTAATTTTTAAATAAATACTATTTAAACACAAAAAATATTCTTAGTAAACTAAACGTTCCCTGGCTTCACTACACCTTTTGCGAGTGTTACACATATCATACTGATCCAAAATATCCATCTGTATCCATATTGTTACCTAAATGTTGATTTTCTTGCGTGAAAAAAGCAATTGTAAAGAAACAGGCAATTTCTTGTCGAGAGATTCACTTTATTCAAGGATTATTCTAATAATAATAATAATAAATAAAAAAAAAAAAAATAGTAAAGTATCGTATTCAAATTCATACCTCAAAACATCAAAGAACAACATTAAATACGCCAGAGAGCAGAATTTCACTCATTTAGGAATAAATATAAATCGTTTAAACCGAAACGAATGTTCAGAACAGACGTCCGAATACAATTGATCTATTTGGGAGTATCTCTTCTGTTTTTATAAACTTTGTCGTGATTTGGCGAATTTTCGAGGTTATGCTGCGCCAGAAGCCATTTGATGAATCCAGGAAATTCCAGAACTCGGCTCTTATTGAAAATAGAGCTTCTTAACTTTGGAAACACTAAATTATTACTTCTCTCCAAGTTTGGTCGCCATGTCGCCAAATTCATCACTAAGTTACGAAGTCTGTATCCTAGACTGACAAACACCTTCCACCCCACCTCCGTTGATAGGTACTAATTTAGGTCAAGGTACCTCTACATATAAAATCATATATAATTCTGTGCAGTAGTTCCTCAGATACAGTCGCCACAAAATTTTTGTCACACACACACACAGACATTTTCCAAAAATGGTGAAATCATGTTCTGGACTTCGCAAAACGTATAAATCCACCGAAAACCGGAAGTCGAAATTTTTACGAATCCAGTACTTTCTTCTATTGAATATATAAAAGAAAGTAAAAAACATCTAGTGAAAGAAATATTGCCCATTTTCATTATCTAAGCTTTTTATGTAATTTGTATATGAATTTACATGCGTTTTTCCATATAGTAATGAGATACAAAAATCTGTTTAAACTATTTTGTCGCTGCGTTTGTACGCTGCACAGATATTAATGATAAATAAATTTTTAAGTAAATAAAATGTATGTAATAACTAGTATGTTGTGGCCACCGCAAATCTTTCTTCTATATTTTCCTATATTAATTCACTAAGTGCAAATAATTTATTAAAACTATTATTTATTAAAAATAGGGGGCTCTGCCCCTGCTCGCTCCGCTCACCAACCTCCGAAGGAGACTTCGCCTCCTCCCCGACTCGTTTTACTTATTAACACATGCAGAGCTCTGCCCGCCTAATCGCGGCTTTCTTTCGCTGAAAAGGAATATTAATAGTGCATATTACAAGACAAAAGCAGAAAATTATTATGGAAATCCTCGTATTCAATGTCAAATTGATATGTATAATATTTATATATATATATTTTTAATAGAAAGAAAATCATAATACATAGACCATTTTGCATTACATCTTTAGTATATGACCCTTTTTATTTCTTTTTTACAACCTTAAATCCGGACCACGGTACCCCAGTCGGTAGAGCGCCGAGCTGGTAATTGGAAGATTGGGGGCTCGGTTCTCGAGCCGACCAAAGACCGTCGGGTACACTAATGGTGGCTGGTGTACGTAAAATATGTCGTGGCCGCAATATCTTCTGTGTTCTCATCAAAATTATACCTCTGGGGGCCACCGAAGCTGGGGAGCTATCCCCTTCGTGTAGGACCAAAACTGTGGTGGCATGTCTCTGGAACATCCGTAGGGGTGCGTCGCAGACCGTCGCCAATTACCTATAGCGCAGTATTGGTGCGACGTTAAATCCAACCAACCTACCTACCTACGCACAACCATGGATCATATTTTAATTTTCTCGTGTAAAATGACTTCATGACAGAAGAATAACGTCATTGGGAGAAACTCTTTTCAAAATGGCAAATAGAGTAACTTCGTAAACTTGTCGTTTTTAGTTAATAACTTCTTTAATTAAAATGATAGAAATTTCTAAGCGGCTGAAATGTCTTCCTTGGAGCACTCGGAAAACATTGATACCTCTCATGACGCGAAGGACCCTGCCCTCCGTTAGAAGATGCTGTCGCAGACAAAAAAATTTGACGCCAGTGACAGTAACTTCTTTTTAATATATAGAGATTATCTAACAGGGTGAATGTTAACGATTTTCATCTTAGAGAAAACTAACACTGAATATCCAAAGAAAGACAGTTTTATTGTCTATAAATAGCATCTTATAAGATGCGTATTTATAATGGTTATCTCACATATCAGGTTTCGTACAGTTATAATACGTCATAGAAGTTGACGTGTAGCCTTCCCTGTATCAAGGTAAAATTGCAGTATAGCAGCGCCACCTGTTGGTCGTTTGACACCAAAAGTTGAAAGGTATTAATTTATGTCAGGATGCATCTACATATACATTTATATGCAATTCTGTGCAGTAGTTCCTGAGATATAGCCTTCCCTTAAACTTCGGAAATCACTGTACAGCAGCGCCACCTGTGGGCCGATAAGCATTCAAATTGAATTAGCATAATGTCTCCTAATGGCTTTTTCAGATATCAAGTTTTGTTTGATTATACGCAATGGAAACTGAGATATAGCCTCCCCTTAAATTGCGGAAATCGCTTTTTAGCAACGCCACCTGTTGAGCAGTTGACACGAAAAGTTGATAGACACTAATTTAGGTCAAGGTGCATCTACATATAAACGTATATACAACTGTAAGCTGTAGTTTTGGAGATACAGTCGCCACAAAATTTTTGTCACACACACACACACAGAGACTAGACACACAGACGGACAAACAGATATTTTCTAAAAAAAAGGGCTAAATCGTCTTCTAGACCTCTCAAAACGTGTAATTCCATCGAAAACCAGAAGTCGAAAATTTTTACGAATCCAATACTTTCTTTTACTGAATCCAGAAGAAAGTAAAAATTATGAAGTTCTAAAGTAGATTCTGTGAACATTTAAACAAAAAATATTATTTAGTGAAATGTAATTCATTTGCTTGTGTTGTTGTGAATTCTATAGTAATATATATCCATTTGATCCAAAATATCTTATACTATCGATGTAACTGCGAAATTTAAAAATCTGTCTGATATCATTGTGGAGCGTAAATATTTTTTCATCATTTTAAATTTAGAAAAAGATTGTTCTAGTTGCTACTGATAATTATGACAAAATAATCTCGAAAACAATTAATCTACACATAAAATTTATTCTTGATGATATAGTTTGGAGTAAGGTTACACTTGGAAACATGTTTATGGCCCTAAGAAGGGAAAGGGGGGATTCCGTAAAATCCCGTTTCAATAGGTATCGGATACATATGAACAATTTACGCACTAAAATCCGTGACTGCAGCTCCTTTAAATTTTCCACGACAAATTTAGCACTAAAAGGGGGGGGGGGGAGGGTATATCGAATTTACCCTGTCTTTACGCAGGCCCACCAGCGGCCGAGCGGTTCTGCGCTCAAAGCTGGTAGATGGGAGGTGCCGGGTTCGATCCCAGGTCGCGCTCATCGACCTAGCCGTTCGGAGTTTTCCATGGTTTCCTCCGAAACTCGCGTAAATACGGGCTAGGACCCCTTAGAAAGACCCCCATGGAGGGCATTCCCCCTATAGGCCTAGGACACGTACGGAGTCAATCGGCCTTAAACCCAACAACCAACCCTGTCTTTACGCCCCCCCCCCCTCCTAATCGAAACTTACAAAGTACAAAAATGGGTTTTTGGAAATATCCCAAAGAAGACTTATACCTGTTTGCAACATCTTTGTACCCTTGTTAGTAGACTTTTTTGGTACAATCCGGAATTTGCGAAATTTACCACAAGATCGATTTTTCCCTTTCCTCCTCCCCCCCCCCTTCAAAATCAAAAATTTCATAATCACAGATTTTTTTTTTTTTTTTATCAAGTCTAGTCTCTCCATATGCAATTTCCTCACCGTGAAGTAACTTGGAGTCAAGTTATGTAAACAAACGTGTTTTTTGCCTCCTTCCTCCCTTGAAAAGGGTGAATGAATTTCGTAATCTAAACAAAACACTCAAAATTCGTGACCAGAGCTCCTATAAATTTTCCAGGACCAATTTAGCGATAAAAAAGGGGTCTCGAATTTGCTCCCTCGTAATCCCCCTTCCCGCCCCCCCCCCCCCAAAAAAACCAAAAATGGGTTTTTGGAAATATTCTAAAGATGATTCATGGCTGTTTTTAGCATCTTTGTATCAATTCTGAAGAACTTCCTCTCAAAAATCCGGAATTTGCGAAATCTCCGCCCCGAAAATCGATTTTTTTTCCTTCTCCCTTAAAAATAAAAAATTCCAAAGTTGTATACAATGATTTTTTTTTCTCTTTTTTGTAGTCAAGTCTGGACTCCTCATGTGCAATTTCTTCACCATGAAGTAATTTGAAGCCAAGTTGTGCCTATGAACCTGTTTTTGCCTCCTGCTTCCCCAGTGGGGGAGGAACGGGGGCAGTTTAAAAAAGTTGATAGATATAATATAATTTTAAGTTGTGTAATTCCTTCCAAGTGTCGTTGAATTCTATCTAGCTGTTCTCACGTGAAACCCAGACGAAAGTGTTATAGACATGCAGACACAACGACCGCTTGCACACTCACACACTCACACACTCAGAAAATTTTTTGAAGTCAGATTTAGCTATGTGTGTACAGACAGAAGTCCGATTTTATTAATATAGACTAGCGGGTCAGTATTTTTAAATGAATCACTATAATTAATGAATCACTAACAGTAACTTTTAGTCTTAAGAAAATAAATTTAAAAAAAATCATTTCTGATGGGGTAAAAAGTCGCCCCGGGTTCCCACTGCCTTCAGCATCTCAGTCCCGTGCGCGCTGCGCGCGCACAAGTTAAGGGATACACGCGATGCACGAGCGTATTCCTTCCCTGACACTTCGTGCCCCCTAAAAAAATCATTTCTGATCGGGTAAAAACTCACACCGGGTCCCCACTGCCTTCAGCAGCGCAGACCCACACGCAAAACTACTCTAAAATCCCCGGTTCTATTACATTTTCATTTTTGCAATCGAATTATGTTGTCTTTTTGCTAACCTAGGTGGCCTTTTTCCGGCATAAGTGGGGGGTGGGGCAGAAAAGATTAAGGCGCACATTTAAATTTCAATAGAATGCTTTGATATGTAAAAAAAGTCAAAGAAAATTTTGCTGAAGGTAGGCGCATCTTTATCCTTTCGCAAAAAAACACTCTTAAACTATTTGAAGAATACAAGTTTTACCAGTATATTTTTTAAGGCGCCTCATTTAGTCACTAGTCACATCTTTTCAGACCGGTATTATGGAATCAGATTTAATAAAGCAATATATATATTTCTTTCATTTCCTTTTATTTATTTATTCATTTTCAAACTATCTATCCTCGGCTGGCGCCTTTCATCACCTGGCGCCTGTGTGCGCCGCACACTTCGCACACCGTGTCGGCGCGCCCCTGTTATTACAATAGCAAACATTTTTAGGTCACAGCTAAATTTCACTTTACTGCAGACTGGTATAGAAAATTTTGCTATTGGGCCTATCATGTACTACATGTTATGTAACTGTTGTTCTGTCTTAAGTTTCTAATTTTATATTGCTGTCTGGTATGATTTTTGGTCAATTCTCCACCTCGTTATGTATGCATCTAACGCTTGATTAAAAATTATTTTTCATACAGGTAACATACACAGGGATGAGACTTTTCCGATTTTCAGCTGATTTCAGCTTTTTTGTACATTTAACTTTTTAGCTTTTTTTTAGTTTTTTCAGCATTTTTTATGTTTGTGGTGTGTATTTGTTCTTTTTTTATTCATTGAAGATTAAAATAAATATTTATTACTCTAATATAATACATTTTGTCATTAAAATTCTAGTATTTCATTTCAGTGTCTTGCCTTTGTGTACAGTTTCAGCTTTTTTGTAGTTTTGCTAATCTCATCCCTGCATACATGTTTATTTTTATTTTAGCTTTTAAGAATTTGAATCTAGCAGCATCTGTGATGCATTTTAAATTAGAACTTCCATAGAACAATTCTGCCAATCATTTAGAGTCTATAAGATTTAGCAATTACTTTTAATTGTGGTATTTCTATAAATTTTGTTACAAAGATAATTTTTCTTACATAGGATGCAAGCTGATATTTTGTTTTGTACACACATTGTACAGACTTTTTTTTTTCCCGTTTAAAATATTTAAAAAAAAAATCATATCAGTGGCTCTTGAAGCAAGCCCACTTAAATTTATTACTATAAAAAGTCACAGAAGTAAGTTTTAAGATTGATTCAGATGCCAAGCCCACCAAGAAGGTCAAAGGCATAGGCCCTGCCTTAGTCAGGATTTGCATAACTATAAATGAGTATTTTTTCTGTGTGTGTGTGTTTTGGGTTTGTCACTCTATGGTCATATTTTGCACATTAAAGCTCCTTAGACAGGAACCTTCGACTTAAATTGGGATTACAGGGAATGTTTCAAATTAAAATAAGGACACGGCAGCTTCGCCAGATATACATACTTAAAGATTAAGTTTCTTCGGAGACTCCCTCATGATCAGAGGCCCAGGATGGCCCACCCCCTCTGCCCTATCCATGATATGCCACAGCAGTACATACATTACTTTCACATCTTTGTTCGTAATATTCATTTATAAGGATTAAAAACATTTTAGTCTCTTTTCAAGAGTGTTTTATCACTCCTAGGCCTGATTTTAGAAACTTAGGTAAAATAATGACAGTAGAGCCTCACTTATTCGAGGTAATGTGGACCTTGGATAATCGAAAACTCAGACAACACGGACTCTGTTGTAAATCAATGATGAAATATAGGTTAAAGTTTAAAATGAATGAAAAAGTAGGGAATAAAGTGAAAAAAAAATACATCTATTACACATTTAAATGTAATCAGTTAAAATTAGGTTACAATTCATGCATACATAAATCATAAAACACAGTACCGTATAGTAAAATTTGTCAAAGTTATCCACGCCATTTGTCAAAGGCCACATCTTCGGGACGTGACCCATTTTGGACTACCTCGGTTAACCTGGAACTTGGTTAATCAGGGCTTGGATAACCACTGCTCTCCACTCTCTAAATGAATAGTTTTGTAAGTTTGAATACTCTGAAAACCGGTGTATGGACCACACTAATAAGTTTTTGGTTTTGGAAAAAAATAAATTTCACAGAAGCACCATTACCCTGTAAGAGTCACACTTCAAAAAATTAACCAAACGTAAAAAATTGCTATGGAAATGCTGATTGCTTTTTTTAAATAAACATCAAAAGTATTTAAAAAAAAAAAATTATCACACAACATTCAATTCTTTTTTTTTTTTTGTTTGTTTATTGTTAACATAATACTTCAGACTTGTATGCTTGACTTTAAGTTCGCTTTGTAGTTTAACAATTGAGTTAAATTTAGATATATTGATAATGTTTTGAATGGGTTGAAAAATTGATAAATTTAGGATTCGTAACAGAATTTGCAGAAAATTCTTTCACATTTACGTAAACTGTCAGATAGGTGCTTTCTTTCCCCCATATTAGTGTCGCAATGAATGTCTCGTGTTTTATGTGCTTAAACAAATTACTTTTTATGCATTTAAATTACAGTTTTTATATATGTTTCTTCTTTTATGAAAAAATAATCGATTTCATTGTGAAATTATTCAACAAAATCAAAATATCTTCTATGTCAATATTCAGTTTTTTTTTGTTTTTTTTTCATGTATCTTTTCGTTCTTATCTGTAAAATAAAAATGTTCAAAAAATCTTTTTACAGGTGTCTTTTTCAGCAACATATCCCAGTTTTTAGGCGAGGTATAATTTGTGTCCTTAGTATTTGAAAATGAAAATTAATGAAGTTTTGTAGGAATATTTATTGCTGCTGTTGCTCAAAGTAAATAAGTACCAAAACCTAGAATATGCATTAAAGTTAATTAAATTTTTTTTTAATCATTATGTTTGGTGTTTTATCTTTCTGATAGATGGCAGCACCATTCAATTTTTAAAATAAGTAATTCTATTTTTTTTTTTTTTTTATCTCTTTGTATGTAGTTAGTCTATGTATAAATTAGATTAAAAAAAAAAAAAAAAAA
Organism: Salticus scenicus; assembly: GCA_963930645.1. NCBI lineage: Eukaryota > Metazoa > Arthropoda > Arachnida > Araneae > Salticidae > Salticus > Salticus scenicus. Next base: position 313,345,881 of record OZ005655.1, read on the forward strand.
AAAAAAAACTTGATTTTGTGAAAGTTTCTATTTTTTCAGTCAAAAGAAAAATTGATAAGAGTGATTCTAAGATGGATAGGATTGAAATTGAGAAAAAAAGTTCAAGTGAAAGTTAAATTAAAAGATTATATAAGCAATGAAAAGCTGGTAACTTTATTACATGAAATAGTGACTGCATACAGGACATAGTGGTTGTTTCACATAAACTAAAATTAGGACTGTGAGATAAATAAATAGTGATTATAAGACATTTTATTTATAATGGGTCTATAAATGTGTACTCGCCTCTCCTGCCAATCCACTGATCTGAGTGCAGCAAGAGATCAGCCAATACATTAAGAATGAATGACTATGATTTATCATTTAACATCTTATATGAATCCTCCAAGAAATATTTTAAGAACATTGATTAAGGTATGTGTCTACCCTAAAATCCTTGTTTTGATGAGATTTTTTGTATTTGTTCATTTTATAGGCCACACATTTAGGAATCCAAAAATACTTTATTTTTGTTTTTATGATAACTAGAAGCAAAGTTATAGTATAAATAATAAACTGGAAGTGAAGTTTTGGAGGTCGGAATTTAGTTATTTTTGTTTGCGATTACATTCATTTCTTAAAATGTATTTAGATATTCAACTCAAATTTTGCCAAAATGTTTTATTCATCTTTAGTTATGTTCTGTAGCAAAATCTAACCTCTTTTTATTTATTTATTAATTTTACTGACAGTTTTTTGGAGAAGTGAGGATTTTTCTTGTTTTAATTTTGAGCTTTTGTACCAAGCAGTGGCGTATGCAAGGGGGGGGTTTGGGGGTTTAAACCCCCCCCTTGACAAAATGTATGATAAGAAAAATTAGGTTGTTCCTTACATTTTTTTTCACATTTCAGGTGCAAAAAATGTATGGCAAGCATAGAATATTTTTTTTACGAAGTGGTTTAAAATTATGACTAACTTTTTTTTTTCATTATACTCTGCGATAAACACTCCTGAAAATAACTAAACCACTTCATTTGCGCGGCACGAAACATGGTTTCCCTGAAAACAATTCTCTGAAAGGATTTCACCTTTACGAGTTCATACTCAAGAACAAGAGGGGATATGGGGAAGGGGTGACCATTGAAGTAGTGACCTTGAAGGAGTGACCCAATCAATACCCCAACAGTAGAAGACATTTTAAATGAACTAGCGAACACTTCTCGTCGATTAGACTTCGCTCTGTAAATAAGAAAATTCAATGAAATATTTTGTGTAACTATGTATTGAATTTTATGTTTTGTGTAGCAGTTTGTACAGGCTCTAGGTTATTCGTCGCTAATTAAAGATTGTTTAGTTTGATTTTCTAATTGGTGAGTTTGTTTTACTGTTTTTCATTTTCTTACTCTTATTTTCGGCAAGTAATTATGATATTTTAAAAGATTGTTAAACTTAATTAAAAATAAACTTAATTAAACCTGATAAAACTTAAATATGCTTAATTAAACTTAATTAAACCTAATTAAACTTAAATAAACTTAATTAAAAATTCGGAAGGACGAACCCCCCCCTTGGAAAAATCCTGGATACGCCACTGGTACCAAGTATGGAATATTTCAATAAATTTTATAAGTACAGCAAATCATGATTTGCTACAGAACACAGGTAAGTATGATATTTCTATACTGTGTAAAGATTATTGAAATATATTCATTAGAATCTGTTATAGGAGATGTGGTGTAAATGCAAATTTTCACTAAAATTTTTCTAACTGTTGCCTATATTTTAAAAGTTAATGAAAATTTCATTTAAGTTCATAATTTTTTATCCCATCTTAATTAAATACGTGTATATTTCATTACAATTTTGTGTATTTTTAAAAAAAGTGCTTCGTATGTATGCACGTACCTTAATATATAATGGTAGATAAATTTATATCAGTGGTGAAACTTTTCAGTGCCTCTCCCTGAATACAGGTTTTTGCAGATTTTGCTGTCTCGGAATTTCATGTTAAATTATTTTGTTTTTATAGAAATTTCTTATTTTGAAAGTTTAATTTGCCTTATAATGTATTAAGAACACTTCAAATGTCACTTATTATAGATAACCATATGATATATCATTGATAAATTTCCCCTATCAGCAAGCATGCAAGTAGCACTTTTCAGAGTTTTTGCATGTTAGTTTCACCCCAGTTATATGTTAAACTGTCATTAATCAAGGCCCTATATTTTAATAAATCAGGACTACAGAATTAAAGTTCAAATGGTATAATATGAAAAAGGATTACAATTATATTTTTAAAAAATTTCAATACCGGCGATACAAGTTTCATCATTTGCAACGCTGAAGAGGGCTGCGATGACAGCTGAAATATATATACGTTATTTTAAAGGATAAATTTTAAGGTATTGAAATTTAAAAAAAAAAAAAGTTCAAATGTTTTTTCTCAACTGAGTAAATGACTATTACAAAAACAACAGATTTTTTTTTTATCGTGTGTCTCTCGCATCGTAGATGATTGACACTCAGTTTCTGGCTTTCATGCTCAATATTCTGTGAGGGAGAAACAGACACTGGGGAAAAGATGGCTTACGAAGCTGTATCGACAATCAAGATACTGATCTGATGATAAGTCCTGAGGAAGTTTGGATTGGATCACTCTGGTCATGTTAGTACATTCAGGTATGTTTTGCGCGCAATTCTGCCAAGATTCCACAGAAAAAATGAGGACTGCTTGTCCATCCGTTGCACCTATTCTCTCGGTGAGAAACTGTGGATTTTGTTTGATCTCTTTAGGAGTTGGGCAAACTCTTACAGATATTCTTTGCTAAAATCTATTTTTCATTTGAATATGAAGTCTATATCTGGATGAAAGACTTAGAGATAATTCTAATAGAGCAGAAATATTTATAAGATGACCTGGAGTAAGTGCTCCCAGATCATTGGGATCGTGTGAGAGCATTAATAACTATGATATTGAATTAATACATGCCTGAGCACAAGAGGGTGGATAATACATGTTAAGACGGCTCACATTTTAACTTTTATTTGATGCTTTATGCAATTTTGATGTACGCCTGTCACAAACCCCCGAAATTTGGAACATAGGGTGGAATGAAATGGCATGAGATTATTTTTTGTGATACAAGATCTTTTCTCTCTGTGAGCAATTTGAATAAGTGAATGAGAAGTGATGTAGGAATGAATGGGCTCCTACAAAGTTTCTTCCATTATCAGAAAAGATATCGGAAGGGTCTCTATGGAGACTGAGGAATGCCTCGATAGATAAACCAGATACGTGCAGGTGAACTGCTTTGATAGTCGTGTATATTGTAGGGGGTCGATCCAGGTAAAAATTGAGTCCCTTTTGCTGCCCCTTCACAAAATTACACATCATGAAAAGGGACATTTACAAAATTCAAATTTATAAAATGAGCTCCTTCAAAATATTTTATTTTATAAAAATGATTTTTTTTTGTAAAATGTTTCCATGTTTTAAGTATTATGTTTTAATGAATGGGTTCAATGAAACTCTATTAACATAAAAATAAATTCTATATGGAATGACTTTTAAAATGGAAGGTTTTACATGATATTTTGTTTTTCACAAAAAAGAGACTCAAAAGATAATACCCGGATAAACTCTGATATAAATAATATAATACATACTTTAAAGGGGGTTTCGTCATTTGTCCTAATAGAAAGGTGGGGAGAGTCAGATATTTTGTTTATTTCCTTACAAGTTGATAGCACTGACTCTCTCTATCTTCTCTCTTCTCTTTTCCCTCCACTATTTTTACAAGGTAACTAAAAATTAAAAATATCTATATACTTCTCAAAGGGATTAGCACTGTTTATCTCTAGAAAACACATGACACTTGGTAGGAAAATCTGAATGGAGTTAATGTATGTCAACTTTAAAATCTTAATTTTATTCTTATAAAGTTCATATTTTGCTGTGTTCATTCTGTTAGATTGCAACCATAAAAAATGAAAGTATCAAACTGAGATGTACAGTCGGGGAAAAAAAAAACGCAGCACTTGATGGTATTTCGTTATTAATTGACGCAGAAAAACTTAATAGACACCATTCAACAGGAAATGAAATGCACTTTCTGAAAATGTCGTCGAATTTCGAATTAGGGGTCATCTACATATTAAAATGAGCGCCAACTTTGATTTTTTCAATAGTAACACCCAATTTTGACTTCATATTCAAATTTCTGAGAGTCTGGCAGTGCGGAAAAGTATACTGTTTGTATACTTTATCTTTAGTATTCATAGAGTTATGATCAAAAATGTGTTAGGGGGCTATCTCTAAATATAGAAAAATAAAATTAAGATCCTACAAGAACTAGACAAAATTATACTGTTTCACACCGGAAATATTTCAAGAAAAAAAGAGTTATAAAAAGAAATAAAAATATTAACATCTTTGCAGTATCTTAATTATCATGAATTTAGTTTTTTGGATATGTATATACTTTAGTACTTTTTTAGATAATTTTAGGTATATTTAAATACATTACACTTACGATTGGTCAGACAATACTTTTTATAAAAGTGCAATATTTTTCAATTAAAAAGTATCTATCATGGATATACTGATCACCAATAAAGCTTAAATTTTCTTTCGTACGTGTAACATAATATACAAACTGAAATAATATAGCTATATATATATATATATACAACAACGCATAAACTAAATATTTTCGGATAAATTATTGTAAGGTTTCATAAAGTAAATATTAAACAATTTTAATAGCACTTACCAGTTTTGGGTCAGTTGAACTCTTTGGAACTGTACGATTTGTTTTATAATTTCTATGAAAATATAATTTCTTAATTAACGCTTTCGCGACTGCTGACGTAGATTCACATCATTTGAAAATATGTAACAATGCCAGTGGGCGTTTCTTTCGTAATTTGTGTGTTACTTATTTCTTAAGCATGTACCCAGTGTTCATATTTTTGCAATAAAATATACTATGAATAGAAATATATTAATTAGAAAGAATATAATTATAATGTATATCCATCTGTAACATAATTGTTGTACAGAAAATTTGTTTTGAAATATTTTATTTTGAGAGTATTTCAAACAGTAAACCCCGCCTATTTAGTTAATATTTTCTTCTAGTGTTCGTTTAAAGGATTCTAAATTTATCACCAGTAATTGATGAAGTAAATACCACTTGTGTATATTTTTGTCAATGTAAAAAAAGGGGTTTAACACGAATACTCAAAGTCACATTCACTTTTCGTTTCTGTATTGTTTTGTTTTGAAGAACGATAAAAGGCGGGGCTTTAGAAAACAGGAATTCTTGATACTAACACAAATGTCTAAAAATCAACATTTTTGTTTCATTCTTTGCATTTGACATTGTTATTATATAATTTTACCCTTAAATAAAAAATAAAAGTATTTTGTTCAATTTTCTCCGTTATTTTTTAAGATTTGCTTCGTTATCTCATTCAAAATTTTTTAAGAGACGGCCCCCTAAACCACTCCAAAAGAAAGATTTATTTATATCTCGAAAACTAATAACTGGAATGAGCTGCAAATTTGCACACCCATATTTTTCAGCATTAGGATTAATTTTATGTAAAAATTAATGTAGGTCATAATTCATAATTTTTATGAATATGAATTTATTAATATTTTTCAGAATTAAAAATATTTTTCAGAATCAAAATTAATGATGGATTATGTTTGGGTTTCTTCACTGCATCTCGTAAAAAAAGAATTATATCGATCAAGTTATTTTTTGTGAAGATATTAATAAAAGTTTGAAATATGAATTTAACATTAGCACCTTCAAACTTTGAACGCTTATAACTCTGTGAAAAAATAAGCAAAATATACAACCAATATACTTTTTCGAATTGTCGCGATCCCAGGAATTCAAATATAAAATAAAAATGGGGCATTACCATTGAAAAAATCAAAGTTGGTGCGCGTTTTAATATGTAGACGACCCCCAATTTAAAATTTCCGTTCATTTTCTGAATCTACTCTCAATTCCACGTCGAATGATACCTATTACATTTTTGTGCATTTAAAAGCAACGGAGGTACATCGAGTGCTGCGTTTTTTTTTTCCCCGACTGTACAAATAAAAAGTGCATTGGAAAATTGTATACGAATGAGACAATGATATACACACTGAAGAGCCAAGAAACTGGTACAGGTGTGCATATGTAAATAAGAGGTATGGAACCAATCAGAGTAACGCAATTCAGTTGCAGGATTTACTACAGCTTTTTTAAAAGGGTGTACCTCATTTGTGAACAAATCAAGTAAATTTGTAAAAAACGCTTCTGAACAATTGCCAGAAATGCACAAAGCAGTTTATTTAATTTTAAAATACATTTAAAAAATAAAATGGAATGGTTGTAAAATAAATATATGTATATGTGAGTGAGTTATTGCTTATATGTAAGGTTAGAAGGTGTTTACTTAGATATTTAACATTGTCTCCACTAAATATTCAAAATAAAGATATGTGTTTGATGCAGCGAAGCTTATGAAAATTTTTAGTTTGTCGCTACACTACTGAGAATTTTGTGAAGGTGCCTCTTTGACAAAGGTTGACTTTGTGAAAGTGCCTCAATGCAGCACTCAATTTGTTCTGGATTAATCTCTGTGTCGGCAGTGCTGATATAAGATAACAGATGTCTGTCAAAGCTGTTAGATCGATTACTGCTGCTACAATGGTAGTTTATCAAGATTTAAGTGACTTTGAATATGGCGTTATAATGGGTGCATGAAAGGGGAGTTACAGCATCTCCAAGATAGCGATGAAATTTGGATTTTTGCATATTACCATTTCATGAGCGTTCTATAAATGTTGGGAATCTTCTAAAACATCAAATCTTTGATGTTGCTTTGCCTGAAAAAAGGTCATGAAAGAATGGGACAATGGATGACAGACGAGAATCATTGAACATGAAAAATGTGCAACTGTTCCTCAAACTGCTACAGATTTGAACGCTGGGGCATCAGCAAGTGCCAGCATGTGATCTATTCAATGGACTATCATTGATCCGTGTTAGAGTCCTGCATACCCGACAAGGAAATTTTGAATCTACCTGACCCGAACCCGACAAATAAATTTTATTCAACCCGAAAACCGACCCAAACCCGCACGTGACCCGATTTCTTTTACCCGAACCCGACACAAAACTAAATGAAAATTATTAATTCATCTAAAAATCGTGGAAAACATGTTTAATTTATAAAATAAAGTAAATTTTAATTGTCACACTGCTGTGTGTGTGACATCATTTTAAAAAGAATTAAAACTGTAATTACTAATACTAAGTTATAACTACTTAAAAATTAAAGATATCTGAAAAATGGATTAATAATAAATTTAACTATTTATGTGTGTTGTGAACTTTAAGTGTACAAAAATGGGTTTCAAGCTCAGTGTTTGTAGTTTTATTGTTTAATGTATTGTGTCACACACAGAATAATACTAAAATAATACACTGTTACACACGCCAACTAAACGCCCACTAAACTCATCTAAATCTGCATTCCTATAACTTCTTAAAAACATTTGCAAAAGAAAAAAAAAATGAAAAACGAAAAAAATCAAAACTGATAATTATTATCAGTTTAAATTCACAGTCTATTTCAAAAGAATGTGAGCAATCAAAATAGACGAATCATACATCTGGTTACTGTGGGAGAAGTAGCTTGTTTTCAACAGCTTATATTCTAAATAAGGATTTCTTTTTTTTTTTTTTTCATTGCTTTAGTCAGATAGGGATGTTTCTTTTACTATGATAATTTGGGTAATGGTATGTTCATCTTGGGTGTATAGAGCAAACAAATTTCTGCTTTATTAAGCTAAATTTTTTTTGAAAGATGTTCTCAAGTCGACCCGATTCGTTGAAAACTAAACCCGACCCGAACCCGACCTGCACAAAAACTAAATCAGTCAACCCAACCTGCGAAAGAAAAACATGTAGTCGACCCGAACCCGAACTGTGGGTCGAGTTCGGGTCAAATCGGGTTACCCGACCCGATGCAGGACTCTAATCCATGTTCTGTTGTTGACTGCACGACACAAAGCTTTACACGTTGCCTGGTGTGCTTTTCTCCTGACAGCGCTGTCTATCAGTACAGTTTGGAAATATTCGTTTTCCTTTGCCAAACAAATTCCATTATCTCATTACTGTTCTAAATATCAAGTCATTATGACCAGTAGTTTTAAAGTTAGTGCATTTTGAAATTGCAACTTTAATTATACGAGTAAATATCTTGTAGTTACCAGCTTAGGTAAAGCTGACTAGTTGTAATATACACAAAAAAGCTTAATTTAAAAGAAAGAAATAATAATACTTAACAAAACATGCATATTTTTGACTATTTTTATATATGCATAAAAAAAGACACATTACCCACATTAAAGCTTACTCAGTGCTGCATAAGCATTCTTTTAAACCAACTTCAAAAAAGAGGAGATTCTCAATTCAAACCATATGTTTTTTTTTTGTTGTTGTTGTTGTTGTTTGTTAGCTGATAACTTCTTAACGGATGCTCCGATTTTGATTCTTTTTTGGTGTTGTAAAGTGTTGGTTTGAAATAGGTCCCATTGTAATATCTTTACGATCTAAGCAAAATACAGGTGTCCACAAAAGTCAATCTGCTGAATGGCTACAGCTATTGTCATAAAAGTGGTGTGTAGGTATAATAAAGTTATGAGCTATGAAATTCAACATCATACAGTGCCACTTGGTTGAAAACAGCGGAGTTAGCATTCCTATCTCAAAAACTGTTCAAGATAGAGAAAAGAAGTAAATTACAAAGTTACAGAACATCATCGATTCAGTACAAAAAGACAGTTTGTAGACTTTAATGCTAAAAAAAGAACGCTTAAAACGTACATTTGTTTGTTCGCAGTTTCCTACTCTTACACTATGCACACCTGAATTCCATTGCACATGCTGTAGCGTAGCGGGTGACACATGATGTATGCTATGAATGAAAAGTACAAAGTATGGCGTGCGTAAATGGTCACATCAATTACCGCATAGTCATTTTTAACTGACTTCATAAAGGAAGATATTCTAAAATTGAACCGTATGTTTTGTTGTAGTTGTTGCTTTTTAGCATATAACTTCATAACAGATTCTCCGATTTTAATACTTTTTTTTTCTTTTTGCTGTAAAGATCTTGACCTGAAATGGGTCCCATTATGATTTTATTAAGATGTAAATAAATTACAGGGTACCTACAAAAGTCCGTTCTCATTCTTTAACTGCTGAATGCTATGGTAAGTTACAAATCAGCTCGTGTAAATGACAAGCTACAACTCAACTCTATCACTGTTTCAAAAAAAAAAAAAAGAATTGTATTCCCGAGTATGCGAAATTAAAATAGTTATATTGCTTACTCTTAAAACGCTTTCTAATTATTTATTTGTATGTTAGCTTTTTGTTGTTTAGATCATTAATTAATGATAACTTACTGAACGGCGGCAGCTACACTCCTAAAAGTAGTAGGTAGGTATAGTAAAGTGGCCAAGCAGTATGAGGTTGACCGCTTACAGTGCTATCTGGTGGAAAATAACAGAGTTAGCGTTTCTGTCTTGAGAACAGTACGAGGTAGGAGGAAAAGTGAATTACCAAGTTGTAGAGCATCATCGATTTAGTACGAAAGGACACCTTGTAGACATAAATGTTTAAAACAGTCATCTGTTGTTTGAAATTAAAAAGACTTTTATTTCGATGTTTAAGCTTATGTCCCTCAGCTACAGTGCCTATTTGGATTATTGTTTGAACTTTACACTGTGCACATTCTAGTGTAGTGGGTGACACATACGCTAAGCAAAGTTCAGTCATAATCCAGATGTGAATTGTAGTTGACGTTATCGTGTAATGTAATCTATGTCTGTTTTAATTTATTAAAGATATATGCTAGGATTTTTTCTGTAGAGCCTCATTTGATAGCTGAATATGAATAATAAAGAGTCATCGATTCTTTCAAGCTGTTTCTCTTTCGAAAGTTTATGTTTCATATGTTTACTGATATTGGGTACTTTTGCAGTACATACCGAACAGTATTTTTAGTTACGAATGCTGTTCATTCTTTCTTTACATTTCTAAAGCCTATTTAATTTATGTGCGGATTCGATAGATAGTTTTTTTCTTATATCGCATGAAGTCAAGAAAAGTGACACAATTAAAAAATGCTGTAGTTGAGAAAAATCAATTTAAAGATAAGATTTTCGAGATGGAGATGTAACTTTTTGTACACTTCTTTCAGTGGCAAACTTGAAATTGACATTTTTTTTTTAGTTGTGTCACTTTTCTTGAGTTTTGATATGTGAAGTCGCCGTCGAAAGGCTTCTCATGAATACGTTTCACTGAAGACAATGAAATAAAATCTTTTGTAAAAAAATAAAACCGACTCCAAAAAACAACTATGATTCAAACAAACAAACAACAACAAAAATAAATGAATAAATGAAAATTGGCATAAAATGAAATTCTAAATTGCACCTAATAGTATAAAATAAATTCTTTTGCAAAACCCCATAAATACCACAATTAATCATAGCTTTTGGTGCAAAATTAAATAAAAATTGATACTTTTATTCAATACAAAAATTAAATCTATTCAAAACATCTCACTTTGGCATCTGAAACCGCACAGCCGAAAACTACTTTGATTCAAATAATTAAGATTTAATAAGCTGTAAAAGTTTACAAAGGAAACTAGTAACTTCATAGAAACATAAACAGGGGTGTTTGTGTTCAGGGTTTACCCCTGATTTCAGGGTTTTTACTCTAACCCATCTGTGTTTTCATATTTCCTATAAAGTTATTTTTTCTTTCATTGGTTGTTCATGTGTTATGCAGGTGATATATGAATGTAATGTAAAAAGATTGAGGGCTTCTGGCCTAAATACTTTGAGTATTATTTGATATTTTGGGTTTTTTCTAATCTGAGTCACAATCACCCCTGCATAAATATCGAATTGCGAAGGATGTTCACTGTTCTGTATAGATGTTATTAATGAACCAATTGTATACAGTGATAAAATAATAAAGAAAACTATGAAAATGGATCATCCGAGTTCAAGACAACAGCGTTTCTAGCTATCGAACAAATCTGTAAAAAAGAATTAAATTTCATTTAATTTTGCGCCGACTTCAAAAGTTATGATTCATTGTAGTGTTTATGTTTTTTGCAAAAGAATTTATTTCATACTTTTAAGCGCAGTTTACAATTTCATTTTATGCCAATTTTCGTTTTATTTTTATAGTTGTTTGAATAATAGTTGATTTTTGGAGTTGGTTCTATTTTTTTTACAAAAAGATTTTATTATGCTAAAGGTCAAACTTATAATAACGTTTCAACTTTGATTACGCTTTCACGTCTCAAATATTTGTATAATGTCTTGAAACTGATACATGGTTTTTAGGATCACTATCGCATGTTCCCATGTGCTATGGAAAGTATTTCTTTAAAGCATATTTTAATACTTTTGTACTGCAAAACAATTAGGATATTAACATTTATTATTCATGTACACAAAAACATGTTTTCTATTGAAAATGGATGATTAATATTTAAGTTTGAAGAGCCACACAAAAATCTTCGGATATATTGCGAGCTATAATTCAAAGTTTCTGGAATTACATTTTCAGTCATGTTAAGCATTTTTTTACAGTTTCTAACTGTGTTTAAGAAAAAAAAAAAATGACTTCATTTAATTAGTCTGCCTGTCTGTCCGTGCTCTAACTAGAGTTAATAATTTTAGAATATTATAACATATATGCTTTATATGTTATTCAAGTATACTACAGCATACTGTTTGTTGAATGGTGCGAATGGTTTATGAACTGGAATACCCAAAAGAATTCCACTGCATTGCGTTCTATGAGAGTATTTCTAAAAAGCATACTTCAATACCTTGTACTGCAGAAAGTAGAATAAAACTGACATTTATTTTTCATATGTGCAAAAGCATACTTTTTATAGGATTAGCAACAAGTTTATAGGTCAGAGCAAAAATATTCAGATACATTAGGGGCTGTAATTGAAAACTGATAGAATTGCATTTTATGTTGCATAAAGCATTTTTAACAGTTTTCTACTATGATTAAGCGCGATTGTGACATCAATTAGTCAATTTTTCTGTCTGTTCGTGCTCTGTTTTTTCTTGATATTTAAAGAACACCTTGAAATTTATACATGTTATTCAAGTAGTTATACACAGACGGAAGAATAGATAGGCAGACAGACTAGCCGAAGTCACAATCACGTTTACACAAAGTTAATGTTAAGGCATTTAACACGAGTAAAAATGCAATTTTATCAATTTTCAATTACAGTGAAGCACTGTTTATACATCTCTCATTTACAGTCGGCAGCAAAATTATTCGAGCGCTACCAATAATTCATATATAAAAAAAAAGTACACTTAATACTACTTCGTTAAATAAATCCTTGTCGAGTCATGTTCTTAGTCAGTTTAAAAACATGATTAGACAAGGATTTATTTAACAAAGTAGTATTAAGTGTCCTTTTTTACTTTCTTCTATATGTAATATAGAGAAAGTATTGGATTCGCGAAAATTTTCGAAGTCCACTTTTTGATGGATTTACATGTTTTGGGATATGGAGAACACGAATCAATAGTTTTTAGAAAATGTCTGTCTGTCTGTCTGTATCATTTTTTTGTGGACGCTGTATCTCACGAACCAATGAATGAAATTTAATCAAACTTGGTATTTAGTTGCACCCTGACATAAACTGGTGCTGATTAGATTTTGGGATCAATCGCTCAATAGGTGGCGTTGTGATCGCATTTTATGCAAATTTTTAACATGGCAGCATAGGACAAAATTCCGTATAAATGGGCATAAAGAGAGTTATTTTACACTTGTGATTGTAAAATTAATATGAATTATTGATAATAGTAGTAGTTAGCTAGGAAAAAAATTTTGTGCATGGGGGGGCATCGGTTCCCCCCCCGGGGAAGTAAATTTTCAAGATGGGTATCTTTCGAAAGGTCTCGTTGATAATAGTAATAGTTAACTTGGAAAAAATTTTTGTGCATGTGGGGGCATCGGTTGCCCCCCCACCGGGGGGGGGGGGGGGAAGTTCCCACCCGGGGGGGCAAAGTTTCAAGATGGGTATCTTTCGAAAGATCTCGTCAATACCTTTAAAACGAATGGTTGAACGATAAATCTGTGATAATTTAAACCAAAGTTATCGATTTTTTTTACTTTTAACAAAAAAAAACTGAAAAATATCGCAATTTTTTTTTTTTTTTTTTTAACGAAATTTAACCAAACTTGGTATTTAGTTGGTCCCCGACATAAACTGGTGCTGATTATGTTTGGGGATCAATAGCTCAACAGGTGGCGCTGTGATAGCATTTTATATAAATTTTTAACATGGCAGCATAGGACAAAAATTCGTATAAATGTGCATAATTAGAGTTGTTTTAAACTTGTGATTGTAAAATTAATATGAATTATTGATAATAGTAGTATTTAACTAGGAAAAAAATTTTCTGCATGGGGGGGCATCGCTTCCTCCCCCTAGGGAAAAAATACCCCTCCAGGGGGGGTAAATTTTCACATTGGGTATCTTTCGAAAGATCAGGTTGATAATAGTAGTAGTTAACTAGGAAAAAATTTTTGTGCATGTGGGGGCATCGGTTGCCCCCACATGCACAATGTAGGAAATACTGCTAGTTTATGTAGGAAATACTGCTAGCCCTCGAATAATTTTGCTGCCGACTGTGTTATACGTCCACGTGTGTTATACGTACTTTTGCATTTATACGTCCTTTCAGTGAAGTCCCAGTTCATTTTAATGCAAAATTCTTCACTTATACACCACTCAGTATCGGTTATACGTCATTTCCGCTTTTCTAATCAAAAAATTTCTTGATTTTTTTTTCTAAATATCAATTTTTATGAGTATGTGAACTGTGATACCGATATGATTTTGGAATTATTCACAATATATGAACTAATTAAAATCAAATTGTCCAAAACTAATTTAAGCGATGACAATGTATAATGTGAAGATGTTATTCCGTTCCACACTGTAAAAAATTTTTTTGAGAATACACAACATTATTGAGGAAAGTTATTTTCCTCAACGATGTTGAGAAATGTTATCAGCTATAGCTGTGTAACAGAGCCATATAGTGGAACGTTACGCAGTTACAACTGGTAACACTTCTTTATAGGGTCGTGGCAAGTAAAATGCCTCAATAACATTTCTCAACATGGTTGAGGAAAATAAGTTCCCTCAATAATGTCGTGCATTCTTACACAAAATTTTTTACAGTGCACCTTCCTTTAAAAACACAATGAATTGCATGGAAAACTTGAAGTTTGTCACAATAATTGCACAACTAACTCTTCAATTCCAAATGCAATTTTTAATACTTACAGACAATCAGCAAGCCAGGCGAGTATTGAAAGATGTACAATGTATATAATTAACACTCAACGTGTGTTCGTATATCGTATAGTATACCTGATATGTAATAAAATACTCAAGATATGAGATATATAATTAGTACTCAAGTCATGCAGTAATGGGATGATTTTTCTCACTTTAAAACCTTTTAATCTTAATTCAATTATAATCTTGAAATATATAAACTTTATTAATTACTATTTTCACATAACTTTTGCTTCACCGGCAATACATTTGTAGTAATCAGTTTTTACTTCGATTGCACGACCTTTTAAGTCAGTCCCCTGAAAGACATATAAACGGTGCTTTACTGTATGACTGTTACCGTATATCATTATTTTTGTGTGGTCCTGAAAATATTTTTGTTAATTATACCATATACTATAGAAAACATTTTTTTTTTTTTTTTTTTTTTTTTTATGAATAATAAATGTCAATTTCGCTATGTTTCATGCAGTATAAAAATATTAAAATATGCTTTTTATATGTTGCCTCACATAGATAACTATTGAAATTCTTTTGATTGTCTCTGTATCAGTGGTGGCATATAGAGTATTTTCAACATCCCATAGTGAACCTGAATAACATATATCAGTTTCAAAGAATTCTATATATATATATATTTACAGGAGTTAGAGGTCAGTCAGACAAATAGACTAAGAAAATCATAATCACTCTTAAGCATTGTTGGAAAACGATAAAATGCTTAACATAACTAAAAATACAACCTTAGCAATTTCTAATTATAACCCTTTGTATGTGTCATTATTTTTGTGTGACCCTGTGAACATTTTTACTAATTATACTATATTCTGTGGAAAGCATGTTTTTGTGCCTATGAATAATAATGGTCAATTTCATTAAGATGTGTGCAGAAAATGTATTAAAATATACTTTGTATTAATACCTCTCATAGAACACAATACGTTAGAATTCTGTTGGATGTCCTTGAACGTAAATCAATGGTGGTGTACATACCATTTTCAACAGGGAACATTAGCATAATGAACATACAGCAGTTTAAAAAATACCATAAAAGTTTACGGGAGTTAAAGCTTAGTCAGACAGACAAAGTCATAATCACTCTTAAACAGTGTTGAAAAGTGTTAAAAACAATTAAAAATGCATCTCTATCAATTTCCAGTTGTATCCCTTAATCTATCTCAATATCTTTGTGTGGCCCTGTAAATATTAATAGGCATAATACAATATTCCATTGAAAACGTGTTTTTGTGCACATAAATAATAAATGTCAATTTCATTATGTTTTCTCCCGCAAAATATTCTTTATATAAATCTCTCTCTCAGAACTCAGTATATCTGAATATTTTTGGATGTTCCTATATACAAACCAGCAGTGGTGCTTGCACCATTTTTAGTAGGAAATATCCCATAACATACTATATCAGTTTCAAAGGAATATAATTACAGGATTTCAGAGCACGGGCGGATGAACAGACAGGCAGACAAAGTAGATGCAATTAAAGTTTTAACAGACAGAAATAGGCTATATAAATAATAAAACTCTTTAAATATCGTTATTACAAAAAATAATAAAATCAGGGGTGTTTGTGCTCAGGGGTTACCCCTGATTTCAGGGTTTTTAATCTAATCCATGTGTATTTTCATATTTCTTAAAAAGTTATATTTTGTTTTCATTGATTATTTATTTGAATTGAATTATTTATTTGAATGAATTATAAAATGGTTTCGAGCTTCTGGTCTAAATAATTTGAATGTAATTTAATATTCTTTTTTTTTTTTGAGGCTCTAATTTCCAGGGTTTTTCGCTTTCAGCCACAATCACCCCTGTAAAATAAATAAATATTAATAATAATTTGTAACTGTATCTGGAGTTTATTTTATTTTTTTATTTACCTTTAGCACATAGATTAATCATAAATTTTATTTGCGAAAACATTCGTGTACCTTATTACCTCACTACTGTATGATTAGAACACCACTAACATTCATGCCAAAACCACGATTCGAACCCGAGACCTGGTGCTTTAGAAGGCAGCTCCTTACCGACTGAGATAATTAATTTGTTAATTTTCTTGATTAACTATACGAGCTTTCTCTCGTGGGCTATACTAGAACTCCTCCAATACCATAGATATAGTAATAAGACATAGATTGATCAGCGAGAGGGAAAAAGTGATACCTTTTTTTTAGGGAAAAGCCACTCTAATGGCTGCCTTTCCCCGAGTAAATCACACACAGGAATACACACGGATAATTTAGTAAATAAAATTTATGAAAAATTTATTTACTAAAGGTGAATGAAAAACTCCAGGTACAGTTTCAAATTCATTTTTCTTTTTATTCTTTTTTTTTTTTTTTCAATACTACTGATTTTAGAACTTTTTTTCTGCATCAAAATTTTTTGCTCGATAACATGGGGATGATAAATCTATATATATATTACTACTAGCAGACCCGGCCACGCATTGCTGTGACTAAGTTATACGTTGAATTATACGGCTGTAAACTATTTAGTACAGTCAAATTATTATGTACGAACAAAGACGAAAACGTTGTAGCCGATGTAAAAACCCACAGGGTTGAGATTTGAAACTTAGCTCAAAATTTGGAAGCGATTGATAAAAATTTTCGTAGCGTTGATATTAAGCACAAATTAATTTTATTGTAGGGTCCTATAAATTTTAATGGAGAAGTGATATATATTATTTCTAATGCTACTTTGGATAAAATTGCTAAAATGACTAATATATAAATTAAATTCTATTAAAATAAAAGTATAAAAGAAACAGACGATTTTAAAATCAATTTTTATGGAGGAGTGAAATATAATATATGCTATAATGGATAATTTTACTATAAAATGACCTCATCATTTTAAATATTTTAAAGAGGGCAACAGCTGTAGTTATAAAAAGGAAAACAATAAGGCTAAACCAGAAAAATAAGTAAATTTGATAAATATTTTAAAACTTTAAAATTGGAAATCTTATGAAATATTGTACATTTAAAGTAAATAAATGTATCATTTTAAATAGAAAAAGATTTTGGAAAAGTTTAGTGTATTTTAACGAAGTGATGAGAAGTTTTTGAGTATGTTAAAATTTTAATAGTAAATTCAAGTTAATAAAGATGGGAAACATTGAGGATTAAGATAAGAATAATTATAAGATTAAAAAAAAAAAAAAAAAACTTTTTATATACCATGCTTTTAAATTTTAATATACTAATAATATACTAATTAAAAGGAAAATGATAAAGATTCTATCATAGTTTGAAGTCAAATTTGTTTTCAAATGTCTAAATAAAATATCTGATGTAAGATACTAATATTTTGCAGCGGAATAGATTTCATTTCTGTCATCCTTGGCGAAAAAAAAAGAATATCGCCAAATTATCTGGCGAAAATATTTAATTCCTTTCAAAATGTTGTTAAATGGTTAAAATGTTGTTAAATGGTTATTTTAACAACTTATATTAAAAGAGTAATGAATAATATGAAACAATATTTCGTACAATACATATTACATGTCATACATACGTACAATGAATAATACATATTACATTTCGTACAATGCATACATCTGGCATGTATATTTTCGTGTTACGCTTTTGATGGCCAAATAATAATAATAATAATAATAAAAGCCAAGGGCGACAGAGTTTTGAAATTTAAAATTAAAATTTTGTCAATTTGACAGCAAAATAATTCAATCTAACACCCGCGATAACTAATACATATCTATACCCAAATATAAGGATTAAAATCGGGAAATAAATTTCCTCGATTTTTAATAATTTCTTACAAAAAATCCAGTGGGCAATTAACATAGGAAATCTTTTTCTTGGCTGCACAGACGGTCAGTGAGTCACACTTCGCTTGCGTATAGAACTCATAGATATAGTATAGCATATATAGAATAGAGTGATCATTGGGGAGAAAAAAGTTATTCCTTTTCATTTGGGAAAAGACGACGTTTTTACCAAAATATGGCCGTCTTTCCCCAAGTGAATACACACGGGAATACATACTAATATTTTAGCAAATAAAATTTATGAATAATTTATTTGCTAAAGGGGAATGGAAGACTCCAGATACAGTTTCAAATTCATATTTCTTTCTTTCTTCTTTTTCTTTCTTTTCTTTTTTTTTTTTTTTTTCAATACCACTTAATGGCTGTTTCCAAAGCTTTTATTTATTTTTTTTTCGGCAACAAAAATCTTTGTACGATAACATGGGGATGAGAGATCTATATATATTACTATATCTATGATAGAACTACATTAGCACTACTCCGTGATTAGCACTTTATCAATGTGTATAAAATCTTTAAATTGATTATGACGTCAATTTTCGTGAGATGCATAATTTAACTTTTTATAATTTTTTAACGTTCACGTTTGATTAAATGTATTTATTTTTATGTCGAAAGAAAATGAACTCGTATTTTTTTTTTTTTTTTTTTTTTTTTTTTTTTGGCAACAATTAAATTAATGGAACTCACAGATATTTTGGAGCAACTTTAATAAAGGTCTATAATTAACAAATAATCGCAATAAAACAATATTGTGACAATAAATTGAGATAAAAACTATCCTATCTCTCAAGTTGGACCAAACTGCACACAGTGTGCAAAATTTCATTAAAATCGGTTCCTTAGTTTAGGAGTTTACCCCGGACAAACATCGTGACACGTAATTTATATATATATACAGATATCTATGTCCAATACAGGCTGACTCATCAGGCATTTTGTTTCCCACTCAGCGATTGTTGCCCACACGATCCAAATTTCAAGTGTTATCAAATCACATAAAATAAGGGTTGTGCAGCCGAAAATTTATCATATCATACCAGAACTGCTTTTAGAACGTTTAGATTTCCAACAGATGTAGAAAAGTGAAAGAAATGGGCTATTAACTGACCAAGAGAAAATTGTACGCTTAGTTTTCAATCACAAACATGAAGTGTAATTATGATATGTTTCTTGCATTTTTTGTATCAATTATTTGTTTTTATTGCTGTTTGATTATCTAAATGTTGTATTTTACAACATACACCACTATTTAACAGTAGCAGTAAGAAAATTTCACCAAATATTACCGCCAAATTTATCAAGGGTAAACAGTAATTCGCTCTCCTGTTTAGGCAAACTCGCCATATTAGGCGATAAAGACGCCGAGTAATACATCTGCAACTAAACGTCGCCACGCTATATTTCCGCTGGGCGACAATGCTCAGCTGTGAGTCAGCTCGTATTATAGGAGCCTTAGGCTATACGCAAGCGAAGTGATGACGCCACTGACCATCAGTGGAGCCAAGAAAAAGCTTTCCTATGTTAATCGTCCATTGGATTTTTTGTAAAAAATTATTTGAAATCGAGAAAAATTATTTCCCGATTTGAATCCCCATATTTAGGTATAGATATGTATTAGTTATTGTGTGCATGCATTAGATTATGTTATTAGGACTGAAGACTATTAGTCTCAATCTGGGATTTTTGCGGTGTCATTTTTCGATAGTTGAGCATTTATCGAAATCCAAAATTTATCGAAAATATAATTTAATAATTTGAAAGCAATGTTATAATTTGAAAAAAAAAAAAAAAAGTCCTCCGTCCTAAACTAAATTCTGCTTTTGCCAGAATTTCATAAAAGTCTTTTTTTTTTTTTTGGGGGGGGGGGGGGGGGGGAGGAAAGGAAAAGAAAATTAATAAAAATCAGTATCGAAACAAACACTATCGAAAAAGTTTTTTTTTTTTTTTTAAATAATTTTGAATTAGGGAATAAAAAGTGCGCATGCAAAATGAAATAAAAATAAGTTAAAAAATGAATTTAATGATTTAATTTTTATATAAAACATGATCGAGTGCTATCTTAAAAAGTAGATGTAAAATTTAAAGTTTATGGGGTGCGTGTGGCATCTATAAAAATTGTTTCAAGAAATAGAATAGAATAAAGAAAGCAACGATGTTGGTTGCATTCTGTTATATAGTTTGAATTTTATAGAAGTAATATCAACCGTAGGAATAATTTCTTATGTTAAAACTATAGGGAATTGTTAAGCGAGCACAAGCGATGCTACTTTATTATTATTATTAATTAATTTTTTTTTTTTTTTTTTTCCAGTTTTCAATAGTTGGACATTTATCAAAATATAAAATTTATCGAAAATATAATCGAATAATTTGAAAGCAAGGTTATAATTTGAAAAAAAAAAAAAAAAAAAAAAAGAAAAGAAAACTAATAGTTCTCCGTTCTAAACTAAATTCTGCTTTTGCGAGAATTTCACCAAAAATCTTTTTTTTTTTTTTTTTTTTTTTTTGAAAGAAAAGAAAATTAATAATAACCAGTATCCGCATTTGTAATGATCGATAGATGGCGCTTTTCCAACTTTTGTTGTTAGTAAATATAATAGCCACGTGTATTTATTATTGTTCTATTTGTGTTACTACTTAATATTCGTGCTATAATTTCTTCGGCATTACATCAAGGAAAATCGATTGCTTTTGGAAAAAATACTTCAGTTTATTCAAAGTTCGATCGGAAGTAGATGTTTAACTGAAGCTGAACAAATATTATAGTTTCAAATCATTTGATTAATTCTTTACTTCCATTAGCCGAAGCAACTGAAATTTTAAATTTGTCATTTGGAAGTAAATGGAAGCTTAATTATGGATTTCTTGATCCTTTGGAGTTACACTGTGACACACAACAGTATGTGTTATCTTTTTAACCCAATTTATTCATTTTTATTTAGTAAATACTAGGGGGCTCTGCCTCTTGCTCGCTTCGCTCTCCAACCCCCGGTTCGCTTCACTTATTAGTATCCCTGTGAGGCTTTTCACTGAATATGAGTTTTATAACACAATACAAAAGCAGAAAAATGTTATAGAAATTCTCATATTTAATGTAAAATTGAAATACATAATATTTAAGGTAATGTACCAATTGAGGCGGTTCATAAAAATTGTCTCGATTGAGGCAGTGATCCTTATACTTGGCTATTTGGCGCTTGT
Organism: Salticus scenicus; assembly: GCA_963930645.1. Lineage (NCBI taxonomy): Eukaryota > Metazoa > Arthropoda > Arachnida > Araneae > Salticidae > Salticus > Salticus scenicus. The sequence goes on from OZ005655.1 coordinate 313,367,327, forward strand.
ATAAGGATCTTGTCAAACTATTAGATTACTATACTTGCTATACTATAATTACTATACTTGTCAAACATGAAGATAAATTTGTAGTAGGCTCTTAGCCGCGTTTATTCGGCATTTCCAGGAAACACCACGAGGAGGTGGCCTACTTTAGTTCCCCAAAAAATTTACGGATAACAAATTTTTGTTAGTTTACGTGCGTGATACTGATTGCTGCGAAAACGAGTTACATGCGTTCTAGCAGTCTGGGTCAGAACAAGACGGTTGCAAATAAAAAATGATATTGCACAGAGAAAAGATAAGATATAGGCCTCCTTCGCGCGCATGCGCAAAGGCTTGTGGAAAAAACCAAGTGAGGGAAAAGAGCCAATAGGACGGCTGTTTTAGCCAGACGGGCGCTTCTAAGCCAATTGTTGTAACCTCAAAACCGGCTACCAGTGCTTTCCCACCCACCGCCTCAACTTGGGCAATTTTCTATTACTGCCTCAATTAGGTACGCCTGAATCGTTACTAAATCATATTTAATACCACTTTTTTTTTTTTGCTTTTTAAATAAAAAAATTACTTTTTTTTTTTTTTTTTTTTTTTTTTTTTAGGACTGAGGGCCTATTAGTCTCAGACATCGATTTTTGCGTTGTCGTTTTCGATAGTTGGACATTTGTCGAAATCATTTTCGATAGTTGGACGTTTATCGAAATCTAAAATTTATCGAAAATATAATTGAATATAGTCCTCCGTCCTAAACTAAATTCTGCTTCTGCCAGAATTGCATCAAAATCTTTTTTTTTTTTTTTGAAAGAAAAAGAAAAGAAAATTAATAATAATCAGTATCGTTACAAGAGATATCGAAAACGTTTTTTTTTTTTTTTTTTTTTTTAATAATTTTGAATTAGGAAATAAATAGTGCGCGTGCAATAATATGAAATAAAAATATGAATTTAATGATTTGATTTTTATATAAAACACGATCGCGTGCTATCTTAAAAAGTAGATGTAAAATTTAAAGTTTAATTTTCTTGGCAACAATTATAAATTAAAATAAATAATTTAATGAAAGTTTAGAAGTTAGAATTTCTAATTTTTTTAAGTTTTTTTTTTTTTTTTAATATGATCTACGTTGTTTAATATTCAGTTAAAAATCTATAAAAGAAATATTGAAACCAAAAAAAAAAAAAAAAAAACATGATATATGTGTAAGAGTGTTTTAAAAAATCATCTTTACTTTTTTTCCTTAAATGCATTTCTCACATATTTTGGCGTTTCTTGCGTGGTGTTAGAGCACGAGTTGCCTACTGTTGAGACCTAGGTTTAAGGGAGAGGTGTCTTTATATGGTGTCCTAGCCCCTATTCATGTGAGTTTCTGAGAAATCATTAAAAACTCCGAAAGTCTAGACCGATGAGCGTTAACATTGGTTTGATCCCGACACCTTTGGTCTACCAGCTTCAAGAGAAGAATTTCTCGGCAACTGGTCGAGCGCTGTTGTTATTTTCTGAACTGTTAACTCGAAATTTTATGATCGGGCTTATCGATGCAAAATATTTCATCTTTTAATAAAAATCTAATTGTTACTTAAAAAATACAAATTTTATTGAAATGGAAAAACATATATTTGAGGGGAAGGAGTTATTTACAGATTTCAAAATTTGTTAGCATTTTCCCGAAATACAGTTTAAAAAAGCTAAAAATTTTAATTTGAAAGAATTTTTAAATTATCCATTGTTTTTTTTTTTTTTTAGAATAGAAAGAAATTTATAATATTTAGACCATTTTATGTTACAACTTTATTATATATGACCCCCGTTTAAATTTTTGTCAGTATTTGGCGATGATTTTTTTGGTGTAATTACTTGTTTAAAAAAAAAAAAGGAAGAAAAAAAAATCTAGTACTTATAATCTAAAGCCTATACTTTTTTCTGTTGCCTGCTCTTTTTAGGTGATGAATTTTTGTTTTGCCATAATTAGAAATATGAAATATGTCCCAGAAATGTCCAATTCTGTTATGTTAAAAAATGATCAGTGCGAAATTACAAGATTTATAAATGAGTTAGAATACGCAAGCAAATGATGACGTCACTGACAGTCTGTGGATGCAAGAAAAATATTTCCTATGTTAATCGCCCATTGAATTTTATGTAAAAAATTATTAAAAATCGAGGAAAATTATTTCCTGATTTTAATCCCCATATTTGGGTATAGATATGTATTAGATATCGTATACATGTATTAGATTGAGTTATTTTGCTGTCAAATTGACAAAATTTTAATTTTAAATTTCAAAACTCTGTTGTCCTTGGCGTTTTTGTATTTGGCGATCAAAAACGTAATACGAAAATATACATGCCAGATGTATATTTTCATAATATGTATTGTATGAAATATTGTTTCATATTATTCATTACTCTCTTCATATAAATTGTTAAAATAACCATGATTTTTGAGAGGAATTAAATTATGTTCGCCAGATAATTTAACGATTTTTTTTTTTTTTTTTTTTTTTTTTTTTCCCGCCAAGGATGACAGATATGAAATCTATTCCGCTGCAACATATGAGTATCTTATATCTTATTTAAACACTTTATTTAGACATTTGAAAACAAATTTGACTTCAAATTATGATAGAATAAAATTTTCCTTTTAATTAGTATACTAGCTGGAACCCGTCGAATTCGATCGTCTCTTTATTGACCGCAATGTTTAAAAAATCGTCGTCTCATTATTATTTAAATGTATTTCAAGTTTAAACATCTAATATAATTTACGACATTGCACTTAAAAAAAAAAAAAAAAGAAATTCGGAAAAATGCTTATAAATAGAAATGCTGTATATAACATCACTTTCTACAAAGTACTGTCAATGTTACGTCAAGCTGACTCCAAATAAACAGTTGCTATCTTTCATTTTCTATTTCGTTTAATATTAAGACTACATGTTAGCTGACCCGCCCTGCGATGCTCGGGCCCATGATAATAACCTTAAATGAACCTTATATTTGCATTATTTTATATCTTTAACTCTATTTTGTTTGAATTTCTATTTTTAAATGAAAGCATCGCAAAAAAAATAATCATCTGTAGCCAAAAAAAAAAAAAAAAAAAAAAAATTACCTCCAACCGAACGAAACTCTGCCTTCTGACCCCGGTGTCTGCGGCAGCGCATACACCAGCCGCTAATAACATAAAAAAATTCCCCAAAATTAATCTGGAACCGAACGAACCCGTCCGATGTTGCCCGGACCCATGATACCTTAAATTTGTATGATTTTATATCTTTAACTCGATTTTGTTTGAATTTCTGTTTTTGAATGAAAGCATCACGAAAAAAATAATCAGCTGTAACAAAAAAATTACCTCGAATCGAAAGAAACTCTGCCTTGTGACCAGGGTCGCGCCAGCATTGTCAGGCGCCTGTGTGCAGAATTTCAGTTGGCGTCCTATATTACCTTAAAAAATAAATAAATAAATAAATAAAAATAGTTATCATTTAGCAAGTCAAATGAATCTTGAACCTTAATAATAATAAGTTTATTGAATAGCTAAGAAAAAAAAGAAATGTATCAAATAAAATGAAATTTTAAAAGAAACAAATAAAAAGAGCATCTTGTAGAAAGGGAAAACTATTTTACATAGAGTCTCAAAAACAACGTGGTACAATCATGAAGACACTGCTTATGAAACGAAAATAGGCAGATTTAGTGTTAATTTGGGGATAGAAATGCCGCATTGAGGCATTAGGTGGCATAAATGAAAGCTCTAAGTGTAAACGTTTCTATTTGTTTGAGTTTAATTTTTAAGTAATGTTAAATAAGTATTTAAAACATAAAAAATATTCTTAGTAAATTAAACTTTCTCTCGCTTCATTACAAATTTTGCGAGTATTACATATATCATATTGATCCAAAATATCCGTCAGTCTCTATCCACATTCTTACCGAAATGTCGACTTTCTTCACGGAGAAAAAAAAATATATACCACCTTCCTCTAGAATGAATAAGTGGCCATTTTCTGAATTTCTTAACTAGAATTATAGATTTCTGAGCTATGCGCGTAAGGCACGCCAATAAACTGAATAAATGAAATTATCGAGAATTTCTAGTGTACACATTTCTAGATGGTAAAACAATATTCTGAATACTTTAAATATTCTGAATCATTTGTATTGCGAAAAATTCTCACTTGATTTTCTAGAATTTGGTAATAAACCAAGATTATAGTTGCTAAAACCCGCCTCTTGTAGGCTCATTTATTTGCAGAGATTTTTGAATAACTTTGCCCTCGAGAATATAGGCAAACGCTCTAATAGGAGCTTCTAGAACTCGCTTTCCAAGGGGACTAGAATTTATAAGGATGACATGGAACTATCTCTTCTAGAGCTACAACACAAGTTAGATTCTAGATGTCAGTTACAGAATTTTTTTCTCCGTGTTAAGTGGGAAAAGTATGTAATTCGTAAAGAAACAGACAGTTTCTTGTCTACTAATGCACTCTATTCAAGGATTATTCTCGAAACAACCCATTAAAACATCGTACTGATATTCATACCACAAAATCTCATTAAACAGAATTAAATACACCACAGAGCAGGAATTTCATTGATTTAGGAATAAGTATAAACCGTTTAAACTGAAATCTCTCAGAGACGACCGTTCAGAACAAATGTCTGAACACAACTGAACTCTTTGGGAGTGCATCTTCTCTTTTTATAATCTCTGTCCGGATTTGGCGAACTTTGAGGTTATTCTGCGCCAGAAACCAATAGATATATTCAGGAAATTCCAGAACTCGGCATCTATTGAAGCTAGATCTTCTAAACTTTGGAAACACTAAATTATTACTTCTCGTCAAGTTTGGTCACCATGTCATCAAGTCTGTCTCCAAGGCTGACTATCACTTCCCACCCACTCCATGCACTCGCAGCGTTCCTACATTTTTAAGATCGTTTCATTATACTTTCACCACAGTTTTTAGAAAGAAAATTTTCTTGAAATTTTTAATGCTATTATAGCATAAAAACCATTAAGAAAATTTAATTTTTGAAAATTATGGTGACAATATAATAAAACGATCCTAAAAATGTAGGAACTCTGCGATGCCTGCTCCCACCCCACTCCCATTAAAATTGAATGAACTGTCTCGTATTTGCACTTTTACTGTAAATCTGCTTTTACTGCAACAACACCTTTGATTTAGGAAAGTGGTTTAACTCTCCGCAACACTGACAAAATTTTAAAGGTAATCGTACTATTGCAGCATATATGCACATTTAAATGAGTTTAACATTTTCTACTTGTATAGATAAATAAAATTTATAAGTATATAAAATTAGAACGCAAAATAAGAAAATTATACAGACACGACATTATTTCATTATTTAAAACATGAAAATCTGACATTGACAGATTTTAATTTAGTGCCAGAAGCCTACTGCTAAACTTGTTAATATCGACAAATTCTTCTTTAGTTAATTCGTGACGATCTAAATTCCATGATAAAGTTTTCATTAAATCAAACCAATGTGTTTCAGCTGCAGTTATTGTAACAAATAACGTTGGAAGTCCAAACTGTCTTATAGCCGCAAAACAACGTTTTTTCTCTTTTTCCCAATGAGGGGGAGGTGTGCCTTGGGGGGGACTCATGTCAAAGTTGGGCCTTGGGGGGACTCATGTCAAAGTTGGGCCTGGGGGGGGACTCATGTCAAAGTTGGGCCTTGGGGGGACTCATGTCAAAGTTGGGCCTGGGGGGGACTCATGTCAAAGTTGGGCCTGGGGGGGACTCATGTCAAAGTTGTACCTTGGGGGGGACTCATGTCAAAGTTGGGCCTTGGGGGGACTCATGTCAAAGTTGGGCCTGGGGGGGGACTCATGTCAAAGTTGGGCCTTGGGGGGACTCATGTCAAAGTTGGGCCTGGGGGGGACTCATGTCAAAGTTGGGCCTGGGGGGGGACTCATGTCAAAGTTGGGCCTTGGGGGGACTCATGTCAAAGTTGGGCCTGGGGGGGGACTCATGTCAAAGTTGGGCCTGGGGGAGACTCATGTCAAAGTTGGGCCTTGGGGGGGGACTCATGTCAAAGTTGTACCTTGGGGGGGGACTCATGTCAAAGTTGGGCCTTGGGGGGACTCATGTCAAAGTTGGGCCTGGGGGGTACTCATGTCAAAGTTGGGCCTGGGGGGGACTAATGTCAAAGTTGTGCCTTGGGGGGACTTCATTCAATAAATCCCCATTCAATAAACCGACTGAAATAGGCCCTTAGCACTATTAAGAGTGTATTATAAAAATTCGACAACGCTGTACCGACTGAAATAGGGGTACCTTGGGGGGGGACTCATGTCAAAGTTGTGCCTGGGGGGGACTCATGTCAATGTTGTGCCTTGGGGGGACTTCATTCAATAAATCCCCATTCAATAAACCTACTGAAATAGGCCTCTAGCACTAATTAAGAGTGACCTATAAAAATTCGTCAACTGTACCGACTGAAATAGGCCTCTAGCACTAAAAAAAAAATCTCATATTGAGCTCTATTTTTCTCACTTTCATTGTTGAAAACTCTCGAACAATAGAAAAAATCAAGTTAATAGTAAATGACTGCGATATAATGAGAAGATTTGTCTTGGTTCATTATGGAAAGTTTTTTTTTTTTTTTAATATATTTATATAAGGAATAAATAAATTTACAAGTACGTAAAACAAGTAAGAACATATAATAAAAATTACTTGGTAAATATGGATTAAAAATAATACTTTATTGGAAAAAAAAATCTACTAGTGTAAGGAATTTTGCTCATTTTCATTAGCTAAAGATTTTATGTAATTTGTATGCAAAATTGACTAAAATTATACTATATGTTTTTATTATAGTAAATTACAATATAGTAAATTATATTTATGGTATTATTTAGTGAAATGTATTTTATTTGCTTGAGTTTTTGCAAATTCTGGAATAATACATATCTATGTGACCCAAAATATCTTATACTATCGATATAATTGCAAGATTTAAAAATATGTCTGGTGTCATTGTGGAGCATAAGTATTTTTTGATTAATTTAAGTTTAGAAAAGATTGTTCCACTGATGCTACTGTTGGTTATGACATGACAAAATAATCTCACAAACAATTAAAAAGTTTGGACATATATTACTGCTAAGTTGATAAAATAAAAATTCTGAATTGTGTGATTAGATGTGCATTTATCTTTAAAGATTAAAGATTAATGGTTGACAATATAAATTTTCCTTACATTCTTGTGAGTTAATATTTACTGTAAATTTTATAATAAAATAATAAATAGTTTTCAAAATTATTATTTAGTTAGTTAATTTAATTTATTTTATTTTATAATGTGTTAACTAGTACGTTGTGGCTATTACAAAACTCTCTTCTGTATTTTCCTATAAAAATTCACACAGTACAAGTTGCTTATTAAATTTTTTCCATGATGAATGTAGACAATTTTCATGTCAGTAACGTTAAAGAAAAAAAAAAAAAAAAAAAGTTAAAAAAAGTTAATTTTGTGCCCTAAGATATCTTAGAAAATTCAATTTTTCAGGAATCTTTGTTTGCTTGTTTCACAAAAATGAAAGGAAATGTTAACTTTGTTTTAAAAAATGACAGATTTATTGTTTACACATTCATTTTAAAGGTATTGACTTTTTTTTTTTTTTTTTGAAAAATACTCAAACAGAAACTTTACACTTCCTGGGGAGGGGTCGGGATACTTCCATTCTTCCAGGGTGGGTAATGTTCTACATTAAATTGAAAAAAAAAAAAAGTTTACTAGTACAATTATTAATAAATCTTTTAAAATTTAAAAAGATTTGTCAAAAATAATTCTTGTTGTTCACATTTATAAGAAATTTTGTCCGAACTGCCATATTAAAAATTATGACAAATGAGGATGACAATACTTTTGGAGGATTTTCACTTCGCAGACACTCAATTATGTCAAGGTGCAACTATATATATATTTGTATGAAATTCTGTACATTAGTTCTTGAGCTAGAGCTGACACAGAATTTTTCTCACGCGGACACATTTAGACATTTTATAAAACTGAGAAAACCATGTTCTAGAACTCTGAAAACGTGTAAATTCCTCAAAAACCGGAATTCGGAAATTTTTAGAAATCCAATGCTTTATTCTATTAAATGTAGAAGAAAGTAAAAACAATACTATTTTTATAAAGAAAACCTTTCCTAAATCGAACCTAATGTTACATCGATGTTCCAAAGAGGAAAGAACTACCCTAAATAAAATCTTCCGGGGCATCGGTCACCCGGTCGGTAGAGTGCCTAGCTCGTAATTGGAAGATTACGGGATCGAACTCGAACCGGCCAAAGACCATCGTGTACACTAATGGTGGCTGGTACACTTAAAACCCGCCGTGGCCGCAATGTCCTCCATGTCCCAATCCAAATTATACCTCTGGGGGTTACCGAAGAGAGAGGAACCATCCCCTTTATACAGGATCAAAATTGTGATAGCATGTCTCAGGACAATCCATAGAGGTGCGTCCCAGAACTTTGCCAATCGCCCATTGCGGAGCACTAGTGTGGCGCTAAACCCATCTAATCAAACAACTAAATAAAATCCCTGGATCTATTAAATTTTCTTGAAATCGAATTGCGTTGTCTTTTTACTCGTCCCAATAGTGTTTTTTCGGCAGAAGAGGGGGAGGGAAAATATCAAGGTGCACTTTTAAGTTTCAAAGGGATCCTCGGATATGTTAAAAAGGACAAAGAAAATTTTGCTGAGGGTAGGCGCATCCTCACCAAGTTAATCCATTTTTAACACGCTCTTTCGCAATAAACCTCCAAAACTGTTTAAAAACTCAAGTTTTGCCAATGCAGTTTTCAAGGCGCCTCATTTCACACTTGCCACATGGCTTCAGACCAGGATTATGGATGGATGGTTGGTTGGGTTTTACGTCGCACTAGTGCTGCGCAGATGGGCAATTGGCGACGGTCTGTGACACACCCCTAGAGACGGTCCCCAGGATTATGAAATCAAATTTAATATGTATATATATATATATATATATATATATGCATATATCTGTATATATATATATTTTTTTTTCAAATAATTTATCCTCGGCTGGCGCCTTTTTCTACCTGGCGCCTGTGTGCGCCGCACACTTTGCACACCGGGTCGGCGCGCCCCTGCTTGTGACCCCACTGCCTGCGGCAGCGTATACACGGGCCGCTAACAACATGAAAAAATTAACATGGAACCGAACGAACCCGACCGGCGTTGCCCGTTCCCATGATAATAACCTTAAATGAACCTTAAATTTATATGATTTTGTATCTTTAACTCTATTTTGTAAGAATTTCTATTTTTAAATGAAAGAATCGCGGAAAAAGTAATCATCTGTAACAAAAAAAATTAACTCAAACAGAACGGAACTCGGGCCCGTGACCCCGGTGCCTGCAGCAGCATATATGCGGGCCGCTAATAACATGAAAAAATTCTCAAAGTTAACCTTGAACCGAACGAACCTCTGATTCGTGTTTCCGCTGCCTGTGGCTGCAGTACCGTATAGCAGTCATACTACGCACGCGCTACAAAATCCACTTTCCTATGTTGTATACGAACATCACCAATCGCCTTGAATTTCCAAGACCTTTCAAATAAGGTGTCACATGGTGGTGTCAACTGCAAAATCCTTTAGTTGAACTTTCCACCGCCAGGGGGCGCAGCGTGTTATGTACGAACATCACCAACGGTCAGGAAATACCAAGACCTTTAAAATAAGATGTAACATGATAGGGTCGACTGCAAGATCACCTAGTTCCACTTTTAACCACCAGGGGGTGCTGTATATAGTATACGAACATCCCCAATCAACATGAAATTTCAAGACCTCTATCACCAATCACCTTGAATTTCCAAGACCTTTTAAATAAGGTGTCACATGGTGGTGTCAACTGCAAAATCCTTTAGTTGCAATTTCCATCGCCAGGGGGTGTAGTGTTTTCTGTACGAACTTCACCAACGGTCAGGAAATACCAGGACCTTTAAAATAAGATGTAACATGATAGGGTCTACAGCAAAATCACCTAGTTCCATTTTTCACCACCAGGGGTCGCACTATATTGTATACAAACATCCCCAATCGACATGAAATTTTAAGACCTTTAAAATGAGGTGCTACATGTGTGGGTTTAGAACGATTTCCCTCTCAAACTAATTTCTCCCCTTCCCCCCCCCCCCTCCAAATCTACTTATCCCCTTTTTTCCCCCTTTGAAATCGAAAATTCCAAATTCGCAGAAAGTAATTTTTTAGTATTCGACTCTAGTCCCCATATGTGCAATTTCTTCACCGTGAAGTAATTTGGAGCTCAGTTAAGCTCGTAAACGTGTTTTTAACCCATTTCCCCCCGGGGGGGGGGAAACTGTTCGACTTTTTTTATTTTTCTCTTCTCATAGCACATCTGCAGACCAAGACCTTTTTTTAGACACCTCAACCAAATTTTTACACCTAGTAGTTCTCTCAATATACTGGAGACAGACAAAAATAAGTTTCAAATTAATAAGATTAGTTAGATATTTATTGTGTAAATATCATCCTTTGGGATGAAATGCTTATGTTTTCATTCGAATATGGAAGTTTGCCATTTTTTTTTCTCGAGTTTTGAAATTTAAAATTCAAATTTTATCAATTTTACAGCAAAAACAACTTAACCTAACGCATGCACACGATAACTAATGCATATCTATACCATAGAATAATAATAAAGGAAGAAGGAGCACGCCAATACTCTAATGCTTACAAACCCCTTCTAGTGAAATGCCAGCGAAAGCTACTTTTGCTTCTCTCAACCTTGAAGTAGGGCACCCATCCTTAGCGCATTTATCGCTGTTTGTTGTGGGTGCTGCCTTGCAGACTGATTAACAGAGAGACGAGACGATTCAAAAATCTCTCCAACGAGTCGCCAACCAATCAGATGGAAGCACTGTTACAACACTATACCCGGCATTCCTGGATTTTACAAACTGAAACCAAAACACGTACGCTCCTTCTTCCTTTATTATTATTCTATGATCTATACATAAATATGGGGATTGAAATCGGGAAATAATTTCCCTCGATTTTTAATATTTTTTTACAAAAAATCCAATAGACGATTAACATAGGAAATATTTTTCTTGCATCCACGGACGGTCAGTGACGCCACACTTCGCTTGCGTATTTCTAATTACCATGTTTATATCAACTTCTATTCTTGTTTGTTTGTCCGGTACAAATCTTGCAATCGAATTTTAACTAACTTCTCTACTAGCTAGACATTTGAAACTTTCACAGTAGCTCAGAACCCGGTGACAACGCAATAATTCGAAGTCAGATTTTCGAATAGTTTTCTTTTAATTAATTAAAATATGAAAATAATAAGCTCCTAATACCTTATAAATAGCCATTAAAATATTAGTTATAATTTAATTGTTGGAAAAAAAAAAAAATACGAGTTCATTTTCTTTCAACATAAAAATAAATACATTTAATTAAACTTGAGCGTTAAAAAATTGTAAAAAGTTAAATTATGCATCTCACAAAAATTGACTTCATACGCATTGATAAAGTGCTAATGCAGTTAGTTCTATAGCTATAATTCAACATAAAATTTAAAAGCATGGTTTATAAAAAGTTTTTTTTATCTTATAATTATTTTATTATTATTTTGCTGTCAAATTGACAAAATTTTAATTTTAAATTTCAAAACTCTAGAAAAAAAATGGCAAACTTCCATTTTCAAATGAAAACATAAATATTTCCTTTCAAAAGGTGATATTTACGCAATAAATATCCAACTAATATACTAATTAAAAGGAAATTGATAGATGTTTTATCATAATTTGAAGTCAAATTTGTTTTCAAATGTCTAAATAAAGTATCTTATATAAGATATTAATATGTTGCAGCGGAATAGATTTGATCTCTGTCGTCCTTGGCGGGAAAAAAAAAAAAATCGCCAAATTATCTGGCGAAAATAGTTAATTTCTTTCAAAAATCATGGTTATTTTAACAACGTATATTATGAGAACAATCAATAATATGAAACGACATTTCTTACTACGAAAATGTACATCTGGTTGTATATTTTCCTATTATGTTTTTGATCGCGCTAAATACAAAAAACGACAAGGACGACAGAGTTTTGAAATTTAAAATAAAATTTTTTTCAATTTGATAGCAAAATAACTTAATCTCACTCATGCACTCAATAACTAATACATATCTGTAACCAAGTATGGGTATTAGAATCGGGAAATAATTTTCCTCAATTTTTAATAATTTTTTACAAAAAATCCAATGGACGATTAACATAGGAAATCTTTTTTTTTGGACCCACAGACGGTCAGTGACGTCACACTTCGCTTGCGTATTGGTGACGATCTGGGATTCACCTAGAACCTCTATAAATTACATAGTACCCCTTTTTCCTTAGATTTACTCCTAGGAGTGATCTGTGACATGTCATCACAATTTTGATCCTTCGCGGAGGGTTGACTCTACTGCTTAAAAATGTACAGAAGTATTAATTTTATAAATGTAGGAAATGTATTATTATACGCAAGAGAAGTGATGACGTCACTGGCCGTTCATGGATGCAAGAAAAAGATTTCCTATGTTAAACGCCCATTGGATTTTTTGTAAAAAAATTATTAAAAATCGAGGAAAATTATTTTCCGATTTTAATCCCCATATTTGGGTATAAATTATGTATTAGTTATCTTGTGCATGCGTTAGATTAAGTTGTTTTTGCTGTAAAATTGATAAAATTTGATTTTTAAATTTCAAAACTGTAGAAAAAAATGACAAACTTCCATATTCGATTGAAAACATAAGCATTTCATTTCAAAGGATGATATCTACACAATAAATATCCAACTAATATACTAATTAAAAGGAAAATGATAAATATTCTATCATAATTTGAAGTCAAATTTGTTTTCAAATGTCTAAATAAAGTATCTGATATAAGATAAAAAAATAAATATCGCTAAATTATCTGGCGAACATTGTTTAACACCTATCAAAAATCATGGTTATTTTAACAATTTATTTGAAGAGAGTAATGAATAATATGAAACAATATTTCGTACAATACATATTACGAAAATATACATCTGGTATGTATATTTTCGTATTACGTTTTTGATCGCCAAATACAAAAACGCCAAGGACAACAGAGTTTTGAAATTTAAAATTAAAATTTTGTCAATTTGACAGCAAAATAACTCAATCTAACACATGCACATGATAACTAATACATATATATATATACCCAAATATGGGGATTAAAATCGGGAAATAATTTTCCTCGATTTTTAATATTTTTTTACAAAAAATCCAATGGACGATTACCATAGGAAATCTTTTTCTGGACCCCACCACTGAGCTGAAGAACAACTGGAGGAAATGCTAGACCGGTTTTGCTTGCCATTTTTGGACGGTTTGCCTTTAGAGCGTTGCACGGCAGAAAGCATGTGATATCTTTATATTTCAAAGTAAAATTGTGTAAAGGTTGTCTGTTCGAACAAAAATATGCTAAACATGATATTACAATTTTAAATTTTAATTCTTTAAAGAATATAATAGTAATAGACGACCCGATAAATGTTTCCTGCCGTGCAAGGTTTGACTCTGTACGGCAAATGATTGCAGAAAATCTGGCACGCACGAACACTGTGTAAAGGTATTGGAAGCATTTGCTCCAGTTGTTCTTCAGCTCAGTGAGCCCCACAGACGGTCAGTGACGCCACACTTCGCTTGCGTATTGGTGACGATGTGGGATTTACCTAGGAACCCCTATAAATTACCTAGTACCCCTTTTTAGGATCCCTAGATTTACCTCTAGGAGTGTTCTGTGACATGTCATCACAATTTTGATCCTTTGCGGAGGGGATGACTCCGCTGCTTCAAAAATGTACAGAAGTATTAATTTTATAAAATGTAGGAAACGTGCAGTCGGTAACAAAAGTCTCCGAACACTTGCAAAAATTCCTATATAATAAAAGTACACTTAATACAGTTTTGTTAAATAAATCCTTGTCGAATCATATATTTAGACTGACTAAGAACAGGATTCGACAAGGATTTATTTAGCAAAACTGCATTAAGCGTACTTTTTTTATATAGGAATTTTTGCTAGTGTTCGGACACTTTTGTTACTAACTGTATTATTATATGCACGGAAGTGATGACGTCACTGGCCGTTCGTGGATGCAAGAAAAAGATTTCCTGTGTTAAACGCCCATTGGATTTTTTGTAAAAAATTATTAAAAGTCGAGGAAAATTATTTCTCGATTTTAATCCCCATATTTGGGTATAGATATGTATTAGTTATCATGTGCATGAATTAAATTATTTTGTTTTGCTGTAAAATCGATAAAATTTGAATTTTAAATTTCAAAACTGTAGAAAAAAAATGGCAAACTTCCATATTCGATTGAAAACATAAACATTTCATTTCAAAGGATGATATTTACACAATAAATATCCAACTAATATACTAATTAAAAGGAAAATGATAAATATTCTATTATAATTTGAAGTCAAATTTGTTTTCAAAGTATCTGATATAAGATAATGACAAGGATCCTTGGCAGAAAAAAAAAAAAAAAATCGCCAAATTATCTGGCGAACATAATTTAATTCCTTTCAAAAATCATGGTTATTTTAACAATTTATATGAAGAGAGTAATGAATAATATGAAACAATATTTCGTACAATTCATATTACGAAATATACATCTGGCATATTTTCGTATTACGTTTTTGATCGCCAAATACAAAAACGCCAAGGACAACAAAGTTTTGAAATTTAAAATTAAAATTTTGTCAATTTGACAGCAAAATAACTCAATCTAACACATGCACATGATAACTAATACATATATATATATACCCAAATATGAGGAATAATATCGGGAAATAATTTTCCTCGATTTTTAATATTTTTTACAAAAAATCCAATCCGCGTTTGTAATGATCGATAGATGGCGTTTTTTCAGCTCTTGTTGTTAGTAAAGATTACAGCCACGTGTATCTATTTTTGTTCTTTTTGTTATTCTACTTAATATTCGTACTATAATTTCTCCGCCATTACATCATGGAAAAGTGATTGCTTTTGGAAAAAAATATTTCAGTTTATTCAAAGTTCGATCGAAAGTAGATATTTAACTGAAGCTGAACAAATATCAGTTTCAAATCATCTGATTAATTCTTTACTTCCATTAGCCGAAGCAACTGAAATTTAAATTTGTCATTTGGAAATAAATGGAAGCTTAATTCTCGATTTCTTAGTCCTTTGGAGTTACACTGGAGCACACAACTGTATGTGTTATCTTTTTTACCGGATTTATTCATTTTTATTCAATAAATATATGTGAAACTAAACATCGGCTAGCAATCCGCGTTTGTAATGATCGATAGACGGCGCTTTCTGAACTGCAGTTGTTAGTAAATATAATAGCCACGTGTATTCATTATTGTTCTTTTTGTTATTCTACTTAATATTCGTACTATAATTTCTCCGTCATTACATCTACATCAAGGAAAATTCATTGCTTTTGGAAAAAAATATTTCAGTTTATTCAAAGTTCGATCGGAAGTAGATTTTTAACTGAAGTTGAACAAATATTAGTTTCAAATCATCTGATTAATTCTTTACTTCCATTAGACGAAGCAACTGAAATTTTAAATTTGCCATTTGGAAATAAATGGAAGCTTAATTCTGGATTTCTTGATACTTTGGAGTTACACTGTAGCACACAACAGTATGTGTTATCTTTTTTACCGGATTTATTAGTTTTTATTCAATAAATATATGTGAAACTAAACATCGGCCAGCAATGGCGGCTTATGAAAGCCGAATTAAAGCAAGTTTATTGTAATTTCACTTTAGCCCACCAGAGGGCGAGCATTTCATTACAATCGCGGATGGCGGCTTGATGGAATTCGAATTAAAGCATGTTTATTGTAATTTCTCCTTAGCCCACCAGAGTGCGAGCATTTCATTACAATCGCGGATGGGCGATTAACATAGGAAATCATTTTCTTGCATCTACGGACGGTCAGTGACGTCACACTTCGCTTGCGTATTGAGGCAAAATTGCAGATCCAGGCATTTTGCAATATTGCGAAACGAAATTATCCAATCAAATGTGTTTACCTTGCAAAGTTCCTCTAAAAAATTTGCAAAATATAGACTTTTACTGGATTAATTTTGTCTTGCGAAATTACAATAAATAAATAAATAAAAATAATAAGTCCAACTGAAATATTTCTTTTGTTGTATCATAAAAAATCTTAGAAAAATTCAACTATTCTTTTCAGCAGACGACAAAAAAAAAAAAAAAAGTAACATTCAGTTATATGATAAAAATAAAGATATGTGATTGTTCTAAAATTCCCAGTAAGCTGTTTGTATATTTTAATATTTTATGGATTTATTGTAAAAAAAAAAAAAAAAAAAAAATGAATAATTCAAGAATGTTATTTTCTCTCTTCGTAATAATTTTAATTCGATGAAATGACAATATCTGTAAAAATATATTGACAATTGTACGTTGATTGTAATGTAGTAGTGGATGACAATGAGTAAATTGCTTCGAAAATGCGTATTTCTATGAGACTCTGTGTGGATAATGTAAAAGTAATCATGAAATGTAAGTACTATCTTCACTTGAATCTTAGTTAGTGATAAAATATAAAATAGTTTTTCTTCTTATGGTTCACTAGGTAATGGAAAAATGCAGAGTCATTACACATGCCAGTGTTTTATGAGTTATTGTTCAGTGACTTAATGAATAGGAAAGATTAAATGAACTGTTCAGTCAATATAGTATCTTATAATGCTTATTTTTATTTTATTTGGCGATACATACAACTCGGTGGGGGATGATTCCCTGTCAATTCAACACAGTTAAAAACCTGACCCCTGACCCTCCTCAGATTTTTATGAAATTGAGCTCATTTATTTGTTCTGTAGAGAAATGAATGTATACCCATTAATTAGTCCCCATTTCTTTTAGTTTTAGATATGCAGGACTGCAAAAATGGATAAAAAATACAAATTTGCAAAAATCTTCTACTACAAATGTACCTGTATTTTGTATTCTAATAAACTTAGAGATATGCGGTTGATATCACTAGAAAGCGAAAGCTTATAATACAAGCTTTCAAATGATATATCACAAGCATATATTTTTTTTTTATTTTCATTTTAAGGTCAAACGTTTTGACCTTTGACCTTCAGTATCTCGAAAAGTACGTATTTGATTTTTTTTTTTTTAATTATATGTTATTCTTACGTACGTTTATTGTCTATAATTATTGCGAGTTTCAATTCAACATGGGACGGCGGTGGGATGCTGAGTTATTAAAATGCAACCCTCCATCTGCATTTTCTTACTTAAATTGTATATAGAATATTTTATGATTTCATTTGGGTGGACCCAACAGAACTCTCACCAGCACTCTAACAAGACTCCGGACAGGACACTTTAGGGGGATGAAGATCCACAAAGACGGGACAAGGACTTACTGCCTCTGCAAAAACTGCCCAGACATAGAACTAACCCCCAAACATCTTTTCAACTGTCCTGCTATTCTGGCGCAATTGCAGCAAATAAGTGACAATCCATGGGCAGACTTATATGAAGACAACTGCCTTCAAATCGCAGATGCTGTATATAGGACCTTTGGTCCCATTTAATTTTTATTTTTTTTTTTTCCTATCCATGACACGACACCAACCAACCACCAACCACCATTTGGGTGGACCAAAGTAGCATGCATAGAAATTCTGTAAAATGAAAATAGTTAATTACAATGTTTTTGTAATAAATAATTCCGTAATATTAACAAATAAATAAATAAATAAAAATTAAATGATGAAAGCTTACAATTTTGGAATGTTAATCTGCTGATTGAGCATTCCTTTTAAGCGTGCTGCTAAATGAAGCAATTTAAGGCTTAAATAGTCTAGATCAGCTAGTTTTGACGTGTGTGTGAGAGGGGGGGGGGTGTCTTTAACATGTGGTTTTTAATAGATTGAAAATATAAATACAATCATATAAAATCTAAATTTAAAATGAATAAATAATAATAATAATAATAAAAATCTGGAGTGACTCCACTCGACTTTCTGAACATTGAGTCATTAACAGTTTTGTAGATAAAGTAAAGAAAGAGGAGTTGTTAAACAAATAAAAGAGAGAAAACCATAATAGAGTGTTTGAGTTGTTTTCTCCATATATTACACGATGTTTTATTGAACGCAACTGAACTTTGAGCCCATAGATCCTAATGATAAAGAATTTTTCGTTGTGTCCCTGTAAAAACCTATAAATGCTAAATTCACCAAAATGCTTATAGTTAGTGCAACAGTGATTTATAATACTCATATAAATTTTCAACTCAATTGAATAAGGCGTTTAGATGCTATCGCACTTTTAAACATTGGGTCCCATAGGGCATAGTGATGAAGAATTTTTCTTTGTGTCCCTGTAAAAAAAAAACTGTAAGTGCTAGATTCACCAAAATCTATACAGTTGGTGCAACTGTGACCTATAACATGTGTACAAATTATTTGCTCGGATTAATAAGGCGTTTAGACGCTATCGCACTTTTAAAAATTTGGCCCCATAGGCCATAATGATAAAGAATTTTTTTTTTTTTTGTGTGTGTGTGTGTGTCCCTGTAAAAAAAAAACTATAATTCTCCAAAATCTATACAGATTGAGTATCTGTGACCTATCACATGTGTATAAATTTTTTGCTCAATTGAATAAGGCGTTTAGATGCTATCGTACTTTTAAGATTTTGGTCCCATAGGCCATAATGGTAAAGAATTTTTCTTTTTGTCCCTGTAAAAAAAACTATAAGTGCTAGATCGACCAAAATCTATAGGGTTCGTACTGGGGGACTTACAATATACGTACCAACTTTCAGCTTATTCGAACAAAGCGTTTAGACGCTAGCGTGTTCACTCACAGACATGCACACACACATACACAGATCATCGCAAAAATAGTGAAAACGGTCTCAGTGGACCTCGCAACGTACAGAAACATCAAAATCTCAAATTCGGATTTTTCACATGATTAGAATACTTTTCTGACTATAGTGTTCGAAAAGTAAAAAATACTTCAGTACAAATATATTTTCAGAGATTTGGGGCATGTTCCAGTGGTGAAAAACTTTTACAGTTAATTTAAGAGATACACGAGCGTGAAACTTTTCTTCAGGAGGCAGAATGTAAAATTTTCCAGTGGCAGTTGTGGGGAATACAAACCAATAAAATTGATTCAATTATTGTATGAATTTAATGGATTCTTTTCTTCCTACAAATTGCAACAAATCAGTATTCATGTAACATTTCCATGAGTATGACTAAAACACAGACAGAATGTGTTCCACTTGCTCGACAGCCTAAGTGCAGATTTTTGGTTTTAGTTCTGCAAATGTAAAAAAATCTAATTTTAATGTCTGGATACTCATCCTTGAGTTGTTTAAAAGCCTCCTTTAAGTAACACAATACTAACTTTTTTGTATGTGTCTTCACTGTATTAGCTTTCATGGATGCATAATATTGATAATAATTATAGAGACAATATAATAATAATGAAAACCTACCAATTATTACTCTAATTGTTTTAAGGCTGTTATTTTTTTTTTTAACTGAACAGCACTTAGGTCCCAATTATCACTCATTCCTAATAGATAGTGTACAAGTATTGAATGCGAGCAGTTGAAAGTTGCAGTCAAGTTCCATTTATAGTGTATGTTTTATTATATTTGCAGAATTTTTTTGTAAAACTTACATTATGTTAGTATGGAAATACTAATGGAGGATTGCATTTTAATTTATAACTCAGCATCCCATGGCTGTCCCATTGCTAAAACTCGCAATGATTCTAGACAATAAACGTAAGAATAACATATAATTTTTAAAAGAACATTAAATATGTACTTTTTGAGAGATTGAGAATTGAAAAAAATAAAAATAAATAAATATGCGCATGTGATGTATCATTTTAAAGCCTGTATTAAATGCTTTCTAATAATACCAAATTTATGCCTTTAAGTCAATCAGGTAACAAAATAAGGGCACATTTGCAATATTCAAGGTTTATGAAAATTTGCATTTTTTACCCGTTTTTGCAGCCCTGTATATCAAAAATTAAAAGAGATAGAAACTTATTATTTGGTACACATTCATCTCTCTAATAGAACAAATAAATGAGCCCAATTTCATAAAAATCTGAGGGGATCAGGATAAAAATGCACCTTTTTTGTATTGATTTGACATGGAATGAACCTGGATAGCTTTTCTTTTAAATTAAAATAGAATATCTTGCCAAACGCTCATGCACTGGATTTTATCCTATTTAGATGCTTATTATACTTGGCTACTGTATCGATACTGTTGAATGAAAAATGGATTTTCTTTCTTTTTAACACGCTTTTATTAGCTTCACCTGTATGTATGTATGTTTGTATGTATGTTTGTAACCGCTCTGGGAGCAAACAAAAAATCTATAGTGTAAAAAAAGACTTTCCCTACGTGAACGATGTGGCTTTGAGGTAAGGCGCCGCGCTACGAACCTAAAGGTCCAGCGTTCGATCCCAGTCAGGGGAGATTTTTTTAAAAATGGTTTTTGTTTAATTCGAAGTTATTTTAATTAAAGATTTAAATGTATGTAAATATTAGAGTGTGTCACTCACACGATTTTCTCTTACCCTGCATTTTAATACTAAGATAGATATTTTGTGCTTTTTTAGTTCACATTTCTATAAAAGCGTGTTCTTTAATTTTTTAAAACTATAATATTATTATTTCTCTTTCTTTGTAGTGTTTTGTTTAAATGACTGTGATTAAAATAATTTCAGAGAAAAAAAATCATAGTAAGTGGAGCATCTGAGATACTATGTACAAAAGTCCTACTACAAATGGATGAT
This sequence comes from Salticus scenicus, assembly GCA_963930645.1. Taxonomy (NCBI): domain Eukaryota; kingdom Metazoa; phylum Arthropoda; class Arachnida; order Araneae; family Salticidae; genus Salticus; species Salticus scenicus. The sequence continues at coordinate 313,388,287 of OZ005655.1, forward strand.
TCATTAACCCTTTGCCGGGCCTATGTAATTTCACTTCTCTGGTCAGTGTTGTTAAATTTAGGGACTTTTTTTTATTCAATATTCACCACTAAATTTTAAGTGCAACAGTTGCCTAATCACTTTGAAGGTTATTAGTTTATTATGCATATAAAATATAACTCCTCAAAATGATGGGTGATTAGTTGAATAAAAGTGTCCCTAAATTCAGCAACACTGTTTAGAGCGATTTAGAGCGTTAGGACCGGTAAAGGGTTGGTTGGTTGGTGTCGTGTCCATGGGGAGAACTATAGAGAACCATGAGTGTGCAAAACACAGCCGGCCAACTCCTTGATGTTATCGGAGTACAGACTCTCGATGTCAAAGGGGGAGAATTCCCCAAGCTGAGCCAGGGATCTTAAAATGGCTGGGCAGTCAAAAATATGTTTTGGTGTTAGTGGAACATCATCACAGTCGCTGCAGAGACGGTAAGTTCTATTGCCATCTCTCAGGATCTTCATACGTCGATAATGAATGATCTCCCATGGAAAAATGGTTGCCATTGCCTCCAAGGAGGTCGGTAAAGGGTTAAAAACCTAGTTTAAATTCTTTTATTTCGACGTTGTATTTATTAATTTTCTATCAACACCCTAATTTATACGTGACAGAAAGCAAATGCTACTTAGGTTGGTTGGGTTTTACGTCGCACTAGTGCTGCACAGATGGGCAATTGTCGACGGTCAGGAACACACCCCTAGAGGTGGTCCGGAGACATGCCATCACAATTTTGATCCTCCACGGAAGGGATGGCTCTCCCGCTTCGGTGACCCCCAGAAGTATAATTTTTGATGGGGACATGGAGGACATTGCGGCCACGACAGATTTTACGTGCACCAGCCACTATTAGTGTACACGACGGTCTTTGGCCGGCTCGAAAATGCTACTTAGGAGTGCAGTGAGGTGAGCTTATCGTTGCACTAAAGGTATGCTAAAAGCAATTGGTGAGGGTCTGAAATTCACTCCTAGGGATTGTACGGAGACATGCCATCACAATTTTGATCCTCTGCAAAAGGGATGGGTAACCTCAGATGTCCTATTAAAGAAATAAATTCAGATTCATCCCATTGTTTGGGCGAGAGATTCTGTGAGGACTATTGTTAGAGTTAAAGCTGCTCTCGAAACGTAGAATACATAAAATCCTAATCTCATTTGAAAAAAGAAAGTTAAAACGATTCTTACATTTTTAGAGTCTTATAGTTATTTTATGTCATTCATAAGAAATTGAAGTTCAGGTTAAGTTTGAATGAATTTACAGTCGGCAGCAAAAGTATCCGAGCACGTCAATAATTCCGATGTCAAAAATTCCGATGTACACTTAAAATTGTTTTGTTAAATAAATCTTTGTCAAATCATGTTCTTAGCATTACGATCACTGCAAAATGTCCGAATACGTGCCATCATAAATTTTATCTTATAGGGGTGAGATTGAGTGCGCTTAACGTCGCACTAAAGTTATGTAGTGGGGTATTGGCAACGTTCTGGCGACATGCCATCACAATTTTCAACCTCTGTGGAGGGAATAAATACCTAGTAGCTGTCAGAGGCATTAATTTTACGAAATACAAGGGTTATTGCAGACACCACAGACTTTACGTACTCCAGGCATCATTAATGTACACGACGATCCTTGAGCGTCTGAAAACGCAATCTCCCATTTACGAGCTCCCGGGGGGGGGGGGTCACCGAAGCGGGAGAGCTATCCCTTCCGTGTAGGATCAAAATTGTGATGATATGTCTCCGGACCACCTCTAGGGTTGTATCCCAGACAGTCGCCAATAGCCCATTGCGCAGCAAGGAGCTGGGTGCTCTGCCCTCTCGGCTACATTGACCATACTTATGTAGAGGGTATTACTCTCATGCTTTGGAATCTGCACCGTGGAATATCAAAATTGTGATGGTATGCCTCCGGACCACCCGTAGAGTCAATCCTACACCATCACTAAGTGCTCATTGCATAGCTCTAGAACGACGTTAAATCTCAGCTCACGTTTTGATGGCCGACGACTTGTGCACGAATTCGATAACTTGATAGCAGAAGGACCAGACACTGTCATATCCCCTGACCCTTCGTTGTCTATTCTGTAAAGGTGGGGAGTATAGTGGGTTTAATGTTGCACTGCAGCTAAATATTGAAAAATGGGCGACAGTCTGGGATTTACCTGGGGTAGTCCGGAGACATGGAATTTACAATTTTAATCCTCTGCTGAGGAAATGGCTCTCACGCTGCGTAATTCACTTACTGAAATTAAATAAACACGAATTGTAATTTCTAATGATTTTATCATGTCGAATGGACTTTATCCGAATTATGTTATAAAATTCTTTTCATGATAAAACGTTTTAATAAGGGGATGGTTCTTCCGCTTTTGTAACCTTAGAAATATTAACTTTAGAACACGGGACAAGAGAGGCATAACTGTTCCAAATACTGATCAGTGACTGCTGCTTTGCTTTCGTATTTTAATAAGAATTCAGTTTAACAACTAGCAGATAGCATACAAGTCTGATGTTTATGTTAGCAATTAACAAACAAACGAACCCTCCGTGTACGAGTGGTTATGTCACCACATCGCTAATCGACTCAAGCACAGGAGAGTGCCTTAGATTCTCGCGAGGATCTTGGATGTTTTAACAATTCTTGTCTCCAGTTGTCCATAGTGTAGCACTAGTGCGATTTAAAACCCATTCAACTTCTTTTAAAATTATTCGTATTGTATTCTTGTCATGTGCTATCTATCCTCATCTCAAGGTTAGGTGGTTGGGTTTAACGTCGCCCTAGTGCTGCGCAATGGACAATTCCTCATCTCAGTGAAAATTTAGAAGCGGATAAGCCCTCCATGGCTGAGCAATTATGTCGTCATTCTGCTAATCGCTAGCCGGCGTAGAAAAATGAGTTCAATTTTCGCGCTGGCCTGGGTATCTTTCTAATTCTTCGTGCTGCAATCCTATCAAGTGCTATCTGTCCTCTTCCCGACGTAGATTTACAAGCGGATCTCAAGTCGAGCATTAAAGTCTGTACGGTTGTTAATTTATAACATATGCATTAGATTTGTATGCTTGACTCAAAGTTCGCTGTTCGCTTGTAAATTTTCGTCGGGAGGAGGACAGATAGCACTTGGCATGATTACAATACGAACAATTAGAAGGGCCAGCGCGGGAATCCAACTCGCAGTCCTACGTTCGAAGGCGATTACCAGTGTGATGACATAATCACTCGGGCTATTGGAGGGCACAAATCTGATGTATATGTTAACCTTTTGGATCCCTAGGTTCCGGGTTCAAATCCTGGTATGTATGTTTGTGGTGTTCAAGGTATATAGAATATTGTGCATTGTTACTGTGAATGGATGTAATATGGATCTAAAGTCATTTTAATCACTGATCTCAAAGCTGTCAAATGAATATATGTAAACAATAAACAGACAAGCATTTAGTCCACTGCACCACCAGTATGAATCAGAATCGGAAAGGTGTCATATAATACATGATTTTATCTCAATAAATTCAATGAATGAGGTATGAGGTTTTTTTAATCAATATTTGAAATTTAATTTGTTTACAGAAAATTGATATGCAGTTTTCCGTTCTCTGTCCGTAATTACGATTGTCTTAATTCATGTTGTGATTTATTTTGCATGAAATAAATAATTCAAGTAAATCAGTTTCTCTTAAATTTTTATATATTTTAAGTGTCAAGTTTTATGTATTTATCAGGCTTTACATTTCTGGGCCTATCTTTTGAAAGTGGGGGTGGGGTGGGGGGGAGAAGTTAGAGATTATGAACAATTGTGCAATCAGAACGGAATTCTAGAAAATTAAATATCCTTGTTTTAAGATTTCTATCTATTACTTTAATTATTGCGTCATTTATAATCATTCAGTTAATCAAATTCTTGTCAATTTTCATGCATTTAACCAACATTGAGTATCATAAATTTGTCAAATCCGACAAGTGTTAGTGTTAGCCCCAGTGGTGTTAGTAGTGATTGTACACCACGTTTTTAGTCTTGAGATGAGGAGGGGGCTGGGAATTATAAACAAGAATAATTACATAGTTGTCGGTGAAGGATAATGAAGTTTAGAAGGGTGTATTACTTTTGAAAATTTTCTCTACTGCTTTGATCCATCTTTATTCATTATTTTAATTCGTTTTGTGAATCAATTTATGCAAAATGTGCCTATTAAACTGTTTGTTTATTTCTTGCAATAAACAAAAATTTTATATAATGACCTTGCACGAAAAGGTAAGACAAGAAACGAAAAGTAAATTTCAGTGTAATAGGATCGCATCCAGGTTCAATGCTAGACTATATCGAGTGTGTCATTTATATAATTGGCCGAAAATTTAACTGTTTTTGCTGATTTACTCAAATAATTGTCAATAAAAGGTGATATTTAAAAAGTAATGAATAAAATAACAGTTTTAACAACTTGCTTTGAAAAATGAAGATACAGTTCTCGTTTATTATACAATGAAATTTTTAAGCTATTGTATAGCTTTTATCGCGGGCTTTGAGCGCGGCGACCGAATCTGAAAATTCCGTAACGAAAAAAAAAACCTAACACAGTTCGGCAGACTTCGGTAGACTTCGGCTGTACGAAGCTCGCACGAATCGAGACGAGCTGCTCCGAAATCGGATGAATACGTAAGCAGCTGTTTGTGAGAAAGTATATAGGTGTATAGGTATCTATCATTTATGTGCAACAGTGAATAGCTGTACGCGTACAATTTGTGTATAAAGTGTCTTTAATATGAATAAACAAAGTGCATTTATTTGTGTATAAAGTGTTTTTAATATGAATAAACAAAGTGCATTTATTAATGAAGAAAGTGATGAAAAAATAGTGAAAGAAAATGAGTGAGTACTCTATATACATACATTTTATTATTATCACAAATGCAGTATTTTTTAACACGCTTTTATTAGCTTCACCTGTATGTATGTATGTATGTATGTATGTATGTATGTTTGTTTGTTTGTTTGTAACTTCTCTGGGAGCAAACAAAAAAATTATATTGTGAAATAAAATCTTTTTGTAAAAAAATAGAACCGACTCCAAAAAGCAACTACTATTAAAAAAAAATTGTATGAAATGAAACTAAATTGCGCCAAAATGTATAAAATAATTTCCTTCGCCAAACAACCTATAACACTACAATTAATCATAACTTTTGAAGTCGGCGCAAAATTAAATAAAATTTAATTAGTTTTTAAAGGTTTGTTTTTAGATCGGTAGCAACAAATGCTGTTGTCTCGAATGATCCATTTTCATGTTTCCTTTATTATTGTATTCACTGTATACAATTGGTCCATTGGTAGCATCTACACAGAACAGTGGACATTTTTCACAATGCAGAATTTATGTTTCTACGAAGTTAGAGTTTTCTTTGCAAATTTGGTATAACTTTGATAACTATCATCCTTGGTGGCTTTTGGATTTGGCGTTGAAAACGTATTGCAAAAATATACACGCAAGATGTATATTTTCATAATACATTTTGTACGAAGTATTGTTTCATATTCTTGATTACTCTCTTAATATACCTTATCAAATTAATCATGATATCCCAAAGAAATTAAATATGTTTGCCAGATAATTTTGCGATTTTTCTTTCACCAAGGACGTCAGATACCAGCATCTTCGCCAACTTTTGCTGCTTACAAAATCTTATTTGTTTTCTTGAATCAAAATAGTTTTCGGCTGCGTTTTGCAGGTGACAATGTGAGATGTGTAGTTTAAATAGGATTCGATTTTTGTATTGAATAAAGGTATCAATTTTTATTTAATTTTGCGCCGACTTCAAAAGTTATGATTAATTGTAGTGTTATAGGTTGTTTGGCGAAGGAAATTATTTTATACTTTTTGGCGCAATTTAGTTTCATTTCATACAATTTTTTGAAGTCGGTTAAAAAAAATACTTCCCCTTCGTGAACGATATGGCGTAGAGGTAAGGCGCCGCGCTACGAACCTAAAGGTCCAGTGTTCGATCCCCGTCAGGGGAAATTTTTTAAAAATGGTTTTTGTTAATTCTAAGTTATTTTAATTAAAGATTTAAATGTATGTAAATATTACGGTGTATCACTCACACGATTTTCTCTTACCCTGAATCTTAATACGAAGATAGATATTTTGTGCTTTTTAGTTCACATTTCTATAAAAGCGTGTTCTTTAATTTTTTAAAACTATAATATATATATATATATATATATTTATGCTATTGCATAGCTTTTATCGCGGGCTTTGAGCGCGGCGACCGAATCAAGAAATTCCGTAACGAAAATAAACCTAACACAGTTCGGCAGACTTCGGCACGGTGTTTCTGTGCGTGCGACTAGACGTATGCGTGTAGACTAGCTGCTAACTGTTCATAACTGATTCTATCTCTTTTAGACACAATGCTAGTGAGACAGCGTGCTTTTTGGCCGCGTCCACGAATGAGTTCGAGCCCGCGACTAGTTGAACCTTAACGTGTATGTATGGTACGACTGTACGAAGCTCGCACGGATCCAGACGAGCTGCTCCGAAATCGGACGAATACGTAAGCAGCTGTTTGTGAGAAATTATATAGGTGTATAGGTATCTATCATCTATGTACAACAGTGAATAGCTGTACGCGTAAAATTTGTGTATGAAGTGTTTTAAATATGAATAAACAAAGTGCATTTATTAAAATCCCCCCCAAGGCACAACTTTAACATGAGAGGCACAACTATGACATGTTCCCTCCCCAAGGCACAACTTTGACATGAGTCCCCCCCAGGCCCAACTTTGACATGAGTCCCCCCAAGGCACAACTTTGACATGAGTCCCCCCCACAAGGTACAACTTTGACATGAGTCCCCCCAAGGCACAACTTTGACATGAGTCCCCCCCAAGGCACAACTTTGACATGAGTCCCCCAAAAGGCACAACTTTGACATGAGTCCCCCCAAGGCACAACTTTGACATGAGTCCCCCCAAGGCACAACTTTGACATGAGTCCCCCCAAGGCACAACTTTGACATGAGTCCCCCCCACAAGGCACAACTTTGACATGAGTGCCCTCAAGGCACAACTTTGACATGAGTCCCCTCCCCCGGAACTTGAATTAATATCAAAGAAAAAAAAATACTGCATAAATAAAATAAATAAATAATTATAATTGCATAAGTTGATAAAAAATGCTATGCAATAGCTTTACCGCGGCAGTCCCCGAGTGCCACACGTTTTTTCCAATTCTTACAATAATGCGTAGTTACCTTTACACTTTGCAATAGGACTAATCTTGTGAATATTAATACCATATATTTCCTTTTTTGCTTAAAATGTATGAATCCGAATGAACAGATCTCCAACATTTTATTCAAATTTTTCTCACTTCCCAAACAAGAACGAAAAATGACGCGGTTTCCACAGATTATAAACATTTTTCAATTTTATTTGCATTGTTTGACTTTTAATGTATTTTATCTCCATAATTAAACCTTATCTTTTTTACTTTCTCTTACCCATAAGGTAGAGAAAGTATTGTTTTTGGGTCAAATTCTCGAACGCGAGATTTTGTTACATTTACATGTTCTGAGGTCCCCTGAATACGAAAATCATGATCTTAGCGGTTGGTTTGTCTGTCTGTTATCAACATATCTCAAAAACAAATTATGGCAGAAAGTTCAAACTTGGTATTCTAAATGTGTATCCTATAGGGATGCTACAGTAAGCTTTCTGTTAAGACCAAGCAAATGGTTCGTGTACAGGGACACTCAAAAGTATTAAAATACATTACGTGTGCGGGGGAAATTGCAGGTAAGTAGAGTTTAACATCTATAGACTAAATTGTGTATGTAGGAGCCTCGCCTCCCCCCCCCCCTTGAGGGGAGTAAGTTTTCAGGATGGGTATCTTTCAAAAGAGCTCGCTGTGATGTATCGTAGGCTTGAAATCATCAAGAGAAGATTGCTTTTCTTTAGAGAAATATTTTTTTTATTTCTCATTTACAAACACTATACGACACAAACACACATACATAAAAGGTAAACGAAAACACGTAACACATATTGCATAAAATGGTCGATAATCTTTGGACCAAAAATAATAAACATGAACGGCACTCAAGCCAGGCACCCGCTATTCTCGGCGTTGCATCATTCCCTTCTAAAAACCAAACTCTAAAGTCTCTTTTTAATTCGAAAGTCTTTCTCGTCTGCGCTGGACAGACAGCGCCCTCAAGTCAGTCTAAAAGTCATTACAGACCTCCTCCCTTCAGGGGAGAAACTTTTTACTATTGTAGAGGGAAAAGTTCGGTTAAATAATACTTGATTAGGATAAGTCTATATTCAAAATCAATAGTCACAATGTTCAACATATTGATTCATTTTCTAAATATCGTAATCAGTTTAAAACAAGAGATAAAAAAAAATACGAGCAAGCACCAATTCTATGCAGAAACAGTACCTGGTTATATTTAAATGCACCAGACTTATCCCTATTTTAGATTAAATACACTATTTAACTTATTTTAAAATATACAAAAAACATATACCAAATAGAAAATTAAATATTATTACACAGTATACCAGAGGCACTAAATAGATATGCAAGCAGAATATAGATAGTGAAAACAAATTTATACCACACATATATATAGCAATAATTAAACAAATACGATATATAGCAATAATTAAACAAATACACAAACTTTTTTTTTAACTAAGGGATAAGAGTTAATCTATCAGCATTCTGAGATTGTAATTCTCAGACTCAACAACCTCATAATTAAATAATCTGCATAGAGTTCCCAAAGTAAAAGTCTGGGATTTGGTCTTTTTTTTTTTTCTTTTTCTAAGGAACCTGAATAGCTTTGTACAATTACGACTAAATAAGTCAGGATTGCGAGATAAATTCTCCTTTATTTTTTCAAATGCCCTTTGGCAAGAGCTATTCCAGTCAGTGGATTTTAGAGTCCAATCCTTTAGTAAGTCTGACAATAAAGTTGCATCTTCAGAAAATTCAGGAATGCATTTTCGATAGTATTCAGCTAATTCCCAGTAGTCTGTCACATGAGTCATGGTAGTATGAGACGAAGAATCTTTTTTGTCTCGAACCTTCATTTCACTTGAAGTTCTCAATCTCTGGCCCACTAAATGTCCAGAAATTTTCACATGAGCTCGAGTAGGTTGACATTTAGAAGGTTTAATGTGCAACTTAGTAGTACTTATCTTGAAGGAAATGTCATTTAGCTGTTTTACATGATTTTTCCTTATTTTAGGAAAATTGGCTACTTTCTCACTATATGGCACTGGACACTTTTCACTGTCATTCAACGAATTTGCCATTAGTTGACTAGAATCTTTAGGTAGATTTTTCAAGGGACCCAAAGTAGTTGCAGAAAGTTCTTCCTTCAAGTAACTTTGTTCCTTCAATTGTTTTTCATAAATTAAGCATTTTTCAGATAATTGCATAAGCTCTAATTTATTCTTCTGTAATTCAGCGGTCAACTGATCCAATTTAGCATTAGAAATTTTTTCTTTCTCTTCAAGAATATTAAACAGGTAATCTAATTTGAAATTAATTGTACTAATTTCCTTTCTTTCTTCAACAAGCTTTTCATTTTTAAGAGAAATTTCATTTTCTTTACCTTTCATTCTTAAGAGTTCTTCTTTCATTATATTGATTTTATTAGACAGCTTAAGATTTTCAATTTTCGTATTTTCCAGTTCTTGTTTGTAATTATTCTTTTCAACATTCAGAATTTCGAACTGATTTAGATAATTCTTCTTTTCACTTTGTGAATCAAGACGAAGATTTTTTAACTGATTTTCAAACTTTTCTTTCTCTTGAATTTCTTCATTTATTTTCTTTTCATATTCTAAGCATTTTTTATTCAGATAAGCCTCTATTTCTGCTTTTAGTTTTTCCATCACAAAATTAGAGTCTTCATTTTTCTGTTTAAGGTCTTTTAATGCAGTTTTTAGTTCCGAATAATTTTTGGTAGAATGTTCCAACTCTTCAGTAAGTTTTTTATTCTCAAGAGACAGTTCTTGTTCTTTAATTTTCTTTTCTTCCATCTCCACTTTCAAACATATGATTTCATTTAACAATCTGAAATTTTCAGTTTTGAGATAGTCAACATTTATTTTCTCTTTAAGAACAACTTCATTTTCTATTTTATTTTGATTTTCTGTTATATCCTGCAGTTCTTCAACAAACACTTTTGGAGAGGTTTTATTGAGTTCTGGCCATGAAAATTCTGACAGGATTTCTTCTACCTCTTCAGTTTTCTTTTCATCTTCAGATTTGCTCTCAATCAACTTTTGGTCAAAATGAGCAACATCTTTATTTTGAATATTTTTCTTCACCTTTAAAAATTTCTTAGAATTTTTTGTTTGTACAGAATTTAACTTAGACACTTGTACATTTTCTTTTGATTTGCAATTTTTGAACATTGCAGCAGTTTTATTTCCTAACAAATACTTGTCACCATAAAAGGAATTTTGTAGGACCGCTGCTTTAGTTTTTAAGTGTCCCATTTTACAATCCAATTCAATTTCTGCAAGTGGTAAACAGATAGGATCCACTTCTAATGGATTTCTAATATACACTTTCTCATTTGTGTACATATGTGGTTTCACGTACTTGCTGCTTATCAGATCACATGAAGCACCAGTATCTCGAATTATCTTCATCTCAACACCATTCACTTTACCTATACTAGTTTAAGGTGTCATTGATTCATCAGAACCTGCCTCAGCTATAATATGTGAGATAAATTCTTCATTTTTCTTTAATTTATCACACTGAGGTCTGAGATGATTAGTAGAACCACATTCATAGCAACGAGCAATTTTTCTTTTATCAAATTCTTTATTTCTCTGATTTTCCTGGGATGTTTCTTGTTTTGCATGAAATTTCGACTTAACATCTTTGTTATTATCGTTAGACTTATCATCACATAAGTTTTCACTTTGGTTTCGAAAACTGGAAAATTTCTTTTTGGGCAATTCCCTCCTTTTGAAACTTTCCCTAATACTCTCAAACTCATCTAGTTTTTCAGCTAAGTCGATAGGTGTCATGAATGTAAGCCAGTTTTCTAAAAAATGATCTCTTACATCAGCAGGCACTCGAAATTTCAACTGCTCAGTCACTATTAGGTCTTTCAGCTGTTGAAAATTCTCTATCTTTAATTCTGTAAGCCACTCCGTAAAATAACTAGAAAGCTCTTGGGCATAATTTCTCCAAGATTTTTCGGACGATTTGTGGTGCTTATAAAAACATTGTTTCAATTTTTCACTATTTAATTTATATCTTTTCATAATGATATTTTTAACAAAATCATTATTTGTCGCATCGGTTGGCGACTCTCTGGCCAACATATTGGAAAGTTCTGGCGGTAAAACTGCTAACAGGTAGGCCACCCAATCCTTTTTTGGAACTCGTGCCATCTCCGCTCTTCTTTCGAAATTTATTAAAAAAAAACCCATTTCATCATGTTTTTCATCAAATCATGGGGTAATTTGGGTTAACTGTATTCTTGGAACCGATTCAATCACCCTTTCTGGTTCTAATAATCTTTCAGGATTTTCTTTTGAAATTTCCAATTTCTTTAATTCAAGTTCATATTGTTGAGTTTCTCGGGTCCTTCTTTCCTCTCTTTCTTCTTGTCTTAGTTTCTATTCTTCTTGTAGTTTTTTATCTTCAAGAAGCCTTTCCAATATTAATTTTACTTCTTCCTCATTATAGGACTTGCTAGATAAAATTAATTTCTTGATGTCAATAACTCTACTGGAAGTATCTACTTCGACACCGATTTCCTCACAAATCTGAATCAATTCATGTTTTCGAGCTTTAGCTAAAAATGCCATGTTTCAAAACCCCAAATAAAACCAGAATGCTCTCAAAACGATAATAAAATATAAACAAATAAAATAATTAGAAAAATTATTTTTTTTTTCTATTACCCCTGTTTTTTCAAAAATCAATCAAACACACAAATAAAATAAGATATTGAGGGTAATTAACCTTTGTAATTAATTAAAGAAAATAATAATATCCAACCCAATTAATGGTATCTGTAATTACGAAAAATAATTTATTTTTCTCTATTTAAGAGAACACTTTTTTTTAAATATATATTTCTTTCATAAAAAAAAAAAAAAAAAAAAAAAAAACACGTGTACAGTTCTTTTCTTCTTAAAGAACAGAAAATATTAAAATTTTCAGTCACACAAATTTCTTTTATTAAATAAATTGTATATTCAAAAAGAATACCCAAACAAAATTTTTAACCAAGTATGTTCTCATACCAAGTACTACTTGTTTCCTACACAATCATTATTTCAATTCAAAACATAAATTCATAAATTAATTTTCATAACATAACATAAATTCTAATTTTACATTCATATTAAATTAATTTATTTGCAAAACTATTTGATTCTTTTTGCACACATATTTCTCAGGAAACAGAATAATTAATATTTTTCTTCAACCCCCCCCCCCCCCCCCCAAAAAAAAAACAAAAAAACAATAGTTTCGTTTCTAAACCCAAACTCTTTTCTTTATCAAAAAAAAAAAAAAAAAAAGTAAGTTTCACAAAATTAGATTTAAGTAACATAAATTACCATAGTAATTAATATTAAGAAATAAAATGAACATTTAATCGTTAAACATTTCATTTGAAACAGAAACTACCATTTTACTTCAAATCGAAACTAAAATATTTTGTTCCAAACAAGAACAGATTCATTTTACATGAAATCGAAGCTAAATTCTTTTTTATTTTTATCCTTCATTCACTCTTTATTTACCCATTTATTTTTGTATTATTAAGCAAAGAAATACCAATTCAGTAAAAAGAGACAGAAAGAAAAATAAATCCAATAAAATATCAGAAATAAAAATGACCTGAAATGCACATTAATATGAATCATTCAACATTTTTATTCTTTTTAGTTCGATAATAAATACATTCTTTTTTAACACTTTCCAACAAGGTTGAAAAGTGTTTATGACTTCGGTTTGTCTGTCTGTCTGTCCGTCTGTCTGTCTGTCTGTCCGCGCTCTAACTCCCGTATATATTTATGGAATTTCTTGAAACTGATATATGTTATTCAAGTTCACTATCGGACGGTCCCTATTGAAAATGGAGTTTATACCTGTACTGGTTTGTGTACAGGGATACCCGAAAGTATTTCAAAGCATTGTGTTCTATGAGAGGTATTTCTATATACCATATTTTCATACCTTTACTCTAGACATATCTTAATGAAATTGAAATATGTCATTCAAGTTCACTATCGGACGTTCCCTACTGAAAATATAGTTTACACCTTTACTGGTTTGTGTACAGGGACACCCGAAAGTATTTCAAAGCCTTGTGTTCCATGAGAGGTATTTCTATAAACCATATTTTTATAGCTTTACTGTAGACATATCTTAATGAAATTGAAATATGTTATTCACGTTCACTATCGGACGTTCCCTATTGAAAATGGAGTTTATACCTGTACTGGTTTGTGTACAGGGACACCCGAAAGTATTTCAAAGCATTGTGTTCTATGAGAGGTATTTCTATAAATCTTATTTTCATACCTTTACTGTAGACATATCTTAATGAAATTAAAATATGTTATTCAAGTTCACAATTGGATGTTTCCTGTATCAAATGGAGGAAATGCCAGCAATATGTTTATGTACAGGGACACTCAAAATTATTCCAAAGCATTGCGTTCTAGGAGAGATATTTCTGTAAATGAAATTTTAATAACTTTACTATCCACGAAGTTTTAGGAAATTGAAATATGTTATTTACATGCACAAAAGAATGCTTTGCATAGAATGCAGCATGGTTAGCATTAGATTTACAGGGTGGCACAAAAGTATCCAGTTACATTAAGAGGTATTAAAAAAAATTGCTAGAATTGTACTTTTGTTTACGTTAAGCGTTTTTAACACTTTCTAGCATTTTTTAAGTGTGAATATGATTTCAGTTTTGTGTATCTGCCTGTCCGTCCGTCTGTCTGTCTGTCCGATCTCTAACTCCCGTAAATATTTATGGAATTTCTTAAAACTGATATATGTTATTTACATTCACTATCGGATGTTCCCTATTGAAAATTGAGTTTATACCTCTACTGGTTTGTGTACAGGGGCACCCGAAAGTATTTCAAAGTATTGTGTTCTATGAGAGGTATTTCTATAAACCATATTTTTATAGCTTTACTGTAGACATATCTTAATGAAATTGAAATATGTTATTCACGTTCACTATTGGACGTTCGCTATTGAAAATGGAGTTTATACCTCTACTGGTTTGTTTACAGGGACACCCGAAAGTATTTCAAAGCATTGTGTTCTGTGAGAGCTATTTCTATAAACCATATTTTCATACCTTTACTGTAGACATAGCTTAATGAAATTGAAATATGTTATTCAAATTCCCTACTGGATGTTTCCTGTATAAAATGGAGGAAATACCACCACCGATATATATACAGGGACACTCAAAAGTGTTCCAAAGCATTGCGTTCTATGAGAGAGATTTCTATAAATCAAATTTTACTAACTTTACTTTCCACGAAGTTTTAGGAAATTGAAATATGTTATTTATATGCACAAAAAAATGCTTTGAATAGAATATAGCATAATTAACATTAGGTTTACAGGGTGACAGAAAAATATCCATTTATATTAAGAGCTATTAATAAAAAATTGCTAAAATTTTACTTTCGTTTACATTAAGTGCTTTTAACACTTTCTAACATTTTTAAGTGTGAATATGATTTCATTTTGTGTATCTGTCCATCTGTCTGTCTGTAAGCCCGCGCTCTAACTCCTGTAATTATTTATGGAATTTCTCGAAACTGATATATTTTATTGAAGTTCACTTTCGGATGTTCCATATTGAAAATGGAGTGAATATCTCTTCTGGTTTGTGTACAGGGACACCCAAAAGCATTCGAAAGCATTGTGTTCTATGAGTGTTATTTTTAGAAACATTATCCCTATAAAATGTTTCCCATTTAAAATGACATTAATAGGTCCTGTACAACTAGTTTGTTTACAGGACAAAAAAAAAATGCATTACGTTTTAGGGCAGAATTTTTTGAAAGTTATATTTAAAAGTCTTTCTACTGTAAAAATCATAAAAATATTGAAATTTATTGTTGGCTACACTAAAATATTCAGAGAGATCAAAAGCTGTAATTATAATCTAATGGCTGCATTTTATTTTGCGTTACGCCTTTTTAACGTTTCCAAAATGAAGAGTAATTTTAAAATCAATTAGTCTATCTGTATATTTTTCAGTCCTTCTGTCTGTTGTGTGATAACGTAGGCAAAGAATATTAAAAGTTATTCGATACAACCATTACGTACAGTTGGAAAGTGTTACTAATCAATGCGTACTGCATGGTTTTTCTTTCTTGTTATTTTTTATTTCTCAAAGCTCTAAAAAAAGAATATCTATTCTTTATTTAACTTTAATTACAGAACAGATACTTTATTTAAACATGTTCTCATAATTTGTCATTATGTTTAAAACCGAAATTCTTTTCAAAATGTACTTACTCTATAGTAAGTTTTTTTTTTTTTTTTTTTTTTTTAATTATTATTATTATTAGGAATATACCATTAAACAAAAGAAAAAACATATATATTCATTTATTTCTCACTGATTCATCAACTTTATTTTTTTCGAAATACATCGACAAAAAAAATTGAAAGATTTTCTTTTTTTTTTTTTTTTTTTTTTTTTTTTTTTTTTATTTCTTTTAACCAACGGATAAATCAGTTTAATATATATATATTTTCTCTACAAATAATAATTTCAAATAATCTTTTTATCAAATAGATAGGGACAAGTGAGGTACCTCTGTGATATACTTAATTCTCTATTAAATACATAATGCGAATTTAAGTACTTTAAAAAAATACTTTCTCACGTCCTAATACAAGGACTGAGCTGATTTATTATATTATTTTTAAATCAAGGCACTGTTTCATACATAAAGGCACTTACCCCTTTAGTAGCGTGAATTCTTGATCCGCTAGCTGCCACCATAACACTAGACTGTGATGTATCGTAGGCTTGAAATCATCAAGAGAAGATTGCTTTTCTTTAGAGAAATATTTTTTTATTTCTCATTTACAAACACTATACGACACAAACACATATACATAAAAGGTAAACGAAAACACGTAACACATATTGCATAAAATGGTCGATAATCTTTGGACCAAAAATAATAAACATGAACGGCACTCAAGCCAGGCACCCGCTATTCTCGGCGTTGCATCATTCCCTTCTAAAAACCAAACTCTAAAGTCTCTTTTTAATTCGAAAGTCTTTCTCGTCTGCGCTGGACAGACAGCGCCCTCTAGTCAGTCTAAAAGTCATTACATCGCCAATACCTTTAAAACGAATGGTTGAACCATCGATCTGCGATAATTTAAAACAAAGTTATCGATTTTTTTTACTTTTAACAAAAAAAAAAAAAAAAAAAAAAAAAAAAAAAAAAAAAAAACACACACACACACACACACACATATATATATATATATATATATATATTAAATATTGAGAATAAAATGGACTTTTTTTGGATATTTGTTGTTATACTACTTCTTTAATATGGAAATCGTTTGCATTATCATAAAATATAATTTTTTTAAATAATAATTTTGCCCTCCTCACACACAACTAATTATCATATAAAACTCTCTCGAAGCCTAATTTGAATTGTTTAAGAGAGGTTTACATAACATCGTTATCTTACTTCTTAATCTCCAACCTGTATTTATAGTATTATATTTTAGGGTAAGAGAAAGTCGTGTGAGTGACACACCAGATTATTTGAAGAAGAAAACTTTCAAAACCTATCTTTATAACTTAAAAAAAAAAAAAAAAGAAAAAAAAAGAAAGAAAGGAAAAATCGTACAGTAGCTTGCTTTTGTTCAACGGTCATCAAAAAACAGCTAAGGCTACTACTAATTTTGTGTTGAACTATGAAAGAAGATTCTGTAAGAAAGAAAGTTCTGTAGATTAAGGTAGATTGACTAAGATAGGTTCCTAGGCCTGGGCAGAATGCCATTCGTCGGGGTCTTTCTAACGGTCGTAACCCATATTCACATTTTGAAGAAAAGAACTAAAAGAGAAGTCGTTCTAAAGTTTCTAAAGAGAAGTCGTTAAAAATTTTACTTATGCGTAGCCTTGTCTGTCGTCTAAAATTTGTATTCGCATCCTGTATATAGTGTGCTATATTCAAGTAACAAATTTATCCTTTATTCATCAAACTACTAGACCCTCATCGAGGGTCTCTATCGCACTCTATTCTACGGAAAAATAGCTTTCTATATCTTACCGATATACATATTTGGTTTCATTTTGTTACGTTCAGCAATATAGACGAATTTTGCTTAAATGACCGGACACTTTTGATTTCAGATGTTTAAAAAAGTACTGAACGAATCGTCTTGAAACTTCAGGAGTGTACAGAACATGTTACACCTCTTATATTTTCGCGAATGTTTTGGCTCAAAAGCAAAGGGGGGACCAGTAAAATATTAATTTTTTTGCATCACCTTGTAAAAAATAATGCGTTTACATGCGTCTGCAGCATGTAATTATGAGTCTTCTTACTATCTGTATAAATTTTTATGAGGCGATCACATATATTTATGGATATTATTCCTATAGAAAGATTTCTTTAGAAAAGTGGGAGGGGGGGGGAAATCCAAATTTAAAAGTATAATTCTTAGGATATTAAACCCAGTGCAAAACCATTTTTAGGAAAGTTGACATATGACATTCTACACAGCCATACTGTAATCGGAATACAAGAATATTAAATATCTAATGAGATATGAAAACTTTCAGTAAATAATTTTTATCTACGCATCCTCAAGCTTTAACGAAATTTCCTTCATTTAATTGAATAGCCAAAAGTATTGAGCTACTTATATACGTGGAAATCCCAAATAAATATCGTGTATAGTCATAAAGTTGTATGTCGATAGAATGAACTGATATTCAATTCTTCTCAGAAAGAATAAGAAGTTTTACTCACATTTTTATTTTGATTCAATCAATGGTAATACAGTGTTCGTTCATTGTAAATATAACAGGTGATCAAATTATTATTATTATTATTTTTTTTTTTTTTTAAATATATTTTTTCGATTTTCTAAAAAAAATACTGAATAAAATAGCCTTGAATTTCAGAGATACAAAGAATATTTATAAACTTACATTTTTCACTACCGACTTAATCCGGAGTGAGGGGACCCACCACAAATTCAAGAAAAGCACAAATACTCTGGATCATCCTGTGTCATAAAAAGCTATAAATGATTTGTAACTTTAACACATTGTTGCACTTATTGTGTACAATATTTGTATATTTTTTGTAAGAATCGCATAATTATTTAGGCCTTGAACTATATATATATATATATATATATTCAAAATTATTAATTGTTTGTCAAGTTTTTTCTTATAACAAGAATACATTTTCCATAAAATTTTATAAAACTTTCAAAAAAAGAAGAAGAAAAAAAAAAAAAAAAAAAAAAAAAGGATAGAGAAACATTATTCTGAAACATAAAGTTCACACACGTGTATTAGCTGAGATATGAGTAGTTATATGTTAAATAATTAAGCGAAATAATGAGCTAGATTTTAGCTATTTTCCAGAGTAGAAATTTTATAAGGGGTTTTTCACATATTACGTATTTAATTTGGAGATCCAATTATTTCAACACCGTTGCAAATCTCCTCTTTTGTGAAAAACCCTCTTATATGTATTTGTAACTCTAACATATTTTTATTTATTTATTAAGATTTGTGAGTTAAGGGGGTCCGGGACACTAAATTTTTGGTTTTATTATTTATTAGCCGCCTTCGGCGACCAGCTGGTTCGCGATCCTTGAAAAATCCGACTTTATGAAACTATCGCTCGGTGGCGCCTGTGGCGCCATTTTCCCGTTTCACATCTTACAACAGCTTATTGACATATAGTAAAAATAGCTTTATTGAAAAATTTAATCGCAGTAAATTCCCGCTCGGTAGCCTGCGGCGCCCTCTTCCACTTTCAATATCTGAAACAGCCTGTTCGCTTACCATGTTATGATCTTTCAAGTTTCTGACTTTAGCAAAGTCCCGCTGGGTGGCGCTTGCGGCGCCTAGTTCCCGTTTTGGAACATACAACACCTTCCTCGCTCATTAGAATTTAAAATATTGAAATCTGAAAATATTACAGCACCATCTGGCGGTAGAAATTTCTTTAATCTACTATTCAATTCTAAATCAACAAACCTTTCAAATGATGTATTACTTGTGAAAATATTTTAATTAGTAGCTGAGATACAAAAGAAAACCTAAACAGGAAACCTTAAAACGTGTAAATCGGGTAAAATCTCGAATTCCACTTTCGATAATATAAAAGAACTTTAAAATATCTTTCGAATGATGTATTAAAAATAATATAATCATAATCATAATTAGAATTTGAAATATTAAAATATTTCAGCGCCATCTGGCGGTAGAAATTTCTGTAATCTACTGTTCAATTCCAAATCAACAAAGCTTTCTAATGATGTATTACTTATGAAATTATTTTAATTAGTAGCTGAGATACAAAAGAAAACTGATTCAGGAGACCTCAAAACGTGTAAATCTGGTGAAAACTTTCGATAATATAAAAGAACTTTAAAATATCTTTCGAATGACGCATTAAAAATAATTTAATCATAATTAGAAACTGAAATACGCTTATTAGAATAAAATTTAATTTGCAATTAAAATGTAATTTTTTTCAAAAATCGATGAAATTTGAACTGCTTCTATCCCCTGTGCTGTAAATTGCGCACAAAAGTTTCAAAAAATTTAGAAGAAAATTGAAGCATTTTGAAATTTGCAATTTTTATTCCTAGTAGAAAAAGCAAGTGATCTCAAGTGGTAAAATATTTCCTTCGTTTGCGCGGATATCGAATTCTCTCTTCTCTGTCAAGGTCAGTTGCCATGGTAACCCACCCCATGAATCAAGATAGCAAGCAGTATTCAGTTCATTACGGAATGGCGATGCCCGTTTTCAATGGTTTAATGCCTAAAATTAAAAAAATTATAACTCATTCAGTTTTTGAAAATTTCTCTCAATCTTTAGAATTGAATTGTTAAAGCGAGATCTATATAAAAAAAAAAAGAAAAGAAAAAGAAATGATTTATCTCCAAAAGCTTTTCAGTTATAAAATGTTTTGTAAAAAAAATCGATGTTTCGTAAAATCTAAAAATATGGATCGCTAATCCGTATTTTGTAAAAATGTTTATATGGTTCGAAAGAGGATTAAATGTCCTTTCCAAATATACCAGTTGTTAAGAAATGGAACAGTTACTCGGTTGTACAGGGCTTTTCAAAAAAGACGATCGAGAAAAAGAGAAATTTTCGACCCTTTTTAAAACTTTTTTAAAAAATATAAAAAATCCGTATTTAAAAAAAAAAAAAAAAAAATGTACCGTAAGAATCGGTAATAAATGCTCTTTCTCGTAGTACAGCTGTATTTTCGATATTTCCAACAGATCGGCAGCGATCGCTTTAGAAAAACCCGCGAAATTTTTCTCTCTCTGCTTTCTCTTTTGAGGAATACGCTGAATTCTACTTGAAGGGCGGAAATTACGATCCGCTCGCTTTTTAATTAGACATTGGTCGACGTTTTAATTAATATCTCCGGAACTAATTAAAATGTTTAAACTCTGTTTTCACTATCAACTCGGGGAGGCTTTTGAGCACACGTATGTCAAATTTTATACTTCTGCGATCAGTAGGGGCTGAACGTATAGATGCACAGACAGAGAGACAGACAGACATCTTCTTTTATTATTATAGATTGATGAATTGCTGTGATTACTTTTTCTGAAATTGAAGCTTTTTTGACGATGAAGTTAAGCAAGAAAGAACCTTAAAAAAATTATATAAAATTTTAAAATTTTTTGATAAATTTAAAATTTGTTATATCTCATGAACTAATGGTTCAATTTACAAACTTTTTTTCACCTTTATATACAGAAAGGATTTGTCTTCAGGATTTCTGATTATAATAATAAATTTTTTAAATATTAATTTTAATCGTAAAAAAGTACTTATTCCATGTATAACTTTTGGATTACCAAAAAAGTTTTGCTCCTAATTAAAAATCCCGAAGACAAATTGAAGATAAATCTTTTCTGTATATAAGAGTGAAAAAAGTTTGTAAATTGAACCATTAGTTCATAAGATGTAACAAATTTATATTCATCAAAAATTTGAAATTTAAAATTTTTAAAATTTTATTTACATTTTAAAAATATTATTATTATTATTATTATTATTATTATTATTATTGTTATTATTTTTGTTTAAGATTCGTCGTCAAAAAAGCTTCAATTTCAGAAAAATTTATTACAGCAAGTCATCAATAAATAATAAAAACAAAAATTTGGTGTCTCGGATCCCCTTAAGGGCTCTCTTCACTCACCGTCGCCGAAAGCCGAAGCTAATGTTATACTATGGGAAATTTTTCTTTACAAATAACTTATTAACTAATACATATTTTTAAATTCTGTTTTCACATTCTGAAAATTTCCAGCTGTTAAAAGGACGGACCTTTTTGAAAAAATTATTTTTTTATTTTGAAGTTGAAAAATACGAATTTTCAACATGTGAATTTTTTTAGTTCCCCATCATACTATAGGTATGGGGAACTTAGGTAATCGTGAAAATTTTCGACCTCGGTTTTTTGACTTTTTTACACGTTTTCAGGTGTGAGGAATCCGAAAATGACAAAATTTCTATCGTGTCTGTCTGTAGGGTGTCTGTTAGTCTGTTAGTGTGTAAGTCCGTTAGTTTGTTAGTCTGTGTACACGATATCTCAAGAACAAATTGTCGCAGAGAGGTCAGATCAGTTTTAAAATATTACTTTCGACACTGGCAAGAACCCTATTTATTTGCAACATTCGAATTTAAAAACTTCGTAAGTTATGAGAAATTTACGATTTTCTTAACATAGGAGAATAGGACAAAAATTCACTTAAACGTGCATTAAATGGAAACTTTTTACTGTAAAAATGTCAGACCAGTTTTAAAATATCAGTTTTGATGCCGGAAGGAACATCATTAACTATAAATATGCTACTTTGAAAATTTCGCAAGTTATTGGAAATATACGAATTTCTTAACATGGCAGTAAAGGGCAAAATTTCACATAAACGTCAATTTTTAAGAGATATTTTCATCGTAAAGATGTCAGACTACTTTTGAAATATTATTTAGGACACTGGTATGAATATTAATGACTGTGAATTTTCCAATATAATAATTTCGTAAGTTATTGGAAATTTACGAATTTCTTAACATGGCAGCATAGAGCAAAATTTCACATAAACGTCAATCTTGAGGGATATTTTAATCGTAAAGATGTCAAACCACTTTCGAAATATTATTTAGGATACTGGCATGAATATCATAGACTATGATTTTTCCAATTTAAAAAAATTCGTAAGTTATTTGGAATTTACGATTTTAACATGCCAGAATAAGGTAAAATTGAGCATAAACTTTCATTTTGAGGATCGTAAATACATTAGACAACTTCAAAATTACATTTATGATATTTGTTTGAACATGATTGGATACAAATATTCTAATAGGAAAATTTCGTAAATTATTCGTAATTTACGATTTTACCAACATAGCGAAATTGTAAATTTTTCATATAAATTTGAATTTTGAGGATTATTGCATTGGAAATAGTAGCATGAAAACTAAACAACGGAATTGACCCTGATAAGATAAATTAATAGATTAGAATAAGAAAAATATATCGAAGTGAACGGTGGATAGCCTATTAGGCGGGGTTTTCATTCTGTCACTGTATCAAGCTTTTGTCAAATTCATTTCTTTTAACATGATTATATCTCTCAAACTAGACATTTATGAGAACATAAATATGATGGGGAACTGAGCAGAGTCCACCTATGCCAACTAGTTTATTTTGCAATTTCAAAATAAAATATAAAAAAAAAAAAAAATAAATAAATAAATAAATAAAAATACATTTTTAAAAAAGGTCCGTCAATTTGGAATTTTCTGAATGTGAAAATAGAATTTAAAAATATGTATCAGTTAATAAGTTATTTGTAAAGAAAATTTCCACATAGAATAACATTGCCTCAGGGTTCCGGCGACGGTGAGTGAAGAGGGCCGTTGATAAAGTTTTTTTATACTTCAGTATTTGATTAAATCTTTAGTCAGTCATTTTTTTCCCAAGGAAATCAATTGGATGAATTTTTCGACTCAATAGAGTAACTTGGTAACGAAAGTATATTTTAAAATATGCATTTATATGTGTCAATGTATATGAAAAACATTTTAATTTAATTTTTCATTATTTCAATCTCTCGTTTACCTTTCTTTGTTTATATATATATGTGCTATTATTATTGTGCCAGAAAAAATTAGGCCAAAGAATTCATTCTTAACGGAAAATAGTATGATACGAAGTTCGTCCCCAGAATATTTCAACTCTAAATTAGATAAAGACCTTTAAGACCTAATATACGTTTCCATAATATTATATCGATTTTCTCTTAAAATCTGTTTACATTTTTAGGTTGAAAATATTAATACCTTTTAAATAATTAGAAAATGCAAAGTGACAAATCTATAAAATTGTCTTCTTCAATGAAAATTTTAAATGACGTTTAGTGGCGCAAGAAAAGAGAAGAAATTGCGTGAATGATTCGAGGGCATTTTTTCTATACTTCTAATGAAACGTTAACTAAAACGTAACATAAACCATCTTGTATATATTACTCCATTCACGCAATGTTGTTGTTCGGAAACAATTATAGAATTATTGATTTTTTAAAACAGTTTCCCAATGGATCACTTACGGATGGAAATTGCTTTATCGTTCTCAATCATTTCTGACACTTCTTTTCTATAGCGTTGAAAAATGGTGGTATTCTAAAGCAAAATAACCTTGGTTCATGCTACATAATACAAAAAGTAACCGCAGACAGGAAAATGATTTACTTTACGCCGAATTTCAAGTATGGTCAAGATAAGTCGTTTCTGACAAAAACGAAACCTTTTAAGATTGTGAAGCACAATATTTTGACGAGGGATTATAAGATACTCTTATTTTTGAGTTTTCCCTTCGCTCTTCCTTATACTCCGAAGCGACTTTTGAAAAAAGAATCTGAACAAAACCTGTTTGTTTATTTGAATTTGTTCTACAATGTGCTCTTAACATTATTAAGCATTCCTATTGTTGTTTATTCTCGATTTTTTTTCGTTTACACCTCTCTGATGCTCACCTTCAGCGTTTTTATTCTATTCTCTTTGGCCATTTCTTGGAGCCTATTTCTGAAGCGCCGATCTATTATTGAAGTCATGAAAAGGATAATAGCGGTTAGCACTGAAGTCAGTTCCCGAAAATTCAAAAGCAAATGGAACATTTACCTTTTCTTAACCTTTAACGCTTGTGGGTTTTTGGTGTTCTCTACCAGTTGTGCATTTACTACCTTAAAAGTAACATACCCAATGATGAACACCACCCATTCGAAATTCTTTTGGTATAAAATTACAGAAGAATATGAAAGAACATTTAGTGCGGCCCTCGTAATATTAGGTGCGTTTGTTTTCACAGCCGATGCAGCAATCTGTGGCATAGCGCTACAGCTCAGCTCAACCGGATACTTTCATTTGGGAGACATTATCTCTAACTTAGGAATAAAACTGAAGTTAAATCTAGAACACCTGCAGATGAATCGAACAAGTGTGTTGCATATTCTGTCCATGTTCCAAAAAGTTGTCCATCTCAATCGCATCATGAACGAGGCCCTGTCTCTCAGTGTATCGTTCGTTTATGGCGCGATGATAAGTTTGTTTTTCACTGGGCTTTGTGCGATCCGTAGCTTCGGCTTGGAAGTGACAGCCATCATTTTCCTGGATTTGGCAATGTTCACGTTTTCACTCTATTGCTTCATCTGCCTGACTTTAACGGGCGACAGAGTTCAGAGAAAGCACACGCAATTCAAAGAGGATTTGATCGGAAGTCTCACTTTAATCTTGAGCAGAAGGGAAAAAGGTAAAGAAATTGAGTGGTTTTCGTTGATGTCGAAAGAAATAAGGTCGTACGACTTGCATGTCCATGGTGGTGACATGTTTGTCTTGAAAAACAGCTTATTTCTCAACGTGGCAGGTGCTCTCATTACATATGGTGTAATAATATTTCAAATGGATTAAAAATCACTATAAATATATATATATGGACTAGGAAATTAGACAAATAACAATCACCCATTTAAAGGATATCGGAATGAGATTTTGCTTTCTCTCGAGCGTAAAGTTTGTTATGCTGACATGTCAGTATAAAATAGAATAAAACATTAACGATAAAGTAACACGTTAGTAGAGAATCAACTTGATTTATTGAAAACTATCGTTTGACATTTAATATGAAAATTGAAAAGTTTTTAACGATAATTTTTTTCAACTGTATTTGCCATTTTCTTTTCTCGTTAAAAATCATGCATGGGTATATCAAAACTGTTTAATATATGAAACGTTCCATATTGCTTGTCATCTCTTAAAACTTTTTTAACGTATTAACCCCCGAGTTAAGTCTTAATTAGGTTTATAGGGAGTATCGAAAGTAAACATATAACATTCAAACAACTCTTATGTTAGCTTTAGGTAACCTCCATGCTAAGTTTCCTCCATAAAAGGAAAAACTGGCAGTGTCAATGACTGGAACAGTGGGTGTCAAATAAAAATTCATAAAAAAAAATGATTGGTATCCAATGTATATTTTAACATGTATGTGGTTCTGAATGTCTTTCATGCCATATGTATTAACTTAAGATTTCTAAAAATATTTTCTGATGACTAGAACATTAAAAACATCAGAGATTGCTCTAAAAGTGTCAATCACTGGTGCACTTAGCCTATATATATATATATATGTTACCGCTAAAGTGCAGAAATCAGTTAATCTGCAGATTAGTTAGGTAATCTTCACATTAACTAGGATGATCCGTTAAAGTGAGTAAAATTGTTTCATTTCCCAAATTACCTAGGTAATCTGCGAATTACCTAGATAATCTGCACATTACCTACTAGGCACTCGTTAAAGGGAAAATAAGATCTCTGCTGTTGTAATTTTACTGCACGCTGTGTTGTATTTGTTTTTTTCATTCCGGAAGAAAAAAAAAAATAAGTTTTCTTTTCTTGTCTTTCTTTCTTTACTTATTATAATCTGTATGTGTTTTAATTTTTATGTGTTTTAAAGTTATAATTGTTTTAATTTTTTTATTTATTTCATCTTTTTTATTCTGTCAATATAAGTTTGAAGATGTTATGCATTTTTAGTATGAAATATAATAACTTTAATAGCTTTCAATAAATTCTATTTTATAAATGAATGTTAGAATTGTAATACAGTAACGATTTCTTTTCAAAATAAAGATATATAACCATTTAAATAAAAAATAAAAAATATTTTATTAACAATTTAATATTGCTATTTTTTTAAAAAAGTTATGCACCATTTTTTAAATTCGCTAAAGAAATATTAGATTAGACAAATCAGAAGCATTATTTAAGAAGTACTTCAAATAATTAAAACTACTTTGATAATTTTTAGAACGCATGAAAATTAAAATTACAGTTTTCCAATGCTTTATTAAACTATATTTTGCAGCATACATATATCTGTACAAGTTTAGCAAATATATTAATTTTACAATATGAAAATAAATAAACTTTATTAACACATTTTATGTGATAAACTACAACGAAATTATTTGAAAAAGCGAACAAATAATAATAATAATAATAATAATAAAATCAAAATATAATCATGGTATATAAAATATACTAGCGGGCTTTGCCCGCTTCGCTGGCCACTAAATTTAAAGGAAACTCTTTTCTATATAGCTTTATAAAAATAAAATAAAATAAATTACTGAAATTGTTCAAAAGCTCGCTCCAGGTCCTGTGAACAACACTATACATGTTGTTCACGTGTAACTCGGACTGGACTCAAATGTAACTGGGTTTAGACAACATAATATTTGCTTTTACGTTATTTCATATGTTTATTTTGTTTTTCCAATCAACCATTAAATGACAGCAATTTCACGCCAAATATTACAATATGCTGTGACCGGCTACGTCTGTCGCATGAGACAATTAATTTTTTGTGTTTATATATAATTCATGGTTTGTAAACCTGATAGTACAGCCTTAATATATTGGGTTGTTCGGAAAGTAATTTCGTTTTTTCCTTCGAAAATGAAAGACGATTTTCTTATATTTTATAAATATTTTAATGAATTATATATTCTCCACTTTGATCGGTTTCTTAGCGATCTCACGAGTTGTTATTTGGCAGTTTTTCATAAATCAATACTTTATTTTGTCTTCATTAGCACAAACTGGTTTTCTAGAACATTATGCATCTTCAACTCAAAATTGCCAGAACAAAATTTGGTAAACCAGTTTTGACAATAGCGTTCTTTAAATAAATTTTCTGTGCACACATCGTATACTTTTTTTCCTTGTTTGAATAATTATTTTCGCATTTTTGATAGCAAAAACAAAATATGCCGAAAAGGTCGCTTCTGATTTTCTTTATTTGATAGGACACTCATCAAAAACTATTGAGCAGAATAAAACGACCTTTTCCACAAGCAAGCCTTGCTATATCAGCTGTCACAATATGTAATGGCAATGCAACTTAAATGTGAAGAAGGTGTGAAAAAAAATACAATTAAGTCCTCTGCTGAGAAAAACGAAATGGCTTTCCGAACAACCCAATAGTTCTCTTTGGCGGCTTTTGAATTTTTGTCACCATTTTAGACTTAATCCATTGTAACAATAAGTCTTAATCCCTTGTAACAATATGCTATGAGCGCTATTTCTGCCATATTTTAGACAACTAATCTTTTTATGGTTATATATATTTCCCATTAAACATATTTTATTTATTTATTTAAATATTAACTTGAATTTTTTAAATATTTCTGTTCGACAGCGTGCAAGTGCAGTAACATACAGAGGCTCATTTGTTATTGTATGATAAATTAGCATAGTGATTATTATATAAAAAATAAATAAATAGGTAAACATTATCGTGTTACACAACTTTATTATGTCGCTCCATTGGCGGCTTTTGAATTTTTGTCGCCATATTAGCGATGGATTTTTTTTTTTTTTTTTTTTTTTGTATGAAAAGGAGAAGACGATTTTGCTAATAATTTTATCAGACTCTTTTTTGTTTATACATAAGAATCCTTTATATTCTGCTTATATTTTTAATGGTTTTTAGGTTTAAAATAGTGTTGAAATAAATTTCCATCTTTAAAACTGCATTTGTTCTGTAAATTTTGTGTAAAAATAAATCATTTATGTTTTTATATATTTGATGCGCTACTTAGATTAAAATGGCTGTTGCTATATTAAACTTCTTGTCGAAAAACGTTCGGTGTACTTCAACACCAAAATTTAATAAATCGCCCAGCAGGATCTATTAATGAAACTGATAAAATAAAAGTATGGTTCATAGAGTTTAAATAATCTATTTAAAAAGCTTTTAAAACCCAAATTATTAATGTATCGTATCACTACATAGATATAGTAATAATATATAGATTGATCATTGGGAAGAAGAAAGTGATTCCTTTTCACTCGGGAAAAGACGGCGATTTTACCAAAATATGGCAGTCTTTCCCCGAGTGAATACACACGGGAATACACACGAATGTTTTAGCAAATAAAATTCATGAATAATTTATTTACTAAAGGTGAATGAAAAGCCCCAGATATAGTTTCAAATTCATTCTTCTTGTTTTCCTTTTTTCCTTCAATACCACTTAATAGCTGATTCCAAAGCTTTTTTTTTCGGAATCAAAAATCTTTGCACGATAATATGGGGATGATAGATCTATATATATTATTATATCTATCAGTATCGTATCCAGGATTTTATTTCGGGGAGGGCTGAGTTAAGCTTGATAATGTTACATATTATACAGAAATCATGCATATTACTTTTAGTCTTTAATTTTAAAACTTTCTACAAAATTTCGGGAGGGGCTGCAGCCCATCAGCCCCCCCTCTGGATACGCCACTGATATCTATGATCACATACATCTTTTCGAAGATAGGATAAAACTTAATTTGAAAAAAAAAATAATAATAATAACTTTTGTTTATTAACCAAAATAATTGATGAAATTTTAAATGCAAGTTGGTCTTGTGGGGTACAGGCTGTATATTATATTTTTGTGTTCGTGAGAGAAAATTTAAAAGAATTTGAAAACTGCAATTTTTAGTCCCACTTAAAAATCATGTGACTTAATGTGAAGCAGATTTTTCATTTTTTTCTCCTAACGGTTTCCATACAATCTTCTGCTGTTGCCACCTAAAATTCATACTTTAGTTAATTTTAAAAAATCTAATTGTCCGATTGATAAGCTGTTTAATGCATAGATATAGTAATATACATAGATCTATCATCCCCATGTTAACGTGCAAAGATTTTTGATGCCGAAAAAGTTTTTGGCATCAGCCATGATGAGAGAGTATAAAACTCGAAAACAACAATGGAATAGAATGTTGATATTATAGATATAGTAATAAGACATGGTTGATATACCTTAAAAATGCCGAAGTACTGCGCGGCTTTTAATTGTAGAAATAAATTTATGAAAGGGAGTGGAATAAGTTTTCATAAGTAAGTTAAATTTAACTAATTTATGAAAAATATGATTCTTTATAATCAGTTGCTTTGTTATTATTATGGTTTAAATACTGTTTTGATTTTTAATGGAATACTTTTTTTTTAATTTTAATATTTTTTAAGTTTTTATATTAGTAAGTAATATCGAATTTTCAAAATTCTTTTAAATGTAGTTAGCAGTGGCAGAGGTAAAACCCGCTTGTTTTAATATATTATAACTAGTATTACCACAAGACTTTCTTCTCTATTTAATCCTATACAAATTTATTCAATACAAATTATTTATTAAGTTATAATTTATTAGAGATATTTTCCATGATGAATGCAGACGATTTTTTTCTTAAAATGCTGAAAAAAAATCATTTTTGTGCAGACATGAAAAGATATGCAGTCGAATCTTGTTAACGTGAATCTCAAGGGGGATCACAAATCTGTTCATCTTATCAGTAGTTCATGCTATCAGTAACTGATCGTCATATAACTAAAGTAATCTTCATTTTGACGGGGATTGTGGTAACAGTTCATGTTAAAAGTAATTCACGTTAACGAGGTTCGACTGTATATATATATATGTGTGTCTATACTATATATACATTATATATAACATTAAAAATAAAAGAAATCGGTAGCTTCGTTTTAAATTAATACAGATGTATGGTTCAACCATTCGTTTTAGAAATATTGACGAGTTCTTTCTAAAATATCCGCATTGAAAATTTACACAGGCCCCGGGGGAAGAGCACATCCTTCCCAGGAGGAAAGCAATGCTCCTACATGCACACATTTTTTTTTTTTTTTCAAGTTTATTACTACTATTATCAATAATTCATATAAATTTTATCATGCGTTAAACATAACTCACATTATATACATTTATATGAAATTTTGTCCTATACTGTCATGTTAAGTACTTAGACTTTAGTACTTAGTCTTGTTTTTCAACCGGCGGATGATACGTTAACAGCGCATGCAAATTTTCCTGAAAAAGAGGATAAGTTAAACCAATTCTTCATCCGTAAATCAGTTAACTCTTACTTTCTTGAAATTCATTATGTGTGTTTCCGAGTAAACCCAATTTCTGCAATATTTTCAACAGGAAAATAAAGGGTTAACAGCTAAAGCAAGATTTCCTGTAAATGAGTATAAGTTTAATTAATTTTTCATTCCAAACACTTCTTAACTCCAAACATTCATCAAAATTATTATATTTATTTCCAAGTAAACCCGATTTTTGCCATATTTTTCCTCATTAATATGCAATTTTTGTCATATTATTCCAAGTAACCAACAAATACAGGTCTAACAGCAAACCATGATTTTTATGAAGATGGGGATCAGACTAATCGTTTTTTTACCCCAAAAAACACTTAACTCCAAGCTTCCATCAAAATTGTTAAACCCATTTTCAAGAAAACCCAATTTCTGCCATATTTCCCAAACGGCAATTAAAGGGTAAACAGTAGACGCGAATTCCCCTGGGGATGAGGATATGCCTAATTGATTTTATACCTCTAGAAACACTTAATCAAAGACTTTCTTCAAAATCATTACATCCCTTTCCGAGTTAACCCAAATTCGGCCGTATTTCTTAACCGGTTGATAAAGGGTTAACAGTGAGCAGGAACTTTTCTGAATCGAACAAAAAATCTAATTTGCACCAAATACCTATCTGTTTATCTATCTATCTATCTATCTATATATATACATATATATAGAAAGAGAGATGCCAAGTTATTACGGATTTCCGTAATCTTAATACCAGAATTTTTTTTATGTATTCCTTTGTAATAACACTGCTCGGCATGAAAATTGTATCTGACACCATTTCAGCCCACCCTTATGTAAAATGACCTCCTGAATCCGAATATGATCACCATTTTGCCCAATCACACACCGTTTTCTTGATACGCCCCCTCCCCCATTTTTATCATTGTTTGATAATTTTATACTCATCAGTTTGATTTGGAGAGCAACGATGATTATTTTAACCGTTAAATGTCTTCTGATCCGAGGAGCTACAGTGGTAGAAAGTTCTGAAACACGAACATTTGTAGTAAGGAAGATACTTGAGAGGATTTGTGCCCAGAAAAAGAAAGAAAAAAAACAAAAAAACAAGAAAAACACTTAACCCTAAAATTTAATCAAAATCGTCACATTCACTTCCGAGTAAACCCATTTAATGCTATAAATTTCGACTGGCCGTTAAAGGGTTAACGTGATTTTTTCTGAAGATGAGGATATGTCCATTCGATTTAGCTCTCTAAAGAACACTTAACCCCAAACTTTTATAAAAACCATTACATTCATTTCGGAGTAAAACTAATTTCTATTATATGTTGCGACTGGCCGTTAAAGGGTTAACGCGAATTTTCCTGAAGATGAGGATATGTCCATTCGTTTTATCTCTCTAAAGAACACTTAATCTCAAACTTTTATAAAAATCGTTATATCCATTTCCGAGTAAACCTAATTTCTATTATATGTTGCGACATGCCGTTAAAGGGTTAACACAAATTTTTCTGAAGATGAGGATATGTCCAAACGTTTTAGTTCTTAAAAAAAAAAAAGACACTTAACTCCAAACTTTAAACAAAATCGTTATATCCATTTCTGATTAAACTCAATTTCTACTACATGTTGCGATTGGCAGTTAAAGGGTTAACACTAATTTTCTTGATGCTAAGGATGTTCCAATTGTTTTAGGTCTCTAAAAAGCACTTATCCCAAACTTTTATTAATATCTTTATAACCATTTCTGAGTAAACATAAATTTCTACTCTATACAGTTGGTAACAAAAGTGTCCGACTGCATTACGATTGGCAATTAAAGGGTTAACTCTAATATCTCAAAAGATGAGGATAAGTCCAATAGTTTTTTCGACCATAAAAACTTCTAACCAGACAGAAATAGTAGACAGAAACGATAAATTTCTTTAAATGTCGTTATTCCATACAAAAAAAAAAAAAAAAAAAAAAAAAAAAAAGGAAGAAGAAGAAGAAAAGAGTGAAAGAAAAATGAGTATCTGGAGTTTTTTCATTCATCTTTAGTACATAAATTATTCATAAATTTTATTTGCTAAATTATCTGTGTGTATTCCGGTGTGTATTCAGTCGGGGAAAGACATCCACAAGAGAGTAAAATGGCCGTCTTTTCCCGAAAAAAAAAAAGGCATCACTTTTTCGGCCTCGCTGATCAATCTATGTCTTATTACTATATCTATGGTTTAATGCATCGGATTTACAAAAAATTTCCCTTTTATTTGCTATCTTATTTGTAACGATGCGACTGAAATTTCTAATTTATTTTCTAATCTTTCTGATTTATTTTCCTCATTTTAAATAAATGTACGTTTTTTTTTTTTTTTTTTTTTTAATTTTTATTATTTTATCGAAAAAAAAATTGGCAACAATTAAATTATGGATAAAATTTTAAAATTTAAATGGCTTATTTATCAGAAATTAGAAGGCTATTATTTTCACATTTTAATTAATTAAGAAAAAAACTAATCATCCGATTGATAAGCTGTTTAATGCATCGGATTTACAAAAATTTTCCCTTTCATTTGGTATCTTATTTGTAACGATGCGACTGATATTTCTAATTTATTTTCTTATCTTTCTGATTTATTTTTCTCATTTTAAATAAAAAACGTTTTTTTTTTTTTTTTTTTTTTTTTTTTTTTTTAAATTCTTATTATTTTGTCCAAAAAAAAAAAAAAAAAAATGGCAACTGTTAAATTATGGAAAAAATTTTAAAATTTAAATGGCTTATTTATCAGAAATTAGAAGGTTATTATTTTCACATTTTAATTAAGAAAAAACTAATCAAAAATTCGAAAATCTGACTTCAATGTGCACAATGACCCTTCGGGGGCACCTTTGTGTTAAATCTCGTGACTGTCCGAGCTACCGTTTACGAGAACAGTGAAATATACAAATATTGCTCACTTAATAGTATAAGATAAAGGAAACTTGAAATTGAAAGAAACAAAAAAAAAAAAAAAAAGGAAATTGTAATGAAATGCTAAAAAATGCATAAAAATTTCATATTAAGTATTTATTAAATAATGCCGTAATGTTGAATGCCATATTTTTCAGAGTTAAAAATTAATACACTTTTTTTTTTCTCCCCCAGTAAGTAATAGTAATTTAAATCAATTTTAAAATAAATTAGTTTTAAAAAGTTGTGGTTTAATAGTTTTATTTCGGGAGAAAATAATTACTGTGTTGTAAATTTAATATTCATAATTCAAAATGAAGTTTCACGAGAGAGAGCTTTTAATTAAGATTAGATTTCATTAATAAAATGCAGACCCTTACCAAACTTATATTGACAAAATTAAAAAAGAAAAGAAATAAAATCAAAATTAAAACAATTACAACTTACTTGTTACTTTAAATTTTGTGTTGGTCAGGGCCCGACTATGCTTTTTGAAGACCCGGAGCACAGATGCTATTCGGAGGCCCCCATACCCTGCTCTAAAGAACTCACCAAAAGGACCCATTCTCAAAATCAAAAATAAATAAATAATAAAATCTTTTTGTAAAAAAAATAGAACAGACTCCAAAAAGCAACTACTATTCAAACAACTAAAAAAATAAAATAAAATAAAAAATAAATGGTATGAAATGAAACTGTAAATTGCGCCTAAAAGTATAAAATAATTTCCTTCGCCAAACAACCTATAACACTACAATTAATCATAACTTTTGAAGTCAGCGCAAAATTAAATAAAATTTAATTAGTTTTTAAAGGTTTGTCTTTCGATTGGTAGCAACAAATGCTGTTGTCTCGAATGATCCATTTTCATGTTTCCTTTATTATTTTATCACTGTATACAATTGGTCCATTAGTAGCATCTACATAGAACAGTGAACATCTTCACAATGCGGTATTTATATTTCTACGAAGTTAGATCATCCTTGATGGCCTTTGAATTTGGCGATAAAAACGTAAGGCAAAAATATACATGCAAGATGTATATTTTCATAATATATATTGTACGATGTGTTGTTTCATATTCTTGATTACTCTCTTGATATACCTTATTAAAATAATCATGATATCCCAAAGAAATTAAATATGTTTGCCAGATAATTTTGCGATTTTTCATTCACCAAGGACGTCAGATACCAGCATCTTCGCCAATTTTTGCTGCTTACGAAATCTTATTTGTTTTCTTGAATCAAAGTAGTTTTCGGCTGCGTTTTGCAGGTAACAATGTGAGACGTGTATTTTGAATAGGATTTGATTTTTGTATTGAATAAAGGTATCAATATTTATTTAATTTTGCGCCGACTTCAAAAGTTAGGATTAATTGTAGTGTTATAGGTTGTTTGGCGAAGGAAATTATTTTATACTTTTAGGCGCAATTTACAGTTTCATTTCATACCATTTATTTTTTATTTTATTTTATTTTTTTAGTTGTTTGAATAGTAGTTGCTTTTTGGAGTCGGTTCTATTTTTTTTACAAAAATATTTTATTTTTCTCTTTTCAGTGAAAACTTATTCATATAGCAGAACATCAGAAGACGTTCGACGGAAGTTTCACAAATCACAACTTCCAAGAAAAGTGACATTACTCAAAAAATAGTTTATGTCACTGAAAAATACATTAAATACACCCAATGTGAACAAAAAAGTTACATCTCCATCTAGAAAGTTATCCACTCGAGAGACAGTTGTCCCAGTTTTATTCTAGTCAAGTTATTTTTAAGTTTATTTTTCTCAAATGCTGCATTTTTAAATTGTGTCACTTTTCTTGCCTTTATTGGATATGACCAAAAAACTATCTATTGAACGAACATACGTTAAATTAAAAAGTCTTTAGAAATGTAAAGAAAGGATACGCTGTATTCGTAACCGAAAAGTCTGTTAGGCATATATATTGAACTTTACAGTAAATACGTGTCACCCGCTGCGCTGGAAATTGCGCAGCGTAAAGTTCAAACAAAGAGCAAAATATGCATTGCAGCTGACGGACAGAAGTTTCAACATCGATACTTACACACTGCTTTTACCATTGTAGCTGCTTGCGTTCAGCAGTTAGAGTGAGAACAGACTTTTGTGAGTATCCTGTAATTTGTTTATATCTTAATGAAATCCTAATGAAACTTATTTCAGGCCAAGATCATTACGAACACAAAAAAAGTATTTAAATTAAATCATCTCTTACGAAGTTATGAGCTAACAAATTTCAACAACAACAACGAGATACATGGTTTGTATTGAGAACCTCTTCCTTTATGAAGTCGGCTTAAAACGCCTGTGCGTTAATCGATGTGACCGCTTACAATAACCATACTTTGAATTGTACATAGCATAAAATGTCACCCGCTGCGCTACAACATATGCAATGTTTTTCAAGTGTGCACAAAATAGGAAATTGTGAACAAACAAATGCACGTTTTAAGCGTTCTGTTTTTAGCATTAATGTCTAAACTATCTTTGCGTACTACATCGATGATGCTCTGCAATTTTATAATTCACTTTTTTCCCCTGTCTTTAAACGTTTCCGAGATAGGATCGCTAACTCCACTCTTTTCCACCAGGTGGCGCTTTAGGCGGTTGAATCGCGTAGCACATGTCCACTTTACTGTACCTACATACCACTTTTATGACTATAGCTGCAGCTGTACAGAAGTTAAGAGTCGGGACTGACTTTTTTGGGCCCCCTGTATTTTCTTTTGATCGTAAAGATCTTACAGTGGGACCTATTTCAGACCAAGTCCTTTACAATAAAACAAAAAGTATCAAAGTCGGATCATCCGTTCAGAAGTTATGAGCTAACAAACAAAAACAAAAACAAAAAACATTCGCTTTGAATTGAGAACCTCCTCCTTCATGAAGTCGGTTAATTAGAGCATTTCTTACGAAGTTATAAGCTTACAAACACCAACAAAAACATATAGCAAGAATTAAGAACACCCTCCTTTCTGAAGTTGGTTGAAAACGACTTTGCGCTAATCGATGTGACCGCTTACAGTAACAGTACTTTGAACCATAGAGTATACGTGTCATCCGCTACGCTGTAAAGCGTGCAACGTAGTTCAAGTGTGCACAGTGTAGGAAATTGCGAACAAACAATTGCACGTTTTAAGCGTTCTATTTTTAGCAATAATGTCTAAAAACTGTCTTTTCGTAGTAAATCGATGATACTCTACAACTTCGTAATTAACTTTTCTCCCATCTTGAACCGTTTTTGAAATAGGAGTGCTAATGACGCTGTTTTTCACCAGATGGCGCTTTATTTTCTTTAGATTGTAAAGATGTTTTAATGGGACCTACTTCAGACGAAGATCTCTACAACAAAGCAAAAAGTATTAAGTAACCGTATTTTGAACTATATAGCGTATGTCTCACCAGCTACGCTACAACGTGAGCAATGTAGCTCAAGTGTGAATAGTGTAAGAAATTGCGAACAAAAAAGGCACGTTTTTAGCTTTGTACTTTTAGCATTAATGTCAAAACTATCTTTTCGTACTAAATCGATGATGCTCTGCAATTTTATAATTCACTTTTTTCCCCTGTCTTGAACCGTTTCCGAGATAGAAACGCTAGCATGAATGTCTAAACTGTCTTTTTGTACTAAATCGATGATAATCTTCAACTTTCTAATTCACTTTTTTTCTCTAGAACCGTTTCGAGATAGGAACACTAACTCCACTATTTTCCACCAGGTGGCGCAGCAAGCGGTTTAACCTTGTACTGCAGGGCCACTTTACTACACTTGCATACCATTTTTATTACTAGACCTGCAGCCGTTTAGCAGTTAAAAGAGTTGGTACTGGTTTTTTTGGGCACCCTGTATTTTCTTTAGATCGTAAAGATATTACAATGGGACCTATTGCAGACCAAGACCTTTTCAACAAAACAAAAAGTATCAAAATCGGAGCATCCGTTCAGAAGTTATGAGCTAACAAACATAAAAAAAACATACGGTTTGAATTGAGAACCTTCCTTCTTTTTTTGAAGTCGGTTAATAAAAATAGTGCGCTTTTTAATTTTTTCCTTCAATTATACCTTCTATTTCCTCATTTTTTTTTTTTTTTTTTTTTTTTTTTATAGCAACCTATAACAAAATCATTACTTTTATGTTCAAGACAAATGAAAAAATGTAGCACATTAATCAGCCAATGTGTAGGAAATTAGTCACAAAATTTTATAATTGTTTAAACTCTCTAATAAAATATAGAAATTAAAATGTAATCAATTTTTGTTTTTAATACACATATAATGAAGAAATTTGTACTATTACTTCTCAATTTTTGGAAATGAGGCCCCTTAAATTTGGATGCCCTGGGCCAGTGCCCCGTGTGCTCGTGCCATAATCTGGCCCTGTGGTGTTGGTCATAATAAGAAACCTAATCATGGCTTCGATGCTCGACGTTTTGCGTTTACTCTTTACTGTTTATCATAGCGGAGCGGACGTGATAAAAGTTTTAGTTTGTGTTTGAAGGTCATTCGCGTATCTGTATCACATGACTATTTGACGCCATAGTGAATGTAAAAAACTAAGGCTCGAAACAAACATTTGAACTTTAACGACACAGAAGCCGCTAATGTGCAGATTACCTAGTTAAAATGCGGAAAACTCTTGATTCCGCCCTTTAACGGGTTATTTTAGTTAATCTGTAGATTAGCTAGGTAATCTGCACATTAACGGATTTCGAGCTTTAACGGTAACATATATGCAAATAAAAATTATTTCCAAATCAACACTGACGGGGTGACATTCCCTTCATGTTCTTTCTTAGGTCCCTAAAATCTCTTATTTGGGGAGAAAGTTTTTTTTTAATAGTATTGGTACTAAAGTGTTAGCTATCCAAAAGACGATATTGTGAGTGTTATATAACTATCTCATTGTAAATGTATTTGTCCACTTGGTTTAAAATATTTCTGAAAATATCGTCAATTGAAAAGATAAATAAAAATAAAAAATTCAGAAAATTTACAATTAAGTATATTACGTATATTATTAATCGGCATAGTGTTTTATAATAGCTTCTCGTATATCAAATTTGGCACAGTTATACAAAATAGATGCTGAGGTATAATCTTCTCGTTAATGGGAGAAGGAGCAGCAAAGTAGCGCCATCTATTGGGTGATTTGTGCTATAAGTTGATAGACACCCATTTATGTAAAAGTGCAACTGAATATAAAATCTTAAGAATTTTTCTGCATTAGATTTTGAACCGGAACTGCCACTATATTTCTGTCAGGCAGATATATTTTGAAAATGATCAAATTGTGTTCTGAACCTCCTAAACCATCTAAATCAACTGAAAACTGGAAGTCAAAAATTTTGACGAATCTCGGTCAATTTTTTTAAGTGGTAACATCGGCGATCTTCAAAATACCAAATTTGAATTTCTTAAATTTAACTTTCGTAGATAGGGGATCTCAAAATACGCAATTGTAGAAAAAAAAAATTCTTGTTTGAAATTTGGACTTTGAAACAATATTTTGTTTATCACATAGGAATGAGAAATTGTCATTCCTAAGCGTATTTCTTGGACTTGATAAAATTTAGGAAAACGCTTCCATCCATTACATTCAAAAGAAAAGAATATATTCTCTCAATTTGATGTTGGTTTATATACTAGCATTTCTAACTAAACATAATTCTGATGTTTGTTGTTTCGAATAATTACATTAATGGTTAAATAAATAATACAAAATGAATAACTTCTGTTTAATAAATCAAATTAAAGCAAAACGACGTCTTACTCTAGTCTAGAGGTTTTATAAGTTACTTTAACAAGTCAAAATAAATGTCAAGGACTGTTCAGAATCAGAAGAAAAACATACATAAATGTCTTGTTTCTTGGCCAATCATTTGTGGCTTGTCTCTACATGTCTCTGAAAAACAAAACACATGTGATTTGATTTTTGTAAACATATAGAGACGTATACGTTATGGATTTTGAGATTCCGTAATTTTCCATCTTCTTTTTGACTTTTTATTTTCTTTACCGTATCGACTGCTTCCTGAAGTTTATAAATGGAATAAAGAAAAT
This sequence comes from Salticus scenicus, assembly GCA_963930645.1. Taxonomy (NCBI): domain Eukaryota; kingdom Metazoa; phylum Arthropoda; class Arachnida; order Araneae; family Salticidae; genus Salticus; species Salticus scenicus. Next base: position 313,428,099 of record OZ005655.1, read on the forward strand.
AGAGGCTTGCTCATTTAATGGGATCGAAATCAGAATAATTAAAAGTGGAAATCTAACATTTCTGTTGTTACTATTTTACAAGAGCGTCGTCACAATGCCCCCACTTTTGTAAAACAGTGGAGATAATTAGGATCATGCATTTTAAAACATTCCATTGTGTGTTATGAAGATTAAAAGCACATCAGAGATACATAAATACATTACTGGCATGCTTTTAAGTATGCATTTTCCAACTTGAAATTTTTTTTTTTTTTTTTGGACTCGATAATTTTGAGTTTTGAAATTCCTTTTTCAAAAATTTCAGTAGTCATGTTAAATTAACACTCGTAACTGTTTTAATATGCTTCAGATTAATGACGGGGTCTATCTGCTATAAAATATACATTATGAACTTCACATCTATAGTTTTGGAAAATTTTTATCATTAACAATTTTCTTGAAAATGGGGTTGGTCCCAATTACGCCATGGTCCCAATTATCCCAACTGGTCCTATATACATAAAACATGAATGTATTTAAATTCAGCCCGCTATGAAAAACATAACAATATGTGAAGTGCATTTCTATCCATTTCCGTGTGTCGCCTTAATATATCCGAAGCATTTTAAGTAACTCTGTTAACGAATGGTGAGTGATTTTCATATCCTAATCTCATCGAACCTTTATAAAAATAAAATTTTCAACTCATAAAGTAGTTAGTAATCCAAAGATTTTAAACTTTACTTCCGTGACATTTCTCCCATAGTATTTAAATTTTCTGGGAGGTTTCTGTGCACGTTCTATTTCAACAAAAAGTTTCAAATAGCAACCTCATTGGATACGGATTTAGAATACTGATTTTGCACACCCCGCTAATATTTGTTCTCGAGTTAAGCTGATAAGACACACACATGAATCGAATGTTGCCTGTGTGTTTGTTTTCATCGCAGCTCAAGAACAAATATCAACAGGAAATTAAAACGCCGCGGACTTTAGAATGTAAAAAACGAGGAAAAATAGATAAAACTCCATAGAAAAAGCATGGGATGAAAACGAAAACAACTCGCTATGTTAAGTGTGTAAAAAAAAAAAAAAAAAAAAAAAAAAAAAAACATCGAAGAGCGGGAAGGGACTCAGGTTGGGGCCCTGAAGCTACCGTCGAGGGTTTAATATGTCTCGTTTATTACGTGACATATATGGCTATGCTACTTGAAAGTTGTCATTAAAATCGTTGAAATGGTTCGTATACAAAAACATACAAGAGAAATCAAGTATATTAGATTTCAGCGAAATTTCTGGTCGGTATAGCCTGTTATGAACGTAATTCAAGAACAAATATTAACGGGAAATCAAAACTCGCTATTCAAATTTGTTGGGTGATGTTAATAGAAAGTTATTATTAAAATCTGGAATTAAGTCGTACACAGGGGCATACAAGAGAAATGAAAAGTTCATTCCATCTTAGCAAAATTTCTGGTAGATACAATTTAACATACACTACTGGCCATTAAAATTGCTACACCAAGAAGGAATGATAATAACGGAATGAAACTTGTTAGACACATACATTATAGTAAGAAAAACAATTGATTAAAATTTCAGGAAATTTGGAGTAATATGTACCGAGAAAATAGTACATAAAACAGCGAACTTAGTGAGCAATAACAGCACATGTTCGCCTAGGCACTGAATCTAACAGCGATTAGATGACATGTACGGGTAGAGCACTTCATGAAGTTTTAACACGATGCCACAATTCATCGATCGAAGTTATTGGTGAGTGGTGGGGGGCCAGTCGCGTTTCAATGGTTAAACAGTCATTTTCATTGGTGCGAGATCAGGAGAACGCGCTGGCCAGAGCAACAGTCGAACACATTCGGCATCAATGAAGGTCCAGACAATATGGACAACTTGCGGTCGTGCATTGTCCTGCTTAAATGTTCGCTTCAGAGGCCTTGAACATAGGGCAGAGCGATGGGCCTTAACTCGTCAGAAATGTAATGGCTGGTATTCAGAGTGGCGGGGATGTAAACAAGAGGTGACCGGGACGTGTATCCAATGGTACAACATACCATCAATCCAGGTGGTGACTCAGTATGCGACTAGAAAAATTCTGATTACCTTCAAAACTGCATCACTGATATGGGCGCCATTAATGTGTGATCAACGATGAACCTGGACGCAGGAATGGCGTGAAGTCACTTTTCAGACAAATTACGATTCTGTTTACAGCATCAAGATTGCCTTATCCGTATTTAACGGCATTATGAATAATGCACATTACCAGCTGGGATTCGACATCATCATACTGTCCATCATTTGCAGTGATGTTATGGGTTCCCATTGGATACACGTCTCGATTACTTCATGTTCGTATTCCTGGCACTCTGAACAGCGGCCATTAAATTTCTGATAAGTTAGGGCCCGCCCCTCTGCCCTGTATTCGAGGCCTCCGTAGCGCAAAAATTAAGCAAGATAATGCACGACCGCAAGTTGTTTGTATTGTCCGGACTTTCTTTGATGCCGAATGTGTTCGACTGTTGTTCTGGCCAGCGCGTTCTCCTGATCTCGCACCCATGAAAATGACTGTTTAATCGTTGAAAAGCGACTGGCCCCCCACCACTCACCAGTAACTTCGATCGATGAATTGCGGAATCGTGTTAAAACTTCATGAAGTGCTCTACCCGTACATGTCATCCAATCGCTGATCGATTCAATGCCTAGGCAGATATGTGCTGTTATTGCTCACTGAGGTCGCTGCTTTATGTACTGTTTTCTCAGTACCTATTACTCCAAATGTCCTGAAATTTTAATCAATGGTTCTTCCTACTATATAATGTATGTGTCCAAGAAATTTCATTCCGTTATTATCATTCCTTCTTGGTGTAGCAATTTCAATGGCCAGTAGTGTATTTAGACTCCGCATGAAACTGGCTTATAGGCACAAAAGCATGTTTCTCATAAAATAGGATGTGAAATATATATTTACTTCGTTTACAGCGACTCACCAAAGAGTTCTGATGCGTTATTAGGGTCAGGTGGGGTAAAATAGGTCAGTTTAAAAAAAACTCTTTAAAAAAAACATCCAAGCAGTTTTTAAATTCAAATTTTGCTGGTTTTATATATTATTTATATTAGTCTTCATTTTGCATGCAAAATTAACTGTAATTGATACTTTTTTAGTTACAGCCAGTAATTATTTGTGTGTTTCGTATTAGAAACTTGAATGTGTTGCTAAGAAAAACTTTGGTTTTTAACTGATTCAAAAACAAATTTTACAGTATTTTCTTATGATATTCCAAAAAGCACATTTTTAAGATAAATTTCCTAAATTTTTGTGAGAAAAAAAAATAAAATATTAATATTTTGAAGTAAAAAAACACATGTGGGTTAAAATAGGTCAGATGTTGAATCATGTTAGGCTTAGGAAACATAAAGTAACAAATTACATTTTTTGTGTTTTAAATAACTCCATATGTATTCTTTTAATTATTAGTTTAAAATTAAACTATAATACTGTTCTAGAGCTATTTCATACACATAGATATAAAATAATTTAATGTTAAAAAAAAGAAAAAAAAAAAGAATACATATTGAAGCTGAATCAAAACCTTCAGTTTGTAGGTGTAATTCAAAAAGTTGTTTCATTCCATCTTATTTAAGACGGGTGCCAATTTTTCATACAAAAGGCAGGCAGAACACAACATTCTCCTGAAACTCTGCAGTTTAGCATCAACTTCAAATGCAAGAGTGGATGAATCTAGATCATCAATCACCAATTTCACAAATTAATTCTAGTACGACTTCAACAGTCATGGTACAGGGTACTATTTATATATTCTTTTAAGTACATAAAAATCTGCTATTATAAACACTTTATCACCCAATCAAACATTGTCTTCTAAAGAAGCTTTGAAAAATGCACACAGAAAAAGAACCCAAACGCAACAGAAAATATCAACAGAAAAGATCCCTGGGAAAAGATCAAAGAAAATATTTCATGGCATCAATCTTTCACACAATCATGAATATTTTGAAAATTTTGAAGGGATAAAAAAAAAAGTGGAAATTGAAGTTCCTATTGGATTTTCCAGAGAAAGATATTTCTGATGTAGATGCATCGCAAATTCTAAATGTTCTTCCCGAACTAATGATGAAGCATAGAGACATGTTTTTTTCTTGAAAGAACACAAAATCAAGTTTTTATCAGAAAAAGGAATGTGTATTTGTAATTTTACTTGCATAATTGTCTAACAATTTAAAACAGCTTTAAAGCATGACCTATTTTACCCCCTGTATGACTTATTTTACCCCACCCCATGGGGTAAAATAGGTCACAAACAGCATATTTTTAAAGTTATTTTTCAGTACAATTTTTTTGTTTTTTCAGAGATATTTCTCTTAAAATGTCGTAAGGAATATTCATTAGCATATTTTGTACAATTTTTTAACAAATGGAACCAATACATTTTCTGCTGTTTAAGTGCAAAAGTAAAATATGCTTTTTTTGACCTATTTTACCCCACCTGACCCTACTGTAAGAAGATTTCAAGTCATGTTTATATAGGCTGTGCTAAATATCTATTTTAGCACTTATTTTTTATTTTTATTATTTAATAGATATTATTTATAAATAATATCTATTTTAGCACAGATATTATTTATAAATAATGCTCAGCACTATTCAAATATAATCCAGTTATTTTTAGAAATATGTCGACCCATCTTTGAATAATTTGAAATCCATTTTAAAATTTAATAATAGCCTTATATGTTTTATAAGGGTTGTCCGTACACCGTATCATTTCTCCCGAGTGCTGTTATGTATCTCAGTCGATCCTGTTGAAGTGCGTGATGAACCCCCTCTTACCTAGGTATAAGTCAATAAATAGTGTGTCAACAACTGTTTTGAATGGTTGTTTAAAATGAAATGGAAATTTTCATACACATTACATCCTATGTTACGCGTTCAATTGCAAGAATATGTCTATTATAATGTAGGGTAAGAGGGTCAAACCAGATTATTTCTAGAGGGTGATGATCTCATTCGGTTTTAACGGAGAAAATTGCAAACATTCATTTGAAAATTCTTTTTTGATATCTGCAGAAAACATTATTTTTCTTTTGAATCTTTTTTCGCATACTTTATAATTTTCACCTATGATAGATTTGAAAAAGAAATCTTAATAAAGATTAAAGAATCTCATCTGCACATTTTCGTTTATTCAGTTCTACAGTGGAGGAAACACAAGTGAGACATTGAATCTGACTCGCTCCCTTCTCAAAAATTCTATGCTGTTAAATGAAAATTTAATTTGATTTTTGCAATGAATGTTTTATATTCTCTAGAACTCATCAAAGCCTCAGGTCCTTTTATTAATTCGTTAAAATTATTCTGTACAAAATTAAAAGCTTGGCTTAAAAATTGTTCAAGTGTACAATGGTACAATTTACAATTTTCTGACCGAACACTTTTACTACTGACACAATTTATCTTTTTCAAAATTCTGTCCCAAATAGCAGAAAACCCCTTTCAAGGAGGTCAATCCCCCCTTCTCCCTCTCCAGCCTACGTCTCTAAGCGTAAAAAAACGGTTTTAATAAATACTTCAAAATGACTTATTTACCTTCAAAATTACATATTTATCTTCATTAGAAAATATCTTTCCGTTAAAGATCTGCGTGTTAATAGAGAAAAATAAAAAAAATTATAAACTTTGTACAATTCCAGAGAAAAACTCTGCTGATGATAACATTCTGAACCACTTGTGACTACAAGATTTAACGAGTGATCTGAGAATGGTACATAATGATCTGAAACAAAATATCTTTCATTTTTGCTTGAAAACCCGAGTCTTCCAAACATACTGTTCGTTTTAAGGAAGAATTGACGTTTACAGTAATTAAGATCAGTTATATTCTGCAAAAAAAAAACTCATAACACCTTGCAAGTGTCGAGAATCAGGACTATTAATCTGAGTGGATTATAAAAGGGTTGACTCCCCTTTATTTATGTAACGCAGAATTTCCGGAAGTTAATGAATATGAACGTTTAAATGAACTAGAAACTCAAAATAGTTGTATTATTATATTTCTGAAACCATTTCCTTGAACACTGTGTTTAATATTATTTCCAACCTAGTTTCAATAATAAATGACAGGTCATTTACACTTCCTTCACTCTTTTTATTGTTTGAACCTTTTAAGTGGTATTCCCTAGAGCCCCCAAATAAAATAATAGGCCGGCTCATCACCGCCATTTTTTTTTGCCTCCGAAGAGGACAGCTTTCCTGCTTGGCGTCCTTATCGCTTCCCTAATGATTTTAAGAAAGCTTGATCTGAAGCTAATCCGGTCAAGATAAGAGCAATAAGCAACAACAATACTCCTAAAAACACATTTTTTTTCACAGTACATTCTCAGGATGTCATTTTATTCTGAGGATATCCTATGGATGTACAGGGGTAGGATGTGTTGTTAGGGCGGTTTCTGTTTCTTTTACAAAATGTCGCCAAAACTGAAATACACAGTAATAGAAGGTCTGTGAACACTTTATATTCATTTCTTGAATGATTATAGCAGTTTATCGCTAAACAAACTTCCATATCATAGTTTACTTAGCTGAAATTATGAAATATAATAAAGTTACTCTAAAGTAACGTAAGACGATAAAAGAAAAAAAAAAAAAAATGTTTGTCGCTTGTTTATCAGAGAAACGCGCTGGGTACATGTGGCAACCCTAAGGCAACAGAATGCCTGATGCGCCAGCTCGTATATATAGGAGCCTTAGTATTCCCGAGTTAGACTGAACTTACGCTCTACTACCCTAAGCACTTTTGTTCACAATTTCAACTCACAGCTACTATATTTGGCTCAAACTAAGTTAAAATTCATATTGTTCTGTAACGATTTTCTCTGACCCAATAAGGTAAAAGTTTGCACTCAGAAAGTGTGGCAATGAGAATTCGTAGTAGTTAACCTGCAGTTCCCAACTCATTTAAACACGCACCCTGGAGGTTTGACCTGAGAAAAACTATGTCCTAGGTAGAGGTCCATCGCTGAAGGAATGCTCAGCTAAGAATGAGTCCAATTTATTTAGCTTCAACATTCTCAGGAAATGGCTCTTAGGTACAGAACACAATATTTCATCGTCTTCAAAACTAGCCATTTGCGCTGAAATACGTATTTCTAAAAAACAACTCCATGTAAAATATTTCTTCGCACTGGTTCCATTTTCTTTCCTATTACTCAACAAGACTTCCAGAATTTCAGTCATCTGATAAGAAATGTATGCATTTTTGTTACGAGGTAAACTCGTATTATGTGTCTTAAAACATAGGTTATGTATTCAATAACACAGGTCTGGGGAAGAAGAAAAGTTTGAAAGTATTTTGGAAAATTTTGTTTATCCTCGAAAACAAAATTTTCCAAAATACTGAATCCAAAAAATGACTTCCTTTTTCTGCCCAATACATTTTTTTTTCAAAATAATGCGGTTTTACAGCAGAAATTATCTGGTGTGTCACTCACACGACTTTCTCTTACCCTGAAATTTAATACTATAAATACAGGTTGCAGATTAAGAAGTAAGATAACGAGTACTGTTATGTAAACATGTGTTAAACAATTCATATTAGGCTTCTGAAGAGTTTTATATGATAATTAGTTCTGTGGGAGGGGGCCACCGCCCCCCCCAAACCCCCCGTTTCATTAATGCACCTACATTTATATAGAATTTAATTCGGTTATTAAAAAAAATTATTTAAAAAAAATATCTTTTATGATAATGCAGACGATTTCCATATTAGAGAAGTAGTGTAACACCAAATATCCAAAAAAAAGTCCATTTTATTCTCAAAAAAAAAAAAAAAAAAAGTTTTTTTTTCGTTAAAAGTAAAAAAAAATCGGTAATTTCATTTTAAATTATCGCAGATCGATGGTTCAACCATTCGTTTTAAAGGTATTGGCGAGCTCTTTTGAAAGATACCCATCATGAAAATTTACTCCCCTCGAGGGGGGACTTCCCCCCGGAGGGGGGAGGGGGAGGCTCCTACATTCACAATTTTTTTTCCCAGTTAACTATCTCTATTACAAAAAATATATATTCGGTTCATTTGGTTTAGTGCAGTCTATAGACGTTAAACTCTACGTACCTGCAATTTTCCCCATAGACGTAATGTATTAAAATTCTCTTCATTGTCTCTGTACACGAACCATTTGCTTGATCTTAACGAAAAGCTTACTGTAGCATCCGTATATGATACACATTTACAATACCAAGTTTGGAATGTCTGCTACTATTTGTTCTTGAGATATGCTGATAACAGACAGGCACACACACACACACCATTTGCTAAAAACGTGATTTTCGTATTCAGGAGACCTCAAAACGTGTCAATATAACAATATCTCACTTTCGAAAATTTGACCCAAAAACAATACTTTCTCTACCTTATGGGTAAGAGAAAGTAAAAAAAAAAAAAAAAAAAAAAAAAAAAAAAAATCGCTCATTTTATTATATTACACTGAACTTCCTCATAATTATGTATAGTGCTCCTTCTCATAATTATACAAACAGCTCCTTTCATGATATGTTTAACATTCTGTGTTTACTCTTTTTGTCTGTGTGGAACTTTTTTTTTATAAATTCTTTTTTATCTCCGAACTTGCTTTCATTTTCACTCTTTCCACTGCCCCCTCCCACATGTCTTCTATTTTGAATTCTTACTTTTATTATTTTTATTCACTCTTACATATATTGTTTTAAAGTAAGAAATAATTATTGGATATAGTGCTTATAATCAACAATAGCATGCCAGATTTCATTTTTCCGGTAATTTTCTACTTAAAATTGAACAAAAATAGGAGTTATGCAAAATCTAGACATGAGGGAGCTTATTATTATTATTATTATTTTGTTTTAATGGATAAAAATCTATAAGAAAAAAAAAGTCCCATGCAGTTTTTTTTTTGTTTAAATTTGTATTAAGTATTAATTTATGGTCACTGTCTTTTTTTTTTTTTTTTCCAAATCCATATAAACCAGAAAATTCTGTATGATTGTAGATGAAAGAATTTTATACCCTTTTTATTTTCCTCTAAATAAATGTAAAAGTATAATAGCATAATAATTATGATGAAAGAAAATATTTTAATCTACTTTTATTTTGAAATATAAAAAAGAAAATATATAAGAAAACTGTGTCATTCGAAATGTAATTTTTGCATGTATTATATACTAATAGGTATGTGTATTTTTAACGTGTCTCTTTTACGTAAATGGCTTCTTTCACGGTATTATTTATCACCCATTTATTAGAACTTGGTATAAATTAATACGTTAATGGCATAATGCTGTTTATGTCAAAATACATTGTTAACAATTGTAACCGCGCACTGAACTAAACTAATTATTTTAAAATATACATTTTGCGTGTGAATTGCGATGTTTATATATTTTTGAACGAGACCTTTTTGCGCAATACTTTATTGCTTATGCCGTGAAATATAACTAGAATATTACAAAGCTTTTAATAATGTCAACACATTGTAGCTAAATAAGCGAGAAAAAATATTCAATATATGGGAAAACGTTTATGTTATGTAATAAAAACAGTTAAAATGTTTAGTTCGCTGGCTACATTACAAACGGATATATACATAAAATACACAAAAAATAATCTGGTGTGTCACTCGCACGACTTTCCCTTACTCTGCATTTGAGTACTGTATGTATAAAGACAGATTGCAGATTAAGACATAACATGAATGAGGTAATAGAATACATATCAATCTACTTTTAAAATAATCTAAAATAGATATAGGAACAGTTTTATTTAACATATATTTCTGTGTAATCCCCCGTTCAATTACAGTGCTTATATTTATTTAAAATAAATAAAAATTAGTTGTTAATTTGCCTTGAAACTTGCCAATCTTGATCAAACTTTTCACATAGCAAACTCATGTGGACTTCAAGATACCAAATTTGAATTTCCTGCAGCTATTTGTTTTTAAGATAGGCCGATAAATACATAGACCATAGCCTCCTTAACTAGATGCCTGTCGTGTAGCTCGAAAACTAGGCAACAGTTAAAACGGTAGATAGCGCCACCTGGTACAGATTGCGCGATTTTTTTACTCAACAACCACCAAAAATTTTTTAAAGGGGGATAGGATATACATAAAAGGCGAATGGAATAGAAGAAACGTCGATTTTATATATCATGTATCACTTTTTTAAATTATTAGTGACAGTTGAATAAAAAAGTCCCATTATCTGTACTAGGTGGCGCTGTCTACCGCTTCCACTGTTGCCTAGTTTCCGAGCTACGCGCCAGGCATCTATTTAGGGAGGCTATGCAGAGACCTATCGATCCACCGCTAAAAGTGGGATATTTGTATTCAGGTCACCTCAAAACGGGATATTACACAAAAAACCAGAGTTGAAAATTTAAATTAAAAAATGCTGCTTTTGCAGTATGGTTATCAGAAATTAATTTTCCTTCCTGAGCACTGTTCAACGACTTAGTAAAATGTAACAAAGAACTTCCGTTCATTACATTCAATAGAACAAAAAAAGTTCAATTTAATTTTTGATAGTCCTGTATATTATCTGTAAAGTATGTGCACATGCTATCCTGTAGTAAAATTGACTCTTATAGGTAACACACAAAAGGAAATACACTTCCAGGAATTTCTAAATAATAGCACACTGTATCCAAATACTTTCAGTAGCCCTGTAAACGAATGACGAATGATTTCCATACCACAGTCTACACAAAACACGCTTTTATGCATTTAAAAAGTAAACGATCATTTTATTTTGTTTAGTGCAGCCTCCGATGGATGTTAAACTCTACCTACCTTTCTTGGGGGCCCTGTAAACGATCCATTTGCTTGATCTCAATGAAATGTTTAGTGTAGCATCACTACATGATACAGATCTAGAATACCGAGTTAGTTTGAACTTCCTGCTACTAAATGTTCTTGAGATAGGCTGATGACAGACAATCACAGAGAGAGATTAACTGCTGAAAACATGATTTTCGGATTTAGGAGACCTCCACAAGTGTAAACATTCCCAAAACTCGAAAGTTTAGCCCAAAAGCAATTCTTCACATTACATGGGTAAGAAAAATCAATAATAAAGTAGAATGAATAATGTAATCTTGTTAAATAAGCAAAAAGATTAATTCCCAAACATTTATATAAAATAAATTCTCAACATTTAATAATTTCATTTTCTGCTTTTTCAAGGGAAAAATTTAAATACATGTCTATCAAATAAGTATTTGGACATTTTCGAATTGAGACGTTTTGTTGAATATCTAGGAAAGTTCTTTACGAATCATTTTCAAACGTTGGTAGCATGAAGAACATATAAAGAACATACCCCTTCAGTAAAAGTTTTGTCCTGAAGAGGAAAAGGAGATCAGTAAAAAATTAAATAAAAGTCAAAGTGTTTTGGATCACCCTGTGAAAAGTAAGGCTTTGAATGCGTTTTGGCTGTAGAATGGGATAAAACCTGTATAAACTTTTATGAGGCTACCACATATATTCATGGAGTTGTTACTTTTTGTTTTCTTTTTTAAATGCCAAAAAAAAAAAACCTTTTTAAATTATAACGCGTAGGGTATTGGACTCAGATCAAAGACATTTTTAGAAAATTGCAATCAGAATGTAAAAATATTAAATATTTTGCGAAATATGTGTATTTTTGCTCAATAATTTTTAACTGCGCATGCTATAGCTTTTAAAAAGTTTCATTTGCATAATTTAATAGCCAAAAGTATTGAGCAACTTATAGGAAAACCCCAAAGAAATATCGTGTCAATTCAAAACGTTACGAGAGATAGAATGAACAGAATATCAGTTCTCTCAAAATAAAAGTTAAACTATAAGGGGGTTTACTCCAATTTTTATCTTGATTCAATGAATGTCCAATGTTAATACAGTGTTTTCGCTGATTGTAAATAAATATTGATAAAATCCCCTGTCATCTTCCCTTTTCTTTTGAAGAACTGAAATTCTCTTTATTCTATCTCTTATAACTTTTGAATTTACACGATATTTCTTTGGGGTTTTCATGTAAGTTGCTCAGTACTTTTGACTATTAAATTATGCAAATGAATTTTTTTTAAGAGCTAACGCATGCGTACTTAAAAATTTAGTAGAAATGCTCCTATTTAGCGAGATATTTAATATTTTTACATTCTGATCGCTGTATTCTGTGTCTAATATGTAATTTCCAAAAAATGGCTTTGCAGTGATTCTAATACCCTACGTGTTATAGTTAAAAAAGTGAATTCCAACCCCCCCCCCTCTTTTTTTGCCAAAAAAAAAAAAAAAAGTTATATCTCCATGAATATATTTGGTAGCTTCATAAAAATTTGTACAGATAATGAGAAAAATCCTTATAATCACATGCTACAGCTAAAAAGCATTTAAAACATTACTTTTTACAGGGTTCCCCAAAACATTTCAATTTCTTTCTTTTTTGTTTATTATCAAACTTTGAAAAAATTAATATATTAAGGAGCATTTTTAAAATCCTTACAAATAAATAAATAAAATTCTTTTATAATTTTTAAATTCTTTTATATTTTTTTTTTGCACTTATAGACTGAAATTCAAAACATTGCGTCCGTTTCGACTCCATTGGATACATTCAAAAATTAGGATCAAAATTTCATTCGAAATGAACACAGGGTGAGAAGGAACGTGAAAGCGAATGAAACTTCGTGATGACCGTTTCAGTGAAAATTCCTCTAAAATCAAATTCATATTGTTAAACGCGAAAAAGTATTCAGAATTTTTAAAAAATGAGTAACCTCTTTATATTAATGTCTATAGAAAAGGAAAATGAGGAAAATTAATGTATAGACTCATTTATAGTCACGTGTCCATGCATGTTCACGTACTACTCTCTTCACGGCAAATAATAATTATATTTTTTACTTTCCGAACATACTGTCCGTTTTCGTAAACCATGTCTACCTCTCGCGGAACGATCCTACTCGGAAAAGGGGTGATGCGTTGAATGAGATGGGCACTTAGCCAAATGCGCTTTTCGTTCTACACGTGTTCGTTTTCTTTTTATGAGTCTTCAATATTTATTTTACCTTTTTACGCGAATTTAAAGTTATTTAAAATAAAAGGTGTAAAATAATCATGATAAAAAAATCTAATGATTTGATTTAAATACGATTTTCTGTAAATTTCTGTAAAATAGAGATCCAAAAATATGGTATTTTTATTTTAGCAGTATAATTTAAAAGAAAAAAATATATTACTTTTACTACAGGTAAAGTCTACTGTAAACGTTGTTCTTTTTCTCTTCTTTTATTAATGAATTATGTAAATTTTACCTAATTTAAGTCATTTTTAATTAATTTACTACTATAATCAGTGCATGAAACAAGTGTTCAGGTATGACAGATATAGTACGAATTTAGAGATCAAGTAAGCAAATAAAAATAATTTTAACTGAAAAAAAAAAAAAAAAAGAAGAAGAAGAAAGAAAACAGGCATTTACTTTTAAGTTTACGGATTTTATTTTGCATCGAAGAATAAAACTGATCTTCTACAGTTATTTAAAAATTACAAGGGGGAAAAATCAGCATTTTGCCTTTATACGAATATAACGAAGAAGTATCGCCTCAAAATTCAATAATGTCCTGAAAAGAAAAAAAAAGAAAAAAGAAACCGCAACTTATCTCTCACTCGTAAAATGTAAACATTCTCTCATCTTCTACGCTTCTACCCTATTTTAACAAAATCAATGCAGACCTCACGCATGCGCATAGGTGAGCAGGGTCACAGCTAACGAAAACAAACAATACATATGTAAAGAAAGTATTGTAGTCATGTCAATAATCCGACTTGGAGATTTTGGTGTTTCTATACGTTTTCAGGTCCCTTGAGTTCATTTTTCTATTTTTACGATGATGTGTATGTATGTATGTATGTATGTATGTGATTGAATACGATAGCACCTGAACGCTTTCTTCAAATAAACTGAAATTTGAAATTTGGTACGTTTGTTGTACGTCACCATAGCACGAACCCTATTGATTTGCGTGAATATATAGTTTTTTATAGGGACACAAAGAAAAATTCTTTATCATTATGATCTATGCACCCAAATATTTTAAAGTGCGATAGCGTCTAAACGCCTTATTCATCTGCGCTAAAAATTTGTACACGTGTTATAAATTACCATCGCACGATCTCTATTGATTTTGGTGAATCTAGTACTTATAGGTTTTTTACAGGGACACAAAGAAATGTTTTTTTAACATTCTGGTCTATGGGCCCAAATATTTTAAAGTGCGATAGCGTTTAAACGCCTTTTTCGATTGAACTGAAAATTTATATACATGTTATAGATTACCGTCTCACGAATTGTATAGATTTTGGTGAATCCGCAACCTTATATATTTTTACAGGGACGCAACGCAAAATTCTATATCATTATGATTTATGGGCTAAAATTATATGAAGTGCAATAGCGTACAATTAAACAATGGGGGAAAAATACTCAAACCCCCAATTATATTTTTCACTTTTGCTTATTTTACAACTTGTCTTACTTTAATTTATTTCTACAACCGTTCATTACTTAATGTTCTGAAAATAGAGTAGAGTCAGTCCAGATTTTTTTTTTTTTTTTTTTTTTTTTTTTTTTTGTGTGTGTGTGTGTCAAGATAACGTCTCCGAGCCATTTGTTACTTGCTCTGAAATTTAGATGCATGTGCTTCCACATTTCTTGTACAGTAAGTGTGCAACAAATATAGCAGCATAACCCACCAAATTCTACAGAATTCTAATAAGTATATGTTTGTAGTTTAAAATGTCTTTGATATTCAAAACTGGAGCACACACACAAAAAGTTATTTTGCGACTGCTTAAAGGAATCGCATTTATTCGTTATACTTAACCGTATTCTGTGACAGAAAAATATTGAAATTTGACGAGAATACCAAATAAATGTTTCTAGCTAAAAGAACCTAGCTAATAGAACCTATTCTTGGGTAATGTCATTCAATGTTAAATAATATTTTGTTCGTGCTCCAGTTAGATGTTTAAAATGCATACCTTTTGGAATATTTGTCTTAATGAAAATATTTTTTTAAGAATTTTTTTTTTCGTGGAGGATCGAAATGGTTACGGCATGTGTCTGGTGGACCATCCGTAGGAGTGCGTCCAAGAGCGTCGCCAATGGCTCCTAGCGCGGTTCTAGTGCGACGTTAAACTCAACCGATCAACTCTAAGCACAGGAAAAACTTTTATAAGAAAGGTCATAAATACATAATTTCAAACATAGCTAACAAATAAATTTAGTAGTTTTTAAACATTAAATACGTTAAAAATTAAACAATTTTGTGTCTAATAATTACTCTGCTTACCCCTACAAAATAAATAAATAAGAATAAATAAAATTAAAAAAATCTGGAGTGGTTTTGTTTGGCTTTTTGAGCAATTTAGTGCAAGGTTAAAAATATATTATGGTGTCCCGTAAATGAGGGGGAATTTTTAATAATCTGATACGCATGCTCTCTATTTTTACTTTCCGAACACTATAGTGAGGAAAGTATTGTAATCATGTCAAAAATCCGAATTCGAGATTTTGATGTTTCTATACGTTTTGAGGTCCCCTGAGTCCGTTTTCACTATTTTTACGATGATGTATGTATGTGTGTGTGTATGTATGTGTGTATGTCTGTGAGTGAACACGCTAGCGTCTAAACGCTTTGTTCGATTAACCTGAAAGTTGGTACGCATATTGTAAGTCACCATAGTACGAACCCTATAGATTTTGGTGAATCTAGCACTTATAGTTTTTTTACAGGGACACAAAGAAAAATTCTTTATCATTATGGCCTATGGGAGCAAAATCTTAAAAGTGCGATAGCATCTAAACGCCTTATTCAATTGAGCAAAAAATTTTTACACATATTATAGGTCACAAATACTCAATCTGTATAGATTTTGGAGAATCTAGCACTTATAGTTTTTTTACAGGGACACAAAAAAAATTCTTTATCATTATGCCTATGGGGCCAAATTTTTAAAAGTGTGATAGCGTCTAAACGCCTTATTAATCTGAGCAAAAAATTTCTACACATGTTATAGATCACAGTTGAACTAACTGTATAGATTTTGGTGAATCTAGCACTTACAGTTTTTTTACAGGGACACAAAGAAAAATTCTTTATCATTATGGCCTATGGGACTAAATTTTTAAAAGTACGATAGCATCTAAACGCCTTATTGAATTGAGCTGAAAATTTATATGAGTATTATAAATCACTGTTGCACTAACTATAAGCATTGAATCTAGCATTTATAGGTTTTTACAGGGACAAACGAAAAATTCTTTATCATTATGATCTATGGGCTCAAAGTTCAGTAGCGTTCAATAAAACATCGTGTAATAGATGGAGAAAAATACATATATATATATATATATATATATATATATATATATATATATATATATATATATACATATATATATATATATATATACATATATATATATATATATATATATATATATGTATGTATATATTTAAGTAGTTTTAATGCAAAAATTGTAACTAAAATGACTCATTATATTTAAATGAAAATTTATACTCTATAAACAAATAAAAGTGCCTCTTCACCTATTTTTGTTACACGAGCCGCCGCTGCTGCAATGTAATATAAAAATTCTGTAATATAAAATAATATAATAAATAATAATAAAAAATAATAAATAAATATATAAATAATAATAAATAATATAACAAAGCTAAACAATCCTTTTAGAATTCTGACATCTGAAAAGGTTTAGATTCCTTTTTTTTTTTTTTTTTTCAAAACAGTATTAAGAAAAAAAAATCATATTAACCTGATCAGGTTATCGCTTTTTTCGGCCTCTTGTCAGTTTATCGTGGGTCGCTGAAGACCCGAACACTGTTAGAACACGTAATTTTTAATGAAAAGAATCTGATAAAATTCACGAACACTCTTGAATACCTCTACATTATGGACAAACAACGAATGCTGCAAAAAAATTTAAACAAATACTTTATTTTTCATCAGAAATACACCCATTTCCATAAAATGCAGCAATTTACTAAAAAATTCATAACTTTTGAACAAACTGAGGTACTTGAAAAATTCAAATTGCATAATAAAATTTAAGAATGGTATTTTTACAGAAAAAATCATGGATAAGATGGATAGGTATTTGTTCTATATATGAATTGAGAGGCATGAGACAAAAGAAAAATGGCTCGGGTCTCCAGTGACCCACGATAACCTGTTCGGATTAGTAAAAATAAACTTATCGTACAGTAAAACTTATTTTTAGTGAATCAATTGAATTTTTTTCTATTTTCTACGAAATTCTCGACTTTATAATTACAGTCTTAGGATCAAAAACTTTTAAATATTTACAAAATCAATTCAAATGTTGAATGCCTATTAATGACCGTCCTATGTAAATTATTGCAATAAAACAATCTAACCATAATGCATTCACTGCTGACCTCGTGGCACCCGTTATCTCAGGTGTCTCGTGGATATTATTTAAAATATATTTATGAATAAAAATATATAACTATGAAACACTTCAGCTGGAGGAATGACATTTCCATACTTACACGTTGGATACAAAAATCTTTTCAATACATCAAGTAATTTATAAATTTACTTCCTTGCTCAATAGAAAAATAGAATTTTTATTTCATATTTTACCAAAATAGGAGATAGTATGTATTTAAAGCTGCAAAAGTAGAAAAGCCCCTTTTTAACTAGATTAAAAAAAAAAATGTAAGTTTTGTAATATAATCATTATATATAACATGTTGAGGTTTCGAACACGATTAGGATGTATAGATCAATTTAGTTTTAATATTTTTAATCGTTTCTTCTGTATTAAATAAATAAATAAATAAAGTAAAATTAAGTTTGTACAACTGTGCATTCGCTAAAATTTATCTTTTTTTTTTTTTAGCATGGTGAATAAAATTTTAATTTTCTTGCTCATCATTCTGAATACCCCATCTAGTTTTCACTCGCGCGCTAATCGATAACACAACTCTATTTTAATTATGCAATTTTTGCAATATAACATTATAGTTAACGATCCTACGCATAATGTTCAAGGCTGCGGAGTTCTTTTTATTTTTCCTGTGTATTAGCATTTTTTGAACTAATGAATGAGTAAAACATACTTTTTTCTATTTATTATTTTTCAGGACGAGTCATCAATCTGCTTTCCTACTCGTTTAACATCGTTATTATTGGCTGAAAACACAGACACAGAAAAGTACATTACCTCTATTTCCTATTGACAGGTATCCTGTCAAAGTAATTAAATTTTATCTGTACCTATTGTTTTTAAACTTTCCCTGTTACATATTTATTATTTAATGACACTGCATTTGGTGACACTGCACGTAGTTATTTTCAACTTATTTATGAATTTCATGCAACGAGACAAAATTGCGTGTTTCAGTGAATTGTCCATAATTAATTGCCATCTTTTTATAAATATTCAAATGAAATTTATTATATTTCCGTTTCCCTTTTTTTAAATATTTATATATATTTTAAATGGCAAGATCAGCAACTAAGTTTGTTTTTAGAAATATGAAATTCACAAAAGAGTGTTTCCATAGCATAACATTTTACGATAAATGAAAGCAATTATTTTACTTATAATGACGTTACAAACTGCGTAGATCGTCATGAATATTTATGAGTTTGAACAGATTTTTCAATACTCGTCTTTTAATAGAACGTCTACAAAATAAATGCTTTCGCTTGTTGTAAATGTTACACTGATCACGATGAAAAATACAAAATATTTTGAAATGTATTTTGAAATTATTGTTATTTGTGATATATATAATATAGTCAAAGTTTTGGTACGAAAATAAAAAATTTGGAGTGACTCCACTCGACTTTCCGAACATCGAGTCATTAATGGTTCTGTAGATAAAGTAAAGTAAGAGGAGTCGTTAAATAAACAAAAGAGAGAAAATTATAATAGGGAGTTTGAGTATTTTTCTTTTTATAGTATATGATGTTTAATTTCACGCTATTTTACCGAACACTTAGATCATAATAATAAAGAATATTTTGTTGTGTCCCTTTAAAAACCTACAAATGCTAAATTCACCAAAATGTTTATAGTGAGTGCAACAGTGACTTATAATATTTATATAAATTTTCAGCTCCATCGGATAAGGCATTTAGACGCTATCGTATTTTGAAGTTTGAGCCCATATGCCACAATGATAAAGAAATTTGCATTTTGTCCCTGAAAAAGAACCATAAGTGCTAGATTCTCTAAAGTTCATAAAGTTCGTGTGACGGTGACGTACAACATATATATATAAATTTTCATTGGATAAGGCGTTTAGTCGCTGTCGCACTTTAAATGATTTGAGCCTATTGGTCTTAATGATGAACAATTTTTATTTGTGTCCCTGTGAAACTCGTTAAGCGCTAGGGTTACCAAAATCTATATAGTTTGTGTGATGGTGGCCTATGACTCGTATATAAATTTTCCACTCCAACGGATAAGGCATTTAGATGCTATCGCACTTTAAACAATTTTACCCCATAGGCCATAATGATACAGAATTATTTGTTGTGTCCCTGTAAAAACACTAGAAGTGCTAGATTCACCAAACTCTATGCAGTTCATGTAACTATTACCTATCATATGTGTATAAATTGTTTGCTCAGTTTAATAAGGCGTTTAGACGCTATCGCACTTTTAAAAATTTGGTCCCATAGGCCATAATGATAAAGAATTTTTCCCGAAAGTATTCCAAACCATTGCGTTGTTTGATAGGCATTTCTTTAAACCGTACTTGAATACCTTTCCTTCACACAAATCTTAAGGAAATTGAAATATATTATTCATAGGCACAAAAGAATGTTGTCTATAGAATATAATATGATTAGCAATGAGATTTACAGGGCCACACAAAAATATTTAGTTACATCAAGGGTTATTATTGAAAATTTACTGAACTTGCATTTTTATTTACAATAAGTGTTTTTAACACTTTCTAAGAATTTTTGGGTGTGAATACGATTTGAATTAATGTGTCTGCGCGTCTCCAGCGTCCGTAAATATTTTCAGAATTTCTTAAAAATGTTATTCAAGTTCACTATGGAATGTTCCCTATTTAAAATGACATCAAAAGATCCTTTACAACTGGTTTGTGCACAGGAACATGCCCCCCCCCCTCCTCAAGAAAAAAAAATGCGTTACATTTAGGAGGAATATTTTAAGAAATCACATTTTAAAACGTTCTACTGCAAAAATCATAAAAAAAATTTACTTTTATTATTAATATTCTAAAATAATATAAAGTAAAGAATGTTTAGCGTTCAGACATACAGGGCTACACTAAGATCTTCAGATACATTAAGGATTGCATTTTCGTTTGTTTTAAGCCTTTTAGCCCTTTCCAAGAATGTTTGAGCGTGATTAGGAATTCGTTTAGTCTATTTGTCTGCTTTTCTGTCCTCCTCTCAGTCTGTTATTGGATAACGCAGGCAAAAAACATTCAAGTTTATACGATACGACGAGTATTTACAGTCGGAAAGTATTAATAATCAATCTACACTACATGATTTTTCGTTCTTGTTTGTAATAAAAAAAAAAAAAAAAATTCTGATAAAATGTCGTATATTCTTCCCTAATAATTGTATAAAACAAAATTTATTCATACTGCGTTGTAGGACGCGTTTTTTTTTTTTTTTTTTTTTTTTTTTTTTTTTTTTTTAAGGTGAAGTTGTTGGTTAAATTTAAATTCGACCTATTTGGTTTTAAGAAAAAAAAATATTTGAAACTGGTAGTACTTTTTAAAATTTCCAGCAAAGTTGAAAAGTTTTAATAAGTTCTGTGTGTCAGTCCGCGCTCTAACTTCCGTAAATATTTCTCTAACGTAGTCCTGTTACGATTATATTTTGTTGAAGCGATACGATAGGGAGATATTTTATAAAATACCAAGGATAAAAGATAATATTTATCGGCGATATTTAAGCACGCGGACTTAGTTCAATGATTTAATCAGAAAACTGACGACATTTGTCTAATGAGATCTTTTTATAGGAAAATGTATTTTAAAAGTTGCATCTTTACAATTTTTGCACGCGTCATTTTGAAGCTAGCGATACTTTAAATATATAAACATAATAGGAATGATTTCCAAACATTGACTAAAAGATGCAATGATAAAAAGTATAATCAAAATAGGTACCTTATTTTTTTTTTTAAAAATTATGTCAAAATAAATAAGTAAAAAAGCATCGCCAACATGGCAACAAAAATCGTCATGGGAGACCTATACTAATACTAAAAAAAGTTGACTTGGAGGGCCTTATACTAAAACTGCTTGCGCAAGTAGGAAAATTCGGTCGTCAAACATGAATGTTATTTTTAAACCTTTCTTTGAAGGGTTTTGTTTTCACTATCACACAATATTAATTTGGTTCTAATAATGATTTGACATCTGGTAAATTACAATTTAAATTGGGTGGGGAAATTGGCATAAGATTTATGAGTTTCAAGTTTTAAATGTAAATAAGAATAAAATACATAAATAAAGTGTGAAAATTTCGCACGGGTTTGCTAGTTCATGGTATTTCTGTAAATCATGTTTTAATACCTTTACTTTACCCAAATCTTAATCAAATTGAAATATGTTATTTAATTTCATTATCGGATGTTTTCTAAAGTAAAATGGAGTAAATACCGCCACCGTACAGGGACACCCGAAAGTATTCCAAAGCATTGCTTTCTATGACAGGTATTTCTATAAACCTTATTTTAATACCTTTACTCAGCACGAATCTTAATGAAATTGAAATAGATTATTCACATGCACAAAAGAATGTTGTCTATAGAATGTAGTATGATTAGCGTTAAGATTTACGGGGCGCACACAAAATATTTAGCGTGTTATTGGAAATTTGCTGGAATTGCATTTTCGTTTACAATAAGTGTTTTTAATACTTTCAAATAATTTTAAGTGTGAATGTGATTAGAATTAATGTATCTCTCTGTCCGACTGCTCACCTCCCATATTCTCCACCTAAATATTTTCAAAATGTCTTAAAAATGATATATGTTTCTCAAGTTCACTATAGAATGTTCCCTATTTAAAGTGCATTAATATGACCAATAAAACCGATTTGTTTGCAGGGATCCCCCCCCCCCACACACACAAAATATATGCTAATGCATTCCGTTTTAGGACAGATATTTATATAAATCACATTTAAGTAATTTTCTACTGCAAAAATCCTAAAGAAATAGACATTTATTGTTAATATATTAAAATAATGTTTTGTACACAATATAATATGGTTAATCTTCAGATTCACAGTGATATACTAAAATATTCAGCTACATCCAAAGGGGGCAATTGGAAATCAAGGGCTACATTTCTCTTTGTGTTAAGCGTTTTTAACACTTTCCAAAATTGTTTTAAAGTGATTATGAGTTCAGTTTGATTGCCTTTCTGCCTGTCCGTTGTGTGATAATGTAGACGAAGAACATTGAAGTTTATATAATATAACGAGTTCGTGCAGTTGAAAAGTCTTAACCCTTTGCGGCGCAAGATAATTCCTGTCATTTAAATTATACTGCCACCGGAATTCATGAACTAAATTAAACTAAAAAATTTTTAAATTTTACGGTTAAAATAACCGGCCTTTTCTGCTATGTTATAAACGTAATTTTTTGCAGATGGATCTTAAATTGTGCGTCCTCGCAGCGAG
The DNA here is from genome assembly GCA_963930645.1 of Salticus scenicus. NCBI lineage: Eukaryota > Metazoa > Arthropoda > Arachnida > Araneae > Salticidae > Salticus > Salticus scenicus. Next base: position 313,450,875 of record OZ005655.1, read on the forward strand.
GACAGCGCGCGTTGAAGGGTTAATGATGATTTTTCGTCCTTGTTAGTATATGACTACTGCGTTTCACTATGTATCGGTCGTAGATCGATCTTAATTCAGAGGACCCTAGCTCGAGTGTGTCCATATAATCCACAGGAGTTGTTCAGCTAGAAACTGGAGAGTACTGTACTACAAGTGTCCCTGGTTTTCCAAATAAAGGATGCTCCATCGCCTTGCTTGTGTTATATTCAGAATGCGCGTTAAAATAGCGTGAGAGGGTCATGATCCTGTAGCTCGTAGTGCGATGGGCCAAATGTAAAGAGAATTTGTGCACATGCACAACAGAGTATGCGTTTCCGTTTTCTAGACAAAAGAAATAGTGTTAAGAATCACCGCTAGGAAAAACTTTGGTGCTGCAAGCGTAATATATGTGATAAACAAATACGTTATTGTCAATTAAAATAAAAGTAAATTTTTTTTAAAATTATTAATAAACAATAATTATTGTTCCTCCCAAATGTGATCACCATTCGGATATGCCAATAATTGCATACTGCGGATCTTTCTTTTTTTCGCAGAAGATCCGCAGCATATTGGCATTTATTAATCTGATTTGTAGAGTTTGATTTGTAAAGTCCTTTAAAGTTTAAATATCAGGAACATAGATTTTGGTGCATCATGTTTCTCAGGTATCCGAATAACTAAAAATCACAAGATTAATATCAGGGGACCTTGGTGGCCATGTCGTGCTAATCCACGACTAGTTCTTATGTTCGAGAAATAGTGTCGTAAAGACTTCCTTCACCCGACATCGAATGTGCGGTGGCGCATTATTTTGCACAAAGACAATAGAATCAAGATATCATTTTTGCTGCAGCTGTAATATTACAAAGTTTTCAGGCATATTGACCTATTTGGAAGTATTAACGAAACAAGTCACTGGTCAATTTAACGAATTTCTTCCTAAAAGATCAATGATAAAAGCAGCAGAAAAATTCCACTGTATAAGCCACGCTGTATCTTTCTGTGGATAGAAAAGAGTCTCTAACCACGTTTGGATTCGTCGTCCTAAATATGGCAGTTTTGTGTAACGATATTGTTAACACCATGCAAATTTAGACTGTGCTTTATCATTTCGTAAAATCTATCATGCCCTTTCTTTCATGTTAAAAATCTCAACGAAAAATCAGATAGGGGATTTTTCATCTAAGAAGAAATATTTGAACAGGATAGATTTATAGGGATCAGTTTAGCGTAGTATTCACTGTAAACTGCTGGTCGTCTGCTGTTCAACAACAGCAATTGCAACTTCAATTTGTTGCTGTATAATTTTTTTGCGCCCACGACTTGGTTATACTCCTAGGGCTCCTGTAAATTTCAAAATTTTCCATAATTTTATCTCAATTTGTAACGCTCATTGTTCCTCTTCATAGTCACATTTAATAGTCTGAACTACCGAATTGCAGCGCTGGCATTTTTGCTACGCTGATAAAACAGCTTCAGTAATAAATCACGGGTCCGTGTTCGCCATCGTAAGGCAGTTAGTTTATGAATGATGTGGATTCCCCAACTTTTGCTTTTACCTTCATGATCGCTCTATTTAGAACACGTTTATGCAAATTACTTGCGTTTGTTTTGTTGACCAGAGCGACGAAAATTCCCTTATCTTCGAGTATTGGTACTGATTTTTTCTCCTTCAGCAATCGAAACCATGTACTCTGAAGTGCATGCACGCATATTTTGATTTATATTTGGCTCATTATACTAAGAAACAGCCCTGAACTCCTACATTATTTTATGTCCATTCTGTGTGTCATATCACAAGTAAAAAATGATATAGGATATCCACCACATAGATATGTGTTAATACAATGCGCAATACATTTTTACAAAGTATAATTTAATTATTATTATTATTATTATTTTTTTAATAATGCATTTATTATACAGTAGAATTAAATTCGTGTGGTACATGTCATTTTTGTACTTTCTTTTCTAAGCTTGAGAGTTACGAAGTATTAGATTTGATCAGATATGTATCCCTGAAAATAAAAGTTGTGTGTGAAAGTATAAGTTAAAAATAAAGACACAAAACTACAACAGTTTATCACCATTTTTTATTGTAAATAAAACATTTTCATCTTCATCATGCTTTCAACAAATAATCTATTTTTTTTTTTTTTTTTTTTCATGATATTTCAAATCGAAAGTATTTTTCGCACTTACACGAAATCATCAGACACTTTTAAGAGTTAAAAATTCGATCCATACAATATCGAAGAACACTATCTTTCTTAAAAAATAAATTCAGTGGTTCTCAAACTAATCTATTTTAAAAGTAACAAAATATTTGCTTAGTCCTTTACACTCTGATTCAACACTTTGACTACAGACGTATTTTAAGCAATTTTTACTTTCTTGAGAATCTTTTGTTTCATACAGATGTATTAACTTAATACTTTATATCAAAAGAGAAAAAAAGTGTCAATTCTGAAATTAATTTTTGGTTCAATCTCACTTAAAATCATGATTGGTGTATTGCACATATATATATACATATTCTGAAATATATTTGTATAAATTACAAAGTATAAAGTTTAGAAATTCAAAGTAGTTTTAAATAGGCGGTTAATTTTCATTATTGATCCAACAATAAAAATGACACGAAATCGGATAGGGGAAATATTTATAACGGGGGGGGGGGGGGGGGGGGGGGGGAATGCAATTTGGCTTGAAAATGAGTTTTAAAATCTGCAGTAAAAATAATGTAGGACTTTGATTAATTCTAGAAACGATTTCAAACAATAAGTTAGAAACTCTAATTAAAATGAAATTGGCTGTTAAATTTTAAGCAGTCCTCCATAAATTGCGATTGCAAGCTGATTCAAAAGAATTCTGCTTCGAAGTCTGATTTGTTCATCTTCCAGTAACATTAAATGGACAAAAACTTTTACAATATTAACAGGAAGTTTTGAATCTTTGTCTGATAGGTCCAAAGAAGTTTCTGAAAATAAAGTCAAAATCGAGATTTTACGGCATTTAATATTGTTTAGAACACGGATTTTCTGAACAGTAAAAATAGTATTTGGAGTGAACACGATGTTTTCTCAATTTATCTTTTATGTTTTTGTCTCTTCAGTGGAGGGTGGACGTTTGAATATAGTTCTTTAAAATTACTATTTTAGAGTTGTGAAAGCACACATAAGCATTGTGATCATCAATATTAAAGTTTCTCAAAAACTAGAGAAATAATAATAATAATAAACACTCAAAATTATTATTTTTTTATTTTTAAAAGGCTCCATTCGACCTTTTTAAGTTTCTTTTTGATTTTACATTATTAAAGTTTACCGATATATTCCAAACATACTTGGGTATTACTGCATAGGTTCATTAATATATTTTTTAATAATAATAATAAAAAAAAAAAAAAAAAAAAAAAAAAAACTTATGTTTGAATGTTGAAATTTCATGCGCATTTTTAATATTCAAATATAAAAAATATATATCAAAAAATTTATGAATCCATCCTCAAAATCTACCCCAGACATATTTAGAAAAATGTATGTATAAACTATAACAAGGCATAATCAACGAGAAAATTAAAAAAAAAAAAAAAAAAAAAAAAAAGTGTCACGCAAAACATTTTAAAATTTTCTAAAAATTTTAAAATTTTGAATTTCAGTATTTTTGAAATTTTTTTAACGTTCGATAAATTTTAGTATGTTTAATAGGGATACATTTCAATATATATGTATGCAACTTTTCATAACTTTTATGACAATAATCTCAAAGAAAGATTTTCACATCCTCTTGAGCCTTATTTTTGTTTTTTGAACCATTTTTCTTTCTTAAGGTGGCTTAGAAGCTAAATTTCTTCTTATATATGAAAATTCATTTTTCTAACTGAGTGAAAATAATGCCCGGACTGGGAGTGGAACCCCGGATCTTTGACTTACAAGGTCAACACTCTACTAATTGAGCTATCCAGGCCGACAACCGGTGAGCATTACTCTCAGACAACCTTTAGGCAGAAAAAAAATGGCCTATCATGTAGATAGCTCGACAGAATAAGCCGCAGGTAATGGAAAACACCATTAAACAATGGGATTAACAAACCACCATTAATCCAATTGTTTAATGGTGTTTTCCATTACCTGCGGCTTATTCTGTTTAGCTATCTACATGATAGGCCAGTTGTTTCTGCTAATGAGTTTAAGAAGAGAAGGGTGGGTTACAACGGACGATGTGAACTAATTGACCATTATTATTATTATTATTATTTTACATTTTTACAATCAAAATTTGACAACACAATAGGAGAAAGGTGTTAATCGTATTTGTTTAAAGTCTAAAAATATTTACAATTATTCTCTAATAAATAAGTAAAATAAAATTGGGATTTTTCGATGTAGGAATGTACAAGTAAACTTTTTTGTAAAAATTTTCAACGAAGGTAAACTGATTCAATGCAAATTAAGAGCTCCCATTGTTATTTTCATAGAACGAAACTTAATTTTCAGGTATTATAGAGTCGACCTAAATATTAAATATCACTATTTTTGTCAAGCAAGTATTTCTTGCTATGTAGGACGGATTGCAAATGGAACTCTTAATTTGATTCCATGATGGTCTTTCAAAATTAAATAGTGCTTTCTGTTTATTATTCGATTGTAAATAAAACTGTGAATGCATGCGTTAATTTGTTTCATATTAGCAATTTATATATATTTTTTTTTCTAAGAATAATTCTTCTGCATATTTACAAAAACAATAATAAAGAATTAAAAAAATTGATTAATGGATGAATTAATTATTTTAGTTTTGATAATTTTTGGTTCATGATTCTAGTTGATCTTAAAATCAGATAGGCTTAAAATTTTACTAACTGAAAAATGGATGAAATAAAGTTTTGTGTACGAAAGTAAAAAAGCTTATGTTTTCAAGGTTTAATAATAGTGCTACTAATAAATAAAAGACTGTGCATTATGCATATTGAGTGCTACTAAAATTCAAGAATATTTTGCACTATTACAAGATTCATGAGAGGGGAAAAAACCAATAATCCAAATTTCTTGAAACTATAAATGTAAAACAATCTACATATTAATAACAATTTCTCGAAATTGCAAAACAGTCTACATTTTGGGAATATTGTTATGGTTCAGTGATTAGTGTAAGAACTATGACTCAGAATTTCCTGAAACATCAAAATAGTCTACATTTAGTGTAAATTATTAGTTCAAAGTCTCTTGTGAATGTACTGGAATGATTCTTACTAGTATCATATCATAGTTCTTATAGCAAATTATAAAAGTATTCTTTTATAATTTTTATTTTATTTTCTTTTTCTAAAGTACTATTTAATAAAATAGGCTCATTTGAAAGCACATATTGCTTTATAAAAAAATAAGTAAAAAAATGGCGATGAAATCTACCTCGGGATTGCTTTATGAGCACACATGTTTATTGATTACATGCAAGCGAAATCCTTTATGTTAAAGTAAGATTACAATATAATTAGCGGAAAACGCAAAGGGCTGCTAAATATCTTCAAATCAATTGTTTCCGAAAGGGGGAAAAATCACTGTCCTTCGGTTTCTTTTATACAGGACATACACGCGCAGTTTGTCAAAACAAATCTAAATCAAAACTTTTCTTAAAAAAATACCCTTTTGTATCTATAATTTTTTTGTATCTATATTTTTTTTCCATCATTATTATTATAAACACTTTTTTCAATTTAAAATTTTTAAAACTACTTAGACAATTTTACCGTTAGTTAATAATTTACTTTAAGCTATTACACTGTTAAAAATGGTTTCTCAAAAATGAGCAAAATTGTCTTAAAATAGCTCCGAAACAATGTATACTTAAATTTCAAAATCCCATATCCCCATTTTTGAGCATGTCAATATACTCAAAAATGAGTACATGGTTTTTTCAAATTTAAGTATATATTGTTTCGGAGCTATTTTGAAACAATTTGCTCATTTTTGAGAAACCATTTCTAACAGTGTAACTAGTGGAAAAACTGTGTGATTCGTAAATGTTAATTTTTTGTAGCTCTGATACATTTAAAAATATTTAACGTTAAGCAGTAATGAATTTTTTGAAACTGATTCACTTTTATTTTACTTTACGTTTCGAGTCATCTCAGACTGCGAATAACATTTAAAAAGTAAAGAATTTCTGATAGAGTGTCTAATTTCACTACTTTTTTTTTTTAATGTGAGGAGTTAAATAGTATTATAAACTTGATGGAATTACAGGATCTTTGTTTGTCAAAAAAGAATTTAGTTCTTTCAGGAGAAAGCGAAAAAACATGCATATTGTTGAAAGTGATTTCCTCAAAAAAGTAAAAATTTTTATAAAATAAATCTGCATAAAATAAAAATAACTACCTGTTTACTTTCAACTGCTGCTGATTCTAACTTTAGAATTATTAAATAAAAGAACTAACATTTAACTTGTTTTTTAATTCGTTTAAAGTCTATAAAAATAGGCTTAATAAATAGATTATGTTTAAAATTTAATATCAGTGTTGCGCATTTTTCATGGCTTGAGTTCTTTTCTCAAATCAAGACTTTTATAAAAAAGAAAAATGCTTTATTCAATATAAAAGGATTCGAAACTTAAGCATTATCTCAAAAATGTCTTGTTTCGGTTATCGTCCCAGCAAGATGTCTTGGAGAAATTTGTGCAATGTTTTCTTCCCTAAGAGCACAGCCAGTTAATAGGTAGAGTCATAGTGACGTCACACAGGATCCATGTGACGCAGGAAAATGCAACCAAAATGCGATTTCTCTTGTCACTTAAATTACGACTTGCAGAAAATCATCATTTTGTGAATACAGTGTGACATGACTGTGAACGTTTTCTACTGTCGAGTGATAGCGCATGGAAGCCATCTACTGGACACTTTACACTTAAGAAAGAAATAATAGCACTTTTTTCCTACCGTCATTGATAGTTTTCCAACATTATAATTCGTCACAAACGAAAACATACCGACGTCTTCTCAAAGTGATTTGAAATCATTATCAAGTTTCGTAATATCGGTTTATCTTTCCCTTAAAGAAAGACTACTTTTACTAACGGCTATTTTTTCCTGTTAAAATAACATTTACAAAATACCAGAATCAAGCATGGAATATATGGGTCTACACCCCCCTCCCCCCCCCCCCCCCCAAAAAAAAAAAAAAAAAAAAAAAATCCTTGAAAAAACTTTTTACGAGGCAGTTACTAGTTTTTAAATGTGTAAGATAACGAGGAAAATTATAAACGACTAAGTTAGTGTTTATATAAGTTTGTGAGATGTTATTCTCTTTCTCGTGTCTAACTGGAAGGAAGAAAATCCTTTTCGTTGTATAGCATAAAAAATGTTATGTTTATCCTGAGATCATAAAGATTTTTCTTCCCTTTATTAGTAGGACATTATCAATAAAATTATTAATAAATATTATACATCAATATAATATTTATTAATAAATAATTTACAATAATTTCAGCCATCAGTTTGACAAATTTTGGCAAAACAGATTTCACACAATAGTAAATGTAAACATGATTATGTATGTGAAAAGAGTACATTTTAAAAATAAGACAAAATAAATATATATATCTAACAATTTATTACCTATAAGTTGGTTGGCATTGAGTAGCGCTTTTCCTAATTATAACCTATAGTAAATTCGATAAAACGTAGATTATTTTCTCTAACTTTTTAAATCGACCGTAAATGTACAATTTACTTTTGCATGCGACTATGCTAAAGAATGTCGTCAAGCTCTACTCAGTATAGCTCATAGTTTCACAAATGACTTATTACATTTCTGAAAATGAGCATCCACAGTCATTTTTGTATTATGACCTATGAATCACTATTGGTTCTCGTCGTATGTTGATGTTCGATCCATTTGAATAAACGACGTCCGTGATGTATTCATTTATATTTAGAGAGATATATATATTTACACGAGGTTAATCCATTAATATTAAAGCAGACTTTTATAAAAGATTAACTGAATTATGTTTTGTTCATAATTACATAACCAGTTAATATAAATAAGATTTTTAATAATAATAAGACTTAATTGCATTCTGTGACATAAAACGAAGGTTTGTAGACGAAATCGGTTTTAAAATAAAAAAAATCTTGCTCACCATGTCGTTATTGGGATAAAAAAGATGCTTATGGGATAATACAAAGAGTGTAATAAAGAATAAAGTTTGAGAACCACTGTTTAACACAATTTAAAGCAAAACGGATTACAGGCACGTATGCTTTAAAAATTGTTAAAATTTAGTTATCTAAGAGACATTGGGTCATCCGTGTTCTAATTAAAATACATAACTATATAATGTTCAATGAAATTTATAACAAGTTTTTCAATATCTAAATTAGACTCAAATGGATTTACCTAAAATTTAGATGAATAACAAATATTTTATGAAAAATTAACAGAAATTCCCATATACAGGTATTTTTACAGGTCATTTTTAAATTCATATGGTACATTATTATAATATTGACAACCATTTGGTTTTCTTTCAAAAATTTCACCAGATAAAGTTTATAAACTCAACAAAGGGCGCTACTCTGGACTTCCATTCCTGACAGAATTAGAGTTTACCTCTCAAAAGTGTTCTATATAAAAGGCATTTGTTGTTTTTAGTTATATTCAAAGTTCGTTTCTCGGACACATTCATAACATTTGACATTTTATTTCACAAAGTATTTGACAAGTTGCGTTTGATTCACCAGTATTTGTTTTATTGCATTTTCATTTTTATAAATCAACGTTGAGGCACATCTTGACGTATCGGAAAAGTGTTTACACTAAACAACGGGTATATTGTTTATGTACAATTATGATTGTATAAGTTGATATAACGCACAAACGAAATAAAACAGACATATTTGAAAGGAATTGTTTGGATTATGTATAACTCTGTAAGGTAAATAATCCCTGAAAATATCCTATATCTATAGAGTATTTAGAAATAGTATCTGAGAAACATTCAGTATAATTACATAAAATTATCTTATTTTATCTCTGGTTGTTTATGCCTTTTATACGCATAATTACAAACTCTAAAAACTTTTTCTATACAATTCACGTCAAAAAATGATGAAAATATTTCTAGAATATTCTATTTTAAATTAAATTTGCTGAAGCATTCAGTTGAACTGAAAGGATTTCTGTTCTAAAAAAGATGAATTACTATTGGTTCTCGCTTTACTATTGCTTTTTTTTTTTTTTTTTTACATCTTACTATTACTATTGCTTTTTTTTTTTTTTTTTTTTACATCTTGTATGAGATGAATTGAAATTTTTAAACATTCAACTAATTATCCGTAGGCATTGTTCCTTATATTTCGAATTCTCTGATGATTTTTATCATTTAAACTTGCATTCATCCATTTACATAACTAATACGTTATTTAAATATAACTTTCCGATAAAGTACACTTAGCAAACAAAAAGCTGTACTAATATTTTTTAAAGATATTATATTCATACTTGTAGTTTAGGCAAATAATTTTTTTAAGGCATACTTTGCGGACAAGTTAAGGTTTACGATTTCTAATTTCTTACAACATTGACGTTGAATCACAGATAAATGGATTCGTAGGTGTTTATTTACTATAGGGTATACTTTAAGATGGATGTTGTTGGTGATAATATTGTTATCATATGACTTTCTCTACCTCTATTTCATTCAGAAAATATATTTCTCTTCTAAAATATTTTTATGTAAAATAATTTTATATTTCTAGTGGGTTCACTGGCTTCTATAGGTTATCACTTATAACGCATTCCACGATGAGCAGTATTATAAAAAAAATAATTCAACAATTCTTACACAACGATAACCTCAGTAATAAGTAATTTTCATCCAAACATTCAGCAACATATGAAGTATGTTCTTTCTAAATATAACTAAGTTTGTATAGGATCATAATTTGTTTGTCTTTTATAATGTGACATAAGGTTTTTCTTTTTTATTTACAGAAAATTTACATTGCTATTTGAAAAATAGCATACTCACAAAACATGTGTAACTTACATTCACAAATTGAAAGTCAAGTAATTGGATTTATTTCAGAAAAATATATACTGAGCTAACTATACTCATTAAAAAAAAAAAAAAAAAGATTCAATCGTACAAAATGACGTACTTGATAAATCCTCTTTATTCTACTCTTATCCTATCTTGCATCTCAGAGATATTACTTTTCCTTGGAAAAAAAAAATCTTCTGGAAATTCCTGGAAAACTAATTTGAAAAGGAAGAGTAGATGAATGTAAATAAATTTCTGGTAACTGCTTATTCAATTTCTAAAAGAACTTACAAAATCTAATAAGAAAAATGGAAAGTTAGGATGTTGAATTAGGATTTATTAATTATTACGCAAATCGTGTTAATTTCTGCTTTCTTTGCTTATTCGATCTAAAATAATAAAACTTTATAGTATGGATTTGAGAATTTCTGTATAGAGCTCAATATCACCTAATGTTTTGTTGATAATTAAGAGCCTGTAAATATTCTTAGTTTAATATACAAAATCACAAATTTTCATCCTATTCAATTTCAGTTTATTCAACATCTCATTTTTTTACTTTTTTTTTTTCAATAGTTAGTACTTTTTTGCTCAAAATGCACCTTTTGTTTTTCTTTATTTATATACAGTGATTTTCAACATTCACACTTCGTAATGCCATAAAAAAAATGTGCTAAATTGTTCTAAGAAGGGTGATGCGATGGACAAACTTCAGTGCTCACAATAAAAAATAAAGTGATTAAATGCTCTAGAATCTATGAAAACTATGCTGAATCACAATTTTTTCTCTTTCAATGGCATTATTTCACAGAAGTTTGTGTAACATAATTTATTAAAAAAAAGAGAACAAAACACGTATCAGTTTACAATGCTTTATAGCGTGTTTTTCTAAGTCACGTTCAGTCTCGTGATATTTTTATTAAGATCATATCTTCTTTACAACAAGTGAGGTCATGTTTCATCTTCTTGTCCTAAGACATGCATTTAGAATTAAGTGGACGTGCACAAAATGAATGTTTATTCTGTACACTTGTTTCAATGCACTCTTCGCAAGAAGTGTTCCTAATTGAGCTCGAATCTGGATTAAAACATTTTGACTTCTAATGCGATCGTGTTCGTCTTTGTTAGGCAATTGCTAGACAAAATCTTGGCCGTCGTTTTCGTCAGCAAGTTTGTGCCTTCCGTCTTTGAATGTCACAAAAGAGAGGGCTTCCGGGGGAGATTCGTCATTGGCAGGGTCTCCCGCCTTCGCAAGCTTAAGACCGACTTTTTGAACTTCGCTACTTCTCCGTCTCCATTGAATTTTACGACTAGATTGTCTAGAGACACCGACATCACTTTCGTCTCCACTGTAGTCGTCTGTAAAAAGTTAAAATAAACCATTAAATAATAAAGTTGTAAATAATGTAAAGCAACCAAAAAATGAAACTTTTAATAACACATGCTGTTAATAGAAAGATTTTATAAACCGAAAAGTAATCTATTAAGTTTCTCCTTCATAAACTAATCTCATTAATCTATTCAAAATTAGACTTATATCAGCCAGTGTTTCAAAGTCGGCCATTTATTATTATTATTATTAATTAAGCATTTGTATAAAAAATGTAGAAATTCTAAATTTCCGAACAATAAATTTTTATTTTCAATCTTAAGACAACAAATGGCAGCAAGCGACCTCTTCCCATCTTAATTGGCTGAAAGTGATATCGCTACACGCATATGTAATGAAAAAGCGTATAGAAATAAAGCTGTTTTGTCAACAGACTTTATCGGTGTGACGTCATGAAACACTTCGCACGTTGAGCACAGCAGGAAAGCTACAACATTCTCATTGTTAGGAAAGGACTGATATAAACTTTTAGTTATGATTTAGTAATCTGGCAACAGCTAGATATTGCTCTCTGTGTTTTGGTTTTGGAATAAAGTTGCTGTGTTATTAGTGTCATTATGTTTTGGCGTATTCTTCTTTTGAGTTATTTTAGTAATGCGTCAATTTATGTTGAGAGTTAAATAATGTGAGAGTTAAACCTTTTAGTCAGATATAAAGTATCTATTTTCTTCTGAGTTATTCGAATTCCAATGAAAGTTATTAGTTCGGGATTCAACATCTGGCGTCCGTTCGACAAGACAAAGACATCTGCAAGTAAGCTGGTTTAACTTTATTTTGTAACATGGATAAATTAAAAGCATCTCGTAAGCAGAATAGACGATTATTTACCATTGCGTGCAATGACTTTTGTGAAAGTGAAAATACAATACCTAATGATGAGAAAATTTCAAAGTTAAAATTAATAGAATCAAAAGCTAAACTGATGCTAGCATGTGAATATGAATATAGAGAGGCTTTATTAGATTCTAAGGAAAAAGATGATCAAATCGATAAAGAAATTGATGAATCAGAATGTTATATTGATAAATGGAGAATTTTAGAAAATAAATTAAATGACCTTTTGAATGAGAAACAGGAAGTTTTAGTAGCCAATAGTTTTAATAATTCGCCAAATACTTTACTGCATTATCCGAAAATTAAACTACCCTCTTTTGATGGTGATATAAAGAACTGGCTAGGCTTTTGGGGACAATTTCAAAAAATAGATAAGGATCCAAATTTGGATAATCATGATAAATTTGCATATTTAGCCCAAGCCATGGAGAAAAACTCGGCGGCTGAAGAGTTAATAAAAAGTTTCCCGCCTGGTGGAGAAAGTTACGAGAAAGCTTTGAAGCAGTTACAGGTTCGCTATGGCAGGGATGAACTGCTGATAGAAGTCTACGTGCGAGATCTGCTGTCAATAATCATGTCAAGACAAAAGTCAGAGAAAATTGTTCTACGCAAGTTGTATGATCAATTAGAATCAAAATTAAGAGCTTTAGAGACTTTGGGAGTAACAAAAGATAAGTATGCTGCTATGCTTTATCCGCTTGTTGAATCCGCTATCCCTAATGAAACATTGCGGGCATGGGAGAGATTTAGATCTGAAAAACCGTCGATCTAAAGAAGAGTTGTCACAGGAAGGGCAATCCGATGGTTCAACGAAGACCATAAGTAATTTAGACCGTCTTCTTACCTTTTTACAAGATGAAGTAGAGAGTGAAGAGAGAATTTTGATAGCAGCACAAAGCTTTAATCGTTCGGTAAAAGTAACCAATTTTGAGGATCGCCAAGAGACTCGCCAAAGAAAGGGCCAACCCCGTATTTCCACAGCAACTGAGCTTTTATATTCTTCACAGAATAACAAAAAGCCTTGCATATTTTGTTCTGCTGATCACAAATCATGGAATTGCAGAAAAGCTCAAAAAATGACCTTGGAAGAAAAACAGACAGCTGTAGAAAATGCACGTTGTTGTTTCCTTTGCTTGAAAGAAGGACATGCTGTTAAGAATTGTAAGTCAAAGTTCAACTACCAACTATGTGGGAAAAAGCACAACTTGCTATTATGTAAAAGTATTTCCGGGGAATCTACTCCAACGTCTCAAAAGAACGAAGCAGAAACAAAGATGATACAACAAGATGAAGCTTTGGCAAGTTTGTCTAAAACTCCGAATGTTATTTTACAGACATTTGCGGTAGTCATGAGAGGACAAGGAATGAAAAGTAAAGTTAGGGCCATCATAGATACTGGATCACAAAGGTCATATGTTTTACGGTCTACTGCTGAAGAAATGAAGTACCAGTCTAATGGAAAAGAGTACCTACAACATTCACTGTTTGGAGGTTCTAATACAGCAGTTTGCCAACACGATGTTTTTACAGTGTATTTATCCAATTCCTCAGAAACTTATAACTGTCACTTTAATGCTTTGAGTCAATCAGTAATTTGTGAAACAATTTCCGCTGTGACACGGGAACCATACATCCAAGAACTTTCCAAATATGGTATACACCTTACAGATGATATTGATGGACCCATTGAGGTACTTATAGGAGCAGATATTGCGGGTAAGCTATCTACTGGAAACTGTAAACAATTAAAGTCTGGAGTCACTGCTCTGGAAACAAAATTAGGTTGGACAATTATTGGGCGTACTAACAATGATAGCATAGCTGTGACAGTTACTTCTATGCTTACTACTAATGCTTGCATTTCTCAATTGTGGGCTCTTGATTCACTGGGCATAACTGACCCATCGGAAAAGAAAACAGCTATTGAATTACAAGAGGCAGCAAAGCAACATTTTTTAAATACAGTTAAAGTTGAGAATGATCGTTTTGTAGTACATATGCCTTGGATAGAATCCCACCTTCCACTTCCCGACAATTTTGAGTTGTGTCTGAAAAGGCTTGACAGAGTCAAGAATAATTTAGGAAAGGAAGGACTTTATGAGATCTATGGAAACGTATTTAAAGATTGGTTAGATGAAGGAATAATCGAGTTAGTGCCTCAAGATGAATTGGAACTATCTGCACACTATCTACCTCACCGCCCTGTGATAAAGGAAAACAGCACTACCAGAGTCCGACCAGTATTCGATGCTTCAGCAAAGCAGAAGGGCTCACCTAGTCTCAACGATTGCTTAGAGAGTGGCATAAACCTCATTGAACTGATACCGACTGTGTTATATCGTTTTCGGCTAGAAAGAATAGGTGTAATAGAGGACATAAGAAAGGCTTTTCTACAAATCAGTACCTCGCCCTCTGACAAGAATTATTTACGTTTTTTGTGGTTTGGAGAAAACGGCGAGCTGAAGCACTATCGTCACTGTCGTGTGGTTTTTGGGGTGTCATGCAGCCCTTTTCTTTTGGGTATTGTGATTCAATATCATCTTCAAAATGTTTTGAAAAGTAATAATGATGAATATCCTGAGAATATGATTAAATTACTTATGAACAGTTTTATGTTGATAACTGTGTTACAAGTGTGCGAAACAAAGACGAATTGGAGTTATTCATGAAAATGGCCACAAACGTCATGGCCCAAAGGAAGTTTGAATTGAGAGGATGAGAATACACGAACCTCACAGATGAAGCTAAACCTGAAACAAATGTGCTAGGGATATTATGGAATAAAGAGGCAGATACATTGGGTATTAATTTAGCTAGCTTAAAAGAGCTATGTTTCGAGAAAGTTACAAAGAAAGTTATATTGTCTGCAGCCCATAGGATTTTTGATCCAATTGGAGTGGCTTGTCCAGTTTCATTATTCCCTAAACTGCTTTTGCAGAAACTTTGGAGCATGAAGGTAAACTGGGAAGAAGAAGTAGACTCATTAATCAAGAATGAATTTTTGAAGTGGCTAAAGAATATTTCACCCTTAGAAAATGTTCGCATTCCTCGATATTTAAGAAGTGGTGACATCAATGAGAAATGTTCTTTGCATTTTTTCTCCGACGCAAGCAAATATGCTTATGCTGCTGCAGTTTTTATCAGAGTAGAAACTAGTGAATCTGTCAGAGTACAATTATTACAAGCACGAACTAGAGTTTCTCCGAGTGGCAAGAGGGCAACAGCAATTGCGAGATTAGAATTGCTTGCGGCCACTATTTCATCTCGACTTGCACCTACAATATTGAGTGAGATTCCGCATGAAGAAATTTACTTTTGGACAGATTCTACCACTGTGCTCACCTGGATAAAAAGAGAAGAACCCTGGAACACTTTCGTAAACAACAGAGTCCAAGAAATTAGAGTTTTGACTTCCAAGGAAAAATGGAGGCATGTGCCTGGACCTTTTAATCCTGCTGACCTGCCTAGTAGAGGTTGTTCTGGTCATCAACTACTGAAGTCGAAATGGTGGGAGGGACCCAAATGGCTGTATTTAGAACCTGATATGTAGCCCTCTACTGAGTATGTTGCTGATGAAGATGAAGTTCTTAAAGAACGGAAAAAGAGTATTCGTTCCTCCTCGGATATTGTCCTGATCGCCAATAATGAAAATCTTGAAACTGATTGGTATTATCGCTATTTTTCCCAATACGAGAAGATTGTATATTTGATTGGATGGATATTGAGATTCGTAAGAAACTGTCGTATTTCAGAGGAAGTAAGAAAACGTGGCAGCCTTGATTCTGAAGAGTTTGTGGAAGCTGAAAAAAGAATATTGATGATGATACAAAGGGAGACATTTATAAATGAAAAGGATGAAAAACTAAAGTCCTTAGAAGTATTTAAAGATCAAGAGGGCATCATCAGACTTAGAACAAAGATTGTTTATAGAGAAGACTGTGACGATTTTAGGAAACCTGCAATTCTTCCTTCACAACACGAAGTAGTGAGGCTTTTGATATTTCATCATCATGTAAAAAATGGCCATGCAGGTACTCAGATTTTATTAAATATTTTGAGAGAACATTTTTGGATACTAAACGGCAGAAGAACGGTGAGATCCGTTATTTCTAAATGCGTTAGGTGCAAAAGGTATTCTGGTAGGAATCTAGATGCCATTACAGCTCCTCTTCCAGAAAATCGTGTTCGAGATGCTGTAGTATTTGAAATCACCGGTGTTGACTGTGCTGGACCTTTAATTTTAAAAGGACATGAGAAGGTTTGGGTTTGTCTTTTTACTTGTGCAGTTTATAGGGCCGTCCACCTAGAATTGGTTTCAGAAATGACAACTGATGCTTTTTTGTTGGCATTGCGTAGATTCATAGCAAGAAGAGGAGGGTGCTCTGTAATTTATTGCGACAATGGAACCAACTTCGTTGGAGCTGCAAACGTGCTGCAGTCCTTAGACTGGAATCGCATAAGCAAATATAGTGCAGTTAATCGTATTCAATGGAAATTCAACCCTCCAACTGCCTCGTGGTGGGGTGGCTGGTGGGAAAGATTGATAACAATAATGAAAGATCTATTGAAAAGAATCTTAGGTCGAGTATGTTTAAAATATGAAGAGCTGATCACAGTATTATGTGATTGTGAGTCCATCATAAATTCCTGACCTCTCACATATGTCTCAGAAAAGGATTCTGAACTTGTTCCTCTGACTCCATCATTATTTATGCAGGATATAAAGGAATTTGGTGTTCCAGATTGTGATGCTGCGGATCACAACAGCCTTAACAAAAGGGTGAAGTACAGACTGGCTCTACAAAAAGGACTGAGGAAGAGATTCAGATCAGAATATTTAGGTGCACTTGTTCAAAAACCCAAGTCTAAGAGGTGGTCAACTATAGCCGTAGGTGATGTGGTTATTATTGGATGTGACAGCAGAAGACGTATTGAATGGCCTCTTGGACGAGTCACAGAACTCCTTCCTGGAGCCGAAGGAGTCGTGAGATTGGTGAAACTCCAGACAGCAGACAGAGAGTTAATTAGGCCTATTCAGCGTCTATATCCGCTAGAAATAACTGCGTCTGAAGCCAAAATTATTCAGGAACAAGTAGTAAAAAATCATGCGCCAAGACCAAAGATGTCTGAACAACGTGTAGCAACCCCTGTAGTGTCTGAACGAGAAATTAAAAGAACAAGATGTGGACGGACAATTAATGTTCCTGTGAGATTGGACTTGTAGTGTTTTAATTTGTTTTGAGTCGTGCCTCCCCCACAACTCAAGGTGGGAGGATGTTAGGAAAGGACTGATATAAACTTTTAGTTATGATTTAGTAATCTGGCAACAGCTAGATATTGCTCTCTGTGTTTTGGTTTTGGAATAAAGTTGCTGTGTTATTAGTGTCATTATGTTTTGGCGTATTCTTCTTTTGAGTTATTTTAGTAATCCGTCAATTTATGTTGAGAGTTAAATAATGTGAGAGTTAAACCTTTTAGTCAGATATAAAGTATCTATTTTCTTCTGAGTTATTCGAATTCCAATGAAAGTTATTAGTTCGGGATTCAACACTCATGATTCTGTTGTTATTCTAAGGGGAAATCCTTGTGTATTCTGTGTGGGAATAGTTGCGCTGCATGAGCCAGTTCACAGGACAGCGGAAGCTAAGAATTCAGCTGAAAAACAATTGACGAATTTAGTGTCGAACCCCGAAACCGATAGGATCCATTAACTGCTGTTCGTAATGTACACTAACATTTCATTTTTTTTTCGCTCCACTATTTATAAATGAAATATGTTTTACCTCGAACGTTAGCTATTTCATATCTCCCGACCGGTGGCCATTTATCGTCTGCGTCCAGTTTCTTATGCAGCTTCTCGTATTTATGAATGGGTCCCCTCATTCGTCTAATGGCTGGCACAACGTATTCGAATAGGAAGCCTTGTATGAAAAATACCTATAAAAGAAAAAGAAATATTGAATTTAATTTTATGTTCTTAATTCGCATAACAGGCTACAAGTAATTATCTTCCTCGACGATATCAGAGGTTCTAAAAAATTTCAGTATATTTTTTTGGACATCCACAAGAGATTTATTGTACACCAAAATTTAAAACCAATCCCTATACAGTGTTATAAAACATAACGAAATAATCTTTTTTTTATTTTTTTATTTTAAGGATTGTAAATTCAGGTTACCTTATTTAATGTAAAATACAGAAACTTTTCAAAGTGTCTTCAAATGTCATTATCTGAAAGACCTGGCACATATAACAAAAAAGTTAATGATATTTGCAATCAAGGGTTAAAAAAAAAAAAAAAAAAAAAGCCTCCAAATTGACTTAAATAATTTTCTAGCGAGAATTTCTATACTGATAAGTCTAAAGGATTCTTGATTTTTCAGGAGACGTAAAATAAAGTTAAACTAACTAAAAACTAATCAGAAGAATCGATTAGGAAAAAGGGATTATGGTGATTTATACCCTTTATACCATTCAGTGATTATCAACCTACATTTAATAAAGGGAAAAAATTGAATTAAATATTTTAAATATTACTAAAGATTAATGATAAATTTCTGACTTGAACCTTTTTTTACCAATGGATTTTCTCAGACTAAATGACATGGATTTAAATCCTTTATACCAATCGATAGAGAATTTTTTTCTGAGTGTGACTATGTACTTAACTCAAAATCGACATTTTGGACTTAAATCCTTTATACTTATCAGTACAGATTTATTCGCTCAATGTATTTTTGAAAAAATTATCATTTATTTTATTTTGGCTTCGAAATTTTTTCAAGATTTTTTTTTTAATGAAAGAAGAAATGTTTATAAAAATTTACATTATTTCTGTTAAAATTTCCTTCTTTCGTAAAAAATATTCTAATTTTAGTCAGTTTAGGTTAAGAGAATGTACACAAAGAAAAGATTACTTTTTAAGCAAAACAATAAAATAAAACCTTGTACAATTTTATTAAAAATAACATTTCACAAGAGCCATCCATTATGCTATTAAAATATAATTAAACAGTATAGGATATACATTCGAAATCAAATTATTTCGCTAGAAATTCTACAAACTAAACGGAAGCTATCTAAAAATCTAAACTATATAATCAACGGAACTTTCATTTTACATCAAGTTTGAAATAACAGCGGATTCTAAATGCCACAGAGAGTTTTATCACGGGATTAACAAAACGCCCTATAGTAAGATAACTTTTCGAATGCAACTCCCATAAACAGGAGAATGTGCAGTCGGTAACAAAAGTCTCCGAACACTAGCAAAAATTCCTATGTAAAAAAAGTAGAGTTAATACAGTTTTGTTAAGTAAATCCTTGTCGACTGTTTTTAGACTGACTAAGAATAAGATTCGACAAGGATTTATTTAACAAAACTGTATTAAGTGTACATTTTTTATATAGGAATTTTTGCTAGCGTTTGGAGACTTTTGTTACCGACTGTATATGCAAGCTGGTTGAATACAAAAGAAAAATAGAAAACACAATGAAGAGCACAAATGAAAGAAAAATTGTAATCTAGTATACGACCGTTTCAGAATTTCCCCAGTTCCTTTCTCAATACGAATAGAAATTTAATTTAAAAATGACAACAGATAAAAGAAAAAAAAAAAAAAAAAGCGAAAATTAAAAAATTAAAACCCCGGAACTTGCCAAGCAGACATGGTCAGAAAGAGAGTTGTGTAAAGTGTCTCGGGTAATTTAATTTAATCCTTTTTAATTTTCGCTTCTTTGTTCTTTTATTTATTTTTTATCATGTTTAAATTCATTCTTTACTAGCACTGAGAAAGTTCAGAAACGGCCGTATACTAGATTGCAATT
Source organism: Salticus scenicus (assembly GCA_963930645.1). Taxonomy (NCBI): domain Eukaryota; kingdom Metazoa; phylum Arthropoda; class Arachnida; order Araneae; family Salticidae; genus Salticus; species Salticus scenicus. The sequence continues at coordinate 313,470,974 of OZ005655.1, forward strand.
TTTTCTTCATCTCTGCTCTTTTAACGTTGTTTTTTACTTATCTTTTAATATTCCAGCAAAAAGTATCTCCATTTATATTTAATGACTGTATACACAGTTCATAAGAACATGCTACTCTAACAATTCCCTTTCATATTTAACTTAAACAATCTAACATTCTTTTTTTCAATTGTATGTTTTAACTGTTGTGCTTTTTATGCATTTACAGAACTCATTATCCCTTATTCAAAGGAGTGGTCTGAAAATTTGTCGAAAGTAATTAAGGTAACGTACCTTTATTTTATGATCTGATGTACTTATTGCCGTAAAATGTAGCGCACCAAGAAAAAATGGAACGAAATTTTATGTATATGAGAGTGCAATGTTGATATGAGTATGGGATTACAAAATGAAAGCAAAAAGATAATTGATAAGAAAAAGTACAAATGAATTGCGATTCTAGTGTGCTGTTGGGACATGAATACGGGATTTGATACGAGTGGGTAATAATGTGTACAGGTATTGTAGGTATGATGTTCTGCGTCATCTCATTCCACAGTTCCTGTAATCACGACTCAAGTTCAGCCAAACTCGTAGGTTGCTTAACTTGCTGCCCCTAGAGATCCCAGACATGCCCGATTGGCGGCAAGTCTGGGGATTGGGTAGGTCAGGGTAAGTTGGTGATGTGGCGAAGGCCTTTATGTGACAACCTTGCTGTGTTTGGCCGACCCTTTTCCTGTTGAAAAATGGCTGCTGCAAGTCCTGTGATGAGTGGATACGCATATGGCGGAAACGATATCCCAAACGTACGGCTGGACTGTCAAAATAGTGTCGATCAGTATTAGAGGTGACAGTGTCTTATGAGATTCGCACTTCACACCATCCCTAAAAACACATTTGTCCATCCTGAAGATGTCCATAGGATGCCCACAATGTTCTTTTCATCCATAGGACATCCTGAGGATGTCATTTGGAGAATATGTGCTGTTAGGGATCACATTAGGTATGGCAACAGAGTGCCCCTGTAAAACAAAGGCAGGATTAATGCTTACACCACGGGGCCTCCACGTACACGGTAATCACCATTATCCATATTAAATCTTGATTAGTTGCTGAAGACGAAGACAACTTGGTTCCATTTGGTTTGCTTCCAATCCCATCGAGCACGGCACCACTCCAAAGAGAGACGACGGTAGCCGCAATACAAATGCAGGACGTTACGGACAGACAGGGGAATTTGTAGTGAAGTTGCTATCTGTGTTTGGATAGGTGGTACTGATAAAGTTGGCTCTACACGAGCATGACGGATAGTGTTCCTTGCTATTGGTCTGATTAGGGCATCCTGAATCTGGATAACGTGTATGGAACGTCTATTTTATCCATTGGTCCCAAAATCTCTTTGAAGTGGAGTCAGAACAGATTAGATGTCTGGTTATTCGGCGAGCTTCCACCATCCCGTTGATTCCTATGATGAAAAAGTACTCCTCCTTTGCATCCTTGATGGAAAAGTATCCCTCTGCAGCAGTATTAGTTCAGACAAAATGCTTCTGCGTACTTTTTTTATACATTAGAAAGATCGAAGTTGCAAAATCACTTTTTATTTTTAATCATTTGCATATATATCTGCCAGAAACATACCCATCTGCCAAGTTTCGTTACGATCCAAGTGTTTTAAACATTCCAAATAAAGGATTCTTAGAAATAACTATAAATCCCATTTAGTTACAGAAATTGCTATCGCTATGGGCCATCAACTATTAAACTACTAAAGATGTACTATTAACTTGGTAAATGGGGTGCAATAAATTCAAAAGGTGTCTTCGCGAATTATGTCATTCTTATAAAATTATTTAGAAACATTTTACTTTACTAAAATTCAAAACACAGTCAGAACCTTTTTTAAAACGCAGTCACAATTCTTTTCTTATTGAAATACATACAAAAGTAGAATATCAGATTCCATACTTACCTCCCAGATATATGAAACTATGAAATTTCCTATAGAGAGCGCATAGAGGACCAATCGATACTCGATGTTTGGAGAAGGTTTCAACTGAGAGAAAAAAAGAAAAAAAAAAACATTAAAACAAAAGTTAGGACTGTCTTTGCTTATGCATATTGATTTGGAATTTTTTAAGAAAAGTTCGTTAAAAGTTTTTTTATTTTTATTTTTATTTTTTTTTTTTTAAATAAATTATTTAATCGTCGAGAGACATAAAATGATTATAAATAAATTCCCTGTGTCACAGTGGAAATTTTATTTAAACAATAAATAAATTTAATCTAAAGAACTGGTAAATTTTGAGACTAAACGGTATGTGAAAATGACAAAAAAAACTTTTCACCTTCACATAAAGTTTTGTTCCTATATTTTTTAATTCAATAAGATTTTTTTTTTCAAATATGTGTAATATATTTGCTTTATCTTTTTATACTCTCTACTCCGGAAATCTCACTCCAGCATGACGTCACCAGTATGTTTTGCTCGCGGAAATTTTGTCCAAAGACATTTCTTACCCAAGTACATTGTAAAAAAATCTGGAGTGACTCCACTCAACTTTCCGAACATTGAGTAACTAACAGTTTTGTAGATAAAATAAAGAAAGAGGAGTTGCTAAACAAACAAAAGAGAGAAAACCATAACAGAGTGTTTGAGTATTTTTCTCCATATATCACACGAAGTTTTATTTAACGCTACTGAACTTTGAGCCCTTAGATCATAATGATAAAGAATTTTTCGTTGTGTCCCTGTGAAAATCTATAAATTCTGACAAACTTAAACAAATTTTCACATTTTACCCACAATTTTGTCAAAGTCCCACTTTTTTTTTTTTTTAAATTATTGTTACTGAGTGAATTTGTATAGGAAAATATAGAAGAAAGTCTCGTGGTGGCCACAATTCACCAAAATGCTTATAGTTAGTGAAACAGTGATTTATAATATTCATACAAATTTTCAGCTCAATTGAATAAGGCGTTTAGATGCTATTGCACTTTTAAAAATTTGGTCTCATAGGCCATAATGATAAAGAATTTTTCTTTGTGTCCCTGTAAAAAAACTGTAAGTGCTAGATTCACCAAAATCTATACAGTTGGTTCAAATGTGACCTATAACATGTGTACAAATTCTTTGCTCAGATTAATAAGGCGTTTAGACGCTATCACACATTTAAAAATTTGGCAAAGAATTTTTCTTTGTTTCCCTGTAAAAAAACTATAAGTGCTAGATTCTCCAAAATCTATACAGATTGAGTATCTGTGACCTATAATATGTGTATAAAGTTTTTGCTCAATTGAATAAGGCGTTTAGATGCAATCGCACTTTTATGATTTTGGTCCCTTGACCATTGATAAAGAATTTTTCTTTGTGTCCCTGTAAAAAAACTATAAGTGCTAGATTCACCAAAATCTATAGGGTTCTTACTATAGTGACTTACAATATACATACCAACTTTCAGCTTATTCGAACCAAGCGTTTAGACGCTAGCGTGTTCACTCACAGACATACACACATACATACACACATACATACACACATACATACACACACACATACAGTCTGTCAAAAAATTAAATGAACACTAAACCTTTCTCAGAATTCATAAAGAATAATTCTAATTTTTTGACAGACAAAAAAGGAAACATTAAAAATATTATTTTTACGTTAAAATCAAGGATATTGTTTTTCTAAATTGTAAACATTTTGCAAATCTGAGACTATGTTTCAATGATAACTATTTTTTATGTCAGAAAAGAAATAGCGAAATTTCAAATTTCAAATTTTTAAACTTTTTAAAGATTATAAAAGATTCTGTCCAAGATGTAGATGTTTTCATTTTTAAAGATTAATCAATAATGAATTACTAATTAATTAGTGATTAATTAATAATTAATAATTAATTAATTTTCAAAAAATGGTGTGTGTGGAACTTTTTTTTCTATAATTATATAATATATCTAAAAAAATTTCTATTAATAATTTTTATCAATGTTAATTCATTATCTTCAAGTTTATATAATTCACTCATCCTTGTTGAAGATTGTTTGATATTAACAAATCTATCTATAGAAACAGGTTATAGTTTATTACATTTCAAATATTTAAGAGATGATTTATTAAATGACAAAAATGATTACCAGTTGATAGAAGTTAAAATTAAACCCTTTGGAAAAAACTTTGATTATAACAAATATAATGAGATCATTATTGATGATTTATTCAATTACTTGTAACTTTTCTTAAAAGTCAAATATGTATTTTTAAAAGATTTTCTCTATTCAAAGTGTCATTTTTTCAATATTCCATGATACAAATATTTAAAATTTTTTAAAAGAAACTCCTCAGGCTTCACAAATAGCGTTTTCCCACTGGTCCCACATCAAATTAAACGCGACATCTAACCTATCCAGATACGATTGTCTAGTAGAACAATCCCTTTTACATGAAAATTTCAACTTCATCAGCATCGCATCATTGCAATAACTCTTTATCAAGTCCAAAGACGTTTTCAACTTTTCTATGGCGTCCGCTATTGCATCATCTTTCGAAGTGCCGTCTGTCCATGCTACACTATCTCGAACAATCTGATGAACTTGCCTGGATTCGAAATACCATTTGCTGAACGTGGTTTCCACAATAGTCAAGAAATCGATGATGCGAAAAATTTCTTTGTCTTTGGCAACCAAATCGTTGACTATTTTATTGAGAGATTCTTTATCAACGATCCTTTTCGAAGACTCTAAACGTGCTATTGTTCTATGGTAGTCATCTCGCATGTAGCTAAATATGACTTCTATATTATCCATACTATATTTATTCTAGCAAAACCAAAATTTAAACAACGTTAAATAAATACTATATATCTCCTTTATGTTTAAGTATATATTTAATCTCTTCAAGACAAAATGTCAGGTGTAGCTTGAGCGTGGAAAACCCATACTTATATAGAGTTAAACTATACCCATACTTAAAAAAAAAAAAAAAAAAAAAAAAGAAGTAGGCAAAATTTGTCTAGAAAGGATTAATTAATAATTAATTAATTAATTAATTTTCAAAAATGATGAAATTTATAAAATCTAAAAATTATGAAATGTCAATTGTAAATTGTATTTCAAATTTTAAATTGTTTTAAAAAACAACATTAGAATTTCAATACTTATATTTAGAGATCAATTTATTTTTAAAGACGACAATTTATATACAATTAATTAAAAAAATAAAATAACTGATAAGTTTTGAATTTCAACTCTGTGTGATTTGATAAATATAAATCATGATAATTTTTGATCTGATACATTTTAAAAAAGTAAATTGCATTTCAATTTTAACAAAATTATTTCAATAAAATGATTTAAAGTAAAAAAAAAAAGATTTTTTAAGGTTTTTTTTAATATTGACTCATTCTTTGGTATTCTGAGAAAGGTTTCATGTACAGTTAATTATTTGACTGACTGTACATACACACACACATACATACATCATCGTAAAAATTGTGAAAACGGACTCGTTGGACCTCGAAACGTATAGAAACATCAAAATCTCGAATTCGGATTTTTGACATGATTACAATACTTTCCTCACTATAGTGTTCGGAAAGTAAAAATGTCTGGAAATTTACTGAAACGTTTATCCAGAGTCTCTGTAAATCTACACAAGACTCTGTAAATCCACACACTGTAAATGATTACCAGTAGTTTTCTGTTGTAATTTTTACAATGTAGAGTAGAAATAAGCTAAATATTTAAATAATTATATGTATATGCATGTGTGATTTTATGTATATATAAAATCGCACACACATTTTCTTGATATGCAGGTGTTGGACAAAATAGTAGAAACACTTTCACTTTTTAACGTTTTGTCGAATGTCTTGAAAAATACTTGTCGTGTTGTTCTTGAATTTTGGTAATAAAGATTTTGTCACGAAGGCTCTTAGGGGACGAACAACAAATCCAATAGAATAAACAATATTTGCGATTACCATGTAACGAAAAAGCATCGATCGATCTGCAAATTTTAGATAGGGTTATAATTGTTATATTTTATACGTGTGTAGAGTTTTGTGAGGGTATCTCGAATATTTAAGGAGTAATTAATACTTTATTAAAAAAATGCATAAATATTTTGCAAGTTTTTGCTTTATAATTCCAAAAGTTATTCTTCAAATTTCATGAATTTTTCGGAAAACATGACAACATGTGCCTAAATCATTGTACTGTAGTTTAAAACAAATACACTTAATATTCAAAAAAGATATTTACAGTTGTAGTAAATAATTTATTACTGCACATGCGCGGACTGTAGCAAAAACACTTTGACATAGTTTAATACTCAACTGTATAGAGCATTATATATCTATATATATGTATAAACAAACAGTTGGCTATTCAAAAAACAGGCCTTTACGATAAAGGGTCATTCACAAATAAAAAATTCTATCAAAAAAAAAAAAAAAAAAAAAATTTTTTTTCTTTTCAAAAAAATTTATTTTTCTTTCTTTTTTTTTTTTTTTTTTTATTGGTATGAAGAAAAAGGAAACTGAATCGCAAATATTGCATTAAGTTTCATTGTGTAACATAGTTTTTTCTGATGCAAATTTTCATTTGTGAATGACCCCGTATCGTAAAGATCTTTTTAGAAAACAGCTCATTTAATCACAGATATCTCTATGAAGTTTTGTATTATTCAACTGAATTTATTTATAAGGTGCTCTATACAGTAGAGTATTAAACTATGTCAAAGTTTTCTTGTTATAGTCCGCGCATGCGCAGTAATAAAGTATTTAATACAACTGTCCATCACTCTTTGAGTATCAAATGTATTTGTTTTAAACTATAGTATAATGATTTAGGCATATGTTGCCATGTTTTCCAAAAATTTCATGAAATTTGAAGAAAACCTTTGGAGTTAATGAGTAAAAACTTGCGAAAAAGTTTTGCAATATTATTTAATAAAGTATTAATAATTTCTTAAATTTCTCATACAGCCACTGATATCCATTAGACATCTATGTAAATTACATCCAAGGGATCCACAGAAGGTACAAAACATCTTAAGAATGTCTATGAAAAGGCCTGGATATCCTGCACTCATTATAGATATCTATCAGATGTTTAAATAGAGACGAAATTTAGACGTGCCTCTTTCGATGTCTAATAGATGTATAGATGTAACATATGTTAGATCAAGACAAGATTTAGATATTTTCACTATCTGTTAGATCTAACAAGTCCAATGATTGGATATTTCGAGATTTAACAGACATCTAATAGATGTAAAAACATGTGTCGTGCTAATAGATATCTGTAGGATTTTTCAAAGAAGTTTAATGGATTCATTTTTAACTTTTATAGATGTCTTATGGATGTAAGTGGCTGTATGGGATTAAAGATATCCCCACAAAATTCTATACACGTATAAAATATAACATTTATAACAACATCTAAAATTTGCAGATCAATCGACGCTTTTCCATATAAGAACTGTCAAAAACTATGTCCTATTGGCTGGCAGAAATTCTCTGTAATTTGAGAAAATATGCGTAATGGACGAAAACATTACGTTGTCAGAACGTATTTTCTCCAATTACAGAGAATTTCTGCCAGCCAATAAGACATAGTTTTCACAGTGAGGGTCATTACAAAGACTTTTTATTTCATTCGATTTGTTGTTCATCCCCAGTGGACCTTCGTGACAAAATCTTTGCTGAAAAATAGGAGGAAAGACATTTTACCACCTTTTTATTAACTCGATTTCTTGTTTTTTTTGTCTACTACAAATCTTGCAATCGATTTTTAACTAACTTCCCGACTAGCTAGACATTTGAAAGTTTTAGAACACGATGACAATGCATTCTTTTAATACTTTTATTCCATTCATAAAGGTTTGAAAATTTCTTGCAATGGCTCTGTTTATGACGCATTTGTTCATTTTCTTTCAAGTTGATGGGGGTAATGAATCAAAAAACTTTTTTAAAAGTATTTATTAATACATAGAATTATCAAGTTGATAGGATTTAACAGAAAATTTAAAAACATGGTACATAAAAAGCTCTTTTTATCTTGTAATGATTTCCCTTCTTCCCCAAATTGAAGAGCAACACGTTAAATATTTTTCAAGATATAAGACAAAGCGTAAAAAAGCGAAAATGTTTCCATTATTTTGTCCGACACAGTTATTCTCCAATACACGTGATTTTCGTTTCCATTTCAGTCTAAAACAGGTGAATATAAAGATGGTTTTCGATAGAAAATAATTTATCGGATGAAAGGTTTATTGCTGTTAAAATGATTCGATAGATACTTGGGAAAAAGTTTCATAGTTTTCTAGTATTATTAGCTTATTTTTTAAAGAATACATAAATAAAAGAAATAATTATTCATTAGTATATAAATGACATTTATCAAAGACATTTTTTCTACATTTAAGATTTCATTTAATTCACAGCGATAATAAACCATTCGTGTACAATTCAAGGAAAATCGCGTGAATAATTCTTAAAAAATACTATATGTAAGTTTTAATTTTACGATGATTTAACTTTTTAACTGAGTCCACTTGGGAAGAAGTATTAGAGGGGCGAAATGCTAGGAGTGAGATTTCCGTAAAACGCGCACTTTATTGTAACTTTAACAAATCCCTAAAATTTGAAGGCAAATCCAAATGTACGAGTGGAATCTTTTTTAATAATAAAATATATTTAGAATATTTTTTAAAGTAAATGTCAATTATTTGAATGTTTAAGATGCACTGCTTTGCCATACATAACCGAACACTTTCGATTTTAGGCGTTTTGTTAAATATCTGGAAATATAGGAGACTAATTATTCTGAAACTTGAGGGGTTTAAAGAATAGGATGAACTTTATGTATTTCAGCGAGTTTCATCTCGAAAGCAGAAAAAAGAATCAGTTAAAATTAAACAAAAATCAAAATTAACATAGGAATAGGTTACGCACACGGGTCGAATATCCGTTCTATTCTCATACAAATGAAGACAGATAATTAAAAAAAAGCATCGCGATAATACTTTACAGCTACAATCCTTTACAAGCATTCATTATTTACAGGGTGATCCCAAGCAATATTTTTCCTCCTTAAAAATTTATTACTGGTCTTTTTTCCGAAGAAAACTTTATCTGAAATATAGGAGGTACGACGTACAACATGTTTTTTCTTCACGGCTGAGATTTCAGGATCATTTATGAAGTATTTTTCTGCACTGTTAAAAATTTCTGTAAATTTAATGTAAATGTTTATCCGGAGTGTCTGTAAATTGACAGTAATTCTTAGTTAAAATCGAATAATCGAGGTTCTCAATCTTTATTCTGTATTTTTACGTAATTTTATTATTTAACTTTTTAGTTAAAATTAAAAATGACTGTTTCTACTTTAGAAAAAGCATTCCAAGTCCGCAATATATTCTTGCCAATAATTGATTAAATTAATATTAGTTATTAAAATGAATGTATAAAATAAGTTTAACATCTCCGTTTATTTTTCTCTGTAATTTTACGTAAGACTTAAGATAATAGATTACACAGAGTTTTCTGTTGAAATTTTTAGCAGTGAGAAAGGGGAAGTTGCGTAAGTGTAACACCGACTTGTAACTCAACAATAAACTAACTTTGGACCTAATAGAGAAGCATAATCTGTTTTAAGTACAAAACTTTGAATAAACACCCTAAAATGTTAGAACTAGCATTTTAGGGTGTTTATTCAAAGTTTTGTTCTTATTACTTTTAAATGCCAATTCTGTGGTACTTTTTTCTTATAATTCTATCTGTTTGTTTGAATTTTTCTTCCTTTTGAAACTAAATAGAATAGGAAACAGCGATAGTTTTAGAACACTGCATATATTTTCCTCTTCAACAGAACACCTCTCTCAAAATTCGGAGCTTTTTAGTGGCTGTATTTGTAAAGTATCCAAGTTTTTAATAACGAAACTAAGTTTTGTAACTATTACTTCACATTAATTTTTAAGCTTTTTTCGTTTTTTCACCAGGAATTGCACTTACCCCAGGAATTTTGTGTGTCAGGGAAGTGTGACCGGAGTATTTATACTTGACCCTAGAGATTTATATGTATCACTTATATACAGGTGTTGGGCAAAATAATGGAAACACTTTAAAAATTTTTCGTTTAGTCCAATATCTCGGAAAATACTCAATGTGTTGTTCTGGAATTTTGGAAATGAGGAAAACATGTCTTTCCTCCTATGTTCTAGCAAAGATTTTGTCACCAAGGTCTTTAGGGGGCGAACAACAAATCCAATAAAATAAGAAATATTTGTGATTACCCTGTATCTGGAAGTGCACCCACTCATCTGCAAATTTTAGATGCTGTTATAAATGTTACATTTTATACGTGTGTAGAGTTTTGTGAGGCTAGTTCGAATATTTAAGAAGTTATAAATATTCTACTAAAATATTTCGCAAGTTTTTACTTTTTATAACTTTTACTTTATAGTTTTTTTTTTCTGAAATTTCATGAAATTTTCGGAAAACGTAATAGTATATGCCTAAATCATTATACCTTAGTTTAAGACAAATACATTTAATATTGAAAGATATATGGACAGTTGTAGTAAATAATTTATTACTGCGCATGCGTGGAATGTAGCAAAAGAGTTTTGATATAGTATAATACTCGACTGTATAGCGTACCTTTATAAAAAATATTCAGTTGAATATCGTAAAAATTCACAGAGATATCGGTAATTAAATAAGATGTTTTTCAGCTGTTTTCTAGAAAGGTTTTTACGATAAAGGGGCATTCACAAATGAAAATTTGTTTTGGAAAAAAACTATGTTGCACAATGAAACTTCATACAATATTTCTGATTCATTTTTTTCTTTTTTTCATAGATATGTACTACATACCTATAGAAAAAGAAAAAAAGAAAAATTGTTTTAAAAGAAAAATGAAACGATTTTCTGATGCATTTGTAAAGACTTTTTTGGAAAACAGTTCATTTTAATCCCCGATATCTCTATGAATTTTCATGATATTTTTCATTAGGTATTCTATACAGTAGAGTGTTATACTATATCAAAGTTTATTTGCTACAGTCCGTGCATGCGCAGTAATAAATTGATTACTACAACTGTGACTATCTCTTTGAATATTAAACGTATTTGTTTTAAACTATAGTATAAGGATTTAGACATATGTTCTGTTTTCTAAAAGTTTAGTTTTCCAAAAGTTTAATAAAGTGAAAACTTCTGAAAAATTTTTGCATTTTTAATAAATATTTATAACTTCTTAAATATTCGAACTAGCCTCACAAAACTCTACACACGTATAAAATGTAACATTTATAACCACATCTAAAATTTGTAGATGAATGGACAGATACAGGGTAATCACAATTTTTTTTATTTTATTAGATTTTGTTGTTCGTCTCCTAAAGGCGTTCGTTACTGGAAAATATGAGGAAAGACGTATTTTCCTTATTCCCAAAATTCACGAACAACACATTAAGAATTTTTTGTGAGATTCGACAAAAGGTAAAAAAGTGAAAGTTTTCCCACTATTTTGTCCAACACCTACATTTTTAATTTTCAGCCTCAGATTTCATTGAAAAGTAAAAGACAATATCCTGAATATTTTAAAGATTTTGTTGGACTGTTAAAGCATTTAAGATGTGGAGTCATAATTGGAAGAGTACGAAGAAGCTACTAACTCTGTAACGAGTTGAAATATTTAAAAAATTCAAATAATTCCCAGATTCCTGAAAGTTTTCACTATCTGATAATTTGAATAAAATATCTCTTAATGTACTTTAATTACAGCAGGCCGAAGTTACTTGCCTCAAAGCAATGGGGCAGTGGAAGTTCGAAATCCACAATTTTCATATATATATATTTCCTTTAAGCGGCAAATTTGCTAAATTATAAAACTCTCCTATTTTGTCAAAGAAAATTAGTTGTAGTTTATGCCTAAAACTTTTCAGAAGTGTAAGTAGAATAGAAAAGGGACAAAATAAGGTCAAGATTGAACTACAGCAAAACGATATTGCATTTATCCACTTCACCCTAAATGACTAAATGTCTAAAATCGAAAGTGCTCGGTCACATACGTCATAATCTTTATTGTCTGTTTTATAATTCGGAAGCAATCACTAAAGTAAAAAAAAAAAACTAAAAAAAGAGAGTTAAAAAGAAAGCCACCTACATTCACAAATTGAGCGATGCCTTCGTCTGGATAAATCGTCATGTAGGACACGAGGATGAATTCTGCGATGAGGATAGCGACATACATTTCTGTAAAGAAAAATCAATCCATGATAACGATATATAGTATAAGATGTATAGTCCAGTCATTTAAGCTTAAATTAGGTAAGAATCTCGGAATTCGAGATACCCAGCTGTAAGTCTGTAAATACTTGTATATTGACACCCTAAAAGTTGTCTCAAAACCTACATATGGTAGGGTGTACGCAACTATTAAATTTCAAGGTCAAAGGTCACAAAAATCGGTTTTTTGCGCTTTTTTTGTAAATATCTCATTTCCTATGGGTTTTTTGCTATTTGTATTTATTATCAATATTCTAGAATACAAAATTCTCTACAAATTTTGTTTAAAAAAATTTTTCATACGGTGAACCGTTTTCGAGATAGAGGGCGGAGAGCGCGCGGTTACAGCATCACTTCAGGTCAACCGGTGCCTCCGGTCGAAAACGCGCCATATATAGTTGATGAACTATCGATAAATCAATGATTATAAATATTTGTCAATTTTTATTAACTATTATATTATATTTTATCATTTTCTTCATGCATTAAATCTATATCTATTCAATAATACTGATAACCGGCATACGACCTTGGAATAGTTCATTTTGAAGAAGGGGCGGCCGAATGAAATGCAAATGATGCTTGGCGGCAGTTCTTTTCGCCAAACAATTCTTTGACTTACAAGCTTCTTTGGCACCTATACGAGCAGTCAAAGTGTCTATTGTTGCTAATTAAATAGAAAATTGCTAAATTTTTGTCAATTTTTAAATATTGTTTTAATTATTTCTTATAAAGTTTTTGAGAAACTGACAAATTTGGATGAACTAGCTGCAGCATTTGAGGAAGAAAATTGTTCGGCCCAGAGATTATTAGAGAGTGGAACTCAAACCTTATTGGCAGTCTATAATGCTCCGAAATCTGTGAAAAGTCTCGATCATCTTCGTTATATGCATTACGTCAAGTCTACAAAACTTAATAAACCTGTGCAGCTTTCAAATATTCCACCAACAAGTGCAGCTGCTCATCAACATTTCAAACGTGTATATTATCAAGTTCAAACTTGGTTAGGGCATGATTTGGAACCCCAGTTATGGGGTTGGGCAATGCGAAACGATTTTCTGGAGCCTATCATGACAATTTTACCACCTGCTCCAGAAGATTTGCTAAATACAATTTTCTGCAACTGCAAGAGTGGTTGTGGTTCGCGATGCGGATGCAGGAAAGCGGGCTTGCAATGCTCTTTAGCTTGTGGCCAATGTAATGGGCAAGCTTGTCTCAATGCTCTACCATATCAGAGCGACATTAACGAAGATGGAACCTTTGACCCCGAAATCATGGAAGAACTTGAGACAAATGTCGTTGAAGACGATAATGAAGACCAGTTTGAAATTTACCAGCAGCCGGAAGACGACGATGAAGAGGAAGAAGATGATTAAAATTATAAATTGTAGTTTTTGTACCCTTTATTCCATTTTTTTACTTTTAATAAAAATAAATGTATTGAATGATATTTTTTAATAAAAAGATTAATTCATAATTATTATTTTTTTTTTCATCATGTAAGAAGTTATTAATATTAATTAGGTTAAAATTCAAATATAATTCCTATATTTTCATTAACAATTCTGCAATTACATTGGCAGGAAAGTGTTGTTAAATAAATTAATACTGAATAAAAAGTGGATAAGTTAGGAAAAAAATGATAAAATATAATATAATAGTTAATAAAAATTGACAAATATTTATAATCATTGATTTATCGATAGTTCATCAACTACATATGGCGCGTTTTCGACCGGAGGCACCGGTTGACCTGAGGTGATGCTGTAACCGCGCGCTCTCCGCCCTCTATCTCGAAAACGGTTCACCGTATGAAAAAATTTTTTAAACAAAATTTGTAGAGAATTTTGTATTTTACAATATTGATAATAAATACAAATAGCAAAAAACCCATAGGAAATGAGATAGTTACAAAAAAAAAGCGCAAAAAAACGATTTTTGTGACCTTTGACCTTGAAATTTAATAGTTGCGTACACCCTACCATATGTAGGTTTTGATACAACTTTTATGGTGTCAATGTACAAGTATTTACAGACTTACAGCTGGGTATCTCGAATTCCGAGGTGAACTTACTATAATGACTGGACTAGTAGGCAATTTTCACTCATCCACTGTAACAATTTACCGAGAAAACAGTCAATTAAAGAAGAACTGATAATTAAATGAAACACAAAAGCATTTATTCTGTAGAAAAAATAATTTAAATATATATATATATATATATATATATATATATATATATATTTTTTTTTAAATTTATTTTACTGTCAAAACTAATGTTTGATTGTATATATATTCTCTTTTTACGGTAAATTTCTTTACTAAGTTTTTAAGCCAACAATTTTTTTCTTTGAAACAAATATTATCTTCTTTCGTATTTTAAATTTATTTATTAACGCATCATTTATTACATTTGCCATTGATGATAGTTTATTTGGTAAGTTATATTCCACATATGTTTATAAGTTTATATATATAGATTATAAATTTTACAATTTTCTAAAAAAAAAAAAAAGCGTTAATTTATCTGTATTTCAATCAGTTTTTATTGAAGTTCAAGAATAATAAAATGATAAGCTTACAATAGATTTTTGAAAATATAATATATAAATACGTATTAGTATATATATACGTGTATCTAAAATTTATCAATATTTTCTTTGTTTCTGCTTTGTTTAAATAGATAATTTTTGCTTTATTTCAATATATATATATATATATATATATATATATGTATGTGTGTAATTCGTATTGTTTTTTAATGTAATTTACTGGTATGAGTGTTGTTTAGTCAACTGCTTTGTACGTTTCTCAAAATTTCTCAACATGACGCAATATCCATTCCATGAGAGTCACAAAAAAGCAGAGAAGTGATTGAAAACAAAATTGACGCATTATGTTAAAGGGGGGGGGGGGGGATCGACACTTGACTATGCATTAAACTTTTGTTTACAGTTATTGAATTTTTTCTTTTCATAAATAATTAATAGAATATTATTATTACTTAAAAAAAAAGAAATAATAATAATAATAAGGTTTTAGTACATTTATAAGCAAGATTATGGGAAATTATATTTCTCAGCTATCATATCCGTTGTGTGATGTCACTGTGTACGTACATATCACGTGTCACCACGTCACTGTTTGTATCATCCTTTCACTGTATGCGCACGCACTAACGCGCGCCAGTTTAGTTATTGAGTTGACGTGGAGCGGTTGTGTGAATAACAGACGGTGCTTTCCCGCTCGTAAAATGCATCAATTAAAATGTTATGTAATGTCCCCTTTTTGTTATTAATAAATATTGTTATGTTACGATGGTCTGTAGCCGTTTCCCTATATTTTTGGGGGCTCGACCTGTCCCGAAACCTCTACCCCTAGATAGACGTTACTAACGGAAAGCCGCTACTTCTGTTTTCAAAAAAACAGTAGCGTGAAAATGTTGTTCTTCAAAATGTTGTTTGAAACTTTCTGTTCTTCGTTTCATGTACTGAACGTTGTTCTATATTATGACGTAAATTTACGTTTTTCAGTATGAAATATCAGCATTTTTCATGACGTTCTTTACTATACTGCTTCATTTTCAATTTGATTCAAGTTTTGTTCCTGCCGATGATTTGAAATTTATCAGTGTGCTATTTTCTTCATGCCCGACGTTCTTAAAGTGACACGGATTCATCATCATCTATCTGATCCTGCTTAATAAAATGATTTCATCAACGCTGCATATAGGACTGCCCTTAATGTCAGGTACGAGCATGCATTTTTTTTTTCTCTCCTCTCTGTATGATAGTATATAAAGAAATTTTTTTTTTTTTCATTTGTAGTTTAAATTATGATTTAAATTCATTCATTGCCGTTTTTACTCCCTTTAAAAATGACTTGCTTGTTCATTTTTATACAAATAAAGAATTTCCTTTCCCTCAATAAAATTTTTTTTTTTCTGTTCCCCAATATTTATTTATTGTTCCTAAAAATATATATGGTCTGGTTTTAATCCATTTCTTTCCCCAATATTTACCTAAAAAAAAAAAAAAAAAAAAAAAATTAAAAAAAAGAACAATTTTTTTAATTTACTTCGGTTTCCTTATTTTATTTTTCTTGCATCCTAAAAATGGCCCTTAAATTAAGCGATCTCCCGCTAGTTGCAAATTCTTTGAAATATTCTAAAACAAATACCATAAAATTACTCAACACGCTGTTAGGATACCCAACATTTGATCATCAATCGCGTAAACGTAATTTTAGCGGTTTTGCTGCCGATTTCGACATCAACAAACATCAAGAAAACATTTTAAAAACGTTTAATTTATCCGATTTTATATCAATCGCTAATTCGCTACACTTAGAACCAGTCGGTAGTAAGGAAAATTTATGTAAAGACATTTTTAATGCACTTACTAATTTATCTGAGTTTCAGAAAACATTAGATACTAGTTTTTTGTCAGAAGAAGACGATCTCGGTGTAAATACACATTCTCTTGAAACCCCTTCTTCGATCGTTCCAAATACTTCTGTTTTTCAAACCCAAACCGAAACCTTCCCTTCGGAAGTTCGAAATATTTCTCCGACTGACGCTAGAGACGCGATGTCTGATTTGAGTAACCATTTCTGGTTTCTTCTCAGAGATCTAGCTAGCACGTGTAGAACTTTTTCTGGAAATGATTCATATTCTATTCGTAATTTCTTTAATGACATTGAGGAACAATTCTGTTTATTTCCTAGTCTTACCGATCAACAAAAACTTATTTTTGCTAAACGTTTAATTAATGGTTTTGTTAAAACATTTTTATTTTCGCAACGAAATCTTAATACTTACGAGTCATTTAAAGCCGCGTTAATTTCTCAATTTTTGGATACAATACCATCCATTGAAATACATAAACAACTAGAAAACAGGAAAATGCGTCCTAATGAAACTGCTACGCAATATTTTTTAGCGATGCGCGAAATTGCTAACCGCGGTAACGCTATTATTGACGATTCTTCAGTAATTCAGTACACCATTCAAGGTATACAGGGCAACCCCTCTGAAAAAAATTCTTCTTCGTGGAGCAAAATCTTTTTCAGAATTTAAAGAAAAATTGCGTGTTTATGAAACTGCTCTTAATACAATAAACTTAAATCAACGAAATTCAGTTAATTATAAACAAACATATGACAGTCGAAAACGCAGTACTGGTCACACACAACCAGCTTTCACTCGCGAATCCAAATTTAATATTGGTCCGGCATCTCAAAATAAATTACGTTCTTTCAATTGTAACGATATCGGTCACTTATCTAAATTTTGTCCTAACCGTTCTCGTGGTCCTAGGTGCCTTGCATGTGGTCTTTTTGGACACAAGTCTACCGATTGCCGCCGAACCGCTGCAAATGACGGACCTCCTTCCAGAGATAGAGTTAACACTGTACATGAATCGCATGCTTCTCATATGTGTAAACAAGTTAAAATTAGTGGTAATGAATTAACTAGTTTGGTTGATACTGGTAGTCAGTTAACCCTTTTGAAACATTCTGCATGGATAAAAATAAGTTCCCCACCGTTGTCAAAAATTAATAAATCCTTAACTGGTTTTGGCTTAGCGCGTATACATGTCATCGGTACTTTTAATTCTTTTATTACTATAGACGATCAAGAGTTTTCAGCAACTATTTCAGTTGTACCCGACGTGTCCACATTTTATGACCTTATAATTGGATGTGACGTCATCCAACAAGCCAACATTAGCATTTCACCCACCGGTGTTACTTTTTCTAGTTTTTCACAACAAAATGAGTGTACCGCAGATCCAAATTTTATCATGACGATCACTGACGATAGCCCCAAATTTGATATTGGCCCTAATGTTTCACGACATATTCGTAACGACATTAACAAACTGTTGTCGACCTATAAACCTAATAAAATCAAAACTGCGAACATTGAGCTTAACATCACTTTAACTGACGATACACCTATTTTTCACTCACCCCGACGTCTACCCTTTACCGAACGAGACATTGTAGACGCACAAGTCTCTGAATGGCTTAAAAATGGTATTATCGAACCAGTGTCCTCCCCATATACCAGCCAAGTGGTAGTCGTTCGAAAAAAAGATGGTAAACACAGATTTTGAATCGATTACAGGAAGCTCAATCGTAAGTTAGTTAAAGATCACTACCCCCTTACCATAATTGATGATATTTTAGATCGACTTCAACATGCCAAAATTTTTAGTACGATAGACCTACGTAATGGATTTTTTCATGTACCCGTAAACAAACAGAGCCACCCTTTCACTAGTTTTGTAACCCATAACAGTCAATTCCAATTTCGCTACATGCCTTTCGGACTTATATTTTCACGGTACCATTCTACTGCTGTGATTTTTATTGGATACGATTCCGTTAAACCTACATCAGCCTCGTACTATATTTGATAGACTAACAAGGAGAGGTCACGACATGGAAAATTCAGATCGGAACGAAATGGCGCAGGATTGTAGTATACTATAAAGGTAACAGCCTGTTAAAGCAGTAATCACAGAATTTTGAGAAAAAGGCGTTTAAAGTTTCAGAAATCTTTAAATGCAAGTTATTTCGCAGCGTAGTCAACGTTCCAATGGCGTGGTCAGCGGAGTAAATGGCTTCCACGTAGAGGGCCCGGGTGCAAGGCTACAGACGGGAAAGTTTTTTTCACATTTTATTAGTGCTAGAGGCCTATTTCAGTCGGTACAGTTGTCGAATTTTTATAGGTCACTCTTAATTAGTGCTAGAGGCCTATTTCAGTCGGTTTATTGAATGGGGATTTATTGAATGAAGTCCCCCCAAGGCCCAACAACTTTGACATGAGTCCCCCCCCCAGGCCCAACTTTGACATGAGTCCCCCCCAAGGTACCCCTATTTCAGTCGGTACAGCGTTGTCGAATTTTTATAATACACTCTTAATAGTGCTAAGGGCCTATTTCAGTCGGTTTATTGAATGGGGATTTATTGAATGAAGTCCCCCCAAGGCCCAACTTTGACATGAGTCCCCCCCCCAAGGTACCCCTATTTCAGTCGGTACAGCGTTGTCGAATTTTTATAATACACTCTTAATAGTGCTAAGGGCCTATTTCAGTCGGTTTATTGAATGGGGATTTATTGAATGAAGTCCCCCCCCAGGCCCAACTTTGACATGAGTCCCCCCCCAAGGTACAACTTTGACATGAGTCCCCCCCAAGGCCCAACTTTGACATGAGTCCCCCCCAGGCCCAACTTTGATATGAGTCCCCACCAAGGCCCAACTTTGACATGAGTCCCCCCCCAAGGCACACCTTTGACATGAGTCCCCCCCAAGGCACACCTCCCCCTCATTGGGAAAAAGAGAAAAAACGCTGTTTTGCTGCTATAAAACGGTTTGGACTTCCAACGTTATTTGTTACAATATCTGCAGCTGAAACACATTGGTTTGATTTATTGAAAACTTTATCATGGAATTTAGATCGTCACGAATTAACTAAAGAAGAATTTGTCGATATTAACAAGTTTAGCAGTAGGCCTCTGGCACTAAATTAAAATCTGTCAATGTCAGATTTTCATGTTTTAAATAATGAAATAATGTCGTGTCTGTATATAGATATATATTTTTTATTTATTTAATCTAAACATTTTATTTTATTGTTACTTTCTCTTATAATTTAATTAAAAATTTGAAAATTTTAATAAATTATTTCTTGAAAAAAAAGAAAAATATATATTTTAAAATATTCTACTTTTTATATTTATAATTTTCCATTAATATATATATATATATTCTCAACTATATTGTTTTAACAATAAAATAAAGTAAAAATAAAGCAGACCTTTTTTAAAAATCAACACGTTATTTCCTTTTAGGTGTATTTAAAACAATGCTAAACTTTGTTTTTTTAAATTTCAGAAAATATATATTACAGAGAAAAAAATGATTTTAATTGTACATATAATCACGGCCCAAACAAATTAACGACTTCTCCGATAATTACAGCTTCTTGAAAAATTATAATACGGGATTCCGATTATATTAAATTATATTACAGGCAAACAAATACTCGAAATAGGCATCACCTTTAAATGTAGATTTTTAATATTAATCAACGTACGTTGTTCTTCGACTATCTGTTTTGTATCCTTCTGTGCACGAAATAAAACTTAGTTGCTTTCTAATATTAACAATTTCAAAACGGTTAAGTAATTCATACATATTAAAACCATATCAGGAAGTTCAAACCAACATTTAAACACACCTGCTGTTTTACACTTCTGATTAATTTTTATTTATTATTTATTTTATTTCTTTATTTTCATATTTGTTATTCAGGGTTCTGTTTGTATAATTATCTTATTTATTTTTATTTGATTATTTCATTCATTTACTTATTTGCTATTAAAGCTGCAGTTGAACGATCGTAATGGTTGTAAAATTTAATCTTTTGAATAATTAAACGTGAAAAATTTAATGAAAAATAATTATTGAATTTTTGTGATATAAAAAATATGTAGGTTAGAGAGTTATAATTTTATGTATGCAATATTTATTATTTTCTATAACTTAAAAATGAATAAATAAATTTTAACCTGTTTTAATTATAAAATAAATTAAAAATAAAATGCTTAGATAAATAAATATGTATGCATATATATATATATATATATATATATATATATATATATTAATAAAAAGTTTCCTTCATTTTTACTTTATTTTATAATTAAAGCAAAGCTAAAATTTATTTTTTAAGTTAAAATTTTAAAACCTACGATTTTTTTTTCTTTTTAAGTTCAAGGGAAAAAAAAAAGAATTATTTATTCAAATTTTCAAATTTTGAATTGAATTATAAGAGAAAGTAATGCTTGGATTCTAAAAGTATAATAATGTAAAAGATCTCATTATATTTAAAATATTATTTAAATAATTTAAACCAATGTTAAATTATTTAAACTAACATAAGAGCTAAAAGCAAGAAGTAATAAAATTTGAAATAGGCTCACTTGGAAATGTCGGCCTACTGTACATTTATAATAATAAAAAAATAATTTATGAGATTACGGGTTGCCTATGAGTGTGAGAGGACACTAAACCGCATCAGGACCTACGCCTCACATCACTTGCCCTGATCGGTTTTTGCATACTTCACTTGTACCCTGGACACTAAAATTCGCTGCCAAACTTTAGCGGTCAATTTTTCCAGTGATCTGTACATTTCATAATTCGTTTGCCGTTCATATGCCGTAAAATTTACGGTTCACCGTTAATTTTATGGCTAACGTTTGACATCGAGGTTTCAATTATTTAGAGTGTTTTTAAGAACTTAATTGTAGTTTTAAAGCCCTTTTCACTAACTTTAAATACCCGTGTACTTTATAATTGCAGTTTTAACGCTCCTTATACTTACTGTTTGTATAAAAGCTCTTTCTGTAAGGTGGCCCCGGAGAGAAGATGACCGCAGCAATGATGTAAGACATCATGTTGACAGTGAGAATGGCCGTTCCAGAATCGGATGCTGCAGGGAAATGAGTCATATCTCGATCATAGACGAATGGCTCGTACCTTGAAGAAGAATAAGAATTTATTCTTACCTATAAATAATTCAAATGGCCGGAAAATCACATTTTCCTAGCCTTTTAATAAATTTAAACTTTTTTATATTTTTTTGGCGTCATTTTTAAACCTATTATATATCTACTCTGATCATAACACAAACTCAAAATATTTTGTATCCATTAAAATTAAATGAGATAACTGACATACCAGGGCTGCATGAGACAGTACTCATAGGCGATGATGTAGACGCCTATCTGTATGAGCATGAAAGACAGCATGGAGAATTGGGGCAAGAAACTGATGATGGCTCTCGTCGGAGGCCGCTTCACTAAAGTTGGATAGGCGTGCGTGCTTCCAACTGAAAAAGAAAAAAAACAATAACTTATTTACACCCTTTCAACTCATTCGTTCAAACTTTACTGAGATGTTTTGCTTTATTATTCTTTAAAATAAAATTACTGAATCACATTGAGTCGAAAATACAAAAGAATCTCTTCTTATGATATAGAATTTTCAGAAAACGTTAAAAAGTAAGTTATCTGTCCCTTCCCTAAAGCTCCTCCTATCCACTTCTCACTCATTTCACAATGTGCCATTTCTAAGACTGTTTTATGAATTATGTTTAAAAAAAACTAGTATTTTTAAGAGATGTAAAATCATTGAACGATAGACTATATCTATTAAGTGATATATAGCCTAGCAACTATTATTACAATTTGAAACTCGTTCTATTTATTTACTTTTATTGATTTCATCTTTTTTTTCTCCGTGCATTTTTCTTTCTTTCAGTCCTGTTCACATGTCTAAATAGACTTTTAAATTTATTATGAAATAAACGCAATTATTGGGTTGTCATCTGAATATTTTTCTAGTTTAAATTGCGTCAAATTAGTTAAAATAATTCTGTCCATTCATTCGATCATTATTATTAAACCTATTGACGCGTACTTTGTAAATGATAATTACATTTTTAGAAGTAAATAAAAATCGCAGCATTTCCAAGTACAGAAAGAATTTTGTCGAATTTTTCTTTATTGAATTTATTCGAACAAATTGTTTTGACCTTCCTCCGACTCCCCCCCCTCCCCCCCGCCCTTTCCTCTCTCCTTTAACTCTTCATCAAAATTAAAATATACAAATTTTAAATGAAATTCTTTAAATCAACCTATATTGTCTAATAGTTTTTAAATTGCTCCTGCAAGATTCTTAATGCAACTTTTTCTGTGTACGAGATGCTTCAACTTTGAATATAAACTTTACAAACATAAAACTGTTAAAATTTATGCGTTTTAGTTATAGAGTTGGTTTATCTCCTTGAATTTTTCTTAAATTAGAGTAGATTTTTTTCTGTATTTATATTAATTCGCATTTGAAAAATCATCCATTTAGCGTTAATATATTGTACACTATTTTTAGTCTCCCCTTTGAGTTTCTGAGTATCGAACGGATTGAAGTAACATTGCTAAATGTATATTGTATTGCGAAATACAGTATACACAGTAAAATTTTTCATCTTGTGAATAATTCTATACTAAACGAAAATAAAAGATAAGAAATTTTGTAGCTACGTACGTCCCACCTATTGAAATTTAACATAATCGTGTTAGAGAACATTTTACTACAGTTAATTTTTCTCCCTGAGAAATACCTACTTGAAAAGGAATCTATTCTAAAAGAAAAGGAAGTGTTTGTCTACCTGAGTGCGATACACATAAATAACTGTGGCAGGTACAATTCTGAATTTTTTTTTCCTAGATAAAGAAATGTGTGCACACTTGAAATATACATTTAGATTATTTAAACAATTAAAACTACGACGTCTAGAACGCCAAAGAGAAAAGATTGGAAAGCAGACAGCCGTTTCGGTAGCATTTAGCGTACCTCCATCAGTGCATGTACGTCTTCACGCCAAATATATTAATTTTATATCTTTAGATTTTGGATAATCCTACTAGAATTTTTAAAAAGTTTTTTTTTTATGCGATTTTTTGCACTTTTTTCTGACGCTGTTGTTCAGTTGTTATTTCCAACTGATGCCAATAAAAAGAAAATGCTTAGTTTTTTTTTTTTTTTTTTTTTTTTTCAACGTAAAAATAAACCTTATTTTTAAAATACGCGAATAATAATAATAATAATAATAATAATAATAATAATAATAAATCAGTATACTTACATACTAGATCTAATTTTAATTTTTACGCTGCTAATTTTGAAGAAACGAGAATAAAAATGTTTTTTCTTTCAGATTAAAAAGGGGATACCGTTATGCTCGAAGCATTTTTTTAATTTAATTATATGATTCTTTTTTAGTTGCCTGCTTTGATAGGATGTTTCTCACCAAATGTTTATGAAATATTTTAAATCGATCCATTGCCCGAAAAATATAAATATCTATGTCTCTTATAAGTGTAAAATAACAAACATTAATCAATTTCTTAAAATTAATGCAATGTTTCTTTGTAATCAAATCTGCAATAGAAATTGTGTTTATAGTCTTGAAATTTGACAAAAAAAAAAAAAAAAATGACAAACATTATGGGGTCTAATTTGAATGTTTATAGACATACTCACACAAAATTGGAGGGATGAGATTCAAAATGATATCGATCATGACATATCCACCATCTGATGGTTTCTGACCATCCTGAAATGAGAAATCGTCAATTATCAAATCAGTTTCAAGGAGACTCCAAATTACGATGTTGATAGGAGTGGTGAATTTCTCCTACTACCTACCCAGAACATCATGAGGACGGCAGCCAGGAGCACAAAACAGTAGCACACCATGTATCGGAAAGCTCCGAATGTGGCCGACAACGTCGCTCTGCCTTCCCTTTGGTACATTAAACAAAAGTAAATATTATTAACGTACACAACATCAAACCGTCTCAATAATATATATTAAAAACAAAAACTATTTTATTTACGAGACGAAAACTTAAGTTAAAATACATTTAAAAACAAAATATACATATAAAAATAATTAAAATCTAGACATTTCAAAACCCATCCGGGTTTCCTCATCAGTATCAGTTACAACATAATATGCAAGCATTACATGAATACCCAAGGAATTTATAGAAGTACAGAATATTGAGGAGCCATCGCGCATGCTTCATTGATAGTGTGGAGATGCCTGGTAGTGTGTCAGCTCTCAAGGAAAATACGTGATTTATAATTATGAAAACCAGAATTTAGAACTTTTATATTATTGAAGTCAGGAATATGATCGGCTTCTATTGAATGGATTACAATTTTAAAATTTTGGTTGCAATTTTTAAACTGGCCGTACAGCAAAAATTAGACTACAGGAGCACAGACGATCTTTTAAAAATTGCAGCCAAAATTCTAAAATTGTAATCCATTCAATGAAAACCGATCATATTCCTGACTATGCGTATTTTCCTTTGTCTATAAGAATTACACAAAGACTTTACAGATTATATTATGTTGTTTAATTATAATGTAAAAGTTTTTTGTATGATAATGTAATTGTTAAATTAAAGTTTAAAGTATTAAACAAACAATAGTTTTTCGTTTTCACAGTTTGGATGATTATTAAACATGATTGCGGCTGCAAGTGGACAGATTCTCCAGTGGGGCCCATGAGAAACCTCTACATTCGAGTAACATTGACAGTTGTCAATACTCGTAAAGGCGACTATTTTGCTAAAGGACAAAATGTATGAGAGTTTCACGTCTTCGTTAATATGGGGTCGATTTGCGTGAAACGATTTGCCTACAAAACGGGGAGCCAACTTGTCCCTGGTGAATCTAAATCGTGATAGTTTACCTCCAGCAATCTATAAAAACCAATGAAAATTGCTAACGCGACATTAATCGACAGTAAATAGTACACCAAAAATGAGTGTTAAAAACGTTTATGGAACAAAGTGATTTAAATATATAGATACTGATTAAGATTATATATATATTGAAGTTGTGTGATGTTTCTCTTAAAATTTAATAGTGCATTCAGTTGTAGAATCTTTTTATAACCTAAATTAACACCTTATGACTGTGATAAGTAGTCATCTTACCTGATGACAATGGGTATACATTTGATATTTTGCTTAGTAGATGTAAAAGGAGATGCCACGGAAGCTTCAGCTACGGACAGAGACACACCAGCATGCGCAGTCTTCAAGGCACCACAATCGTTTGCTCCGTCTCCGCACATTCCAACTTGATGACTGCCAAGCAATAAAAAACATTTAATTAAATTTTTGTGTAAACGTTTAACATTCAATTTTAAATTCGCGCTAATAAATTTTTATATGAGTAATTCTCTGAAAAGTGGTCATTTCATGTCCCAGTAATCTTGAGGGCATATTTTTAAAATCACAAAAACAAAAAGCTGTCAGAACTATCAATATTAATTAGTTATGCATATAAACTGTAATTCTTTGGTTACTGGAATTTAAATATAATTTTAAAATATTTTTTGAAATGCAAAATGTCATTCCCTCACTGTGTCCCCATTCACACTTGTAAGTAAATAAAATGGTTTCTATGGTATTAAAGCACGTATATTTATATTATTTTAATTGAAAATTTATTAAACATACTTTAATAAATATTTATCCATTATACTACATTTATATATTATGCAATGAAAGAAATTAGAACACACTTTATTGTTGTCCCTGGTATTAGATATTATTCCCTCATCAAACTATAATTGCACCCCTACTTACTCCATTAATGGCAGCACGTGCTTTATATAAGTCAAACTTAATTTGTATAGCAGCAAAGTAAAAAGCCATTTTGTGTTCTGTTCGAAACTTTTTACAATGAGTTGCATAAGGCTCTCAAACGTTAGATTGAAATACAGTATTTTTATTATACGTCATTCCCTCATTCATTATAAAGTTAACTAAAATAAATCAAATTTGATTTTTTATGTTATTGTAGTAATAAAAATATGTTTTAATAAATATTTAGTGTTTGAAAATACAACTAAACCTAATCATATTTTTATAAAGTAGTTTCTAGAAGAAATTTGTCATTCCCTCACAATCATTCCCTCATTTTTCTAATTAATAAAAATAATACTATTTCAAAAAATTATCAGATGCAATTTGGTTTATATTATATTTTATTACCTGTAACGTATGTGTACATGCACAAAATTAAAAAATATATAAAAATATAAAAAATAATGGAGCAATTTTATTTGGGCTAACTTCTTTTTTTTTTTTTTTTTTTTTTTTTTTTAAAGCCCACTTTTCAGAGAATGACCCATATACATAAGTCATCTGCGAATGTTATTTCTATGTATATATATCGCAGATCATGTTCGGTCATGCCATAAATATATGATATGTATTATAATATACAGGGTGACAATTATTGAACTATATGAAATAAAAAGTAAATTACTTACGAACTACGGCGTGCACACTTTATTCTACATCTAAACGTCACTACAGATATTCGAATTTAAGTTATGACACGTTCGATAGACACGTTCATCATTGGAAATAATGTGGCGAAGACGAATAGTGAAATTCTGCATGATCCTCTGAAGTGTCGGAACATCGATGGTGTCGATGTCCTCCTGAATGGCTGTTTTTAGCTCACCAATAGTTTTGGGGTTATTGCTGTACACCTTGTCTTTAATATAGCCCCACAAAAAGGATTCGCATGGTGTCAGACACAGAGAATATGGAGGCCAATCGAGGCCCATGCCAGTGGCCTCTGGGTACCCCAGAGCCAGAAGGAGGTCCCCAAAGTGCTCTTCCAGGAAATCAAATACTCTCCTGCTTCGATGGGGTCGAGCTTCGTCTTGCATGAACCACATGTTGTCGAATTCAGGGGCACTTTGAATAATGGGGTGAAATCATTTTTTAAAACATTCACGTACCGTTCAATATTCACCGTGCCGTCAACGAATATCGCACCGATTATTCCGTGACTGGACATTGCACACCACACAGTCACCCGCTGAGGGTGGAGAGACTTCTCGATCACTGTTATTGCTCGCATAATAGGCCTTCACAAGCGCTATATGCTCACGAATGCTGTTCAGGCACCATTTTTACTAGAAAATGGCCGACAAAAAGAAGGTGCATGCACAAGTGCATACTAATTCCCATCATGCCCTGCGGCCAACCGTGCAGTTTGAACGTCCTAACGCAAACCGTCCAGAAGTTGTGACAATTTTATTTCATATAGTTCAATAATTGTCACCCTGTAGATATTTTAATTAACAACACGTGTGTCTATTTTGCACATGATTACGAACCAAGACGTCATTTTATGTAAAAAAATGTAGACACTCTTCTAAACAGGAATAATATAGAACCATTGTTATTATTAATCAGTAAAATATAATTAATAATTAATAATGAATAATTAATATTTTTAATGTTCAGTAAAATGCAAGAGAATCTGTAATATATAATTAAACAAACAAATATTTCTTAAAAAGTTATTTTTCAATCGAAAATTTATTTTTCAGTTCTTTAAAAAGTTATTTTTCAATCGATTTTTCCCCCCAAGGAGCACTATAAAGATGTGAAAAAACAGAAGCTTACCCAAGATTCTGCAATGTTTCTATAAGATACAGCTTATGTTCTGGCAACATTCTAGCGAATATAGTTCCTTTCAACACTACCTGTGTAGGATAGAAATGAATGTAGGACACAGTGAATCGCCTATTCTTTATTTCATATTTTTAACAAAAAATAATTAATAACAGTAGAAGAAAATACTTAAAATATTCAAAATGAGTAAAAAACAAAGACCACTTTTGAATTATACTTATAGAGTTAGCATTGACACTTCAATTAAAAATTAGTATAGTTTCCTTTAATTGTCAATGAAATTAAAATGCTTATGATCACTTTTATATTCGCCGTATCCAAAAGCGCTTCTCCTTCACTTAGCCATTATACAGTACGCCGGGATAACAAAATGAAAATTTGAAAATTTTCCATCGGTTACTATAGAAATATTTTGTTTCTTTTGATTAATCCTTATGTTTTTTTTTTGTTTTTTTTTTTAATGAAATTATGTGTGTCATTGTTGCCAGATTTTGCATCTTTTTAATTCAATAGTCATCCATAACCTTGAAAGGTGATATACATAATAGATGGCCAATCAGGGCCCGACTTAGACTACCTGGAGCCCCGGGGCAAGCCTATTCTGGGGGGCCCCCTTGCAGTGGCATAAGAGCTCTTTAGGTTGCAGAATTTCTGCATTCGTCTGTGGTGCCCAGGGCCTTTGCCCCGTATGCCCTGCCGTTAGTCAGGGCCTGTGGCCAATCTTTGAAGTGATTAGCCAACCGTTACATTTAAAATTGAGCGGTGGATATTGAATAAAAATGTCGCAAAATTTGGGAACAGTGGTTTCTTCACTCTATGGACTTTTCCCAGTTTCGTCTGCTCAATCATGTGATAGAGGAAAACGAATAATCGAATTCTGAGAATCGAATTCAATTAAATGTTGTTCTTAAGAACAAAAATGTTAATATTTAATATAAAATAAAATAAAAGTAATATTGTGCATTTCTAAACAGTAGAATAGTTGTATTTGTGAATTTAATATTTTTTTAAAAATACTTTATGTGTTTATTTATTTTCAACTGTAAGAATCGATTTTTGTATGTTCCAGTGTAACTGTAACATTAATTGATCTAACAATAAATAATAGCTTGTTCTTGTGTAATGCTTATAGATTATAATTTGAAATTTTAAAATTTTTTCATTTAATTTAATTGCATAAAGGTGTTGCAACAAGTTAATTAACTTAGTTACTGTTTTAAATGGATTTGCGCCGTACGATGCTACACTGTCAATGATTTAAGTACCAAAAATCAGAGTATTTAACAAGTTCTCCATCAACATCAAGAACAAATATAAACTAAATGATGATTTTAAATGTATACAGCAAACAAAAGAATATGAATAATGATATAAAAGGGATTAAAAATGATGATGTATAAAAAAATAACACAGATTAAATACGATTGATCAAATATAAGAATAGAATATACGTTATTTAACGGCCCTCTTCACTCACCGTCACCGGAAGCCCGAGAAAATGTTATTCTATGGGCAAATTTTCTTTACAAATAACTTATTAACTAATACACATTTTTAAATTCTGTTTTCACATTCAGAAAATTCCCAACTGTTCAATGGACGGACCTTTTTTAAAAATGTATTTTTTGAATTTTTAATATTTTATTTTGAAATTGCAAAATGAAAAAAATTCACATATTGAAAATTCGTATTTTTAAGCTTCAAAATAAAATATAAAAAATTAAAAAAATATTTTTTTAGAAAAGGTCCGTCCATTTAACAGCTGAGAATTTTCAGAATGTGAAAACAGAATTTAAAAATATGTATTAGTTAATAAGTTATTTGTAAAGAAAAATTTCCCATAGAAAAACATTAGGTTCGGCTTCCGACGGCAGTGAGTGAAGAGGGCCCTTAAGCAATCGCTTTAGATAAACAAGACTTCGTCTGCTATTTGTTTTTCCTCTATCATGTGACCTCTGACGTCAGGTGGAAAGAGCCCATTCAGACATGACTCATTTATCTCAATCGTGTAAGATCATATTTAAAAGTATGCTTACATTGTTAAAAAATAAAATTCTACAGTTTACCAGAAAAATGGTTCCAATTAAGCTGAAACATAATATGTATGTATCACTATTTTGATAGCTTCATTTTAATAGAAAACGCCCCTAAAATGGTGAAACTTAGCACCAAAATAGGGGTTGCAAGTAAATTTGCTTAATGGGTATCATTCTTTTTGATGAAACATTCAACTGTTATTTTTAACATTGTACGCTGTTTCTCACATAAGAAATAAGGCTCTTGATTTCTTCTTCTCTATGTTTTTTTTTTTTTTTTTTTTTTTTGAGATATATCTGGTATCTCCGACAGGCGAAGATAAAATTTTATATTTTAAAATTTAATGATATTTATGAAAAACCCGTATTCTGCTATTCTTTAACCGTGTTTCTTGCGACCCTAAGAGTTTCTGCGCAAGTGCTTTTCCAACGAATCGAGTGCTAAAATACGGTGATAACTCTTGTGGTTGAGAGAAAACGGAACGCCGAATGACTGGATGTTTACCAATTATCAGCCTGTTGGTCAATTTGGTGGGTCAATTCTGTTGGTCAATTTGGCACCACCCCTCTCAAGTCTTTGGAGTCGTCCTCAACGCTTTGCGCGAGAAACGTGGTTACACTATACTTTCTACGTGTCTACTGACATTAAATGAATTGTACAATCGACAAATACTTGCTATATATTGCGCTTTTTTCCCATACTCACTTAATCGTTGTGAAGGATTTTGTAAATAGAAAGTTTAAATAGCTTTACTTCTGCTCCCATACTTTTTTTTAATATTTCATCCTATTATTTATTTTATGTGCATTTTATAAGTGCCAATAAATCTATATTAATAGGCAAACATGAAATTTGTCGGACACTTTTAACATATGAGAGTAGAAGGTTGAAAGTGGTAAGATTAGCCAGACTTACAATGCGTCAAGAAGGTAATTTAAAATACTTTAATTTTTTATGTACTTTTTCATTTTATGCACTTTCTATTTTTTTTATTAAAAAATTTCTAAAGAAGAAAGTTGCTAAATCTTACAATTACTTAAAATTCATATAAAACTCTGGATATAGTACTTTATATAGATGTAGAATTCTTAAACTCTCGACAACAGATTCTTCCTTCTGAGAGGCAACGACCATTACAATGGTACAAGTGATTATGAGTGAATAAGTGGTAGATGAAAGCTTCATACTGTTGAACATATACACAAGTTCAAAAAAAAAAAAGAAATGATTTATAAAAGTTCTACTTTTTTATCCTAATTTATTTATGATATAATTTTCTTTCTTTTTTTTTTTTATTTTGTGATTTACATCAGCTCTAATTTCAAGACATATTTTTTAGCTAAAACATAATGAATTTCAACTAACAGAAACTGAGGACTTATTTTCAAATAAGGGATTTACTACTATAACTTCTGCACAAAATGAAGAAAGTATAAGATTAGGAAATTTTTTCAGTTTCCGGTTTTCAATGAATTTACACGCTTTGAAATTTCTTGACACAATTGAATATTGATTAAATTTTTGTTCATGTTATTTGGTAGGTGGCGCTGTCATATAAAATGATATAAAAAAAAGTATTAGAATCGTGAATATTTTGGACTTCCGGTTTTTGAGGAATTTACATGTTTTCAGATGTCCTAAACATGATTAGCTCATTTTTAGAAAATGACTATTTGTCTGTGTGTGTGTATGATGCGTTAGGGAAATTTTGTAGTATTTCATGAACCAGTGGGTGGAATTTAAGAACGTATGATAATTGGTTAAGCCTTCATTTAATATTGCTGATTAGCTGTTGGAATATATCATCCAATAGGTGGTGCTGCTGCTAAGGTGTGATTCACCCTATTTAAGCCAAGGCTATATCTCAACTTATGCAGTCTATAAACGTACCAAACATGATATATGATATGGACATTATCTATACACATAATAAAATGTGTGTGTGTGTGTGTCAGTCATTGTGTATGCATGTTCGGAGCATTTTAAGAAAACGGCTGATTGCAGAGCTACACACATTTGCATGGAGGTTCGAAATGACCTCTCCTAATGCACATTGAAGCACGAGGTTCGAATTTTTTATTAATTTTCTTTTAATCAGTTTTTTTTTTTTTTTTTTGAAATTGGATTTTGCCATTTTGTTTCCGTGTCACGCTAAAAAACAAACCGTTTCCATTTGAAAGTAAATGTGAAGTATTCTTTCTGTTGGTCAATGGCTCAGTCAGTTAAAGCGTCAAGTTGTTAATGCGATGGTCGTGGGGTTGATACTCGGTGACGGATGTGTTACTTTTATTTTACAGTTAATTAATAGATCAGATGTCAATTGTAAAAGAAAACATTTCATTGTCTACAAAGGATCCTAAGAAATTCTGATTAGATTTTTTAAAAGCTTTCTTTTAGTTACTAAAACGCCCAAAATAAAAATTTAAGTGAAAAAAAAAAAAAAAAAAAAAAACACTGGAGCCCTAAAAATCATAAAATAAATATTTATTCTTCAAGAGATATGGCTATAAAAAAATCAACGTGTCATCAATAAGTAAATTAAAAAATATATATATATAGATGTTTCACTTATGCAAGAGATGAAATATTTTAACTATAATCAAAATATTTTAAAAAGTATTCGAGACTCTTTTTATATTTGTTAGATTTTTTTTTTAATTAATTAAAATATGAAAATAATTTCTTTATAATAGTTCGAAAATTAGCCATTTAAATATTAGTTTTAAATTTAATTGTTGCCAAAAAAGTTTTCCAGTTCATTGTTTTCGACCAAATATATATATATATATATATATATATATATATATATATATATATATATATATATATATGTATATATATATATATTTCCCACAAGAAAAATGAAATTTTCCTACTGAATAATGAAACTAAAATATTTAATAGATGTTGAGATACAGTCATCTTTGAAATCGTAGTTCCTAAATTATAACAAATCTACCTTTCGCCGATAAATACCCAAATTGAAGTACCCGGAATAGATCTTTCTACAGGCAGTGGTAACCTAGACCCGATGCAGTGTGGATGGAAAAAGACCTGCCGTAGGCAGCAGGTATCTGAAGTAATGTTTAGGGTGATTTCAATGTAGGTAATTTTTTAGTTTTTATTTATGTGATATAAAAAATAAACAGTGATACAATTCTTTCGAAAAATCATTTAAATTTAGTGACCAGCGAAGCGGGCGTAGCCTGCTAGTTTAAAATAGGCTGTTTTATTTTGGGTGCATATCGGCCGACAAAGGGCGCTGCTGTGTTGCAATTCAATTACGTTTACGAGAAGGCAATTACTTTGCTTTGCAAAAAAGTGCTCGAGTTTCGACCACTGGACGATACTAGTTCAAATAAAATCTCTACACCATGCAAGGTTCTTTCTTTAATGAAAATAAGAGTTCAGTCCTTACTTTGTCTAGCAGCTGAGCGTCGTGCAAGCGGATGAGGTTGAACGTCGTTCCTTCCATTGCAATGTGATACCTGCCTTGAGTCTGGGTAGGAACGCATATGTCCTAAAAGAAAACAAACATCATCATACGAAAGGACTTCAACAACAGAAGATTTTCTTCAAACAAAAGGTTATTCCAAAAAAAAAAAAAAAAAAAGTGTACCTTGCCCATTACTATATAAATGTTTTGAGATTGTGCTTAGATTGATTTTGAATTCAGTTTGTCTTTCCAATAATGTTAGCTTACTTTTAGATTGTGTTTACACTCTTGAGCAGCGTTCGTCAACTTTTCAACTTCAAGGACCCTTAAATTCAGGATTTAAAATTCTACTGACCACGAAATTGTCTAAAATCCCGCGGCCACTAATACTATTGATTAAGAAACGTAAATATATTTTTAAAATAATGATCAGAGAACACCCATTTTATAAATATCAGACAAACCTTTTTAATATAAACTATTACACATACTTATTATATATATATATATATATAAAATAGTTGTATGAATGATACTTAAAGGTTGCTTTGTTACAGTGGTGGCGTCAGAAATTCCCCGACGGGGGGGGGCACCGGTTCCCCGACAGGGGGGCACTATATGTAGAAACATTTTTACAGGCATATTTAACACCATGCACCTTCCTGTCAGTGTCTATACGCTATGTCAAATATACAATGGTATTTTTTTACTTTCTTCTATATGTAATATAGAGAAAGTATTGGATTCGCAAAAATTTTCGACCTCCGTTTTTTGACGGATCTACACGTTTTGGGATGTCCTGAACACGAATTGATAGTTTTTAAAAAATGTCTGTCTGTGGTTTCGTGCTTTCACCGTATCTCACGAACTAATGAATGAAATTCAACGAAACTTGGTATATAGTTGGAACCTGGCGGGGCATTGTGCTGATTAGATTTGGGGATCAATAGCCCAGCAGGTGGCGCTGTGATCGCATTTTATGTAAATTTTTAACATGGCAGTATAGGACAAATTTTCGTATTTTTCACCGTAGCTCACGAACCAATGAATGAAATTCAACCAAACTTGGTATGTAGTTGGAACCTGACGGGGCATGGTGCTGATTAGATTTGGGAATCAATCGTCCAGCAGGTGGCGCTGTGATCGCAAAATTTCGTATTTTTCACCGTATCTCACGAACCGATGAATGAAATTGAACGAAACTTGGTATATAGTTGGACCCTGACATGGAATGGTGCTGATTAGATTTTGGGATCAATCGCCCAGCAGATGGCGCTGTGATCGCATTTTGTGTAAACTTTTAACATGGCAGTATAGTACAAAATTTCGTATAAATGTACATAATGAGCGTTATTTTAAACTTGTGATTGTAAAATTAATATGAATTATTGATAATAGTAGTAGTTAACTACGAAAAAAATTTTGTGCATGTAGAGGCACCGGTTCCCCCCCCTGGGGGTGGGGGTAAATTTTCAAGATTGGTATCTTTCGAAAGATCTCGCCAATACCTTTAAAACGAATGGTTGAACTATAAATCTGTGACAATTTAAAACAAAGTTATCGATTTTTTTTTACTTTTAACAAAAAAAAAAAAAAAAAAAAACTAAGAAAATTTTTTTTTTTTTTTTTTTTTTTTTTAATATTGTTGAATGTTTGTCCGTTTTTTATACTGCTTCCGTACCGTATTATTTTTAACACCAACTAAGATAAGAAAGAGGAGGGGGTTATAAGTTTGAAGCCTTTGTGTGTTTGAGGCACTGTAACATCCAAACGAATAATACTTTAATGCAATTGATAATTTTTAATTGGTTTTGTCAAAAATTAAAAATAATGATTATGATTTCACAGTAAAAAACTCCTAAATTCAGTTGAAAATTGGAGTTTTTAAAGACAAATTATATTTTATTAAATTCATCACCAGTGCCACATTTACATTTCATAATTTATCAGCTAGTGTTCTTTCAGCTGAAAATTAGAGATTTTATAGAAAAATTAGAGTATTAAATTCAAGGTAGATTGTTTTTATAAAGTTAGGCTTTCACTTAATAGCCGTGTCATCTCGTCGATATATCGAGCTCCCTACCCTTCTAAAATAATATATATGTAATATGTATAAAAAAAAAAGAAAAAAAAAAGTAAATCATGCATATTAGAGCATGAGCATAGTTGTGAAAAAATAAATAGAGTCAAAGACATCCAACAAATGTCAGATAAAACTTCCTTCTTAACATGGTATACATTTCATTTGTAACCATATATATACATATTACATTTCTCTTAAATGTTCAAACTTTACTTACAATATGCTGATTTAAATATGCACATAAGGTATAATTTTCTCATAATCATACAACATCAATATTAAAATTACGTTATTTAATCTTCATAATGTTAAATACTTCATGAACAAATGGAGTAGACTTCCAGAAATCCGCATGTTGTAACCAATGTAACTATCAAACCGACAGTAAAATTTTTAATATGAAAAGGTTAAGATAGCACTGATATTAACAATGATTCATCAGAAATTGAATCTCACGAAACACAGAAAGTTAATTTTATGCAGATTACTTTCTGTTGATGATAAATTTTAAATGCATTAATGCTATAAACAAGAAATAATAATTGTTCATAAATAACAATAAATAAATAAAATAAAAAACTATTTTTGCCTATATTTAAAAAAAAAAGTAATAAAAGGTAATATACTTGTAATAGAAGCTTATATTGTATCACATGTTGTGTAAAATTTTGTATCTTACTGTATTAGATAAATTTTAATTTCTTAATTCAAGAAAAAATTAAATTAAATTTCATTATATGCATATTTTTTACTAAGTTGCTTATTCTCTTTAATTTTTTCTTTTCTTTTTTAATTACGTTAATTATTTTCAAAGCATACTTATTTGTATTTTTCCTCATTTTTTATGCATTACAGTATCAAAATCTCGTTCATAAATGCTAATTTTCACAAAATTCCAAAATACACATATTTTTTTTTTCCAATTTGTGTGGATTTCTGGGAATCTCCTGCATACACATTAAATTTAAATTTAAAAAAATTAAATCCATTTACGTATTATTGTAACTGAATTCGGCTTTTGGGATAGGTTTTATCAAATATTGTTACTATTCTTTCTAAATCTAATTTCTTTGATCTTGCACTGTCAATCCCTAAAATTATCAAATTTTGCAACCTGCTTTCTGCACTGCAAGTTCTGAGGTAGTTTTTCACTATTCTAACATTTATAAATTGAACCGACAGATGTTTCAGTCGTTGGCTGAATTATTTCATAATTATTAATATATTTTATAGTTGGTTGGTTGGGTTTTACCGTTGCACTAGTGCTGCTCAATAGACAATTGGCGACAGTCTGGGATTCAGCCTATCCTTAAGGATGGCCCGGAAACATGCCATCACAATTTTGATCTTCCACGGAGGGGATAATATTTTTTTATGAAAAAAAAAATGCTGAATGAAAAATTTCAATATGACTTTTGAAGATAATAATAAAATATAAACATTCATGAGCGGCTGAATTGGGCTGAATTGATAAAATAGAGCAAGAATATTCTTTACTGCTTCCGAAATTTTTTATTTTCATACAAACAAGCATTAAAAATCGGTAAAAGTTGTATTGTTCCCCGATTGCATTTTTTTTTTTTCTTCCCTTTTGTTCCCTGACTTCTCTAGCAAAAAGTAATTAAAAGTAAATTTTAAAAAAAGAAATTCATTTTTAATTTGTTGGTGATGCAGAGTGTCGCGATGCAAAATAAATACAACAATTTTAATTTCATATAATTATTAAAACGACTCTTAATTGCACGGAAATATTTTAATGCTTTGAATTTGACAGATATTAAACAAATTATCGTTGTAAAATTTCACAAATAGTTAAAAGAATTTTCTCTTTAGAAATAGAATGCAAAAAACAAATCTTATTAAAAGGTCTCAGTTATTTTACTTATTTCATTTCTCATTGTTAAAGCTGTCTTTAAGTTCTAAATCAAAAGCGACACATCAGCCGACATAGACAAACAATATTTTAAAACAGTATCCTGAATAAGAATTAGTAGAATTAAAGGAAATGTGACTTAAATCAATATGCAAATTATATTTTCGTGATCTATTTGAATGAATTTTCTTTCTTTTTTGTTCTTATTAAAGGGGGGGGGGAGAATTAAGATTGTTTTTTCCGATGTACTTTTTGAAGAGATACCTTATTCTTAAAATTTTCCAGGGAAGAAAAAAAAAATCATATGTGTGTGTGTGGTCTAGTTGCTGTTCACAGAAAAAAAGGGAAATGGAAACATACGTAGCCTACATGCTTTTTGTCCATTTCAAAGAGAGCTGGATAATAGGCAATAAAAATGCGACTTCTTCACAGAAGCATCGCAAGTGTGATTTTAGAAGATAAGGAATAGTAAGGAATGGGTCAATCCTTGTAATAATACTCGCCGCTTTCTTTCCTGTTGTCGTTCCCACCAACTGACATAGAAGAGGAATATACATAGTATATCAATGCTAGGAAAGCCATCGCAGTTGCATGCCATTAGTTTTTCTGGGAAAAAAAAAAAAAAAAAAAAAAAAAAAACTTCTCTAGAAAGACAAACTCCGAATGATGAAAAGGAAAAAAATATTTTGTTGCTGAACAAAGGGGAAAAAAGGGTATTTTTTCCCCGACAGATTTTGAGAATCTGCCCCGATGGGGGGGCACGAACTCCCCGACGGGGGGGCCTGTGCCCCCCCGGCCCCCCTTCTGACGCCACCACTGCTTTGTTATCATAAAACGTAGGGGAAAACATAAACACACTTTCATTGCTTTCCTATTTTAAGAAACTCAGACGAAAAATTTAAGTATTGTGAAAATATTCTGTTTCCATCCATAAAACTATATTTACTAAATCTAATAATAGGCATACTGTTAGATTATTAAAATCGAATGGGAAATTATTCTTTTTGTATGTACAATCAGTACAAAAACCCTTAACGGGTTAAAAGTTTGTGACGCAGCTACTTTATCACTATAAGAATTTGAAATATG
This sequence comes from Salticus scenicus, assembly GCA_963930645.1. Lineage (NCBI taxonomy): Eukaryota > Metazoa > Arthropoda > Arachnida > Araneae > Salticidae > Salticus > Salticus scenicus. The sequence goes on from OZ005655.1 coordinate 313,509,863, forward strand.
GGTCTTAAAAATAATGATATCAAGTTTTAAGTGACGCTCTTCTATTAGTTAAAATATACATAGATTTTCTTATTTGATCATTCGCTTTTTTCTTTTATTTATATTTACAATGCAAACATAATATTTTTAACTTCAAGATAAGACAAATATATAAAATATACTCACTGATGCTTTTTCATTTTCATTTCAATTTCAAAATAACAGTTTTAAAAGGAATGATATAAAAATTCCAGTCACGCCTCGGTGTCATTTTAAAAGATTTGTTTTTAGATTCCATTAAAATTACCTTTGTTTTGTCTGATAAAGTATATTTACACATTCAAACAGTGCTTTTAATTTTTAAATATGCTGTCAAATAATCACACTTTCACTGAGTTTGCATTATAAATAAAAATTATTTATTTCAATAAATCGATTTGTCTTTTGCGTCACGCTATCCAAAACTGTGAGTAAAATATATGTAAATGTTATTTTGTATCATAGTATCCAACTAAGTGAGAATTTCTGCAAAGAGACAGTGTGATGCAAAGAAAACATTTGCACAAATTTTACTTGCAGTTTTGGATAGCGTGACGCAAAAGACAAATCGATTTATTGAAATAAATAATTTTTATTTATAATGCAAACTCAGTGAAAGTGTGATTATTTGACAGCATATTTAAAAATTAAAAGCACTGTTTGAATGTGTAAATATACTTTATCAGACAAAACAAAGGTAATTTTAATGGAATCTAAAAACAAATCTTTTAAAATGACACCGAGGCGTGACTGGAATTTTTATATCATTCCTTTTAAAACTGTTATTTTGAAATTGAAATGAAAATGAAAAAGCATCAGTGAGTATATTTTATATATTTGTCTTATCTTGAAGTTAAAAATATTATGTTTGCATTGTAAATATAAATAAAAGAAAAAAGCGAATGATCAAATAAGAAAATCTATGTATATTTTAACTAATAGAAGAGCGTCACTTAAAACTTGATATCATTATTTTTAAGACCCATATTTCAAATTCTTATAGTGATAAAGTAGCTGCGTCACAAACTTTTAACCCGTTAAGGGTTTTTGTACTGATATCATTACTTTTTAGAGGTTATTGATCAAAAAATTAAAACGAGTTGTTCCGGCTCATAGGAAGGTTAGGTTGATTTATCTTTTCTTATGAAGATGCCACCATCTTTTTTCAAAATGACAGCTACAATTTATTAATGAACTTGGTAGATTTATTAAAGAGGTCTATTTACATATGGAGTTTTAAGCAAATCGGTTCAAAAGTTATTGTGATAATTTTCAAGTGGCCACCATTTAGAAACAAAGGACAGAGTGACTGAGATGCCCAGTGAACTTATCAAAGATATTTGAATATGTCAACTGTGCAAATGCGATTCAAACTGATTCCATATTACAAAAGTTATTGTAATAAAAAATTTTTAAGTGGCCGCCACTTGGAAACAAAATGGTGGAGCAAGTTGCCTAGCAAACTTTTCCAAGATATTTAAACTGTATTAAATTCACTCCCCAACTTTGATCTGAACCCAGTGGCGCCGATTATGTGGGGGCTTGAGCCCCCCCAGAAAATTTTCTGTAAGGGATCAGCCCCCCCAGAAATTTTGAATACTGATTCTCTATTAAACAAGAAATTCTTTCCTCTATTTCTTATTTAGTTCCTTACCAAAATCATAGCTGTAAAATAAGGTTGTTGCAATTGAAAATGGACATAAATCGACTAAGAAAAAAAGAAAGAAAAACAAGAGAGGCTGAAAGTCTCTGTATGGGGCGCGGGGTGAGTTCAGAGGAAGATGATTCCCTTTACTGTGCTACACTTATAGTTTGTGCATGAGGAGCAAAAGTTTTCAGAAACATCGATGCAAAGTAATATAACTATTTTTACAAAAGTTACTGCCATATAAATTCGATTTACATAAACTAAATGGCAAAGATTATGATGGCATTTTCAGGTCCAGTTTTGGGGCCCTTTGCTACTCAGAGCCCCTGGCACGTGCCCCTGTGTTAATCAGGCCGTTGTTTGTGTGTGCATATGTTCTTTTCCTTGGGTAAGCGTGTGTACATTATTACACCATATTTGATGACCTTGTATTAGAAATGTGATGCCCCCCACCCTCAAAAAATAATCTTGGCTACGGCCTTGGTTCGAGCCCCCCCAGAATTTTTTCAAAGTCGGCGCTGCTGTCTGAACCAGTTTAGTATTCTAAAAGTTATCGTTGTGGCATATTTTCAAGTAGCAGCCTGATTTCAAGTGGCTGCAACTTGGAAACTAGATAAATGTTGGAACAAAATTCATCCAAGATATTTGTGTGATAAGTTCAATGTCCAACTTAAATTGATTCAGTATTTCAAAAGATGAGAAAATTGCATATATTTCGGTAATCAGATGCAAAAATTATGTAATCAGAAAACATACGCCAAAAAAAGGCATAAATCTCGCTGATTTTTGACTCAATATATGTATTTAACATCTGTGATATCACTTTTCAGAAATAGCACGAATTTCGTCCATTATAGCAGCGAAAATATTTGCCTATCTTTATTTAGTGAAAAAGAGAAACAATCGCTATTTGAGCAATTAGCCATGATAAAGGTAAATTTTGTTAATAAGACATGAAACGATGGATTTCGACCCAGTGGCAGAAACACCGCGACATAGTTACGGACACAGAAAAGCGGCTTGCAGACAGTTTTTGTCTGCAACTTTCGAATAACAATTCACTTAAAAAAAACTTCTGTATAAAAACTAAAACTAATACTTTTATTATTTATAATTATCTATATTGTGTTGTGTCAAACATTGCTATAAAATATTTAATTGAATGAGATGAATTGAATGAGTACACACAATTGTTTATACTATATTGTCCTGCAGTAAAATTGTATTCGTGTATTGTTGCACGATATCACCTGATGTTACCCCCCCCCCCCCAATCACCTTTCAGGCTTTTTGAGTGTAAGCCATTTTCACCACTGATTAACACAAATTTTGCAGACAGATTATGAAATTTTAAAAGCCTGTCACAGACAGCTACGAAACTTTCTGCCACTGGGGATTTCGATAATTCACTGCAAAAATATTATGTTGTTTTGTAATGAATTAACAGCTTATTTCGTACTTTGAAAGATTAAAAGTAAATGTTATCGGTTAAACGATCCCGTATTGTAGATAGACTTTTGTGTTGTGTATTTCTGCAATGTATAAATAATAAAAAAAGTAATTTCATTATTGTTTTGTGAAATAATCTCATATCTCAGCAATCATTTTTTAAAAACATACAAAATTTAATAATTAGCAGTGAAATTCCAGTGGCAGAAAGTTTTGTAGCTGTGTGCGACAGGCTTTTAAAATTTCAAAATCTGTCTGCGAAATTTGCCTGTAATCAGGGATGAGAACGGCTTACACTCAAAAAGCCTGAAGCTGATAGCAGCAATCTTTGGGGGAGAGAGCTTAACAATAGTGGTGATCTCGTGCAACAATACACAAATACAATTTTACTACAGAACTATAGTAATAAACAATTATAAAATAATAAGTTGAACTCATTCAATTAAATATTTATAGCAATGTTTGACACAACACAGTATAAATAACAAAAGTATTAGTTTTAGTTTTGATACAGAAATTTTTATAAGTGAATTATGAAGTGGAGGAGAAGTTTTGGAGCAGTTTTAAAAGAAATTAGCACTTTTCTATGTCCCCGTAGAATCTTAGTAACAGGGGAAAAGAATACGCATATGCTGTCTATCAAGGGAGATATAGGCTGCTTAGGTCGCCGTTGTTAAGTACTGTTTTGTGTGTTCCTACCAAGGCACCTATATGGGGGCTCTAGAGTTCCTACCAAAGAGCATCTAAGACGTCATACATGGGTAGCGCATTGTCGCAGGCGAAAAATGTCCGTAAATTGCAGACAAAGACTGTCTGAAAGTTGTGGGCAATTTTTTTTATTAGTACAGAGACAGACAAAGAGTGTTCGAAAGTTACGGACTAATTGTTTTATTAGTGCAGACAAAAACTGTCTGCAAGCATTTATTCTGTGTCCGCGACTATGTCACCGTGTCACGGTGTTTCTGCCACTGGGGTGAAATAATAGTCTATATTAGCAATTAGTTGCTCTTGCATAATTTTAAAAAATAAGCGGTAAAATGATTGATTCCATATTTCAGCAAATTTATTGCATACATCGGATATTGTCTTTGCAAAAAAGGGCGAATTTCATTGATTAACATAGAGATAAAGCCTATTTCAGCAAACAATTAGGATTAAAATAACCTTATTAAGCAACGGCGAAATGATTGCGTGTTTCAATAATCAGCCACAAAACATCGTGAATTTCAGAAATCACCTTTGAAAAGATTTCAAATTTTATCGATTAACGCCGAATTAATATCGTATTTTAGCAATTAGTTGCACTTAAGCATAAATTTTTGACAGTTAATAGTAAAATGATCCCGTATTTCCGAATTAGGCTGCAAAATTATTGCATATTTCGGGATTCAGCTTTGAGAAAAGCATAAATTTCATAGATTAGCGGCGAAATAATTGAGTATTTGGAGATTAAACTTTATAAAGAATACGAATTTCATCGATTAGGCGCAAAATAATACAGTGAATTTTATTAGTTAGCAGAGATATAATAGCGGTATTTGGGAATTAAATGTAAATTTTAACTATAAAAATTGACACCATAGTTAGCGGTGAAAATAATCCCGTATTTTCGAAATCAGCTGCAAAATTATTGTGTATTTCAGCATTCAGCTTTGAGAACAAAGTGCAAATTACGTCTATTATCGACGAAATAATTGAGTATTTGGGACATTTAACTTAAAAAACGCAGAAACTTTATTAATTAGCGATGAAAAAAATTATGCATTTTAGCAATCAATTGTAAAATTATCGCGAATTTTGGAAATCAGTCTTGAAATATGTGAATTTTATCGATAACTGGTGAAATTATAGCATATTTTAACAAGTGGTTGTGACTATATGTATAAATATTGTTAATTTCACATTTATTTTTGCACATGCTGTGCAGTTTTTTTTTTTTTTTTTAATAATAATGTATAGACCTTAAAAAAAAAAAAAAAAGATGATACCTATATGTACCAGATTGAACAAATATCGAGAGAGAAAAATAGATACCTACCATTCCTTATAGAATGTGTAATTTAATTATTTATGGGGGAAAATTCTTAGGGAATCTACATATTTAAAGCCTGCAACAACTTAAAAATATTATTGTAGATTACAATTTAAAAATTTTTAAATAAAATTATCTAAAAAATAAATATTTAGAAATTATTTAAGTAAAAATTCTTAAATTGCAAATTAGAAGTATTTTGCAACAAATATTTCACTGGCTCCTAATTATTTTAATTATACTTTTATGAAATTTCAGTTCTTTTGGTCAGTAGATTTTGAGCTACACTAAAAAACTAATATCGCCAAGAGATTTAAGATTGAAAAAAAAAAAAAAAAACATTAAAAAACTCAAAAGTCCCAATAAGTATAATTGCTAAGCATATTGACTAAATTACTTCAAATTTAGTATCCAGTTGTAAAATTTTCTCCAGGATCTAAAAGTCAAAATTGTGTATTCGTTGGAAATATAAATTTTAACATCGTTGCACACTATTCGAAAATCTGACTTCCAAACAGGGTTGTTGATTTTTTTTATTTTTTTCAAAAAAATCGATTTTTTTTATTTAAATCAAGATTTAATTGATTTTTATTATGTATTCATACATTATTGTACAACATTTGTTTTTTATTATGTGTATATATATGCACAATATCCACACTATCAATCATTTTACTTAAATTATAAAAATATAAATAATATTCTATTTCTATAGAAAAAATCCATGTAGGCATTTATTACCAACATTTTTATTCAACATAATATCTTCATAATAAGAAGTAATTGTATAACAATCATAAATGCGGTAGTATGAGCCACTCAACTTCAGACTTTGACTTTGTAGCTACAATAATGTATTGAAATAAAGCAAAATTTTACTCACACTATTGAACACATAAAATAATTTTGGAAAAGGATAATTTAGTAGGAAATATGACATATAACTGAAGCAATGTATTAAGAGAAAAAAATCTTTACTCATAGTTTCTAATCAAAATTTAAAAAAAAATAAGGAATTAGGGAAGATAAAAAAAAAAAAAAAAAGATATCCTAAAAAATTTTTACTTAGGTTTAACAAATATCATTTGAATCAAGAAAATTTTTTCACACTTTACCCATTAACAATATTCATATTTTCATTACCATTTTAATACTTTCACTTTTTTTTTTTAATCTTTTTTTTTACATTTAGTGGGTACAATTCATTAAAACAAGCAGTGACAGCAGCCTCGAATTGTATTTAATTGATTATATGTAGTTAAATTAAAATGTTATTATTTTTTAAAAACTTTTTGGAGCCTGCAGGGCTTTTTAAACAGTACAATGTAAACAATGCTATTATTTTTTAAATATCATATGAGCCAATGCTAAATGACATAAACTGGTATAAGAGCTAAATAAATAAGGAAATATTTTCTTTTTTAAATGTTTTTAGAAATTGCAGAAGTAGGAATTTCATAGTAAATATTAAATAATACATTGGGAAATTGAGAACTAAAAACTTTAAAATATATCCTTAAAGTGTTTGAGATAAATGAAGGCGGTAAAAACTGATAAAACCCGTTACACCATTGCACAGTAAGTATTATGCCAACCCTGTGGCAACTTGTACCGCTAAAACGCTCTAGAGTGATCCCTGGTAGCAGGAGTTGTTTATATTTAATGTCTACGGATATTCCACCTCCTTCCATGACTTAGCGGTAAGGTATATCTATATAGTTTTATTTTCTTAAAACTTACAATTAGTTTTTCATAAAATGTAATTACATGTTTCGTCTGTTATGAAGAACAAAAATGTTGTCAAATATAAACAAACCAGTGTTTCCACTACAGTCGCTTTTTATGCAAAATGCTATACAGTTATCCAAAATATGATCACACATTTATACTAAAAAATTACATTAAATTCTATAATAATAATAATAAAAAAAATCTTTCACAAAAAAGTCACAATAGACAATTTGCACGTTTTCGGATTTTATTCTAATAGAAAATGAAAAGGTAAGAAAATAAATACATACATATTCATTACATGAATAATAATAAATACACAATAAATACATACATTTTCTTTATTTGAAATCTAATGTCTGATTTATAACAATTTTAACATCGCACTATTTACTGTACAGAGAAAACGCAGTATAATATATCGTGACGTCACTCTTTATGACAACAAACTAAAGTAATCGTTGTTTACATTTGATTTCATGCTTTGCTTTGCTTCTTGAATCAGTGAAATAGGTTTTCTATGATATAATAATGACTGATATTAAAAAATTGTAGTATAAATATTGTATTATTTGTATTGTACCATTTTGCACTAATACAACAGCTAACGCTTCTCAAAAGTTATTTTTTAGCGTTCCACAGGATCCTATGAAACGAAAACATTGGACAACCGCCATGAAAAGAAAACATTTGAAAATGATGATAATGATATTGAATGATTCTAAGATGAAAAAGAAATGCTCAGAAATCACATAAACGATTAATAATCACGAAAGTTAAAACAAATTGCTGCTTACTAACCAGGCTAACAGAATGTAAACATTGAAGCATCATAAACTGTGACGTCAGGCAGCCTTTTGAAGTCACGTGATTTTTGGTTAATTTTAAAATTATTTTTTAAATTAATGAGAACTTTTTTTGCATTTTTAATAAACTTTTTGAAATTTATGGGCCTAAAACTACCATAAGAATAGGATTTTGTTCAAATCCCCCATGTGTGCAAATTCCTCATTCAGGATGAACTTTTTTCATTGTGATTTCGGACAAATTGTGAAAATAGTTTTCAGTTGCATAAATTTGGTAAGAAATGAAATTATAAACAAACTGTCACTAAACAGTGTGAGCAATCTATTAATGATAAATAATGCAGGCCTTGAAAGTGGGTTTAATTTTTAAGATGCATTTGTACAATTAACTGCTATGGGGGAAAAAAAGAAGAAGAAAAAGAAAACTAAGTAAGAAAGCTTTTGATAAGTTTTATTTAGCTTATTTTTGGAATAGCTTTACTATAAGGCGCCCATCGCTGTTGCTGATGTACATCTCACTGAATGAGTCGATTACTGCAAATCGATATTCTGAATCATTACAAAACATCAAAAATACATTTCAAGAAAATAAATTACTGTTTCACTCTGGTGCTTGTTTTGAAATTCACTGAAATAAATTAAGCATATTTTAAAGATTAATAAAATATTTAAAACAGTAATAGAAATTTGAGCTATTTCACCACAAAAAAAAAAAAAAAATTTCAGAGAGCTTTCAAGCTTTAACACATAAAATTCAGCATTATAAATGATGTATAATCTAAAATAACTTGAAGATTTGCCCCAAAATTTCAAAATTACAGCCTTGCATGAATCTGAAAATGCATGAAAATCTGTACAGAAGCAATCACAAAACAAACAAAAAATAAATAAAATCACTGGATGCAGCTAATTTGTCATGCACGAATCTGAAAATTCATGCTACAGCGGTCAGTATCCCAATATTAAGACTAAAACAATATCACTGGATACCCCTAAGTCATAGCACATGAATCAGAAAATGCATAAAAAATCTGTACTACAGTGGTCACTATCCCGATATTAAAACAAAAAAAAACATCACTGGATACTCCTAATTCATGGCACATGAATAAGAAAATGCATGAAAATCTATACTGCATCAATTACTAGAATACACTTTTTTCCCCTAAATAATTCCATTTATTAAAAAGTAAAATAAAATAATAAAATACACTCAAAAAATTAATTTTTATACCTCAAAAACGCATTAAAAAGAAAAATCATTCAGCTGGGCCGCATTACAATAAAAACACGCGCGCGGCTGGCACAAAAAGAAAAACAAAGTTCCAAGACAGTTAAATGAAGTACCGATACAAAAAAGTTACTATTAAAAAGTGTCGATACACTGAATCTCATCACAGCATCATGAATCGCCAACAGGTACCCTATAGTAAAGCTTAGCCTTATTTTCTTTATACTGCTTGTGCTGCATTATTATATTTAGAGTAGAGTACAGTATAAGCTTGATACAGGGTTGCCACTCAAACAGGAGAATGAAATTCCCTGACTTTTAAAAGGTTTTCCAGGTATATTCTAAAAAAATTTCAGTCTAACCGTATATTGAGCATTGACTGTGTTGAGGGCAAAATAATTAACGTCCCACTTGTAAACACAAAATTTACATATGACAAAAGTTGCATATAATGATAGCATTTGTCGCTTATAAGCGAGATAAGAAATTCCTTACATGAGCAAAAGAGAAGGGTGGGGGTGTTTAAAAAAAATAGCAGAAGCTAATGGAGAAAAAAAAAAGGGGGGGGGGGAGGGGAAATGACCGTGCATTGGCAGATTTTTCTTTTCACTGACTTTTATAGTCAATTTTCAAATTCCCTGACTATTCCAGGTTCTCCAGGTAGCGTGACAACCCTGTTGATATAAAGTAGTTTTCATACTACCTTAGCTATATCCGTCAAAAGCATTATAAATGATTATTATGATACACAACTAAGACATTCAAATTCATTTAAAATTTAACAATATTGTATTAATACAGTATATATTGTATCAATACAGTATTAATACAATAATGTATTAATACAGTACATACAACATTTCCCAATTACCCATTACACTAGACTTGTGATGTATCTAATTAAGGCTGTAAATTAGTCAGATAGCTCCCTTTCTCCCTTCCCATGTAATCATATATATATAGGATTTTTGTTGTTTCGTTTTACAAGGCTGTATCATTCAAAAATAAAGTTTTTCGTAATCTGTTTTTTGAAAAGAATAATACAGCTATTTTATTCCAATAAATAAATTTTGGACTGTAATCGAAGTATCTCTTAGTATCTCGATTAGTTAGGATCTCTAATCAAAACATTTAAATTTATTTTTCCAAAAATTGCTAAGCTAAAAGGTGACATATTACGAATAATAACAACATAATTAAAGTAATAATAAACATAATAAAGAATTCGAAAACTTGTTTAATTATCATATTACAGAAAACTGAGTAACATTTTGCGAAAAAAGCGACTATAAAAAATGTAAACAATGGTTTGTTTACAAATAACAATACTTCCGTGCAATCAGACGAAGCCTATAATTACATATACGTAAAATTATAAGCAAGTTTTAAGAATATAAAATTATAAAACACTTACCACTAAATCATGCAAGTAGGTGGAATTTTTGAATAAATATTTTAATTCCCCATTGAAAATAATAATGTAAAAATCACTGCTCACACTCTCGCTCTCATATCTCAGTGTTATTTTAATTTAATAAAAATTATGATTAACACGTTCACGCCGGCGTGGTACACCGGTGGGTCACAGCAAAAGTATCCGAGCACTACCAATATTTGTCTAAATCATGCAAAATTTCGTATTAATTCCAATTTCCAATCAACAAATTAAACAAAAACACCGCGGCGCGGATGAATACAGGGAAAGCAATTAGCTTAGCGTCTACAGGATGTACGCATCCGTATGATGTACGCATGCGCTCCAAAGACCATGGACCATGGTATAAATTTGTGTGCATGAGGGATTTATTAAACGTTTTCGCTTTAAAAATATTTTTAATTCATTATGAATAATGATGACATAGAATATCTATAATTAAAAAATTCTTCATTTATTTTAAATATTATCTAAATACTTTTTTGACGAAATGGGAAATCTTAAAATTAAAATTATATTCTTCATAACAAAAATTTATTGACTGCATTCACGTTGGTCAGCCAACCAACGTGTCTTGAAAGTAAGAACCGAATTACGACATTTTTGCCGAATAAAAGCATGCATTTTGGCGGAGTAATATAGTTCTATTTTCAAAGCAACTTTTACAAAAAACAAGAGTTTTCCTGAAAAAAACAAAAACGTTACTCGATTCAGAAAGATCCCATTAACAACATATATTAATTAAATTAAAATCGTTCGTGCGGTTTTAGAGATATTTTTTCATGAATTTAGTTCATTACATCCTTACACCTCACGTTTTTCCTTTTTGGCTTTAAATTGAGATTCAGATCTTAAAACATACTGCATGTAGGAACGTAAAATTTTCAGGATAGATTAAGACCGACGATAAAAGATTATTTTGAAAATATCAGAACAAAATATGGCATATTTGCTGAGATATTAAGTGTCGGCTTTTACAAATCTCTTTGATGTCAGACTAGGCGTATATATGAGTTCGCAGCTTTCCGTCCGTTTGTCCTTCCGCTTGCGTCACTCGAAAAACTGCCGTTTTTCATGATGTATACTTTTGCAAATTATCCTCGGTGTCATCTATATATATAAAAGAGTAAACTCACTGATTCACTGATTCAACACGGTTGTGGCGATCCTATGGGAGATAGAGTCACAATTTTCGGTGAGCAGGTTGATATTAGGACCCTGACGCTCATTAAGACGGGATTTTGCGAAATACCCCCCCGTTCCCCCCCGGGGGGGCAGAAGGCAAAAATCACCTTTAGAAGCATATCTCGGCTCCAAATTGCTTCACGGTGAAGAAATTGCAGATGGGGAGACTAGACTTGAATACAAAAAAATCATTTTCTGCGATTTTGGAATTTTGGATTTTTAAGGGGGGTAGGGGGTAAAAATGGGATTTTCGGGGGCGCATAAGGCAAAAACACATTTATAAGTGCATTTCGGCACCAAATTACTTCACAGGGAAGAAATTGCAGATGGGGAGACTAGGCTTGAATACGAAAAAATCATTTTCTGCGATTTTGGAATTTTTGATTTTTAAGGGGGGAAGGGGGTGAAAATGATTTTCGGAGTTGCTGAAGACAAAAACACCTTTATAAGCATAACTCGGCTCCAAATTGCTTCACGAGGAAGATATTGCAGATGGGGAGACTAGACTTGAATACAAAATATCATTTTCTGCGATTTTGGATTTTTGGATTTTTAAGGGGGAAAAGGGGTGAAAATGATTTTGGAGGCGCAGGAGGCAAAAACACCTTTATAAGCATAACTCGGCTCCAAATTACTTCACGATGAAAAAATTGCAGATGGGGAGACTAGACTTGAAAACAAAAAAATCATTTTCTGCGATTTTGGAATTTTGGATTTTTAAGGGGGAAGGGGTATAAATGATTTTCGGAGGCAAATTTAGAAAAATACGGATTTTCCAGTAAAAGTAATAGCTCAAAGATGCAAAAAAAAAAAAAAAAAACGCCAAGCGTCTTCTTGAAAATATTTCCAAAAACTCATTTTTTGATTTTTTCCGATTTTTTTTCGGGGGGGAGGGGGGGCAAAAAAATAAAAATAGTGTCAGATCGTTCAAAATTGGTACATAGAGGTTTTCGATACTTACAAATCGATTGCGGATATTTTCGAATTTGTAAAATTATTAGAAGGGGTGGGAGGGGGGAGGCAGTATGGGGGGGCTATGGGCAAAAACAAATAGAAATACAGTTAGGCCGTTCAAAATTGGTACAGATAGGTTTTAAAGGCCTGCAAGTCGAATGGGGATATTATCCAAAGTGTAAAGTTATTAGGAGGGGCGAGAAGGGGTAGGGGAGGGGGGGGGCAAAAAAATAAAAATAGTTAGATCGTTCAAAATTGGTATATAGAGGTTTTTGATACTTACAAATCGATTGCGGATATTTTCGAATTTGTAAAATTATTAGGAGGGGCGGGAAGGGGGGTGTGTGGGCAAAAACAAATAGAAATACAGTTAGGCCGTTCAAAATTGGTACAGATAGGTTTTAGAGGCCAGCAAGTCGAATGGGGATATTTTCGAAAGTGTAAAGTTATTAGGAGGGCCGGGAAGGGGGGGCGGAGGGGCAAAAGAAATAGAATAGAGTTAGAGCATTCAAAATTGGTATATAGAGGTTTTCGATACCTACAAATCGATTGCGGATATTTTCGAATTTTTAAAATTATTAGGATAGACGGGAGGGGGGGGGGCGAAGGGAGAAAATAACAGAAATAAGAGTTAGGGCATTTTGGGAATTTTTTCCGAAGGCAGTGAGAACCCGGTGCGACATTTTTCCTAATAAGATTTTTTTCTGTTTTTTTTTTTCACGTGATAAAAATTAATGCAATTTTGAGAATTCAGTAATTATAGCGATTCATTTAAAAATAGGGACCAGCGAAGCGGGCGTTGCCTGCTAGTTTCTAATAAAGCATTAAAAAATGCCAATAATGCCCAGATTTTTCTGCCGACCCTCGCAAATACAAGGTTGTCGAAAAAATGATGCTACGCCTGTTTCTCCTTTTCTTGACCTTTTGCTTTTAAAAGATATTCTCAAAGAAGCGAATATATTAACACGAAATATCCATTTTAAACCAATACTTATTGTGAATCAAAGTACATTGTATTACCAGTAATTGATTCGAATTTAAGTACAATAAGGATCTGGTTTCTTTCTGCAACTGAATTCTAACTCATTTTATTGCATATAACTTAAGAAGTTTTAACAGCATTGGGTGAAGGATTGTCAATTAATTAATTTTTAAAACTCATGTTACACATTTGGGTAATAAATCAAGCCTAAGAAATTTCGTTAACGGTGGCGCATGCACAGTAAAACATTACTTAGTAAAAATGTTCCTACTTCATCAGGTATTTATTGTTATTTATTGTTGATTGCACTGTATTGTGTCTAATATATTATGTCAAATTTTCTAAAAATGACATCGCACGCTATTAAAAAAATAAAAAAATAAATAAATGAATAAAAAAATAAATAAAACAAATATATAAATAAATAAATTTTGTTAAAATTCTTTTTGTCTTAAAGCTTTATATATTCAGGCATATACGTTTTAGTTCCCCATCATACTATAGGTATGGGGAACTTAGGTAATCGTGAAAATTTTCGACCTCGGTTTTTTGACTTTTCTACACGTTTTCAGGTGTGAGGAATCCGAAAATGACAAAATTTCTATGGTGTCTGTCTGTAGGGTGTCTGTTAGTGTGTCAGTGTGTCAGTCCGTTAGTTTGTTAGTCTGTGTACACGATATCTCAAGAACAAATTGTCGCAGAGAGGTCAGATCAGTTTTAAAATATTACTTTCGACACTGGCAAGAACCCTATTCATTTGCAACATTCGAATTTAAAAACTTCGTAAGTTGTGAGATATTTACGATTTTCTTAACATGGGAGAATAGGACAAAAATTCACTTAAACGTGCATTTAATGGAAACTTTTTACTGTAAAAATGTCAGACCAGTTTTAAAATATCAGTTTTCATGCCGGAATGAGCATCAGTAACTATAAATAGGCTACTTTGGAAATTTCGCAAGTTATTGGAAATTTGCGAATTTTTTAACATGGCAGTATAGAGCAAAATTTCACATAAACGTCAATTTTGAGAGATATTTTCATCGTAAAGATGTCAGACTACTTTTGAAATATTATTTAGGACACTGGCATGATTATTAATGACTATGAATTTTCCAATATAAAGATTTCGTAAGTTATTGGAAATTTACGAATTTCTTAACATGGCTGAATAAGAGCAAAATTTCACATAAACGTCAATCTTGAGGGATATTTTCATCGTAAAGATGTCAAACCACTTTCGAAATATTATTTAGGATACTGGCATGAATATCATAGACTACGGTTTTTCCAATTTAAAAAATTCGTAAGTTATTTGGAATTTACGATTTACTTAACATGTCAGAATAAGGCAAAATTGATCATAAATTTCCATTTTGAGGATCGTAAATACATTAGACAACTTCAAAATTACATTTATGATATTTGTTTGAACATGATTGAATAGAAATATTCTAATAGGAAAATTTCGTAAATCATTCGTAATTTACGATTTTATCAACATAGCGAAATTGTAAATTTTTCATATAAATATGAATTTGGAGGATTATTGCATTGGAAATAGTAGGATGAAAACTAAACAACGGAATTGACCCTGATAAAATAAATTAATAGATTAGAATAAGACAAATATATCGAAGTGAACGGTGGATAGCCTATTAGGCGGGGATTTCATTCTGTCATAATATCAAGCTTTGGTCAAATTCATTTCTTTTAACATGATTATAATATGTCTCGCACTAGAAATTTATGAGAACATAAATATGATGGGGAACTGAGCAGAGTCCACCTATGCCAACTAGTTTATTCTTGCATAAATAAGCAAAATAAGCATCGCAATTATATAACATACTACAGTTATGATGCATTTCAAGCATTATAAATTATAGGATGACCCTAAAATCCCCCTCCCCCTTAATTTTTATACTAGTCCTCTTTTTTCCTTTGTGCAAAACTCTCATTGAAATGTACGAGATATAACATGTTCTTTACATTCCTGAAGTTTCAGAAAGAACAGTCGAATAATTTTGAAGATAATCGAAAAAAACGTGCAAAACCAAAATGATTTCCATTATCTTAATCACTGCATGTATATTTGGATTGTAAAATTATTATTTTAATAGAACCCACCCCCTTTATCACAGCTTTCACTTTCGCTGATTAAGAACATTAAGAGCGAATAGAATAGAAATTCCCGCACTTGATCTCAAATTGCTCAATATTTAAACTTATGTCACCCGTTTAAATAAACTGTGTCGATAATCTCACTTTCACGACAAACATTCAATAACTTAGTAACAATTAGTTGCAATTTTTAATGGGAACATATGCTAGTAATTAGGGGCGTAGCGTGAAAATTTAATTGGAGGGAGTGTGTGAGTGGGGGGACCTGATGTTTGGCGCCCTGTGATATTCCTCATCTAAAAACGCCACCCGCATACTTTCAGGGGTGGTGTTAGCTGGGGCACAGGGGGGTACAAGCTCTCCTGTCGTGTTCTCCATGCCCCATCCCTTAACCGCAGAAAAAGTTTTAACTTTTCTCCATTTAGCAGCAATTTTCTTTTTACGAATTTGGAGCATTCCAATTTTTTACTTTCTCTTGCTCATAAGGTAGAGAAAGTATTGTTTTTGGGTCAAATTTTCGAAAATGAGATTTTGTTATATTTACACGTTTAGAGGTACCTTAATTCCAAAAATCATGTTCTTAGCGGTTGGTCTGTGTGTGTGTCTGTTATCAGCATACCTCAAGGAACAAATAGTATCAAAAATTAAATCTTGGTATTCTAAATGTATATATGATATAAGGAGGCTACACTAAGCTTTTCGTTGAGATGAAGCAAGTGGTTCGTGTACAGGGACACCCAGGAGAATTCAAATACATTACAGGTATGGGGGAAATTGCAGGTAAGTAGTGTTTAACATAAATAGACTGCACTAAACCAAATGAAATGGATATATATTCTTTATATGTGTAAAAACATGCCTCATGTAGAATGTGGTAGGGTAATCATTCACTGTTCGTTTACAGGATTACACAAAAGTAGTTGATTATAGTGCGACAATAGCTGAAAATGGATGGAAGTGTATTTCAGGTTGTGCCGTGTATTATTACTATAGGATTATGTTTAGGTGCACCATGTGGTCTGTACATAATCTTCAAAAGATATGCAGGATTGCAAATATGTAAGCGATAACATTCTTTTTTATTGTTAGTGGAAGTGCTCTGATATGATATTTTACTATGTCCAGGAAAGCTGCTCAGGAATTGAAATGGAATCTTCATAGACATGTGGTATATAATGTATGTTTTTAAGCTAAATATTCATTGCTTGTTTTTTGTATATTTACACGCTTCCTAATTACCGAAGTCGAGTTTTTTAACGTTTGATCTTTGCCCGTGTCTCTTAGAGTAACTTAAAAACGAATAATTTTAGGAGATCCAAATGCTGTATTTTGAAATTAATATTAAGTTTGTTGCTGGAAAAGTTTGATCAAGATAGATAAGTTTCAAGGAATGTTGCGTGTGAAAATTGTCTGAATAATTTTAAGTGAACTTTTAATTTTAATAATAGATTTAAATTCTGTATAAATGTAGGTGCAGTAATGACCCGGGGCTGTGTGTAGCACCCTCACACAGAACTAATTATCATATAAAACTCTTCCGAATCTTAATTTTAATTATTTTAACATAGGTTTTCATAAGAGAAATCGTTATCTTAACCCCTTAATATCCAACCTGTATGTATAGTATTAAATTTCAGGATAAGAGAAAGTCGTGTGAGTGACACACCAGAATCTTTCAGAGAATTTATATATCAATCATCAAGTCTGGCATATTTTTTAGCCTATTTTTAATAAAAGGAGGGGCTTACAGGTAGTATCGTTAGAAAGATATGGTTAATCGGGTTTGCATATATAAATATATATATATATATATATATATATATATATATATATATATACAGTCGAACCTCGTTAACGTGAATTACTTATACCATGAACTGTTTCTACAATCCCCGCCAATATGAAAATTAGTTTAGTTATATGAAGATTAGTTCCTCATAACATGAACAATTTTTTTTAGCCCTCTTGAGATTCACGTTTACGAGGTTCGACTGTATATATATATGTATGTATCCTCATATAAAACCAAGACGGCAAACAAAAGTATTCTTAAGACAAGAGGAATATTGCTTTCAGACAAAATAGAACACTTGAAAAATATTTTCTTTTCATTGGTATCCCTTTGGCAACAAGTTAAAAAGTTATTAAACTGAAATTGAGGCAAAACCTAAAATTTGCAAAAGAAATTTTAAGAAATGAATGTAGTAACCGTTGCTAAGGGACACAGCTTCATATTAAAACAGGAATGAACTACTACGTCAGAAACGCCAAAGAAAAATTATTGAGGTGCATACAGCTGTTTCGGTAGCCTAAAGCGTACCGTCATCAGTGCAAAAAAGAATCTTTTTTGACGTAGAAGTTCATTCCTGTTTTAATATTCCAACGCCAAGTCTCCTGATATTATAACAGCTTCATATTTTTTAGAGTGGACAATACTTAATCTCGCTGACAGCCGTGGCCTATAGTATTCTATGGAAAAGTTTGATTCCATAACTACTCATTACCTAATGTGTTTCTTTAAATTCTGTTTTCACATTCAAAAAATTTGCAATCGTTAAATTAGTATTCTTGTTCCAAAAATTGACTTTTTTTTTTTTTTTTAATCTCAATTTTAAAATGCAAATTTTTACTGTGTACTCTTCTTCTTCTTACTTTCTTCTATATTCAAAAGAAGAAAGTATTGGATTCGTAAAAATTTTCGACCTCGGGTTTTTGATGGATTTACACGTTTTGAGAGCTGTACAACACGATTTGACCCTTTTTAGAAAATGTCTGTCCGTCTGTCTGTTTATGTGACAAAATTTTGTGGCGACTGTATCTCAGGTACTACTGCACATAATTTCATACAAATTGTGGTATGTAGTTAGTTACACATTGACATAAATGAGTGCCTGTCAACTTTTGGTAAAAATTGTCCAACAGCTTGCGTTGCTATCCCGCTTTTTCTAAATTTTGAACATGGTGGTATAGGTCAAAATTTTGTATAAATGTGCATAAAGAGAATTATTTTTTAATAATCATTATGAAATTTAAAAGAGTTATTTGAAATAGAGATACTCAAATGGAAAAAAAATTGTGTACGTAGGAGCCTCGCCTCCTCCCCTGGAGAGTAAATTTTCATGATGGGTATCTTTCAAAAGAGCTCGCCAATACCTCTTAAAATGAATGGCTGAACCCTCGATCTGCGATAATTTAAAATAAAGTCATCGATTTTTTTCATATAAAAAAATAAACAAATAAATAAAATAATAATGTAATATTGACAATAAAATTGACATTTTTTTGGATATTTAGTGTTATATTACTTCTCTAATATGGAAATCGTCTGCATTATCATGGAAGATATATTTTTTTTAAATAATAATTTTAATAAATTATTTTTACTGAGTGAATTTTTATAGGGAAATATAGAAGCATTTCGTGTGGTGGCCACAACATACTAGTTTTATTTTTTATTTTTGCTGTAAAATAAAATACACATGCACGCAAAAAAAAAAAAAAACTAGTATGTTGTGGCCACCACAAGACTTTCTTCTATATTTTCCTATACAAATTCACTCAGTAACAATATTAAAAATAAATAAATAAATAAATAAAAAATAAGATTTTTTTGTTTTACTTTATTAAAATACCTTAAAAACATCCTTTCATAAGACTCAGCAAATTAATTTCAGGTGCAATCACATCCATCATCAGTGCTAAGTGCAATGATACGTCGTTCTCAGTTGAAACATCATCTTTTTGGCGCTGTAGCTCCATGATCTCACCTCACTTCATTTTCCAGGGCGGTTTATTTCTTGCAGTAGTTGTTGCCATTCAGGTGGAATTGCGTAGTGCTCTCGGTCATTGACGGTTTGAACGTTAGATATTATTTCGATGGCGTCCCTTTTTAGTGCATAGTTATAATTGTTATATGGGGCTATTTTATTAATATTAATTGAATCAATGTTAATTGGGTTATTGTTGTGGGTGGAGGAGAAGGCAGTAGAGGATTTTCCATATTTTAGATCGGCTCTGTGTTCTTTTTCGCGTTCATTAATTCGACGTTTCGTCATACCTATGTAGCAAGATTTTTTCCATTGATGTGTTCAAAATCTATTTTATATATACCTGCAGTGGAATTTTGGGGGATGATATCTTTTTCGTTACGGATATATTGAAAAATATTTTTGTTTGGTTTGATTGATATATTTATGTCAAGGTATTTAGCTTCGTGTCTTATTTTTATGCTAGCGCCGCTACAGAAGGGGATGGAGGTAGTAAAGTTGGATTTTGTTTTTTGTGCATCATTAATTTTATTTAAGGATTTTATGCGTTCTTTGTAGAGGTTGTTGACGAGGTTTTTTGAGTAATTAGCTTTAACGGCGATTTTTTTAATGTAATTGAGTTCCGTATTGAGTAAGTTTTTGTTAGAGCAAACCAGGATTGCACGGTTAATATATGATCGGAGGGCAGAGTATTTATATGAGAGAGGGGTGTTACAGTTTTTGTTTATGATTTCGTTATTAGCGGTTGGTTTTCGGTATATAGTGGTATCGAAGGAGTTTTTTTTTATAATTTTTACATCTAGATAACTTAAAGTATTATTTGCATTTATTGATAACATTGGTAGCGGAATTTTCGAGTAAACGTAGTTTTAATTCGGCTATAACTCCTGAAATGGGGGAGCCCATTGGGACTCCTTGAGTTTGGCGGTATATGATGGCAACAACTACTGCAAGAAATAAATCGCCCTGGAAAATGAAGTGAGGTGAGATCATGGAGCTACAGCGCCAAAAAGATGATGTTTCAACTGAGAACGACGTATCATTGCACTTAGCACTGATGATGGGTGTGATTGCACCTGAAATTAATTTGCTGAGTCTTATGAAAGGATGTTTTTAAGGCATTTTAATAAAGTAAAACATAAAATATAATCCTTTTTTAGAAATAATTTAAGATTTTTTTTTTTCGTGAAAATTTTTAAAAATCGATAACTTTGTTTTAAATTATCACAGATTTATAGTTCAACCATTCGTTTTAAATGTATTGACGAGACCTTTCGAAAGATACCCATCTTGAAAATTTACTCCGGGGGGGGGGTGTACTTCCACCCCCCATGCACAAATTTTTTTTTTCTAGTTAACTACTACTATTATCAATAATTCATATTAATTTTACAATCACAAGTTAAAATAACGCTCATTTATGTACATTTATACGAAATTTTGTTCTATACTGCCATGTTAAAAGTTTACATAAAATACGATCACAGCACCACCTGCTCGGCGATTGATCCCCAAACCTAACCAGCACAATGCCCCGCCAGGGTCCAACTATATACCAAGTTTGGTTCAATTTCATTCATTGGTTCGTGAGATACTTTGAAAAATACGAACTTTTGTCCTATAGTGCCATGTTAAAAGTTTACATAAAATGCGATCACAGCGCCACCTACTGGGCGATTGATCCCCAAATCTAATCAGCACAATGCCCCGCCAGGGTCCAACTATATACCAAGTTTGGTTGAATTTAATTGATTGGTTCGTGAGATACGGTAAAAACAAGAAACCACACACACACACACACAGAGACACACAGACAGACAGACATTTAAAAAAAACTGTCAATTCGTGTTCAGGACATCCCAAAACGTGTAGATCCGTGAAAAAACGGAGGTCGAAAATTTTCGCGAATCCAATACTTTCTCTATATTACATATAGAAGAAAGTAAAAAAAAAAAATTCAATATTCCTTTCAGGAAACTTAAGTGGCCATGCATAGATAATTAGAAACCTCTTTCTATTGAGGTATGATGAAACACGTTAAAAAATATGTTTAATAAGTAAAAATAAAAGAAAATTGATTATTTGAAGAGCTAAATTGAAAAATAATATAAATTAGAACAATTAAATCCATTTAATTTATAGAAATGGGTGCCTAAATTAAGATTTTCTCAGCAACCCATTAATAGGACTCCTCTAAAGGACTTATTTTCTATGGGTGGCCTTCTTAGAGAAGTTTCACTAGTTCATGCACCCTGTACGTATTCAGTTCTATGGAAAGAAAATAGTATCGCACATTGAGCGAATGGCACGGCGATCTCCAAAACCGCAAGGAGAACTAACAAAGGAAACGGAGTAAATATTAATAACAATATTATCATTAAAAATATTGCAATGTGGCGCAGCACAGTCCTATAATAATAAGCTCTACATAGAGTGGCTCTCTGTCGGGAAAGTGGTGTCCCTTGATGGAAATTTTCTGCTGCTATCACTGCGTACTTTTTCGAGGTAAGGGTAAAGAATTTCTATTACTAGCACATTTACGGCATCCATTCGTCTGCTACTAATAAGTTTAATTTTCTAATTGCTCGTGTCAAATTTAATCCAATTTAGTGATTACAGTGCAATCTTTTTGAAAACACACTTTTCACAAACCGAATATTTCTAATCGATCATTTTTGCCTACATGTTCAGTGCCGATTTTTCTTCTATCATTTTTCTTCTCCTAGTTGTCCACTTAGTCCCTTTTGGCTACTGGAAAAAACTGAATAGAAATATTTGTTATATTTAATCAGGGAACTGTAACGGTTTTCCCTGTTCAAGTAAAATAGAAAAAAATATTACAATTTTCCGGTGGCCGAAAGGTGCTGAGTGGGCAACTGTAACTATTTGCCGTATCCCTACGCTTTTCTATTAGTCACTTGAAGATTAAGGTTAATTTCTTATGAGAGATTTTAAAATCCTGTACTCTCTTCGAAACCCCTTTTAGTTAAGGAACTACTCTGTAGAGCGTCAGTCTCGTAATTAAAAGATTTCGGATTCGATACTCGAGTCAGCCGAAGACCCACGTGTACATCGGTGGCTGGTGTACTTATAATCCGTCGTGGCTGCGATGCCTTCTATGTTCCCTACAAATAATACTTCTGGCCTATATCGAAGGGGGGAGTCATCCCTTCTGACGAGGACTTATCTCCGGACCATCACTCACTGGGGCTGAATACCAAACCGTCGCATGTGTATTTATAGTGCGACATTAAATCAGCTAGCTGCTTTGCGCTATTTCATTTCAAGAAACACTAGCTGAATTCTATAGTGTTATAGATATTTCAAAAAATGTTAGCGATGAAACTGAAATAATTTGCATAAAAAGATCACTTAGAAACAAAACTTGTCAGTGAGAAACTGTTAAAACCAAATAAAACCTCATCTAATTTTGTCAGTATACAATAATCTGTTTTTTTCTTGTAGCCTGTAGTTTGCATGAAATTTTGCTTTCCTCGTCATCTATATCTGAAGACAAGCTCTCTGAAAAACCGATTTTTAGGATCCAATGGAATTAAAATATATATATATATATAACTTTATATAATTATATTTAAAATTATTTTTCTTGCCGAAATCCTTTTATTGGAACCTTGAAAAATCGTAATTTTATATTTTTTTAGGTGAGGAATCGATTACACAACAATCAGGGTAATTTATTTACGTGTTCACTGCAAAATGCATTTTCTAACGCGAGATTTTTAATCAATAACTTCGTTAAGGTCTTATATTCCACACACAGCAAAGCATATGTTCCTTCGATTATTCTGCAAGCATCGGTACCTCTCGCGACGCTGGAGACTATTTCGTTTCTCAGACAATAAGGCCGTAGACACACAAAATGAACAGCGGTAGCAGTAACTTCTTTTAAAAACAGAAAGATAATTGTAACAAATAAAAAATGAATATAATTTATAAAAAAATAACACAATTTAATACTTTTCTGCATGATGTCTAGTACTTATGTATTCAAAACTTGACTTAGTACAGCTGAAAGTATTTTAAAAAGTGAATCTCTGTTTAACGGATTTTACATGCAGCGAACTTTTCTGTTATGGATTGAGCGAATGCAACAGACAACAAAGTTCTGCAGTGTTAAAAACGATAGCTTTGGACATTGTTTGCACTTACATCCACCATTCCGTTTTGCATCATGCTTAGCTTCTCGCTGAATCCCGGTAGCTTGGCATAGTTGTAATGGATTTCCAAACGAGGCTTCGATATGATGGAATCATCCGGAGTCACGAAATTGGCTTCTACAGATATGACGGAATCGCATTCTTCAATCATTCCGCAATCCCTGGCGACAGTGATTGCCGTCAGAAGGTTGTCACCTAGAGTTGATTAAAAATAATAATAATGTTTAATTAAATTAAATGTTTTATATTTTTATTTATATTATTTTTGTAAGAAAAAAAATGGACTGTTTGGAAATTAAAATATTTTGAAGTGAATTCTAAGCTAACTTATAGGTAACAAATTTAAATTTTGATTCCTAATGCGAAAATGATATTTTTATTTTAATTAATGTATACAGTCATTGGCAAATGTTTAAGACCAGTAGCCGATTTTCAGTATTTTAACACATTGTAATTATTGTAATGGGTATAAAAAATTCACTTACTGTTACAAAAAAGGTCAGAAATATTGACCCTACATAAAATTGGATTTTCTGAACGTCCAATAAGTTCGAGGGTAAATGTGAGCAAGACAGTTGTGCATCAAGCTATTCATAAAATAAAAATTTCGGGAAAATTTGTAGACCTTAAGAGTCGTTTCTTTTTCATACTTGGAGTAATTCGAGGTTTCCTTGCAGATTTATGGGATGATAAAGAAAATCTTTTGCCAAACATCTTGAAATAGTACTCAAACTGACGTTGGTGCCTTTTGCAGCCAGAGAATGTCTAATCGTATTGCAGGAGGTTCTTGGATCTCGTACGACCATCCTTATCACATGATCATCACGTGTACTCATTTTTCTAGGGCGATCGCTTCTTTTAAGGTCTACCAATTTTCCCGAAATTTTGCATTTACTAATAGCTTGATGCAAAGCTGTCTTGCTCATATTCACACTCGACCTTATTGGACGTTCAGAAAATCCAATTTTATGCAGGGTCAATATTTCTGACCTTTTTGTGACAGTAAGTGAAGGTGTTTTACCCATTACAATAATTACACAGCAGCACTGTCCAAGACAAAAACCAATAAACAACCGGCGATAAACGTGCCGGCCACCTTTATTTATAGCTGTAGAATGCGTCTGATGCAATCAGCCCATGAGAGGACGCAATAATCTGCGCAAATGACTGAAAATCGGCTAGTGGTCTTAAACTTTCGCAAATGACTGTAGATGAGTCCATAAAATTTGTATGAACAAATCTAGTTGGGTCGATAAATAAGAGTTACAATTACGATGGATTTCTAAACAGACAGTTTGATGCAAACGCACTTCCCAATGGCACTCCACTTGCCAAATTTATAATCTGAAAATTTTAATTCTATTACAGCAAGTGACTGGCTTTTAAACAAGTCAGTATTTTTAATCGAGTGCGGTACTCTTTCGTGTTTGTTTTCAAATCCAAATTATTCAAGGCGTGCTAAATTATTTCGACTCTAAAAGCTTCTTACGTGCTTTTTATAGGGTTTGTTTTAAATTTTCTTCTTTAATCCGCTCTAGATCGTTTCATCACGATCAGGTTCATTAAGATGCTAATGCTTATTTTTATCAATAAACTATTTTTTTTTTTTTTAATTATTCCAGAAAAAACGCTTTCATTGCATTTTTACAGGAGTAACAATTTCATGTTCTGAGAACTATTGTGACATTTATTAAGGAAAATTCCCGATATAGAGGCTTAAGCAAATTTTATTTCTTAAATATTTATCTCTACGCATAGCTAAATAATAATTTTTGAGAGCAATTTTTGAGAATAAGTTTTTTTTTCTTCTTTTTATAAAATGCGTATTTTACTTTTCATAAAGTGCGTTAAGTTTAATTATTAATTTATTTTTCCTATTAATTTGTAGGTTTCAATTAGGATTATATTAAAAAGTATAGGCCAATGTGTTTCATTTAAATTCTACCTCTACCTAAAATTTAAACGGTTTGTGTTAAAAAATAAAATAAATAAATAACCGTCGATTTCAATCTACTTTATTTTGAATGCAAGACGCGTGCAGCGCATTTAATATTTACGCGCGCGCACTGCAAACTGCAACCCCCTCCCCCACTTATTTTTATAGATGAAAGGTACTGATTTTAAATCAATAAGAAGAACGTCACGTACGTTCAGTACATAGTAACCGTACAGGCATGAAATTTAGACGAGAAAAAAAAAATATTCAAAGATGTTTAAAGAGGGGGAGGGGGGGGGAGGGGGGAATGAAACCGAATCACTTACTAACATAACTGTTTCAATCGTATCAGACTGAAACTACAGGAAAAATTCTCAGCTAATAAAAAAGACAAGTTTCTTTATCAACAAAGGAAACAAAAAATAGTAATTGCTCTACCTGCTACAGAGATGATTTCTTACATAAAGGTATAACTTACCTGTAACCATGATTGTTCTGATCTCGGCTTCTTTCAAAATATTGAGACTGGGTACCGTTTCCGGCTTCAGTTTATTTTGAAGAACGATTAAACCTCGAAAACTAAGCTGACATTCTATTTCCTCTCTAAAAGAATACACATATAACAGCATAAACTACGTGAGTTACGACAACTTAATGTTTTAAGTTAAAAAGCTCTAATTACTAACGTAATGTGATAATAATAATAATAATAAAAACATAAAACATATTAGTCAATAAAGTTTAAAAGGCATACTTGGAAATTTATGCAAACTTTTTCGGTACGGTCCCGTACCACTATCAGACATTATTCCAGGTGTCTGCTGCCTCTTCTGTCCAGCTCTTCAGTCACTCTTTCTTTTTCTTCTTGATTAGATGTCTCCACCTGTCGATGTCTGTTGACGGTTTATTCTGGATGCAACTGCACACGTTCCTTATAATTTCTATTGCTTCGCGATTAACGGCCTAACGGTCATTTTCATAGTAAGCGAGATTTTTGATACTGCCAAAATCTGTTTTAATGTTATCATTTTGAACAGAAGAGGCCACAGACACCTGGAATAATGCCTGAAGAGGGTACAGGCCCGTACAGAAAGAGTTTGCAGAAATTTCCAAGTAGGCCTTTAGGCTCTATTTACTATTATAATTAGGAAGATTTTAATTAGAATTTTTTAAGTGTAAAACATATTGTTTATAAAGTTCAAAACTTCGTTAAACATGCAAAAAACCTAAAAATGTCGCGTCTAACTGTTGGAAACACTTAAAAACCATAAATGTCGCAACTTTCAGATTGGGTATTCTGGCGTTCCAAACAACTAAACTGCAAATAGCACAAATTTAGTTTTGGGTTGAGGGGGAATGCAAAAAACTCAAAATATTGCATTAAAGTGTTGCAAAGAGCGAAAAACCATAAATTTCGTATATTTTCAGAATGGGGATTTGGGTGTTGCGAGCCATTAAACACCCAATTGCTGGATTTTTAGAGTTTTCGCTTAGAGAAATGCTCCAACGCGAAAAACCTAAAAATGTCGCTTTAAGGTGTTGCAAACACCAAAACACTTTAAATCTCTCATTTTCAGAGTATGGATTTCGGTGTTCCAAACAACTAAAGTGCAAATAGCTCGAAGCTTAGAGTTTTTGGTTGAGGGTGATACCCCCAAAGCAAAAAAACCTAAAAATATCGCATTAACATTTTAATGCGTTGCGGAGCATTTTTAGCCCCGTTTCTATTTCACACCACCTATTTTAAAGAGTATTTTTTTTCTTACTTTACCGTAATTCTATATTGGAGAATATTATTCTTTAAATAAAGTGGCGGGAAATAAAGACGGGGCTAAAACTTTTCCGGTATAAATTAAAATATCGGCTATTCTGATTCTATTACTTCTTATTTTATTAATTTTTTACCCGTTCCCTTTTTGTCTTTGGCTTGAAACGTTTGGTTACAATGCATAAAGTAGGACATGTTCTTTAGACTCCTGAAGTTTCAGTAAAACCTGTCGAGTATTTTTTCACATGTATAACAAAACGTCTAAAATCGAAATTGTTCGGTAATTTATGACAAAATAGCTTATTACTCATACATTTTCATATTACTCGTATCTTAATCTTTCATAAATAATTCGGGGTTGTCTTAATTTAAATTCTTTTGAAAGTGTGATACGAATACTATTTCAAAGTTTTCAAAGCTTTTTTATTTATTGACTGTTGATATCTTAAACGTTACAAATATTTACTCTTAAAACTAATGATTGAGGCATACAGTTTTGGAAGCGTTGTTTTACCTGGGCATTCTGAGCGCTTCATCCCACGTAATTTCTGGTGGTAATTTTCTGGTACCGACAGCTAAAACACGGAAACCTTGTCTGGTGTAGAATTCCAAAATATCCTTAAAATCTTCTGGAACTATTGAAAGAAAAAAAAAGGACAATGAAAAATAAAACATTTGCGACCTATTTTGATCGAATATAAAAGAAAAAATAATAGACACTAGAGAGAATTTTATGCATTAGAGAATTGAAAAATCGCGAATGATTCAAAAATCACAGGAAAAAAAAAAAAAGGAACTTATTATATATTATTCAAAAATTACTGGCTGTACTCTATGCGATTTTCACTGAATTGTACAGCAAAGCATGGGAATATATATATATATATATATATATATATATATATATATATATATATATATATATATATATATATATATATATAAAGAAAAAAAAATATTAGTTACATTTTTCACCAACTTATCGCGCTGTATTCGCAGAATCCTCTCTCTTTTGAACAGATCTGCCTGATCAAAAGACGGCCTATTGGAAATATCGAAGTTTCTTTTTTAGAAGAATGTCCAATGCGCAACGTTTGACCGTTATTGTGATGAATTAGGGACTTCAACTTGAGCATTTATAGTCCTAGTTACGTTGTTCAATGTGCTGCGGTACTGTAAAAAAGTAATTTGACAAATAAAACGCCACCTGATGAAGAAAATTTAAACTAATTTGCTAATAAATCTTTTGTTCTTTCTGTGCCATTTCTTTGAAAACCGCATAGTGCTACTGACCATGCTTTTTGAATAGTATATATATATATAAATATATTTTTTTTCTTGGACTTTTCGATCACCTCTGTATTTCTACAAATTTTCTGTAATGAAGTCATTAGAGACATTCCCCTTGTTAATCGAATCACAATTTAAACATGTGTTAACACGTGTTTAATGTTTAAAATAGCCCATGATAGGCAAATGCGAAAATACTTTGCAGCAAGTTTAAATTTTATAACAAGAACATATTAAACTAGAGAAAATGCAAAAAAATTGTAAAATGAATCAAATTAGTTTTTTAAACCTTGTAAACGACACGCTATCTTTAAAATTTAAAGAAACTAATAACGTTCATGTAAGGCTTATAGAAATACAAATAACAATTTATTTTTTGATAAGAAGTCGTGAAACTTAAAACAAAAATGAATACTTTTATCCTGTATAAAAAGAAACCTTTTTTAAATTAGTTTGGAAATTAAGGGTTCACAAAATAAAATGCGAACTGTACAATGAATCTTATTTACTATTACAAATTATTTGTTATACGGTTAATTTCTTTCTCAGGAGTGAGCATGAAAATTTATTTTTAGATAATATGAAATAGGCTAAGTTGAATGAAAGTAAAAGCTTTAAAAAAAAAAAAAAAAAAAGGATTGTTATTGAGGAAATGAAAGTTAGGATAAAAGTAAATAGCTAAACAATAGCTCAGAACGATATTTATCGTTTAGGAAATTGTATTGTTATGGAGATTTTGCGCTTGCTTCATTATCGATCCTTGGGCTAATATCTATAACACGTAAGGATATCGGGCCGATTATTCGTGAGAGGGTGGACGAAAAATAAATCGTAAGAAGTATAACTTTCTCATCACGTCATTCATTTTCTTTTCAAATCTGATCTACAAAAATGGATTCCGAAGTCGAATGAAAGCCTAAAAGCAAAGGGGGTTTATTGACAAATTCGAAGTTAGAACAAAAGTAACTAGGTAGATTCTCCTCAGAATGCCAAATATATATTGAAATGCTGACTACTGCATGCAAAAATAACATCTGAGTGTTAAAATGTTTGCGTCTGTTAGAGATGGAACGATCCTGTATCAAAAACATTTTCTTTTTAGACGAATCACAGGGTGTATACAAATACTTTGAACCAAAATTGTGCATGAAACACAATCGTTATAAATCATTAAAATCAAGTGTCAGTCGTTTATATCAAGTAAATGAGTACAACTTACTCGTTTCGTTCCTGCTGAGAGAGGCGACCAGTTCTGGCGCTCCTTTCAGGTACACGTCGAAGTGGTCGTTGCCCTGGGTCTTGGCCACGACGCTCATCCGCCTGAGCAGGGACTCGAATGGAAACTGTCTGATCACGGCGATTGCAAATGCTGGCTAGACAAGGAGATCACGGAGTGAGAGGACTTCATAAGCACGTATCATCTAAATGGCACTTTTACAACATGTCAATGCAATTTTTTTTTTTTTTTTTTAAACAGAAATAATTCCCAATAATCATCTAATTATTTTACAACCTTATTTGTTAATTGTCCTTCATATCTTGGGGCCCATCAATGGCTGACATTCTCCACTCACTGATCTGGTACGAACCCATGTCACGCCCGTCAGCCTTGCCGTTCAGCGAAACTCTCGTGAATACGGTCTGAAACGTCTTATAAAAATTCCACAAAAGACATTCCACCAGGTATAGGTCCCAAGTGCAGACAATCGGTTTTAAGCCTGACATAATCACCCTCTTTTACAAGTTGTTTGATTCCTGATTTCCAATGCCATAGGCCAATTTCAGAAATAAAAACATGGCGACCGTTTTATTAGTACCTAATTACTAAATTGGACGTTCATAATTCTTTAATATGAGTTTGTTTAACTTATGCTGCTTTAGTAGGATGCCAAAAGTAACATTAACTTCATTGTAATGATCAAAAATGCAGTTATTAGACAGCTATTGATATAGCTTATTATTTTACAAAAAGAAAAAAAAATCAGGAAATAAGATATTTCTCCTGAAAACAATTAAATTCATTGATAATTTTGAATCTCATTGATAGTTTTTACAAAAAATTTCTAAGTTACACTCATGATTGTACATATGGATGTGTGTGTGTGTATATATATATATATATATACCATAATGCCACACTGCGGACCAACAGCAACCAAAAGGGTCTGCCCTTGAAGCTGATAGACGAAACATACTGTGTTCGAACCCCTGTCGCTCTCGTTGGCCTAGCCGTTCGAAGTTTTCCATGGTTTTCTATGAAATTCGCGTAAATATCGCTAGGACCCCCTTTCAAAGCCCCCCCCCCCCGTAGGGCACTACACCTAGGCTTAGAATCCTTATGTAGTCAGCCTGAATACCAAAAACACACTGCTTCGACGCTGCGGCGTATTCCTAAAGCTGACTTCTAATTGATTTTTTTTAATCATTAATAGAGAGTAGACCTCATAAAAAAAGAAAAAAAAAAAATTGAAACTACAATTTTGCATGAACAAATTGCTGCTTAATTCAAAATAATTACCCTGGAATTATAATTTATTTATGAATAACAACAAGAAGAAAGAAAACATATGAAGTCTGTATAGAAAGAAGCTGAAAGCGTTTATTCACAATTATGTATTGTGTGAGATTCTCCTCGTTTACACAGACAGTATTTAAATAGATGAGTACAATAGTAGTTTGAAGGAATCTTAATCCTCTTTTCGTAAAAACAGCTGAGTGCTTACGTATACACACACACACATATATATAAGGCGTGGCTGAAATTAACTTATGTTTAGATGCTGTCAGTTTCAATTACAGGTTTTCTTTAAAACTGTTTAAAATTTTTAAACAGAACTTTAAACTTTATTTCGTATTGTCTTCAAACATTTTCTTTCTAAAGTTATGTAAAATAAATTTATCGCTTTTTGCAAATAGCTTAATCCAGAGTTGCCAATTCTTCCGATTTCGGTGGATTTCATACCAGAAATTCTCAACAACAATTTTTATTTTATTTAATGGTTAGAAAAAAAAGAGATTATATATATATATATATATATATATAAAGTATTGAAAAATCTTATTTTAAATACTCAATGTTGACAAATATGGCTAAATCATTTCGTATCATCTGGATATTAACAGCGACTTAGATTAATTTTTCGGCTTCGCTGAGTATTATGTAAAACATTTTAAGAGAGAAACTCGCTTAATTTTCTTTTTAACTTGTTTAAATATACCCCGTAATGCATGGCCGCGGTCGGTAAGAGCAGCGAGTTCGTGATCGAAAGATTGCAATTCATACTTACCTCGTCTGGGTGATCTGATGTACAGGGAAAAACTATTCGTGGTGGCAATTTTTCGAAAGGGACATCATCGCCAAACGTAGGCTCTTCAAGATCCTAAAATTACGAACAGGAAATTTAAATTAAAAATTAACCATTAAATTATAAACACACAGCGAACAAATAGGGTCTACTCAAAATGAATGTATCTTGTACTCATTTCTTAGCTGTAATATAACATAACTGCAAAGCAAAAACACATTTAAATTCCAAACTATTAAGAGTTGTAAATTTTCTAGATGTGGAAAAGGAATTTTAAATATGTATTGCGTAACAAGTTATTCTCAAAAGTAAACTTCCCATATAATAACATGGATTTTGGATGGCAGTGACGATAGGTATTTTGTCCCATTAAGAAAAAAAAAAAAAAGTGCAGCTTTCACTTGGTGGTAAAAGTATAATAATAAGAGTAGCAGCAATGAAATGTCAAACAAACAAAAGCTTTTATATATATATACACTGCATAAAAAAAGTAGACGGACATTTACTTGTAATACTTTAAAGCCGTTTATTTCTTTAATTAGAGATATGAGGTTCATTTCTCTAATATAATTGTATTCTTGAGACATCATATATTATTATTTTTTGGATATAGATTCAATCCTTTTGAATTATGTAGTGGAAAAATTCAGAAAACAAAAATGGGGCATATTTGCACTGTAATTTTTCTTAAAAAAAGTAGACGGACACATCTTGTATCTCTAAAATAAAACGTTTTTAGTAAGGGGTTCGTCTCCCATTTGATTTAATAAGATTGTATACTCTGTTAGGCATCGAATCAATGAGGTTCTGAATCTTTTTTTGACAGAAAATTTCCCAAATGTTTGTAAGAGCTTTTTAAGCTGGTGAATTGATTCATATTGGCGTCCACCCTCATAAATTTTATGAACAAGTATAGCCCAAATGTTTTCTACAGGATTCATATCCGGACTCTTGGCTGGCCAAGGTAAAACATTGAAGTTGTTCTCATGAAACCATTTTTTAACGTTGTTAGCGGTGTGTATTGGCTCTCCATCTTGTTGGAAAATCCAGTTTTCTCCTCCAAGATGACACGCAAATGGCAAAAGCTCACTGCTTAGTGTTTCAATATAATCCTTGTGAGTCTGCTTCTTACTTAGGAACACTAAATTTGGCCTTGCACCATAGCCAACAGCTAGCCACACCATCACGCCACCACCAACAACTTGCCAAGTACACTTCGTCTTCTTTCTCCAAACTGTGCCAATAATATTGATATCCATCTGGGCAGTCTAAATTAAAATTTTTCTCATCTGAAAAAACTACAGCTATCCATTTTGTAGTCCAAGACATATGGTTTTGAGCCCACTGTAGGCGTTTTGTCACGTGGTGATCTTTCCAGCATGGATGATGTTTTCTCTTCTTATATTGAAAGAGCTCTGAGTGCTTAATGTAGTTATAAGTTGTCTGAGAAGTTACGTTAGTAATTCCTGTGCTTAATCGAACTCTGGGAATTGATGCTTCAGTTTTTTTCAGCTCAGTAAAAATTTTTCTTTGGTCTGTAAACGAAAGTTTCTTTGGCCGGCCACTCTTTTTCTTTACGCCATGGACTTCAGGAGCACGTAGAAAATCGCTGATGGTACTTTTGCTTATTAGAAGTAGCCTACTAATTTCTCTGACTCCTTTATTAAAATTTTTCAGCGCTATAATCTGTCCTTTCTGGTAATCAGTTAGAGGAATTCCTCGTGGCATGGCGCATTCATCTCGAAGAAATTTAACTACGTAAAACCATCTTGTCAAGCACGTTAGAAATTGGCAAAATGCCAAATGTACATGTACATGCAAAACTGGTATTCCGCAAAAAACACCCACTTAAATAATTGCAGTTTTTGACCAGTGTCCGTCTACTTTAAAAATAAAAAAAAATAAAAAAATAAATAAATAAATAAAATATTGTGCAAATGTATATCTTTTCTCTTTTCCGCATTTTCCTACATTAAAATTATAAATAATTGAATATTTTTATTTGTATGTCAAAAATATGAAGATTGATAAGCATAAACATGTTAAAGAATTTTAATTGACATTTCCTATTAAACAAAGACGGGGTTTTAAAAAATTGTAAAGAAGTGTCCGTCTACTTTTTTTATGCAGTGTATATATATGTATATCCCGTACATTTGTACAGATTTTAAAATATCATTTAAGAAAAGCTAGTTGATATACTGAAGTGCGGTTTGCACCTTTAGGCTTAACAAGAAGTCGAATTTTGTTTGAACGAAGAAAAAAAAATGTAAAAATTTCTACGATATAAAATGAAAATAAAAAAATGAAATTTTATTGTTTTAAGCTGATTTGAACTAATTTCTATCACCTTTCTCTTTTGAAGCAGCAATCTGTGCATATTTTCAGGAAATACCTTATAGCGCCATCTATCGGGAAAAAAAATTAAACTTTTTTTTTCTTGGTTCATAAAAATCAAATTTATTGACGAGCCTAAAGGTGTAAACTGCCCTCGGTACGAATTTGGGGGACACCCGGTTTATATATATGTATATATTACATATATATAGCACACTTTAATTACTTTGGGAAAAAACGATTTTTTTTTATTTTTTTTATTTTTTTATAAATAAGTTGAACAGACCTATGTTATATAATTTTAAGTTGATAAACAACCATGTAGAACAAGTTATTGTTTAAATTAACATGTAAAATGTTTGTGTCCAATATACAATAAAAAAAATTACGATGAAAAAATTAACATAATGTTTTGTTCACTTTTTAAACTGTCTATTGTTTTCTAATGTCAAAAATGTAGACTTCGTTCTTGAGATGGCTCAAAAATGTGAATTTTTCGCTAATCCCTATAATATTTTTTTTTTTTTTTTTTTCCTAAAATGGGGTAAATTGAGATCGCGTCATCGTGCTGTCCTATCTTTTAGCACGAGGTATTTATTCACTTTTGTTCCAATCTGTGGTTCTGTGTTATGTTAATATTGAGGAAAATTGTTTTATTGCTACAAAATCTGATTCCATTTCTATTAAAAAAGAAAGAAAAGAAAAACTACTTGTCACATGTTTAAAATATTAATAAACATATTTTCTACTGGCGTAAATTAAACATCATTTTTGAACATATGCTTAACAATTGAAAATGAATGCTTATAAAAATGATTATTTTTAATTCTAAGAAAAGAAAACATAAAATTATAAATTCAACTCAATAATTTATTAACAATCTTTGAAAGAAATTCCTCTGGACACACTAAAAATCTGTACATAAGTTCGTCCGAAACCAACAGTTATTTTAGAGTCCATTTTAATTGGCTTAAGGCAAAAGAGATGCAAAAAAGGAAAAGCAAAATCAGATAGCGGTAATGGAGAGCTATGAATAAATAGAAGAATCACACTTTGATCGAATGACGGTGAAAAAGAAGACTGTAATATGCGACAACAATTAAGAGATTATACACATGATTTAGGGGAGGATGGCGATTCTCTTTCGCCCAAACAGAACAGTCTGCACTAAGAGGAGTGTCGAGTGAAAACGATACTCTTTTTGGTCATTAAATATACATTTACTTTTACTGAAAGAACAGAAAAAAAAGGTAAATGATGCGTAATATATTAAGTGCTTATCAAAATAGAATCCATTTAAGTGCTGAAAACCAAATTCATCGACATTATTTTATAAACAAGATGAATGGCTATTTTATTTCATTTTTAGCCATAATCAATAACTTTAATTAAATGTTTGTAAAAAAGAAAAGAAAGAAAGAAAAAAAAGGCGAATATTGGGTGGATTAAGGGAATGCTTTCAATTACCCTTGCAGGTTAATGGAGAAGTTTATTTTTTCATTAACAGTCATGTTATTGCTAGCTGTATTAAAAAACAACATAAGTTTTGTTATGAAGCATACTTATTGTTTACTGTAATGTATGTGTAATACATATATTATGTATATGCATGTGAATATAGACTATTGATTCACTAAGGGTTATTACAACATAACAACAAACATTTTTGTATGAGAAAACCAGTGTCCAATTATTCAGCCAGAAATACAAAGTAAACCAATATTTTTTAATTTGCGATTTTAACGATGAAATTAAATGACACTGTAACCTTATTTTTAAGATATTCATTGCCTTGCGTTAAATGGGATAAAAGCACAGAACAGTATCAGACTACAAAGTCATAAGGTTAGTGGTACCGTTCAGAGGTACAGCTAGTATTTCATTTGAGAATGCCAGATCTTCAGCTCATTATTTTACATTCTTTAATAACCTGGACATTCTTTAAAAACGGCAAAATGACTAATGTCACTATTTATTTTTTAAATCAATTTCCGAATTCTTTTTTACAACATGATAATCATCTTTCCCAAGCCCTGTCTCGATACAGACCTTTCTTGTAAGCCTTTCACGTGTCGCAATGCAGTGGAAAAATGACTATCGCTGTGATAAAATAACTTGATCAGTAAGGATCGGTTTTTCTCCTCTGAAGTCATGGTAAAGAATGATTTTACGACATTGACTACTGGTTCTATAAAACACTCCAAATTGGCACAATGTATTTTCGACATTGCAGGAAAAGCAAACTATCCAGTTTACAGCAGATGTCTCTTCTCCAGGCCATCTATCACACGTAAGCAAAGTTTAACCGAAATACGTTTACTAGAACGAGATCTACATTGATCTACACTGGGTCATTTTAATTATATAACACGGTATATTAACTTTCGCATCCGATTTCTGAAATGCTGGATCATTTTGCTCCTGTCTGAATGAATGATCATTGAATTGCTGAAGAACGTAACTTTTCACAGAAGCGATTCATGAAAACCATGCACATTATCAAATGGCCACATTAAAAGAAAAAGTAGTCATAAGTTCGATTTTTTTTTTCGTTTAATTTTATTGAGTCGTCACGACTCAAAAGAATATTTTTAGATTACATTAAGATGCACACAGTACTCACCCAACCGATGGCTTCGAATATTTTTATATCCAGCGTATGTCCGAGCAAATTCCCGTCTACTTTAGTCAAAGAATGGCAGGTGGCCAAAGCTCTTACAAATGGACCATCTGGCAGCATAGATATATCTTTCACAGCCCGCTCAAATCTGTCAAAAAATAAGACAATATTTTTTTAAAACTCATTCAGTATTTTATTATACATCTTATATTTTGACTGATAAAAAAAAAAAAAAAAAAAATTAAGTACGCTCAGAATTATAAATACATTCTCAGGTAGCCTATATAAAAATGGAGTTATTGATTTTATATTTCTTATGTATTATTGCTCTACTTATTCAAACTCTATTCTTAATATTTTAAAACCACCTGACAGCGTTGGAAAAAAACAGAATTGGAAGTGTTTTTGACACTGCTCTTTTTGTAATGTAATGTAACGAAGACTATGTTATCTTACATTAAATCACAACTGTATCTTAAGTATTTATGTACTTTATGACTATTCTATATAAAATCCACACTTTAATAAAAGAAAAAAAAATAACTCAGTCATTTTTAATTACAGGTGTGCTATGGTAAAAACAAGAGTTCAATGAAGGTCGCGGTGGTCAGGTGTAGAAGGAAATTATTGAACGATGTTCACAATATTTGTTTCGGAAAATTGTGTGCAAAAGATGACTGGGTAATAAAGAGACACTTCAGGTAATTCTATTTTAAAATGGTACTGAAATGAAACATTTTTGTAGCGATAAGCTTCCAAAAACAAATTTATGAAAGCTTTTCCTAATTCCAGTTCTCGACAAAAGATAAACCCTGCTGCCCTAGACGCACAGTATGACCTTTAGCCCCATTTGCATGATGATGGATAAAAATCCCCCTCCTCTCTAGTTATATCCCATTCAGTCCATTTTTACAACTAATTATGAAATCGGTAGCAACCTATATTCTTTGTTTATTTGATAGGCTTGCCTATTTAAAAATCTATTTCATACTTAGAAGTGATCTTCGCGAGAGACAAAAGTGTCCCCTCACTCCATTTCCCTGCGAGCAGCACTATGTCATAATGTCGGGAAATGATGAATAGTAAGTTAAACGCACCTTACCAGGATGCCTGTGCGAGATCTATCAAAATGACGCTTTTGCAGTTTTTCAATTAACGGCAATATTGATGAATTATTTATTCTTCCGATGCTTGAAGACTTTTAAATATTATTTCCATAAAATGAAAACTAAGTAACTTGTGAATTGTATCGTCGAGCTATTAGATTACTATTTTCGAATTATTTTTGGTTTGTAAAGAAGTGTTTATGATCTGTATTATTCGGCACAATATTTGTAGCTACCCAAATTAAATGAACTAAGCCTTATATTAGGTAAATATATTGTAATATGACTCAAATAATTTTCTTTTTTTTATTATTTATTTGGAAATTTTATATTAAAAGCAAAAAGAAGAATATAGCAGTCTGTATAAAAACACGTGCTTGTACTTTGTGAACTATGTATATACTGTGGAAAAAGTACATACATACATAGAGTATAGAACTAGAAGGAGACAGATGCCAGTAGCCAGTATACTACTCGTATTAGTATACATTTTATACATATATATATATATATACATATATATATATATATATATATATATATATATGCCGTGCCGTGCGCTACATATATGGATATATATGTAGAGAGATATACTCTTTGTATAATGTATACTAATAACGCACGGAGGTATATCTATGTACATATATACACAGTATACATATAGCTCATGGAAAGTGTTTGGTGACGAAGACGCGAGTTCCATGATTTTTGTTCACCCAAAAAGTGTTCAACGCGCCTAAAGAAGTTTTCAATTCAATTATTATTACTTGACATGTTTTAAATTCATTTTTTACATTCAGAAAATTCAGAATCGTTAAAATTATTTTTGTTTTCCAAAGATTTATTTTTTATATTTTAAGCTATAAAAGGCAAAATTGGAGGGTGATAGGACAAGCGTCTCGGTAATAAAATATAATCAGTCCATGCATACGATATTGTAGTGAGAAAGAAAAATAATACCTTTAGCATAAATTATACTTATTGTACAATATTATTATTATAAAATTATATATTAGTATTACATAATTTTACTTACACATATTGTAGGGTTTAACCTACAAATTGTGTTTTAACTTTGTAATGAGGCTCTAAAATATATTTTTTTTAGTAAACAACCCATAAAAATATTTTTGAAAGATTTCTTAAGCTTTCAAAAACTATTTTTATGGGTTTGCTTTGAAAGAAAACTTATACAGCAGATTGCTTTTTAGTTGTCTTGTATACTGTCCGAAAACAACAAAACTAGATAAATATATTTTATTAAAAACAAAAACTATTTTATTTATGAGACAAAACTTAAGTTTAAATTAAAAACAAAACTTAAATTTAAAAACAAAATATACATATAAAAATAATTAAAATATAGACGTTTCGAAAACCGTCCGGGTTTCCTCATCAGTATCAATTACAACACAATATGCAAGCATTACATGAATACCCAAGGAATTTAAAGAAGTACCGAATATTGAGGAGCCAGTGCGCATGCTTCATTGATAGTGTGGAGATGCCTGGCAGTGTGCCAGCTCTCAAGGAAAATACGTGATTTATAATTATCAAAACCAGAATTTAGAATTTTTATATTATCGAAGTCAGGAGTATGATCGTATTCTATTGAATGGATTACAATTTTAGAATTTTGGTTGCCATTTAGTAACAAAATAGTTTTTGTTTTTATTAATATATATAATTGAGACGGTTTGATGTTTGTGTACGTTAAAAATATATTTTGTTTTTAACTGTGTTAGAAAAAAACTCTCACAAGAGCATCTTTATACCTTTATTTCTAAAGAAAAGCCATTAAAAAATGACGTTGTGTAGCCTGTATATCGTCTAAAACTTATTTAACTTCCTAATTTCGTTTAAATTAACCATCGTAGAGTGTACTAAAAAATTTCTTATAACATTAAAATGTTACATTAAGATATTTCTATTTATTGCATAATGTATAAGAACGACTTTAAATCAATCCCGTAAAAACGCTCCAAAAACTAAAAATGCAATTCTAGCCATTTCCAGTCATAGCCCTTAATGTAACTGAATAGTTTTGCCCCATAAATTTGGATGCTCATCATACTACATTCAACAGAAAACATGTTTCAGCGAATATGAATGAATAAATGTCAATTTCATTATGTTATAATTGTGGGTGTCTCTGTACTAAATGTGGTATTTTCATAGTTTTCTGTAAAGAAGTGAATAATTGACATCAGTTTCAAGGAATTCCACGAATACTTATGGGAGTTTCGGCACGGACAGACAGACAAACCAAAAATCATAAGCACTTTTCAACTTTGTTCGAAAGTGTTAAAACGTTTTCAATATAACAATTAAAAGTTCATTTTAACAAATATTGTTTTCTGCTCTTAATGCAAAAGGGTTAATGAGAAACTGTCACAGTCAATAAATGAAAGAATGAAACAATTTAAAACTTACTTTCCCTTTTCGACGGGAACTGCACCTGACAAATCCAGACTGTCTTCTGTAAGTGTTCCTGTCTGGGAAAAGTAAGAGTTCCTGAGTGCTTAAATGAAAGGGTGTTATAAAACTAAAATTTACATGGATGCACAAACTACATAAAATATTAAACGAAATAGGATAACTAGTGATCTAAAATTGATAAACTCTGACTAATCCTAAATAGTTCTCTGTTTCTCTCTCCTTCCCCCTCTCTTTCTTTCTTTCCTTCATTTATTTATTTATTTACTTTAGTTTTATTGAATTGGATTATTAAAAAAAAAAACTACAGAAATAATGGTATATTTAAAATCGGGTGGGTTGGCTATCTTAAAGCATTCATCCATATTTCTTTAACTAATGTGAGTATAAAACATAGAAGATAACATTATAATCAGCCGTCCATACTAGGATGATAAAAAATATTTTCTATCTATCATGCATAGATTCTAGCATTGTATCGTATCAGTCTATTGAATGAGGTCCCTGCCAGACATGAAAAATATTTTTCTGCTAAATATCTAAAAAAGAGATATATAGTAAATTTTAAGAATAAAAGACATATTACATGTTCTTATCAAAACACCTAAAGTAAATGTGTTTCAATTATTTCATTATATAATTACTATGATTACATTGTAGTATAAAATCATTCGAAGGTGTCTAAAAAATATATTTATAAAATTTTAAAGTAACTTCAACGTCACGTATGATTTTGTTGTGCATATATATATGTGTATATATATATATATATAATGTGTGTGTGTGTGTATGTATGTATATGTGTGCATTTCTTTTTTCACTTTGGAAGGGAAGTTTTAAAACAAAAACCAGTCAGATACTTTAAATGGGTACGATTTGAAAAATAATGCAAACTCATTTTTATTAACTGATAGACAGTCAAAAAAGTCTTTTAGTTTAGAAACCTATAGCTTTACATCAGCGGATTTAAGACAAAAGGCACACTTTTTTAGAAGTCAAAAATTTTAGTCATTCTACTGCAATATTCTCGCATAAATTTGGTCAACAAAATGTTCAGTAGGACAAATTATTTTAAAATAATCTCGTACTCGAACACAACAAAATGACATTCAATCTCATCGGAAAGGAAAATTAAGTAATCATTTTTCGAATTTTGTGCATTTTTTCGAAAAATCAATTTTTGTTTATGAAATCCTTACATTTTATGATGCATTAATATTTTATGATGCATTTTTGATTTTATTAAGACTATTTTACTTTCTATATCTATTTTATGTCTGATATTATATATATATATATATGTGTAAATTAAATTTTATGTATGCCTTTTTTTGTTGATATACTTTTAAAAGAATTTCACTTAGTCTTAATCAATTCACAGCAATATTTCCCTAAATAACCTAAACGAATCCCATATGTCTTAATTCCATAATAACGTGTTTGACTAGATAGTTGAAGTGTGAAAGTAGTTTTGAAGTATACTATCACATAAATGTTTATGAAATAACAACGCAAAAATTTCTAACAAATTAATTAGGTTTTCTTTTTAAAATAAAAATTAATTTTACGTGTTTTTAATATAAATAACACATGACTCGTGTTTAATTTAACTCTTTTTTTAGAGATGATTTATAATTGGGTTGTCTTTACAAAATTCAGTGCAATTTTAAATTAATTCCTTATTATAGATTTTTTTTAAAATAAAATAATTGAATTAAATAGCTATTTCTTTGTTTAATAAAAAATAAATAAATAAATAAAAAAAGCTTTATTAATTAAACAAAGCTTTAACTTTTTAAAATGAATTTTAATATTTTTATTTTCACATCAAGGCATGCGTACTATCTGAGCGTAGCAGATAAATTAATTGGCCTTTCATCGTTTAATAAATCGAACCACCGTTCAATTACAGTTTGTCAATTAAAATCATAATTTATCATTTAAAGAGCAAAACTATACTTTGCTGCGATATTAAATCTGTAAATTGTATGTATATATTTTTCTTTTTAACCAAAATCAAAATGGGACGCCACCTTGTCAAAGCACACGACGTCCAGCCCTCCACAGAAATTGATGTACCGAGAGTTGAGACAGAATATTCCTTCTTTCCTCAGTCTTCGCTGCGCGTGCGCGTTGATGCTGGTCAACACGGCTGGAAGCACAGGCGGCACCAAAAATGTAAGTACGTCTAACACGATGATGACCACATCCTTAATGTAAGCCTGTAATAGAAAGATAATAATATAAAGGGAACATAACCATTTATTATATATTGGACATTGAAGAATGGATGCAAGGAACATGTAAGATTTATAAAACAATTAGAAAAAAGATATAATGGGGATGGGATATATATATATATATATCCCGTATAATATTTAGCAAGAGGCCTTCCGAACAGGTACGACTACTCCAAAAACTATGTTCTAGTCTGCGGTTTTATCTTAATAAAATGGATGTCATATTACATCAGGTTTTCATTCGTTATACTAAATACGTCCCTTAATGGATCGCTACGAAACTTCGTACACTTATTAATCAGGACAAGGTCTGTCCAACGCCCTAATTTTTAGTTCAATCGGACAATTGGTTCTAAAGATATTTAAATCCCATTTTAACTTTCAAAAATTGAAAAACAAAGAACAATGTCCCCTTCCCCCCCCCCCCCCCCCAAAAAAAAAAAAGAAATTTTTTTTTTCTTTTCATTTCTTTTTTTTTTCTGTCATAATAGGAAATATTTTTATTTTTATGTAAGCCTAAATCATTACAAATTTCTGATTTTTTTTTTTTTTTTTTTTTTTTTTTTTATTATATATAATTAATTTTTTAAATATTAATTTTAAATTAATCGAAAAGTCTTGTATGTTTGTTTACTTTCCGAACATACATTATGTAAGGATAATATTGTAAACACAACAAGTATTCGATTTTGAGATTTTGGCATATCTGTACGTTTTGAGTTCGTTTTTGCTATTTCTACGTGGATATACGTGTGTGTGTGTGTGTGTGTGTGTAGGTGAATGAACACGATAGCATGCATGTACCCCTTAGCACGAATTGTATAGATTTTGGGGAATATACCATTTATAACAAATATTATAACAAATAATTATATATAGCATTTATAACAAACATCATTTATAACAAAAAAAAAAAAAAAAAATTATAGCATTTATCTGATTCCATTTTGCTGTCCACAGCTTGGAAAAATTTGTTTAGTTCAATTAAATAATTTCCTTGAGAAATTAATAACAATACTAAAATTAAACATATAAATAAAAATAGATAAAACAAAATAGATAAATAATTAATTATAAATGAATGAATGAACGAATAAATAAATAAATAAATAAAAATATATATATAATAAAATAAAAAATAAAAATTATTCCTTCTCTCTCTTTTTTTTTGTGTGTGTGTTTTCGTTTCTTTTGTTTTTCTGTTTTTTGGTTGTATTCCCCTCTGATTGGTCTTGCTGGATGCCTCCTATTGGTTATTTGTGTTGCTCCTCTATGGTTTTCGCTCTGCTTTCAGTCTTGCCTTTGCCTCCAAGGCACGTGTTTTTTGCACCTGACGAAGAAAGGCCACGTCCTTTCGAAACCGGTTGTGCTGTCTTCAATTTTATGGTGTGTGAAGAAGTTTTAAAGTTTAAAAATAACATTTATAATTTTTTACAGGACAGAAAGAAAAATTATTTATCATTAAGGAATATGGGCTGAAACTATTTAAAGTACTATAGCGACAAAATGCCTTGTTCGATTGAGTTTTAAATTTATATGCATGGTCCAGGTCACTGTCTCACGAATTTTATACATTTTGGCGAATATAGCCCTTATAATTCTTTTAAAGGGGCACACAAAAGAATTTGGATACATTATGTTCCGTTAAACAATATACTATTTCGAAAAAAAAAAAAAAAAAAAAAACATTTAAACAATCATTAGTTACTTAATACATTCGGAAAGTCGAGTGGAATCACTCCAGATTTTTTTCATGATTCTGTCATCCGCAAAGTAATGTGGGCACAGATTTAGTACAGAATCCCTCAGCAACTTTTATTATTATTATTATTATTATTATTATTATTATTATTTTGCCATTTTGGTGACGAATTAAAATGTCTTCGAAATTGTATAAGTAAAGCTTGATTCACAACAAAATCATTATGCAGCGTCAATCGTTTTTCTATTGGCATTCTGTTCACGCAGTTTTTTCGCTGCCCCTAGCTTTCACGAGTGTCAGAACCATTTTTCTGACCCTGAAAACTTTACCAACCTTTCCTGCAATGTTAACTGATTTGTAAAATTTGGATTTCTTTTGTAAAATTCTTCAAGGAGCCATAAAAATGTCATTGATTATAAATTTTAAAAAAACACCACAAAACTATCGTTAAAAGTAAATAAGTACTCTTGCATTTTATGGTGTTTATTCAAAGTTTTCTACTAATTTAATATCATCGATTGCGAAACTTCTACTCACTTGTCCAAAAGTTCAAGAATTGTATTCAGATAACAATAATCTACGACATTTGCGCCGGGGGCAAGTGTAAACCCAGCATAAAGACGTTTTTGAAATTCATCCAAGTTACTTCGGTGTCAAATTTTGCCATGTCCTATACTAAAGGGGAACGCATATTTTATTTATTTTAAATTAA
This sequence comes from Salticus scenicus, assembly GCA_963930645.1. Lineage (NCBI taxonomy): Eukaryota > Metazoa > Arthropoda > Arachnida > Araneae > Salticidae > Salticus > Salticus scenicus. The sequence goes on from OZ005655.1 coordinate 313,554,855, forward strand.
CTGTTTTTCTAATCAGCATAATGAAACTCATTAACGAATGGAGGTCTGATACCATTCTTGCCGATTCTTATGTAAAATGACTCCCTGAATCCGAATAGGACTCCCATTTTGCCCAGTCACCCACCGTTTTCTAGAAACATCACCCCCTCCCTCAATTTCTTTCCCTGTTCGATAATTTTATGACCATGAATTTAATTGGAAGAATGAAAAATAATTAATTTAACACCAAAAAACAAAAAAATATAAAGGTTAAAAAATAACGTTAATAAGAGATCTAAAAAATATAAGATATGTAATGCATAATTTCAGTGGTAAATCTCTCCCCAAATTTTTCCCTTGTTGCAAATGTCCATGTTTTAGAATTTTCCAACTCTGTAGCCCCTCAGAAGATATTGAACGGCTAAAATTACCCCCCCCCCCCGTAAAAATCAAATTTATAGCCATAAAATCGCCGAAAAATGATAAAAATAGGGGGCCATTCCTAAAAAACGGTGAATGATAGGGCAAAATGGGCGTCCAGTTCGAATTCAGGAGGTCATTTTACATAAGAATAGGCTGAAAGGGTGTCAGGGGTAATTTTCATGTCGAATAGTGTAATCGCTAATCGAAATATATTTATTTAAATGTTTCATTTATTTAGTTTTTTTTTTTTTAGATCATTTAAATATAGTGACCAGCAAAGCGGGCAAAGCCTGCTAGCATATATATATATGTATAATGCGTGAGTGTTTAAATTTTTACACTGTTCTCAGAAATATTCAATTATGGTTATATTTAAAATTAAAAGTGCTTTTTGTTGTTGTTGTTGTTTGTGTATGTACACGTATGTATATCAGAGCTATTGGTGAGCAAAGCTTGCGTGGAGCGATTGACAAACAGTGAGAATCATGCTGCCAATGTAACAAATATTTCATATCCAGCTCATTAACTTATTTACGTTCATACCATTAATGGACCGTATTGTAGTACTCTAAGCAAATAAGTAATAATCAAAGTTTTTTAACTACTATACTACGTTGGCTATTTCCTCCTCTTTGAAAAGCCTAGCGGCTTATTTTTGAGGATTTTATTTTGTTAGATTTGTTAACTACTCTACTATTTGAATTAGAAAATCATATATAAAATAAGTTAATTCCCTTTTATATTTATATACATTTCAGATTTGTACGTGTAATGTATAACTTGATATAACCTTATTATTAATCTTAATTTTATTTACATTTCTTAAATATACGTGGAATATTACGTCATACTTTATATTAAGAATAAATAAAAATATTAAGAAAGTAAAGAAGGAAGTCTTACATCGAGTTGTATCCATACAATAGTTGAATAAACAACAGGTGGAATACCTGTAAAATATTAAAAGAAGAAACGATTTTAGTATAACAAAAGGTACTTAAAAACGAACAAAAGAATTATTACACATATTTTAAATTAAAGGTGTATATTTACCAAGGACGAAAAACATGATGATGCACTTGAGTAAATCGGAATAAAGTTTGAAGTTCACCGGTTTTGGAAAAAGGATGGCCCGGACTAATTCGCCCTTAGAGGTGGCGAAACCTAAAATCAAAACCAGTTACCATTTTCGTTTCAAATATTTAAACACTGTTAAAAAAAGAAAAAAATAGGGTACATTCTGTTCAGTTTTCTATCATGCATTTATTAAATATCATAAACTTCCGCTATAATCATAGAGCAGAGGTCTCACTCACTCTTGAATCTAGTACGATGGGAAATGTTATGTGCAATATTCATTCGCACTTGTCGACCTAGAAATTCTGATTTTTCGTGGTTTTCTCCGAAACTCACGTAAATACGACTCGGTAAATTTACCTTATCCGAATTTGTTACGTGATTTTACTGGTGTTAGTTTCATATTTTCACAGTTTGAAATTCAATTTCAGGCTACTTCCCATGCAATACTTCCCCATAATACTTGTTTATGCGAAATATTGCCCAATTTTGCGAAGTTAAGAAAATCTTTAATTTCGTATCAGCTGCAAAGTTTTTAAAGCGAATGTTGATATGCATTAACGTTCATGCTAGGTCATAAATTATGTTTTAAAACTAATCCGCCTTCTTTAGGATGAAATGCATGTAAAATCATTGACAAGGGAAGTATGAATCAGTAAAATTCCTATTGAAACCGAACCAAGTTTAAATAAGAAAGCATGAACGAAAACATAGAATAGAATGCAAATTTGTTGCAATAACCTCCCACAGGACAAGACAAGATCCTAGAAGATTTAGCTGTCTCTATCAAAACCAACGAAACGAAAACAGAAAGCGTGAAAGCATAATGAGTGGTCAAGGATTAAGCTTGAGTATTTAAGTTTTTTAGATCAATCCCCGCTTTGGTTGGATTTTGAAAAAAATAAATAAATAAATAAATAAATAAATAAATAAATTTAAAACTGAGAAAATGTTTTAACTTTTTAAATTAAAGTAAATGAATAATTTAATAGGAAATAATTTTACATTGCATTTATAAATATTTTCGTTAAAGATTTGTGCTGCGTTTTATGCAATTTTTAAGTATTTTTTATTGACGCCACTAAATAGTAAGCGTTAATTGTCTGCTCTTAATTCATGCAATTTCTTTTTTTCATTTGCATAAAAAAATCCCGAATGAACAACAGCTGTCGCTCAATCATTCGACCTCGCATTTAATTTTTATTTCAAATATTTTACGAAACAACGGTTAAATTTCGTGTTCTTGGACACAAAAATTGAGCACAAGGACAAGTTTTCTCAAAGTGATTTCACTGATTGATAATCAATTTACATCTCAGAAATTTCAAAATCAGGGCAAATATGAAGGCAATCAAGGAATATCAGGGCAAAAAAATCAGTAACATTCCTGTTCGCCGCAAAAAGTTATCTCGCCAAAAAGCCAAATATTTTCCAAAAAAAAAGTTTCTGATAACGATATTTAACGGGATCACAATTAATTGTGATCTATTTTCTTTTACGTCTTGTGCTCCATGTGAAAAATGCTTATTCATTCATTAATATTTTACTTCTAATCATAGTCACTATCAATTAGAAACTAAGTTTGCCCCTTTAAACATGGATTTTATTCTTTATAATAAACGTATATTTTTTTAATTCCCAGCTAATATTTTAGTAATTGGTACACTCATTAAAAAAAAAAAAAAATCTTAATATAATAAATATTTTCTCTTAAACTGATAATTTCATTTAATTGAAAATGACAAATTTTTCCGCTTGAAATAAAAAAAATAAACTGACCTTACCGGAACTCGAACGCACGCTCTTCCTCACTCGAGCCGAATATACTACAATATCGTGACGCTTTCAGGCTCTCTTCTTCCGTTTCGTTGGTTTTGATATAAACTAAATCTTTTAGGGTCCTATCTCGCCCCTTGGAGAATTGTTGCAGCAAAAGTGTGCTTTACCCTTGTTTTCGACCCTGCTTTTTCATTTCAGCTTGATTTGGTTTCAACAGGAATTTCACTGATTCATCCTTCCCTTGTAAGAGATCCGCGGAAAATGTCCAAAAAGAATAAAGCATTTTATCCCAATTGGATCGTTGCTAATAAATTTTTAAGAGAAAGCTTACTCTGTTACGGGACATATAGCTTGAGCTAGAAGCAAGATTAAGGCTATTCAATCGCATTTACATATATATAACTTCAATAAATGAATACTGTTTTAAGATCTGCTCTATAAAATACGAACAATTTTCCGTAAAAGTCAAAATACTGAGAATCCAATAACTGGCAAAAGTTTTCAAGTCAATGGGATCCTTTAGCAAAATTTTGCCCGTTCTATCTATTTTATCTGAATTTGAAACTGATTTCAAATCTGTGGATGAATAGAGTTTTAAAATGGACACTAAGAAGTATCGGTAGGGTGCACAAGTTATAAAACATGTTGGGATCGGAGTGTTAAATGAATCATTGTTTTCTTTTATAAAATCTATTAGAGGTAAGTTTGCGTACCTGTATTAAAGACGACGGCTTTGACGCTCTCTCCGTCTAAACTCCGGCTGTTGAGAATTTCAGTCCCGCTGAAGAGAGTGCTCCTCTTGTGTGAGGTGGTGTCGTAGCGGGAATGCGGATCGTTTGCCACAGGTACTTTTGTAATCGGTGTGCTCTCTCCTATCAATAACAGCAACAGTACAAAAATAAAATACACTGGCGAAGACATTTCTCTTTTTTTCATTCATATTAAAAATAAATAAGTTCGTCATAAAATTTAAACATCGCGAGAAAGAAAAAGAGCCCTAAAATGGCATAGAAAGAGAATCAAAATAATAATTGTATCAACGAAGAAGCAAATTCTTCCCAAAGCAGTATTTGTGTTTAAGAACTTAAAGTGACGTACATGGAATGAGTGTTCTTGCCAAGGTAACCGTTTTAGAAAGTGAAGTTGCTTAAGTAGTAACAAAAATTTAAATGAATGAGCAGAGATGGTATTTTAACACGTTGAGTGTCATGTTAGCCGTCGGTGGCATACACTGAACTTTCCGTTTAGGCTAGGAGTAGACGGCCATCACACGTTGGAGACTATTGACCAAGCCATAAAGAACAACCCGAACCCAACCGTGCAAGAATTACCACCTTCGACGTACACCGGACAACGGTCGAGAGACGGCTGGTTAAGTTGGGTTTTACGAGAAAGTTGGATCGTCGGGTTCCACATAACCTGACAGCTAATCAGCGGGATGACCGAATCGCTATCTGTGTTTCCTAGCTTTCCCGGTACAAAAGTGACCCATTCTTGACACGAATTGTGACAGGAGATGAGAAGTGGGTTGTGTATGAGAAGGTAACTGTAACTGAGTAATACACCGAGGTGATAAGGGTCCTTTCGTGGTGATACACCGAGTAATGAGAAGTAGATGTACCGTAACGTAAAGCGTCATAGAACTGTGTGTCGCCCTTCTGATCCGCCTCCATCAACTTCGAAAGCTGAACTTCATCCCAAGAAGGTGTTATTGAGTGTGTGGGGGGATGTGCAGGGAATAATTCCCTGGAAGGTCATACCATTCAACTAAGCCATCAATGCTGCCTTTTACTATCTACAGTTAGACAGGCTTCATTCAAATTTGATAGCAAAGCGGCCAGATCTCATTAATCGTCGCGGTGTTATCCTTCATCACGATAACGTCAGGTCACATGCCATCACTCGCCGAAAGTTACTGGGTTTTGGTTGGGAGGTTTTACTCCACCATTCCTATTCTCCTGACTTGGCACCAACTGAGTATAACATATTTTGTGCATTGAACAATTTCTTCAGTCATAAAATCTTTGATGATCGTGATACTGCCATTCAAGACTTTTTTGACTCGAAACCGCCGGAATTTTACCGCCGTGGGATTCATCTCCTACCAGAAAGATGACAAGAGTCATAGATAGCAATGGGTATTATGCACAATAATAGGTACTGTTCATTTTGCGTTTATTTGCTCTTCTTTATGGGTAATAAAAACGGATAGAACTTTTGCACTCACCCAATAGCTTTCTTTACTTGTTTTCGGGAATACTCATGGATTGAAATGTACTTGTTTATTTACAAACCAGTTACCACATATAAAAATTTCAATAATTTTGTATCAATATGTATATTTTAATGGCTGTATAAGGAAGTAATGTAGTGTCCTCCATCAGATTTTTTAAAAATATGTCTCGAAACGCAATAGACAATTTGAAAAGTGTAATTTAGTTATCGTCATCAACCAATGATATTTTAATCTTACTATGGGACATTAGACGTTCACTGAAGCTGTTTATGGTAAAGAATAAGACTAGATTATTTATCAATATATCCCCAACTATCGATATTTTTTTAATATCCCGATAACAATATTTAAGATCTAGCTCTGATGATATATCCCTTTAACGACATTACCTAGTTCGCACAGCGCGATCAATCGATATGCCGAGAAGTAATGTTGAACGCCAACCACGGATTAATAGAATTATGCGTTCGCGCTAGCACGCATCACGAACGAAACCCGAATGAAACCCGAGCGAACGAACCACGATCAGAGAACGAAACCCGAACAAAAAGAGCGCGCAATATCTTATACTAATACCCATTCTCTTATTTTTCTCCCATCACTCACTGATAAAATAAAAAAATATAACCCCACCCCAAACGATCTCTCTCACAATGCATATACTTCCTCTTCCTTTATTCCTTTATTCCTTTATTCCTGCGAAACCTCAAATCTAAAATATCACAGCTTAAAAAGTCCACCGTATAATAAAAAAATAAACCAGTATTTATTGAAAGCCATCTGCTTTGATTATCGCGCGAATAAGCGGAAATACATTCCTTTAATTACCAATGTTTCGTTCTACTCTTCTATAGTCCATTCATTCTATCGAGAGAACGAAACTAAATAAACGCACGTGCGGTTTGGCTGCGGTGAAAAACCTGGCATTCTGCCAGGAGTGCCAAACAGAAAGTGTGAAAAAAAATTAAATTCTCCAAATTGGGGATTTCGGCTGAAAGTGAACCTTCTTAGCTATTTTTGTGCAACCCTTTTATTTAGTTTCGTTCTCTTCTTTCGTTGAATAAACTATAGAAGAAAACACCCGTCTTCACCAACCTCAGACCAACTTCATCAACCAATGATATCGCGATCCATCTACAATCAGCAGTTGTGTTTACTAGACACAACATTTGATGTCATCGAGCTCAATGTTTGATGTTAGTCGAAACGATATATCCCTATCCGAGGTATCTACTATGGGTTCTGAAATATTGATCGGATCAACTTTGATCGCGAAAGCTCGTTTGCCTGACATTCACTCATCGATATCGATATGTTTGCGGTTTACGCGATAGAATGATTTTGAATATTGAATGTAAAATGAATGTTTGCAGTCGCATCGATTGTTCGAAGTGATATTAAGTGGTATTAAAAAAAATGCAAATACAAAAATATTTAGGATGTCCTGGAGATGAAAATAGTAAAATAATATCCAAACATATTTCGATCTGTAATTTGTGTTCGTTCGCGGTATCATAGAATGTAAATTTGTTCGTATACATGTTTACTTATATTATTATTATTAAATATTTTAATGAACTTAGTTCATTATTTAGCTAGTAAAATAGATTTTTATCTTCAGAAATTTTATAGTGACAGTTTTTCGATTGAACAATGATATAATACTGAGCATTTTATTATTATTTTATTTATTCATTTTTATTTTTTGTGCAGCATTTTATTATTATTATTATTATTGTTATTTTAGATGTTCTTATTAAATATAAGAGATTTATACGAAAAGAAAAGTGAAAAGAAAGAAATAAATTCTGCTTACATTCTATGGAAACATAATTTAATTTAGTACGACTGGACTTATTTTATCTTATTCCTCCATTAAAGCATGCACTAACTGTGTTTCATTCACTAGCATAGATTACTATATTCATTTCTTAAAATGTCTTTGGTATAACTTTAGTAAAGGAGCCCCTTTGTGGTTTTTAAATTTTTGTTGTCATTTTATGGATGATTTAAAGTGGCTATCGAAATTGCATAAGTAAATATTTTGGAAAGAAATATCCGGGTTACTTCGGTGCCAAATTTAAATTTTTCCAAGGGGTTCTATGCTGAAGCGGTTCCATTTCTTTAGAACTGTTTTTCTCAAATTTATTTTCTTTTACTTTATTTATTTATTTTTTTTTTTTTTTTAAGTTTGTACAATTATATATATTTTTTAGACATAAAAGTAAATATATTTACTTAAATATTCATTCATTTATTTTTTTTAGATATTTACTTATTTATTCATGTTTGGTTTTTCTAGAGTTGACTTAATCTTTTAAAACAACTTCTGAAGTTAAATGGTAAAATTGTCACACTAAAATAATTAAATAAATAAAATACTAATGCTTTAAATGCAAAATGAGTTTTTTTTAATAACAAAATAAAAACTCAGCGTAAAAAGTTTATTATTTTTTTAACATATTATTTACATACTGACAATATATATATATATATATATATATATAAAATAAAATTTCGAATTGTTATAAAACTGTTACCAAATATGAATTCAATATATATATTTAAAAAAATATATATAATTGTATGGTATGTAAATGCAAAAATAAAAACGGCAGGTAACTGACCTTTAGAATACTTATGAGTTCTGAGAATTTCAAATTAAAAATATTACTCTACAACCTAGAAAGATTATTCTATGGCAATACTGAAGAAAGTTTACAAACAACATTTCTATATATATACACTGTGCATTTCTTCACTGAAATTATTTTAATTATAACCATATTCCTTATTTTAATTATAGACATCAATGACTGTCATGACTACTAGTAAATAAGCTTTCTTTATACTTAGGGGTGGAAATTCGGCGCAGAACGCATACTAATATTTATTTTAAAAAACTCTGCATTTATGTAAATCATTGATATTGATTTATATATATTATAGAGATGATTTCTGCGAAAAATTTTATTAATCATCTACATTCTAAGACAGTTTCCATTTTGTTAAGTTTTTATCTTTATTATAATTCTGAATTTTTATGATATAATGTGTAAATAAAACCCATATCACATATTAACTCTGTTAAAATGTTATTTTAAAATAATTACAGCTGAAAATCGGAAGAAGGGAGGACAAATTAAACACAAGTACACTGAGAAAAAATTCTGTAACTGACATCTAGAATCTAAATTATGGCTAAAGAAAAAATAGTTCTGTTTCATTCTTTAAATTCTAGTCCCCTTGGAAAGCGAGTTCTAGAAGCCCCTATTAGAGTTCTAGAGCGTTTGCCTATATTATCGAGGGCAAAGTTATTTAAAAATCTCTGTAAATAATTGAGACTACAAGAGGTGGGTTTCAGCAAATATAACCTTGGTTTATGACACAATTCTAGAAAATAAGCGAGAATTTCTCGCAATACAAAAGATTCAGAATATTGTTTCATCATCTAGAAATGTGTAAACTAGAAATTCTCGATCATTTCGTCTATTCAGTTTATTGGCGTGCCTTATGCGCATAGCTCGGTAATCCATATTTCTAATTAAAGGACTTAGAAAATGGCCACTTATTTATTCCAGAGGAAGGTGGTATATTCTTTTTCTCAGTGTATACTTAAAAGCAAAGATATATATTAAAATAATCACAAAACATTGATTCACTCTTTATGCAGTTTTTTGTTTTAATTATTATTACTATTATTATTTATTTATTTTTTTTTTTTATGAAAAAGTTATGGAAGTAATATACCAGAAAATATATAGAAAACAGTCCACGCTTGTATACATTAAAATTGGTGTTCATTTGTCTTTAAAAAGTAGCAAATGTCTATTTTCTTTTTCTTGAATGAAATAACGCAATATATCATTAATATCGATATTAACTTGGTGATGTATCGCGATATTTAATTTCTGATATCGTCCAGCTCTAGTAAAGAAAGGATTTTATAGAGTGCGGTGGCTGTCCTTAATAATCGTTTTTAATGATATTCGCTTACGTTATAATTAATTGATACATCACATCAAGAATTAATCACCAATATCAGAAAAAATATAAAAGTACTCTATAACAAAAAAAGTGACGCACCAAGAAGGAAGTAATGCAAACTGGGCACAAAGTGACATATATACAGGTTTTGATGGAATCAAGCACCAATTCATCATTATCGTCGATCCTACGTGCAACTGGTGCTTCAGTGACTTCAAATACCCTTAATAGGCGGCTCTGTGGGGTTGAGCTCAGTCCCCGGATCTCTGTTCCACTGAAGACATTTGGAGCATCATGAAAAGGGTCCTACAACCAGCTCGGGATTTTACCAATCTAACGCAACAGTTGGATAGAATTTGGCACGATACTTTACAGGAGCACATCTGCCAAACTCTATCAATTAATACCAAGCCGAATAACTGCGTACATAAGGGCCAGAAGTGACCAACGCGTTATTGACTTGTTTACTTTGTGAGGCCTTTTCTCTTGATTAAATCATTCAAATTTTCTGAAACTGTAATCAATTGTTTTTATGCACATATACATCACATCTACCAATTTTTGTCCTATTCGGACCACCCATTCTACCCCATCTACCAATTTTTGTCCCCACTTCTTCTTGGTGCGTCTTTTCTTTTTTTTTTTTTTTTGTTATAAAGTGTATTTGTTTACATTATTTTTTCAAAGTCTGATCTTTTTTTTCGACCTCTGTGTACTACTTTTTTAAATTCTGATTAATTAATGATTTTTATTGCTCATATACCTTTAAAAATAATTGCTCTTAAGTAACTAATATTTATGAAATGCATTCTTTGTTCATTTCATAATGGGGTGAATGAAGGATTAAAACCAATAACACTTACCTGTGAGCATACTTTCGTTGACGACGCAATTTCCGGTCAGCAAGACGGCATCGCAGATCATTGTGAAGTTGGATTGCGGCAGCAGGATGACGTCTCCAGGCACCAAATCATCAGATGGTTTTTGTACCTCTGAAGGGAAAGAAAAATGATGCTCATATCACCCTAATACGATTTTTTTTTTTTTTTTACTTTTTTGCTCAACTCTCAGACAATGAACAGTATAAAAATACGTGGACGCATCAATAATTAACACACATAATGAAAAATATATGTAAATAATTAAGCAATTAATGATATTATGGAAAAAAGTATTATCCATTTATTACTTTTCCACATAATTTCCGTGCATGTTGAGGCTTTAGTCCTAACAATGGATGAATTTAAAACCCATGTCTAGTCATTAAATTCCATCGGCTTTGAGATGAGCGATTTTCTCACGGCCCGTTTAAGTTCGTCGTCAGATTCATACTTCATACCGACGAGGAACTTCTTCATGGGTTCAAACAGATAGCCGAAAATATGGACTAGGATCCCTCAGATAGGCCGCCCCAGGCCTTCGTGTAGTCGGTCGACCTTAATCCCAAACACCAACACACCAAATTGATAAAAATCGGATGGTGCCGGCTGTAAGATGGAGGCTTTAAAACTTCCTAAATATTCTCCCGGCTTCAGGAACTATGGATGACTACCATACAGTCCCAACCTGGCACTCTCTAATTTCCATATGTTTCGACCCATGAAGAAGTTCTTCGCCAGTATAAAGTTTGACGACTCATTCAAACAGGCCGAGAGAAAATTGCGCTTTCTCGCAGTCGCCGGAGTGTTATGAGACCGAAATTTCCAAACTCATCCATTGTTTGGACAAATGCATGGAATGTATGTAGAAAATGTAATAAATGTTTAATAATTTCATTTCTATTTCATATTTTCATTAATTCCTTTATTATTATTATTATTATGTGCGTTTTTTATGGATACGCCCTCGTAAAAATGAGAGAAAATTAAAATTTTCCCAATGCTTTAATTGGGAAAGAATTATCCAATAGGATTCAAATAGCAATGTATTTCTATTATTGTGGGCATTCGTGAGCAATAACTGTACATTAGCATTTAAATAAAACCATACACACGAACGTATTCATTATATCCAATTACTTTATGCGTTGGTTATATATATATATATATATTAAACCTTTTCAGACATTGAATAGATGAAAACAAAAAACATTGAATAAGACGAAACAGAAAAAATACAAAAAAATATCGAGCAACCTTAAATTGAAACATGCAAATTCATTACGTTTTCAAGGGTAAAGAATGAATATTTCTGTCTTGTTGTATGCAAATTGCTGAACATTTACAACAAGCTATACCCAATAACACCCCCCCCCCCCCCAAAAAAAAAAAAAAAAAAAAAAAGAGAAAAAGTTTAAACTGAAAGAATAATATGTGAAAAACCAAATGAGAATCAAACGTATTTAAATTCAAGTAGCAATTTCAAAATTATTAATTGAAATACTAATAATAATAGTTAACTTAAATACTAGAAATAATTAATAAAACTAAAGTTTAACATACATTACACATGAAAAACTGGTATAAGTAGCTTGATCACGAAACAAACATGTGGCTGTATACAGTTAAATTCACAGTTAATTTTGGAATCGTATTCATTATATTTATTTATTCATTTATTTTACATGAATACCCTCCACGGAGATCATAAACACCTTTATCTTTTTTAATTTTGCCTATGCAAAGAATGACCATCAGAATTCTGTATAGATACTTAAAAATTAAATTACAGAACTTACACTAAGTTGAGTCTCAAACAATTATCAATACTAGGTAACAACATGTTCAAAATAGTCTACATTAAATGCATCATTAAACTAAAAAAAATACTGTTTTGTAAATTAATTAAAGTCATGAATGTATTGTTTTACACGTTTTTGTAATAATAGTCAAAGACACATAATAACTGATTTTTACAAATTCGATATGTGCTTCCCCCCACCCTCTCTAATTTTTAATTGAAAAAAGTGTATAATGCTTCTCCTACTCAAATATTTATAATATGGAATAATGTGAAGCAGTTAATACTAAAATGCTGTAATTAAAATGAAACTTATTTAAAAACATGAATTTAAAGACAGATTTTCTTTAATACACTTTTAAAAAAATTCTATTTGCTTTATACTAATTTATTCATCTATTCATTCTAAAATTATTATTTAATTTTTTATAGATCTACTTTTTATTTATTTTTCTTTCTAAAATAGAATTGTCCCAGGTCTTGTAAATATTTAGTAAAAGCTAATTTCATGTGCCTTTTCAGAAAAAAAAAAAAAAAAAAAAAAAAAAAATCAATTTTTGATGTTATATTACTTATTTTAAAATAAACCCCCACTGGATACTATTTTAAAAATAAAGATTTTTTATATACACAATTATTAGTTTTTGAATTAGAAATTTGTGAAAGACCACTCTCCTCCTCCCACACACACGGAGGACATTCCATGCCAACTGTCGTGCAATCATTCGGCTTTACTCTATACAGCAACACCGAATTAGAAATTTTTCGACGTGTGCGTGTGTGTTCTACAGTGGGGCTAATATTATTACTTTTTTTTTTTTTTTTTTTTTTTTTTTAATAAAACTTTCAAAATATCCGCGGTATTCTTGTTAAAAAAAAAAAAAAGGTGAAAATAAATAGTAATATAATTGTTAAAGTTACAAATAATTTGTATCTTTTTATGATTCAAAATATTTTCGATTTCCTTTAATTTCTGACTGGTCTTCTAATTGTCATTGTGACTAAATCGTTACTGAAAAGTGTGTGTCAAAGAATGTTCTTTGCAGGTCTAAAGTTTAAGGACATTTCGTCCAATATTTCATTAGAAAATAGAAAAAAATGTAAAAAAAAAAAAAAAAAAACGATTAATAGGGTTACCCACTGTAATTAAACTAACCTTTTTCTTTTCTTTTTTTAATTCCTACTATTAGTTCACACTCTCCCTATATATATCTTGTACAAATCTTGCAATCGATTTTTTAACTAACTTCCCGACTAGCTAGACATTTGAAACTTTCAGGATTGCTCAGATCACGGTGACAACACAATACTTCGAAGTCCGATTTCCGAATTTTGATTAGTTTTCTTATGATTAATTAAAATATGAAAATAATAACATCCTAATAGCGTTAAAATAGCCATTAAAATATTAGCTATAATTTAACTGTTTCCAAAAAAAAAAAATTACGAGTTCATTTTCTTTCGACATAAAAATAAATACATTTAATTAAACGTGAATATTAAAAAACTATAAAAAGTTAAATGATGCATTTCACAAAAATGGACATCATTGTCACTTTAAAAATTTTATGCACATTGACAAGAGCTCTATAATTCATCAGAAAGTTTAAAGCATGGTATATAAAAAGTTTTTTTTTTTTTTTTTTTTTTTTTTTTTAATCTTATAATTATTTTTCTTTCATTTTTCATGCGCGCTTTTTATTTCCAAATTCAAAATTATTTAAAAAAAACTTTTTCGATAGTGTTTGTAAGTAGGAATTGACTTTAAAAATTTTTCTTTTATATTACTTGTTTTAATTTCACATTTGTGAACTCTCATTATCAACACCTATTAAGCTTCTCGTGTGATTAACCCTCAAAGGATGTTTCTTTCAAACAGCTGTCGTCTGCTATTAGAAGTAAATCACGAAGCTTTTTTTTTTTTTTTTTTTCAATAGTACAGGATTTATATAGAAAAATAAAAATGAAAGAATTTAGCTTATTTTTACTTTCCGAACACTATAGTGAGGAAAGTATTGTAATCATGTCAAAAATCCGAATTCGAGATTTTGATGTTTCTATACGTTTCGAGGTCCAACGAGTCCGTTTTCACTATTTTTACGATGATGTATGTATGTGTGTGTGTATGTATGTGTGTATGTCTGTGAGTGAACACGCTAGCGTCTAAACGCTTTGTTCGAATAAGCTGAAAGTTGGTACGTATATTGTAAGTCACCATAGTACGAACCCTATAGATTTTGGTGAATGTAGCACTTATAGTTTTTTTACAGGGACACAAAGAAAAATTCTTTATCATTATGGCCAAGGGACCAAAATCTTAAAAGTGCGATAGCATCTAAACGCCTTCTTCAATTGAGCAAAAACTTTATACACATATTATAGGTCACAGATACTCAATCTGTATAGATTTTGGAGAATCTAGCACTTATAGTTTTTTTTTACAGGGACACAAAGAAAAATTCTTTGCCAAATTTTTAAAAGTGTGATAGCGTCTAAACGCCTTATTAATCTCAGCAAAGAATTTGTACACATGTTATAGGTCACATTTGAACCAACTGTATAGATTTTGGTGAATCTAGCACTTACAGTTTTTTTACAGGGACACAAAGAAAAATTCTTTATCTTTATGGCCTATGAGACCAGCATCTAAACGCCTCATTTAATTGAGCTGAAAATTTGTATGAATATTATAAATCACTGTTGCACTAACTATAAGCATTTTGGTGAATCTAGCATTTATAGATTTTTACAGGGACACAACGAAAAATTTTTTATCCTTATGATCTAAGGCTCAAAGTTCAGTAGCGTTAAATAAAACCTCGTGTGATACATGGAGAAAAATACTCAAACACTCTGTTATGGTTTTCTCTTTTTTGTTTGTTTAGCAACACCTCTTTCTTTATTTTATCTACAAAACTGTTAGTTACTCAATGTTCGGAAAGTCGAGTGGAGTCACTCCAGATTTTTTTAATTTTTTCACTCGTATAAGTGATCAGTTATAAATTATTAAACATATTATGGCACTTAGTTAAAATGAAAGCAAATGTTATTTATCAAACAGGCAATTAAAATAATTTCAATCAAATCATGAAACATTTTTTTCATATTTATAGGAAGTAAAAGAGTCATAGTAGAAGAAACTACTAAAATGTGTAAAAGACTGATTTTAATTAATATCTATGCACATGCACGCATGCGCGTGCCTTATTATATTTTATTCCCATTTTCTTTTTAAATTAAATTTTCTCAAATATTTTCCCCATTTTGCTTTTTCCTATATATTTTTAAGGAATTATATTTGATTTATAGTAATAAATTCAATAAGTTGCCATTCACAGCTACTAAAATGAGTGAATGTAAGTTTTTTTTTTTTTTTTTGAAGAAATAAGAGCTACTTAACAAATGATAAGAATTTAATCGTATTAACTAAAAGTTTGACCTTAATAATCTGATTATTACTATAGCAAGTAGCACATGTACAGTTTCATCTGACGTAAATCATTTGCACTTTTTATTATTATTATTATTTATTCCCCTGCATCGAACGGTATGTATTATTTTATTTTAAACGAAATATTATCGTAAAATCTGTATATATTGGGTTATTCGATAAATAATGTCGTTTTTTTTTTTCATGTTTTTCAAAGTGAATTTATTTATATTAACAACAAACATTAATCAATGATATATTGACCATTTTGTTCGATGACCTTTTGCCATTTTTCGGTAAGTTGAAAAATTCCACGTTCGAAGAAGCCTTGGTTTTTAGAAGCGAAGGTTTTAAAAAACGACATTATTTATCGAACAACCCAATATATAAAAATTACGTGTCACGATGTTTGTCCGCGATAAACTCCTAAACTAAGGAACCGATTTTAATGAAATTTTGCACACTGTGTGCAGTTTGGTCCAACTTGAGAGATAGGATAGTTTTTATCTCAATTTATTGTCACAATATTGTTTTATTGCAATTATTTGTTAATTATAGACCTTTGTTACAGTTGCTCCAAAATATCTGTGAGTTCCATTAGTTTAATTGTTGCCAAAAAGAAAAAATACGAGTTCATTTTCTTTCGACATAAAAGTAAATACATTTAATCAAACGTGAACGTTAAAAAATTATAAAAAGTTAAATTATACATTTCACGAAAATTGACGTCATAATCAATTTAAAGATTTTATTCGCATTGATAAAGTATGTAGTTATACACAAGCGAAGTGTGACGTCACTGACCGTCTGTGAAATCAAGAAAAAGATTTCTTATGTTAATCGCCCATTGTATTTTTTGTAAAAAATTATTAAAAAACGAGGAAAATTATTTCCGGATTTTAATCCCCATATTTTTGTATAGATATGTGTTATTTATCATGTGCATACGTTAGATTGAGTTATTTTGCTGTCAAATTGACAAAATTTTAATTTTAAATTTCAAAGCTCTGTCGTCCTTGGAGTTTTTCGTATTTGGCGATCAAAAACGTAACACGAAAATATACAAGCTTATGTATATTTTCGTAATATGTATTGTGCGAAATATTGTTTCATATTATTCATTACTCTCTTAATATAAGTTGTTAAAATAACCATGATTTTTGAAAGGAATTAAATGTGTGCTCCGGATAATTTGGCGATATTATTTTTTTTCCGCCAAGGATGATACATATGAAATTTATTCCGCTGCAACATGTTAATATCTTATATCAGATACAATATGTATATGCTACAATTTATTTCACGTGACACGTGTGTTAAAAATTTATTTACGACATAACCTTGCTTTTTCAATTTTTGTTGCATTATTCTAATCTGTATCACTTCGTTTTCTTTAAGAAATTTGTGATCTATACATAACGTTCTAAATAAAAAGTAACCATTTCAATATTTTAAAACATATTTAAAAGTCTGTTTTATTTAACATTAAATTTTAAAACTTAATTTAAAACTTATTTAAAAGTCTGGAAGAGTTTAAGTCTGTTTATTTGTTTTGTAACGCTAAACTATATGATCGATGTTCGAAACTTTAATTAATTATTTCTCTTATTTTTCTTTATTTTTTTTTTAATAACTTACCAATTTAACGTTCCTGATTAAATTTGTGATTTATATATGTATTTTGCATTAAATTTTGACTCATATTTATTGCTGAAAATGCGATCTTAAAATCTTGCAATTTTCTTATCTCAATCCTCAATGCTTTCCTTCTTGAAAAATATATTAATCTTTTCAGTAATATATTAATCAGTATATCCCCACAACGATATTTGGCGATTTTTTGTTGGCGATTATGGCTAAATCATAAATCTATTAATCATAAATGATAAATGATAATCTAAATCATAAATCAAAAACATAAAATAATAAATCCAAAATAAACAACATATAGGCTGCCATATTATATCACAAACAGTCCAGACCGACATCGTTATCGTTCAGAACGGCGCCAAAGAAAAATCGCCAAATTCAGCTGTGGGGATATACTGAAGTTATAATTATCCGAATATAATTACTGAAGTTATATTATAAGTTATAGTTGTGGGTAACAACTATAGTATTTCCCCACAACTGGATTTGGCGATTATGGCTAAATCATAAATCTAAAAATCATAAATCTAAAATAAAAGCATGCAGGTTACCATATTTTACTGCAAAGAATCCAGAACGACTTCGTTATCGTTCAAAAAGGCGCCAAAAAAAAAAAAAAAAAAAAAAAAAAAAAAAAAATCGCCAAATCCAGTTGTGGGGAAATACAATATACATTATCAAATTATCAACATATTACTTAGCCGCAGCAACGCGTGGCCGGGTCTGCTAGTGTTATATATATATATATATATATACACACATTATGCTTTTTGCTACCCCACAGATTTCCTTGCAGATTTCCTTTTGAACAGTTACACGAGTTAATCAACATTAGTTTACTAGGATTTAATTGAGTAGATCTGAGTCTGGGATTGAAAAACTCAATGTTATTTCAAACTCGAATCAACTCTGTGTTGGGATTGTTTAAATGAGATTATACATACTATCTTACCCATAAGTATTTGGGCACTTTTGAATTTAGACAGTTTATCAAATATCTAGAAAAATTCTGCAGGAATTATTCTGAAACTTTGGAAGTATAAAGAACAGGTTATAACTCATTTCTTTCAGCAAATTGTTTGTCCCGAAGAGGCAAAGGGGATCAGTAAAATATGAAATAAAAATCTAAATGTTTTGAATCACCTTGTAAAAAGTGATGCTTAAAACGCTCTTTTGCTGTAGCATGTGATTATGAGGATTCTTCTAATTATCTGTGTAACCTTTTAAGAGGCTACAACGAATATTCATTGAGATAGAATGGTTTCATTAAAAAGTTGCACAAAAAAATTTCCATTTTTTTAAAATATAACGCGTAGGGTATTAGACCCAGTGCAAAGCCTTTTTTAGAAAACTTGGTGTACTACATTAGACACAGAATACTGTCATCAGAATGCAAAAATGGTACGAAAAAGGAGCATTTTTACAAAATAATTTCTAATTTCGCATGCGCAGTCTTTTAAAAAAGGCAAGTTAAAAAATATTTTGTACTTTTCATAGTAAACTAATCTAAATAAGTTTGCTTTAAATAAATCAAGTTTATAACTGTAATTTTGTTTTATTGATATTTAACAATGCATTTTACTCGCTTTGGTTTAATGTAGAACAGTAAGCTAAATTTTTTAACTGGCTTTTGCGTGTTACAGTTAAAAATAAAGCAGTATTGATAGATTTTTATATTGCATAATAAATTAAAAAGAACATGCATAACAGTTTATTTGAAGCTATAGCAATCGGTTATCGGAGCAACTGGTTTATAGAACAAACAATTTTAAACCGAAAATTTAAGCCAAACACTTAACATAGCATACACTACACATGAATCTGAAAAAGATACAGTTTGCTGGTTATTTACTTTTATTGTGCGGGGTCGATAAAATTTCACAAACAATTTTTTCTATTCTACTTGCTGAACGTGTTTAGATATGTTTAATTTAAACAGATTCATATTTTTGAGCACATGAATTTAAGGTATAATGAGAGGGAGAGTGTCACCAACCCATAGATTATGAAGAAAAAAAAAAGGGGGGGAGGGGGGAGGAGGGCACGAAAACTAATTTATTTTTACAAGCATAGTCATTTATAGTTAAATATACTTCATCAGAAGAAGTAACTGGCTTCTTCTTCCTTCCCTCCGAAAAAAATAAAATAAAATAAAATAAAATAAAGTACGTGTAAAAATGCAGACTAAAAAAAAAAAAAAAAGTTTGGTATTAAAACTACAGAGTTTTTCATATAGCTTTAAATGTAATGATTTTCAGGTTAATCAATGTGATTTCCCTTCTCCCTATTATTAATGATTGCTCATGAAAGTAATCAGGTACTATTCGCTCACGGATGCCAGTTTAAACAGAGATGACTTTATTTCGATAAGGGGTTGGACTGTGGGAATTTTAAGGTCCAACTGACTGCACTAGACTTCTAGTCCTGAGGGGAATGCTCTCCGTAGGGGTCTTTCTAAAGGGTCTTTTCCCGTATTTATGCAACTTTTGGAGAAATCCACGGAAAACTCCGAACGGCTAGGCCGACGAGAGCGACCTGGAATCGAACTGGCACCTCACGTCTACCAGCTTTGAGCGCAGGACCACTCGACCGCTGGTAGGCTTTCGGTAAGGGGTGACTATTCAAGCTACGCAGACGCTGAAAAACTGTAGTCGATAAGATGTCAAGATCTCTTTTTTTCCTCTCATCCCTATTTTGGTAAAATTACAACAGATCTAACGTACAGTGATAGGCCTTAATACGCAGACTACACTCCGATACAAGAACAAACGGTACATTTCGACGCATTTTTAGTGTCATAGTAACAGAAAAAGTTTAACCTTTTTAATACAGATTATTAAAATTTATAATTGTTTATGAATAAGAATTTTGTTTGAGTCAGTATATTTTCGACACTCTGCTTTTATAATCTCCATCAAGCATAGATTTTTTTTTTTTTTTTTTTTTTTTTTAATATTTAAAATTTTTTATTATGTTTAATTTTATAAAATGGGTACATACAATCGAGATAAAAAATAATTTGCAGAAAAACTATATAAAAAAAAAAAATGAGTAGGGGAGACTGGGGTACAATGAAACTCTCCCTATAATTGTATTTATTTATTTATTTTTAGGGTTCGTATTTTGTTACATAGATAGCAGCACTACAGTGATGAAATTTAGCCAGCAACTTCATGCATACCTAACAATTTAGCCATTTTATTTTAGAAAATTGGTTTGTAGCAACCAAAAGTAAATATTTTCTGCTAAATATTTTTTTTCTTCATTCAAGAATTGTGTTCTGAAAGATATTATATAGTATAAAAGAAAAGTAAGGTCATCTATTATTATATTTAATCTGATTAAAATAATTTTAAAATTGATTTGTTATTTTTTTTTTATATTTGCTGTCAGAGGTCCACACGGGGTACAATGGACCATGTCCATATACCCCAGTTCTCTGTCATAATAAACTGATTTACGAAATCTACATTTCTGAAGTGTTAGCTATAAATTATACTTAAAAATTTTATAGTTAACCTTAATTAGATCTGTTATGTCTTCAAAGATGAATAAGAAAGCAACTTACTTTGAGGTTTCTTCTTATTTATTTTTAATAAGCATTCAGTTACTTTTGTATTCTCATATTTTTTCAAATATCATACAGCTATAACAAACTGAATTAAATAATACAATTAAAAATTAATAATACAAATAAATTTGACAAAAAAGAATGTTTTACATTTTGTTGGTTTAATCACAGAAATAAAAGATAAAGAATCTGTTTTTGTGAGATTCATGCAACGAAAACCTAATCAAGATCTCTATATTTTTCCTGAGAATGTTGCTATATCTCTCGTAAATTTTCAAGCTATTGTAATAATGAGTCTTCCAGAACCTACAACTTCACAAGAAAGCAGCAGACTTTCAGTGACACGAAAATCATCAGGTGTATCATTTTCTAATTTTAATGTTCATTAATTTACGTTATTTGTATGAATGAAAGACATAAAAGAACAAATATAATATATTCTACATTTTATACTATTAAATACCACACTATATTAGTATACTTTTTAAATTTGACCTGTGGTCCATAGTACCCCGTGTCATGGACCCTTGTACTCCGGGGTCGGGGTACAATGGTCCATTTTGTCAGTTGCTATTAAAAAGTTTATATTAAAAAAAATAAACATAATTATTGCTTTTGACCGAGTGCAACATAAGACTCAATATACAGGTAATATGCACACCTATTTTCAATAGCGAGAAATCATTTCTTTGTGAGTAAACACTTAAAATTTCCAAAATGGGTCCATTGTACCCCGGTCTCTCCTATGTGGAGGGGTTTTAGCCATCGCAAAACATCTTTATAGAGTTTTTTCTGTGCAAATTTTCTATTAAAATGATTATTTATTAAAATTATCTTTGATGATGAATGCAGTCGATTTACATCCCAGATAAATATAACACTAAATATCCAGAAACGTCACTTTTAGGCTCTAAAAAGAATGGAACAAAAAATCTAAAACTTTATCTTAAGTTATCACAGATCGATGTGTTCAACCAATTGTTTTAAAGGTATTGATGAGGTTTTTTTTTTTTTTTTTTTTTTTTTTGTTTTGTTTTTAGATACTCACATTGAAAATTGACCCCCTCAACGGAGGTCTCCCCCCTTCACCCCAGGGGCAAAGTGATGATCGTACATAAACAAAAAAAAAAAAAGTTTCTTAGTTGGCTTGTAGCTTTCATATATAAATATTTTTAATTTCATAAATATTTCCCATTGAATACATTTACACGAAATTTTGTCTTTTACATGTTAAAAACTTAGAACGTGGCAACGCAACCTCTTAAGCGATTTTCATAAAAAGTGGATAGGCACTAATGTACGTCAAAGTGCACCTGCATATGAAATTCTGTGGAAACAGTTGTCACAAAATTTTGTTGCATACAAAGACATTTTCTAAAAATGTTCAAATCGTGTTCTAGACGCCTCAAAATGTATAAATCCATCGAAAATTCGAAATCGAAAATCTTTACGAAACCAATACTTTTTTCTGTTGGAAAAAAAAGAATAATGCAGTTATTTGAAGCACAGGATCTGCAGAAAAATTGCAGTTTGGATTACAAGATCTGCAAAACATTACAGGTAGAAAGGTTTCATTACTTGCAATTTTTCTTTGTTTCAAATATTTTTAAAACAAACAAAGAAAAATTGTTGAGAAAAATTGCAGGTAGTAAATACCTTTTTATTTGCAGGTGTCTTTTTTTATTATTAGAATTTTTTTTTTTTTTTTTTTTTTTTTTTTTTTTAGGTTATTAGTTGCTTTAGATATCACTTATATAGTCACATTAATGGTGAATAGTTCAATCGTTTATTAAGACCCTAATTTGTAATACTTCCCCACGGATAAGAATACACATAATATATCTTATTATTAATGCCTTTTAAACAGAGATTTTGAATTTGAAAAGTTGCATTTTATTATTATTATTATGAGTCTGTGATCATTTTTGACGCCACTGTAGTTTCCATAGACAAACTATTTATTAAGAAAATTACACACAGTTTTAAACATTATATAAACACCAGGAAAATTCCACTCTCAAAATTTTAATTAAGATGTTACAAATGAACAAAAACCTCACCTCTACCGTCCCTTAAAACTGTCACTATGGCATCTGTTCGGACGGCATCCCTAAGCGCTTTGCTTTGCTGAAAGGAATTTATGATATTAATATTAACGTTATTATTTTTTTTTCTGTCATTACTATTACATAATATTGCAAGTCAATAAATAATGTAAAAGAATAAAAAGTGTCTTACTTTCCTCGTTTCCCAGACGGTGGCTGTGATGGACATGACGGACAAAAACACAATACACAGAGCGAACTGGTAATACAGCTGCACCATCCATATGGTGACGATGAAAATCTGGTAGATATAAAACGGACTTCGTATCTGAAGGGGAAAAAAATGATAAAGTTTGTAAAAGAATTAAATTTTTCTTTTTCGTATATATTTTCTGATAAGAGAGTTTATACGCACACGCACACATATATATATTTTATTGAAAAAAATTCTGTTCAAAAGCGATAAATGTGTCGATCAGAAACCAATGCAGTTAAATCCACACACACACACAAAAATAAAAAAATAAATAAAAAATAAATAAAAAATAAATAAATAAATAAATGAATAAATAAAGTTAAATAAATAAATAAATAAATAATGTTAAATAAATAAATAAATAAAAAGTGAGAGAGAGAGAGTGAGTATTAATGTTCTCTTCTATATTAATGGGTCAATTTCATGTTTTCTGACCACACTAACAAATCAAATAACTAACAATTTTCCTGTACGAGCAAACGTACACAAACATCCAAAAAACATGTAAAAGAGAGTTAAAAAAAAAAAAAAATCGATATAGCTGTTTTTCTGAAACAGTGATTTCAGAGATCTAAAACTGACCTACCTCATTAGAACATCGGTCCATTTTTCTCTGGCCATCAAGCCATTTAAGCGAAATAACATATAAAGGAGATTTAGGTGCCCAATTGCCGAAAATCACTTTTTTTTAAAATTCAGGAGACTTTAAAACATGTAAATAAGGTATCAGGTACTCGATATCAGATTTTTGATCGAAAACAATATACTGCCATTATCTATTGTAGACGGATAACGGAAGTGAAAACGAGTCAATACTTTGATAATTGAAAATAAAACCTATTTATTCCATTAAAATTTTATAATAATAATTATAACAAAGATAAAATGAGCTTGACCAAGCTGGTTTCTGAGCAACTCAAGTGATGACGTGAAAGATCACTTATGATCGCCCAATTTGAGCTCACCTACTTTACTTTGAATACAAAATGACTATTTCTATCCACTTAGGGAAAACAATCTGTCCTCAAAAAGCAGCCTAACGATAATGGGTCAAAAATAGATAGATTTTCCAATAAAACACGCGAAGGCTGGAAATGAAGTTAAAAAATATTTAAGTAAAAGATCTTATTAGGAAAATTCGAATCACAGGAAAGGAAAAAAATAAAACACATGCATCCCATCATAACTTATGAAACGCAATTTATAATGACGCTGTTTGTTCAATTAGTTTTAAAACCAGAATTAAAAAAAAAGTTTTTAACACAAGTATTCAATAACTTAACTCAGAATGATTTATTTTAAATTTCGATGTCAAAATAATTTGGAATAATTAATGGGACTATTCATTCTTCTTGATATCTGCCGATGTCTCCCGCAATCCAGCATGATTTTATACAATTGGATTGTAGAAGAAGATCATTTCTCACCTCTCCCAGAATGAGGGAGCAGACAGGCTTCACTTCAACGTAGATGGAGTTTTTCCCATAGTACTGTAGCCGGAACACAGCCTCCGTCGAATGGAGTCCTTCTCCCAGTGCGTAGAATTGGGCACAGTTTCGCACCTCCAGGCCTCTAGGATGGAAAAAGCATTTCTTAGCACTCTGCCTTTGCACACAAACATATTCCACAAAATATTAAGTACGTCTTATTACGGTTATTTATAAATTGTGTATATATATATATATATATTTTTTTTTTTTTCAAATAAACATATTAAAAAAACTTTCTATGATTCTTAAAGTCCATATAATAATTTAAATCACTGACTTGAAAAAAAAAAGTTTAAATAAATTTTGATTTAATGAATTGTGTAAGCTAATAATTTTTAAAACATTTTACTCTAAAGCTGAATGATAACGATTTATTAATTATCTCCACCCATACTATTAAATGGTATTATATTTTTGAAAATATAAAGGAAAAAAAGAATAAAAAAAGCTTATGTATTGCCTTTTTATTTATTTATTTGTATTATTTTTAATTTTAAATGTAAATCTGACATAATTTAAAAATATAACCATTTATTTTTAATCTAATTTTGCACATATCTTATTACACGGGTCGACAAAATTTGAGGAACAACCGGTTTTCTCTTTCTCATCTTTTGCACATAATTTTTAAGCAAACAAACATAGGAACATAAAACTTGAATGACCTGTTCGTTATCTTATCATTAACTGAATTTTATGTAACTTTAGCATAAGAATAATTTTTAAGCTTATAAATATTCATTTTTCTCTCAAAAGTAAGTTTTGGAAAAAATGAAAAATTTCAATAATTTTAGGAAAGAACACTTAATGAAAAGTAGTGTTAATTATGCATTACAGATAGGTAAAGACGCACATGTTTTGAAATGTTAAACTAAATCTCGATTTTTCCTTCTGTATTAACTTTTCTTTTAATTTTATAATGAGCTTTTAAAAAAAAATACATTTACTAATTTATAAACTATACTCAGCACGAGAATAATAATGATGTCGATAAATAATTCTACAATGAACATCTTATCCAATTTTCATGTTTGTATGCATATATTTAAAAAGTTATTCGCATGCGAAAAAAAGAAGAAAAAAATAAGAAACAGGAAAGTGAATTCAGGTAGAAAGATTTGGTTGTAATCTAACATATGGATGCGTGTGCATCTTCACCTATCTGTAAGGCATCCTTGTGACCATTTTTCGTTAAGTGTTCTTTCTAAAAATTATTGAAATTTTTCATTTTTTTCAAAGCTTACTTTTGAGAGAAAAATAAATATTTGTTAGCTTAAAAATTATTCTAATGCTAAAGTTATATAAAATTCGGTTAATAATAGGATAACGAACAGACCATCCAAATTTTATGTTCCTATGTTTATTTGATTAAAAATTATGTGCAAAAGAGGAGAACGAGAAAACAGGTTGTTCCTTAACCAGTGTATATGATCATACATTTTTTTTTTTTTTTTTTTAATTTTCAAGGATATTTTATCGTGTTGATATAATCATTAAAGGGTTCTCAGGAAAAGCTTGGAATATCTCACGAAACATGCACAATGAAGGTATAATTCTAACTTTAAAATTAACTTGTGTATTACGTTAAAGGCAAATTTATATGTATATAAATTTTTATCGATTTACATTAATAATCTTTAATTTTGTGATTTAAAAACTCAAAACCAACAAATAAAACATTAAAAGAGCTTATAAGTTTAAACATATTAAAATCAATTTAGTAGGGGAGAGTGGGGATGAATGGGACATTTTTCATGTTTTTACTGATAACGTCCACCCTATGTAATTCAGAATTTTGTAACATGGCTCATAAGTACCCTTCAGTAATCAGTTACATATAAACATACTAACTTTAATAAAAAGTTATCATTTTTAATTAATAATAATCTTTTTTTACATGAATGTGCATTGTCCCATTCATCCCCACCTATGGGGGATGAATGGGACAGGACTAGAGTTAACAAAGAAAAGAAAACAAAATGGAAAGTAAATACATTTTTAAAGTTAAATTCGTTTACGTGATTTTATTACACACTATGAATTTATTGAAATTAACATAAACTGATATATTGACTCAAATTAACATAAAAAAGCAAAAGTTCTTTGGTTCGCACAGTTCCTAGTGCTCTAGGCTTTGACAATTCAATCTAATAAGATCTAATCTAAAAATTAACTAAATAAATAAGGCACTATAGAAAGAGATAAATCATTATAATAGAGTATAAGTTATGCAGATAAATTTTTGTTTCAGACTGATCGGGAAAAATCAGCATTCTATTCTGTATTACGTTAATAATCACAAGGATTTATTTAATTAGCTTGATTGAAATTGTGATTTTAGTCAAATTATTATTAGTTTATTTTTTTTATTTTTGTTTTTTTAATTATTGATTTAAGTTGCATTGAATCTTCTAACTTATAATTTTTTTTTAATCATAATTATTATAAACAAAAATCAGAACAATTAATTGCAATCTATTTTTCTCTAAATCCATGCTACTTTTATTATTCCATGTTATAACTACTGAATTACAGGTTATAAAAATATTGAAATCTATTTAAGATTTGTTTTAATATAATTCTTGTGTACAATTTTAAATTAGCTCATAGTGGGGAATGTCCCGTTCATCCCCACCACCACATGATCCTATAAAACAGGAAATAGGCTTAACGAACAATTATCAGTATTCTTCTTGAATATCATAAACAGAATAAAAGATTATGCCTTTTCACCCTATAAGAGTTATATTAACTTTGAGCAAATAGTTAATGTCTTAACTACTACCTAATTGAATCAGTAAAAACTTACTTTGTCAGCTGAAAAAGACACTTTAATTTTTTTTCTGCCTTTCTATGGATAGCAAAATTCTGAAACTACACTTGATGAACGACCTCAGTACTGCCATATATCAGAAAAAATGTCAAGTTTCCGGTGCTTGCAAAACAGCTAGCTTGCATTTAGCTATTGTCCCATTCAACCCTACTCTCCCCTATGTTTTAAACTGTGTCATTTTTGCTTATTTATTTTTTATAGAATTTTTGAAGTTTCGAAATTTATATTTGTTTTACGAATTCTTTTTCATACTCGTACATGCATAATCTAAAATAACAATTCTACTTTTAATATCATTTTAATCATCGTAAATAATCTTTCCGTTAATGTATTTTGATTAATATTAAAATTCATTTTTAACACGCTTTTATTAGCTTCACCTGTATGTATGTTTGTAACCGATCTGGGAGGAAACAAAAAATCTATTGTGAAAAAAGACTTTCTCTACGTGAACGCTGTGGCTGTGAGATAAAGCTCCGGGCAACGAACCTAAAGGTCTAACGCTCGAGCCCAGTCAGGGGAGATTTTTTAAAAATGGTTTTTGTTTAATTCTGAATTATTTTATTAAAGATTTAAATGTCTGTAAATATTATGGTGTGTCACTCACACGATTTTTTCTTACCCTGCATTTTAATGCTATAAAGATAGATATTTTGTGCTTTTTAGTTCACATTTCAATAAAAGCGTGTTCTTTAATTTTTTAAAAGTATAATATTATTAAAATGCAGTCCACCAACAGTTTCAGTGTCACATCGCGTAGGACCGACTCATTTTTATGATTCATCTCATTCGAACATTACTTTGAACACTGTTAAAACAGTGTTGAAAACACTAATCCACTAATGTTTGAATAGACTTATTAACTTTATATATTCATTATTATTTATTCCTCATTGCAAAATGAAACATGTCGATGCAATGAGATGTCGATAAAATTCATTTTTAACGTCAGAAAATGACAATAAGATTTCGTAAGAGACTTAATTTGGTCATAGCGTCTGTCCATACCCAAATAGCATTTTCAGGCCTCTTTTTTTCCCCTATAATTTTACGCTCCTTTATTACACTCATGATTGTGAAAATTGCAACACCAAGAAGGAATGGGAATATCAGAATGATATTTATTGGGCACATACACTATAGTAGGAATAACAATTGATTAAAATTACAGGAAATTTTGAATACTATGCACTGAGAAAATAGTACATAAAGCAGCAACCTCTGTGAGCAATGACAGCACTTATCTGCCTAGGCATTGAATCGAACAGCAATCGGTTGACATATTCGGGTACAGCACTTCATGAAGCTTCACCACGATAAATCCATCGATCGTAGTCGCTGGAGAGCGGTGGCGGGCCTCTCCCTTTTCAACGATTAACAGTCATTTTCATTGGTGCAAGATCAGGAAAACGCAATGGCTGGAGCAACGGTTGAACACATTCTATATCAAGGAAGATCCAAACAATACAGACAACTTGCGGTCGTGCATTATCCTGCTTAAATATTGCGCTGCTGAGGCCTTGAATATAGAGCAGATGGGCGGGCCTTAACTCACCAGAAATGTAATGGCAGGTATTCAGAGTGGCGCGAATGAAAACAAGAAATGATCGAGACGTGTATCCAATGGTATCGCATACCATGACTCCAGGTGAAGACCAAGTATGCGGCTACCAAAATTTTGATTACCTTCAAAACTGCATCACTGATATAGGCGCCTTTAATTCGTGATCAACGACAAACCTGGACGTAGGAATGGCGTAAAGTCGCCTTTCATACAAATCACAATCCTGTTTACAGTATCAGGATTGCCTTATCCGTATTTAATGGCATTGTGAATAACGCACATTGCCAGCTGGGATTCGACATCGTCACACTGTCCATCTCATGCAGTGATGGTATGGGGTCCCATTGGATACAGGTCTCGATCACTTCTCGTTCGCATTCCCGGCACTCTGAATAGCGGCCATTAAATTTCTGGTGAGTTAAGGCCCGTCCATCTGTTCTATATTCAAGGCCTCCGTAGCGCAATATTTAAGCAGGATAATGCACGACCGCAAGTTGTCTGTACTGTCTGGACCTTCCTTGATACAGAATGTGTTCAACTGTTGCTCCAGCCAGTGCGTTCTCCTGATCTCGCACCAATGAAAATGACTGTTAATCGTTGAAAAGCGAGAGGCCCGCCACCGCTCACCAGCGACTACGATCGATGGATCCATCGTGTTGAAGCTTCATGAAGTGCTGTACCCGAATATGTCATCCGATTGCTGTTAGATTCAATGCCTTGGCAAATAACTGTAGTTATTGCTCCTAGAGATCGCTGCTTTATGTACTGTTTTCTCAGGATATATTACTCAAAACTTCCTGAAAATTTAATCAATTGTTCTTCTCACTATAATGTATGTGCCCAATAAATATCATTCTTATATTCGCATTTCTTCTTATTGTTGCAACTTTCACAAACATGAGTGTATGTTTTCGCTACTAATTGAACACAGTACTTTTTCACATACTTTAGCATTAAACCATTCAATAAAAATTTATTTTTATTGATAGTGGTAGCACTATAATAAAACGCCATTAAAATGTTTAGAAACGCTACGAAGCCCGAAGGGATCTGACGTAAATCCATTAGATGGACGCTTTTATTGACCTTTAATGTAGATTTCCATAAGAAACCATAGTACGTACCCGACTTTTTTAAATTTCGCCCGTTGAGGATCCCAGATGTACTTGATCTTCTTGTTGTAGAAATATGTGTGTTGCTTACTCGACAGTTGCTTGTCGGACGGCCTCACGACCGTTTCCACGAATTGTTGGTTGTAAGAATCCTAAGAAAGAAAGGAAGGAACTATTGTTAGGTAGCTCGTTGCTTGCGAGAATAACAATAAAAATTTTAAGACATGGTAGAACATAGGAACTGAAAAATTATTAGTCCCATTAGTAAATTTTACTCTATGTATAAAAAGAACTTCCACATAGTTAGCCATTTATTGAAATCGAAAATATAATTGAATAATTTGAAAGCGATGTTATTTAAAAAAAAAAAAAAATCTAATAGTCCTCCGTACTAAACTAAATTCTGCTTTTGACAGAATTGCATCATTTTTTTTTTTTCAAAAAGAAAAGCAAATTAATAATAATCAGTTTCGAAACAAATAGTATCGAAAAAGTTTTCTTTTAATAATTTTGAATTAGGAAATAAAAAGCGCGCGAAGAAGAAGAAGAGAAAAGAAAAAGAAACAAGATAATTAAGTTTGAATTTGAGTTGGTAATTTAAGGATGCCATTGATATAGTAACTTTTTTTTTTTTTTTTTTTTGTATTGATACATGAGTTTATATTCATATACACCAGAAGAAACCTCCATATTATTGGAAATCGCAAATTATAGAAATAAACATAAAAGTGTTGATTTTTTTTTTTTTTTTTTTTTTTTTTTAATCTGCAGTAGAATTTCGGGATTAATATTGCTGATCCACTTAGAATATTAAACATAAAAACTCGCTTAAAAAAAAAAACAGATTATTATTATTATTTACTAACCGAAATATTCCCACTTGGGTGATTCCCATTTGCGCAACGGGGTGAAAAATTCCCATTTGCGCGACCAGAAACTGCAGGATCGGGCGTGCAGGTGATTTCTTCCTTTTTGACTTGATAATCTGGTTCCGCGGCAATCCCTACCGCGGACATAAAAAAAAAAAAAAAATAAAAAATAAAAAATCATCACTGGACACCCCAGCCTCGCTGTGCATGAATCTAAGAACGCCCGTAACTAGGTTCTGCGGCAATCACTACCACGCACGTAAAAACCAAAAATCATCACTGGACACCCCTACCTTGCTGTGCATGAATCTGAGAACACCCGTAACTCGGTTCCGCGGCAATCACTACCACGCACGTAAAAATAAATAAATAAATAAATAAATGGGCACCTCAACTCGCTGTGCATGAATCTGAAAACGCTTGCATTTTACGAAATCTTATTTGTTTATTTGAATCAAAGCAGTTTTCGTCTGTGTTTTACAGATGCTAAAGTGAGATGTATATATTGAATAGAATTTGAGTTTTGCATTGAATAAAGGTATCAATTTTTATTTAATTTTGCGCCGACTTCAAAAGTTATGTTTAATTGTAGTATTTAGGTTGTTTGACAAAGGAAATTATTTTGTACTTTTAGGCGCAATTTACAGTTCCATTTTCTGCCAATTTTCTTTCATTTTTAGTAGTTTGAATAGTAGTTGCTTTTTGGAGTCGGTTCTATTTTTCAATTCCTACTATTAGTTCACACTCTCCTTATATTTTGTACAAATCTTTCAACCGAATTTTAACTAACTTCCCGACTAGCTAGAAATTTGAAACTTTCGGAATTGCTCAGAACGCGGTGACAACACAATACTTCGAAGTCTGATTTTCGAATTTTTTTTATTAGTTTTCTTATAATTAATTAAAATATGAAAATAGTAACATCCTAATAGCGTTATTATAGCCATTAAAATATTAGCCAAAAAAGAAATTACGAGTTCATTTTCTTTCGACATAAAAATAAATATTTGATTAAACGTGAACATTAAAAAATTATAAAGAGTTAAATGATGCATCTCACGAAAATGGACGTCATTATCACTTTAAAAATTTTCTGCACATTGATAAGAACTCTATGATTCATCAGAAAATTTAAAATATGGTATACAAAAAGCTTTTTCTTATCTTAGAATTATTTTTATTTCATTTTTCACGCGCGCTTTTTATTTCCTAAATCAAAATTATTTAAAAAAATTTTTTCGATAGTTATTGTAAGTAGGAATTGACTTAATTTTTTTTTTTTTTTTTTTTTTTGCTATATTACTTGTTTAAAATTTATTTAAGACAGTGTCTAATAGTTATTGTGCAAGTGAATTGATTTTTATCCCAGTTTAGAAGGTCTGCTGTATTCGTTAGTGGTTTTTTTTATCAATAAATGCATATGCACATGTATAATAAGAAAGCACCACAAAATGGGCGTTTTAAAGTATTAAGCACAAAACTTTAAGTACTTTAATTATTGCATTTTAGGGTGTTTATTCAAAGTTTTGTACTTATTATTATATGCACACGGTCTGGATTTCAGAATACTGTGCTATAGTCTGAAAAAAAAAAAAATTCCAATGTCGATCTTCACGTTGTTACCCATACACAGCCACTTACATCCATAAGACATCTATAAAAGTTAAAAATTAATCCATTAAACCTCAATGAATATCCCACAGATATCTATTAGCACGACACATGTTTTTACATCTATTAGATGTCTGTTACATAACCGATTAATCTCCAATAATTGGACTCGTTAGATCTCATAGATACTGAAAATATCTAAATCTTGTTTTGATCCGACATGTGACATCTATTCGACATCGAAAGAGGCACGTCTAAATTTAGTCTCTATTTAAACATCTAAATAATGAGTACAGGATATCCAGGACTTTTAATGGATATTGTTGAGATATTTTGTGTCTTTTATGGATCGTTTGGATGTCATTTAGATGTCTAATGGATATCAGTGGCTGTATATGTACTAGGTGGGGGGAAATGACATCTTAAAATGTTAGACAACTTGCCATTTTTTTTTTTTTTATCTTTCGTAATCATTATAAAAAGGAGTGCCGTTAATTAAGCACATAAATATTTCCTCTTTCTGCAATTAAGTCGAATGGTGACACAATAATCTTGCATTTCAGAGATATCCCAAAAATAGGAACCATTATCGAAAATAATGCATCCGAACACAGAATATTCATTGATTTTCTGTAAAATAGCCACTTTTTTTTTCTAAAACAGTTAAAAAGAAAAAAAAAAAGCGAATTTTGTCGATTATCCGTAAAATAATCGCCTATTACAGCAATTATCGGTGAAAACAAATCGTGTATTTTAGCAAATGAGCGGCGATCCAATGTAAATTTTTAAATAATTGGCGGACTGCTTCCACATTTTAGTAATTATCTGGAAACAATGTCGCGTTTTGTCAATAAGCGGTAAAAAAAAGCATAAATTTCACCAACTGACTATAAAAGCATGACCTTTTCTGGTGTCTATCTAGTAAAAATTTGGTTTTGAAATTTGACCTTTTACAAAAATTGACGCTTAAATTAACATTTCTTCCTGAAATCATCAATGTTGAAAGGAAACAAACATTCATAAAACTCTCCGAATTTAAATCGGAAACTTCAAGATTTTTTAATTGATAGATTTTCGTAAAAAAATTATGAGTTAATTATATATTTCGGTAATCAGCTAAAAAACTAGTTGGCATACATGGACTCTGCTCAGTTCCCCATCATATTTATGTTCTCACAAATTTCTGTGCGAGACATATTATAATCATGTTAAAAGAAAGGAATTTGACCAAAACTTGATACAATAACAGGATGAAATCCCCGCCTAATAGGCTATCCACCGTTCACTTCGATATAGTATTTATCTTATTCTAATCTATTAATTTATTTTGTCAGGGTCAATTCCGTTGTTTAGTTTTCATGCTACTATTTCCAATGCAATAATCCTCAAAATTCATATTTATATGAAAAATTTACAATTTCGCTATGTTGATAAAATCGTAAATTACGAATAATTTACGAAATTTTCCTATTGGAACATTTGTATTCAATCATGTTCAAACACATATCATAAATGTAATTTTGAAGTTGTCTAATGCATTTAGGATCCTCAAAATGGAAGTTTAGGCTCAATTTTGCCTTATTCTGACATGTTAAGTAAATCGTAAATTCCAAATAACTTACGAATTTTTTATATTGGAAAAATCATAGTCTATGATATTCATGCCAGTATTCAAAATAATATTTCGAAAGTTATTTGACATCTTTACGATGAAAATATCCCTCAAGATTGACGTTTATGTGAAATTTGGCTCTATTCTGCCATGTTAAGAAATTCGTAAATTTCCAATAACTTACGAAATTTTTAAATTGGAAAATTCATAGTGATTAATATTCATGCCAGTGTCCTAACTAATATTTCAAAAGTAGTCTGACATCTTTACGATGAAAATATCTCTCAAAATTGACGTTCATGTGAAATTTTGCCCTATACTGCCATGTTAAGCAATTCGTAAATCTTATACTATTAAGTGAGCAATATTTGTATATATATTTCACTGTTCTCGAAAACGGTAGCTCGGACAGTCATGAGATTTAACACAAAGGTGCCCCCCGAAGGATCATTGTGCACATCGCAGTCAGAATTTCGAATTTCTGTTTAGTTTTCTTTTAATTAATAAAAATTTGAAAATAATAAGCTAATAATAGCAAAAAATTAGCCATTTAAATTTAATCCGTAATTTAATTGTTGCCAAAAAAAAAAAAAAAAAAAAAAAAAAAAAATACGAGTTTATTGTTTTTTCCAACAGGAAAATGAATACATTTATCTAAACATGAACAATACTACACACTACTGATCGCAGAGCTTCCAAATTTGGCATATAGGTACCTGGGACCCTGCAGGTGTGCACCTCATCGAGATTTTTTCGAATTTCGAATCTGAATTTTTTAAATTAATGTTTTTTCGATTTTAAACATTGGCTTTTATGCTTCATTTTTCATGAATTTATTCTTCGATTGTAATCGTCTGCGTATCTTAGCAACGGCTATATTATGCAATTTATTTTTTATTTAATACATTTATTTGAGGGCGAATCTTTTTTCTCTTTTTAATTTATTATATTTATTGAAAATAAAATGGTAATGCAGTAGAAAAAATTAAATATATTAAATTTAAAATTTAAAAACGTATTTATAACAGTTATGTATAATTTTTGTAGAATAACAACAATTATTTTTCATTTGTTAATTTAATTTCTTTAAAAGTTTTTTTTTCTAATTTATAGTATTTGTCAGGAAATAATGGTAGTATATAGTAGAAAGGATTAAACTGATTGGAATTTATTTGTTTTTTATGCATTTAATTCCTTCTAAAAGAAAATCTACTTTTTATTTTATTTCATTACATTGGTCGGAATCAAATTGTAATACAGTGTAAATAGCATGAGCAATAAAATACTTGGTTCCAAAACTAAAATATTTAATAGACGCTGAGATACAGTTACCTTTAAAATCGTAGTTCTTAAATAGTGGCAGACCCACCTATCGTCAATAAATACCCATATTGAAATAGATAGGAAAGCTATTTCTGCAGGCAGTGGGAACCTGCTCCCGATACAGTGCGGGCAGAGAAAGAGCTGCCGTAGTCAGCGAGTACCCGATGCGAGGTCTAGAGCGATTCCAATGTAATTGTTTTAGTTTTTATTTATAACTAGTATATAACCCCGTCAAAAATGACGGAATGTGAACGATAAATCTTGAAAACAATGTTTAGATCATGAAGATTACCACGTGATCATTTAAATGTATTTTCAGTTTTTGTTTATAAATCAAATGTGTTTCGATATTTTATAATTTTCGTTCTGAAATTAAAAAAATTCTACCCGATCAATAAATATGAATGACAATAAAAAAACTGCTGGTTGACAAAAAATATAGGCCCGAAAACACAACAGCAACAACACATCCCAGTGTTCCGTTAAGTGCTCTATTTAAAGTCCTCATAATAAGAATAATCTAGTGTGTCACTCACACGACTTTCTCTTACCCTGAAATTTAATGCTATAATTACAGGTTGGAGATTAAGAGGTATGATAACGAGTACTGTTATGTAAACCTGTGTTAAACAATTCAAATTAGGCTTCAGAAATGTTTTATATGATAATTAGTTCTGGCCCCCCTCAACCTCCCGTTTCATTAATGCACCTACATTTATACAGAATTTAATTTGGTTATTAAAAAATAATTCAGTTTAAAAAAAAATAATTTATTAAAATTATTATTTAAAAAAGTTATCTTGTATGATAATACAGACGATTTCCATATTAGAGAATTAGTACAACACTAAATATCCAAAAAAAAAGTTGAATTTATTCTCAATATTAAAGTAAAAAAAAAAAAAAGTTAAAAATGAAAGAAATCAATAACTTTATTTTAAATTATCGTAGATCGATGATTCAACCATTCGTTTTTAAGGTATTGGCGAGCTCTTTTGAAAGATACCCATCATGAAAATTTACTCCACTCGAGGGAGGACATCTACCCCAGGGGGGGAGGCGAGGCTCCTACATACACAAAAAAAAATTTCCCAGTTGACTATCTCTATTACAAAAAATATGTATTCGTTTCATTTGGTTTAGTGCAGTCTATAGATGTTAAATTCTACTTACCTGCAATTTCCCCCATAGACGTAATGTATTTGAATGTCCCTGTACACGAACCATTTGCTTCATCTTAACGAAAAGCTTACTGTAGCATCCCTATATGATACACATTTAGAATACCGAGTTTGGAATTTCTGCTACTATTTGTTCTTGAGATATGCTGATAACAGACACACAGACAGACAGACACAGAGACCATTCGCTAAAAACGTGATTTTCGTATTCAGGGGACCTCAGAACATGTAAGTATAACAAAAACTCACGTTCGAAAATTTGACCCTAAAACAATACTTTCTCGACCCTATAGTAGAGTGACCATATTTTTTTCCTTGAATTTGTGGACAAAGATGGCGGTGTCCTCGAATTTCGAGGACAAAAAAATAAAAAAATAATTAAATCACCTTAAATTGTAAAATTTTAGTAATTTTTATGTATAAAGCACCTTATTTCAGCTTATTTATTATACATATAATAAATTACTATAATAAAACATTAATAACTTTATAACCGGCGTTCCCAAATGTGTTGTAATTTTTTGGGGACGAAGGTAGTTTGTCCTCGAAATTCGTGAATGTCCTCGAGATTCGAGGACATATGGTCAGCCTACCCTATAGGTAAAAGGAAGTAAATAACGATTCACTTCATTTTACCAAAATACTTTTTTTTAAGACTATCGAAGATCCTGTTTCCAAATACATAAGCGAAGTGTGACGTCACTGACCGTCCGTGGATGCAAGAAAAAGATTCCCTATATTAATCGTCCATTGTATTTTTTGTAAAAAATAATTAAAAATCGAGGAAAATTATTTCCTGGTTTTAATACCCGTATTTGGGTATAGATATGCTATCGTATCCCTGTGTTAGATTGAGTTGTTTTGCTGTCAAATTGACAAAATTTTAAATTTCAAAACTGTGTCATCTTTGGCGTTTTTTGTATTTGGCGATTAAAAACATACTACGAAAATATACCAGATGTTTATTTTCGTAATATGTATTGTACGAAATATTGTTTCATATAATTCATCGCTCTCTTAATAGGTAAGTTGTTAAAATTACCATGATTTTTGAAAGGAATAAAATATGTTCGCCAAATAATTTGGCGATATATTTTTTCCGCCAAGGATGACAGATATATTAAATCTATTCCGCTGCAACATATGAGTATCTTGTATCAGGCACTTTATTTAGACATTTGAAAACAAATTTCACCTCAAATTATGATAGAATATTCATCATTTTCCTTTTAATTAGTATATTAGTTGGATATTTATTGTGTAAATATCATCCTTTGAAATGAAATGCTTATGTTTTCAATATGGAAGTTTGCTATTTTATTTTTCTAAAGTTTTGAAATTTAAAAT
Source organism: Salticus scenicus (assembly GCA_963930645.1). NCBI lineage: Eukaryota > Metazoa > Arthropoda > Arachnida > Araneae > Salticidae > Salticus > Salticus scenicus. Next base: position 313,592,909 of record OZ005655.1, read on the forward strand.
TTAAATTTTATCAATTTTACAGCAAAAACAACTTAATCTAACGCATGCACACGATAACTAATACATATCTATACCGAAATATGGGAATTAAAATCGGGAAATAATTTTCCTCAATTTTTAATAATTTTTTACAAAAAATCCAATGGGCGATTAACATAGGAAATCTTTGTCTTGCATCCACTGACGCCCAGTGACGTCATCACTTTGCTTGCGTATTTTCTAACTAACTATCTAATAATTACAGACACTCCATGCTAACCTAAATTCACCTCTACTCTATACTCCCAATCAGCTATCTCACCCACAACATCGCCAAAATATCCAGGATACAGCTAGGGACCACGGAGTAATATTAATAGGAGTTGAAGGTCCAATGGGAGAAAGCTACGAAACTGTGATCTAAATTTTTGGTAAATATTGAGGGCGCCACTTGTCATTCCTCCCTACTTCGGCGCGGATATACTGTTGTTTTCAATAGAATTTTGCTGTAGTACTTCTAAAATTTTTTATTTTAAGCAATTTAATTTCTTTGTAAGTTCTTAAAACTGCATAATTCAGATGTTTCAAATAAATGCTTCGTTCCTAGTTGTAAAACAGGCTGTGGTAGTGATAAGAAAAGAAAAAAAAAAGCCCTAGGAGAAAAATAAAGTCCGAGTTCGTGTTTTCTGCACCTAAAGTAAGTTTATTTTTTCTCTTTACAAAATTTCATCCATTCTCCTTCCTCCCAATTGTCTGTTTTAGCTAGCTTCGGTTCATAAGAATCGTCATTTTTTAAAAGCTTTCTTTCAAAGTAAAATTAGTATAAAATGGCTCTTAAAAAAAACATGTTGGTTAGAATACTCTATTTAATGAAATTTGCTTTCAATCGAAATTTTTTCAGCTTGATATTATTTTTAAAAAAATAATTAAAACGAGACATTTCCCCATTGAATAACATTGCGGAAGCTGGAGAGAAGGAAGGATTGCACGCTGGCGCCATCTGAAAACATTAGAAAACAACATCACAAAATTTCAGCGTTACCTTCTTCTCCTGTCTTATTACTCCGTGCTAGGGACTTTCTTATTCTCAACCGAACATTTTATCTTGACTCGACATTATCACCTTAGACTACCCTACTTTCAATACTCATTTCAACTGGTGACCTTTACTTGCCCAACCAAACATTCTATGCCAACTATAACTTTACACTAATTTCAAAACTAAAATCAACTGGCAACATTTACGTACTGAACTCGACGCCAATCATACCTTACAATGTAAACAAATAATGAAGCTTGATAAAAATATTTAAAGACTTTAATATGTTTTTACAAATATTTTAAGATTTTTAAGGCTTTAATGGACCATATTCCCACTTTGGGTTCGAGGCTACAAGAATACCAGCTGGTTAGGCAAACAATCCTCAACTCTACCATAGAAAAGCATTGTGGCTTGAAAATTTTTATCTTGCAATATTATTTATAAGAGTTACAGATTATATGAAATTGAAGTAAGAGTGATATAGTGATACCTTTGTTTTGTTTTTAATCCAGTTTTAGTAATATACTTTAATATTAATCAACATATGTAATATGTATTAAAAGTTGTCATGTGAACTGTGGCGATGTTAACAAATTTAAATGGATGTTCCATTTAATAAATTACTTTATTAAAGTGATTGAAATTCTAATTATTTAAGCTTTGATGTCTATATATATATGCGTGTCTGTATAAAATGTTCTTATTAATATTTTATCCATTATATATATATATATATATATATATATATATATATATGTGTGTGTGTGTGTGTGTGTGTGTGTGTGTGTGTGTGTGTGTGTGTACATAAAATGTTCTGCAATTTTACGATATGGAATAGTCTTAACTTTATCATTCGATTCAGTTGTTTACATTTCTCTTTTGTTCTTGTTTGAACAGATATCTGATTATTAAGTTTCACTGGAGAAATATGTAGGAAAATGTTATGCGTAACAATAAAATAGTATCTTGAATCTAGTTTGTTTACAAAATATCGGCCACGTGTTCGGCGATTTTACCTACTGTGACGTCACAGGAATATTGTCCATATGTTTTAGAAATATTTTAAGCGTTTTTTTTTTAATGAAACAGTCAGAGTCGTTCATTCACAATTAAAGAGTTGTCCATTTGGAATTTGTATTTTCTGAATGGCAACAGTTTGTTTGTTTTTATTTGGCATTGCGTTGTTTATAATCATGAAGTTACATAATTCTATTTATAGGTTCATGTTTATAATAGCCAGTGATCCGTTATATTTAATTAAACATTTAAACATTACAATTGAATAGTTTTTCAAGGTTTTAGAGGGAATAAATAACAATATGTGCGATACAAAACATGTATGAAAATGATATGTATGTTTTCGTAAGTTAAATTGAACAAATGGGGGAAAAAAAAAAATGGCTGCCAAATGTCTCTGTTTTGAAGCGGTGTAAACCGGAATCGTGAATGACAGATGAGGGTCATTATATATATTAATGTGATGTGAAAAATAAATAAGGATCCAATTCTTTTGGAGATTCATTTAAATATAGTGGCCAGCGAAGCGGGCGTAGCCTGCTAGTTACCAATAACTTGCGAAATTTTCAAAGTAGCATATTTACAGTTACTGATGTTCCTTCCGGCATCAAAACTGATATTTTAAAACTGGTTTGACATTTTTACAGTAAAAAGTTTCCATTTAATGCACGTTTAAGGGAATTTTTGCCCTATTCTCCCATGTTCGTAAATTTCTAATAACTTACGAAGTTTTTAAATTCGAATGTTGCAAATGAATAAAGTTCTTGCCAGTGTCGAAAGTAATATTTTAAAACTGATCTGACCTGTCTGCGACAATTTGTTCTTGAGATATCGTGTACACAGACTAACAAACTAATGGACTAACAAACTAACGAACTAACACACTAACCCACTAACAGACACCCTACAGACAGACACCATACAAATTTTTTCATTTCGGATTCATCACACCTGAAAACGTGTAAAAAAGTCAAAAAACCGAGGTCGAAAATTTTCACGATTACGTAAGTTCCCCATACCTATAGTATGATGGGGAACTAATATGCGGAAAAGGGCAAGTCAAGAGGTTTATTTAAATTTTCTTATTTTAGGTCTACTATCCTTAGCAGCAAATGCATTCGATAATTGACAGCCTTTCATCGAAGTCCGGTGAATTGAGGATTGCCAATAATCGTAATCTGATCTAGAAAAAATTATTTCATCAGAAATGTCTCTTTGGGATTAGTTGAATCCTCTGACCGGAATCCAATAAATTTTAAATACTGATCCGATTAAAAGTCGACAGAAAAGCGCGAGTTTTCATGTGATTTGTTATATGTTCTATATTTCTTTTTGGTAAAATTTTCTTCATCGAAAAATGGTCTTAGGTACTGCTCGAAACTATATAGCTATGTTATTAATCGAGCAAATTCCGAGAAATCGATGAAAGGGCGAGCAAAATGCGATGGATGAATACTAATAAGGATGTTATGTCATATGCTATGGCTATATCACTGGTTTTTCAGTGGATCAATCTTTCAGGATAATTACTTTCTGAAGAAATGTTTTTGACTTACTACTAGCAGAATTTTTTCTGCTTTTTCAACGGGACATCTATTGTGTGTGCATCGCATGAAGAGTTTCTTCTTCAGAGAGAGGGCGACCAGCAGAAGACCGCAGGACAGCAGGGCGCCCATGTACGTCAGGATGATTTTTGGGTAGGAGCGACGATAACCACGTATGGTCTGCAAAGGAAAAAAAAAAAATCAAACATAAGCTGGTAAAGAAGAAAGAAATGAGTTTTTGACAAATTGCAATTTACTTCCATTTTTATTCAGAAAAAAGTTTTCACCGTAGAAAAAGGGATACAAGTAAAAAAATAAGAACAAAAATCATGCGGTATGCATTGATTATGAACACTTTCTAACTGCACGTACTCGTTGTATCGTATAATATTCAATGTTCGTTGCCTACATTATCGAAAACACAGACAGAAGGAGAGAAAGGCAGGCAGATTGACTAACTGAATTCATAATCAATCTTAAACATAGTTGGAAAGTGTTAAAAATGCTTACCACAAATCAAAAATGCATATATTTTAATGTAGCCGTGTAAACTGAACATATCATATTTTACACGTATCATGTCACATTCAATAAAAATATTATTTTAGCATATTAACAAGAAATGTCAATTTCTTTACGATTTTTGCAATAGAAAGTTATTCAAAAATGATTTATAAAAATGTTTCTCCTAATATGAAATACATTATCATTTTCTGGTTGTCCCTGTACACAAACCAGTTGTACAGGATCTATTAAAGCCATTTTAAATAGGGAACATTCCATAGTGAACTTGAATGACATATATCATTTTTAGGAAATTCTGTAAATATTTATGGACGCTGGAGATAAAGAGACGGACGGACAAATACACGAATTTAAATCCTATTCACACTTAAAAATTGTTAATAATGCTTAATGTAAATGAAAATGAGATTTCAGCAAATTCCCAATAACAACCCTTCATGTAACTGATAGATTTTTGTGTGACCTTCTAAACCTCATTGCTAATTATACGATATTCCATAGAAAACATTCTTTTGTGCCTATGAGTAATATAATTCAATTTCATTAAGATTTGTGTAAAGTAAAGTTATAAAAATAGGGTTTATAGATTTCTTAAAACGCCATGCTTTGAAATATTTTCGGGTGTCCCTGTACACAGAGCATTGATGGTATTCAAGAAATATCACCAATCGGATGTTTTCAATTCTCAAGAGCACAATTGAATACATCCGATAGCGAACTTGAATATCAAATATCATTATAATTTGTGTAAAGCAAAGGTATTAGAATATGGTTTATAGAAATACCTCTCATAGGATGTAATGCTTTGGAATACTTTTGGGTGTCCCTGTGAACAAACCGGTTGTGGTATTGAATTTACTCCATTTTCAATAGAAAGCATCCAATAGTGAACTTGAATAATATATATCAGTTTCGATAAATTCCATGAATGCACTCATGTTTGAGAAAGTTGCAACACCAAGAAGGAATGCGAACATAAGAATGATATTTATTGGGCACATACATTATAGTAGGATGAACACTTGATTAAATTTTCAGGAAGTTTTGAGTAATATGTACTAAGAAAACAGTACATAAAGCAGCGACCTCTGGAAGCAATAACTACACTTATCTGCCTATAGGCATTGAATCGAACAGCAATTGGATGACATATTCGGGTACAACACTTCATGAAGCTTCAACAGGATGCCACAGTTCATAGACCGTAGTTGCTGGTGAGTGGTGGCGGGCCACTCGCTTTTCAACGATTAAACAATCATTTCCATTGGTGCCAGATCAGGATAACACGCTGGCTGGAGCTATGGTTGAACACATTCTGTAATATGGGAGGTCCATACAATACAGACAACTTACGGTCATGCATTATCCTGCTTAAATATTGCGCTACGGAGGCCTTGAATATAGAGCAGATGGGCGGGTCTTAACTCACCAGAAATTTAATGGCCGCTATTCAGAGTGCCGGGAATGCGAACGAGAAGTAATCGAGACGTGTATCCAATGGGACCCCATACAATCACTGCATGAGATGGACAGTGTGACGACGTCGAATCCCAGCTGGCAATGTGCATTATTCACAATGCCGTTAAATACGGATAAGGCAATCCTGATGCTGTAAACAGGATTGTGATTTATCTGAAAGGCGACTTTACGCCATTCCTGCGTCCAGATTTCTCGTTGATCACACATTAAAGGCGCCTATACCAGTGATGCAGTTTTGGGGCTAATCAAAATTTTGGTAGCTGCATACTGGGTCACCACCTGGAGTCATGTTATGCGATAGCATTAGAAACACGTCTCGATCATTACTTGTTTTCATTCCCGCCACTCTGAATACCAGCCATGACATTTCTGACGAGTTAAGGCCCGTCGCTCTGCCCTATATTAAAGGATTCCGAAGCGCAATACTTGAGCATGACAATGCATGGTCGTAAGTTGTCCGTATTGTCCGGACCTTCTTTGGTGTAGAATGTGTTCGACTGTTGCTCTGGCCAGCGCGTTCTCCTGATCTCGCACCAATGAAAATGACTGTTTAATCTTTGAAAATCGACTGCCCCCCCCCCCACACACACCACTCACTACCCGTACATGTCATGTAATCGCTGTTTGATTCTATTGCCTAGGCAAATAAGTGCTGTCATTGCTCACAGAGGTCGCTTCTTCATGTACTTTTTTCGTACGGAAATTAGAAAAATTCGTACGGAATGAGCCTATTTATCAATTTTGACGAATACAAATATTCATTTCGTAATTTTAAATTAAGTTCTTTTTAACTCCAGTCACAAAATTATTTAATTCACGTTTTCATGAAATTTGTGTAAATTATTATTTTAAAATAACCATTTTAAAGTTTAAAACTTTAATTTTATTCTAATGCATTGAAGAAAAAGGATAAATAACCAATTTTAAATTAACAATTCTAAAGATATTTTATATTTTTAATAATCTATATATAATATTTCTCTAATGTGGACCAGTTACGATTAAATTTTGTAGAAATGATACGATAGTGAAAATAAAATATGCGAGGATCAAAAAATAATATAAAAGTAATATTTGAGCACGCGGACTCAGTTCAGTGGTATAATAATAATAATAATAATAATAATAAAGGCATTTGTCTGATTAATAAAAAAGCACCACAAAACTGGCGTTGAAAAATTACTTACAAACTTTGAAGCGTTGCCGCTTTGACTGCAGCACTCGTGCTTACTTTATTCGCCTGATGAAGGGTCGTGTGTTTTTTCGACCCGAAACAATTGTTGCGAGTTTATTGCATTTTATGCTGTTTGTTCAAAGTTTGTAAGTAATTTGTCTGATTAGATCATTTTATAGAAAAATTTATTTTTAAAAGTTGCATCTTTGCAATCCGTGCAAGCGTTATTTTAAACCAGAACTAGTTTAAAGATATAAACAAAATATAAACTTTTTCATAAATTGACTGAAAAACACAATAATAAAAAGTATAATCAAAAGAGGTACTAAATGTTTTTAACAAAAAATTAGGCCAAAATGAATAAATAATAAAAAAGTAAAATAAAAGGGATTTCGCCAACATGGCGGCAAAAATTTAAAAGTCGCCCATAGGGGTCCTTTATTAAAGCTGTCTTGCCTTAAACAATATGAAAACTGGGTCGTCAACCATGAATTTTATTTTGAAACTTTTCTTTGAATGATTTGGTTTAACTATCATCCCACAAAAACTAATAATTTGGCTTCTGGTGAATTAAAATTTTAATTGGATAGTGTAATGGGTATAAGACTTGTAAGTTTCAAATTTTAATTGTAAAAAAAAAAAAAAAAAAAAAAAAAAGATAAATAAAGTAGCATCGATTGTGCTCGTATAGCAATTCCCCATTAATATAAGAAATTATTCCTACGGTAGATATTACTTCTATAAAATTCAACAATTCAAACTATGTGACAAAATGCAACCAACATCGTTGCTTTCTTTATTCTATTCTATTTCTTAAAACAATTTTAATAGATGCCACACGCACCCCATAAACTTTAAATTTTACATCTACTTTTTAAGATAGCACGCGATCATGTACTACATAAAAAGAAAATCATTAAATTCATTTTTTTTTTTTTTTACTTATTTTTATTTCATTTTGCACGCGCACTTTTTATTTCCCAATTCAAAATTAATAAAAAAAAAAAAAAAAAAAAAAAAAAAAAAAAAAATGTTTATTTCGATACTGATTATTATTAATTTTCTTTTCTTTTATTTTTCTTTCCAAAAAAAAAAAAAAAAAAAAAAAAAAAAGATTTTGATGAAATTCTGGCAAAAGCAGAATTTAGTTTAGGTCGGAGGACTATATATATGTATATATATATATTTATTTATTTATTTATTTTCCAATTTATAACATCTTTTACAAATTATCCAAATATATTTTCGATAAATTTTAGATTTCGATAAATGTCCAACTATCGAAAAATCCCAGATTGAGACTAGTAGTCCTCAGTCCTAAAAAGGAAAAAATACAATGTGCTTGCAAGTTTAGATTATTTATTTCTGAATTCAAGTTTAGTTAAAAATTTTTGCTGCTGACAAATTTTAAGATTTTTCTAGAAGGTTATTATCGTAGTTCCCTCGTTCTTGATATTTATTACTTCCATTAACAATAAGAAATTATGTAACACTACTATGTGTTTAAATCAAGAAAATTCGGCATACATAAAATAGTAGTAAAAAAAAAAAAAATCTGTACTCCAGTGGTGAGTATCTCGATGATTTGCGAGCATTAAAACTATGGATGAAATTCTGTCTATGACAGAATTTAATTTAGTACGACAGGACTACTTATATTTGTATTTTAACACCATAAAAAAAAAAAGAAAAATATCTGAAAACACTCTAGTCTAAATAATCAGGAAATATTCAGCCAAGACCGGTTGGCTCTGTGGTCAGAGTACACAACTACGAAACCGAAGGGTGGGAGTTCGATCCTCACCGATGAGAAGTGAAAAACAATATATATATATATAAGTTTCTACGGATTTTACAAAATATTTTAAGATAGAGTAAGAAATTAAATGGTAAAATTGGATATTGGCAAGTATTTTCGAAGTGGAACACTATAAATTGGTAACGACGCAAAAGGCCAGATTGAAGGAAATAGTCCTGTTGTACTAAAAAAAAAAAAAAAAAGAAAAACCTATAAGCGCTAGATTCACCAAAATCTACACAATTCTTGCGATAGTGACCTATAATATGTCTATCAATTTTCCGCACCATCGAATAAACTATTTAGACGCTATTGCATTTTAAATAATTTGAGTTTATAAGCCATAATAGCGAAGCTTTTTCTTTGCGCTCCTGTAAAAAAGCTGAAGTGCTAGATTCACCCAAATCAATAGGGTTTTGTGATACAGTGAAATGTAACATACGTACCCACTTTCAGCTCATTCGAACAAAGCGTTAGACGTTATTGTGTTTACTCACATACAAACACATACACGTACACGTACGCACATACACTAGCTAAAATGAACTCGGGAGACTTCAAAACGAATAAATATACAAAAATATCAAAGTCGAATTTTTCCATAATTACAATTCTTCGGAAAATAAACTTCGGAAAATTCTTTGAACAAAAACCCATGTTTACCTTTTTCAAACAGCTTCTTCCGAAATCCTTTTATAAAAACGAAATTTTACCGATACTATCTCTCATGTTGTGTTAGGGTTTTTCTTTAATTCTCCTGCGATTATGCACAATGCATCGTGATACAAAATCGAGGTTGTGGTAATCTCGACGGCTTAACTGGTAGAAATTAGGTTAGAAAATGCTTGCAAACAGTTCCAGTTTTTTTTCCCCCAATTACAGGAAAATGATGTCTTTAGTAACTTGGACATTTTGTAAACTTTCTTAAAAGGATTCACCTTTCGTAAAATATCGAAAGACTATGTTAAATACTCAAGATTTTTCAATGACCTTATCCTTGTACTATCAAACACTTTACGTTCCCGCCGTAAAGTTTAACCCTCAAAACCTTGTGCCCCAGTTTTACGTAAAGGATTAGAAGTTGTCAGTAGAATTTGCTTCTTAATCAATCCCGAAGCCTTAGAGATGCAAGATGCTATGCATTGATTTATTTTCCTTTTTTACCCTCTCCCTTTTTATACTTCTTTTCGTTTCCCTTTTTTGATTTTTGGTTATTTCCTCTTATGGCTGAATGCCAATTAAACTAAACTACAATCGTCTGAGGTCTTGCGTAACTAGTAGTCTGTCATCGCCATTATGTTTCTAAACATACATTTTGGGTGTTTTTGTTTGTTCCAAGACATTTCTACATACAGGTCGTGTACAAAATAACGGAATCCTTTTTCATTGTTACCTATTTGGACGACTCTCTTCAAAAGTACAGGGCGCACTCTCCTGAAACTTCAGGGATGTAAAGAACATGCAATACCTCATTGGCTTCAGTGAAAGTTAGCTCGCAGAGACAAAGAAGGGGATACGTTAGAAATTAAAGAAAATAATGTTTGGGATCTCCCTGTAAAAAACGATGTTTGTAAAGCATTGTAGCGGTAGAATATTATCACAATGTGCTTCATTAATTTATCTGTATTCGTTAATAGGAGAGTAGAACGAAAATGCATGGAGATATTAAAGTTTCTTTAATAGAATGAAAATAATTTCATAAGTTTTTTGTTTATATTTTGCAGCATTTTCAAATTATAGGAATGTCTTTTTTAGAAAATTTGACCTTGTATATTAGATGCAACATGCGGATGTCAGAATATAAAAACATTAATTGCCTAATCGAAAATGGGTACTTTTACTTAATTTTTAACTGCGAATACGCAAGCGTTCGCAAAACTTAATTTACATAATTTATTAACCATATGTATAGAGTTACTGTGGGGGAAAAAAATCAAATGCTGTTAAATTTCAGAAATGTGTATGCGGATAGAATGAGTTGAGATTTAGCTGCTCTCACAAAGAGGGATTTTATCCAAATTTTAATTAGCATTTATTATAGTGTAAAACAACACTGCTCGCCATAAAAATTGCCCCAAACACCATTTTTTGCAAAGTCTCATGTAAAATGACCTCCTAAATCCGAATAGGATGTCCACCCACCGTTTTGGGGGACGCCCCCCTCTATTTCTACTCCTTTTCGGTCATTTTATGGCCATAAATTTAATTTAGAGTGGAGAAAAGAAATATTTTAACTGTTTAATATCTTCTGAGAGCCTAAAGAGGTGAAAAATTCTACAACATAAATATCTGCAGAGAGGGGAAGATTTAGGGGGGATTTGCCACTGAAATTATAAGTTACATTTATTATATTTTATTAAGGGCGGGGTAAGGGTTTCAGCGTAAAAAAAAACACTTTTTTGCGATTTGTTTTCTCAAATATGGATTGAGCAATTTCATTCGAACCTTTTGTACATTATTGAGCATACTTTTTACAATGTTGTGTAATTTTTTCATGCAGAATTATTGAATCATAAGCCGGTAACAGAGCTTCCCCCAGAACGTCTTGGGAAAAAAACAATTTGCGGTGTTCACCCTAACTCGGCCGGAAATTATCTGAAAATAAAAAAACTATGAAAATTAGTTAAATTATAATCAAATCTTCCCCCCAACGTTCTCTGATAATTTTTTTTTTTTTTCATTTAAAAAATTTTGGCGGCCATCAAAAGTGTGAACTGTTATTTTCTACGAAAAATTCCGCAATTTTGTGGGTGGGAAACACCCTTAATGCAAAAAAAAAAAAAAAAAAAAAACAATAATAAATTAATATAATAATAAAAATATATAAATTTTTTTTCTTCACTTTTTTAGTTCATAAACTTTAGACGCGTTTTTCTCAAAACTACTTTTTCAAAGTCCGTGTTCACTGCCATTTAAAAACTACTTGATCGATTCATTTCAAACTTTGTACACATTTTTGACATATAAAATACCGCCCCCCAACGTTTACTTTTTTTTTTTTTTTTTTTTTACATTAAGGGTTTTTCCCACCCATAAAATTGCGAAATTTTTCGTAGAAAATAACAGTTCACAGTTTTGATGGCCGCCAAAAATTTTTAAATGAAAAAAAAAAAAAAAAAAAATTATCAGAGAACGTTGGGGGGAAGATTTGATTATAATTTAACTAATTTTCATGGTTTTTTATTTTCAGATAATTTCCGGCCGAGTTAGGGTGAACACCGCAAATTGTTTTTTTTTCCCCAAGACGTTCTGGGGGAAGCTCTGTTACCGGCTTATGATTCAATAATTCTGCATGAAAAAATTACACAACATTGTCAAAAGTATGCTCATTAATGTACAAAAGGTTCGAATGAAATTGCTCAATCCATATTTGAGAAAAAAAAATCGCAAAAAAGTGTTTTTTTTTTTTTTTACGCTGAAACCCTTACCCCGCCCTTAATCAATTATTATTATCCCTTATTATGCATTATATATTTTTTGTTTTTAAGAGTTAAAATAATTATTTTCCATTCTCCAAATCAAATTCATGGCCGTAAAATGATCGAAGAGTGATAAAAGTTGGGAGAGGAGATAACGTCTCGAGAAAACGGTGGGTGATGGGGCAAAATGGGGGTCCTATTCGGATTCAGGGGGTCATTTTACATAAGAACCAGCAGGAATGGTATCAGGGCTCGATTTTTTTTTTTTTTTTCGTTTTATCTCCGTCGCATTATCGTTAAAAGAAACAAATATGAAAAAAATAGCAACAATCCTGTTTTTCTACACATTTTTGCATAGACATGCACTGTTTATTCCCCCCACCCCCAAACTAACTAAGAAATTTCAAAATCTATCTCTGATTGTTTTAAATAGGTCCTATTGAACACCCAAATAAAATATTAAGTCTTTTCTTCAATATCTTCACAGAGTTTTATCATTTTGACGATCCTGAATTCCTGAAAAAATGCAAACTGAGAAAATGCAATTGAAAGATTTCAAATCTGTAAAAAATGTATAAAAAACGTAAAAGTGAATTATTTCCTTGTAAATTTAATTTGAAATAATGAGCTTTTTGTAAATTTATGCGTATAGAAAAAAGGCAAGTTTCAGTCAATGTTATCGATTTTTTAATTAATTTATTTATTTATTTATTTATTTTTTGCGTTTAATACAACTCAGAATTATAAGAATTTATAAATTATATTAAATGTAATTTAAAGTAACTTAGAAACTTTATTTTTATAATGAATATTTAGAAGTTTTGCTTTTCTAAAAATAACAAGTATTGCTATTCGTGGGATTTTATTGCAATGAATGGAGTTTTTTCACTTGTATAATGAAAGATGTGACTCAATGGGATACAATTAAGCAAAGATAGGGAGTTACACCACTTTTATAATGAACCGTCCTTATATATTTCATTGAACAAATCTAATATAATTCAATTGATAAATATTAAATGGAACTATAAGTTTTTATATAAAAATTCCACAGGCCTTACAACGTTCCTAAATTTTTATTCGCATTTTATTATACTGTCACCACTATCATCAATAAGATATTTTTGTTGAATATTTTTGAATGGTTTAATGGTAAAATATTATATAAAAAGTATTGTTTTAAAATAGTGGTGACAGTATAATAAAATGAGCGTAAAATTTTAGGACTGCGCACCTTCAGTGGTGCCTTGTCAGAGATACTAAATTTTCTTAAGTTTCTTTTTAATTTTAAAAACATTTTTTGCTCATTTTACTTCTATGGAATTAGACTTTTCAGGTAATTATTCTTAATCAGCAAATGCACATTAAAAAAAAGTTTCCTTGACGACATGTTAAAGTGTTCAGTACAATTAACAATTTATTTATTTATTATTATTTTTTTTTTTTGGAACACGCATAGATAAAAAGCAAATTTTGTGTCAATGTATGACTATTACTTAACTTACAAACTGCCTGTTTTCCTTCCTTTTTTTTTTTTTTTTTTTTTTTTTTTTTTTGTTTAAAAAAAAATGCAAATTGGCTGTAAATTATTCTATTCATCAATACTTTATCTTACCGAAGCAGAATCTCTATTCCACTGAATAGTTAGCCTTGAAGTAATCACGAAAGTAATTCTCTCTTCGACAAAAACAGGCGATTTTGCAGATCAGAATTAACTATGCTTATTTGATAAATTTCAAATGAAAAAATAAATGAAAAAATAAATATTTTATGACGCCTGATCAATTTTTTTTTTTTTTTTTAAACAAGTTAAAATACAGGCAATTCTTCAAAAACATTTAATGTTTGGAAAACTATAAACTTTTCGAGATTGAACAAACCCCTCATGTGTATACAAAGACAATAACAAGCTGCAAATTTTCTATCCGAAAAGAAAAAAAAAGTATATATATATATATATATATATATATATATATATAATATGAATTATTTAGTACCATTGTAACACTCAGCTGACAAAAGATAGATGAAGATACCAACATAAACAAATTTTAAATGTGATTTATTTCGATTAAAATATTCACGGTATTAAATTAATTTGAGTGCCAATGATTAGTAAAATTAAGTTAAAGTACTTACGCAGAAGAGAAATGACACTGACAAAACATATAAGCCTAACGATGAGAGAATTGCAAAAACTATGAATTATTAGTAACAGTCAACATTTGAGAGAAAAAAGAAAGAATAAAATCACCATAGAGTTCCGTTAAAAAGGAAAAAATAAAAAATAAAAAATAAAACTAGTATGTTGTGGCCACCACAAGACTTTCTTCTATATTTACCTATACATATTCAATCAGTAACAATATTTAAAAAAAAAAAAAAAAAAAAAAAGTACGATTTTTTTTTTTTTTTTTTTTTTTTTTTTAAGTAAAAAAAATCGATAACTTTGTTTTAAATTATCACAGATTTATAGTTCAACCATTCGTTTTAAAGGTATTGACGAGACCTTTCGAAAGATACTCATCTTGAAAATGTATCCCCCCAGGGGGGAAGCGATGCCCCCCAATGCAGAAAATTTTTTTCCTAGCTAACTACTACTATTATCAATAATTCCTATTAATTTTACAATCACAAGTGTAAAATAACTCTCTTTATGCCCATTTATACGGAATTTTGTCCTATGCTGCCATGTTAAAAATTTGCATAAAATGCGATCACAACGCCACCTATTGAGCGATTGATCCCAAAATCTAATCAGCACTAGTTTATGTCAGGGTGCAACTAAATACCAAGTTTGGTTAAATTTCATTCATTGGTTCGTGAGATACAGCGTCCACAAAAAAATGATACAGACAGACAGACAAACAGACAGACATTTTCTAAAAACTATTAATTCGTGTTCTCCACATCCCAAAACATGTAAATCCATCAAAAAGTGAACTTCGAAAATTTTCGCGAATCCAATACTTTCTCTATATTACATATAGAAGAAAGTAATAAAAATGGAATTCATTAATTGAAAATTGGAAGTTTAAATGCTGATAAATAGAAATGTACTCATCAGGAAACTTGCATTTCTATCAGCACATGCAAGATTTTGTAAAACGGTATAGCTAATTCCAGCAATATATATATATATATATATATATAATATGTAATACGTCACAACCGGACCGCATATTTATCAAGAATGACACATCATGCTTCAGGAATGGAAAAATCGTGCATTTCCAGAAACATTTAGCAGTGGTAGCTATTGAAATTAGATTTTTTTTTTTTTTTATCAAAATCAAGTTTAGGGTCAGTTTCCTTAACATACATAATTTGCAATATTCGTAAAGAAGAGTAACATAGAAAGCTTTCAGGTCGAATGACTTCAATTTGGAAATATTTATACATGCTGCGTTCAAAATACATGCTCTTAGCTACATTTCATGTATTAGAACAAGTTTATCTTTTTCTGTGTTTATGAATAGGAAATATAGGGTGTCGACTATGACAACCCTCATACGGAATAGCCTGAAGGAAAATAATCGCCACCTTACAGTGTATGAAATTAAAATTTGAACTGAGTAAAATTTATAACAGCACAATTAACCGTAGGGCGACTTTTGTCCATAGGATATCCTGAGGACGTCGTTTGGAGAAGATGTGCTGTTAGTGTTGATATTTAGTGTTCGTAGTATGATGAAAACATGGGTAAAATTGGATTAGAAGTTCAATGAGAACATAGGTACACACACCTTTATTAATCAAAACAGGTTGAAAACAAGTTGCAATGTTAAGAACAAGTAAGGATTTTAGATAGATCGCTCTGTAAATTTTTATGTGTTCTAAAACAATCATCGTAGAAATGTTTAGTGGAAACGCAAATGGGATGTGCAACAGATGCAAACTGCGTCTACTCCCCCACTACCATTTCATGTGTTCTACTTTTAGTATTAAACCTACGAACTTACTTTTAGGACAGTAAGTTCGTCCTTCCTGCTTGTCAGCATCGTAATTATCCCATTCTTCAGTGAAAGCTGGTAACTCATTCCCTTCAAATAACTGATGGATTATAACCAAAGTATTGTCTTGGGTCGATGTTGCTCAACCTGCAAATTTACGGTTCACTTAATGACTAGGCACCCTTATCCTTTGAGACATTAACTTGTTGTGGCCATTCGGGAAAATTTTCTGTTATTTTAATTTTACAAACCAGGCGTGGTAGCCTCCTTTCGAATTCTGATTTTAGATGGAATTCCGTTTTTGGATATCCTGTATAAGGTTTGACTAGTGCAGTGGCCCTGTGTTGCGCAAATTTTATGGGTGCTAAAATTTAAGAAAATGTATATTTATAAAATTTAGTTTTTTCTGGTATAAAATGACGCTGATTATTCGTTGTTGTATATCATGCAATAGGGGCCACTCTTGAGCTCTGTTTCCTATGCTTTGCGCGACAACTTTACATTGAAATTTAAAGACCGAATCTACTCCAGAATATGTAATATGCTTATTTCAAAAACATGCGCTTATCAAAGGGTCTGTTTATCAATGTAAATGTTTTTAAAGGGGTAATCATTGGATAGGTATCGCTCTTTTCTCCCGTTCTCTACTTTTGCTTTCTCTCTCTCTCTCTCTCGATGTGTGTAATGGCTATATCTGGACACTTTCATTATTAAATCTGATCATAATTAATATCTAAAGTATTCGTTGCAAAAACTATGCTGATTCCATTTTTGTTTTAATTATTCATTTAGCAATTCTGTCGTGTTATATTCGGTGAATAATTATAGTTATAAGTATCTCATTTTGACTATTTCCGTAGAGATGTAGTAAATTTATTTGGAACATTTGTAGTACCGGCATAGATACAAAAAAGTAAAAGATATGGGAAAAAATTTCGATTTCTGGTTTTCGTTGAATTTACACGTTTTGAGATTTCCTTGCATTTCAATCAACTGAAATTCAATATTTATTTTTAAAAAAGTGATTTTATTAGTCTATCCTCTCCAATTATAAGAGGAAAGTATAAGATTCAGAAAAATTTTAGGTTTCCGGTTTTTGATGAAGTTACACGTTTTTAAATTTACTTGCATTTCAGTAAACTGAAATTGACTACTTATTTTTAGAAAAGTAGATTTATCATTCTATCTTGTGCATATCTAAGAAGAAAGTACAAGATTCAGAAAAAAGTTTAGATTTCCGATGAAGTTATACGTTTTGAAGTAATACGTTTTCCCTGAATTGAATTTGACCAAAAAAAAAAAAAGGAATTTTTTGATTTCATATGAATTAAATGAAGGGATTCGATATCGATCGAGATTGTTCAGTGTGTAAACCACATGTTAAAGTTGACACGTCAACTGGACGGACCTAGGTACGAATCCTGGCTTATTCACTGTCTACTCTACTAAAAAATTATTTTGCCAGTTCAGTAAAATCTATAATATCTTTTAAACACACTTATCCATAACACTACCAAAACTTTAAAGTAAAGATCACAACCACTGAATTATTTCTATTTTTATACAAATCATAGTTTCAGATATTTAAATTACTTTTTTTTTCTTCCCCGATTTTGATTTTACGTAAACTCTAATCTCAAATGCGATATATTTAAATTAATTTTTTAACACTTTCCAACTGTACGCAATTGTTGTATCGTATAACATTTAATATTCTTTGTCGTACGTTATCACACATCAGACAGAAGGATTGAAAAATATACAGATAGTCTAATGGATTTTAAAATCATTCTTAGGCATTTTGGAAAGTGTTAAAAAGGCTTAACGCAAAAGAAAATGCAACGGTTAGATTATAATTACAGCTTTTAATCAATCCGAATATTTTAGTGTAGCCCTGTAAAACTCAAAGTTAATCATTATTATATTATCATTACCCTGTAAATCTATATAAAACATTATTTTAGAATATTAACAATACACGTCAATGGTTTTATGATTTTCACAGTAGAAAGTTTTTAAATATAACTTTTAAAAATGACTTTCCTAAAACGTAATACATTGGCTTTTTTTTTTTTTTTTTTTTTTTTTTTTTTGGTTATTGACCCTGTACACAAACTAGTTGCACAGGACCTATTAATGTCATTTTAAATGGGGAACATTCCACAGTGAACTTGATTTTATCATTTTTTTAAAATTCTCAAAATATTTACGGACGATAGGAGCCAGAGACAAACAGGTAGAAAGACAGACAATCGGACAGACAGATACACAAACTGAAATCATATTCCCACTAAAATGAAAAGAAAGTGTTAAAACACTTAATGTAAACGAAAGTGCAATTCCAGCAAATTTTATTAAAAGCTCTTAATGTAACTGAATATTTTTGTGTGACCCTGTAAATCTATATATAAGGCATTCTTTTGTGCATATGAATAATATATTTCAATTGCCTTAAACTTTGTGCAAAGTAAAATTATTAAAATTTGGTTTATAAAAATACCTCTCATAGAACGCAATGTCCCTGTGCACAAACCAGTTAGAAATGTACTCTATTTTACATAGGAAACATCCGATAGGGAACTTGAATAACATATTAAAATTTTATTAAAGTATCTGTACAGTAAAGGTATTAAAATATGGTTTATAGAAACTCCTCTCATAGAACACAATGCTTTCAAATACTTTTGGTTGTCCCTGTACACAAACCAGAAGATGTATTCACTCCATTTTCAATAGGGAACATCCGATAGTGAGCTTCAATAAAATATATGAGTTTGAAGAAATTCCATAAATATTTACGGCAGTTAGAGCGCAGAAAAACAGATAGAAAGACAGACAGACAGAAGAACAGTCAGACAGATACACAAATTGAAATCATATTCACACTTAAAAAATGTTAGAAAGTGTTAAAAACGCTTAATGTAAACGAAAGTACAATTCTAGCAAATTTTTATAATTAGCTCTTAATATAACTGAATATTTTTGTGTCACCCTGTAACTCTAATGCTAATTCTGCTATATTCTATGCAAAACATTCTTTTGTGCATATAAATAACATATTTCAATTTCCTAAATCTTCGTGCAAAGTAAAGTTATTAAAATTTGGTTTATAAAACTATCTCTCGTAGAACGCAATGCTTTGGAATATTTTTGAGTGTCCCTGTACGCAAGTTAGTGGTGGTATTTACACCATTTTATACAGGAAACATACGATAGTGAATTTGAATAACATATTTCAATTTCATTAAGATATGTGTACAGTAAAGGTATGAAAATATGGTTTATAGAAATACATCTCAAACAACACAATGCTTTGAAATACTTTCGGGTATCCCTGTACACAAACCAGTAGAGGTATAAACTCCATTTTCAATAGGAAACATCCGATAGTGAACTTGAATAGCATATATTAGTTTCAAGAAATTTCACAAATATTTATTGGAGTTAGAGCGTGGACGGACAGACATACAGACAAACCGAAGTCATTAACACTTTTCAACCTTGTTGGAAGGTGTTAAAAATAAGGCAACAATTTAAAAGCAAGATACCACATACAAACTTCTTTAAAAAAGTAAATAAAATAAAGTAAATTTTTTCCTAAGGACAGTTCAGAATTTGATAGCAACACAGAAATTTCTTTAGGAGAAAGTGGTTTTGATCTGGCGGATGAATGTCACGAGTTAGCTGGCCAACAACAATTTGAGAAAGATAAACTGAAAAAAGGGAAATTTTATTCTTGTTAAAATTGCAAGTAATGAAACATCTATTAGGTATTCTGTCCCAGAGAACTTTGATATTAAATATCCAGTATTTCAGATCCAATATTTGAAAAATCAAACTTTAAGTGGAAAGTTTTTACGAGAAGATAAATATCTGTATGATATTGGTATAGAAGATATTGGGACAAACCTTCCAAACTCTACTACTGATAGTGGATATGTTCGACAGTTAGAATGTTTGTCATTTGGAGTGGACTCTTCATCATATAAAGTCGATTAAACAAACGTGAAATATAAAACTCTTAAAATATTATCATTATTATAATTTTTATTATGCTTACATTGCTGTACCCATTTAACTTAAAATTATTTACAAGGATATTGAATAAAATGATTTTTATCTTCGTTGCTGTGATGTCTGATTGTTTGGTCAGAGGTACAACAACCCATGATCAAAGGTACAACTACATGTTGTACCTTTGACCACAGTGATATTAATTTTTAAAAATGAAGTAAAACATAATAAAAGTAAAACTAGAACCTTGAAAATATTATGTATGATAAACCATATGATACTCATGACAATAAAACAAAGAAATTGAATTTAGCTTTAATAGTCCAGCTAAGAAAATTGAAATTTTGCAAAGTGGTCAAAGGAACAACACCTTCCTCTAAATATATTCTATAAATGTTAACGGAAATTAAAGTCTGGACAGACGGACAGAAAAACAGACTAATTAAGAAAATAATCTCTGTTAACTCTCGTTGAAAAATCATAAAAACGCTCAGCGCAACTGAAATGCAACTCCAGCAATTTCCAATTATAGCCCTTAATGTGTCTGAATATTTTGCGAGGCTCTCAGTTTTAATGCTCAATATGTATATCAGTTATTAGGAGTCTTAATAACTACAGGTAACGCAATCTGTATCCTTCGCTCCTGCGTAGGCATTATATTAATGCTAAAATAACATGGGCTGTCCCCTTGGCATTTGCACGTGTACGCATTTTGAGACTACATTTGAAACCTACCTCTCGACTAGAAAGAGACTTTTGTAATTATGCACGCCATTGACTCGAGTGCGCTAATTGTTTTATATTAATAAATTTTATATTTTATATGTTTAATTAAATCATTACGACAAACAGTTCACGTTCACAACTATACAGTAATTTCAATACCCTATTCATCAGAAAACATATTTTTGTGCTATGGATAATAAATGTCAATCTCATTAAGATTTATGCAGTACAAAAATATTTAAACATGATTTGTAAAAGTGTCTCGCAAATAATGCTTTTTTAACGTTAAACAAGAATTATTGTGGGTGTCCCTGTGCACACACCGGTGGTGATATTTATAACATTTTAAACAAGAAACATGTCATACTGAACTTGAAGAACATCATAGCATTCTGAAGAAATTTACGGGATCTAAAGCGAGGATGTGTCGGACGGAGAATACACAAACTCGTTGCGCATTTCGACCATTTTCAGTAGTGAACTTGAATAACATATATCGACTTGAAGAAACTTTTAAAATATTTAGGGGAGTCATAAACACTTTCAACTTTGTTTGGAAAGTATTACAAATGACATCTCAGAAAAGGAACGGAAACTTTATCATAGTATTTAAAATAAAATTATAATTTTAATCAAAAGGTAAGTTATTTGTAGAGGGGGGAAAAAGAAGGTTAATGTCACAGTTTATTCACCGTAAAATGTAATGACCAATGACCGTTAAACAAACTCTTCACTGTAAAATATAAATAATAAAAATGTACGCATATTCGTAATATTTATGTCTAAAGGCTGGCAGCGAGGTTTCCAATTGTCTGGCCGTAAGTTTGGTTTCATTTTTTCCAGTGTGTGTATAAATATACAATTCTTTTCGAACAATCGGCCGGTTTGAAAATGAACATTTAATTTTCAATTTTACTTTAAATTAAGATTATCGATATTCCTGTTTTACTTATTTATTTTTAGAATTTGGTTATTCGGAAACAAACTTTGTTTTTTATTGAGTCCTTTTAAATTTTGATAGCAGTCAGAAAAAAATTATACATGTTTTTAAATGTTCATTTTTTATTTCTTACTAGCAAACCCATGCGAAACATTCGCCCTTTATTTCTTTTCTTATTCACCTTTAAAATTTGAAACTCATAAATGTCATACCCATTTCACCACCTAATTAAAATTCTAATTTACCAGAAGCCAAATTATTATTGAAACCAAATTAATATTGCACAATAGTGAAACCAAAATCATTGAAAGAAAGGTTTCCAAATAAAATTCCTGGTTCACGACCCAATTTTCATACTTCCACAGGCAGTACAGTTTTAATATAGGACTCCCACGACGCCTTTTAAATATTTGTCGTCATGCTGACGATGGTTTTTATTAATTTTGGTATATATATATATATCTTTAAATAAATAAAATAAACTAATTCCTATTTTGATTATATTTTTTATGATTGTGTTTTTTAGTCAATTTATGACACAAAAGTTCCTATTCTGTATATATCTTTAAAATATGGCTAGGTTTAAAATGACGCTTGCAAAGATTCTGAAGATACAACTGTTAAAAATGTATTTTTTCGTAAAATAATCTCACCAGACAAATGTCGTCATTTCTTCTAATTAGTCCATTGAGCTAAGTCCGCGTGCTTAAATATTGTCCATGTATAAATATGATTTTTTTATCCTCGCGTATCCTATCATTTCGACAAGAAAATAATTGAAACTGGTACACGCTAGAGAAATATTGTATAGATGTTTTAAATATTAAATAAATTATGATAAAATGAAGGAAGTAAAGCAAATAAGAAACAGTTTAATTCAATTGCATGTTGCATTCAATTCAATGGCATTCAATTGCAAAGGGCAGTACTTATGAGTTTCTATAAACCCTCTTACGAACGAAAATGCAATGTAAAAGATAAATAAGTAGTCGAATGGTTGATTGGTATTAAAATAAACAACTTTGATTTATTCATTTTTGTTATTAGCTGTTTTTTTTTTCGATTGAAATTTATATCATTTTTCGTTTCTTCTGCCTACATAAGGTGAAAATTTGTAAATTGAGATGCTTCATTCCCAATTTTCGATTAATTGTACATTTTATGATATCTTGAATATTGTTTAATGATATCTGGAATATGTCTGTGTATGACATAGTCATTTTAACTCTGTAGTTTCTGCGCAGAATTCATGAAACCTGAACCCTAACTTAAACGGATGCTTATAAGATTTCAATGATCATCGTTCAACAAAGAGCATTCTGGTAGCATGTTTTGAGAAATTTTAAGTTATATCTCAATACCTATAAGCTGGAACCTTATCGAACCAAGCCCAAACCAGAAAAAAATTCGGAGTATGGTTCAAGTTTTAGTATATAATATTGAGTGTTAAAAATGATGTATAAATAAAAAAAACTTCTACAACTTTGCAAATTTTCGGGGCGGGGGGTTGTTGAACTCTCCAAATCCCTCCTTGGCTATAGCCTTGCAACAAACTTTGTGCAGGTATTTATTATAAAATTAAAATAATACTTTGAAATATTTAGGCTTAATTCCTGCAACAGGGTGATACTAAATTTAGTATTTTTTAAACATTTGTTTAATTTTGTATTCTATCGGGAGGAATAACACTAAACTTAGAATAGAAAATACATGCTGTGAATAATATTTCCAATAAAATTTTGGTGCATATCCAAGAGGAAGCATTTCTGTATCACGTTATCAGGATTTGCTGGGTAGTTCTAACACAGCATCTATGAGATAAAATTGTATCAAACTACTAAATTCGAGATAGCCAAACGAATTTAAATAAACTAGTGAATCTGCAGATCAGGAGCCTCAACGTCCTATTTGCATCACATATTATTCAACAGGTCATTTTTATTTATTCTTTAATATATTGTATATATATTAATTCGACTGACTGGCTACATAAACATATACGTTCCTGAGGGAGGCTACCGCCCCCTTCAACCCGCCGGTGTATCTCTCTTTCTATACCTATCTATATATCATATATATATGTATTCTTAATAATTGAGTCTTGTATTATTTTCCTGAAATTCATAAATATTTGTACCAAAATTCATGCGAAAAGATTACATAGCATATCGGAATTATTTTGTGTAACCCTGTAAACGAATTATAAATTCTATGTGCTATGTCCACACTTATCGACAGTAAAACATGCTTTTAAGATTCTAATAAAATTCCATTATATTTAATGGGGTGTAACCATGTTAAATTACACTTTTAAGGAATACCGACTATAGACCGTAATAGTACGAAATTCTTTTATGTATCCCGGAAAAGTAGCCACAGTTATTATATACGCTAATAATAAGAATACACCTAATTAAGTATAACTCATTAATTTTTCGGACTAATGTGACATCATTTGGATGATTACAGTACGTCATCGGAATTCTTTTGCGGGGTCCCGTAAATAAATTATTTAGTCTACACATATCCTTTTTTAAGAGTAAACATGCTTTTAAGAATCTTTACAATGTATGTTAATTCCATTGTGTTCAATGGTGCATAAACACGTTAAAATGCATTTAAATAAAATAAAAAATTCTATTGGTTCTGATGTCGCGAAATTCTTTTATGTGTCCCTGTAAAACGAACCAAAAACATTGTGTACACCAGTAAAAACTATACAGCTCATTATACGTTTTTCATTAAAAATTGTTCGAAATTTGAGAAATAGTTTGGATGATTACGTGACATTTGTAAGCTCCTGTACATTAATTAGGAAGCCTAAGAGCTCTGCAGAAGACATAAGTTTAAGCATCTCAGTAATTTTGTTGATTGCAAAGTAATGATTTCAAAATGAGTTCAAACGAAATTCGCCTCACACAGTTCATAAACAATATAGACATAAAAAATTATACAGCTATTTTTATACAAAGCTGGAACGTGTGTGCCAATTTGCAAGTCAAACGAAGGATTTTTGGCGCCGCTATTGCGCTACATACAAATTCTTCCCATAGGCCGTAATGATAAGAAAAAAATTGGTGACCATTTACGAATGGAATACACACCTAACACTATACAGCTGATTCCGTGGGGATCATGAACATGCAAGTCAGTAGCATGATTTTTGTAACCGCTATCGCGTGACAAACAAACAATACACAGACGGAACACAAAATCTTTTTCAGTGTCAACAGGGAAGCTTCCACTAACGTTTCGGCAAAAAAAAAATCTGTACTTCATTTATTTATTTATTTTTATTTATTTATTTATTTATTGGGGGGGGGGAGGGGGAGGATTACAGTAAAGTTAAAGTGATAGTTTCCCTTTTAATGTGTATAATTCTTACCGCAAAATAATAACTAGTATCGCCCAGCGGTCGAAACTCGACCACGTTTTTGCAAGGCAAAGTAATTGAACTTCTCGTAAACGGAATTAAATTGCAACACAGCTGCACCCATTGTTTGTCGATAGGCACTCAAACTGAATCAGCAGAGTTTTACTTAATATATTTCTTTAAGTTCAGTACACTGTAGATGCTGAGCCTTTCCTGAAATGAGAGGAAATCGCAACATGGAAGCGCCCCCTGTTGAGTGATAGAGCCCAAAACCTAATCGGCACCAAATTAAACTAATATTCAACCAAATATCATGTTCCGTTAAATTAAGTCCAGGTTCTTAAAGTACATTATTCGAACTCAAAAAGACAGACATTTTCTAAAAATGGTCAATATGAGTTCAGGAAATCTCAAACCGTGTAAATTCATCGAAAACTGGAAATCGATTTTTTTTCTGTATCTTCTACTTTCTGTTTTTGCATGCAGAAGTTAGTAATAAATTCACTTTTTAAAAAATATGTAGTCAATTTCAGTTAACTGAAATGCAAGGAAATCTCAAAACGTGTAAATTCATCAAAACTGGAATTCAAAATTTTTTCAAGATCTTACACTTTCTTCTTATATACGCAGAAGATATAGTAACAAATCCATTTTTTAAAAAATAAGTAGTCAATTTCATTTAATTGAAATGCATTATGTTTTAATTTAAAAATATATCTTCAGATTAGAACTGAAGTAAATCACAATAAATAAATTAATTAATTTAATTAAATAAAAGTGAGAGAGGGAGAAAGAAAGAAAGAAAAAAAAAGAAAAAAGAATTTTATCTTAAACAAATTGGAGAAAAATTATAACTTTCATAAATCAAATTCTTTTTTTATTTGCGTGTGTGTTCAGTAGTATATAAACTTTCTGTTTACCACTCTTTCACTCTAGTTTTCAAATGAAAAATCTGTAGTCGAAAGTATAGTGTTGCTACGTGTATACAAATTATTACGTCTATGGTTTTATTTGAGTTTTAAGAAAATGTCAGATTTAACAGCTTTCTACTTTAGGAATTTTTTAATGCAAAAGAATAAGTATATAAAATGAAGAAATTCATAAAAAATAGAAATATTTTTAAATACCTTCTTGACGTCGTAAGAAAATTAGGGCTGTGCCGATTAATCGGTTCGGTTAATCGATCAACGCTTAGTCCCGATCAATTTTTTTAATCGAGTTAATCGGCTCGATTAATTCGATTAAATTTTTTCAAAATCCGATTAAAATTTTCAACTACGAATTAAAATAAAAATTTATAATACTGCTCTGCCTACAAATTATTTTTTCTCACATGTTTTGCTAACAAACATTCAAGAAGCGTCCATGCATTCGCAATACCTTCGAGCGGTTATTGTCCGTTCAGAATTGCTGATAATAACTATTGAAGTAGAAACAGAAAATAACATTCTGTTTTCTATTCTGAAATGACGAAGAAGAGTTTAAATATAAACAATGAAGAATTTGAGATTTTTTTTATAATGATAATATGGAATTTTGAGAATTCATTTAAAAATAGTGGCAAACGAGGTGGAGACAAAGCCAGCTAATATAAAACGAAAGTATATGTATATTCATCTAATTTTTCTTTCAAATTGAAAATGAATTTATTAAAATAAAAATGAAATAAATGAAAATATTTGTATAAAATTAACAACTATTACTCTGAAAATTGATTTAAATTTTAGTTATAAAATGGATATAATCGATTATTATTTATTTTTTTTCTTTCAGTCAAACGTATGAATAAAATAGCAATATTGAGAATTTATTTTTTAGAATATAAAAATAATAATGAATGCAAGATGAATATATGTTATTTCTCATCTGTACTCTCGAATAAAAATTTTATTTGGAAATATATTAGGAATGTGTTTTTTCAGTATTTATTTGCATGTTTATTATTATTATTTATTGTTTAAGGAACAATCTATATTAACATCTATATCATTTTTATGGTTTGTTGTGTACTATCAGGAGGGGAAAAAATCATATACGAGAATTCTATTCATCATTTAAATAAAATTATATAAAGAAAATTAAAAAGCGATTAAAATTTCGATTAATCGGCCGATTAATCGATTAATGGACTACAACCCAGTTAAAACTGTTAATCGATTCCCACCCCTTAAAAAAATGATTTTTGTATTCTGCAAATCTGGCTAATCGTACCTTTCGAATGATACGTGTTTCAATCCTCTACTCCCATAATTAATATGCTAAAAGTGTACCGCAAATTTCATGTTTGTCCATTAATACATAGATAATAAATAATAAAATAAATAAAAATAATACTTTGCATTAAAATGTGTGATTTTGTTTTATTTCCATTATAAAGAATGTAATGTATTATAAAATATTAGAAAAGCCCCGATTCGGGAACGAACCGAATTCAGAATGCGGGAAAAATTTCAAAATCAAACTCGAAATATACAAAACTCGGCCTGATGCTGTCTGCGTGCCAATAGATCAAAGTTTGTTACCGAAACCATTTTTAAATTCATGAAATCAATGAAGGTAGTGAATCAACAAAGGCTTTGCCTGCTCCGCTGGTCACTCTATTTAAAGGAAACTCTTTTCTATATCGCTTTGTTAAAAAAAAAAAAAAAAAAAAAAACATGAAATTGCTCAAAAGTCCGCTTCCTGTACCCGCTGCCTTCGGCACGACTACTTGTTCGCATACTCTTGGGTGCCTGTCCCTATTGCCTCTGACAATAGCTTACCAGTGGACTTCCATTTGGGTGCTTATCAGATGACAGTTTCGAAACGGACAGTATCGAAAAAATTGAAGTAGCCATTTTATATTTGAATCCCAGTTACATAGGAACAACACGATACGTGATATACATATTTTCTTTCACGTTATTGTCTGTATTTATATGATTTATTCGATCAACCATAAAATGACAGCAATTTCACGCCAAATATAATATTACAATCTTCTATGGTCGGCTACGTCTATCGCATGAGACAATTAATTTTTTGTGGTTATAATAGTAGTTGAGTTTGTTAATAGTACTTGGTGTATTGAAAAATAAATAAATAAATAATTAAATATGTAAACCTGATCATAGTATAGCCTTAATATAGCTTCCCTTGGTGAATTTTGAATTTTTATCACCATTTTAGATAAAAAAATATATTTTATGCGATTATTTTTTCTGTTTCTTTTCTTTCTTTTCTGTATTTTATAATTTATTTATATTTTTGATGCGCTACTTGGCTTAAAGCGGCTTTCACAAAAGTACAGTCCCTGGCGGAAAATGTCCGATCTATTTCAGTATCAAAATTTTAAAAAATTACCCAGGATTATCAATGAATTAGCTTTCATGCCAAGCGCGATTCATCCGTGCCAAAAACATACTATTTAAACAAAACAAAAAAGAAAAGAAAAAATTCTAAAATTGAAATATATTAAAAAAGGTTATGGTTGTTGTTTTACTCCATTTTCATTTTTTCATATGCGTGAAAAAATTTAATATTTTATAATTTTTTATTTTTCGCGTGAAAGCATATTTCATTTTTTGCTTAAAAAAAAAAAAAAAAAAAAAAAAAAAGAAAGAAAGAAAGAAATTGTTAATTTTTTTTGACAACAATTAAAAATTTAACTGTCCAATTTTAAAGTTCTTACTAGGTTATTATTTTCATATTTTAATTAATTTTGAAAAATCTAATCAAAACTTCTTTACACATAAGGTACCAAATGAAAAGGGCGATTTTTCTGAATCCGTCGGACTTAAACAGCTTATCGGTCGAACAATTAGACTTTTTAAAATTAACTAAAGTATGAAAATTAGGTGGCAACTTACGTCCACACACAGACAAACAGAGTCTAGGGAAATCCCATAGCCGTTTATATATATAGATATGGGAAGAGATCAGAAAAGCTAACAAAAAAGTGTTCACATTGAGTACTTGACTTACAGTCAAATTTTTGACACTAAATAGAGAAAGAAAAAAAATGTTAGTAGAGATAAATTGCCACATTCATTTCATAGTTATTTATGTATACAAGAGACATTGATCTACTGAAAGTTTCACTGAAAAATATTTTCTGCGGCAACTTCATTTTACCAAATATTCTTTTCTTGAATAGCCCATCGCATATCATGACGCCTTGCCGAATTCTTCGTAAATTAAACTGCTGACTGATTTCGAGGTTTTAAAAAAGATCAAAGCCTGGGTAACAAATAAAGCCGAGGTTATTATTATTATTATTATCATTTTTTTTTTTTTTTTTTTTTCAGATAAGAGTGAAACTTTAATTTTCCGTAAAATAATAGTCACGTGGGTGAATTGTTGTTCAGTGTTGTCGAACATGTGTTGTAAATTGATATAACATTCGGATCCCTTTTGAAGGACTGAGTAAAGACATTTTTTGAAATGATAAATGGATTTAAATGCTGTTACAGGAAATGGCATTTTAAGTCTTTGAGAGATTACGTTTTGTCATAAGGGGAACTAAAGCAATTTTTTTTTTCTAAAACAGCTATGAACACTCTCTATAAGCAATTAAGTCATTTAAATTACGATTTGGTCAGTTTTTTCGAAATATTTAAAAATATATTTAGAAGGAAGAAAAAAACTATAGTTAAAAATACGTTTATTAAACGCATTTCGGTATCCATCATTAAATTTATCATACTCTTTTCCCGCACATCTGTGGATTGCTTTAACAAATATTTCATAAATTAATCTCATGATAATACTTACATTTACAAGCGGAAGAGTATGCAGATATACTAATACAGGTAATATGTGTATCTATTTTATAAAGCACAGTACTTCTTGCATTATAGAACACAAGTACTATTTTATGTTCCTGTTTATATACATATAAAGACATACATTTTCTTTTATTTTTTGGTAAATTATTTCTTTTAGATTTATAAAGATTTATAATATTTTCTTTCATTAATGATATGAATCTTTATTTGATTTTTAATAATCAATTTTCTTTTTAAGCACGTTTTGTTTCTATTTTTGGTTGAGTAAACGTGAAACCTTTAAAGAAACTTTAAATATTCAATTTATTTCTTTTGAAATTCATGCAAAATAATTTTCAAGAATTTTATATATATATCTTTTATATATATAGTTGGAGCTGGATAGCTTCCGTCTCTTCTATAAAGTAGAACTTTGTATGAAAGAATTCAATTAATATGGAGCAGTAGCGCTCAATAACAGAAACAGGTAATTTATTTTTAGAGAAATAATTAATTGTATAATTTAGTACATTACAGATGTATCAGAGATAGAAGCACCATAAAATGCATTTTTTTTTTTTTTTTTTAATAATAATGATATATATATATTTTTTTGTTTTTTGTTTTTACAAAGCTTTGATTTTTCATCATTTAACACGTTGAGCGCCACGCAAATTCTTAAGATCCATTAAAATTCCATAATGATTCCTCCTGTAATAAATAAAAATTAAGCAAATTTTTAATAAATTTTCAATCATTAAATGTAATATTTTCAGTTTTATATCCGCCACCGATGGTTGACGCGGCTTTATATTCTATTTGACAGTGTCAGCCACCGATGGCTGTCAGAGCGCTCAATGTTTTAATTTTTTATTGGTACTGCTTTTACTTTCGGGGTAAAACTTTCACTGAAATGTTTGAAGTGTAACATGTTCTGCACACTCGTAAAGTTTCAACATGATTCCTTCAGTACTACTTGCAGATACATGACAAAATATCTAGAATGGCTGACATGGCGCTCAACTTGTTAAAATAACTCGTTGTTTCTATTGTCTCTGGTACGATCTTTGATAATTTAATACACTTATTTCATATTTACATTTATCACATTTTATATTTTATCAAGCACCCAATAAATAAAACATTTTATTTTCCTATTTTTGTAAGAGTTAACTTTTATGGCCTTTCAATATAGTGCCTATATTAGTTTCGTATCAATAACCTTTTGTTGGTCATTAGCTTTTAGTAACTTTTGTAATAATTTATTCAATTATATACGGTATATATGATATTCACAGGGTTCATTTGGTTTAATGAATAGGTTTGTGCATACAAGGAAGTATTTTTTAAATAGTTTTAAAAAAGATACCTTTGGTCCTTTTAACTGATAAGAAACCTTTTGGTCCTTTTAATAATTAATAAAATTAATCTGAAATTCGAAAAGCGACGAACACACACCCCACATACCCGCAAACACACAGACATTTTCTTTTGTTATATGTAAATTTTATTATATTAATTTTTCAATAATTGAAGCACAATTAAACAATGACAAAACATTATCAACATTCGATAGGATAATTATGATAAATTTAACTGTTCTATTTTAATTTATTTTTTAATAATCTTATAATGGATCTGTTGACGAGGCAGTGGACTATAATAAATCAGATTCATATTTATACCAATTTTATTGCGTGCTCATGATAGAGCAAACTAAGCGTCCGCTTGTTGCGGAATACAGTACAGAACTGAACACACATTGGCGGCGCCGATAGAGGGCGCTTGATTCACATTAAACAAAATTAACAAAGAACAATATTAACATAAACAGGATCCTATATTGAACCGATCTTTTCAATAATTATTTGTTAAATGAAAAAGTAAATTGAGATTGATTTAATAAGAAAAAAAAAAATTTATCATTTGGTAAAAAATTAATTTTATATAACTGTTAAATGTACACATACTTATAAGAAAATTTCAGTAGTTTTAATGATGTAATAATTTAAAAAGATACATTTTTGTAGTGCTCCTATTGTGAAAGTTTTATCAACTATAATTGAATTTTTTTCCTTTTGTTTTTTTAAAGCAAACAAATAAAGAAGATTGTTTTTCTTTATTTGTTTACTTTATTTTTTTGTCTAGAAATTTTCCTCGTATACGAAAAATTTACCAAAATCACTGGTTTATCGAGTTTTTAAAAATAACGAAAATCTTTATAAATTGTTGCTTTGAAAATGTTGAAAACTATCGTGTAGGAAGATAGAGCGATTGTAAATGCCGGAAATTTTAATTGAATTATTGCGATTACCCTATGCTACGAGGAACAGTCAATAAGTTCGGGGACTAACCTTCCTCCCTACTCAGGCCCTGTGTACGGGTGAACCAAAATAACGATGTGGTTTGTAGGTCTAGTTTTCTGTGTACGCGTGAAACGTCACATGACGCTGTGCAAAACTAATAAGGCCCTCAGATCCCTATTCGGCTAAAAACTGTCAACCTCTTATGTCGATGTAGCAAAATATCTTTTTTTTGGAGCAACGTTCCAACATTAAATTCTTCTACAAATTATTTAAAAAAAAAACCGCTTAAAAAACGTTACAGTTTTTACAACAAGCGTATGGAGACGAAGCTATGTGATGATCGAAAGTTTTCAAACGGTACAGCTTGTTTAAAAATGAGAATTCGAGAAGCGAGCAGACAGTTGATTGCACGAACATAAACAAACATCCGACTGGTAGGAGAAGTGATCAGAAATGATCGTGGGTAAACAATTGATGCAATGGCCGAACAAAGCGAGTTTTCGCTTCGTCCCCAACGATGATTCGGGACAAAAAGTCACGTCATTGTTGAAAGCACTGATCAGCTCGCCAACAATTCTGCAGCGCTCAGCCCTTTGATCCTCGGTGAGATTGCAAGGAGCAATTTGTAATGCAGAGCGACGCATGTGCAAGTCCAAAGTCAGGATCGTGTGCCATGATCCATGTGGCAAGTCAGTCTGTTCACCCATTGCATCCATTGTTCGACCGATATTACTTCTGATCACATCTCCTACCCGTTGGATGTTCGCTTACGTTCGTGCGATCAATGGCCATCTGTTAGCGGATCATCTGTAACAACATCTCTCTCATTTTTAAACAAGTTGTACAGTTTGAAAACTTTCGATCATCCCATAGCTTCGTTACCATTCACTTGTTGCAATAAATGTAACGAATTTAATGTCAGAACGTTGCTCTGAAAAAGACGTTTTGCTACATCGACATAAGAAGCTGACAGTTTTTAGCCGAATGGGGATCCGAGTGCCTTATTAGTTTTGGAAAGCATCATGTGACGTCTCACGCGTGCACATAGAGTCAGACTTACAAACCATATCATTATTAGGGTTCTTCCGTACCTCGGTCAGGAGGGTGGAGGGTAATCCCTGTATTTATTGGGATTTTAATCATCATTAAGAGTGTCACTTATCACTCCTCAGTAGATCATGCAGTGAACTAGTTGTCAAAAATTTTGTGGAGGCTATTATTATTATTAATTTATTTTTTTTACCATTTGATGTCAGAGGTCCACACGGGGTACAATGGACCACAAAGAACAGGGGTACAATGGACC
The DNA here is from genome assembly GCA_963930645.1 of Salticus scenicus. Lineage (NCBI taxonomy): Eukaryota > Metazoa > Arthropoda > Arachnida > Araneae > Salticidae > Salticus > Salticus scenicus. Next base: position 313,626,249 of record OZ005655.1, read on the forward strand.
ATGGTTCATTTACCCCAGTTCTCTATCATAATAAACTGATTTACGAAATCTACATTTTTGAAGTGTTAGCTATAAATTATACTTAAAAATTTCGTAGTTAATCTTAATTAGATCTATTATGCCTTCAAAGATGAATAAGAAAGCACTTTACTTTGAAGTTTCTCCTAATTTATTTTTAATAACCATTCAGTTACTTTTGTATTCTTATATTTATAGAAATATCATACAGCTATAACAATTTGAAATAAATAATGCAATTAAAAAATAATAATTCAAATAAATTTGTAAATTTTCGAGCTATTGTAAGGAGGAGTCTTCCAGACCCTACAACTTTACAAGAAAACAACAGACTTTCAGTGACACAAAAATCGTTTTGTGTATCAATTTCTAATTTTAATGTTCATTAATTTACTCTATTTGTATGAATCGAAGCCATAAATAAACAAATATAATATATTCTACATTTTATACTATTAAAAAACGCACTACATTAGTACACTTTTTAAATTTGGCCTGTGGTCCATAGTACCCCGCGTCATGGACCATCGTAAACTGGGGTCGGGTACAACGGTCCATTTTGTAAGTTATTAAAAAATGTATATTAAAAAAAAAGTAAACATAATTAGTGCTTTTGATTGAGTGCAACATAAACCAAATCTATAGGTAATAGGCACAGATGTTTTCAATAGCGAGAAATCATTGCTTTGTGAGTAAACACCTAAATTTTCCAAAATGGGTCCATTGTACCCCGGTCTCCCCTACTTGTTCATAATCGGAAAAAAAATGCACTTGACAAAATATATTAAACATTATGAAAATGAATTTTACCCCTAAGACATTTTAGTATGCTTTTATGAATACAGATGTTTAGAAAACTTGTGGATAAAGAACAACCTTTATTAAAGAGCACCATTCAAAAATTAATTTTCGAACAAAGCTGCTATTCATATTGCCTATACATCCTAATACAACACGGGGAAGCTCACCCGTTACCCCTAATAGTGCTCTATCGTTTCGGTTCCCGCTTTAACTTCAATAGGCTCTCGACTAGTCTCCGAAGGGACTGGTGGTCAGTCAAGTCAACGTTGTGCCTCGGAGTACCTGCATTTGGTCGCAACCAATGCTTACCTCCAACGAAAAATAAGAAAAACATAAAAATAATTTTCCATAAAATAAATAAAAGCCAAAAGGATGAATTTAGAATTTTGATCTCTGAATAAATCTCCGCGTGAGCAGAGACCAATCAGAGTGAAGCACCAGGAGTTAAAACATAAATAAATAATTAAGTAAATAAAATGCAATAAATAATAAATAAATAACTCCTTGAAAAAACCTAACTGTTACGTGCGTTGACGAGACGGTCTGGACGGTGGTGTGTCGATGTTTAGTATTCATTAAACTATGCTGCATTGTCCAGGGTTGAATTTCGGGCGCAGGTCGTCGGTCAACCAAAGTGAGTAACTCTTCGAGGAGGATCGGTTTTCCGATGTCGTTCGTCTACGGACCCTCCTTAGCGGTGACTAAGGCTGGATTATTAAGGCTGGCCACGTATCGATATTTTTTTAATATCGCGATAACAGTATTTAAGTTCTTGCTCTACCAATATATCCCTCTAACGATATTTCCTAGTGCGCACAGCGCGATCAATCCATATGCCGATGAACAGCGTCCAACGCCAACCACCATATCTTCAAATTCTGCTTCCCCGCCTCACCGTACCACCCCGTAAACACCCAACAAGCAGACCGCCGAATATCTTATACAAATACACCTTCACCTCCTCCTATTTACTCACTGACTAAACTCGAAAAAATAGCCCCAACCGCAAACGATCCGAACACACTTTCTCTTCCTTATTCCTGTTATGTGTCCCTTTGCTTCATTTGTGCGAACTCTCAAATCGAAACCACTACTTAAAAAGTATGACCTTGAACGATAACATATAAAATGTTTCATTCCTCATTCATCAAGTTATCGCAGTAGTATATTATTTCCCATTCGATAATATCCCCACACCAATAATACCGAAGCTGCTCATCGCTCGCAGGTGAAAAGTGAAAACACTGCAAACAGTATATCGCGTTTAGTTCATCGCAGTAGTATATTATTTCCCATTCGATAATATCCCCACAACAATAATATCGAAGCTGCTCTTCGCTCGCAGGTGAAAAGTGAAAACACTGCAAACAGTATATCGCGTTTAGTTCTTGCTATCGGGTCGTTGATATATTGTTCGGAATTGCATGGATTGTTCGAAATATCGTCAAGTGGGTTTTTTTCTTTTTTAAGCAAAGAATTAACTGAAATTAATTACTTATTTTTTTTAAAAATTGGATTTATTATTCTATCTTCTGCATATATAAGAAGAAAATATAAGATTTGGATAAACGTTTTTCCGGTTTTCGATGAATTTACACGTTTTGAGATTTCCTTGCATTTTAATTAATTGAAATTGTCTACTCATTTTTTAAAAGTGGATTTATTACTAGTTTCTGCGTACATAAGAAGAAAGAAGATACAAAATAAATTTCGATTTCCGTTTTTTGATATATTTACACGTTTTGGGATTTCCTTGCATTTCATTTAAGTGAAACTGATTACTTATTTTTTAAAAAGTTGATTTATTATTATATCTTCTGCATATACAAGAAGAAAGTATAAGATTTGGATAAATTTTTATTTCCAGTTTTCGATGAATTTACACGTTTTGAGATTACCTTGCTTTTCAATTAACTGAAACTGACTACTTATTATTTAAAATGTGGATTTATTACTGGCTTCTGCATGCATAAGAAGAAAGTAGAAGACACGGGGAAAATATCGATTTCTGGTTTTCGATGAATTTACACGTTTTGAGATTTCCTTGCATTTCAATTAACTGAAATTGACTACTTACTCTTAAAAAAGTGGATCTATTTTTTTACCTTCTGCATATATAAGAAGAAAGTATAAGATTCAGAAAAAATTTAGATTTCCAGTTTTCGATGATGTTACAAGTTTTAAGATTCCTTGAACTCTAATTGACCATTTTTAAGATTTCCTTTCTTTTTTTCTTTTCTTTTCTTTCCTTTTTTTTTTTTTTAGTTCGAACGCTCTATTTCATGGACGACTCGTGCCTATCGGCCAACAGGGGTCGCTGCTGTGCTGCAATTTAATTCCGTTTATGAGAAGGCAGTTGTTTTGCTTTGCATTGCAAAAAGTGATTGATCTTCAACCACTGGGCGGTACTAGTATATAAATATAATACAATTTCCAAATGTTATAAAATCATTACAAAATATGAATTCAATATATATATCTTTAAAAAAAAATCATGATATGGTAAGTAGATAAAAAATAAAATAAAAATGGCAGGTAATTGACCTTTAGAATACCTATGAGTTATAGGGTCTCAAATTAATATTACTCTACAACCGAGAAAGTTTATTCGGTGGCAATTCTATAGAAACTTTATAAACAGTATTTCTACTGTGCATTTCTTATTCACTGAAATTAATTTAATTACAACCATATCGCTATCAATGACTGACAGGACTATTATTAAATGAACTTTCTTTATACTCAGGGATGGGAATTAGGCGCAAAACTCATGCAAATATTTATTTTTAAAATTTCCGTATATAAGTGAATCATTGATATATATATAGATAGATAGTTAAGTTACGACTTCTGCGCAAAATTTTATTAATCATCTACATTCTAAGTACAACTTCATTTTTCTTAAGCTTATATTTTTATTATAATTATGTATCTTGATGATATATGTAAATAAAACACATATCACCCATTAGCTCTCTTAAAATGTGATTTTGAAATAATTAAATCTTAAAATAGAAAGAATGGGGGACAAACTATTCAGAAATATACTTAAAAGTAATGGTATAAATTAAAAGAAACACGACATTGTGTTGCTGTTTATGCCTTTTCTTTCTTTTTTTTTTTTTTTTTTTTTTTTTAATAAAAAAGATTTGGAAGTAATATACCAGAAAATATAAATATACATATAGAAAACACTCCCCACTTGTATACATTAAAACTGGTGTTCCTTTGTCTTTAAAAAGTAGCAAATATCTATTTTCCTTCTCTTGAAATAAATATCGCAATATATCACCAATATCGATATTAACTTGATGATATATCGCGATATTTAATTTCTGATATCGTCCAGCTCTAGCGGTGACATTCAGACCTATCGCCCATAACCCACAGCATATTTCTACTGCGACGTTTATTCATATCCAACAGCCACACAACAAATCACGAAAATTTTATGGTTGTAATTTGTGAATTTTTTATTAAATTCTGTAGGCTACGTTATTATATTATTTTTAATAACACTGGTCTACAGTGGTTCGGTAACAACGGTCAAATTATTATTTTTATTATTAATTCCAATTTTTATTTAAATATTTGCAAGTAAAAATGTCCCACCACGTCACATTTTTCTGTTAGAGTTTCAGAAAATGGCAATTTTTACGATTTTGTATCATTTTTACGGTAACACAGGTGGTAACCCTTCCTGCTGGCAACTCAGTGTCCCGGAAACCATGTTTGTTCCATTTTTATGTTAAAGTATCAGAAAATGGCAAATTTCGCTATTTTTTTTTTTTTTTTTTTTTTTTTTTTTTTTTACAATGCAGTCGACAGCAAAAGTATCCGAGCACTAGCAAGTAATTCCGATGACAAAAAGTACATTTAATACTAGTTTGTTAAATAAATCCTCGTCGAATCATGTTCTTAGACTGACTAAGAACATGACTCGACAAGGATTTATTCAACAAAGCAGTATTAAGTGTACTTTTTTTTAGACAGGGATTATTGCTAGTGCTCAGATACTTTTGCTGCCGACTGTATCACACATGGTAACCTTTCGTGCAATCAACCCTGCTTCCTGGCCATCCTCTCTGCTGGCAACTCCTGTTTGGCAACCCTGTATTCGTACCTTATCTTTTTTTTTTTTCTGGTATTCTAGTTAACAGATATTCTTTGTTAAATATGATTGTGCTGTTTTATAGTGAAAGTTTCATGTTCAAAATGGCAAGTTTTCAGTGTAGAACTTGTAAAACCGTACCCGATAAGTTTTGCTGTATTTGTGACCTATTCATATTAAAATCACAAGGTAGACATTTAACAATTTAACACAAGACGTAAAAAACCCTATTTTTTGTATTTTGGTTTTAAAATAACAAAAATAACAATTCAATCATTTAGTGTATTTTCCATGTTTTTATGTTCTACTTAATCTACAATATGTATATTATCTTCCTATTAACAGCTAACTCCATGCTAAATTAATAATATTGATAGTAATAATGCATGCCTTCTAAGTTGCTTCCAGTACAAATTAAATAATGATAACAAAAAAACTGTACATGTTACAGATTTTTCACTATTATTTTTTAATTCTGCACTACAGAATCAGTTGAAAATAGCTAATTTCATTTCTATTATCCCCCCCCCCAATTTTTTTCTTTTTTTCGACTAGTGTAATTATACTGAAAATTAACAGTACCTAATCACTTTTAATCACATGAAACTAGAATTAAAATATAACTGTAAATTTCCAGCATAATTTTTTGAACCGAGGTGAAGCGCAGACCGTCACCGATAGCTCGCTAGGCAAAATGGAGAAAAACTGCGTGATGTCTCCAATTTAAATATAAGAAATTGGAACAAAAGATTATTCGTAAAAAGCAAGTTTCATGCAGAAGGAAAAAAACAAAAAAGACTTTCTGAAACGTTTCATTTTACAAATACCAAAATAATTTATTATAAAGAAATTATAATTCAGAGTACAACATAAAGATAGTTAAATTGAAAAGCACTGGGATTTCGTCAATGATTTTAGATTCTTTTATAAAATGTCGATAAAATATACAGTTTTGAATAGTAAGTGTGAGCGATTGGAGATAATTGAGGACAAATTTTTAAAAATACGCTTCTTAATGAGGCTGATTTTTGTAATTAGGGGAAGCAGTTTATCTCCAATTAAAAATGAGAGATTATCCAAAATCCCAAAATGAAAATGGGTACTATCTCCAAGAAATGGAAACGCTTGGTTATCTTACACTAGGCAGTTCTAGTGCAGTGTCAATCAACCTTCAAGCGCAACTATAATAATAATGACGTATATACTAACGCATGTTCAGAGTTTTTTTTTTTTTCTCCGAACATCGTAGCAACGCACATTGTAGAACTTTCATTTGCTTAAACAAGTTAGGTTTACTGATCAAATATGTATAGCGTAGTCCCGTTTCTCGCATCTAGCATTGAGGACGATTCGAAAAGCTAGATGGGGTGCCAAAGTGACCAAAAGTTTGAGATTCGGTAAACATCCAGTTATTCGGCGTTCCTTTATTGTTGATAATGGTTGTTGAAACATGGTAAAAATGGTAAATGTTGAAAATGGTAAATGTTGAAACAACAAGTCAACGACAAGGGTTATCATCCCTATTTAAACACTAGACTTGTTGAGTCAGCACCTGGGCAGAAGCTCTCGTGGTCGTAATAAACGTGGTTAAAGTATATTTGTCGTTACTGACAAAACGGCAAGATTGCTTCAGTCATAAATATTTCTTAATCAAATATTACAGTCCACATATCATTACTCTAATGTACAAAGTTACTCAATAAATTAAAATGATGGCAACATTTATTTTTCACATCGCTTTCGCGTTTTTTACATATTTATCAGACTTGAAAATTTGACCATTTGTTAATATATTCATTGAGATAAGAATAGATAGCACCACAAAAGTTAAAAAAACATTCTGGGCCAGTTTGGGATTTCAATTCACCTTCTTACGCGCGTAGAACGATTGGGAGGATGGTCGACATTTATTCTCGGCCATGGGAAAGTCAAATGATATTAACAATATTTCTTTCCCATATCAATTTTAAAATGTTGCAAATTTATAAATATATATTATCGTATAAAAATATATCTTGTTATGTATATATATATTAACTTGAAGAACTTACAAGAAAGTAAGTGATGTCCATTTTATTGTATATAATTTATCTTCTGAATAAATTATTATCGAATTAGTATACGTATTATTTGTTTCTCTTTCAGTTCAAAGGAGTATTTGCTTGGTATCGTCCACTTCTCGTAAACGGAATTAAACTGCAACACAGCTACGCCAGTTGTTTGTCGATATCTATCCAAAGTGAAGCAGCACAGTTTTACTTAATATACATGTACTTCTCTAAGTTTGATACACTGTAGATAGTGAGCCTTTCCTGAAATGAGAGGAAATCTCAACGTGGAAGCGCCCCCTGTTCGGTGATATAGCCCAAAAGCTAATTGGCCCCAGTTCAAACCAAGGTCCAACCAAATACCAAGTTCGGTTAAATTAAGTCCATTGGTTCATAAAGTACAGCGTTCGAACTGAAAAAGACAGATATTTTCTAAAAAGGGTCGATTTGATCTCAAAGCGTATAACTTCATCAAAAACCGAAAATCTAAAATTTTTCTGAATCTTATCTTTTTTTCTTACATGCAGAGGATAGAATAATAAATCCACTTTTTTAAAAATAAGTAGTCAATTTCAGTTAGTTCAAATGCATGGAAATCTCAAAATGTGAAAATTCATCGAAAACCGGAAATCAAAAGTTTTCCAAATCTTAAACTTTCTTCTTGTATATGTAGAAGATATACGCAAGCTAAGTGTGACGTCACTGAACGTCGTTGGGGCCAAGTAAAAGATTTCCTATGTTAATCGTCCATTGAATCTTTTGTAAAAAAATATTAAAAATTGAGGAAAATTATTTCCCGATTTTAATTCCCCTATTTGGGTATAATTATAAATTAGTCATCCTGTACATGTATTAGATTAAGTCATTTTGCTGTCAAATTGACAAAATTTAAATTTTTAATTTCAAAACTCTAGAAACAAAATGATCATAGATTTGATATCTGTTCGTCCTTAGTGTTTTGTGTATTTGGAGTTAAAAAACGTAATACGAAAACATACATGCCAGGTGTATATTTTCGTAATACATATATATTCTACGAAATATTGTTTCATATTATTGATTGCTCGTTATTAAAATAACCATGATTTTTGAAAGGAATTAAATATGTTCGTCAGATAATTTGGCGATCTTTTATTATTATTATTTTTTTCCTGCAAAGGACGGCAGATATCAAATCTGTTCCTTCGAAATGAATCTCATTCCATTGAAATTAAAGGTTTATGTTTATATTCGAAAATGGAAGTCTGGATTTTAATTTTCCTGAGTTTTGAAATTTAAAATTAAAATTTTATGGAAAAAATAACTCAATTTAACGCACACAGACAGTAACTTATATATAACTATACACAAATATGTGGATTAAAGTCGGGAGATAATTTTCCTTAATGTTTAAAAATAAATAAATAAATTCCAATGGACGATTAACATAAGAAATCTTTTGCTTGGCGGCCCCACGGACAGTCAGTGACGTTATCACATCGCTTGCGTATAGTAATATATATATATATTAAATAAGTAGTCAATTTCAGTTAATTGGAATGCATTATGATTTTGCTTAAAAACATGTCTTCAAATTAGGGATGACGTAGATCACAATATATATATATATATATATATATATATATATATATATATATATATATATATACAGACACGACATTATTTCATTATTTAAAACATGAAAATCTGACATTGACAGATTTTAATTTAGTGCCAGAGGCCTACTGCTAAACTTGTTAATATCGACAAATTCTTCTTTAGTTAATTCGTGACGATCTAAATTCCATGATAAAATTTTCATTAAATCAAACCAATGTGTTTCAGCTGCAGATACTGTAACAAATAACGTTGGAAGTCCAAACTGTCTTATAGCCGCAAAACAACGTTTTTTCTCTTTTTCCCAATGAGGGGGAGGTGTGCCTTGGGGGGGACTCATGTCAAAGGTGTGCCTTGGGGGGGGACTCATGTCAAAGTTGTACCTTGGGGGGGACTCATGTCAAAGTTGGGCCTTGGGAGGACTCATGTCAAAGTTGTGCCTGGTGGGGACTCATGTCAAAGTTGTACCTTGGGGGGACTTCATTCAATAAATCCCCATTCAATAAACCGACTGAAATAGGCCCTTAGCACTATTAAGAGTGTATTATAAAAATTCGACAACGCTGTACCGACTGAAATAGGGGTACCTTGGGGGGGGGGGGGACTCATGCCAAAGTTGGGCCTGGGAGGGGACTCATGTCAAAGTTGTGCCTTGGGGGGGGACTTCATTCAATAAATCCCCATTCAATAAACCGACTGAAATAGGCCTCTAGCACTAATTAAGAGTGACCTATAAAAATTCGACAACTGTACCGACTGAAATAAGCCTCTAGCACTAAAAAAAAAAAAAAAAAAAAGAAGAAGAAGAAGAAAAAGAAAGAAAGAAAAGAAATTAGATCTTAATATTTTCAGCAGTATAAACTTTCGATCTACCACTCATTCACTCAAATTTCTACCGTCTGATGGCTGTTTTATCTTAGAATAAGAAATCCGTAGTCGAGAGTACAGTGATGCTACATTATACAAATTACTGTGTGTATGGTTTTATTTGAGTTCTCAGCAATTTCCAGATTTCATAACTTTCTACTTCAGGCATTTTTCAATATAAAAGAATACGTGTATAAAATGGGAAAATGCATAAAAACTGAAAGTATTTTTAAAACCCTTCTTGACATCATAATAAAAAAATAATTTTTGTATGTAATTTGCAAATCTGGCTAACCATACCTTTCGAATGATACCGCTTTCAACCCTTTACTCCCATAATTAATGTGTTAAAAGTGTACCACAAATTTCATGCTTGTCCATTAATATGTAGTTTATTTCTTGTTTGAAAGAAAACAGCATTTAAACGAATTAGAAGAAACATCTGTAGTGAGGTTTAATTCTAAGATTTTTGTATTCATGTAGAATTGATCCTTTAAAAATATTTGTAAAATTTAATCATTAATCCTGTGCTAATATAATTTCATTAATAAACTTCGTTAAGAAATGTATAAACAGAACTACTTGACTGGTCATTGTAGATTTATGAAATTAGTTATTATGGTAGGTTCAAACTCGAAAACTTTAAGCGATCCTTTGGCGAAATTAAAATAATGAAATATTATGCCAGTTAATCTGGAACGATAAAGTGAGATTTCTTTTTAAGTTTCATTATAAGTTTAAATAATGAATACTATTATAATGTTTCTAATTTATTGAGTTGTGTAGATTAATGTAATACTAAAACAACGCAGTGGATTATTGGTACCGATTTACGAGTTACCTGTGTGTGATCCAGAGTTGTGCCATCACAACTTTAATATTCCATTTAGAGGACATAAAGCTTCCTAAAATAATGCCTTATAAATAATGTTCGACGTCACTGAAGTTCGGCCAATTTTATCTAATAAATACCCTATTATAGGATGGAGTCGAGTGGCTGCGTTGTCCAACTTTTACTCGATGGAATTGTTATAGGAAGTGTTGGTTGAGTGGGTTTAATGTCATCCTAGCGATGAGTTGGTTTTGGCTTGGAATTCACCTCTAGGAATGGGCCGGAGATAGGCCCTTACACGTTTGTACTCCCTTCTCAAGGATATTAATAGTTTTAAAAAGATTCCATTTCTGAAAAGGCAGAAATTTCAACTGACAATAAGCTTGTGGTAACGTGACTGATCTTCAACTCATAAACATAGAACTTTTTGCTTTACTTTGGTCGCCTTTTTGTTTGCTGTTCTTTTATGTTTTGAATTTAGAATGTATATTTCTTTATTTTAATTCATGTACTATGTGTTACATGTAATAAAGTTATTGAAAGAAAAGGGTATTATTTTTACGAAACATTGAGAAAATTGTCCTCTTGACACTAGCTATTACCAGATAATGTACTACATGATAGATTTTGACCTGCTCGGATACCGAACCCGCAATCTACCAATTATGAGCACGATGCTCTCTTAAATGGACAATGGACCGATTACGTTATCCCAAAAGAAGTCTTGGACAGGGAAATACATATTAAAGTGGAACACTTATCATCACGTCTTCAGTTTTTTCATTTGTTTTCAGAGAGATATAAACTCCAAATCGCTCAACCGTTACTTTGCTTTCAGAGTTCGAATTAAAAATGAGCTCTTTAAATTTGAGCTCTATAAATATTAATCCGTAATCAGTAATATCCTGCTACATTCATATTAAAACACTGGATGTCCTTTTATGCAGTATCTCATCCAGGAGGCTCTGATCTCATCTTAAAGATATCTTGCTGTTCGATAGCATTCAAAATCTCTCCCTCCTTTTCTTTTTAAACAGACATTAATATACAAAAACTTATGTATCCTAATACGTTATCCGATAAGAAAATTTAAATAAAAAAAGATTTTGTGATATTTTTTTAGAATACACTACCTGATGCAGCCTTGCAAACAAAGTGGCAGAAAACAACAAACGCACATGAGACGTCGCCAATTTTCGCCTGAATGTGCTTGAAAATAAATAAAATCGGATTTCGGGTCAAGCATACAAGTCACACATATATTAAAGAATTTGTGTAAAAGAAAGCAACAAAAAGTAAAATGATCTGACATTGTGTAAATGTGCCGGCAGGGAGCTGCCCGCTGGAGCCTCCAGTCCCATGTTCGAATCTCGGTTCAGACATATATTTATGCAGGGGCGGGTTCAGGCTCTCGACCGATCTAGGATCGATCCAATTGGTCGTGGAACAATGCGTCCAGTCTCATCGACCGGTCTGGATCAAAGTCGTCCAGTGTAATGTGTTCCATGGACCGGTCGTGGATCAAATCGCCCAAGAAATTTTTCCGAGTCATTTGATCCATTTACAAATCCATTGCTATGATTGGACATTGGTTTTTGCTCTGGTTACGCCATCTATCGGTCCTTACAAACGCAAATATGCATACAAGCATTTTTTTTTTTTTTTTCTTTTTGTAAATAACTGTATAATTCTTTTAGGATTATAAATATATGCATGCAATGGATTGAAATATACAATAATGCAAATTAAAATTAATCGAATAATATTTAAATTTAATAAAATAAAATTTTAAAATGCTCTCTGCTAACATATTTTTAAATTTTGAGTTCAACAAAATATTTTAAATTTGTTTGTGAACTACTTTAGGAATTTATCGATCAGTTAATTTTTATGAAACATTTTTATGTTTGAATACTAAATATTTGCATTAAATTTCAGCATTCAAACATAAAAATAATTAACAATATTTAAAAATCAACATTTAATTTATATTTAAATAATAATATTAATAAAAAATCATAAATATATTAAACATTTAAAATATTATTCATTGAAATCATAATTAATTGAATTTAGCAAACCAATTTAATGAAGATTTGAATCAAATGAATGATAATTTAAAAAACTGTTATAAAAATCTTTTTTTTTTTTTTTTTTTTTTTTTGTAATAATTGATTTAAATTTAAATTTTATAATTTTTTGCAATGTGTAATACTTCTATATTTCTACCTTAGATCATAAGAAAACTTCAACCTACTTCTTATTTACATCGAATATTTGAATGCTAAATATTTGTTTTAAATTTCAGCATTTCAACTTAAAACTATTTAACAAAAATTAGCTTGATAATAAATCCACAAAATAAAACTTAAAATTGTTTATAGTATATCATTAAAATACAATAATGCATAATTGAGGGAAATAATTAAAAAAAAATTTTGCTGGAAAAATTTCTAAAATTAAAATTTTATTGTTATTATTTTTTTATTTAAATAATTTTCAAAAAAGAATTACTATGTAATTAATATTATTTTATTTCAGTGTATATGTACCCAACTATGCAGAATACAAAAAAAAAAAAAAAAAAAAAAAAAAAGTGTTATGCATCTATCTTTTTTTTATTATTCATAGTTAAATTACATTTTTAAATAATGAATTAAATTTTTCTTTATCATATTCTATAGCTAGTTTCAAATTAAGCCTATAGATGGCAGCACTGATTTTGATCTAATAAAAGGATCGGAGTCGTCCAGTCTCTGCTTTCGACCGGTCGTGGATCAAATGACTCAGGGCCCAGTTGGATCGGTCGAAGTGTTCCAGAGGCTGGACTCACCCATGGTGTTTTTGGGTGAGTCCAGCCTCTGAATCACTTCAACGGATCCAACTGAGCCCTGAGTCATTTGATCTACGACCGGTCGAAAGCAGAGGCTGAACAACTCTGATCCTTTTATTGGATCAAAGTCAGTGCTGCCCTCTGTAGACTTAGTTTGAAATTAGCTATAAATATTACAAAATTAAATTAATCAAAGAAGAATTTATTCCATTAATTAAAAATGTAATTTAACTATGAATAATAATAATAAGATAAATGCATATCTCTATTTTGCATAGTTGGGTACATATGCACTGAAATACAGTAATATTAATTACATAGTTCTTTTTTGAAAATTATTTAAATAAAAAAAATAATAACAGTAAAATTTTAATTTTAGAAAATTTTCCAGCAAAATTTTTTTAATTATTTCCCTCAATTAGGCATTACTGTATTTTAACGATATATTGTAAACAATTTTAAGTATTATTTTTTGGATTTATTATCAAGCTAATTTTTGTTAAATATTTTTAAGTCGGAATGCTGAAATTTAAAGCAAATATTTAGCATTCAAATATTTGATGTAAATAAGAAATAGGTTCAAGTTTTATTATGATCTAAGGTAAAATATTTAAAACTATTACACATTGCAAAAAATTATAACATTTTAATTTTAAGCAATAATTACAAATATATATATATATATATATATATGAGTTTTTTAAATTATCACTTCATTAAATTGGTTTCTTAAATTCAATTAATTATGATTTTGATCAATAATATTTTAAATGTTTAATATATTTATGATTTTTTATTTTTTATTTATTTTTTATTATTTATTTAAATATTGTTATGTTTGAATGCTGAAATTTAATGCAAATATTCAAACATAAAAATGTTTCATAAAAATGAACTCATCCATAAATTCACAAACATATTTGAAAATATTTTGTTAAACTCAAAATTAAAAAATTGTTAGCAGAGAGCATTTTAAAATTGTATTTTATTAAATTTAAATAATATTCGACGAATTTTAATTTGCATTGTTGTATTATATTTCAATCCATTATACGCATATATTTATAATTCTAAAACAATTATACAGTTATTTACAATAAATAAATAAATAAATAAATAAAATGCTTGTATGCATGTTCGCGTTTGTAATGAGCGATAGATGGCGTAACCAGACCAATAACCAATAGCCAATCCACGGATTAAGACTATCTAAACTCTTAATCCGTGGGCCAATCATAGCAATGGATCTTTAAATGGATCAGATGATTCAGAAAAATTTCTTGGGCGATTTGATCCACGACCGGTTTACGGAATGCATTACGCTGGACGACTTTGATCCAGATCGGTCCATGAGACTGGACGCCTTGTTCCACGATCAATTGGATCGATCCTGGATCGGTCGAGAGCCTGAACCCGAAAAGTTGGGCGGGTTCAGGCTCTCGACCGATCCAGGATCGATCCAATTGGTCGCGGAACAATGCGTCCAGTCTCTTGGACCGGTCGTGGATCAAATCGACCAAGAATTTTTTCCGAGTCATTTGATCCATTTAATGATACATTGCTCTGATTGGCCGTTGGTTATTGCCCTGGTTCCGCCATCTATCGGTCCTTACAAACGCGAATATGCATACAAGCATTTTTTTTTTTTTTGGTAAAGAACTGTATAATTATTTTAGAATTATAAATATATTCATGCAATGGATTAAAATATAATACAATAATGCAAATTAAAATTCACGAATATTATTTAAATTTAATAAAATAAAATTTTAAAATGCTCCCTGCTAACAATTTTTAAATTTTCAGTTTAACAAAATATTTTAAATATGTTTTGTACTGCTTTGTTAATATATCTGCATTAAATTTTAGCATGCAAACATAAAAGTAATTAACTATATTTAAAAATCAATATTTAATTTGTATTTAAATTTAAAAAAAAATCATAAATATATTAAACATTTAAAATATTATTGGTTGAAATCATAATTAATTGAATTTACAAACCAATCAATGAAGTGATAATTTAAAAAACTGTATTTTTTTTTTTTTTTTTTTTTTTTTTTTTTTGTAATCATTGATTTAAATCAAAATTTAAATTATATATTTTTTTGGCAATGTGTAATAGTTTCATATTTCTTACCTTAGATCATAATAATAAAACTTGAACCTACTTCTTATTTACATCAAATATTTGAATGCTAAATATTTCCTTTAAATTTCAACATTCCAACTTAAAAATACTTAACAAAAATTAGCTTGTTAATAAATCCATAAAATATTTCTTAAAATTGTTTACAATACATCGTTAAAATACAAAAATGCATAATTGAGGAAAATAATTAAAAAAAAATTGCTGGAAAACTTTCTAAAATTAAAATTTTATTTTATTTATTTATTTATTTTTTTTTTTAATAATTTTCGAAAAAGAATTATATAATTAATATTGTTGTATCTCAGTGCATATGTACCCAACTATGCAGAATAGAAAAAATAGATATGCATCTATCTTTTTTTTATTCATAGTTAAATTACATTTTTAATTAATGAATTAAATTTTTCTTTAACTAATTTAATTCTAATATTTTAGAGCTAATTTCAAAATGAGCCTACAGATGGCAGCACTGATTTTGATCCAATAGAGGGATCGGAGTCGTCCAGCCTCTTCTTTCGACCGGTCGTGGATCAAATGTCTCAGGGCCCAGTTGGATCGGTCGAAGTGTTCCAGAAGCTGGACTCGCCCTATGTAATATGGGTATGGGTCATTCGAGACTAAAGTCATTGTAATTATAGGTCTCAAAGCTAATGTAATTGTTTCAGAATAAGGGAGGTTCTGGTGAATGAAAAGAATAAAATCAAGGTAAATACGAAATTAAATTAATTCTAATGAAATTCTCAATTGGAAGCCAAATAAATTTAAATTTTCACTTATGAATTCAAAAGCCAAATTTGGAAAATATCTCCTCTCTATACGGTAAACTTTAACTTGATGTGCGATCCATAAAACATTTTAGAATCGAAGGTGGAAAGTAGACAATTATATATATATATTTTTTTTTTTTTTTTTTTTTTTTTCAAATGTTGTGAAAAGTTTTATTTTTAAATATAACTCGTCGAAGGACATAATTTTACATTACGCTACTCTTAAGTATCTCTGACATGATTATTTTGTTTTTCGTATATTTTATGTAAATTTTGTGTGCTTAAATCCACTAAATAATTGTTTTAAAATGAAAATTAACAATGATAAATAAATGTTTAAATAGAAATTTTCCTTTTCGTTTTTGGTGATGTTAGGTAAAATTTTGGTATAGACAGATGCAAAACATCAAAACTTCACTCAGACTGCATTTTTCTGCAGATTTTTAAGGGATAGTCTTAACCAAAAATATTATAAACAAGATTTTTTTTTTTTTTTTTCTAAAATCAGTAAAAAATCTGAGGACTGAACTGCATATAATACATTACTAGAGGTTGATCGAAAAGAAACGGTTTGTTCCTATTTATTTTTTATTATTTATTTATTTATTTTATTTATTTATTTATTGTTATTTTTTTTGGGGGGGGGGGGGGAGGGGGTAATGATAATTTTCAACGTTTTTATTTTAATTTGTGTATATATATATTTTTAATTTATGTCGCATTTTATAAAATATATACGTCCAAAATGAGATTTTTTTTTTTTTTTTTTTTTTTTTTTTTTTTAAATATAAGATTAAATTTGAAATGATTGAAAATATCTGAAAAGTTGTTTTTTAAAATTCTACAAATTTGCATACATGCTTATTCAATTAAAATTTATAAAAATGTTTTATCTTCTTTAATTGTGAGACAAGAAATAAACACTAGTACAATTTAGATTTTTTTTTTTTGTTTTGTTTTTTAAATGAAAGACATTTAAATGTTGTATAATATATTTCTTTGTTGCACATTACAGATAAATTTACTTTCTTCATAGTAAATTATGTGTAAGAGGAACACATTCAGTTGTTTTTAGTTTAATATTGAACGACTGCAAATATATTTTTAAAAATATTTTATTAAAAATCGGAAACAGTTTTAAATGCCTCCTATTTATTTTTTTTTTTTACAGTGTGGGAAGTAAAGCTTTATCATAAGAAATTAAATACAATATAACTTATACTTGTCAGTGTAAAAGTCATTAGTTTTCAATGAATTTATTACAATGTGTTATATTTATATTGATTATAATCATAAATTATAAAGTCATAGAAAATAACTTATTTATGGAAAGAAATCATAAGCGTGTTAAAATCGTTCTAATTTAAATCACGATTGAATTTAAAAATAATTATCATAAAATTTGATAATAAAATTTTTGACTCTATTTTTTAAAAATTTTTAGATAATCAAGAAGTAATAAGACTTGCATTGAAATAAACAGTTTTTGACTTCCATATGTAAAAAATATTAGCCATAAAAATATTGATTTATTTCCTTATTACTTTCTGGATTCCCACTATTAAACTAATTGTGCAGATCTGCAAATGTATCGCATGGATCTCGTAATTCTAGTATATATCTGATGTCTGAAATATCCCGGGTAATGAAATTTAAGCAATGATAATAGTTCCTCACAAAATCCAATTCAATCTCTGATGATTGTTAACCCCTTGCTCAGCTCGAGTAGGCAAAATGCAGAAAGCCAACTTTAAATGTAATTCTGATTTGCAGTTAAATACGTTTAATTTCTTTAAGGAAATTTTATATGCGAATGGTGTTATTATGTTTTAAAAATCTATATCTATAAAAAAGCGAGCGCATTAAAAATTTTGACAGCTTAATTATCAAGATGGAACACTGTAAAGAAGCGTCTGTTGTCCAAATATTCAATGGGTTTCCTGTTTAAATATATACTAATTTAGTTAACTAAATGAGTTAGTTCACATGCGTGTTTTTTTCAGTCACATATTTTACGTATATATCTAGTGTGGCATTCGCTCTTTTTTCTCCTGTGCTGCTTTACCATACAAATATATATTTGTATGGTAAAGTGTTCAGTAAGGACGACCCCCCCCACCCCCACCCCCCGACACACATACACAAGAAAAAAAAATGCAGAAAAATTGGCTGATGCCTTTTTATTTGAAATAACGTCAAAACTCAAAACTAATGATTGACATGTTTTCATAATACCAAAGAGATAAAAACGATGTCTGTGATTATTTTTGATTTAGTAATTAGCTTTATGACACTTTAAGAAGCACTTAATCTACATATTTATTTTGTAAACGTAATACAATAAACATATACTTTATATTCTATTATGATTTATTATATGAAATAAACACGTTATATTTTAATGTATGAAATAAAACTATTTATTTGTTAGTTCTAAACAATTACTTAAGAAAAATATGTATTCTGCATTGGGTTAATTCCATCTTTATATGAAATGACTGCTTTAATGAACAATGGCATTGTATTATACAGTTTTGTAACACAAAAATTAGAAATTTCACTGCGCTAAATATCATAAATAACTTTTTCAAGTTATTGCAAAGTTGTAGGCTAAAAAGTTTGAATTCCCCTCCCTTTTTATAGACTGAACATTTTCGAGTGGACTGAGATCAAGAGTTTCCATGTGTGGTAAAGAAGAAATTCTACAATATTCTTACATTACATATTCTTATATACATCTGCTTTTTAACTTGCGGACATCTCGCCTAGATGAGCAACGTGGCCACCTAAAGCCAAATTTCTAATTTAAACAGTCAAAACAATTTTATATCTTGCTAAAAACCATCTCACGAATATTTCGTTGACATTTAATTACTTTGTCATCTCGTGTATTAAAATATTTTTTGATTTTCATTCTAAAATTAATACTTTTTGTGGTATCGTTCATTGCCTTATCCTTGCCATTTTTGAAATACTTTCTAAAGTTACAATTTCCCTGACAATTGTGTTTTGTTTCTAACTCTTGGATCAATCGAAAGTGTATGTGGAGGACGACGAAATAAAATCTCTTAGAAAATTTGCTTTTTAAATGAGAAAACTGGCGGTTGCTGAAAAAGAAAAGAAAAACATCCAAGTGCGGCTTTTTTTTTTTTTTGTCTCTCCTTAGTGTGTATTTAGACAACCATTCAAAATAGTTTTAGAACTCAAAAGCTTTATTTCACATACATTTCAGTGTGTGGAAGTGAAAAATTACCTTCCCTTTAACCTCAATCACCCCTCTCAGTATTTTAGATGGAATTCATTTAAAATATATTTCAAATTAATCGTAGTACTTCTAGCCACACAACTCTTTGAAAATATATTTGACTAATTTCATATAGTCCTGTATATTATCTATAAAACATATACGCAGTTTACTTAAATTTAGTATAACAAAAATATTCATAACACAACTTGAAACGCGCACCGTAGCCTTGATACACCGCCCCTATCCACTTTGTGTGTGTGTGGGGGGGGGGGGGATGTAAGCAAAAAATGTATAGTTTTATACCCATATTCTTTGCAAACATGCTTTTTTGCATATGAAAATGTAGCCTAATTTAATTTTTATTTGGTGCAGTCTAAAGACATTAAGAAGTACTAATGAGAAATTTCGTCCATGAGCGTAGTATATTTTATTTATGTATTTTTTCCCTGTATGTCTCAGTACGCGAACCGTTTGCCCGACTTCATTAAAAAAAATTTCTAGTAATATCCTCATGTAACGCAGTATACCTAGTTTGGATGCTACTGAATGGGGGGGGGGGGGGAGGCAGAAACCATCCTTTTCTTTCGCTAACCCTGAAAAATGAATTCTCACGTCACTCCTGGAAAGCCTTAATCCATGTTTTTGAGTGCTGATAACAAACTAACAGATATTGTTCGTTCTCCGATTCAAGTCGTAAACAAACAAGGACAATTCTATTCTCGGAGTAGCACTCTCTTTGTTTATGTCTCGAACTGAGGAACCAACAGTACTCAGACTGACCACTTTAAAATAAAATAACGCAAAACAAAATAAATAAAAAATTGTCCTTCAGCGCAATATTTTTGCAGCTACATATGGGTAAGAGAAAACAAGAATATTTATGGTAAATTTATTAATTTTCTAAAACATTGATGTAAAATAATAACACATTTATAATTCAATATAAATAATGGTTTTAACATAATAGCTGTTTAAATATAAATAGCTCCGAGCTAAACAGCTATTTACATATATATAAATTTTAATTTACTTAACAATGATTGTCGCACGGGAGGGGGGGTTGAAATATCTCCCTCTCGTAAAAATGCTAAATTTAGTATAAATATTATGTAAAAATGAATTCATGGAGCCAATCGTCACGAAAAGGTATCTGTCATTTAATGGTATACGCGAGATAGGAAGATTTTGAGTCCATTTAAATATCTAAATTTACATTAACCCAAATATTCTTAAACGAATATTCTGACAAAATATTCTTGTTCACTAACAAATGTAAAGTCGAAAGAAATTGAGTTATGCACCGAATTTCAAGTCATACGAACCAAAATTTTTTAATTAAAATTTCTCTAACGTTTGATAATGAATATTAAATTATTTTTACTTATTTTTCTTAATAACCCTAAAGTGACACGATGTTGAATTTCGATATAACCATACAATTAAATTAAGAAAAATAATAAGGAGAAATACAAAAATCTGTCTTAACATGGCATTTAACAGACAATAAATTCATGTATGATCAAATTATGAATCATAACGTTATTGTATCGTTTTTAAAATTAATATGTGCGAATAAAAATATATTCTCAGAGTTATTTTTTCGTTAATAAAAAAATATATATATATATATAAAGACACGACATTATTTCATTATTTAAAACATGAAAATCTGACATTGACAGATTTTAATTTAGTGCCAGAGGCCTACTGCTAAACTTGTTAATATCGACAAATTCTTCTTTAGTTAATTCGTGACGATCTAAATTCCATGATAAAGTTTTCATTAAATCAAACCAATGTGTTTCAGCTGCAGATATTGTAACAAATAACGTTGGAAGTCCAAATTGTCTTATAGCCGCAAAACAACGTTTTTTCTCTTTTTCCCAATGAGGGGGAGGTGTGCCTTGGGAGGGACTCATGTCAAAGGTGTCCCTTTGGGGGGGGGGAATCATGTCAAAGTTCTACCTTGGGGGGGACTCATGTCAAAGTTGGGCCTTGGGGGGACTCATGTCAAAGTTGGGCCTTGGGGGGACTCATGTCAAAGTTGTACCTTGGGGGGGGACTCATGTCAAAGTTCGGCGGGGGGGGGACTCATGTCAAAGTTCGGCGGGGGGGGGACTCATGTCAAAGTTGTGCCTTGGGGGGACTTCATTCAATAAATCCCCATTCAATAAACCGACTGAAATAGGCCCTTAGCACTATTAAGAGTGTATTATAAAAATTCGACAACGCTCTACCGACTGAAATAGGGGTACCTTTGGGGGGGACTCATGTCAAAGTTGGGCCTGGGGGGGGGGACTCATGTCAAAGTTGTACCTTGGGGGGACTTCATTCAATAAATCCCCATTTAATAAACCGACTGAAATAGGCCCTTAGCACTATTAAGAGTGACGTATAAAAATTCGACAACTGTATTATAAAAATTCGACAACGCTGTACCGACTGAAATAGAGGTACCTTGGGGGGGACTCATGTCAAAGTTGGGCCTTGGGGGGGGGACTCATGTCAAAGTTCGGCCTTGGGGGGACTTCATTCAATAAATCCCTATTCAATAAGCCGACTTAAATAGGCCTCTAGCACTAATTAAGAGTGACCTATAAAAATTCGACAACTGTACCGACTGAAATAGGCCTCTAGCACTAAAAAAAAAATCAAAAAAAATCATACAATTAAAATATTTATGAAGAAAAATTATACTACCGTGATTTTTCGGTACAAACAGAGGATTTCCTAAATTTTTTGCTAAATCCCGATTCACTACTTTACAAAATACACTGGCCTTCAAAAGTTAAGGTACAACCTGTTTTCCACGTAATCATCCAAATTATGTCCAATTTCGGATAATCATTCATGAGCTACATAGACTAAGTTGTGTATTTTTTATTGCTTTATGTAATGTTTACGGTTCGTTGGCAAGGACGTAGAAAAGAATTTCGTGACATTAGAGCCTATAGCTAGATTTTCATCAAGCGCATTTCAACGCATTTATGCTGCGTTTAACAAAATTGAATTAACATGCATTATTAAGATGCTTGAATGCATGTTTTCTCCAGAAAAAAAGTATGTATATTCTAAATAATTTATTGAGAAGGACCACACAAAAGAATTCCGATGACATTCTGTAATCATCCAGTAATTTCAAATTTGATTCAATATTAATGAGTTCCAAGGAATTATTTTATATTTTTATTAGCGAGTGTAACTAAGGTGGCTCGACTCTCAAAAGAATTTTCTACCATTACGCTCTATACTCGATATTTCTTACAAGTACATTTTAACATGATTGCACTCCATTAAACTTAATCAAACAAACAAATATTAATAGAATGTTTGTTTGTTTGTTATGGCAGGGTATCTGTGAAAAAAGGCCGGCATAAAGTAGGTAATTGGTTTACAGGGCTACAGAAAATATATCCGATAATTTAAGCAATCGTTTTGCATGATAATCGGTACAAGTTAGAAGGAATTAACACAAGGCTATGAGTTACGAGGAAATAGACAGATAGATATAAACAGACGGATACAATTGGGGGTTAAGGTCATGATCCTATGTATAATTATTTTAAATGCTATATTATAAGTAAAAATGATTTGCTGAGTAATGAATGATACAAACTGAGGCTCCTAATCTGAAGATCCACTCTAGTGTAAAGAAAATGTTATAGAAGGGATTTTAAGGGGCAAAACTACAAGGGATTTTAATCGCCTATTTATTTTGATTCAATCAATAGCCGTGCTAAGACTTGGTATAAACGAAAGTGCAATTCCAGCAAATTTTTATTAATAGCTCTTAATATAATTGAATATTTTTCTGTGGCCCAGTAAATATAATACTGGTCATACTATATTCTACAGAAAGCATTTTTTTGTGCCTATGGATAACTGATTTCAATTTCGTTAAGCTTTGTGCAAAGTAAAGTCCCTAACAGCACAGTTAGGCTTAACTCATCCAAAGTACATCTTAAGGACGTTTCTGGGATGCCTTTTCATCCAGAAGACATCTTGAAGATATCCTGGGGAGGCGATGTGCTGTCTGGGGTTATTAAAATTTGTTTTGTAGAAATACCTTTCATAGAACGCAATGCTTTGGGATACTTTCAAGTGTCCCTGTACACAAACCAGTGTTAGTATTTACTCCATTTTACACAGGAAACATCTGACAGTGAACTTGAATAACATATTTCAATTTCATTAAAATTTGTGTAAAGTAAAGATACTAAAATAGGGTTTATAAAAAAAATACCTCTCATAGAACATATGATGCTTTGGAATACTTTCGGGTGTTCCTGTACACAAACGTGTGGTAGTATTTATTCAGTTTTACATAGGAAACATTCGATAGTGAACTTGAATAACATATATCAGTTTCAAGATATTCCATAAATATTTACGGCACTTAGAGCGCGGACAGACAGATACACAAACTGAAATCATATTCACACTTAAAAATGAAATAGAATTATTTAATGACAGTTTATCGCAAATAAAAACCAACGAATAATTTTCTGTATCTTCAACTGAAACATCTAAATTACTTGTTTTGTCAAGAATATGCAACACTAAATAAATCCATTAGGACTGGAATATTTTTATGATTTCAGTTGAGATGAAAATCTTTTAACTTCATGTGTTTGTTTTTCATTTTTGTGAATTGGGGAGGGTGAATGGATAGTTTAACGTAATGAAATGGTTAGCTAATATTTAAGCTTGCTATCTTAATTCAAACGAGAAAAATTCCATGGTTCATTTTTTTTATTAGATACGATTTTTATATCCAAACAATCATCATTTATACTGTGAAAATTTTATTTTTTCACTAAATAATACTTAAAAAGAATCAAGTTCAATCAAAAAAATTGTAAACTTGAAACACGCATGCAATGTGTATACAAAAAAAAAAAAAAAAAAAAAAAAGATTACTGTCAAATATTTAAAATATATCTTAAAACGTGGGAAGTCACCGAAAACTATAGGTCTAAAAATTTCACAAATCCAACACCACCTTCGTATACATATAGTAGAAAGTAAAAACTTCCATTTAAGATCAAAGAGATCAAAACAAGGGAATGGTGGAGGTTTAAAATTAACTTTCAGTTATTGTCTTAGGCTGTTATTCACCAATAACTTCAACACCCGGCTGAATACAAAAATTTGAAAAATTCATAAAGGCGGGGGGGGGGGGGCAAATCTTCAGCAAATTTTAACGCGTTGTTTTTGCCATCTAGCGGTACAGATATTTTTAGATTTTTTACGTGAAAATAACCAATCAAAGATTATATGAAACCTTTGACGCTAGATGGCAGAAAGAGCTTGGCAAATTTTGCTGGAAAGCTGTATTCTGCCTTTAGACGCTTTTCAAGTTTTTTCGTTGAACCGGGAGTCGAAGTTCATGGTGAATACGGCCATTAGAGTTATGAAAGTTTGCATCAACATTCATTGAAATACCGATATTAAACATATTAAAATTTCTCTAAAACGTTTAAATAAAATAAATAAATAAATAGAAAAATAAATTTAAAAAAAAAAACTACTAAAATTCAAATTTTTATTTTTCATGTATTTTATTTTATTATGTATATTCATATATTTTATTTATATATTTACTTTTTTTTTTTTTTTTTTTTGAGAAAATTGTAAAATGTTAACTAGTTAATTTGTGATATCTGTAGAAAAAAAAAGAGAGAGAGAAAAATAATCTTTCATTTAATAACATAATAAAATAAAATAATATAGTAGTTTTCTTTCACGATTTGTTGAAAAGTAGTCATCCATAGAAAAAAAAAATATGTTAGATGAATAATTTAATTGTTTAGTGCAAGTAATTTTTCAGTTTTATCTCTTTTTAATACATCACTTTAATTAAAAGGAAAGTGGGTGTTATTAATCAATTTTTGTAAATCACTGTCTATAAAAATGGGCATACATATCATGCATCGAAATATAACAATATTAAAATTTCTCGAAAGCTATTTGAATTTCATAAAATAACATTCAAATGTAATTAAAAAAAAAAAAAAAAAGATACATTCACAACCACAATTTTAATTAGACATCTGAGGATTTTGAATATGACATCTGAGGTAAACTTGTGTGCTCAAAATGCTTGTCGAAAAATGAAATTAGCTTAATGAAAATGCAATAACAAAGGTATTTCACATTTCATAGGAAATTTTAAACTTAACTCGATAAACATAATTGGTTTTCAAAAGATTGAATAATCCAAAATAGATAACGCTAATTCCTTAATCTTTTCTTTTCAAAAAGCAGAAAAAAATACTTCATTGTTGTTGTTATTTCCTTTATTTGGTGTTTAAATATTATTTTCACCCATCGCTATCTTAATAAGAAATATTAAAAAAACAGCGCAAAAAGTGTAGTGCATTTTTTAGTTATGTTTGTTCTTAACGGTGTCCCTACAGTAAAAATGTTTTATTTATTTATTTATTTATTTATTTATTTATTTTTATTTCAGGCATATACATATAATACTTTAATGTCCACCCTCCCCCTCCCCTATGCTCTCCCTAAAAAAATAAAAAAATAAAAACTGTAGGGTAATATATGTTTTTAAAACAAACATTATTGAGAAAAGAAACTTACGCTAAGTGCTAAAAATAATAAATTAAAAATTTCCAGTCGCATACTAAATTATAACCATGTGCAAGCAGCTTTGGCGATTTTGGCGAGAAACGTTTATTTCTTGGCCACATTTTGTACAAGTGGGGAGAATACCTAGGCCGCAGTTGACCTAGGTGGGGAGCTAAAAATGTCATTTTCGACCGCAGTTAACCTAAATATATTATTCAAGTACACTTTCAGATGTTCCCCATTGAAAATGGAGTAAATACCATCACTGATTTGTATACAGGGACACCCAAAAGTATTCCAAAACACTGCGTTCTGTGGAAGGTGTTTCTATAAACCAAATTTTAATAACTTTACTTTGCACAAATCCTAATGAAATTGAAATATGTTATTCATATGCGTAAAAGAATGCTTTCTATAGAATACAGTATGACTAGTATTAGATTTACAAAGCCACACAAAAATACTCTATTACAATAAGGGCTATTATTGGAAATTTGTTTGAATTACACTTTCGATTACATTAAGTATTTTTAAAACTTTCTAACAATTTTTAAGTGTGAATAAAATTTCAATTTGTGAATCTGTCTATCCGACTGTCCATCTATCTATCTGTCCATCTACCTACCCTACAGCGTCTGTAAATATTTTCAAAATTTTTTTAAAAATATGTCATTCATGTTCACTATGGAATGTTCTCTATTTAAAATGGCATTAATAGGTCCTGTAAAGCTGGTTGTGTGTACAGGTATACTCAAAATTATGCGAATGCATTGTTTTTACTAAAGACATTTTTAACACGCTTTTATTAGCTTCACCTGTATGTATGTATGTATGTATGTATGTATGTTTGTATGTATGTTTGTAACTTCTCTGGAAGCAAACAAAAAATTTATATTGTAAAAAAAAGTACTTTCCCTACGTGAACGATGTGGCGTTGAGGTAAGGCACCGCGCTACGAACCTAAAGGTCCAGCGTTCGATCCCCGTCAGGGGAGATTTTTAAAAAGGGTTTTTGTTTAATTCTAAGTTATTTTAATTAAAGATTTAAAATGTATATAAATATTATGGTGTGTCACTCACACGATTTTCTCTTACCCTGAATTTTAATACTGAGATAGATATTTTGTGTTTTTTAGTTCACAGTTCTATAAAAGCGTGTTCTTTAATTTTTTAAAACTATAATATTATTATAAATCGCATTTTAAATAACTTTCTTCTGCAAAAGTCACAAAGAGAGTGAAATTTATTTTTAATATGCTAAAATAATGCTTTGTATAGAATGAGATATCGTTAACTTTCAGATTGACAGGACTGCACTAAAAATCCTGATACATTAACAATTAGATTCTATGTGCTGCATTTTCTTTTGTGTTAAGCCTTTTTAACACTTTCCAACAATGTTTAAGAGTGATTATGAATACAATTAGTTTATGTGTATCCCTTTCAGTCCTCCTGTCTGTTCGTTGTGGGATAACGCGGCAAAGAACATTGAAATTTATACGATACAACGAGTACGTATAGTTAGAAAGTGTTAATGATCAATGCGCACTGCTTGATTTTCCGTTCTTGTTTATTTGATTGTTTAAAAGCATGATTTCTGTGAAAAATTATTGGCATAGAGTTGTTAATTAGTTTACAGGGAACACAAAATTATTCTTGTAAGTTATTCAACCATTTGAAATCAAATTTGGTATAAGTATTTACGAGTTATAAGGAATTAACACAAGGCTATAAGTTACAAGATAGTATATATATTTAACTGTATTCAGCCTCCTCATGGCGTCTCATGGCACGGGTGGTGTGTTTGAGGTGTTTTTTCGGCGTGATTTGCAGTTGTTGTTGATATAAAGTGTGTTTCTCACTTTTTTTTTTTTTTTTTTTTTTTCTCTTTGAGTTTCAATTATTCTCATGTCTTATTAGGGGTGAATGTAGGGCATAGAGTGTTGTAAATGGTTAGCAATTTGCATACAGCACTACAGAAATATCACCCTATTTACATGCAACATTCATTCTGTGCCCTTGATAATGTAATGATGTTGTATGTTTCAATCTCAGTTTGCTCATTTTTTCTTCATGTTTATTCAGTTTTCTACTCCTTCATGTGATACTTCTTTATATCTGCTGCAATGTCTGAGAAGTGTTTCAATATATACACATACATATAGAGGGGTTGAAAGAGGCGCAAGCCCCCCTTTAGAAATGTATGTGTTTATTCAGCGAGTTAAATATATATATATATAATTATTTTAAATAATACGGAATAAATAAAAATGATCGCCTGAGTAAGGAGTTATGTAAATAGGATGTTGAGGCTCATGATCTGCACTAGTTGCCGAAATGGCCTCCATGTGGACACTCAGAAATTTCTGTGTGTTTGTGGGCCTGTGCTTACAGTCACCCGATTGACTTTCAAAATGATACACACTTTCATGCGTAGCACAGAATTAAGTATCTGAATATATTTTGGTGTGTATTCTGATTGTAGTTCGTGTACAGGGATACACCAAAGATTTTCTTATTTCATATCCTATGGACAGAATTTGTGTTTATCACGGTAGCATCCGCAAAGCTCGTAAGATTTAAATCTACATTGGTACACATGTTCATGCGCCATAGCTATTTTTTAGTGTGTGTATTATTTGTGGTTCGTGTACCGGGACACACCAAAATATTTCTTATTACACTATTGCCATTTTTGCATTATATCAAGATCACTTTATAGTGCTAAAACAAATATCCCTCCTCCCCCCCCCCCCCCCCCACTTTGGAATATAGGATATTTAAGTATTTTTCCCATTAGATTGATTTAACTACTAGGCGGTTTTCATGGCACCTGTGAAAACCGACCTATTATGTTCAAAACATTTAGCTGAATTAGAAGAGAGAAACAAAAGATTTAAATAAAGATAAATAATAAATAATTAAATAATTGCATTTACAAATGAAAAAATATACAATTATCTTATTTAAATCTTAAAAAAAAAAAAAAAAAAAAGTAAACTTTGTGTATGAGCCGACAAATGTGTCAGTCATTGCTTACCGATTTTTGCTTTCTTAATTTAATTTAATGTTTAAAAAAATTATTTTTTATTGTTTTAACATAGATTTTTAGTAAATATCTTATACTATTAAGTGAGCAATATTTGTATGTATATTTCACTGTTCTCGAAAACGGTAGCTCGGACAGTCACGAGATTTAACACAAAGGTGCCCCCCGAAGGATCATTGCGCACATCGAAGTCAGAATTTCGAATTTCTGTTTAGTTTTCTTTTAATTAATAAAAATATGAAAATAATAAGCCAATAATAGCAAAAAATTAGCCATTTAAATTTAATCCATAATTTAATTGTTGCCAAAAAATAAATAAATAAATAAATAAATAAAAACAAAATACGAGTTTATTTTTTTTTTTCCAACAGGAAAATAAATACATTTATCTAAACATGAACAATACTAACACACTACTGATCGCAGAGCTTCCAAATTTGGCACATAGGTACCTGAGACCCTACAGGTGCGCACTTCATCGAGATTTTTTGGAATTTGAATTTTTTAAATTAATGTTTTTTCGATTTTAAACATTGGCTTTTATGTTTCATTTTTCATGAATTTATTCTTCGATTGTAATCGTCTGCGTATCTTATGCAATTTATTTTTTATTTAATACATTTATTTGAGGGCGAATCTTTTTTCTCTTTTTAATTTATTATATTTATTGAAAATAAAATGGTAATGCAGTAGAAAAAATTAAATATATTAAATTTAAAATTTAAAAACGTATTTATAACAGTTATGTTTATGTATAATTTTTGTAGTATAACAACAATTATTTTTCATTTGTTAATTTAATTTCTTTAAAAGTTTTCTTTTTTTCTAATTTATAGTATTTGTCAGGAAATAATGGTAGTGTATAGTAGAAAGGATTAAACTGATTGGAATTTATTTGTTTTTTATGTATTTAATTCCTTCTAAAAGAAAATCTACTTTTTATTTTATATCATTACATTGGTCGGAATCAAATTGTAATACAGTGTAAATAGCATGAGCAATAAAATACTTGGTTCAAAAACTAAAATATTTAATAGACGCTGAGATACAGTTAACTTTAAAATCGTAGTTCTTAAATAATGGCAGACCCACCTATCGTCAATAAATACCCATATTGAAATACATAGGAAAGAGATTTCTGCAGGCAGTGGGAACCTGCTAACGATACAGTGCGGCCAGAGAAAGAGCTGCCGTAGTCAGCGAGTACCCGATGCGAGGTCTAAAGCGATTCCAATGTAATTATTTTAGTTTTTATTTATAATGTGATGTGAAAATAATGATCCAATTATTTTGTAGATTCATTTAAATATAGTGGCCAGCGAAGCGGGCGTAGCCTGCTAGTGTACACTAAAATGCTCTGTAATGAAAGCAAAACAGCTGGAAAATGGATAAAACTTATTTAAAAAAAAAAAAAAAAAAAAAAAATTTATATACCATGTTTAAAATTTTCTGATGAATCATAGAGCTCTTATCAATGTGCATAATTTTTTTTAAAGTGATAATGACGTCAACTTTTGTGAGATGCATCATTTAACTTTTTATAGTTTTTTAATGTTCATGTTTAATTAAATGTATTTATTTTTATGTCGAAAGAAAGTGAACTCGTATTTTTTTTTTTTTTTTTTTTTTTTTTTTTTCAACAATTAAATTATAGATAATATTTTGATGTCTATATTAACGATATTAGGATTTTGTTATTTTCATATTTTTATTAATTATAACTATAAGAAAACTAATAAAAAGTTTGAAAATCGGACTTCGAAGTATTATGCTGTCACCGTGTTCTGAGTAATCCTGAAAGTTTCAAATTTCTAGTTAGTCGGGAAGTTAGTTAAAAATCGATTGCAAGATTTGTACAAGATATATATAGGGAGCGTGTGAACTAATAGTAGGAATTGAGAAAGAAAGAAGCGATCAGCTTTTGATGAAGAATTTGGTTTTTTGTTTATTTATTTTGTTTTTTAGTGTTCACTTTTATATGTGTATAGTTAAAATATCATTTTTTTCTTATTTATGCATAAGTCTTATGCTGCATTATTCTTCTTTCCTGGTATACTTTCTATAACTGCTTTTTTTTTTTTTTTTTTTTTTTTTTTTTTTTAATTTTTTATACGCATAATTTTATTAAACAGAAACGTAAGTATTTAACTGTTTATGACGTAACATAGTTGAGTTAATAAATAACATCATTTTAATTTCTTAGAGCTTTTTAAATTACACCACTTCGTGATATAGATATTCTGGTTTCTCTCTCTCTCTCTCACGCACACACACACATACATTATTTGAAAAATATTATGTTAATGGATGTGGAATAATTTCAATTGGTATGAGAGATAAGCGGGAAAGAAGTATATATATATATATATTTGAAAATATCAACCGCTATAGATGGACGATAGCGAATTAATAATAAAAATAATAAAGCAAAAGATAAACTTGAAAATGAAACTAATAAAATAATTAGCCTTAAGTAGTTTTTTGTCGCGTAAACTTAAATTTGTTTTCCGAGTTTTATGTCTTGGGAAAACTACTTTTATTTCTATCTCATCCTACTAATGCATTATGTTTGTTTAGAGTAAATGCAGAGACTGATTACCCAAAAGGCTCAGGAAGCAAGAGCTTTCCTTTTTAAATTTAGGAAGGGCCACAAAATGACTGAAAAGTAATGCCTCAAATTCCTAGTATTAGTGTCACTTAAAGAAAAATTACTGGGGGAAAAATTGCCTAAAGCAAGAGAAAATACATACTACTTGGAAAAGTTCACTCCACAGATGACCAGTAAAAATTTCGATAAACAGGTGATATTCAACAAAAAATACTACTGACTGATGTTTAATGAAGATGATGAACGGACACTTTGAAATTATTATAAAGAAAAGCATTAATTTTTTTTTTTTTCAATTTGAAGTCATTTAGTTTAACTCTTTACCTGGTTTAAGTATTAAAATAAAAATAAAAGCTTGAGTGCAATGTGAGAGATTGCACTGATGTTTACCCCTTTTTGTCTGATGAAAATTTTTGCCAAATAATTTCAACCCGAAATGATTTCTGACGAATAGTTTGCGCCTTTCAGGATTTTAATCTGCAGGTAAAAATAGCTTGCAGTATTTTTTAATAACTTATAGGAGATTCTGAGTGATGCTATGTTGCTAAGTAATTTCTGTAAATAAAATTCACAGCGTAAATTACTTTCTTAATCTATGTATATAGAATTTTGGAAACTTCTTACAGATGAAAGAGGGTCCCGAAATTATACCAAGCTTCCCCTAGGTTCAGAGAGTTGATCGGCCTCTGAGTAAATGTTTGACACTGATATGTGGAAATTTATATCGATAGTTCAATATCATCCAATTAAATACATGAACTTGTGCTATGAAAACATATTTTTAAGAAAAGCTCATTTATGCTTTCATAATAATTTATATTACAATGAAAGATTCACATTTTATATCCATTGTATCGTTCTCTACATTAATCAAAACAAAACAATGATTTAAAGTGAAAAAAAGGCCTATTGGAATTTTAAAGGAGGGGTGTTATTTTTTATTGATAGATAATGCACGATGAAGACAATTACACTACATTTTTTAAATCTTAATAAAACTTTATTCGAATGCACAAAACTTAAATTAGAAAACACAAAGAAAGTTGTAACTAATTATTTTTAAATTACGTTTACTTATGAATAAAAACATATTTTTTCATGATATTTATAAGTAAAAACGTTTTTGAAGATATGCTGTAGTATATGAATATAAAAAATGTGTATTCTGTGGAGTGTACAATTTCAGTTTTAGAAAATTATATTGATTCAATACCGTTATAAAAACTTTTTAATGTTTGAAATTATTGCATTCTGTTTTATTGGTTAAAAAGATTTTTTATAATTTAAATTTTTAAGGAATGAGTGGAAACAGAATAATAATAGGTTATTTATGAAATTATAGGATCTGTCCAGAAAGTAATGAGACTGATTCCATAAAATTTGTTAATTTTATGATCATTTTACAGTCACTTAACCTTTTACACTCCGCATTCAGATCCGGGTGTAATTCAAATTAGTTTTTTACATATTTTGCCCTCTAATGCTTTAGTTTAAAAACTCTATCATTAAAATGTGTAAAAAAAAATATATATATATAATTTAAGATTATTATATTTAATACTAGTCGCCTTCGGCGACCAGCTGGTTCGCGATCCCTGAAAAATCCGACTTTACGAAACTCCCGCTCGGTGGCGCCTGCGGCGCCTTTTTCCCGGTTTCAGGTCTAATAACAGCTGATTGATATATCGTGAAAATAGCTTATTGAAATCGCAGTAAATTCCCGTGCGGTAGAGCCTTCGGCGCCCTTTTCCCTTTTCAATGTCTAAAACAGCCTGTTCGCTCACCATGTTATGATCTTTCAAATTTCTGATTTTAGCTAAGTCCCGCTCGGTATCGCCTGCGGCGCCTTATCCCCGTTTTAGAACTTACAACACCTTCCTCGCTCATTAGAATTTGAAATATTGAAATTTTAAAATATTACAGCGCCATCTGGCGGTAGAAATTTCTGTAATATATTGTTCAATTCCAAATCAACAAAGCTTTCAAATGATATATTACTTATGAAATTATTTTAATTAGTAGCTGAGATACAAAAGAAAACCTAATCAGGACACCTTAAAACGTGTAAATCAGGTGAATCTCGAATTCCACTTTCGATAATATAAAAATGAAATTATACTAATTAGAATAATACAAACATTTTTTTAAAAGATTTGTGTCTGACTTATCTGTGGTTTTCTCCAAAACTTGCTTAATTCCGGGCTATATACCGTTAAAAATTATTAGTACGAAATGTGAGCGAAAATCTGAATTTGAAACTCTGTAAAGTATAAAAGAATAAAAATTTTCTGGTTTTCCGTAGTTTTCTCCGAAAGTTTCGTACAGAATTTGAACGGCTTATATCATTTTAATAGTCTGCAATAAAAATACTTTAAAATATCTTTTGAATGATGTATTATGTATTACAATAATGAATATCTTTGATATATTTTAGACTCAAAATGGCTAATCTATCAAGGGCGATTAACGATTTCGATTGAAATCCGTCTAAAATTTAAGAATTCCAAAACTGCTTTTTTACAACCGAATTCATAAAAAAAAGGGAAAAAAAATCAATATTATTCTGTTAAAAGTAACTTTTGGTGTCATTAACAGGTGAAATAAAAATGAAATTAAATAAATATAATATGTCTATTTATTTTATTTTTAAAGCTATACTTTAGATTTTTTAACTGCATACAGGTGAGCCATAATGACGGGTAATTTCGAAGTTCTGCTTTTGATCGATTTTAAATTGAAAAAATTCAAAAACTGCTTTTTTTATTTCCACTACTTTGTCACGTGGGCGAAAAACGAAAAAAAAAAAAAAAATTTCCCGACCGGAAGCCAGCATGTCTAGCACCTGGCACTGAAGAATCTTTGATAAATGAAATAATTAAGTGTTCTGCCTGTTTCCAACTAAATTTCATACTTTAATTAATTTTAAAAAATCTAATTGCTGTAGAGATAAGCCACTTGCACTCTTAGATTCGGAAAAAAATCCCCTTTCATTTGGTACCAAATTCGTAACGATCGAACTAATATTTCTAATTTATTTTCCACTTTTTCTGATTTTAACTCCCTTAAAATATCTATTTTTATGCAATCGCGGTGAATTCTCAGTCATTGAGATCGCTTTTTGTTTAGACACAGGTCTACATTTTAATTAATATCTCCGGAACTAATTAAAAATTTTAAATTCTGTTTTCACTATCAACTCGGGAAGGCTTCTGAGCACCCGTATGTCAAATTTTGTACTTCTGCGTTCAGTAGGGGCTGAACGTATAGATGCACAGACAGACAGAGAGACAGATAGACATCTTCTTTTATTATTATAGACTAGCCGCCTTCGGCGACCAGCTGGTTCGCGATCCTTGAAAAATCCGACTTTATGAAACTCCCGCTCGGTGGCGCCTGCGGCACCTTTATCCCGTTTCAGATCTTACAACAGCTTATTGACATATAGTAAGAATATCTTTATTGAAAAGTTTAATCGCATTAAATTCCCGATCGGTAGCCTGCGGCGCCCTCTTTCGATAATATAAAAGAACTTTAAAATATCTTTCGAATGATGTATTAAAAATAATATAATCATAATTAGAATTTGAAATATTGAAATTGAAGATTTTATTTTTCGTATACAACTTCGTATATTTGTAATATTAAGCCATATCAGATTTAATGGCTGAATTGCTTCTTCTCTTCGAAAAAAATTAACGAAATATTTTAAATTGTTAATTAGTAGTATATAAGATATAGCTGCAGGTCAAGAAGCAAATATCTTGTTTTCCCGAAATGCATAATAAATGTACTGTCATACATAGTAAATAGAACAAACTGGATGCTTTTTCATAAAGCAATTTTTCTTGAAGAAACCTATACGAAGGATATAAATGGAGATGTTTTTAACCATACGACCAGGATCTAAAATAGAAAATAACTTTCAAAACATCCTTTGCAGTTAATTTTTAAAATTGCATCAAATGCGAGTTTTATAAAATTATTTTTTAACAATCGAAAATTGTGTTATGAGTTCGGTTTCCCTTTGTTTCTGTTGATTCATCAATCTGGTGCTCGGCTTCTTTGACCTATTAAATTTCGAAATTCTGCTTTGATCTCGGCGATAGTCATCCAGAAAAGCCTACCTCGTGTTGAAATAATACGAGTATTTTTCAATTTTCACTTTCACTTTTTTTATCAAGAGGTCCTGTAAAAAAATCGATCCAATTAATATTTAAAGGTTGCTATTATACGCAGTGTTTTTCAAAATTTCATTTTATACATGTTTTTGTTATTACTATTTTAAAATAATAACTGTAACGATTTATTGACACAGACGTATATAACACAACTAGTTGTATGACCCGTTCTTCGCATGAGAAATGCTATAAGAAATTAAGGGGGAATTCGAATTAAAATAAGTACACATAAATAAACGTAAATTTAAAGCAATTTATATACATGCAAATAAATAGGAATTATGATTAATAAAGTATAATCATACATTTTAATAATTCGTTCTGTATTTAGAGTAAGTTTCAGACATTACAGAATGATATTTTTAAACATATTTGAATTTAAAGCTATCTGCACTTTTTTTAAAGGAGCAAATTATTTAAAAACAAAATTTTAAACTTTAAATCAATTGCAAAACACAATTCTACACCAGTGAGTTCAATTAAATCTCTACCAAGTGTCACTGCATTCCATCCAGCCGTTTTTACGTGATACCCGGTCGAAAAAAAAAAAGGTCTATATACCTCGTCCCCCTCCCCTTAAACCCTTTACACCTCCATGCACACACAGAAAATATTCTGAAGACATTTTGGGCTTCCTTAACGTGTGAAACGTAAAGATATTAGTGATTGTTTTACGGACAAGAGGCGTTTTGCTTGCACAAAAGTTCTCCTCCTTTCTCTAAATCTAATTAAAACTCTGAAATGTTTGATAGATATAATTTTAAGCGGAGCATGAACTCAATTCAAGTGTCATAAAATTTTGTACAGTCGTTCTCACTGTTACAGACACAGAGAAAATATTCTGAAGGCATTTTTGGCTTCCTCGATGTGTGAAACACGAAGCTGCCGCAAAAGTTTTCGATTCTGATCAAGTTACAGACAAAAGCCTGATTTTATTTTTATAGATAATTAAAAATACATTAGTCTTAAGCGCAAAGGGGGGAAAGGAAGGGGGGGGGGGGTAAAAAGGAAAAAATATTTTTTTACGCGTATATAAAATCATTTTTCATCGCAAACAAAATGATAATGAATCCTATTTCATCGCAGAAAAAATAACTAAAGGAAAAAAGAATGATAATTAAGAAAATGGTTAATTATTTTTTTCAACCAATAGGGTGCCTGTTCAATGATCATCGATGAATTCTTGAATATATATATATATTTTTTTCTCTGACTAAAAAGTGATTAAGCTTATAAATTTAAATTTGACGCAGTTCTCTTTAGTTGTATCCATTGTGACAACTAATGTTGGACTTTGCTCAGTTCCCCATCCCATATGTGTTCTCATAAATTTCTAGTACACGACTATACTGATGTTAAAAAAAAATGAATTTAACCAACCGCTCGACACGATGTAAGACTGAAATACTTACCTTATAGGCCACCCATCGTTCAGTACATATACCTGTTTCATTTCAATCAGTTTCGTAATTTAGTTTTCATGCAGTTGTGTACTATTGCTAATGCAGCGCTCCCCATAATGCAAATTTGTAGGAAATATCGCTGTATTCTGTTACGTTAAAGAAAGCTTAAATTTCAAATAACTTATAAAAAATTTTAAATTAGAATATTTATAGTTAACGATGTTCAAGCTAGTATCCTGAAGGACACTTTAAAAGTGATCTGAAATCTTTTCGATAAAAATGTCCTTCAGAACGGACGTTTCTGTGAAATTTTGCCCCACACTGCCAAATTAAGAAAAACGTGAATTTCGAATAACTTAACCCTAATTAATATTTTAAAAGTGGTTTGACGTTTTCGAGATCATTTGTTCTTCAGATATTCTGTACAAAGACTAGCAAACTAACACACTAAAAGATACCCAACAGACGAACACCCTATATATTTTGTTATTTTCAGATTCCTTAATCCCCAAAACATATAAAAGAGTAAAAAAAGTCGAGATCGAATATTTTTACGAATACCCCATACCTATAGTATGATAGAGAAACATCTTTTATTTAAAAAAAGAAAAAGAAACAAATCTTTTATTTAAAAGTGATAAGCATTTTCCAATTTTCTAAAAAATAAATAAGAGAGACACACATTTTGTGGGTTTAAAAATGAAAATAATTTCGGGAATGAGTCGACAAATCATTACTAAAATGTTCACCACTTAAAAAAAAATATATACAATCGTTTACTGTCATTAGTGTACAATTACTATGAGCTATGTATAAGATATCTTGATCCTGTTATATAAAACATAAATTTAAAAAATAAAAAAGAAAGAAAAATAGGTAAATATTTGTCGTATGTGATTTATAAATCTGTTAATTAAAAAAAAGTATATAAATTCAAATTTAAAGTATAATTTTATTATTATTTCATTATACAAAAAAAAAAAAAAAAAAAAAAAGAAAGAAAGAAAAATTTTAAATTAAAGAATTGTATTCAATAAATATTTAAACATAAAAACTTTTTTGCACTCCATAAAATAAAGACAAGCACTACCGGTTTCGAAATAACGTGGTCTTTCTTCTTCAGGTGCAAAAAACACATTAGAGGCAAACGTAAGATTGAAAGACAGGGAAACACAACCAGTCAATAGGATAGCTACATGTTGTGACCAAACAGACGGGGCCACAACAACAAAAATGGAGACAAAAGATCTAAACACACACACACACACACAAAAAAAAAAAAAAAGGAAGAAAGAAAAGAAAAGGGATTTTTTTTAAATAATTTATTTATGTATGATTTTATTTAATTTTTTATTAATAAGTTTATTTTTATTTTTTTTTATTACAATTTATAATTTCATTACTTTATTTAACAAAGAAAAAAAAGAAAGAAAGAAAAGTAAAAAGAAATCAATGTTCTGTCAAAGACAGAATTTAGTTTAGTACGGAGGACTGTTAATTTCAATTTGTAAAATTTTTAGTTTTATTTTTTATTTATTTTTTATCTCGTTTTTTGATCGTAAAACTG
The DNA here is from genome assembly GCA_963930645.1 of Salticus scenicus. Taxonomy (NCBI): domain Eukaryota; kingdom Metazoa; phylum Arthropoda; class Arachnida; order Araneae; family Salticidae; genus Salticus; species Salticus scenicus. Next base: position 313,664,913 of record OZ005655.1, read on the forward strand.
GGCCACGTACATTATAACATGACTGAAATGAACTAAAATGAAGTGTTGACACCTAAATTCCATACTTTAGTTAATTTTAAAAAATCTAATTGTCGTATGGAAAAACTGTTTGCACCACTGGATTCAGGAAAATCACCCCTTTCATTGGGTACCAAATTCGTAACGATAGGACTGATATTTCTAATTTATTTTGGTGATACACAAAACTGGTCTACAAAAACTGGCATCGACATTTTTACCCAGATTCAAACTAATAGTCTTAAAATAAATAAATAAATAAATAAATAATATATATATATATATTTAACGGAACTAAGCAAACTTTACGAAGCTGAAGACAGCAAAATAAAATCACTTTTTTCATTAATAATTTTATCACGATTAAGGTAGATCACTAAATTTTCCAGGAAATGTATGATATTCTTTAATCCATAATCTTAGACTTCCTAGAAAATTTAGCTATCTGTTTTAATCGTGATGAAATTGTTAATGAAAAATCTGATTTCACTTTGCTGTCTTCAGCTTGGAAAAAACTTGTTTAGTTCTATTAAATAATTTTTTCTTTTTGTTCGATAAAGTAATAAAATTGTAAATTGCATTAAAGTAATAGATAAATGAAAGAATAAAAAATTAAATAATTAAATTAATAAATTATTAAAATAAAAAATTCCCATTTTCTGTTTGTTTGTTTGTTTTGTGTCCATTTTTGCTGTTGCATCCTCTACTGTTTGACTGTTGCTGGATGATAGTATTGTTCCTTTCCCTTGAATTTCCCCTTGTTTTTCAGTCTTGTTTTTGCCTCCAAAGTAGTACATGTGTTTTGCACCCGAAGAAGAAAGACCATATCCTTTCGAAACCGGTAGTGCTTGTCTTCATTTTATGGTTTGTAAAGAAGTTTATATATTTAAATAAAAAAACAAAGCTGTTGTCATTTTGATAATGATTGAAATAGTACAAAAGTACAACGAAAAACGCCAAATTTTATTTAAATCATTTTCTTTTCAAAAAATTCTACCCTAGTTTTAAGAAAAAATATATAAAGTTTTATTTTAAAGTTTAATTAATTTTTAATTAATTTTTCATGATGGTGATTAATTTTGACCTTTAAAAATTTAGTGTAAACTTTGCATGAATGTAACCATTTTCACAATAACATGCCAATTTCACAGTCATTGGTTCTTTTTTTTTTTTCTTGAAAGGTGGTTTTCTTTTAACCCGTTGTCGCACATTTTTAGCTTCACAATTGCATTGGGATGAGTTGTGTTATTTTTATATTTTTCTGTATTCAGAACAAATGACCGAAATCTATAGCCTGCATTTGCTTTATGTGTTCAAATGTTGTTCTTATAAACAAACGACAGTTATAGCTGCTGCGCATTATGTGGATTAGTTTCCACAAACATTGTAAATATTTATAAGATCTTTATTCATTTATTTCTTCTTTTAATATCTAAGTTCAACGCCAGTAAATTTCGTAAAATGAAATATTTTATTCTTTACATTATAAAGTAGTAAGTATTAGAAATAATTTATTTTGTACATACAGTCGGTAACAAAAGTATCCGAGCACTAGCAAAAATTCCTATGTAAAAAAAGTACACTTCATACGGTTTTGTTAAATAAATCCTTATCGAATCATGTTCTTACGCTGAATAAGAACAGGATTCAACAAGGATTTATTTAACAAAACCGTATGAAGTGTATTTATTTTACATAGGAATTTTTGCTAGTGTTCGGACACTTTTGTTACCGACTGTATATATATATATATAAAGATAATAATTCATTAATTAAACTATATATAACAAAATCTTGCGCAAAATCAACTTACGTGTTATCTAGGCTGTTACGTCCTTTTTTATTCGATGTATTAATAAAAAGAAGCAAATAAATGTGATAGTATACAAGGCTTAACAATAATGTTTATTTATTTGTTAATGAAAGTATGCAGGATGACTCTAGTCGTAATTTGTGTACCTATCCAGAGACGATAACATTTTAATTTATTCCGTAGTCCCCGCCTCTTTCTCACACCTAAACTTTTAAGAAGATAGTTTTCTTCTTATTTAATCGTAATTACTTATTGAATAAAAATTTTCTATTAATAAAGTGGTGTGAAAAAAAAGGCAGGAACTGGCAATGCTACGTATTCATTTCTGCATATCATCAAAAGATGAATGACTGTAGTCGTCGTTTGCCGCAAGGATACTAAGCCTCTGTAGGAATTTTTGCAATGGTTTAAGAACTAGTTGGAAGAATTTCCGTGTCTCTCTCTTCTTTTGCTTCAAAAGTTTACTCAGAACCATTACGGGTACGTAATTTGTGAAATAAAGGCGTGTGAAGCACGCAAAAATCCATTTCAGAGATCATTATGAGCAAAGTTATTAAAGCAACAATGGACTTAGAGAGAAAAAAAAAAAGAAAAACTCTACTATTATAAATTTATTAATGCAAAAGGTTACAAATTCGTAAAATGTTATTTGTTGTATGTGAGAAATACCCTATTAAAATTAACTTTCACGTTTTAATTAAGATAGTAATTAAAAATTTTTAATTAAACTTTAAATTTCAAAATGCTCCTTGCACATTAATTTTTGTCTTAAGCTTCAAAATTATTTTTGCGGGTAGTTTTAGATAATTTAAATAAAAGTTAGTTGATTTTTTTTTTCTCTCAATTATAATTATGCGGGTAAAATAATTGTTTCGGTTTTTCGTTAAAAAAAAAAAAAAAAAAAAATATCCATTTAACAAAAAAGTGACAAATTTGTAACTAAATTTTGCTCTAAGATATTAAAAAATGAAGTTTTATGAAGAGTAAAAATAAATAAATAAATAAATAAATAGTAAGATGCATGGAACATTTTAAACTTGATGCAACTACGTAAAAATTGATTTTGAAGAAATGATGATCAAAGTTTTAATTTCACAGCAGATTCAATATTTGTTTACAAATACAAATGCCTAAAATTTTATATTATTTAATTTTTTTTTCACGCATTAGTACTGTTATATAGTTTCATATTTTAATAAACTTGAAATATTGAATTTGCAGTCCAATTTTAGTATTTTGAAAGTCCACCGTCGCGTCGCCTTTTAAAGATAAGCATGTGCGTCTGAAAAGAACGTCTTTACACGCAACATTCAAAGCATCAATATCCAAAAGAGCCCCTGTAATTCGCGAATGTTTTCTAACTCGATAACCTTCTTTCCTTGAGGTCGATTAAAAAGTAGAATTGACAGTGCTGCTTACTGCTTTATTGAGGATAATGACTCAATAGGTATTTATTGCTTTCTTTATAAGTGAAATAACCTTTAAGAAAACAACAAACAAAATATCGGTAAGCTAGAGATGATAGATAGTTTTCGAACGTGTTCGGGGAGCATAAGTAACTTTTTAGTAGTGATACTATTTCCTATCCCATTCTAACGGAAAATTCTAAAATTAATATGATTTTACTTTTTTTTTTTTCTTTGTAATTTGTTATAATGTTTCACCGTCAAGTTTTCTTAAAAAAGGTTTTCCTAGGTTGGTGTATTTGAACATATTTAAATTTATAGTGCTTTTCCTGTGCTGCTGTGATAATCTGAGATATTAGCAATTAGGAGGGGAAATTAAAACAGAGAAATAATTCTAGATTCTCTATCTATGAGCTTCTATCTCTATCTCTAGATTCTCTATCTCTATTTATCTATGAGCCAGTGATAAATATTAATAGTAATATTTTCAACTTTCTTTAACTAAATTTCATAGTTATATGGAATGACGCACGTTATTTTTCAAAATAGTAGTGTACATACTTTTCAGTAATTTTCAAATAGGCTAATTAGGGTGTTTTGATTTTATACTATAATTTCTTCCTATATTATTACTATATACTACTATCCAGTATCTATAATGCAAATTAACTTGTATCTTTTTTTTTTTGGCGGGGGGGAGTGGGGTTTAAACATTTTATGAAATATCCTTTTATTATTATTATTATTATTAAAACTTCTTTTATAGGTCGAATTTGGTCTACAAAATTTAATACCTAACTCAAATCCGACCGCTAACATACCAAGAAGATTCACCCTGATCAATGGGTCTGTTTAATTTGAGTAAAATCAAATTTCGACGTCCAATTTCGGGTTCTAAATTCGGTGTGTCTCGATTGAAAAGAAACATAATGGAGGGTAGTGCTGTTTTTATGATATCCATCTTCGTTTTCGATTTTCTATGTTCGATATCTCACGTGACCTTGTGTTATTTCTTTCAGCAGCCACCTTTTGTCGTCAGCAACACCTAACTCCATGTGCATGCCGGTATCTGCATAGGCTTCATCCTGTATTGCGCATTTATAAGGCATCCCTTCTTCAACAACAAAAAAAAAAGTCTAAGGAGCTATCAAGACAGCGAATTTCGCCAAGATAACATGAAACGGTAAAACTTTCTTTTCCGTCATTGTTCTGGTGGTATTAGTCCTGTTACTTTTAAAACGTTTTCGATTTATCATGTTTACAAGAATATTGGGTTATGGAAACTGACGACATTAAAAAAAAAAAAAAAAACACGAAAGAAAAATCATGTGATTTGTATTATAAAACACTTTGTCTTTTCCTGTTACATTGTTAATCTTCATTTTTTTCACCTCCCTTTATGACATGCATTTAACAAACATTTTATTTTTAATTATGGAAAAAAGAAAACTCAGAAAAATTATTTTTATAGTTCCGACTTTAAAAAGGAATAAGGAAGAAAAGAATAGGCTGTTTTTGTTTAAACCTGCGTATTAAAAAAATGTAAGGCTGCACAAAAACATATTAAACTTTTATTTGGGGAAAAATCTTTTAAGAAGAAACATAAAAAAGATCGCGTTTTTGTATCCCTATTTATTGTCTAAAAATTGCTTATTCACTGTAGCAGCATTTTAAGAATGCAATATAAACAAACACTCATAACAAAACCGAAAATGACTCAATTTACAAATTCCATAATGCATCTCAGTATTTTTGTGAAGACTTGTTAACCAAACATTAAGTGTCAATATTGTGTCGTATTCAATGGGGAAACCTGTTTAATTTCATCTGATTAATGCATATGTTAATTTCATCCTGTTTTGTGTGATATAAAAATAGCGCGTTATGCTTTAAAAAATGCATCTTAATGAACTTAATGCATCCGAATTTTTTGAAAAATCTCTGTACTCAAACAAGCAAGTCTGTTCACATCATTTTCAATAAGAATTGTGGTATATAGAGCAGTTTTTTAAAGTCGTCGTCTTCTTTCCTTTTTTTAATCTGCCACAAATTGCCCATTTTAACTTGATGACAAAGAAAAAGAGAAGATGTTCCATTGGGCCCATACAATTGGAAAAGAACAAAAACTGCAGATTAAAAAAATAATTTTTAGTTTTACAGATTTTTATGAAAATAAAAAAAATATTTCCATAACTCAACTTTTTTCTATTCGATTATGGTTTTAGAATTTTTCAATTTCTATTAAAATTAAATCTAATATATATATATATTCTTTTTTCTTTTAGCTGGGAGGAGAGAATTTTCAAATTTGTCGAAAATTTTTGAGTTATACTACATTTTTACCACTTAACGTTATGTACTGTAGTTTGAATTCCTCCGAAAATTTTTTCTCGCTACGTCCTTGGTTAAGACGTTACTTAATTATTTGGGGCAAACCGGTAACAAAGAGTTAGGCTAAAATAACTATGATGAGAAAATTCGTGTTCACAAATCTCCACAGAGTAAATAAAAAACAAAAACAGGCTTTTCTGTCGTTTGATTCTATATAAATCGACATTTTTTTTTTAATGTATTTATGCATTTATCTTTTGTTCGTGCTCTAATTTTAAGGGAATAGCAGAGTTGAAATTTATGTTTAACTCCTTTTATATTTCTTAAATTACTAATATCTTATTCGCCGACTTTAAATTTTGTATCTTTATATATATATATATATATATATATATTTTTTTTTTTTTTTTTTTAAGTTACCAAAATTTAAATTAGATTATCCGACATTAAGTATTTCCCGGAAAAATCGAGAGGTTAGTCTAATCATTAATTAAATGAGCAGAAAGCTTGAAACAAATTTTAAAAATCAATAGCAGAACATTTGAAAATTGAGTACTAAATTTTTTTTTTTTTTTTTTTTTCAAGAATTACAGGGGAATCTATTTTTTTTTTTTTTTTTTTTATTCCAGCATTTTATAATTTTTTCTCTTTGAAATCTTGATATAATTTTGTCATTTTTTGAGATAATTTTAACGCTTATTAGTTACACAAATTGAATAATATTGGATATATTCCTATTCAGTGATTGATTTTAGAAGAACCTTTATTTGTGTCAAATTCTTAAAATCTAGAAAACCTTTTTTTATGTACCCTCGTGTTCAAAATTTAAGGAACAACCAGCTTTCCCGTTTTATTCTTTTGCGCATAATTTTTAAACAAGTGAACATATGAACATAAAACTTGAGTAACTTGTTTATATTATATGTTATTAATTGAATTTTATTAAACTTTAATATAAATAACAATTTTTAAACTGATATTAACTTAATTTTTCTCAAAAGTGAAGTTTGGAAGATATGATTTTTTTTTTCTTTTTAATCAAAACCGGATTTTTTGACCTGTATTCACTTTTCTGTTTTCTCTTTATTTCGTATGCGAATAACTTTTTAAAAAATATGCACACGATCATGAAAATTGGATGACATGTTCATTTTAAAATGAATTATTGATATTTTTATTATTCTGGAGATGCTCAAAGTTTACAAATTAATAAAACTATTTTTTCAAAAATTTAATATGGGGAAAAAAAAAAATAACAATAAAGTGAGTTTTAGTCTAACATTTGTAGCCTTTGCTATCTCTAATGCTTTCTTAACACTATTTTTCGTTAAGTTCTCTTTTCTAAAATTGTTTAAATTTTCATTTTTTTCAAAAGCTTACTTTTGAGAAAAATTCAACTAATATCAGTTTAAAAGTCATTGCTTATGTTGAAGTAATTATGAAATTTGATGAATGATTTGATAACGAACAAGTCATCCAAATTTTATGTTTAAAAATTATGCACAAAACAAGTAAACGGCAAACCAGGTTGTTCATTAATTTTTGATCATGAGTGTATCTTTATGGACGCGTTAAGTTTTGTTAAAAAGCTCCAACGTAAAAATTGTAGAAATAAATGGTGTATGGATCCTATTTTATTTGTGAAAATAGGTTACATATTTCTTTGTAACTAAAAATACGAATGTCGTAAAATAAAACTTCTCTGTGAAATTCTTTTTTACTTTTATTACGTTTGGTTAAAAAATATAAATATATAGAGTAGATATTACTTAAATTTATGGGAGGATTTTATTGAAAATTTTTTTAGTTTTCGTTATAAGAGGTTACATTGAATTTTTCTTTTGAAGAATTTGAACGTATTTAAAAAGTAATGAAATAAATTTTCTTATTTAAAATTCTTCTAATGACACAAACTAGAGTAAGTAGTAACAAACAGTTTTTAAAAAGTATACAGTAAGATCTAATTTTTTTTTAACTACGATTAACTAAATTTACACTGAATAAAAATTTTTCTGTTATTGAAATAAAAGTGCATTATTTAAAAAAGATTTATTTCGAGTTTTGAGTAAATGATAAAGCGTGAAACAAAAACCTAAATGATCGAAATTTTCGCTGTTAGTACATAATGCAAATATTTTAATTACGCAAAATTCTCACAGTTTGCACCGATGGTTGTTATTATCCACATTTTTTCTCTTCTTTCAAAATACAAGAATGTGTTGTAACACGAGCATTCAAAGGTTACAAGCAAAATTACGAGAAGCTTCATCCAATGTATTAGAATACGTTCGAGAGATTGTTTTACATTCGATTTTTTTTTTTTTTTAAACCTTTTTTTAAATAGAAACCGTATTCCATGAATGGAATTTGTATTAAACATTAAAACGAAAGTAAATACGGCATAATAGTAAAAATAGGCTAAATTAATTCGAAGTAATAATATATTTTTACATATTTTTAATGCGTTTCTTTGAAAACTATTAAAATCAATTAAGATTTTCGGTTTAAGTTATTAAAATTGAATTTCTAAAATAAGCTCCTGAATATACGCCATAAAATTTTAAATATGAATAATTTATTTTATATAGTTTAGTAATTATTTTCAATTCTTCCTACAATTAAATGTAATTAAGAGGTAGAGAATAAGGAAAAAAGAGCCAACTGACAAGTAACGAGATATAAAAACTAAGTATAAAAGCAAAAAATAGCACAAAATTGTGGAAAATTTTTAAATGATAAAAAGCAAGATATATATCGTGAAAATTAAATCAATTAAAAATTATGACAAATCAAAGATCTAAATTAAAATTAATACAATCATTTTAACGGAATATGTCATAATTGCTAGTTTTTCTATCCTACTACCGTTTGAATTAAAGCTGTGTTACACTAATATTTTTTAAATATTGAGACCCTGCACGTTTTAAGTAGAAGAATAATTTTAACATTAATATCCCTTTATATATTTCAGTTTTCATTTGCTTTTATTTTTATTTCGTGCAATTTTTTAAAGGATGATTTTAATAAGTAATAATAATAATAAAAAAAAGAAATATTTATTGATAACAAGCATTATAATTAAAAAAGATTCACGACTCCCGGTAAACAAAAGGATGTTAGTAAGCGGATGAACGTAAGTAAAAGGTTAAAATTTATGCATAAATTAAACTTGAAATGTGTATAAAATAATATTTGTAAAATTGTACTTATAATTTTAAGTGTGGGATTTAATATTTTATTAAAATTATTTATGTAATTTTCGTTACCTTTCTTTTAAAGCTTTAATTTAACTATCTATTAAAAATGAAAATAAATGTTTAATAATTGAAGACAAATTACTATATATTTTTATTATCCTATATGAATATATTTTAAAAGACTGAGTATTTAGATCAAACAAACTAATAAATTTGGGTGAAATGTTTTATTTCAAATAAAAATAGTTAAAGTTGAAACAATAAATTAATATATTAATTTACGTCGAATTGAATATTGTTATTATTATATATATATATATATATTTAAAAAAAATTAATTTCCAAAGTAAAATTTCTCAATGGAAATTCCCCAACTGTTTTTCAAAGAAAGTAAAATTAAGCATTTCTTTAGTGTACTGCGGGAAAACGTTAGTTTAACTTAAAAAAAAATCAAAATATATTTTGTAAACACATGACAGAAAATTTTACGGAAGCATCAACAATGTATTTTACGTATTTATTTTCAATGCTTCCTACAATTACCAGTATAATTAAATGTAATTAAGAGGTAGAGAATATAAAACATGGATGCTGTGAAAAAGCCTTAAAATGTATGTAATAAGAAAAATACTGCGACTGACAAATGTAATTGATTTATACAAGTTTTATACAAAAGTCCAACATTTTTAAAGAAAACGATATAAAATGTATAATTTGTAAAGTAAAATGGAAACCTTCCATGAAATGAAGCTGACTTTTATCTCAGTATTACTTCAAAATTATTATCATAATGAAAATGCAAATATGTTAAATACATAAATTTTCAAAATATTTGCATAATTTTAAAATAAAAGTTCCTTTTGTGAAATATTACCAGAAGAATAGGCTATTATTTTATTAAAATCAGCATGATGAAATATCAGTTGAATTTCACTTAAATAAATCAAAAAAGACCCATTCTATTTGCTTATTTATTTTTTTAAAGCAATGTAAACAAATTTCTAAAACTGGCTCTTAATGTATAAAGGTAATTTTAATAAACTTTAAGTTTTGAGGAGCATTGTATTTATTATTAATTAATTCATGGTTAATGATTCCGTTTATTTTTAAATATATTATTTGAATGACTGACAAAAATATAAACTTTTTATGATAAAATGTAGTTATATATTAAAGTTCATAATAAAATTTTCAGGGATATTTTTCGGTTATATAAAAGTCTTAAATTGTAGCTAATGAATGGAGTGTAACATGAGCTTTAGCTATTAAATGCTATCATTTGAGTTACATACATTTCATAATCATTTAAAAGACTTGGATGATCAACTTTTACAAATTTTTAACTTACGGTTGTGTAATTTAATATCTTTGAACATCAATAAAAGTATTGCAGGTTATTTTCCTTATTACTGAAAGTTTTAAAAGTATTAATTTATAACGTAAACAAACCTTAACTTTGTTACAGTTACATTTGATACAGTTATATAAAAATATTGCGTTTGTTTATAATTCATTAATAGTTCATTTAATAGAAAAAGATAAAGTTGAAATAATATTTCGACATTTTTAAAAACTTTCTAATACATATTAAATTTTCAAAATGTTAGAGAAGGGAATCCTTTTATTTCTTCAAAATGGAAGTTTTATTTTGTATATATTTATTATTTATAAACGTCTTCATAAAAATGGTGTCATAAACTTAATAACTTAATAAAAAAAAAATTATAAGCTAAATGTATTTCATTTTAAAATCAATCATTTTATTTAAAAAATAATGCATAAATACTTTTATAAAATTTACATCTAGATATATAAATTTATATACTACTGAAATGAATAAAAGAAATTCCAATCTTTGTTTACCGAATTTTTGAGTGTTTAAAGAATTATTGTTTTGGAAAGTATAACTAAAATAAACTCTAGCTCGGCAATTTCTTGCGCATTTATACGTATCGTTTTCCTCTTAAAGATCTAGTATTACAGTCCACTCAACTAATAAAATCTTAATAAATATATGTAATTTCACATTTTATTAAATTAAAAGAGATTTCAATTTAAAATTTTCATTCCCTTCCACTCTTACACTTAACATAATAATTTTTAAAGGCAGAATATTATAGTTAATTTTATAATTAAGGTATACAAATTAATTCTAAATTTTCTTAAGGTTAATGAATGAAAAATTATCTTTTATAGCTATAAAAAATAATTTTTAGTAAAAAAGGATAAATAAATAAAAATATTAATAAATATATGTATATTTTTTAAATTCATTTTAAATATTTATATTAATCATCTTTGTTTTTCACTCCTGATATAATAATGAAATTTTAAAGGAATTCTTTTTAATTTTAGCAAAAATATGTAATTTTCAATTTTTTCATAATCAACTAACAAATGTTCTGTTCTATTTCCACACTTTCGGAAAATTAAAAAAAAAAAAAAAAAAATTACCTCAAGGGGGAAAAAAAATAGTTTTAAGTTTGTATTTTTATCTGTCATTTTTAAATATCCGATCATTATGATAATTTACAAATAATTTTTGGCTCAGACGGACTAAAAAATATTTAACTTATGGTTCACAAATGTTGTCCTCGTTATAACCACTCACTGAATGTTTACTTTAAATTACTTATTTATGTGAGATTTATATAATAATGTGTTTTAACAAATGCAAACATCTTTTGACTTCATAAAATTAATCTTCAATTTTAGATTTAATCTTTCATTTTTAAGACTTAATTTTGAAAGTCATTTTTAAAGTACTTTTAGATTACTTAAGATTTATTTGACTGTGGGTCAATTTTATTTGATGAAGCAAAAAATATGAAATTTTAGCACCGTATCTTTGAAATGAAAAAATAATGCAAGCTTTACTTCCATAAAGTTGACATTATAAATAACTTAATTATCCTGCGTTACAATTAATTTAATAAATAGTTTTATGTAACATTTCTCTGAATGTACGGGCTTTGACTTTCCTTAAAATAAATTTGTAAAATTTAATGTTATTTCAATATTTTTGAAAATATGAAATAACTATTGGTTAAAAAAATTATCAACGTAAGTCTTAAATAGCCATTACTTCTAATATTAATCTCATAAAACAGTCATTTAGATACTTTAGAATAGTGAATGAAAATGTCTATAAAAATTATTTTTACAAAATCTAAATTTAACTACATATTAGTACTTATCATTATAAATTATTACATATATCTTTATCATCCTATAATTGACTTCTTGTGATATCTTTATACTTGTAATTATTTTAAATACATAGTATTAGGATAATTTGTATTATTACAAAATTTGTATATTAAATTTAACTGATCAACAAACCATTTTAAAAAGTTTACTTCTATTATGACTTGATTAAAAAAAAAAAAAAAAAGTTTTAAAATTTAATCGAAGATAAAACCTTATAAATTTAAACAAATATTATTATATAATGAAGCTGACAATGAACTTCTAATTTATTTGATAAATTAATTTTAATTTATTAAATCTAAATAAATTTTCATATATAGGCTTACTATTACATTTTAAAGGCATATTGTTAAAGGATAACACAAATTTAATTAAAATTAAAATATTTTTTCATAAATTTAAGCTCTATAAAATTGATATGTTGTTGCAGATTTATATTTCTTAAAATGTTACTGCCATAAATTAACAAAAATTATAAAATATAACTCAAAGATGAATTTCAATTTCATAAAATCAACACATTGTATCATATTACACAATTAAAACATATCTATTTAATATTATTTTCAACGTTTGAAGATATAGTAATATCAAATAATATAACAAACAATGTAAAATTTAGTTAAAGAATAAACTCAACAAGTATAAGTAATCCATCAACTGTTTTTACTGTATAAAAGCGTTAGGTTCTTAAATATCCATACTTATTGCCTCCATTTTCAACAGCTTAAGAAATAAATTATTTAAAGATTAAACTAAATTTATCAAACAACTGCACTTCTCTAATGTGATAATCTATCTACATTTTTTTCAAAAATATGATATAGTGTAGCATATTACACATATTATCTTTTTAAACTTATTCATTATAACGAAACTTAAGTACAGCGATTAAAGTTAGTGATTAAACTGAAAAAATTTTTATAAAAATGTTTAATTAATCACCAAATTTCATTCCGTAAAATTTATTGGGAACTAAATATTTACTTAGGAACGAAAATATAGTTTAAAAAATATAAATATCACCGAAGCCAAATTATTTTCTTTTCGTGCATATCATAGTATTAAGATCAGCACCTTGATTAAAATCGAAAGACTCATTCAAAACACTCAGTAAACATTTTGATAACTATGGAAAACGCACAGAAGAAAGAAGAAGCAAAGAAAAGCGGTGTCACCACTCACCATCTGATCCTCCTCCCCTGCATTGAGCACTTCATCTTCGTTGCTGCTCTTCATTTCTCTCACGATTTGAGTCAGGAACCGCGATTTTCGTCTGTGCTGTCCTGCGTCATCTAAAGTCGGCGATCATGGGCCGAAACTAAACAACACTCCGTCGCACCGATCGTGTCACAGAGCAGGAAGCTTGTACTCATTCCATGTACGGGATGGACCTGCAACACACAAAAAAGGGTTCTGAATGTCACTCCTCGTCATCTAATAATTTTTTTTATAGAAGCCGGCCTACGGCCCGGCTGACCGGAAATTTTAGCGTAAATCGGAACATTAATTAAAAGCGAATTTAATCTAGTCGTTATCGATGCTGTGTTTTTATAAACGATGATAAATCGTTTTGGATGCGAAACAATTCGCAGTTCTTTACATGAGATCCAGTTACACCAAAATCGTATGGATTGAAAATTCTGAGTGAAGTATCCATTAAATCTAAATTTAAGGAAAGGTAATAAGTGGCAATGGAAACTTTAGTTTATATTTTAAGGTAAGCAAATCATGTTTAACCAATACCAACAAAATTTTTAGATAATACAAAATAAAATACTTTATTTTTTCCAAAATTTAATTTTTGATAAGTATATGAGTAAAACGGCGAAGTACCTTTTTTCTAAATGCAATTATATACGCGGTCGTCCGTATATTGAAGTAATTATCACGGCTATTTTTTTTTTCTCTTTTTTGTAAACTTTAATAAATTCATTACAGAACATAGTGTTGCACATGATACAACAACTTTTCAATATTTTTATTAATATTTATCATTATACACACACAAGAAAAAGAAATTTATATACGTATGTATGTATAATTTTTTCTTTTTTTAATTTTTATTATATATATATGTATTTTTTTTTTTTTTTTATCGGACCATAAGTTGCAATAATATGCGCGCGCATACACATACATACAACATATACGCACAAAAAAAAAAAAAAGTGTTCAATGATAAAAAGCTTCTGCATTCCTGCTTTCACACTGCACTGGTACCTACATTTTTTCACTTGATGAAGTGTCGCGCTTAATTATTTGTTAACAATCAAAATCTAAACTCTTTTTTTTTTTTTTTTTGGGGGGGGGGGGGACCTGTGTTATTTATATGTATATTTTCCCATTATTTTCAGGTGATAATAAATTATGAGTCACTTTTTTTAAAGTCTAAAATGTAATTTTTCATGTTACAGATAACAAAAGTGTGTATCTGACTTTGAGCTTAAAATTGTTCACTTTAAATCTATAATTTGTCTTTAAAAAATATTTATTTTTAAATTGGTTTTAATCGAAAAGTGTTAAATCGTTGAAAAATACAACTTTTGACTTCATTGATTTATTTCATTGTAAACTACATTTCGATTTGCTTGTTGATAAGTTATGAGCATGATACTGGTAGAACTTGGATCTTTCCTCTCGATACGCAAATTCTTTTATTGTCTAATTGCACTGTCCGTGTGCTATTTCATTCATTCCGAAGTCAAAATTCTGGGCGAAGTCGCACTTGAATCATTGTCAGAATGAGAAGATTGCGTTATATACATATACAATACAATTTTAATTAACAGAATAACTTTGGCCCTTTCTCTAACACAGATTTTGGATGGCCTGTATAATAGGCCTGTAGATCTTAATTCTACTAGTTCATCAAAAATCTTAAGTACAATCTTTTCATACAACAATGATCAGAAACAGCAAATTACGATTAGAAACACCTTTAAACTCGTATTGACCACATTATTTTTTTTAGTTGCTTAAAATAAATTTTCAGTGCTATAAAAAATGAAAAATGCATGCACATTGTCTCATTTTAGTCATTAATGATAGTTTAATGAAGTGGTACTTTTGTCTGTGTACCAAAAATACACAAAAGATCAGGACTTTAAAAAGCTTACATCTATATATTAATACGTGAAGCAAAAACTTTGTACCCCTTTTTACGAAAATTGCGCGGACGGAGGATTATGAAATTTCGCACACTTATAGTTTATATAGAGAAGAAGTGCAGAATGCTAATATTTTTTAAAAATACAACGACAAAGACGAGAAATTGGAACATTTGTGAAACGACAAAGGTGCAATTCAAAGCCTATATTATCGGGTTTTATTTCCAGATTAAAATTAGCATTTTCATTTTTTTATACTGTTGCCAAAATTTTGAAATTTCAATTAATAATAAAAAGTTAATATGTTAATAACAATAATAAAAGTTAATAACAATGAGTTATTTTTTAAATAGCCAGTTTCATCTGAAAGAGTTATCGCAGAATGCTAATATTTTTTAAAAACACACAAGTTTTGCATTATATATATACTAATTAATCAACTCAACTCAACTCAACTCATTCAATTTGTATAGATCAGTTTCTAAAGAAATCAACCTAAAATAAAAAAAAATAACGATTTTTTCTACTGACGATGAAAGTTTTTTTCTACTTTTATTATGCCTCGACATAGAACATTAACGGGTCGGATTGAGAGACAAAGAAGAAGGAATCTATATTTGCGGACACATAATAATAATAGTAATGAAAATACAAATAGTGTTAATATTATACAGAATGAAGAAGTGAATTTGACAGATAAATTTAAATGTGCACGAAATGTCATTCCAAAAGTTTTTTATAGTTATGATTGTGGATTAATGGATTTGGAATGCAGGTTTTGCAATGCGAAACATTTTGAATCTGAAGTCACTTTAGGTGACAGAACTGCATTCACTTCATGTTGTCATAAGGGTAAAGCAATATTACCGCCCTTAAGTCAAAATGAATATTTTAAATCATTGTATGATGGACTTATTTCAAATGAACCTTCAATAAAAAGTAAGTCAAAAAATTATTTTGAAAATATTCGCAAATACAATTCATCATTTGCTATGGTTAGCTCAGAAGCTCAAGTATCCGAGGCAGTTACAAGTGGAGTGTATCATTTCAAAATACATGATGTTTTTTATCACAGATCGGGTCCAATGACTGCTGCACATGGTCGTTCACCATGTTATGCGCAATTATATTTTTATGATGTTGACACTGCTATCAATTATAGATTACAAGAACGTTTTAATCAAACATGTAACAACAACATAATGCGCGAAATTTCTCTCGAATTGGAACGCAGTAATCCTTTTGTTCGGTCATTCATTGCAATGAAACATCATTGTCAAAGAGTTGAAAATCAAAATAAAGAAATTTGTATGCTCATTAAAGTAAATCATGATTTAGATCTACGCCGTTTCAATGATGCAGTTCAAACTGATGTAGCAGTAATATTTAGTACAGTTGATGGTGAGCCACCTTTTGAACGAAATATGATTTCATTTTCAAAAGTTAATGGTATCATTAAAAATATCTCAGTTTTGGATTCATCATTAGATCCTTTAGCGTTGACAATAGGAACGTCTTTGACAATAGAACCTTAATAATGTTTAAACTTATAATTTTAATTAATTATGGTCGAATTTCGACCACTGGGCGACCACTAGTATAAATAAATAAATAAATAAAATGTTTATTTTTTATCTTAAATGATAATATATATATATATATTATATTTTTTCAAATATTGATGTTAGTTTCTTATTTTAAATACGAGCTGTATGTAAAATAATGGTAGCACAGGTGAAGATCACGAAAAATGGCATTCATAAACAGCGACAGCACGCTACGAAAAACCTTTAATGAATAAAAATAGATTCATGTAGTGTCTAGTGTCACAGTGTGAGATTAGAGGATTTGATTTTTATAGCTTTCACATTCCTCTCATAAGTTCTGTTTTAAATGTTTTTTAATCTAATAGGATTTTAAACTTCGGTTGATAGATAAAGGACTGAAATTTAGATTTGTGCGATTATACACTATTGATACATTATCAACCGTAATGCATCAGGATTTTTTTTTTTCTTTTTTTTTTTTTCGAATCTCTGAACTCAAACCAGTGGCTCTATTTATATCATTTTCATTAGGGAACATACGATAGTGAAATCGAATAGCATAAATTAATTTCAAGGCATTCTATTATATAAGTATTAAGAGAAATTAGAACGCGGGAGACAGAAAGATAGACTAATAGAAATCACGAACACTTTTAAAGGTTGATAGAAAGTGTTATAACTCTTAACACAAATGAAGTTGCATCATACTATAACATATAAAATCTTTTATTTATTAATTTTGTGCAATTGATAAATAAATACCTGTTCCATTATGGTTTGTGCATAATAAAGGTGTTCAAATATCGTTCATGCCTATCCTAAAAAGGCCTCTCATAGAGCCTCCTAATGCATTAGCATTCTTTAGGGTGTCCTTGCGCGCAAATTAGGGCGAGTTATGTACACCGTCTCAAAAGGGAACATGCCATGATGAACTTGAAAAACGTGTGTTAGTTTGAAGGAATTTTGAAAACAGTTACGGAGGTTAGAGCGCGGATAGACAGACGGGCAGACCGAAAGGATAAAAACTTTTCAGATTTGTTAGGAAGTTTTTTATTAATATTATTATTTGTTGTTGGGTTAGGATTGATGCTATCGCAATCCTCGATCTGACTAGTAGAAAGAAAGTGGGGGGCCTAAATGTTTTTATAATACGAATCCATTCAAGCAGCCATTTTATTTCTTACATCACCTGTGCCTCTTAATGACCTAACATAACCAGAAGAGTTCAATCTTTAAATATTCTGTCGTAGACAGTAGGGACCTCAACCCATATTTATATGCCAATTCGTTTCTTTCTACGCGCGCCCAGCACGATCGGGTAACACGATGCCCCGAGAATTGAGGACACGAGCCCGGCAGAGCAGCGACCCATACTGAAGACTGAATTCATTAGAATCGAGATTCAGATTTTTAAGTTTTATAGATTACAATACTTTTCTGATACAGTATAAGTTGGGGGTATAGATCTGTTAAATAACATGAGCCATCATATCAATAAATATGCATCAATCATATGCAAGAAAACATATAAAAACATTTTCATATTGAATTTCTTGCACCATATAATTTTTTAATTTTATCCTCTGTCATAGCAGCGTATTTTTTGCTGCTATTTCTGTGATCATTCGCCAAGGACATCTTAATATTCGTCGATGTTAGAAACTGATGTTAGAAACTTAGACTGAACTCAAATGTGTCACGATCAATTTATCTTCGTTTTAATTTAAAAATACGTCAGTTTTTATGAACAGTGGAGAACAGAGTGTGAATTTTGTTACAGTATGGACATAGAGGGAAAATATCAAAATTAGTTTGTATCTATTTTATCGTTAGTTATTCTTAAAAACATTTGAATTGTGTGTGAATGTATTATATATATATATACACTGGTGGATAAAATTCAAGCAACAACCAGTTTTCTCGTTTTCTTCTTTTGCACATAATTTTTAAACAAATAAACATAGGAACATAAAATTTGGATGGCCAGTTCGTTATCCTATTATTAACCGAATTTTATGTGACTTTAGCATTAGAATAATTTTTAAGCTCATTAATATTCATTTTTCTCTCAAAAGTGAGCTTTGAAAAAAAGTAAAAATTTCAATAATTTTTGGAAAGAACATTTAATGAAAAATGGTCACAAGGATGCCTTACAGATAGGTGAAGAGGCACACGCATCCATATGTTAGATTACAACCAAATTTTTCTATCTGTATTCACTTTTCTGTTTCTTAAATTTTCTTCTTTTTTTCGCATGTGAATAGCTTTTAAAAAATATACATACAAACATGAAAATTGAATAAGATGTTCATTATAAAATTATTTATTGACATTTTTTATTATTCTGGTGATTATCATAGTTTACAAATTATTAATTATATATTTTTTAAAGTCTATTATAAAAGTAAAAGAAAAGTTAATACAGAAAGAAAAATCGAGATTTAGTTTAACATTTCAAGGCATGTGCGTCTTTAGCTATCTCTAATAATCCACCACTTTTCATTAAGTGTTCTTTCCTAAAATTATTGAAATTTTTCATTTTTTCCAAAGCTTACTTTTGAGAGAAAAATGAATATTTATGAGCTTAAAAATCATTATAATGCTAAAGTTTCACAAAATTCGGTTAATAATATGATAACGAACATGCCATCGAAATTTTATGTTCATTTGTTTAAAAATTATGTGCAAAAGCAGAGAACAAGAAAACGGGTTATTGCTTTAATTTTGTCCACCAGTGTGTGTATATAAATTATGATTATTTTTTCAATAAGCATTTTCTTCATTACATTTCTATACATAACTAGATGGCTTTGTCCACTTCAATGGTCTCCGTATTTAAATGAGTAATTTGATAAAATACTCCTTTTTTTTGTACTTTTTTAATAAGCCTCGAAAATATGAAGAGTTATCGTTTGCTACAAATGAATTATTTTTGAAATAATTCCTTTTTAAAACGTAACACGAAAATAGCAAAACTCTTAAAGGAAAAATAAAAAAATGTTTTTGCTTTGCAAAGGAATAAAATATTTATCTGTTACTTGCAAAAATCTTTTAATATTACATTATAACTTGGAGTTAAGATTGCCATTTCTTACTACTTATTCCATCGCAAGTATAGAATAAGTAGTTTATCGCTTCCTACAAATAAATTATTTTTGAGATAATTTATTTTTAAAACACTAGGGGGCTCTACCCGCTTATTCGCTAATTTACTTTTTTCTGAATAGGAATATTAATAGTGCATAACACAAGACAAAAGCCGAAAAAACGTTATAGAAATCCCAATATTCAATGTCAAATAGAAATACATGATAATTAATACAATTTTTTAATAAAATATTATGCTACAAATCAGTTATTTTTTTTTTTTTTTTTCAGAATAAAAAGTGATTCGTAATATCTATACCATATTGCGTTACAGCATTAGTATACAATCCCTTTGGTGACTTTTAAATTTTTGTCATTATTTGGCAATGAATTTTTTAGCATAATTGCTTTTTAAAAATAAAAGAGAAAAGAAAAGAAAAAAAAAATAGAAAAAAGAAATCTAGTACCCATTTTTTCTTATGTTTATACTTTTTACTATTGAATTTTTTAATTAATTTAGGGCAGTATATAATACTCTCCCTATATTTTTAATGTACAGCTAGATAATAATTTTACACATTCGAAAATATCGGAAAAGAAAAAAAGTTTATTTTAATTTGGAAAAAATCTCTTACAGCTTCAATTTTCAATTCTTTCCTACGTACTTCTTAAAATAACGGAGGATTAAATCTACGTAATTATTTAGAAGATGCTGTCATTTATAAATGAGTTTGAATTTGAATCTAAAATATTTTTTTATGCCAAAATGTATCCGAAGTATTTTAAAGAATGTTTTAAAATAAAGAGGATAAATACACTTTAAAAACAAAAAGAAATGCAGTCAATTGTACAGACACGACATTATTTCATTATTCACACATACGCAGACACACACAGAAAAAAAAAAAAAAAAAAAAATTAGAAACAACACGTGGAACTACTAGTAAAAAAATTAATTTTCTAAAAGTAGAAAAAAAAAAGATATCTGCAGACGACAAATTACAATCTTAAATCCATGCTAAATATTCAAGATAACACTTTTTATTATTTATTTGTAGACGACAAATTTCCTTTGTTAATGCCGAAACGTCTGTGGAGGCCCTACATTGAGACTCAAAACGGTTTTGGGCTGTGTCTGTCTGTCGCGCGATAGCGGCCGCACAAATAGCGCTATTGACTTGAAATTTGGTACACATGTTCATGAGCCCCACGAAATCAGCTGTATAGTTTTTGGTATGTATTCCATTGGTAGTTCGTATACAGGGACACGCCAAAGTTTTTCTTATCATTACGGCCTATGGGAGGAATTTGTATGTATCGCGATAGCGGCCGCAAAAATAGCGCTATTGACTTGAAATTTAGTATACATGTTCAGAAGCCCCACGAAATCACATGTATAGTTTTTGGTATGTATTCCATTTGTAGTTCGTATACAGGGACACTCCAAAGTTTTTCTTATCATTACGGCCAATGGGAGGAATTTGTATGTATCGCGGTAGCGGCCGCAAAAATAGCGCAATTGACTGGAAATTTGGTACACATGTTCATGAGCCCCACGAAATCAGCTGTATAGTTTTTGGTATGTATTCCATTTGCAATTCGTATACAGGGACACGCCAGAGTTTTTCTTATTATTACGGCCTAAGGGGGGAATTTGTATGAATCGCGATAGCGGCCACAAAAATCACGCTATTGACTTGCAATTTGGTACACATATTCATGAGCCCCACGAAATAATCTGTATGTTTTTGGGTGTGTATTCCATTTGTAATTCGTGTACAGGGACACGCCAGATTTTTTCTTACCATTACGACCTACGGGAGGAATCTGTATGTACCGCGATAGCCACCGCAAAAATCAAGCTATTGACTTCCAATTTTTGACGAAACATCAGTGGAGGCCCTCTGTTGAGACTCAAAGGGATTTTGGGTGCCGTCTGTCCGTCTGTATGTCTGTCTGTCTGTCGTGTGATAGCGGCCGCAAAAATCACGCTATTGACTTGAAATTTGGTACACAAGTTCATGAACCCCACGAAATCAGCTGTATAGTTTTTGGTATGTATTCCATTTGTAGTTCGTATACAGGGACACGCCAAAGTTTTTCTTATCATTACGGCCTATGGGAAGAATTTGTATGTACCGCGATAGCGGCCCCAAAAATCACACTATTCACTGCAAATTTGGTACACATGTTCATGAGCTCAACAGAAATAACTGTATAGTGTTAGGCGTGTATTCCATTTGTCGTTCGTGTACAGGGACACGCCAAAGTGTTTCTTATCATTACGGTCTATGGGAAGAATTTGTGTACCGCAATAGCGGCCGCAAAAATCCTTCGATTGACTTGCAAATTGTCGCACACTTTCCAGCTTTGCATATAAGTAGCTGTATAATTTTTATTGCTACATTGTTTATAAACTGTGTACAGGGACACGCCAAAATTCTTAACATTACGGCGTATGGGGTGAATTTCGTTTAAACGTATTTTAATACCATTACTTTGCAATCAAGAAAATGAAACTAGCGTACGTGAGTAAGATGCTTAAACTTATGTTGTTTGAAGAAAATATGTGCTTTTAAGATTTCTAATTAATGTACAGGACCTTACAAAAGTGTTCTGACAATGTCACGGTGTCATCCAAACGATGTTAAATTTGGAACAATTATTAAGTTTAAATGCAAAATAAGCTGAATAGTTTTTACTGGTGTATACAATGTTTATGGTTCGTTTACAGAGACACACAAAAGAATTTCGTAACATTGGAGCCTATGGACAAATTTTTATTTAAGCGCGCACTTTAATGCGTTTATGCTGAATTGAAATTAATAAAATTAACATACATTATAAAGATGCTTAAAATCATGTTTACTCTTAAAAAAGGGTATGTATCGACTAAATAATTAATGTGACCACACAAAATAATTACGAGTATGTACTGTAATCATCCAAATAATGTCAAATTAGTTTGAAAAATTAATGAGTTATAATTGATTAGGTTTATTCTTATTATTGGAGTTTATAATGATTGTGGCTACTTTACCGGGATACATAAAAGAATTTCGTACTATTACGGTCTATAGTCGGTATTTCTTAAGAGTATTTTAACATAGTTACACTACACCCCATCAAATATAATGAAATTTTATTAGAATTTTAAAAGCATTTTTTCCTGTGGAAAATTGTGGTATAGAATTGGTAGTTAACTTAAAGGTTACGCAAAATATTTCCGATATGCTATGTAATTTTTTTTTTTTTTTTGTATGAAATTTGGTAGTTATTAAATTTGGTAATTATGAATTTCAGGGAAATAATACAAGACCGTCGTTTATTAAGAATACATAGTGTTGCGTACTTGGGGGGTTCGTAAGTTGTCCGAAAATGAAAGGCGAAACTTGTAATAATTCAGTGATTTATTCACAGAAAGTTCCAGAAAAATACAGGTCTATAAACCAAGTATCAGCTTCAATTCAACCAGTAAACACAGCTTAATCAATAGCCGTTAACAGCACAACAACAGCACAAACTGTTTAACAATAACACATAAAGCAAGTCTCATTCAAAAAGGCTCAAGGCAAAGCAAACTGACGCAGATCTGAGACTGACTGCCTCGGTGAAAAAAATGCTCCTTTTATACTTTTCTATCGAACCCAGGCTGTTCTGGAAAATTCTCGTATCTCATCAGCCAATGAGATAAGAGCGTCCATATTTGGTATATCCCTAATAAGGAATTTCTCGCCAAGGTCGCCAAAAAATCGCCAAAGAGGGAAACAGTCGCTAAATTTGGCGACAAATCCATTTCTTCCCTTCTTGGAGCTTTGTAATGCGTTTTTAAGGGAAAATTAGACTATTTTAACACTAAAATGACTAGAAATGCAGAAAATTAGCATTTTATCAACTTACTAAGCCTCGTTGAAAGAATTTATGGAAAAGTAAATACAATTATTTATAACTCCGTATCATTTTTTATAATATACAGATAAGTATACAAAGAGAGATAGAGCAGGGGGATTGAGGGAGGCTGCAGCCCCCCCCCCCCCCCTCAGGAATGTATCTGATTATGATAACAAGTCTATCGAATCAATATATACTGTTATATAATAAGGAATAAATAAAAATGACCTATTGAATAATGTCTGATACAAATAGGACGTTGAGGCTCCTGCAGATCCACTAGTTAAAATCAACATTGCTTTTTTTTTTTTTTTTTTTTTTTTTTTTTCCCCCACACAATTGATCATTATTTATTTATTTATTTATTTTTGAAAAGGACGTCGTGAGTGTGAAAGAATAAGGATTTTTAGAAACTTTTTGTAAGATGGCAAAGATATTAATCCTACGTTTTTAATCCTACCCTTTTATTAATCCTACGTTTCTAATTAGTAACTTCCTTAATTAAAATAACAGAAATTTCAAACTAACTGAAATGTTTTCTTTGGAGTATTCAGTACACATTGATAGTTCTCATGACGCGGTGGATACTGCAATCCACGAGAAGACGAGGTCGCAGGCATAAAATAATAATAATAATAATAATAATCAATCATTTTTTTTTTTTAATTATAGAGATAATAGAGTTAATTATAGAGACAAGAGATAATCATAAACTAGCAAAACTCTTTAAAAAAAAAAAAAAGAAATTTTTTTGTTCTAAGAGAAGAACTTGTTTTTCTTATGCAAACGTATAAAATATTTATCTGTAACTTGCAAAAACTTTCTGATATTACATTTTAGTTTGGAATTAAGATTGCCATTTCTTATATTATTATTTCTATTTCTTTCTGTCGCTAATATGCTAGAATAAGTAGTTTATTTTAAAACCTAACCCTAAAATGGCAAAACAATTTTTGTTCTGAGAAAAGAATTTGTTTTTATTATGCAAATATATAAAATATTTATCTGTAACTTGTAAAATCTTCTAATATTTAAACGTTGTGATTTCTTGCTATCTCTTCTATCGCTAGTAAATAAAAGCGCCCGCTCCCTCATAGTAGGGCCGCGGTAGCCCAGTCGGTAGAGCACCGGCCTCGTAATTGGAAGGTTGCGGGTTCGGTACTCGGGCCGGCCAAAGACCGTCGTGTACACTAATGGTGGCTGGTGCACGTAAAATCTGTCGTGGCCGCAATGTCCTCCATGTTCCCATCAAAATTATACCTCTGGGGGTCACCGATGCGGGAGAGCCATCCCTTCCGTGGAGGATCAAAATTGTAATGGCATGTCTCCGGACCACCTCTAGGGGTGTGTCCCAGACCGTCGCCAATTGCCCATCTGCGCAGCACTAGTGCGACGTAAAACCCAACCATCCATCCATCCATCCTTCACAGTAAGTGCGTCGTAATTTTCTGTGTGAAAATGCACATATTTCTCATTGAATAAGAAGCTTTGTTAACAGATTATCCGAATAGTTATTTATTTAACCCTTATACCGGAACATCGGTCTCTGAGACCGCTAAAGGTTAGGCTTAGTGTAGGTTCTTGCGGATGCATGTTCCTAGAACAGAGTACCGGCACGTTTGGCGATAAATGTCAAAGACGCGAAGGGTGTCTAACTGAAGCACTAGTGCGACGTAAAATGCACTCAACCTGTAGAGGATGGCATGTCCCAGAACAACCCTTAGGGGTGAGTCCCGAACCGTCGCCAGTTGTCCACAGCGTGGCACTAGTGCAACGTAAAACCCGCTCAAACAAGGGAAGCTACCCTTGGGGCTTAGCAGTGAGCAGAGGGCGGAGCCCCTTAGTGTTGAAAAGAAACTTGTAAAATGTTATTAGAATATTAGGAATCTCAGTTTTTGAGCGCTAACACACATTACGTAGAAATGTCAATAATTGAGAATTCTTTCTGAAAGTTTAAGTTCGATTGGTTTTGTTGGTATTAGGTAGAATTATGTAGAGTGCTATGAAGGAAGTTGTGGATGGAGTTACGAGTTTTAGAGAAGTTGTGATTTTTTAAAAAGTTATCTTAAAAAAAAAAAAAAAAAAAAATATTACTTAATATATGTTTGCTATTTTTAACAAATCCAACTTTGTTTCAAAGTTTAAAAACACATAACAAAAATTAAATGAACTTCGATCCATTTCCGTTTTTAGTCCTTAATGTAAATGAATATCTTTGTGTAGCACTGTAAGCCAATTTTGCATGTTAATCGCACCTTATTTTGAAACAGCCTGTTTTTGTATATATTGAATGATCTGTATAAATTTCGTTATGTTTTAGGCAGTGTAATGGGTCATTTCATTCTGATGAATGTAACTTTTACAATAAGTTATGACTACTAATATTTATAATTGCATTTAAACTTTCATATCAAGATCTGCATCCATGTGACTTTCGGCTGTGGGCTTTTCTTAAAGACCCCGTGTGTCACGGACGTGGGATTAATAAAGCGCTGTTCGTCTGCAACGACCATTTCAATGTTGCGCGTCCTTCACTCTCTCTCCTTTCGCATGTTAACCGATTGAATTTTTGTTGCTTCGTATTATAGAGATATCAAATTCAATTCTCAGCGAATTCAAGAACAATTCAATGAATTCAGATTCTCGTTCAGCTAAATCGAAAAGGCAGTTAATATTCTCGAGCTTCAAGAAAGTCCTTTCAGCTGTTTTTTATGAAAATTAAATTTACCTAAATTGGCCTATAAATCTTTTCACCTGTCAATTTTTTTGGACTAACCAATGGATGCATACAAATAAATCTTAAATCGTGTTTATACAGCAAGTTTGAAGAAAATCGTTGGACTTACATTCCTAATTTCAGTTGTTCCATTTTCATCAAAACTTAGTGAACTCACTAGTACACTGGGCCTGTCTTAGTTATGCAGTTTCATTATTCTACTTTTTTTTCGATTTGGAGATATTATTGTTAGAAAACTAATTACACACACATACACAAGTCCGCACTAAAAAAAAAGAGAGAGAGAGATCTTAAAAAAAATGTAACTGAGGGGATAAATCGGTTCTCAAAACTTTTGACTGAATACAATAGAACACTTTTCTATGGTAGGTGGTTAATAGAAGTAATAATATAAATGAATAATAGTACTAATAGAACTTAAAAATCATAATATTGTAACGAATGTAAACTAACATGAGCAACGAACATGACATGAACGTATAGTCGAACGTAACATGAGCAACGTAAGTACACAAAGTAATAATAATATATCCATAAGGTGAAATATTTTACTTGTAGATAAGTTTTTTAAAATATCTTTTTTGTTTATTGTTGTCACTTCTTATTTTATATTCACACTTAGATGAAATAATAATTTTTCACTAAACTTTTCTGGACCCTATAAAATAAATATCTTTTCAACAATTCACCAGGAGTCACCTACTTTAATCTTGTATGTGTCTGTTGGAAAAAAATTCAGTTCTGAAGTTTCTAATTTCTCATAATAGGAGATAACACGGCCTAGATACTATTTATCAGCATTCCATACACTGTGATATTCCATATTATCATTGTATTATTTTATACCGTTATTATATAACTGTAGAACTGTTATTTTTCAAAAGTATAACATATGTTTCTCTCTATTATTAAATAATAATAATAGTAATTAATAATAAAAAATACTACCGCAGCCGTTTTTTAATTTGTCGTGTCTTTTCCGCTCCCTTAGCTTATACCATAAAAAAAAGTTCACTTAAAAACATGAAATTCTCCAGTTTTGTCCAGGAAAGCGTGGTAAACTTCATGAAACAAACCATTCACATGTTAAAAGCATTATTTTAGGTGATAATGAATGTTGAAGTAAGGCAAAACATCTGAATTATAAAAGTTTTATAAACTCAAAAAGTATTCATAGAAACTTTATCAGATTTTGCTAAAATATACATCAGCTAACTGGGGTGTGCCTATTGTAACAATTTTTTATTTTTTATTTTAACAAACTTTAATATTTATTTAGTTTTTTTTTTTTATGTTTCATGCCATTTTTGAGTTTTTTCCTGTCATTTTTCTTTCCGTTGTAATTTTAAGAAAATGCTACCAAAAATAAAATTCGTACGACTTCTTATTTAACATTTTCTACAGGTGAATAAAAAAAGAAAATGAAACTTTATCATTCAAAATTTCTGACATAACTGACGTCCTAATAGATTTAGAATTTTGATTTTGGTTTATTTATCATTCCAATATTAATTCCAATCCATCAAATGATTTTATACGTTTTAAATTTCTTTATTTTATCGTCCACAAACTAATGAGAATGCCTATTTAGTTTATTTAAAATTAACCGTGTTTCTAATAATCAATGTAATCAAACAGAAACAATTAAATGTCATTTATATTTCATTTACGGCTGGATAGAGTGGGATTTTCGATGGCTTTGAATGGCTGAAAACAATCCCCAGTCGAAGGTAACCTCGAGTTCAATCCAATGAGGCGTTTACACGTTATCGCACTTTAACCCTTTATCTACTGACGGTACTTATAAGCAGTGGCGGATCCAGAATTTGACTTTTGGGGGGGGGGCTAAGATTTTTCAAAGTGTTATTCTAGACCAATAAAAAATTTACAATTGCAATATTCAGTTGTGAATGTCAGTGTTTTGGGGGGGGCTTCAGCCCCCTAGCCCCCCCCCTTAAATCCGCCACTGCTTATAAGTACCACCCACTTCAAAATTACATAGAATAACCATTTTTACAAATATTCTGATGGTATTTAGCAAGAACACTCTTTTAATTCCGTTCTTCCGGGATGTATGGCAGCACCTATGATGAGTATTTTAGCTGGTAAGGCGAATAGTTTTAAAACTGATGTTGCGTTTTCAGCTG
The DNA here is from genome assembly GCA_963930645.1 of Salticus scenicus. NCBI lineage: Eukaryota > Metazoa > Arthropoda > Arachnida > Araneae > Salticidae > Salticus > Salticus scenicus. The sequence goes on from OZ005655.1 coordinate 313,693,407, forward strand.
TCATTCTGATCGGATTGCCAAGATTGTCATTTTTGTTTCGCAAAAGTAGTTAAAGTCAAAAGTTAAGTTACTTATTTTTTTTATATGTTAGTTAAGACCTTAGAAAACGATTTCACTATTTAATTAGAGTGAACAGTGTATATAATTGATTTTACAGTTGATTAACTTTGTGGTACTTATAAGTACCGTCAGTACACTGGATATTAGAGAAAGCACAACTTCGTGTTTACTTTACGTCCATGTAGTTTGTTATTATATTTCATTGCTTTGTAGGGTCATTATTAAACTGTAATAAAGTTATGCTTTTTAGGAATTTCTTTTTAGTTTTACTTATTTATTTCGCTTATTTATTTTTATTTTTATTTTTATTAACTTTTTCGAAAACTTTTCAAATTTGAATCTGAGGTTGCTTTTTTTTTTTTTTTTTTTTTTTTTTTTTTGCCACACAAATAAATGAAATATCTATTCTTTATTCAAAAAATAACAACATTTTAATTTCTTTGTGTGTAACTGAGATTTAACAGTAATAGACGGTTTTCAAGGTGCTATTATTTTTTTCCTCTTCTTATAATGTCTGGAAAAATGAAGCTCAGACTTCAAGAGGCTTTGTATTTATTACAGAGCCTACCATCTGAAAGCAGTTATGCACTAACAGATGGTTCTTCAGATGAAGAAGTCCCAGCAAATAATCTGCTAGAATTTTCGTCGGATTCTGAAGAAGACGATCAAGAGACTGAACAAGACCCATGGTGCAGTAGTTCATGTTCAGGAAATACAGTACTTCCTACCCCAGGATGCAGTAAATCAAGAGTGAATAGGCAATGTAAAAAAAAAAAAAAGAGATGTCCAGACCGAAGTTCCCATTTTACCCATAAAAATCTGAGTTTGTGGATACCACATTTGAACATTTAGCTGCATATATAGCATATAAAGAGTAGCAAGAAAACCTATTTTCTTTGGAATATAGGCGTTGCACAACCAAAGAACTGCTTACAAAATCAAAATCAGAACCTAAACGAAAAGGAAGACCAAAATCTAATGGCAATGAGCAAGTTTTCTGTGCATACAAGAGGAGGAAAGGGAACATGTCTTTTTGTAAAGATATACGCTTAGAAAATCGTGGATGCCATTGGCCAACTTTTGTTTCAAATCGGGGTTGTTGTGAATTTTGTGCTTTAAAAAACATTCAATCGAAACCTCACTCAAAATTTGCAACGTGTAATGTATTTTTGCGTATTAATGAAAAGAAAAATTGTTTCTTTGAATATCATCAAATTTAAGTTTGTGTAAAACCTGTTTTTATGTGTAAAAAAAGTAAGTAAATTAAACAAAATTATAATTTTCAAAAATAAATTTTTTTGTGCTGTAACATATTAGTGTTCGCTCGTTATTAACACTTTTAAGAGTTAAAACTGCGCTAAAAAAAGTCAAACGGTCTTTTTGTATTATGAGACTATTTTAGCCCTCCGTGTACTGACGGTACTTTAAAGTACCAATTTAATTAATTATCTCTAACGGATTAAATTTTCCAAAGATGAGTATTTTATTTATGTATATCCCTTAAATTTTGATCTAGTGACTCAAAAAAAAAAAAATATTGCATGAAAAAAATTGCAGTGCATCATAATGCAGTAGATAAAGGGTTAAATAATTGGAGCTCATAGGGTAGAATGGTATATAATTTTTCGTTGTGTCCCTGCAAAAAGATAGGTGCCAAGTCATCGTTACTTTTAACAGAGACTTCATACAGCAAAGTTTTTATAAATATTTTCCGTATATTTAACTTTACGTATTCGTCAAAAATGCGTGACAGATTCCTTTTTTAAAAAATACTGGTAGATAAATCTGATTTGAAAATTAGCAATGTTGGCAGCTATGCAAAAATCTCCACGTGCTAGATACAGCCATATTTATACAATTTGTGCGACGGTTACCTAGAATATGTATATAAATCTTTGGCTCAATCGAATAAGGTTTTTAGATACTGTCGCACTTTAAATAATTTGAGTATCGTTCTTGTTACGATGAGCTGTAACATACGTACCGACTTTCAGCTCCTTTAAACAAAACATTCAGACGCTATCGTGTTCACTGATACATACACATGCACACACATACATGCATTACCGAAAAAATAGATAAAATAAATTCAATGTATAAATAGACAAAAATTTCAAAGTCGCAATTTTCCTTAATTACAATATATTCCTTACCTATAAACGTTCGGAAAGTAAAGAACTGGTAGCAAGTACAGCTTATATGAACTTTATATTTTAGGACTGAGGGCCTATTAGTCTCAATCTGGGATTTTTGCGCTGTCGATTTCGATTCATTTGTCGAAATCTAAAATTTATCGAAAATATAATTGAATAATTTGAAAGCGATGTTATAATTGGGAAGAAAAAAAAACTAATAGTCCTCCGTCCTAAACTAAATTCTGCTTTTGCCAGAATTTCATCAAAATCTTTTTTTTTATTATTATTATTATTATTGAAAGAAAAAGAAAAGAAAATTAATAATAATCAGTATCGTTACAAGCGATATCGAAAAAGTTTTTTTTAAATAATTTTGAATTAGGAAATAATATGAAATAAAAATAAGTAAAAAAATGAATTTAATGTTTTTGTTTTTCGGGGGTTGCTCATGCATATAAAAAATGCGTATTAAAACGAGTCGAAGAAGGAAGCGAAATAAGTACCGAGTTATATTACGATAAATACGATATATAATAGGATACGATATATTAGACCTATCGCCCAGGGTTAGTAGGCATTTTTTATTTATTTATTTTGAAGCTTATATTTCCGTGGGATGAACCTGTTGATATTAAACTATGCTTTATAAAAAAAAAAAAAAAAAAAAAAACCTCTGGAAAAAGGATTTGAATCCGTATTGCTTCTTGAGTGTCCTCCTGTTCAATAACATCCTGTATCTATTTTATTGTTTTATAACATAACCCGTCTGTGTGCCACACGATTTGATGCAAACAATTATCATAAACTGATAATGAACACCCGTCACATATTTGTGACGCCGGGCTCAGGTAAGAAAATCGGATCGTCACATATATGTGACGCTGGTAGCGAAAGGGTTAATGAGCCTAAATAAAAAAGGAAAATTTCAGAGCGTTTAAAAGTGAAAAGCGAGCTCATAGACAGACGAACAGACATACCGAAAGTATAAACACTTTTCATTTTCTTTAAAATTATTAATAATGGTTAAAAAACAATGTTTTAAACTCAAAAACATCATGAAACAAAACATTCAATGCCAACTTCGTTCGCTATTGGTACTAGCTGAAGGTTGTCAAAATCATTAACTAAAACTGGTTACTATGTAGCAGAAAGTAAGTCAAGGTAGCAGATTTTCGTTCAGGAAAGGAACTTTGGATTTTGCGAATATATCATGATTATTTAAATATTAATTGTAAATCAAGTAATGAAAGCATTTCCTACAAAAAGCGGCCTTTCATGGGATTGAAATAAATAGTATCTATCTAACCGATTGCGGTTGAGAATCTTTGAATATTTTTGAAGTTAAGGAAACTTTACTGCTTGTTGAATAAAAGTTTATTCTTTCGTACACGTTCATTCATTAAACTAGGTTCTACTCAATTGACTGCCATGTGTTTGTTCTCATAAATTTTCACAATAGGTTATTCTATATTCATGATAAGAGCAAGGAACTCGGCTGATTGCGAAGCTCGGTCTAAGACAGAAATACTTCACCCTGTAGACTAACCTACCTTCGGGTCAATGCACTTATCTTATCCTAATTTGCAACATAATTTCATGAGTGTCAATTTTGTATTTCAGTTTTTGTGTAATTCCATCGAATTTCCCATGCAGTCATTCCCATGATGCAAATTTATGCAAAATGCTGCAATATTCTACCCTGTTAAGAAAAATCTTATACATTTAGAGAGTCTTACATAATCTCCAAAGTAAAATATTGATACTGAATGTGAGTGTCGTTTATAATATTTTAAAACTAGTCCGACAACTTTAAATAGGCTCTTGAATAATTCACGATCATTAGTTTTTAAGATAATTTTTACACAGGTTAACAAACTAACAAATGGACAACCTTCGCTCAATCACTGTCCTATTCAATGAAATATTCTAGAAGTCTTCAGCTGTTCAACATATTTTTTGGTCATAGGTCAATTTTATACGAAATTCGACACAGAAGCAGATTTTTAATTTTCAACTAATTCAGTTTTTGACGTTTTCTTGATTTAAAAAAAGAGAAATTTTGCATAATTTTGATATAAAGAAATTTTGCATATCATTAAATAAAAAAGAAAATATAAATTTAAAAAGAAGTAAGCAAAAATAATTCTAAGTTTTTACACGCGTCAGGTCTGTCATGCTATTCAATAATATTATGCATATATTTTAAATATATTTATTTATTTAAATTTTAGATTTTTTAAAATTAATTATCGATGAAAGATTTGTTTATGTAAATTGAATTTTCTAAACTTCAAAAGAGTCTCCATTTAGAGAAATTAAAAGATGAGTCATTGAAAATCATGTCTGTTATGCTAATTTTTTACTTTATTAACTGCAAATTATTTTTTCTTACGTAAAAAAAAAAAAAAAGTTTGTGTTATTTATAAATTGGACGTACATATATATCGGTAAGTTAAATTAATATTTGGTCTTTAAAAATGGACAAGAAAGCTCTCTGATGCCATGTCGGTCACAAATGAAATTAACCAATAAGGATTTATCCTTTCAGTTAAAAGAAAGTCTTTATATAGGGACTATTAAAATAAGTTAGAATAAAATTATGTGCTAGAGCTTTGACTGCAGCAACAGTATGATTAAAGAAAATTAAGTAAGAGATTGCAAGTGAGAATGAGGAACACGTGGGAGCAAATGGGATTTCAGAAAAATAATAAATCAGAGGACGTTATGTCGTGTAGAGCAACAACTGAATGGGATATGTGGTAATTTAAATAGTTATAGAGCTATTTTCCTATTGACCTTTCCCTATATTCCTCTCTCTCTTATTTTTTTACTTCTAAATTCCCTTTTCCCCTACTCTTACTTTAAAAAATCCTTTTTTTCTCTCTCTTTTTTTATGTGTTTATATTTAAGGAAAATTGACTTTTTCGTATTTGTGTTATTTTCAATTTCTGTGATATGGTATTTTCTTCATATTAAATTAAATTATAAAATTTGATAATGTTTAGGAATATATTTTTTAACTTAATTCTTTTTTTTTTTTTTTTTTTTTTTTTTAGTAAACCATGTATCACTTTTAATAATCGAAAATTTAATAATGCATATCTTCATTCTAGAATAAATAATAAGTGGATAATTTTAAATAAACTCTAACGTTTTGTCAAAAATGTGATGTTTTAGTATATTTACAAAACATCAAAACAGTACACATATTAAATAATATCTGTAATCGGTAAAATGTTTTCCTCCTTGATTTCTTTAAGTGACGAACTTTTTTCGTTGCAAAGGTAAAATAATTATTTCTAAAAAATAAAAAATACAAAAAATACAAAAAGAGCCATGAGGATACAGAATTGTTTATATCACCGATTTTCTTCAAAAAATGTAAAATTGTAACCAGATTTGCGATGCATATTTCATTGAAAAGGCATCTTATTTTTTTTTTTAACACTTTCCAACAAGGCTGAAAAGTGTTAATGATTTCTGTTTGTCTGTCTGTCCACGCTCTAAATCCCGTAAATATTCATGAAATTTCTTGAAATCGATATATGTTATTTAACTTCACTATCGAATGTTCCCTATTGTAAATGGAGTGAATACCTCTACTGGCTTGTGTACAGGGACACCCGAAAGTATTCGAAAGCATTGTGTTCTATGAGAGGAGTTTCTATAAATCATATTTTAATACCTTTAATGTATAGAAACTTTAATGAAATTTTAATATGCTATTCAAATCCCTATCGGATGTTTCCTATGTAAAGTAGAGTACATAGAGTTGTATGAGAGATATTTCTATAAACCATTGCTGGAATTGCATTTTCGTTTATATTAAAAGTTTTTAACACTTTATAACATTTTTTAAGTGTGAATATGATTTCAATTTGTGCATCCGTCTGTCCGACTATCCATCTTTTTATCTGTCTGTCTAACCACCTCCAGCATCCTTAAACATTTTAAGAATTTTTAAAAATCGATATTATTCAAGTTCACTATGAAATGTTTCCTACTTAAAATGTCATTAATAAGTTCTGTACAACTGGTTTGTGTACAGAGACTCAAAATAATAATAATAATAATAAAATGAAAAAATAAAAAATAAATCCAGTGCATTGCATTTTAGGGCAGATATTTTTATAAATCGCATTTAAGTAACTTTCTACTGTAAAAATGATAAAGAAATTGACATTTATTGTTAATATACTAAAATAACGTTTTGTACAGAATATGATTTTGTTATCCTTCAGATTGTACAAAAATACTGAGATACATTAAGAGCTGCATTAAAATCTCAGTGAGGCATTTTTAACACTTTCCAACAATGTTTAAGAGTGATTATGAATACAATTAGTTTATTTGTATCCCTTTCAGTCCGTTGTGTGATAACGTAGGCAAAAAACATTGAAAGTTACACGATAAAAGAAGTACGTACAGTTCGAAAGTGTCAATAGCCAATGCGTTCCGCATGATTTTTTGCTCTTGTTTAATATTGACAAATATTATTTTATATTCATTAACTTGAGTATAAGACGAAAATCTCCTACGTCACATTTAATTTTCACCTACCATTTAACTAATATTATGATGCGACAAAACCTAATGAATGGGGTTTTTTTAAGTATATAATCTTCAAAATAAGAATAGCATTGATTCCACAGCGTTCACAATTACGATTTGAACCACTCCATCTGAGACTTTAAAATATCTTAGCTAAAGCATTGTATAGAGATAAAGAAAACTAAGTCTCACCCATAGTGTTTGGAACGAATAAATTAAAAAAAAAAAAAAAAGAAGGAAACAAATAGCGCCTTAACTGCAACAAATAAAATGAAATGAGAAAAAAAAAGAAAGAAAGAAAAGAAAAAAGATATTATATTCGAATGTAAACATATCATTTTTTTATTTACACGAGGCGTAAAAAAATATCATTAGGATATTAAAAAAAAAAAAAAAAAAAAAAAAAAAAAAACTTCATTTTATCAGGGTTGCCACTCAAATAGCAGAATGAAATTCCCTGACTTTTCCAGACGTGTTCTCAGAAAATTTCAGTCTAGCCATATATTGTGCATTGGTTGTATTGAGGGCAAAATAATTATGGTACCACTTGAAAACACAAAAGTTACATATTACTTTGATCTGAGGACAGATTGCCCTCCATGCAGAGTCTTTCTGAGAGGTCTTGTTTTTAAAAAATGCAGAAGCTAAGAAAAATAACTCTACGTTGGAGGAACAATTCGTTTTTTTTTTTTTTTTTTTTTTTTTTTTTTTTTTTTGGGGGGGGGGGGGGGGGGAGTAATCATTGTATGAAATTCCCTGACATTTCCAGATTCTGACTAAAATATTCAAATCCCCTGACTTTTATGGTCAATTTTCAAAGATTACGCCAGGTTCTCCAGGTTTTCCAGATAGCGTGGCAACCCTGTTTTATGTAATTTACACATTTTACATACTCGTAATATTTATATATATATATATATATATTTATTTAAGCTTTTATTATTCCGTGAGCGCATCTCGTGTATAGTCTACATACCAAATTTTAAATATATTTAAAACACTTTAAACACACGTAAACATAAATTTATTTAAAAGATGTTAAAAAAATTTTATCCAAAGCTTTTCGCTTTAACATTAAAGCATCATCAGGGATTTATGATTCGTTTCCATTGCGCAGTTTTAAATATGTTTTCTTTTCACAGTCAACAGTTAAGTCTTTTAATAACGTGATATATTTTAAATATCAGCAAAAAACAATATGAATTCCGGTAGAGGTTGGACCAAGGAGTTAAGAACAATGAGAGAAGCTGGAACTATTGAATATCATACGAGGTTATTGTAGGAGAAAAAACATCATGAATAAGCAGAAATATGATACGTATGATATGCAATAGTTCCAGCTTCTCTCACTTTTCTTAACTCCTTGGTCCAACCTCTACCGGAATTCATATTGTTTTTTGCTGATATTTAAAATATATCACGTTATTAAAAGACTTAACTGTTGACTGTAAAAAGAAAACATATTTAAAACTGCGCAATGGAAACGAATCATAAATCCCTGATGATGCTTTACTATTAAAGCGAAAAGCTTTGGATAAAAATTTTTTTACATCTTTTAAATAAATTTATATTTACGTGTGTTTAAAGTGTTTTAAATATATTTAATACAAATGACACGTGTTCAATTTAACTCTTTATTTTTTAGAGATTATTTATATTAGGATAAATATCAGGTTTTAGGACATTTTAATCTGGTTTTGGGGAAAACAGGTTTTCACCGTCCAAAACATAAAGTTAGGAAACATTTCACTTTATAACTACTACATTATTTTTAGTAATACCAATTATAATGAGTAACTATAAGTATTTTATACTGAAAAAATATCTAGTTTATGTTATTTGAAAAGAAATTTACAATTAATCAATTAAATGAAAATCTAATACTTTTTAAAATTCCTGACAACAAAAAAAAAAAGTATGATAGTATTGCAAAATTAAACAGTTATCCGTTTATAGATTAAAAAAATAATAAATAAATAAATAAAAATAAAAGAATGTTATCCTATTTAAAATGAAAATTGATTTTTTTTTAACCATGATTTAATTTTATTTTACAGAAGTTCTATTTAAAAGATATTTTATTAAAAATTCTTTCCTATTTTATAAATGAAGATAATAAATAAACAAATAAATAAAAACAATGCTATGATGTAATTATGCACTTGAAAAATGGCAAAGATATCCTAAAAGACCTTAAAGTATGCATTGAAGAATAAACATTTTAATTTTCTGCATATATATCCCTTTGTGTATTTTTTTAAAAAATACTCTTATTTTTTAAGAAAAAAAAACAAAGCCATTAAATGTATTTCTCTCCAATTTGCATGTAAATATTACAATCATCAGTATTGAAAACAAAATTATCCATTCCTTTCATTAAGTTTCAATTAAAAAAGTTAGTAATACAATAAGTTTTCTCTTTTGTATAGTAGAACTATTATATGTATCTTTCACAATGTGTGTGTGCATATATATATATATAATTTTTCACGAGTTTGATAAAAAGAATGAGAATGAAAACTAAACAGTTGAGTAATTCACCACCAAAACCCACAAAATCCAATTATATATATATATGTGTGTGTGTGTGTTATTAGTATTAGACTAATGGTAAATATTCGCAACAAATTATAAAATAGTGATTTTAATATAATTACAAATGCATATGTACTGAAAATTTTCAAATATTTGCATCATTTTAATAAAATATAATTCAAAACAATAAATATAAGTTTAGGACAGTTTAAGACAGGAGGGTTTTAGTTTTTACCATAGTGTTCGAAACCTTCCAAAACCTGATTTTAATAGGATAACAAAAACTTATTTAGATAATGTTTGGACTCAATTTATTCTATTTTTTTTTTTTTTTTTAATTATTATTATTTAATATGAATCTTATTGATTTTTTAATCTACAAATGAATTTTTTTTTTTAAAGCCATTACCGAGATTCAAAGGAAAAAAAATCATCATAATTGTGGTTATTATTTTTAAAGTTCAAGAGTATACTAAAATTAAAAACTGATTAGAACGTTGACCACACTTATACCTCTTTTACATATCATTTAATGCTGTGTAACATAACTTCAACTAATTGTTTAAAATATACCATTATTTTTATATACATACCAAACACTCGTATGACAAATCGAAGTACCATAATTACAAGCCCTTCACTTCTCTCTATTTAATTGGATCTTCAGCGATTCGAACATCATTGTAAAGTGGGGAGGACAGGAGCCAAGCCCACACAAGAAATGAATGAAACGGCGATTATGTCACTTGAATGAAATAGTCTCGTCGATATTTCTAAGCGAATCACTTGACTGAGTCTTGATAGAATAAAGTGGAAGGTTGTATCAATGACTTATCGTTTTGTTAGATCAAAGTTCACACACTTTTTTCTTCAGTGGTGCAACGTCGTCATGCAGTCACTATTCCACAAAACGCTGAAACAAGTACATCGCCTATAGAATATTACTTTTGTTAAATGAATATATATATAGACTAGCAAACCCAGGCGAAATTTTCGCAGTTTATTTTTTTATTTACCTTTAAAATTTGAAACTTATAAGTCTCATACCCATTTCACCGCCCAATATAAACTTTTATTCACCAGAAGCCAAATTATTATTAGTTTTTGAGGGATGAAACGCTAATGATAGTTAAACCAAATCATTCAAAAAAAAGTTTAAAAATAAAATTCATGTTTGATGACCCAGTTTTCATATTTCACCAGGCAAGACAACTTTAATAAAGGACCTCTATGACGACTTTTAAACTTTTGCCGCCATGTTGGCGAGATCCATTTTATTTTATGTATTTATTTTATTTTTGTTTATTTATTCATTTTGGCATAGTTTTTTTTTTTTTTTTTTTTTTTTAATACTTAGTACCTATTTTGATTATATTTTGATTACTGTGTTTTTCAGTCAATTTATAAAAAAGTTACTATTTTGTTTATATATTTAAAGTATTGTTAGGTTTAAATGACACTTGCAAGCATTGTGAAAATCAAACTTTAATTTTTTTTTTTTTTTTTAATATTATTGAGCCGATTCCGCGCGCTTAAATATTACTTGATTATTATTTTTATCCTCGTGTATTTTATTAAATCCCTATCGTATCGTTTCTACAAAATATAATCGGAACTGATCCACGTTTGAGAAATATTATACAGATATTATTCTCTTGTATTAACACACACACACACACACATATATATATATATGTGTGTGTGTGTGTGTGTGTGTGTGTGTAAATTATTTTGATCCTGCGCTAGTGTCTGAGCTCTAAACTTACATTCAAGATTTTTTTTTCTTTAAGTAACTTACTAGCCGATTCGATCTAGTTTCGAACAGAACAAAATGTTTTTGCAACCCGACCTTCTTAACTTTTTGTCAAATATTTCCATGGATTCTCTATCTCATCTGAAGAGGAAATCCTCAATACCGAAACCAATCTAAATTTCAAATGCGTATTTCCAATACAAACCAAAAATGGAAATAAAATAAATATATGAGCTACTTCCCCGATCGAGGACCACCACGTTTCAATACACGGCAAGACCCACAAATAATACTATCTGAGAACCAAACCATTTGAAATTTTCTTCTATCGTGCAGTTCATAAATTAAAATTCTGTCCAAACTATAATTTAATACTGGATGAGAAGCCTATTTGTTCCCAAATTCTTATGTAATTACTGTCATTCACTACGGTATGTTTGTGAATCTCAACCAAATAAAAAATGCACCTCTATTTTAAGGTAAATACAAATTTTTCATTTGTCTCTCCGTGGCTCAGTTCGTAAGAGCGCCATGTTAGTAATCCGGTGGTCCTGCGTTCGATACCTTGTAAGTCCGGAGTGTTATTTTTTGCAGACAATTAGTAGAAAAGATGTCAATTGATAAAAGAAAATTTATCGTTAACTACACAGCATTATAAGAATTTTTGAAGAGTTTTTTTTAAGAAGCCTTTTTCTTACATCTTTTTTTAGAAGCAAAAAAGAGTTTTTTGTGGACTACAAGCGCCCTCTATTGGGCAGAATATTCACTAAAATGTTAGTGAAACAATTAACAATACAAAAGAAAAATGATTAGGAAAAACACATAAACATTAACCAAATCAGTAAAATGTTAAGTTATAATATAAAAAAAAAGAATAATAAACTAAAATAATAATAAAAAGGTGCCTGAAACGAATTATTAAATTGCAAATATTGGCCCTTAATCAGAAAATGAAATCACAAAACTTATAGGCAATCGTGTGGTGTTGTCATCTGTTGTGACTTTTAAGAAATAATTTCTCTTTTCTTAACACAGTTCAAATTTCCTCATTTTTGGTTAATAAACAAAAACATTACATTTTTTTTTTTTTTTGTGTGTGTGTGTGTGTGTGTAAATTAAAATTTATTCTAACTTCGAAAACATTTATATGATACGCTATAATAAGAATTTGGGTTTTAAAAGTTTTTTAAATAGATTATTTTTTTCTTTTTAACACTTTTCAAGAAAGTTGAAGAGCGTTTTTGACTTCTACTCCGTGGAACGAGAGCTGCTATCGTTCAAGTTCGTTTGCCAAGTCATTCAACTAAGTGAATTTTTGCGCATGGGTTTAACATGGTATATATATATATTTTTTTTCATTTGCAATGTTCCCCTATAGTCACTTGCACATTAATTTTTAATCTCAATTCTGTCTGTCTGTCCGTCCGTCTGAGTGTGTGTCCACGCTCTAACTCCCATAAATACGCATGGAATTCCTTGAAACTGTTATATGTTATTCAAGTTCACTATCGGATATTTCCTACTCGAAAGGGAGTCAATATCGCTAATGGTTTGTGTACAGGGACTCCTGAAAGTATTCCAAAGCATTACTTTAAATGAGAAGTATTTCCATAAACCCTATTCTAATGCCTTTACTTTGCACAAATCTTAATGAAATTGAAATATCTCATTCAAGTTCATTGTTGGGTATTCCCTTTTGAAAATGAAGTAAACACAACCACTTATTTGTGCACTAGGACATCCGGAATTATTCCAAAGCATTGCTTTCTGTGAGAGGTATTTCTCTAAATAAACCCTATTTTAATAATTTTATTTTGCATACATCTTAATGAAATTTAAAGATGGTATTTATAAGCACAAAAGAATGTTTTCTATAGATAAAATATAGAATGATTATCTTTAAAATTAAGTATTTTAGATATCCTCTATTTCATTTTAAAATAATGGTTGTAGTGCAAAAAGTGCAATTTTATTTGTTTTTAGAAATTAATTACATTTATGTTTCTAGAACATAATTTTATTGATTACATTTTATTTATATTTAAAAAATGTGTTCTTACTAGAACTATCGAAATTATTGTTGTCGATGCCCATAATGAGCATTACGCAAGTATAAATTAATAATATTATACTTTTAAAAAATTAAAGAACACGCTTTTATTGAAATGGGAACTAAAAAGCACAAAATATCTATCTTTATGGTATTAAAATTCAGGGTAAGAGAAAATCGTGTGAGTGACACACCCTATTACAGGGTGATTATAAAATAATTTAGAATTAAATAAAAACCATATTAGAAAAATCTCCCCTGACTGGGCTCTAACGTTAGACCTTTAGGTTTGTAGCCCGGAACTTTACCTCACAGCCACAGCGTTCACGTAAGGAAAGTCTTTTTTTACAATACAGATTTTTTGTTTGCTCCCAGAGCAGTTACAAACATACATACAGGTGAAGCTAATAAAAGCGTGTTAAAAAAATAAATTAAATATAGTATGTCAATAATTTTATTCGGTGGCAAACAGAAAACAAAAACAGGATTGAGTGCGTATTTAGTTTCAAAATAAGTTCTCTAAAAATAAAAGTAATTGGCATTCCACTTAAGGGGACTTGTCACCTTTAACGCACCACTAAAGTAGGTTTCATATAAAAGCTTACATTTCTGATTAATATTTATAAATTGAACTATATCAGTTTTTTTTTTTTTTTTAATAAAATGTACACTCTTATCGTTTTTGATATGCTTTTACAGATTTCATATCATTAAAACTGAGTTTGCATTTTTTTCATAAATTCATGATCTTCAAACAGCTATCAATTCTACATGTATTTCAGAAAAGACTTAATAATTTTTTGGGATGTTTAATAGAACCTGCTTAAATGAATTAAGGATGAGTTTTGAAATTTAATAATTAGTTTTTGAGAAAAAAATAAATAAATAAATGCCTCTGTCTATGTAAAAATTTTGAAAATTAGGAAAAAAAAATTTGTTATATTTTTATTTTTAATAATTTTATTTTAAATATATTGCAAAACCCATACCTGGTTCTTTTAAGTAGGTTCTATTAACATGTCGAATGCCAGTCAGACATCGGTGGCCGACACTGAACTTTCAGTTTAGGCCACGTCAACCACCTGTGGCTGACAGTGTAAAATAGGATATAAAGACGAGTCAGCCACTGGTGACTCACAGTGTAAAATATAATATAAAACTAAAAAATCTACATTATTAAATTGACTTAATTTTTATTTATTGCAGGATATCATGAAGGCACTTTAATGGATTTTATTGAAACACGGTAAACATAACGCGTTTCCAAGCAGCTCACGTGCTCTGATGGGTATTTCCTTAAGAATTCGCGTGGCGCTCAACGTGTTAAATATATATATATATATATATATATATATATTAACTTTCTTCTTAAATATCTGTAGAAATTTAAGCATTTTGAAGATCACGAATTCGTGAAAAAATACAAAGTGAGAAAACACAATTTAAAGATTTAAAATCTCTAATATACATATATGTATATGTATAATACCATAATAAATGTTTCTTGAATATGTATTTTATGGAACAAACTCAGTTTATAAATGTTAAATGAAAATATAAACTTTTATATAAAACCTACTTCAGCAATGTCGTCAAAGGTGACAAGTTCCTTTAAAATGCATAGAATTTTCATAGAAAAAAAATTATTTTTCATATATATATATATATATATATATTACATATAATTTTGAAGCGTTTTTATTCTTTTTGTACAGGAAAAACAAAATTTAATATACTGTAAAATTTTAAGTATGAAATTTGAAAGCATTCGAACAGTTTTTATGAAAATGTTGCTGTATGCCTTTAAGCTTTTAAAAAATTATGTGCTGTTATTTTTGGGGGAACATTGTATTTTTCTACTCTACATGCATCTTCCTTGCACGAAATTTCTTTGTTACCAGACATGGCAGACGAAACTCATTTTCTGAGCAAGATTTGGCCTGCCGCCCCATGGACTAATAGTCAAATTTGCCAACTTGCTGGATTTTTGAATAGTAGTAAATTTTTATAGAAATATCCGCTATACATTTTAGTGAAAGTTCTGTTATTTAATAAGCGGAGAAAAATTTAAGAGAATGTTGTTATGAATGAACCTGGAGGGTTAGTAACTCTGCATAATAAGAGTGTGAAATGCATAGCCTTGATAAATCCGAATACTTTATGTGGCCGTGTAAACAAATAATGAATATTTTCTATACCATATGTATAAAACATGTTTTTGTGATAATATGAAATCGATGTTTATTCTTAGAATCTTAGAATACCGTCTAAATACATTAAAATAATATAGACAAAAAGAAAAAAAAAACGTTCCCAAGACATAATGTATTTGAAAAATTTTAAATGTCACTGTACACGAACTATTTGTTCGATTTCTATAAAATGCTTCAAGCAACACCCCTGTGTGATAAAGGTTTAAAATACCTAGTTTGGACTTCCTCCTAACATTTGCTTTTGAGTTGCAGTGATTGACTAAAACCAACAAAGAGATTTTTCTATTCAA
The DNA here is from genome assembly GCA_963930645.1 of Salticus scenicus. NCBI lineage: Eukaryota > Metazoa > Arthropoda > Arachnida > Araneae > Salticidae > Salticus > Salticus scenicus. The sequence goes on from OZ005655.1 coordinate 313,708,994, forward strand.
AGGACTTAAAAACGTGTAAATATATCGAAAACTCTTTTTCAAAAAATTGATAAAAAATAATAGTAATAATAAATAATTTATCTAACATATAAAGATAAGAGACAGTAAAATGCATAAGAATTTCGTGTTGATGATTAATGGTTTTTCAGCTGTTATCAAGCAATCCTCATCTAGAGAAGATACTTTGTATCATTTTTAATTATATTTGTCCTTAACAGAATGAAACTTCCGCATTTCTCAAAAACAGTAACAAAAATGGAAGGAACGAGTTTTAACACTGCATCTTATTTCTGTTGTTAGCTAAAATTAAGTAACAGGAAAGTTGATTTAGTTTATTCCTGGTTAATTAATTAAGGTACGATTAATTAAGGTGATTTAACGATTCACAAAAGAAAAAAAAAGTGACACGTAAGATAGTTCCAACTTATCTTATTTTCCAAAATAAGTAACAAAGTATCCATTCATGATCCATATTGGGGTTCTCATTTCAGTTTTAAAAATATGGAGTGACTACACTCGACTTTCCGAACATTGAGTCATTATCAGTTTTGTAGATAAAGTAAAGAAAGAGGAGGTGTTAAACAAACAAAAGAGAGAAAACCATAATAGAGTGTTTGAGTATTTTTCTCCATACATTACACAATGTTTTATTTAACGCTACTGAACTTTGAGCCCATAGGCCATAATGATAAAGAATTTTTTTTTTTTTTTTTTGTGTGTGTGTGTACCTGTAAAAAAACCATAAGTGCTAGATTCATTGAAATCAATGGGGTTCATGCAACGGCTTGCAACATGCGTACCAACTTACAGCTCATTCGAGCAAAGCGTTTACCGCTAGCGTGTTCACTCACACACATACACACATCATCGTAAAAATAATGAAATCGGTTTCAGGGGACCTCAAAACGTATAGAAACATCAAAATCTCAAATTCGGATTTTTGACATGATTACAATACTTTCCTCACTATAGCGTTCGGAAAGTAAAAATAATTAACTTATGAATGAATCCACAAGGCAATATCCGTGTATGTCAGTTTTCAAAAAATTTTAATAAACGTAATACTTATGTTTCAATGCATATATACGCCAATTTTCATAACTCTAAGACTCTTTTCATAACTCTAAAATTTAAATCACGATTTAAATTCAGTATTACAAAAGTACAAATTTTTAACTTATTGGGAAATATAAATTATTAAAAATTGATGTTTAACAAAAATTCGATTATGTATATATCTGTTACAGAAACACGTTGCAATTAAAATTTTTTATTTTTTTATTTTTTTAATACAAAAATAAAATTTTATCATCTAACTATTAATTGAATAAATAAACATTTGAGAATAGTAGGGTAGGTGCTCCAGTGATTGACATCTTTCCCGAAATAATTAATAAATAAGTAAAAAAATAGAAGCACATGTTTTACATTGTATGTCAAACACTGGAGCATAGGGTGCCAATAACTGGGAAAATGAAAAACTGGCAGTGTCAATGACTGGAACATTCAATGGGTGTCAAATAAAAATTCATAAAAAAATAATAATTGCTATCAAATGCGTATATTTCAACATATATGTGGTTCTGAAAGTCTTTCATGCCATATATATTAACTTAAGATTTCTAAAAATAGTTTCTGATGACTTAAACATTAAAAGCATGAGAAATGGCTCTAAAAGTGTCAATCACTGGAGCACTTACCCTATTAAAAAACCTATTAAAAGTTTTTTAATTTGAACGAAAATAAATGCGCATATATATATATATTTCCACACGACGAAAGTCTACTAACACCTAAAAATGGGCATGAAAAGGTAATCTTTTGGGAGAGTATTATATAACTTTATTTTATTTATTTTTTTCACGCATTGTAATGAGAGCAGATTATCTTTTTAAGCAGAAACACTTCAGCTGACAACTTTAGTAAGATTCACTTACTCTGTAATGTATTATATTTAATGGTTGTTTAAAACAAATTAATAAAGGTTCCTTTTAATAAAATTTGAGATTTCTTGAATGTGATTTGATTATTTTTAGTAAATATCTGTCTGTGTATGTGCACATTGTATCTCACAAACCAATGGACTAAATTTGATATTTAGTTGGACCTTGATTTAAATGGGTGCTTATTACAAATGGCGATCAATCGCTCAATAGGTGGCACTGTCATTCCATTTTTCTTTTCTTTCTTTTTTTTTTTTTCTTTTTCATTTTTAATATGGCAGTATAGGACAAAATTTCGAACAAATGTACACAACGTACATAAATGTACATAATTTTTCGATATATATATATATATATATATATATAATGTATATCATTTATAATAGTGATAATTAACCAGGGAATATATATATATAAATAACACCACTTTCTCCGTGTGTTTCTCCATGGGGTCATTCCATGCCAAATCCAGTCACTCAACCAGGCCATTTCAAATTTCAACGAAACTTTCAGGAATCATTCTCCTGGGTGATATAAATGGGAACTGGAAATTTATTTCATTGAATTTTCATTTTGTTAATTTTTTTAATTTTTAAAAATCAGCATTTTTTAACTTACATGAATACTTCCAATCTCAAATTTCTCAAGTGCTATAAGGGATAGAGAGTTTTTTCTACCCCTTATTTTAAAGAGA